>JAUDYJ010000002.1:204521238-205971238 GCA_030761175.1 Masticophis lateralis | reverse complement strand
TATGCATTGACTCTTTCTCCTCATAATTTTAATTCTTAATCTTTCTAGACGGTTGTTAGCAGTATTTCAGTGTTTATTATGGTTCTCATATGAACTAATTAAGCAGGCTATATCAGTTCATGAGATCTTTTGCAAAACAAAGTGTCTGGTTCCTTATATCTTTATATTTTGTCTGTAGGTTGTAGGAACACATAGAATGAGTTAATTATCTAATGCTATGTTTTTGTATAATGTAATCATTTAGTGTTTATTTTATTGTGTGTACCTTCTACTCAGAGGGTTGGCATTATTGTTCCTAACAGTGATGGATACAAGCAGATCATGCCCTATGACCTCTACCATCCTCTTCCTCGGTATGTAAACCAAATACTCTATTTAGCAATAAGAAACTGTTTTTTTGTGTTTTATTGGCAGACTAACAGAACGATAGTCATTCACCAGCCACATGTTCTTAATTCTGGTGCTTTTCCTGCATTGTTTTCTGCTTTTCTTTACAATTCAAGCAAAAAATGACTTTACTTTGGCCTAAGTATTCATATAGAATGATTGTTCATGACCCAAAAATCAAGGTGTTTTTTTTCTTTCCTCTGAAAGTTCACATGAAACTAAGATAAAATTTCATAGTCTTCCTCCTAAAGCAACAGCATGGATAAATTTGCTAAGTGAATACTTGAATTTTCATTGGATTTATCTTCTTAGTTGCATTTGTAGTCCAGTCAAAAATGCACTTAAGGACATTTTCATAACATTAAGAAGTTATAACATTTATCTCTTTATTTGAATTATCATCTTCATTTCAAATATTCAAAATCAAGATTTTATGACCCACATAAATCAATTGTGGGAGACCTTAATCTTAGGCTGGTGCTATTGAATACCAGTCCTATCCATAAAGACCATCTTGGTCATTGATTTAATTGTACACAAAAATATAGAGATGGTGTTTATCTAGGTATGTTAGAAAGGTGGGCATGATTAAGATAGTGATGGGAGTGTCCCGATGCTCCCATGTCACACCCCTCCTGCGTGACCGGCATTGGCTACCAGTTGCCCTCCGGGTGAGGTTCAAGGTGTTGGTGATTACCTAAAAAGCCCTACATGGCTTAGGCCCGGGGTATTTGGCAGATCACCTATGGCCAGCAACAGGCTCTCCATCGCCCGGTGTGCTCACACAGAAGGGCCTACTTCGGGTCCCATTGGCCAGACAATGTCAGCTGATGGCCCCTAGAGAGTTAGCCTTCTCTGTAGGTGCACCTACCCTCCGGAATCAGCTCCCCATGGGTAGCCCCGGACCTTTGCTCTTTGCTCTTTCCACCGGGACCTTAAAACATGATTGTTTCGCCAGGTTGGCCTGGACTGGTTCGCCAGGTTGGCCTGGTTTTAATGGGAATTTTAGTTCTTTTATTGCCTGAATTTTAATCTGAACTTGTGTTGCTTATTGTTGTGAGCTGCCCTGAGTCCTTGCAGAGAAAGGGCAGCATATAAGTAAATAAAATAAATAAATACACCTATCTGGATTTCATGGGATGAATCAGTCTCAACCCCAAAGAAGCAGAGGTCAGGTGGCGTTGTGTATAGGCAGGTCTGGACGATAACTGGAGCCCTGTTCTATTGGTATTGGTGTGAGCCCCTATATATGCAGTGGAGTAAGGGAGAAGCTGGGAATGTTTCTCTTGTACCAGCTTTCAACTGTACAGTTGCATCTCTATTCATGTAGCATCCCTGCCACATAGCATCCCTACTTGAACCATCTTGTGTTGGTACATATGTATACATATAAATTTATATGCTTAGTGGAGAAAAGAGAGGCTGTTATTTCTGATTCCTGCGCTAAAGAAACTTCAGAATAGGAAATAACAATGTGATGTATTGTTCAAAATACATTAAAATGCTTTCAAATCTTCAACAGTTGAATCACTGTTCTAAGTGAAACCATATTTTAAATGGAATGTGGTTTTTATGGAGTGTCCTATTAATTACTATAGGATATAGTTTAAGTAATTGCAAATAGTTTTTTTCCTGGGTAACCTGGATCCCCTGGTCCCAAGCCATGTAGTTCATGGAAGGCGACAATCAGCACCTTGAATTGTACCTGGAAGCAGATTGGCAGCTAATGCAGCTCCTGCAGGAGAGATGACATCTGTGCACATCTGCTCAAAACCATGTGGGCGGCTGCATTTTGAACCAATTTGAGCTTGATACTTTTCAAGGGCAGCCCCATATCAATAAAGAACAATATTTGTAGTTCAGGGTTGAAATGAGGGATCCTTGGGGCTCTCTGAGCTTACTTGTTTTCTTGCAGATGTTCCATTCTCCTAACTGGGTAACATCATCAGTACTAGTGCTAGCTGATGAATTGTCTGCAAGAAAACAAGCAAGCTCAGAGAGCACCAAGCAGCCCCATATAGAGAGCATTACAATAGTCAAGACAGGAAGTGACTAGGGCTGTGATGGCGAACCTATGGCACCTGTGGCATGCGGAGCCATATCAGTAGGCATGCGAGCTCAGTTCCAGTGCGCGCAACTGATTTTCGGGCCTTCTGGGCCCATCAGAAGTCAGAAAACTTCTGTTTCCAGCTTCCAGGGAGTGGAGAAGGCCCATTATTCACTCTTCCCAGGCTCCAGAGCCTTTCTAGGACCCTGGGGAGGGCAAAAACGGCCTTCCCCCCCTCTCCCGGAGGCACTCCGGAGGCTGGAAATGGTCTGTTTTTCACTCTCCCCAGGCTCCAGAGCCTTTCTAGGAGCCTGGGGAAGGTCCCACTTCCGAAAGTCGGCAAACGGGCCATTTCAGGCCTCCAGAGGGCCTCTGGGATGGTGGGGAAGGCCTTTTTTGCCTCCTAAGGCTCCTAGAAGGGCTCTGAAGCCTGGGGAGAGTGAAAAACAGGCTTTCTGATCCCATCACGTGCCAAAAGTGGAGGGAGTGGGTGGGGTTGCACGCGCATGTGCAGGGGGGCAGGGAGCATAGAATTATGGGTGTGGGTGCGTGCACAACCCCCCCACACACTCCCCCACTTTTGGCACACAATGGCAAAAAGGTTAGCCATCACTGGACTAGAGCATGAGTGACATACAGTACATAGATACATACTTACATATAAATATACATATGGACACATTGTACATACATACTACAATATTTGGAAAATCTACTGGTAACACTGGTCTACAAGGAGAAAACCTTGGAAATGAAAGTACACATTTCATCTCGGAGGCTGATAATTTCCCAAAATTTGTAGACCAGTGTAATAAAGAATGATAGAAACTTCAAAGTTTCTTTAGCATTATATACAGTAGCGTGTGACTATTTAATGGAATTCCAATTTCCTATGAAAAATTCAGTAGCTTACTTAGTTTATGTCATGTTTTAGACTCATTCTTAAAACAAAATCATTTTTATCAGAAATTGGATATTTCAAAGCCAAGTAGTGGCTGATCGACTGTTGGGTACGCAAGCAAGCAATAGGCGAGGGCTTTGCTGCTTCTACTAAGGAAATGCCACTATAGATTGAAGTACTTGCAGTTACACAGCCCAGATATAGTTGCCTTTCCTCTGAACTGTTGTGTTGTTTTGAAGGTGGGAAAGCACCCCGTGGACTGCCTGCTCTTCTTCCTGCGGAGGAGGTATTCAAAGCCGCACAGTCTCTTGCGTGGAAGAAGACATCCAGGGATTGGTCAGCTCGGTGGAGGAGTGGAAGTGCATGTACACTCCCAGGATGCCCATTGTTCAGCCTTGCAATATTTTTGATTGTCCTAAGTGGCTGGCTCAGGAATGGTCTCCGGTAATTATGTTCTTTTCATTATTGAACTATATATTTACAGGAATATAGGAAATTTTACAGGAAAAAAAGGGCTAGTTTAATTAAAGGTTATGCAGCAGAGGTGGGTTTCAACAGGTTCTAACCAATTCTGGAGAACTGGTAGTGGAAATTTGAGTAGTTCGGAGAACTGGTAGTAAAAATTCTGACTGGCCCCCATCTATTCTCTACATCTATCTATTTCCCGCCGGCATCTATTCTCTGCCTCCCAAGTCCCAGCTGATCGGGAGGAAATGGGGATTTTGCAGTAACCTTCCCCTGGATTGGGGAGGGAATGGAGATTTTACAGTATTCTTCCCCTGCCATGCCCACCAAGCCATTCCACATCCACCAAGCCACACCTACAGAACCGGTAGTAAAAAATTTTGAAACTCACCACTGCAATGCAGGGCAGGTTTGTAGACATGGTCAAACCTTTTAATCATTTAATTATGAAACTGATTCTTTGTAGAAGGGATACTGAGGCAAAACATCATACAGTAGGTTGTTATGCTACTGTTAGGGGAAAAAATGAAGATATAATGGAGAGCAAAGATACAGTATAGAATACGAGACCTGAATGTTGATATTGAAAAAGATGTGGATAGGTCTTGATTTTGTGTAGTTGTTTCAACTGGGAAGTCAGTGGAGACTACAATAGAATGAAGGGCACTTCACTGTATTGTCAGGGCCTTGTCTTCCCCTTCAAGGTTGAGCAAATTGGGAAGATAAAAACTAAAGGAAAAATAAGAAATATTGGATACTATTTAGAAATCCTGAAAAGTAATAAAATAATAATAATAAAACTAAAATAGCTGAATTATAAATCATGAAAGTTCACTGATGAAATGATTTTAGCATTTATAATATTTTAGCATTTTCTTTGATCAGAAACTAGAGATACTGGATAGCTGCCCAGTTATAAGATATAATGCTAAATGACCAACTATAGTAATGAAGCCAAATAATATAATACTTATAATGATGCCTGATTATTTAAATTTCAAATTTTATTGATAGTAAAATAATGTGATAAAAATGGAATTTTTTATTTTAATAATATCCTTTTACATATTTATAATTCAGGCCATACTCTAGTTCTTTAATATGACAAATAAATATCTGTCTCCAGTTTCATTTGGTTTTAATCTTATGCCAAAGTATGATCATGGATCATTCTGAATAAATTACTGTTTCTCAAAATTATAGGATAAGAGGATCAATTTATTCAGCCATAGTGTGCAATAAATTTCAGATGAAATCCCTTAAATGTGAATAACTAGAAATTTATATAATAATTAATAAATTATCAATAAGACATTTTAGTTTTTTGTTATAGCACATAATCCAACCAATTTAGAATGGGATTAAGTGGAAGTTAATTACCAGGAATATTCTAATCATGATTTCTTGCAGAACTATGCATGCTTAACTGATTGATTGATTATGTGCCTACCAATGATGACAGCTGATAAAAGCCACTTAGACAGACTTACTATAGGTTGATTTGTCCCCAGTTTGGTCTTTCAGACCTTCCAATGCTGTTGTAATCAACTCAATTAACCATCATCGTTGGTTGATCTCTTCTTCTTTCTTCTTTCTTTCCCAGGATTATGTTATTCTTAAGGGAGTTGGTTTTCTCCTAATGTGTCCAAAATATAATAATTTGATCCTGGCCATTTGTGAGAACTCTGTGATTCATTTGTTTGCTTGTTTTCAGCCATGCATGATATTCTTGACTCTTCTTCAGTACCAAAGTTCAAAAGCATCAATGCTCTTTCTAGCATGCATCTTCAAAGATCAACATTTTCTTCTTTCGACTTTCGAACCGCAATACCCCGTCGCAGGGAGGCGGAGCCGGTAAGATGGTTCCGCCCCAGGCGCCTGATGGAACCTGATAGGTTCCAGATGGAGCTTGGGCCATTCCCTGAGGCTCTGGCACACGCCTCGGCCGGAGACCTGGTGGCTGCCTGGGATAGGGCGGCCGCCGGAGCTCTGGATCGGGTCGTGCCTTTGCGGCCTCTGACCCAGCGTCGATCTCACTTGGCTCCTTGGTTTACTGAGGAGCTGAGGGAGTTGAAGCGCCGGAAAAGACGCCTAGAGAGTAGTTGGAGGGCCAGACTTTCTGAATCTGACCGGACACTGGTAAGATCTCATATTAGGACTTACCTAGTGGCGATAAAAGCAGTGAAATGTAGCTATTTTGCTGCTCTTGTTGCGTCATCAGATAATCGCCCGGCTGCCCTGTTTAGGGTGACCCACTCCCTGCTCCACCAGGAAGCGCGGGAGGACCCCTTGGAGGGTAGAGCCGAGGATTTTGTTCAATATCTGCATGACAAAATCACTCAGATTCAGGAAGATTTGGACTCCGACTGGGTGGTCTCGGGGGAAGGGACCGGGGCAGGTCTTGAGAATGTTATCTGGGCTGAGTTTGATCCTGAGACCCCTGAGGATGTGGACAGGATACTGGGTGGACTGAACGCGACCACGTGTTTATTGGACCCATGTCCTTCCTGGTTAGTGCTGGCTTCCCGGGAAGTGACACGAGGCTGGCTCCAGGGGATTATAAAGGCTTCATTGGGGGAGGGTGTCTTCCCTGCCGCCTTGAAAGAGGCGGTAGTGAGGCCTCTCCTCAAGAAGCCTTCCCTAGACCCGGCAATGTTAGTAAATTATCGTCCGGTCTCCAACCTTCGCTTTGTGGCAAAGGTTGTTGAGAGCGTGGTTGCGAAACAGTTTCCCCGGCAGCTGGATGAAGCGACGTATCTAGATCCATTCCAGTCGGGCTTCAGGCACGGAAACGGCATTGGTCACGTTGGTTGATGATCTCTGGAGGGCTCGGGACAGGGGGTGCTCCTCTGTCCTGGTCCTGTTAGACCTCTCAGCGGCTTTTGATACCATCGACCATGGTATCATGCTGCACCGGTTGGTAGAGATGGGGGTGGGAGGCACTGTGTTGCGGTGGTTCTCCTCCTATTTCTCCGACAGGTCGCAGTCTGTGTTGGCAGGGGGGCAGAGGTCGACCCCGAGGCCCCTTATATGTGGGGTGCCACAAGAATCGGTCCTCTCGCCCCTTCTGTTCAACATTTATGTGAAGTCGCTGGGTGAGATCATCCGTGGTTTTGGGGTGAAGTACCATCAGTACACTGATGACACTCAGCTGTACATCTCCACCCCAGACCACCCCAACGATGCCCTTGAAGTGATGTCCCGGTGCCTGGAGGCCGTGCGGATCTGGATGGGAAGGAACAGGCTCAGGCTTAACCCATCCAAGACCGAGTGGCTGTGGTTTCCGACGTCCCAATATAGTCAGTTGGCGCCATCACTGACTATTGGGGGCGAATCACTGGCCCCCACGGAGAGGGTTCGTAACTTGGGCGTCCTCCTGGACTCACGGCTGTCCTTGGAAGGGCACCTGACGGCTGTGGCCGGAGGATTTTCTATCAGGTTCGCCTGATCCGCCAGTTGCATCCCTTTCTGGATCAGGACTCCTTGCTCACGGTCACTCACGCCCTTGTCACTTCCAGTCTAGACTACTGTAATGCTCTCTACTTGGGGCTCCCCTTGAGGAGCACCCGGAGGCTCCAACTGGCGCAGAGTGCGGCCGCGCAGGTGGTGATGGGAGCGACATGGTGTTCCCATGTGACACCTCTCCTGCGTGAGCTGCACTGGCTCCCGGTGGTCTTCCAGGTGCGCTTCAAGGTTTTGGTTACCACCTTTAAAGCGCTCCATGGCTTAGGACCTGGGTACTTGCAGGACCGCCTACTACCACCAATAGCCTCCCACCGACCAGTACGCTCTCATAGAGAGGGGCTCCTCCGGGTGCCGTCAGCAAAACAATGTCGGCTGGCGGCCCCCAGGGGGAGAGCTTTCTCTGTGGGGGCACCTACTATCTGGAATGAGCTCCCTCCGGAGATACGGAAGATCCCGGATCTGCGCACCTTCCGCTGCGCTCTTAAGACCTTTCTATTTCGCCAGGCGGCCCTGGCCTAACCTCTCTCCGTTTTTTAGTGTTAAATTTTAATCTGTTTTAAATTATTTGGGGTGTTTTAATTCTGTCTGGGCCAAATTTATTTAATCTGTTTTTAGTTGGGTTTTAAGTTTTCTATTTATGTATTTTTATCGTTGGCTGTACACCGCCCTGAGTCCTTCGGGAGTAGGGCGGTATATAAATCCAATAAAATCTAAATCTAATAAAATCTAATCTAAATCTTCTATGGAATGTTGCACGGTCAAGCATTGTCCACACTATTCTGATTTTTGTAGGTATAGGCGCATCAGGGTATCTGAATATTTTTTTCTAAGGCTTTCATCCAGAGGTGAAATCCAGCAGCTTCTGACAGGTTGTGGAGAACCAGTAGCGGAAATTTTGAGTAGTTCGGAGAACTGGCAAATACCACCTCTGGCTGGCCCCAGAGTGTGGAGGGAATGGAGATTTTGCAATATCCTTCCCCTGCCACGCCCCCAAGCCATGCCCCCAAGCCACACCACGCCCATCAAGCCAAGCCCACAGAACCGGTAGTAAAAAATTTTGGATTTCATCACTGCTTTCATCGCTGCCTTATCAACTGCTAGTCTGCTGTATATATTTTTTTATTGCTGACTCCTTTACTGTTGATAGTCAATCCTAAAAGATAAAGGTTGTCCACCTTATTCACTGTCAGTCCTAAGGTCCTAAATCCTCACTTTCAGAAAGTAAAGGGAGCTAAGACAAGAGACCCTGCTTTTCAGGAGCAGCACCAGCTCTCTGAACAATCTCCCAATGGAGTTCCGACTGCCTTCCTCCTTGATTAACATCAGGAAGATGCTGAAGACTGCAGTGTTCCATAGAGCCCTCTAGTTAGGTTTGACCTTTTTTTATTTTGTATTGATCAATTGCATTTGGGGGAGTTGATTTTTTTAATTGCTTCTCATTGTTACTTTGATTTTGACCATGAATGTTATAATTTTGTCCGCGTCATGTAAACTGCTGAGAATTTATTTTGATTGCGGCAGGATATAGACAAGTAAATAAGGCACTGATTTGCCTATGCGGTAGAGAGTTTTAGGTGGCTGTAGGCCAAAAAGTAAAAGCTGAAATATTTGATCAGTAAGAGAAAGAGGAAGAGAACCAGCAGTAAATAACTAATTCAGAAGAAAGGCTGCAGTAAAAAACAACAATTGCCTTGTAGCATCTGAAAGGCTTTCTCCTCAGCAAATAGAATTCTTGAATTTCTCCTGGTGGTATTCTGAAGATTACTTTATTGATGGAGTAATGAATAACAGTAATGCATTACATGCATCTTTCCATCAGCCTGAAACCTTGGCTACTACATTTCCCAATCTGAAAAAGGGCCAGCAGGAGGAGGAGTTGCATCACAATGTCTTCCTTTGGATTTAATTAGAGGTTTGGAAGCTAGATAGAGTGCAGACTCATGGAGACACATGGTTCAGCAAAAGACAGAACATTCATCCCTAATTAATGGCCCTCTTATGATGAAATAAATGTACAAATACCACCCATCACCCATGTAACTTTAACTAAAATGCTTTCTCAAGAGAAAGATATTTGAAAAGCAAATTTTCTTTAATTCAACTGAATGATAATTATTTTCCACAGTATTCATACCAACAAGGTTACATGGGATTGCCAGTTAGTATCAAAAGCCAACTATATACAAATCAAACATTTGGACAGTCCATGTTTCTCTTCCACATGGCCAGTTAAGGGGTGGAGCAGCAAACATATTCATGGTTATAAATGGAAATAATTGATTGTTTTCCTTTCAGTGCACAGTTACATGCGGCCAGGGTTTGAGGTATCGAGTAGTTCTGTGCATTGATCACCGAGGGATGCATACCGGTGGCTGCAGTCCTAAAACAAAACCGCACATCAAAGAGGAATGCATTGTCCCTACTCCGTGCTACAAGCCAAAAGGTACATTAACAAGCAGCCTAATCCTGCAAGCAGTTATTGAAAATAAGTGCATTTTCCCCCAGTGGGAAGATGATTGGACTTTTGGGTTGCGTAGCTGAGAGCTAATGCCTGAGGCTTCATTTAAGGAGCCAATACTGATTGTCATGCTTTGACAAAAACAGATTTCCTGGCAGGAACCCTAAGCCTATGTAATCACTCTTAAGCTCTACTTGTCTGTAATATGGTATCTTTATGGATAGAAGAAAGACAGAGGAAAAGAAAATGCTATTACCACAAAGGAAGTAAGAGGGCTAATATATTTTGGTAATAAAATTAGGGATAAATTACTCTTGAGCAGATGTGGATCCACTGATCAAGAGTTTAACTTATAATATCCGCAAAATTGAATTCAGGCTCTAGTATTCACTTCTGTCCTGAACTAGGAAATCTTTGGCTGAGAAGTATTGGATCAGTTAGCCACTATTTTGTTCTGCAAGTAAATTGTTAATTTTTGCCAAGTGCTACTAAAGAGAAAATAGGTCTGGTATTTATTACCACATTTTTCACAGTATAAGACGCTCTGGACTATAAGATGCACCTACCTTTTGGGGGGAGGAAAACAAGAAAAAAAAAATCTGCCTCTGCCTCCCAGCATCCATCAGACATTCATCTGGCCCATTTGCTGCGGCCCATTCCCCTCTGCGGCCCGTATTAAGTCCTCTAATAAATTAGTTCAGTTACATTTAATACTTAAGTCAATCTTGCTAGGAAAGTTATTGTTTGAATACCTTAAAAGAAGAAGGTCCCATGAAAGATGATTTAGTAATATCAGTGGAGAAAACAAAAGTTTATAATAAAATATTTACAGCATGATATTCATATGGCTTTTACAAATAGTACAATAAGCCATTTGCCCCCTGAATTCATATGATTTCATATTGCTTCTGAGTGTGACTATCAATTTGCTATGGATTGATTTTCATACCTTTTTCCTTTGACCCTGAAGGGCCTGTGCAGCTCCATAGTTTAATACAGATGTATGTTCCCATGAGAACATAATTTGGCTTCTCAACTGAGTATTTTATAAAATGCTTTTAATGCATTTCCCTGATACCGATCTTGGAGGGGAAAGATAGAGAATGGTGCTGTTTTATCTCAAAAATGACAGTAAGACTATTCAGCTCAGTCTTTGAATCTGCAATGTTGATGAACTGATAAACTCTGACTAGAAGGGCATCACCAAACTATTTTTAGTTTTCTGTTTGTTGAACCATCATTCATCACATCTGCATTTTCTTCTGTGTCATAATAAGCTTTCAACGTGGAACATAGCAAAAACAGTGGTCGGCCCGGTTTGGCCGAGCCGGTAGTGGTGACGATAAGATGTCACCGAACAGGTTCTGCCTCCCTGCCCCCCCCGCTCCGCCCCCGCGCTATTCTTATCTTTTATTTGGCCCCACCCCCAATCTATTGCTGCCTCCTGAGTCCCAGCTGAGAGCTAGATCGAATAAAACTGTTTAAACTCTTGCCGCAGGGCTTCAAAGAGCCGTCCTACAGCTGATCAGTGTTAAAAGGCAGTGTGGTGGTAGACTGGTGCCTCCAAAAATAAATGAGTAGACCAGTGCCTGGAAAAATAAATGGGTAGACCAGTGCCTGCAAAAATAAATGGGTAGACCGGTACAGCTCTGCAAGCAGTTAAAAGCCTGATAGACCAGTACCTTGCTAAATCCTAAAGAATTGTCACATGACCATCAAGCCATGCCCACAAAATAAGCCATGCCCACAGAACCGGTAGTAAAAAAAAATTAGAACCCACCCCTGAGCAGAACCCTTTTTATAGACTGTAAGAATTATTGCCCCCCCCCCTTTTCCCCCCTCCCTTTGGGCCAAGCAGTGCTGAACTACATAGGCCTACTAACTTGGAATCACTTTGTACACTTCAAAGAAAAGTACCCTTGTGTACAATACTTCCTATCACTAATAATAATCATCTTCTCCATTTTGGAGATTTCCATAATATTGGACAAATATGAAAAGAAAAAAACCCCCTCATTTTTCACACTGGAAAATGTATGGGCAGTGCCAAGCTTATACATTTCTTGACAGAACTGTGTCAAACGGAATAAACCAAGATAGAAAGATATATTTTGGCTCACAGGCAACCCTTCATGCTTTTCCTTTCGCACAATCCCGGCAGTTTTGAATTAAGCATGGGTGTCTATCTTTTGCAGCAGGAAATCTACCATTAACTAAAATTTGCCTATATTTTGAAGTTGGTTTAACATCTTGACCTTTTCTAAAATTATTAACCATGCTTTTCTGATTTAGATGAAATAGGAAACTACAGTTAATTGAAGAAGTACTCGCTTTCCTCTTTCTCTTATAGAAGCAGAGCAAAGGGCAATATTCATAGCCAGAAGGCTCATTCATATCTCATCTTATTAAATTTAGTCCAATTGTGTGAAATAACATTTCAGGAAGCTTTATACTGTGCAAGCATTGTCTAGGTGCACTAATGATTGGATTGGCAGACACTTAGCAAATATAGAATAAAAGCAAAGTAATTCCTCTTTAGATAAGTTACAAAAGAGGATTAAGTTTTTTAAAGTACATTATTTTTGCATGTTTCCTCTTTCCCTATGATTGTTTTTCTAGAAAAACTTCCTATTGAAGCTAAATTGCCATGGTACAAGCAAGCTCAGGAGTTGGAAGAGGGAACGGCAGTTTCTGAAGAACCAACGTAAGTTTTAAAACATTATCTGCTGAAATCATTACACTTGAGGATCCAAGCAGCACATTGCAATTTTTATTTATTTATTTTATGTATATATGTATGTATGTATGTATGTATTTATTTATTTTGTCAAGCATGTATTAGATAACAGATATAAGTATAAACATGATTATGAATACATGAAATAGATACAAATAAAAGGGAACATTAGGACAGGGATGGTAGGCATGCTGGTGCGTTTATGCACGCCCCTTAAAGACCTCTTAGGAACGGGGTGAGGTCGACAGTGGACAGTCTAAGGTTAAAGTTTGGGGAGTTTGGGGAAGAAACCACAGTCAGGTAGTGCATTCCAGGCATTAACAACTCTGTTACTCAAGTTGTATTTTCTGCAATCAAGTTTGGCACACTTTACCAGAAGTTTGTATCTATTGTGTGCTTGTGTATTGTTGTGGTTGAAGCTAAGGAATTCATTGACAGGTATTCATTGACATTTCCTTGACATTATATATGATGTAAGAATTACAATAGGAAATAGACTTAAATCTGCCTGGAGCTAAGATATTTTTTATGGATTTCAAAATACTGTACTATATATACAATTTGCATTGCATTTACTGATGTATACTATCTATGAAGAATTAAATCACAATCAATATGGTATAGTTTTGTGCCTGGATAGTTGATTCATGGAAGCGTCATCTTTAGGAGTCTTTACTCTTGTAGCAGCTTTTTTCATTTATAATTAATATACTTCTTCTAAATATTGATGTTTTGTTTTGATTTAGTTGCTTGAATAATACAGTACAAATAAAGAAGAATATTTGTAGCTCAGGGTTGAAATGAGGGGTCCTTGGTACTCTCTGAGCTTGGTTGTTTACTTGCCAACATTACATTACCCAAACTAAATAACACTGATGCTGGAAACAACCAAGCTCAGAGAGTACCAAGGACCCCACAGTACAGTACAAACTTCCCATGTGCCCATATGCTTTAAATTTCATGTTAGATTAAGATCATTCATGTAACTCAACTTGATACTACAAAAAATGTCTCCCTTTGTGGCTTACTAATAGCTTATTTAGATGTTACATTTAGGCGTGAGGAATTTCATCTCCAAACATACAGTTTTTAAAAATTTCAAGGATTGCATTGTGGCTTTCTCTGAACTCATATAGTTATTCACCAGGTAGCCATCATTCTTTTATTTCCAATTTTCAGCTGAAAGTCTCAATGCTTAAAATAGCAAAATGGCACCATAGCAAGCATAAGGAGGGAAATTTGGGAAACTGCGAGTTCAAGGCTTAATTTAGCCAAGTGGGAATCAGTGATTCTCATGTCAGACAGAATCATTATGTAAACATGAAGAGAATGTTTCCATCTCTCTAGGCCAAGAAAAGAACAACCCAAAGTCTACTGACTCAAAAGGACAAGTGCAAAAAAAAAAAAAATCTAGGATAGAGTTCAGGAAAGTAAATATCTATTGATATGGTAAGTGAAATAGGACAACTAGATTTGATTTCAAAGAAAAAAAACTAAGGAAAAAATACATTTTTTCCTGGAAAAAAAAAGTTTAATAACTTTCTGAAGATTTTCTTTTCATGGTAGTTTTGATAGATCTCGAAGGTAGCAAATTGGCTTCAATTCTTTAAGCAGCAACTCAGAAAAAATCAGAAGCCAAAGATTGCGAGCTGATAGGAGTGACTATTGAATGTATTTTTAAAGATCAGTTATTACCTTTCAACTCATATGTACATATGGATTTGATTCACTTTTCATTTTCTTCTAGAGGAAGATCTTTCGGATAATCAGAACACTACATTTCACTTTGCAAAACAATGACATTTTAGATCTGGAATATATCTCTGTATATTATGCTGCTCTGTGTTTATGCACACATCCCCTGCTAAATCTTTCATGTGTGCTTGATCTTTTACTGCACTATTGATAGATTTCCACTCATGCCAAAACAAGTTATTTCCAAAGATACTTATAAAAAAAACCCTATACTTTTTTCTACACAACTTGATACACCATAAATAACAGAGTATTTCATTTCTCTGTTGTGACACAGTGACTTTGCCATGACTAGGAAAGCATTCCTTTATTTGCTCATTTTATAATAATGCTTTGTTGAAATAACATTACTTGCACACGCATACACACATGTCACACACATACAGTGTTGTGAATCATGATGAATCTAATCCCTATAACTTTGTCTCCATATGGTTACAATAATATGGAGAGGTAGACCAAAGGGAGTCAATCGGTTAAGCCTTTCCAGGAGAAATTTCCATTAGTCTGGCAAAAATCACCTTGTGTGAGAGTTCCTGTTGTTCAGAATCTCATCCCTGCTTTGGACAACTCTGAGATTCTTCAGAAAGTGAGGAAGAGAGAAGATGCAGGAAGAAAGTTTTTTCCTGACTATTACAGGTCACAACTGAGCCATCAGAGTTGAAAGCATCCGATAATACAACTCATAAATCTGTCTGGGGAAGTTTTAAAACCAATGAGGCTGGTGTCTTCCATTACTATACTAGGAAACAATTTCAGATTTTCGTTCCTCTGAATATTGGAAAACTTTTTTTCCCCCTCATCCATTGTTGAAGTGTGTCACTAGGGTCTCTAAAATTAAAAGAATTTTTCCCTTCTAGTTTCCATAAACAATTATTATGGTAAAAGAATCTTCTGTTGTTCATAAACATATCCTTATTCTGCTCTTGACTTGACTTCAAAGAAGTGCACAGCATCGAGAAAGGTTATATACAACAGAAAACTCACTGCATAAGTGGTGTGTGAAGATGTCAGAGAGAGAGAGAGAAAAAACTATTAGAGGAAACACAGTTAGTCCTCAACTTACAACCACAACTGGGATCAGAAAATGTGTTGCTAAATGGCACAGCTGATTTTAGACTTGTTTGCTGTGACTGGTAAGCTAATCACCCGGATCATTAAGTAAGACATCAGATTATCTTGATTTGCAACCTTTCCTGCCAGCTTCCACATTGACTTTGCTTATTGGAAGCCACCTAGGAAGTTTGCCCATCACGATCACATGTCCATAGGGTGCTTGAACCGTTATACATACAAGCTGCTTGCCAAGTGCCCAAATCACAGACTTGTGAGTGCAGGGTTGATGTAACCTTGAGGGTAGGTCGTAAGTCATTGTTTTTCGAGCCGTTATAATGTCAAATCATCATTAAACGAATGGTCGTAGGTTGAAGATTTCCTTTATGGTATACGTGGGGTGATACAAAATGTGAAGGAGACTTCATTTGGAAATGGAAGAAAATATGTGATATTTTACCTAATTTTTATCACATAAAAGATGTGAGGTTTAGTTGGTGTACTGGTTAAGGTGCTAGCCTAGAAACCATGAAATCATGAATTCTAATCCTATCTTAGACATGAAAGCTGGCTGGATGATCTTGGCCCATTCTCTCCTCTCAGCCCAATTCTCCTTATAGGCTTGTTGTAGTGGGGAAAATAGAAGGACAGAGGAGGAGTAGGTATGTTTGCCGCCTTGAGTTATTTATAAAAATACTAAAGGTAATAAACAAATAAATGTGATGGAAATTAAGAATCCATAATATCATAGTTGTTTTTTTTTCTTGATTTACTTAGGAACTTGGAGGTTACTTTATCCTAAATTCTATCAAAACCACTTTATCATCTGTTTTAAAATAGTTGCCCAATCTCTTTATACTGCCACTGAAGAAGATCCTCACTCCCCGATGCCATCTCTTCCATCTTCAAAGCAGGTTTTGCTACGGGCATCCATGGGATCAGGAAAAGAGGAGAAATGACAATACATATGTAATGATGTCGTCATGCAAATGCCACAACTGATATACTTGCGTCAGATGCTGTGATACAAGTACATAATTGTTGTTGTTAGTTGCCAAGTCGTGTCCGACCCATCACGACCACATGGACAATGTTCCTCCAGGCCTTCCTGTCCTCTACCATCCTCTGGAGTCCATTTAAGCTCACGTCTATTGCTTCAGTGACTCCATCCAGCCACCTCATTCTCTTTGTGGAGGATTAAAGAAAGAAGGGGGGGAAATCCACATAGTTATTATCAAAATAGAATTCACTCAGTTATTAAACTTACAATTCATTTATTTATTAAATTTACATGCTGCTCATCTCACTGTCATGCAACTCTTGGGGCCTTACAATTTGATGAAACAATATTATAAAGATTAAAACAGTAGAACAATAAATATAACATTAAAATGAGCAGAAAAATAGCTAAGATGAGAGGGATATACAATGGAGTGGAGGTGAGACCTTTAAATATAGACCCCATAGGTCTATATTAGATATATACTGCTTCATAATTTTAGAATATTTTTAAAAATGAATAACACACACCTCTCCTGAAGTCATCCCTTATTTTCAATAAGCAACCATTCCGTTATGTAAGATTATCATCTTTGCTGAGTCCCAATCTTGTGAGAGCTCAAGCTCTTTATAAAATGATAACATTTCATGTATTAGGAATATAAAACATAACATTTATATCTTTAATTATTACATATTTTTCTGAAGTTTTATTAATACATGCAGTGATTTGAAAGCAATGCAAACTATAGCTGGGAGAAACAAATAATTTACGTTAAAGAACCTTTTCATTTCTGACAACTTCAGCACAAAAGAACCTTAATGTCCAACTTTTTAAATCAAGTCTCTAAATCAAGCATTATAAATCAACTGACTTAAAGTATTCTTTATTTAGCCCAGGCCAAATAAAGATCTTCCAATAGAAGTTCTTCCTTGCTATTCAGAACTTTTATTTCTTCATTTTGAGATAGCATTACCTCAGGGATCAATATAGGTCAATCTGAGAAGGAGACATCACGCTTTCAGTAAAGTGCAAAAGGGCATCCAACCTTTGTTCTTTCTTATCTGGAGTAACTTGAGATGACAAAGTGTGAAGCATCTTCTCCATTTTGGCAGGGCACCATAGTAAAATAATGCTAGAAGATAATATTTGTAGCTCAGGGTTGAACTGTGGGGTCCTTGGTGCTCGCTGACCTTGGTGGGTATTTTTGCAGACATTTCATTACCAAACTAGGAAACATCATCAGGGACCTCACATTAAAATAATACTATGCTTAAGTTTTAAGACAGACTGTAAAGCTATGGGCATAAATGACTCCTCATTCATCTATCAATACGAGCAATTTTATTCACAGAATTGGAGTAAAGTAAAGAGAGGCAACTGGTAAACACTGTCAAACTAGTTACTAAGTCTCCCTTACTATTACTATTAATCTTCTCATTGTTCCTATCGCCCATCTCCTCCCGTTTATAATTGTATGACTGTAACCTTGTTGCTGGTATCCTTAAGATTTATATTGACTGTTTCCCTATGACTATCATTAAGTGTTGTTTCTTATGATTCTTGATGAATGTGTCTTTTCTTTTATGTACACTGAGAGCCTATGCACCAAGACAAATTCCTTGGCCAATAAAGAATTCTATTTTATTCAACAACCATTAAAAACAGAATCCCACACCGTAATCCTGGCTAACCTGTGCATTGCCACTGACTATAAAAGTATCATTGAAGTATCACTGAAAGATAAACTACTGTAGGCCCCTGAAGTACAGGTGGTCCTCGACTTTCAACAGTTTGTTTAGTGACCATTCCAAGTTACAAAGGCACTGAAAAAAAGTGACTTATGACTGTTTTTCACACTTATGACCGTTGCCCTATCCCCATGGTCAGGTGATCAAAATTCAGATGCTTGGCAACTGGTTTATATTTATGATAGTCAAAATGTCCTGGGGTCATGTAATCCCCTTTTGCGACCTTCTGACAAGCAAAGTCAATGGGCACAAGCAAAGTTAAGGTTTACTTAACAATTGTATTATTAATTTAACAACTACAGTCATTCACTTAGTAACTGTGACAAGAAAGGTTGTAAAATGGGGCAAACTCACTTAAACAAATGTTTCACTTAGCAACTGAAATGTTGGGCTCAATTGTGGTCGTAAATCAAGGACTACCTGAACATGCCACTCACATAAAATGGTTAATTTTCTCCTACGAAGGGCACCAGAAATCCTGAAACATCCATAACCTAGTTCTCCTGCTGGTATATACTTACTACAATTAAACAAGTGCAAATGTGAACTTTCTTTAGCTTTAAGAAATGTATGCTGCAGTAATAAGAAGTTACAGTTCCTTTGAAAAATAGATTCACGGCACCTTTGAAACAAGAGAAATATTTTCATGTCATCAAAAGTAACTCTGACACCAAAAAACTGGCATGGCAGGCATAAAATCCTGAGTTGTTATGAAAGTGGACCAAAGTACTCCTCGGGAGAATAATTATGCATGCATATTTTTATAAGTAAGGATATAAATATTAAGTTCAAGTTATTCTTTCTTTTGTATATTTCCTATGTGCCTTCATTTATAACAGAAGTTCCGGATAGACAATTGAATCTATATTTATTTTCATTTGGCAGGCTGGTTTATGGAGTTCTTGCCACTTGTTCTCCATTATTAAACTGTTTTTCTAATTCTGTATTTAGCCAACTAATTACCCTTCAACATGCAATGGGAATTTAGCACTGTCAACATATGTCAAATAGAGACCATATTGCTTACATTGGAAAAGGATTATTTGAATACTACCCTTATTTCAGCAAAACGTGCAGAACAAGTTAGTTCTGCGTGCTGAAAATAAATGCAGACATTCTGTGACTGAAGGACCAGGAGGTCTTGGGTGCTTTAGATGTTGGTCTCTGATTCTGATCAGCTCCAATCTCAGTCTCCCATGATGGGAGCTGCAGACAAGCAACATCTGGCGGCAACGGATGCCAGTTGGAGTCCCATGCCTTTGTAGGAAGGGAAACATTGTCTTGTCATATCTCCAGGAATATTGTATGCTTATCCAACATGTCACAGTCAGTTAGAAACCAGAAATTTTAGTTTCCCTTTCTGATGTTAGGGTAGCCTCTTTCCTTCATCCTGGCTGTAAAAAAAATATCAGGCTAACTTTTTGAATAACCTGTTTGAACGAACCTGCTTAGGAACATGCTAAAATGGGCTAGCTACAAAAGAATATAATTCTGATGGTGAGAGCTCCTCATTGTGCAGCTAGGAAGTGGAAAATTAGTGCCAACAAAAAAATTTTCTTCAGTAACTTAACTGCACAGTAGGGAACAATTTAATCTAAACTGCATCCTTCCTAGTGTGCTGTCATGAAATATTTAATTTTTCACTGCATTAATTTTCAAAAATCTGTACCCTAAATAGTCATCAAACATATCACTGGAAAGGAAAATGATTACTAGCCGTTTTTAGTTTATATGTAAACTATTTTATTGCAGAGTTCTAAACTCATAAAAGCAGTGCAACTCCTAAAACCTTACCTGATTGGGTCCTAGGCAATTTTACATTGGTTAGATGTTTTTGAATACTGTCCTCTAAATCAAGACTAGATGTAAGCAAGTTTTTTTTTTTTTTTTACAGATTAAATGCTCCTTCTCACAAGCCACCTACTTTTCTTAGGAGGAGTAGATGTACAGTCTATAAATGTAGAAGTCCTAGATCAGTGATGGGAACCTATGGCACGCGTGCCGGAAATGGCATGCAGAGCTATCTTTCTGGGCACGCCAGCCACACATTGCTGTTCCGGGTTCCGGCATGCACATGCGCTGGCCAGCTGGTCTTTGCGCATGCATGTGTGCCAGAAACCAGAAGATCAGGTAACCAGCACACGCAAGAAACCACAAAGCTTCCCGGCGCATATGTGCACCCCAGGAAACTGCTCTTCCAGTTTCTGGCACTCCCGCGCATGCGTGCAGGGGAGCTGTTCTTCCGGTCTCTGGCGCTCCCCTCCCCACGCACACTCCTGTTTTGACACTCGGTGCCAAAAAGGTTCACAAACATTGTCCTAGATCCTCATAGTGGTGAGACAGATATCACAGACGTGATGCTCACAAAAGGAAGTGACTTTCAATTAGGTGAAATGCTCCCAGTTCGGGCAATCCAGTAGCGATTGTGGCAGGTAGTTCAGAGAACCGGTAGCGAAGGTGGCACGAGGCTCCGTCCACACACCCGGGTGTCATTACTTCCTGGTTTTAAACCAGGAAGTAATGTGGTTTTTACCCTCGGCACATGCACAGAAGTTTTTGTGCATGCACAAAGAGTCTGTGCGTGCATGTGACGCGTGCGGACACTTCCGAACCAATAAGGAAGGTAAGTAGATTTCACCCCTGCTTTCAATCATACACTTAAGCCTGCCATCTTGAATTGTAACTAGTTGTTATTATAAGAAATATAATATATGGAATATAAGAAAATGCATTTGAGAAATTAAGGAAACAGGAACTTCAATCACTACTAAAATCATGTTACTGTTTACATTATTTTTTTATATTTAAGTGTGTATTTTTCTTGTGCTTTCCGTTACTTTTATTCATAGAAGATGTTACAAGCTAATTGCCCATGATTGTTATCTCCTGTCCACTGAAACAATTAAGGAAACAAATTTTCATCAAAATATATACTCTTACTTTTGACTTCTCCATTCTCCTTGTCATTACTTGCTCATAATTTTAAACATCTTCCACAATCTGTTGTAGAGAATTTAAAAGTTAATGCTTCTTTTCTCTATAAACTAAGATAGTTACTTTCACAGTATCTGTTTAAAAAGCAAAGGCTATTATAATATTTATTTATTCATGAGATGATTTTTCTATCATATTTTTCAACATGGAATTTGAATTTAAAGCACATTGATTTTATTTTTAAGTTTTAAAAAAGTCATTTCTTTCTGAAAGAAGAAATAATTGAACAAAATGTAATATTACAAAGAAAAGAGACCTTAGATCAGGGGTGTCACACTCAAGGCCCATGGGCCAGATCCAGCCATAGGGTGCTTAAATCCGGCCCACAGGGCCAGTCTGTAAATATCAAAGGGTCGGCCCACAGTGCCTCCACCAGCCCCTTTTCAGCCCCCGCAACCTCCTGCAGCACTCTGCCGGCCAAAAATGGGCCATTTTCCACCCCCATTCCCTGACACACACATCCTGCTGCCAACTGGAGGAGAACTACAATGTTGATCCGGCCCTCAAAGAAATCTAGTTTGACACCCCTGCCTTATACTGATATGATTATGCTGTCTTGCTCTAACACCAAAACTTTATATTCTTTAAAACTACATTAAAAACAGTCCAAGTGACCTTCAATCTATAGAAGAAAATGGAGAAGTTTGCTTTTCATTTAATTTCTCCAAAAACATTGTAATTGTAAAACTTTAATTGTTGTGCTTGAATGTTCCTGTATTACAATAGAAAACGGCTGTGCAGCCTGTGAATTTAATTTTCAAAGAGTATTTCCGAGTGCATTGTATACGTACGTGGATGTAGCACCATTCTGCCACTTTTTAAAGCATCAACTGTTAGTCAATTCTGGAAAAAGCCATAACTACTTCAAAGAGTGTCAGAGAGATGGTATATTTGTATTCTCACATATTCTGAAACATCTTTATTGAAACTGAATCCAAAACATTGTATAAGGACAAGCCAAAAAAAGATAGAAGAGGTTTATAAATATGGTGAAATTTAAGTTGTGAGATAACAAGTCTTTCTTTCAGCTGCATAACACTAAAAGCATATCCTATTTTGACCTATTCTAATACTTTTAGGTTCCAAAATTTAACATAAATTCTTTGAAATCAGCATGGAACAAAATTGAAAACTAATAAATACATGAATAAATGTTAGGGATTGCCATTTGCTTTTAACATGAAATAGATGTGGAGAGTTCAGTTTTGTTCTACATGATGATTGAATACAGTGGTACCTTGGTACCTGACATTAATTGGTTCCAGAAGATTCCTGGGTACTAAAAATGAAGGGTGCCAAACAAACTACGTGACTTACCACATAACCAGTGGTGGGATTCAGCCAGTTCGCACCATTTCGGGAGAACCGGTTGTTAACTTTCTGAGCAGTTTGGCAAACTGGTTGTTGGAAGAAATAATTAGGGCAGAGAACCGGTTGTTAAATTACTTGAATCTCACCATTGCACATAACCTTTTGTTTCGGCCAGTAAGGACTTCCTGTCCCTTTTCCTATGTCAGTGACCTGCCTGGCATGGCAGACTTTTTGTCCATTTTCTGCTTTTCCTATTACAGCACTTCAAATACCAAACAAACAATGAGTACAGGGACTACATTTTCTCATCAAAATACATCAAGTACCAAATTTGATGACTTTTGAAGCAGTCGAGTACTGAGGTACCATTGTATGACGTTCCTTACTACATTAAATCGTGGCACTCTACAGTGATTCCAGTTTTTTAAAGCCTAAAATGTGTTTTATCTGATTTGATAATCTTTGTAACCATTATTTGGAACTGATAACTTCCATTTATTGAAAGCTCTGATTTTGCCCTAAAGTATTTTATGAAGCTGTGAAAAGGTAACACAAGTGTTTTTCTATCAAGACACCTGGTCTACCCCAGCATGTGGGACAAACCATTCAATCCTTTTTGAAAGGCAAAAGGGATGCAGTATGCTCTCTCCCACATGCTGGGGTAGATCAGGTGTCTCGATAGAAAAACACTTAATCTCTCCCCTGGCTCAAGCTGGTGAAAGGAGGAGAACTTGTGGCTCAGAGGTTAATACAACTGCCTAACATGCAGGCAGCCCAAGTTGGAATCCAAGTAAGGATATGGCTAGCTGATGAGAGCTAAATAGCTTGAAATAGATATATAGATATATAAACACGGTAAGTTCTCTTCTTTCTAAAATTTAGCAAAGCTGCACTATCACTAGGCTTAAAAATTATTATTAATAAATCAATAGTAAACATTGACTTTCTAATCCATATGTGGTATATTTTATTGCTCCCTGCCACATTCAATAAATTCTCTTTATGCTTTTGAAACAAATTATTATACAGTTTAAACCTACTGTTTTAGGTTCATAATTCAACATGCAAAATAACTGTTCAGGAAATAGAAACTTCCCAATATTATTTCCTGTATTTCAGTTATGAATTATTATGGTACACTATGACTTCATTAATAATGAGTATAATTTATACAGTTGATCACACCTACTGGATAAACATCTGTATGTTTTTTACTGTGAGCAAAAGGGTAGCAATGGTAGAAATATTTTTAAATAGTTTTCAGTGAAAACATATATATGTATATATGTATATATGTATGTATGTATTTTAACCATAGTCTGTCTGCCAAGAATGAAATTGTTACAATAACTATGTGCTGTCTAATACTTCCAAGAGCAATCATGGAGCACAGAATTATAAAACTACCCTTTCCTTAAGATCATCCCTGCTACTTTTTTCTGCTGGAAAATGAGAGCAAGTGTTCCATCCATGTTATCAATATTTTAGTAAATACATAGAATGGTAGCTGGAGTTACTCAAGCATCAAGCACAGTTTTATAGTATTAGCATTTATTAAAAGATGCAAATTTTCATTTGAAGTAGTTGCACATAGAACAAAACCATAAACAGACAGATCTTTAGCTTTTTGGCCAGAAATTTGAGCCAGTGTTCTCAAAACTAAGAAGTAAAACTTTAAAATCGTGTTAGCAGTAGACTTTCAATTCTGTTTTACACTTGTTTAATATTTCAGTTTTTTAATTTATTATATCATCGCTATGTGCTTTGTTATTTATGTTGTACACTGTCTTGGTGACATTTATAGATGAGGTAAATACTGTAAGTTATATAATCAGATAAACTTTCCAAAATTCTGTTTATCACACAAGCATTTTAAAATGTGAACCTTATCTCCTTCCAAGATTATTTAGCTATAGAAAATGGTATTAATATATCCCAGCTGGAGTCATTTGGTGTGGGCAGCTTATCCTTAAGGCACCTTTCTAAATGTAAAAATATAAGTGGCCCTAAAATCTCTTCAGGAGCAGACTTTAGAATAAAGATTGTGCTCTATGGTTAATATGAGCCATGGATCCTGAATCCAAGGACAGGCATTTCTGTAGTTGTCCCAAAGGTGCTTTTTCAAGAGGCAACTGCCGGTTTTTCTTTGAAGATGTTTCGCTTCTTGTCCAAGAAGCTTCTTTTTCAGCTGAAGAAGCTTCTTGGATGAAAAGCAAAACGTCTTCAAAGAAAAACCAGAAAGTTGTTCTGCCCCAGCTAGGGACCCCAAAGAACGCAGCACGCACAAAGTCCGTACAAACCTTAGTTTACTAATTTAAATCAGTCTTTTCCAAACAAAGGCTGTTAAATTAACTTCAGCCGACAAGAATCCAAAGAATAATAACTATAATCTTACTGTGGTTGGCAGAATGCCCAGACGCAATTTGCAGGAAACTGATAAGAGAAACAAGATCAAGAAGTGAAGGAATGTGAACAAAGTTGTTTCCTGCAAATTGCCTCAGCCGCCGTCCTTCCTTAAATAGACATGGGGAATGGCTAATTAGCCCCAATCCTTACTCTCGAGGAGACCTCCTCCTGAGGAGCCACTCCTACCTTTTGGCAGCACTCGTGCATTGAGAAGAGGCTCCTCCTCTTCTTCCTCTTCACTTATGGGAGGTTCTGGATGTTCTGAAGGCCCTGGCTGAATCCCTGCCTCTGGCACATCTTCTCCAGCCTTCTCATTGTCTGACTCGAGTGCCAGCTGCACAGGCTGCTGGTGCAGCACCACACCAGCCTACTCGCTGTTGGAATCAGCTACTAGCTACACAGGCCCCTGACGGGCCACAACAAAGTCCAGTTGTCTCTTGAAAAAACACCTTTGGGACAACAGTGACCCAAAGGATGACTGAGAATCTCCATAAACACTTCTGTAGTTGCATCACTTGAGAGTGGGCAGTGAATGATTTGAGTGTATCTGTGCAGCCCTTAGATTGCTCTTATGTTCTGTCTTTCTCCTCTCACAATGGTTTCACCACCATAGGTTTATTCCTGAGGACTGGTCTGCCTGCAGTGTGACCTGTGGAGTGGGTGTCCAGGTGCGACTGGTGAAGTGCCAGGTGCTGCTGTCTTTCTCTCAGTCTGTGGCAGATTTGCCCATTGATGAATGTGAAGGACCCAAACCAGTGTCCGAACGAGCTTGCTATGGTGGTCCATGCAATGGAGAAACTGGTGAAGAGACTGATCTGCTCTTTAGGGGCTCACAAGATTTTGATGAACTTTATGATTGGGAATATGAAGGCTTCACTGAATGTTCTGAGGCTTGTGGTGGAGGTGAGTTCCATTTGCAATTTCTCTCATTTCTTTGTTTCTTACATACTGGATTGTGGAAGTAATGTACTTGGGTCCAGATTATTATTATTTTTTTTACATTTAGACTTCATAGAAATCAGTCATGTCTACCTGATCCAAATAATATAGCCAGAATCCATCTCAAACTTAGAGGCTTTAGATTTCAAACTATTTAACAAAATAATAGACTAACAGCACAACAGAGTTGGAAGAGACCATGGAGGTTTTCTATTCCAACCCCTGGACTAGCAGGAAATAGCAGGAAACCATATACCCATGATGGTGAACCTATGGCACGGGTGCCACAGGTGGCACGCGGAACCATATCGGTGGGCACGTGAGCATTGCCCTAATTCAGCTGCAGTGCACATGTGTGCACTGCCAGCTGATTTTCGGGCCTTCTGGGCCCACCGGAAGTCAGGAAACAGACTGTTTCTAACCTCTGGAGGGCTTCCGGGGGTGGGGTAGGCCTGTTTTTTGCTCTCCCCAGGCTCGAGGCTTTCTAAGGGACGGGATGCATTGCATTATGGGTGTGGGCATGCACATGCACGACTCCCCTGCTCTGCCCCCGCTTTTGGCACGCGATGGCAAAAAGGTTAGCTATCACTGCCATATACCATTTCAGACAGATGTTTGTCTAATCTCTTCTTAAAAATCTGACCCACTGCTCGAGACAAATCATTCCATGATTGATTCAACTGTCAGGAAATTTATCCTTAGTTCTTCGTTGGTTCTCTCCTTGATTAGTTTCCATGCATTGCTTCTTATTCACTTTTCTTATTTTAATTGAATTTGCTAGAAAAATGGTAGGAAGGCTCGATTAACATTTAGCATATATGATGTGTTAGTAATTCCCTAACTCCAATCTAGATTCTTTCTATTCACCGAAATGTGAAGATTCAGTCAAAGGTAAAATCTTACGTTAGTGGTGGTGATATTTAACAAACGATTATCTGTTGCTAAGCGAGACAGTTGTTAAATGAATTTTGCCCCATTTTGTGACCTTTTTGCCACAGTTGTTAAGTGAATCACTGCAGTTGTTAAGTTAGTAACACAGTTGTTAAGTGAATCTGGCTTCTCCATTGACTTTGCTTGTCAGAAGGTCGCAGAAGACGATCACATGACTCCGGGACACCACAACCGTCATGAATATGAATCAGTTGCCAAGTGCCAGAATTTTAATCACATGGTCATGTGGATCCTGCAAGAGTCATAAGGGTGAAAATCAGTCCTAAGTTACTTTTTTCAGTGCCATTGTAACTTCAGTCACTCAACAAATGTTTGTAAGTCAAGGACTACTTGTATTTAGAGTACCGTTTCTCCTGTTTCTCCTTCATTCCTTAGTTGCTTAATGTTTGTTTGGGTTTTGCTCATAGAGTTTCACTGTGTATCTCTCTTATATCACAGAGAAAACTATGATATGGCCTGCAGAAAATGTTCATTGTTTGGTTGTCAGGTAGAAAACCAAGAATTCTCCTTAATGGTGATGTTCCATTTAGGGGCACCACAGATTCTTGAGTCAACTGGCAAAGGGTTGGAAATCCCTTGGGGGTCTCCATGGCCTATGCACTTTTCACAGATTACAGCCACCACTCAAAGTTACTGCAACACAGAGATTTCCATCAGCTTCACCCAAATAGTCACAATGCAAGAAATCAACCGTCAATCTTCTTGTGGAAAAAGAAAAAGTGGCTTTGGAGAAGAACGATTGGAAACGAGGTCCAGATGTAAAACCCTATTGAATTGAGAAGGTATCAAAATTCGCAGCTGGGGTCTTTCATATGACTAATGTAGTAGACTGCTTGTTTACATTTCCTGCTGACCACTTACATTTGGGCAGAGAATCATATTTTTGGAAAGAAAGGATAAGGCAGGAAGCGTTGGGTGTCATTTACTTTACATTGCCTGACGTCTGCCTCCCTCATAAGCAGAGACATATGGATCTCAAACACCTACGGCTCTTGCCTCTGTATTTCTTTTTCCTGAATCTGTTTGGTGACTCAGCTGGTTTTGATAGCTTATCCCACCAAATGATATTAGCTTGGATTTAAAGGGGAGAGGGAAAAAAACATGACAGAAATAGCTAAGGAAACCACTGCCTGGAGCTAATAAACTTGGCACTTAAAGGAAAAGTCAAGGAGTATCACCATTAATGCCTGTTATGAGAATTGCTTGATATACATTGTGTCCAATCCAAATACCATTATTTTGGTATAATTGTTTATGGAGTGCTATGCACCTAACAATTCTAATCCTTAACTTCCTTAATTTCTCTGAAACGGTTACCTTTTTTCCCTTGTTGGAAGCTGAGATTTGCCATACAAAAGTTATGTTTACATAATAAGCAGTAGCATTTCAAAGGCTACGGATGCATTCTGTATAATAGGAAAATCTTACAGAGTGAACTTTTTCAGACAGTTCATCCCATTTCCTACCCACAATAAGATGCGACTTTTCTTTCCTACTTGGTTCTGAGATACAGTTAAGAAAATAGTTTCTTAAAGCTTTAATCTTCAGTATATCCCAGTAGTAACTGGACTTGCAGCCTTACCGAACCACAGAACAGATGGCAGTTCTGTGCATCCAGAGCAGCTTCCCTTTTACAGGTATCCCCCAACTTACGAACACAATTGAGACACGAATTTATGATGCTGAGTAAGATAGTTGTTAAGTGAGTCACATTTGGTTTTACAACCATTTTTGCCATGGTTAGCAATAGTGATAGCACTTAGACTTATATACTGCTTCACAATGCTTTAGAGCCCTCTCTAAGCGGTTTACAGTGTCAGCATATTGCCCCCAACAATCTGGGTCCTCATTTCACCGACCTCGGAAGGATGGAAAGCTCAATCAACCTTGAGCTAATCAGGATTGAAATGCCAAACTGCAGGCAGCCAGCAAGTAGCCTGCAATACCGCATTCTAACCAGTGGTGGGTTCCAACCGGTGTTACTACCAGTTCTCTTCGCGCACACGCTTTGCACGTGATTGCCACGCGATTGCTTGCTTCGCTCGCACATGCGCCAAACTTGCGCACCACGCAAGCGTGTTAGGTTTCTGGCCAGCTGAGTGCAGCAATCCACTCTGCTGCGCCTATCAGCTGGGCTAAAAACAAAGAAATAAAGGTTGGAATGAAGCGGGGGCAGGAGGGAGGACCCAGCTCCCAGTCACAGAGAACCGGTTCGGTGACATCACATCATCACATCATCACTGCTACCGGCTCGGCTGAACTGGGCTGAACTAGGAGCAACCCACCATTGATTCTAACCACTATGCTACCCTGGCTCATTAAGTGAATCACTAGTTGTTAAGTGAACCATGCGTTCTTTAAGCAAATCCAACTTCTCCCATTGACTTTGCTTGTTGCAAGTTGGCTGGGAAGGGTTGCCCACATGACACTGGGATGCTGCAACTGTGATAAATACATGCCAGTTGCCAAGCATCCAAATTTGGTCCCCATGACTGGGGGTGGAGGGGAAGGGTTGGATGACCTTAAGTGTGAAAACCGATCACATGTCACTTTTTTCAGTGCTGTTGTAATTTTGAATGGTTAGTAAACAATAATTGTAAGTTGATCACTAGCTTATGGCCCTCAAACTCAGCATCAAGTCTAAGTCAAAAGAAATATTGAAATAAGATATGGTAAACAATTTTGTTTGATTGTATCACTGGCCAGTTATCTCCTTGCCTATTGCTAAAAGAAGTACAGAAAAAAATCCCATATCCTTGCACTTTCCAAGTACAGGTAGTCCTTGACTTACGACCCCAATTGAGCCCAGAATTTATGTTCCTAAGTGAGAAATCTGTTATGTGAGTTTTGCCCCTTTTTATGACTTTTCTTGCCACATTGGTTAAGTGAAACACTGCCGTTGTTGAATTAATCACGCTGTTTTTAAGTTCCTCATTGACTTTGCCTGTGAGAAGGTCACAAAAGGGCCTTGGACCCTGCAACCGTCATAAATGTGAGTTAGTTGTCAAGCATCCAAATGTAAATTATGTGATCGTGGGGATGCTGCAACAGTCATAAGTGGGAAAATGGCCATAAGTCACTTTTTCAGTGCCATTGTAACTTTGAACAGTCACTAAATGAACTTGTAAATCAAGAACTATCTGTGAGTACTTTTAACTAGCTTGTAGCATAGCTTTGAGCAAAATCAAGCTTTACTTGATTCTCTTGTGAAAATATAATTAGAAACATTCATTTTTACAAGTTTTACCTCAGTTTGAAGTTTTACGTTCATGAATCCCCGCTCACGCATGTGTCATCCTACTAAATGAAGCATTCATAAATAAACAAAAAGAAAACAAAGACAGAGATTGTGGTGTGAGACCACGGTGGGGTAGCTTGATTAGGAAACTTGGAGTTGAAATCAGTATAGAACCATAACAAATTGTAAAATCAGAAAGTCTTATAATGATAAAAGAATAACTTGTTTGATTTCCAGTGGTGTCAACCATCTCATCAGTTAAATGTTCCAAGAGAAGTTAGACAGGACACTATTTCTCATGCATTCCATTTGTTAGCATCATATCATATTGTGAAATCTCTGGTTTCAGTCTTCATAACCAATTGTCAATATGCAAATACCGAACACTTAATCTAAGACCCAGTTTTAACAGAAATACTTTGATGGTACTGAGTAAAAATAAAGTATCGCCTCTGGGCTTTGCGGCTATGTTTGTATTTGTTATCCTTGTTTATTGCACTGCATGTGTTCAGTTCAATGTCTTACAGTTGTTAGCAAAACAGCTGCCTTCCAGCATGTTTGAAGAAACACTTTCCGTTCACACAATTAAAATGAAATAAATACATTTAAAATAATCTTACATGACAGATAAGTTAATTGTATTTTTTTCTCCATAGATGAAATATAATAGACACAGAAGTAGGCTTTTGCCCTCAAAGGAATAGCAGCCAGAAGGAACTAATTAGTAATTTAGTCTATATTCAGTGGCTACGTCTCCTACCACTGTCATCAAGTATCATGTAACAATTATGTTCTGCTAGTAGATATAAACATTGCAAATCTCATTTGATGGTATATTGAAACTGAATTAAAAGCTACTTAGATTCATACCATGTCTTACTCTTGTACCATGTGGCATTTTAATTTCCAAATCATAAAGAAAGATTTTTCAAGGGAAGGTAAACTCAGCTTCTATGTTAAAATTATTGATATATTTTAAAAACTTGAATTTAAAATTCTCAAATTGTAATGAATGTTTTTTTACTCTCAATTCTGAGCAGCTTTTTCTCATTATTTATTATTGCATTGACTTAAAACCATTTTTTCATCCTATTCTTCGAGCAGAAAGTTTTCCACAGAACCTCACATATAACCAGTGAAAACAGAACAGTCTTTATTTGCAAACTTACAGCCTACAAGATACAGCACAAAAGGAGGAACAATAAAGAAGGGAGGGGGAAACAAACCAAAGTTTGGAGCAAATCATAAAGTTAAATAGTATTGTTTAGTTCAAGAAAAAGAGCAACCCTTGTCCTAGAGTTAAAGCTCGACCTAATTTAATAATTTGATTAGGAAAGAATATTTGGCTTCTTTATTATATATTACATATTTATTTTTTAATTATTTCATATTATGTTATATTAATGTAAACATAATAAAACAGAAATAATTACTACATTAAATTGTATGAGTTTACATTCTTTAACTCATAAAGTCAAATAGTATTTTTTTTTAGTTCAAGGAAAGGAGCATTCCACCAAGCATTCTTCCTTGCTATGAAATGCTATATATAGCCCTTTTCTGTAATAATGAGAAGCATATTATACATATCCATTTGCCAAAAATGCAAATATGACAAAGAACAGGAAACAATTCCAATGCTCTGACTAGTGTTTCCATACATTACACACTTGCAAACATGTGGTTGTAGTGTTCATACTTGACTATTTTAAGTGTAAACCTAAACCTGCATTTTAGTGAGCTTTGGTTTATTGTTGTTCCTATTATTTACATGGGGAAGCATTTTTTTCATATTGATGGGCGCATACACAGAACTCTCACCAATAGGTTGCTATTAAATCACAATTTATGCATTAGAACTTTTTCTGTTCATGGCAACTTCCTGTTTATTAATTCATAAGCTTGTTCTGTCCTGTTTTGACATCTGTCAGTGATAAAACGCCATTGAAATCCCATTTGTAATGTCTCTTTTCTACACAATGTGAATTCATGTGTGCATTGTATCACAAAATACTCATTTGCCAAAATTTTATACCCATGTCTATGTATTTTTGAGTCAAAAATTTAAGTCATGAGCAAATGCTTGTAAAGCATTGTATGTCTTTGTGGGGATACTGCAAAATCAGGTTAGCATGGAATGAACGAAAATATGTCAGGCTTAACAGCTCTGAGAACTTTCTCTTTTTTTTGCTAAAATGCGATGTTGTTTTGAGGAACAGTGCTTTGACCCATCACAACAAAAAGGCATGTTTGTTTTAAACTTTGGCTTAAAAAATAAGTCACTGTGTTGTCTATTCTGCATAGACGAGCATGTTATGTTTTCTCATTCAACAACGTTTTTTCAAGCTTGATTGTTGGTTTTATAAACATTCTGTCATCTTCAAAAGATTTTGATGCTTCAATGAATTGAAGCACTGTGCAGCTTCTTCTTCTATACTCTTTTTTTTATCCCTGCAGTAGAGGCAATGCCAAAGGTTTAACCCAAGCTAAACATCACCATTCAAGTAAATCTTGAAATTACAGTCAGATGACCTTTGAACACGGTGTCCAGACTACAAAGACCATTCCCGTACATTGTAGGATTTGGTTTCCTAAGGCTTGGGCAGGCTGTTTATTCTAGCACTAGAAACCAGATGTGGGTTTCAGCAGGTTCTGACCAGTTCTGGAGAACCGGTAGCAGAAATTTTGAGTAGTTCGGAGAACTGGTAGTAAAAATTCTGACTGGCCCCGCCCCCATCTATTCTCTGCCCCCCAAGTCCCAGCTTATCAGGAGGAAATGGGGATTTTGCAGTAACCTTCCCTTGGAGTGGGGTGGGAATGGAGATTTTACAGTATCCTTCTGCCACGCCCACCAAGCCACATCTACCAAACCATGCCATGCCCAAGCCACACCCACAGAACGGGTAGTAAAAATTTTTGAAACCCACCACTGCTAGAAAATGAAAACACTGGTGGGCGGCAGTGAATTTGCATATTTTTGCTCCCCTTAATTAGTATGTTGTAATGTTGGAGGTTGGAGATTGTACTGTCAAGAAATTACTAGAGGATACAGTGCTCTTATCTTCTAATAAATGTTTTATCTGGAAGTATCGAAATGTTTAAAGTGTGCTGGAAGATCATAGAGGGTGAAGGAACCAGAATTATAGGTCAAGTTTTCTTTTTATTTATGAAGTTACATTGCGCATTGGGAGTGGATTTTTTTTAAGGCGGTCTTTGGTGCCACAAACACTGGAAGCATATGTAATTTGTTTTTACATAAAGGGTTATGTCAGAAGAAATGATAGCAAACTGAAAAGTATCTTGAAAATGAGCTCTATAAAATTCAGCTGAGCATAGGTTTCATCTCATTATGAGGTCTGCTCCGTGTTCATATAGGTAGCATGCAACCCTGATCTCTCTCTGCAACGCTTTTTTAGCTAGAGTTTTTAAAAAATATCTAAGTTTTTGGAGACAAATTGAAAGGAAGCCTTAAGGGTTTCAGAAAACACTAGATTAATCAGTTTTCTATGCCATTTTACAAATATATTCATAGCTCTAGTTGGAATAAGACCCTCAAGCTGTTTCAGAGCCACCGAACTCACTAAAACCCAATAAACTTGCGCTTTCTTTTTATTGGCACTTTGGGACTTCTAAATTTTTGTTCCACTTCTGTAGACCCAGAACACTCAATTATAATGATATACTGTATGCGCTGTTATCTAAAAGGGTGGTTTTGATTCAGTGCTGGATTTCACTTCAGAACAATAAACGTTAAATATGCATTTCCTTTAGCTGCAGGCAATAGGGTTGCATCACTCTATTTCTTCCTAGAAAAATAAAAATAAAACAGCTACTGCATCTAACCAATAAAAAAAAGGGAAGATATATTGTCTAGAAGACCTATTGTGTATCTGCCATGTGGCGTTACATTTCCACTTGTAAGTGACTAGGCTCCTCTGTGGGTAGTAGCCATGTGTGATGCTGCCCTATTGACAGTAGAGAGTATCAGATTGCTTTCCCAAAGGACCAAGCTCCCAAGCTGCTCCAAAGGATCTCTTGTTTTAGTATCATGTCTGCAGTTCTCTTTGCTGACTCTGTACTTGGAATGCAGCCGGCAGGATTTTAAACATTAATTTGATTTAATTTGGTTTGTGTGTCCAGGTGTCCAGGAGGCTGTAGTGACTTGCCTGAATAAACAGACCAGAGAATTTGCAGATGAAAATTTATGTGTGAGCAGTCGGCGCCCCCCACAGTTGCTGAGATCTTGTAATCTGGAACCTTGTCCCCCAAGGTAGGCTGCTGTTTGCTCTTTGCTTCTCCTTCCTATGGGTCCTCACTCAGCGCCTTGAGAAGTCATCTGCACTTTGCCACGTTGTATTTGAAAGGGAGAAATTTAACACAATTGGGAACATATTTCCTGGCACCCAGCACAAAATAACTGCACTGATTTAAAGTGAATTATTTTCCTATCCACTTTATTATATTCAGGGTTATTTCTAGGACAGTATGTGTGTAAGTAATTCCACTCTACAGTGGAATTCAAGATGTTCCCGATGTCTGTTCTGTTTGTTCTGTTATTTTCCAGGCTATTTGCCCATACCTGGGTTGGTGTGAATGGCAACAGTCAGCTGTCAGAAGTTGCAAGGAAAATGAATTCTTTCAAGTACTTTATGTGGAACTGAACACTTTTTAACGTATCAAATTGAATTGGAATGACTTTGCTCAAGGGTTTTCTGATTTGCTTAGTTTTTGTCTTATACCTTAAAGTTTCTCAACCCTACAATTACTAATCTGGTCATTGGTAGGGCTCCAGTTTAGCAAAAATTGATTCAGGCTAATCTTGTCATGCAACAGTTTGTAAAAACATCTGATACATGAGTTCATAAGGAACATCAATAAGGAAGCTGTAATCATTTTTCACTTCAGTTTATATTTCCTGATGGCCATTCTTCAGCTTTAAAGCACACTAAAGATGATTTTAGAAACCAAGAAGACTTACATCAGAGAAAGCGGTCAGCAGATTACCATTTTAAAATAGTTTTGACATAGTCACTACCAGTAATACCTTGGTAAAAAGGCGATCTTTACTTAAAAGTGATTCTATCCCTTTTGTTTTTCTCATTAAATTGTCAAAATCAGGTTAAATGTAAGTGATGCTTCGAAGAGAGTATGTAGAAATGAACCGACTATACAGCCTTTTGAAAAGAGGAATCTTTATGATAAATCTTAGATTCTATAATAAGAACATGTAGTGTCAACACTGTTTAGCAACATTCAGACATATGGGGATGGTTTGCTTCTACCTTGTGTTTGTATGCCAAGTGTGGGTATGGGTTGAGGAAGGAAGGAAGAGAAGCAAGTAAGGAATAAAACCCAGATGGATGGAAATAAAAGAAATTCCAGGCAAATTCTGCAGCTTTGCTCTTAAGATAGTTTCAAAGCTAAGCATTTATTTTTGTGCAAATAACTGAATGGTAATGAATAGGTGCACACTAGGCAGGGAAAATTCCAGATTTCCAGAGAAGGCAAAAATTTGTACATAACTCTCTGAAACTTTATGCTACCTATAAGAACAGAGACTAGGCCAGAGGATGGCAACCTAATGTTTCCAGGCAAATCTGATCTATTTCAGAACCTCAGTAATTAATAAATATCACAGCTGTTCCATTGTATGCTAATCTATATTAGAGCATCTTTGACTACTTGTCTTCTGTAAAGCTGTTCAAATACTTGATTCATTTTGATGTGTTCCCTTTTTTCTTTTTTTTTCTGACTAATTAAAAAAAAATCACGCTCCCATATTAGAAAACATGTAATAACAATACTATTTTAATAAGACAATTACTGCCAATAATTAATAATACAAATACATTAGCCAATATGTATAAAATGCTACATGGATAATCCTTGATTTACAATCACTTATTTAGAGGCTGTTTGAAATTAAAGCAGCACTGTAAAAAAGTGACTTACAACCAGTCCTTGCACTGTATGTTCATTGCAGCATCCCCAAAGTCACATGATCAATATTCAGGTGCTTGGTGACCAACTGCATTTATTCCAGTGCAACATCCTGGATTCAAGTGACTGCCATTTGCAACTTTCCCAGCTGGCTTCTGACAAGCAAGTCAATGGGGGAAGCTAGATTAGTTTATGACTAGGTGATGACCAGGCTGAGCCTGAGGGAGGTGTCAAATGCGTCATCAGTCTCGAATCCCTTTGTAGCCACAAGAGATCTTAAGCCCAGCCCACCTTGATCTCCATTGATTCTTATCAACCCCCCATTTGTTGGACCGTCAGTAGTTCAGATTCTTGGAGAGCAGGGGTGTCAAACTTGCGGCCTGCGGGCCATGCCCACCCCTGTTTTAGCGGAGAAGAAAACGTCACGATACGTCACATGTCAATAACATGATGATGCAAGTTTGATTCCCCTGTTGTAGACACCTTAAACTTGCAATAAATCTTTATACTCATTTGAACTGCTTGGATCTCCTGATTTCCCTGGCGCTTGACAATGACACTGTGATTCATTTAACTGCAGCAATTTGCTTAACAACTATGGTTTTTAAAAAAAGGCTGTAAAACGGGCACAACTCATTTAACAATCATCTTGCTTAGCAATGAGAAATCTGGTCCCAGTTGCGGTCATAAGTCAAGGACTACCCGCACAAGATTTGGGGTAGTGGATAGTATTAAAGAAGAGACTGAGATCAATTCCAATGTTCCTTTACAAGCTTTTCTGTTATATTCCAGAATAGCAACTTCCAATTTGTTCAGAAAACATAAACATAGATCGCAAAATAATTTTCACATATCATTAGATGGGGTATCTCACTAGTGTCTTTTATATCTCATCCCTGAGAGGTTTGATGAATAAATATCTCTCTTTCAGGCAGTTTTGTTCTGTATCTAAAATTGTGGTTGGCTGCAGATACTTTTCCTTTCAGGAATAGTTCAAAAGACCATTTCGATCTCTTTTGCTCTTTCTGTTTAATGCGGAAGAAAAACGAAAGATACCATATTATCAATGAGAACATTATAACCAATTTAATAGCATGTTAAATTAAATATCCTGTATCAAAATAATCTGGGGTCAAATCTTGAGATACACCTGGGAATGCCAAGCTCCTTTTTAATTAAAATGAGAACAAAATGTTTTGAAGTCATCATGAGGGGAAATGCTTAAGTATCACATTATTTAAAGAAAAAAAATAGCAAAAAGGAAGTTTAGACTGGGAAAGTTACATGAAAGAAGTGATGCTTAATTAATTATCTTATCCTAATTCCTTTAAAGTGTTTTTCTTTCTTCACATTTAATATGCTTTAAATGGTTGAGTATGGGAGTGAGTGACAAAACAGCCAGAAAAAGTTCAAGGCATTACTTGCAAAAATCTATTGCCAAAATCACCTGTCAACAAAAATCTCCTTTTCATCTGCCAGTCATTCGGTAGCAAAATTTATTTTCATGAAAATAAAAATTGTTTTGAATGTTTTACCACATTCTCATTTCTCATTTCACAGACAAAACTGTGAAATAAATGGTAATAACTTGAAATAGGAAGACAGCATAAGGGACAGCTGATAACTTTATCCTTAGAACAGGAGAAAAACTGCAATATTTTAAAATGCCGCCGTTGCATTTCCTTTCTCCTTTTCTTGTTCCCTGTCTATGTGGATTGAAAATAATGATGTGTAAAATGGAATGAATACAATCTGGTTAACCTTGAAGTCTAGAGGGTTTTTTGTTTTGTTTTTCAAATTTGAACACTGAGTACCAATCCCTTCTTAAATTGCAAAAGGATACCTTTTTTAAAAAATAAACCACACTTTCAATTTATTTGAGTTGCTGCAAAATGTATAGGAAAGTTTTTTTTAAAAAAAATATTTTTGCAAACAGTCCTGAAAGAACATTAGGCTAAGAGGGGACAAATGCCCAAGTTCACCATATTCATAGAATTTTAAAGTACGGTGGCCTTGGGGCCCATATTTAAAAGACAGATGAGCGTTTGCTGTTGGTTTGATTAAAAATATTTTTCTACCTCTCTTAAACCAGCAGGGCAGTTTATACAATATTTATTTTAAAAATCCTAGTAAAAATATACATGACAACAAAAGGCAACAGTTATATAAAACAATCAGTTTTTAGTTGGTTGAGCAAACAATCAGCATTTGATCCGATGCTAGAAAGAATGATTCACGTTGAAGTCAATTCCATGAGAAATTTGTAGCCTAGAAGTTACACCACCGAACAGTGGGCACTCCTGCCCAGTAAACTATCTTTCAAGCTGATTGAAGTCCCTTTGATAAATTTGTGATCCTCCACAAATTGCCCACAGCCACAGCACCCACAGTAGGCTGTCAAAATTTCAATCTGGCTACCTATCAAAGAACCCTTTTCCTTTTTAATGAGTTCGGAATCCAAACCAACTCTGAAAATTAGAACCAGTAAGAAGGAAAAGGTTTTGAATTTGCCTCAGAATAACAACTGAATAGACTACTGAACACATATCCCAGTCAACTGGCTATTCTTATTTCTAAATTTGTGCTTTTGCTTATAAGGTGATGTGTACTTTTATACTTGGTTCCTCTTTTGTTCTCATTTTTGTTGTTGTTGTTGATTGACTTTTTGGTATTTTGTTGTAGCCAGGCTCTTTGAACACAGGCCTGCCCAAATTTTTCACTCCATATTGTTGCCTCTCACAGTTTCTCATAGTACTGGATTCTCACTTCCAACTTTGTAAATTAGGCCTAGTTACATTCATATCACAATTCCTGTCCTTTGCTCCTAAACTCATCTGCAATAAAGCCTAAATAACTGTTGTTGATCCATAATCTCATTCATCTTGCAGCTTTATCATCCTTGCAAAATTTAATTTGCTTCCTTGGTGTCAATCACTGGACCATAATTAAACTCTCTGTGTGCGTCTATAATTTATCAGAAGCAACTTCAATTTTCTCTCTACAGTTGCAGTCATCTTTGCCTTCCAATAAAAATAGTATATGGTGAAACATTTAGAAGCACAATCCTATTATATCTTAAAAAGAAATTAGCTGGTTGGTAAGAACCTTACCAAGGTACGCGGTGGCTCAGTGGCTAAGACACTGAGCTTGTCGATCGAAAGGTCAACAGTTCAGCAGTTCGAATCCCTAGTGCTGCGTAATGGGATGAGCTCCCATTGTCCCAGCTTCTGCCAACCTAGCAGTTCAAAAGCACATAAAAAATGCAAGTAGAAAAATAGGGACCCACCTTTGGCGGGAAGATAACAACATTCCATGCGCCTTTGGTATTTAGTCATGCCGGCCACATGACCACGGAGACGTCTTCGGACAGCACTGGCTCTTTGGCTTTGAAACAGAGATGAGCACCACCCCCTAGAGTCAGGAACGACCAGCACATATGTGCAAGGGAAACACTTACCTTTACCTTTAAGACTCTTTTGTCCATGAGAACATCTCATCAGTCAACACAATCTGTAGCTCTATGCAGTTTAATTTCCAAAACTTTCTTGAAGGAAGTAATTGAATTCACTGGCTCTTCACCAAGAGCATGAAGATTGTTTCTGAGAGGATGGAGCTAACCTTGTCTTTGTTTGAACATGTATGGAATATCTTGCTTGATCCCAACCAAGGAATTGCAAAAAAATAATTCACAAATGACATGAGCTGAAGACATTGATTTGCACTGTCCTGCAGTGGGATTGCTTTATGCCTTCAACTTCTCATATCCAGCTGTGTGAACATGTTCTATGTTAGTTATCCTCAGTATCTAACTACAAATGTATAGGGGAGGGAATTCAACAGTGGTTGAAATGCAAATATAATTATTCAAGGTGGAATGTATGCAATGTTTTTCCATCTCTATCTCTGAAACTTTCCATTCAATTAATTGACTCAAACATACTGTCAAGTTCTTTATTTACCAGGCACAATGGCTTGGATTGAATGTTAAACTGTTATTGGGGGAAAAAAATCACCCAAGTTCCTAGAGTATCCAGCTATGTGCATGTAGATGTCCTTGTTAAAATGGTCATAAAATCTGTTCATAAAATGTCAGAGCACATCTGTAAAAATTTATAAAGATTATTTCTCGGCATGCCATTTTTCCTTCAAAGATTCAACAATTCAAACATTGTAGTTAATGTTTCTCATGCACAGATATTTTTGTTTCCTCTTTATTACCACATTGGAAGAAGACACCATTGTTCCTTATAGTGTAATGTCACTGAATTCAATGCACTTTCCATCTTTAATTGGCAGGGTATGGGATCGGAGGTTTTAAATTCCAAAAAGGAATTTATTCTTTTGAATACAGAAAGGCTTATTTTTCTGCCAGGACCACAGAAGTGAGGGCATTTCTGCAACCCATCAATAATAAAATTAGCTTTACAGTCTGGGTATATCTTAAAAAGAATGAGTATCTTTTGTTTCACTTTGGTTCCAGTATTTCACAAGCTGTCATAAAATATCTTACAACCATGTAATCTTATTTAGCATAGTGACTGCTTCATGTTAAAGTAATCGTTATTTCCATGCTAAATGCAGAAAATAATGCAAAAGTGGGTTATTTTGAAGATCTTACTTACTGACAATATTAACACTTTTATGCTAGCACATTAACAGTGCTTTGTTCATCTTTTGGGGTTTGTGTAAATAGATACCTATTTACAGTCAGCAATTGATGTGTGATTTTTTTTTTCCTATGAACTATATTACGCATGAGGTGGTTGTCACAATTTCATTCTGTTCTGAGCCTGTTTATGGTTTCAAATGGAAAGAGATGTATGTTCCTAGTATATGGAAACCAAGGGCTTCTCTGTGCAAGGGAGATAACTGAGTGTACCCGCTACAGAAAGAGAAAATTCAATTCTTGATTTCTTTTTTCCATTTCTTTCTTTGATTACTTTCAAGTAGCATGCAAAGCCATCTGATTAAATTAACAGGCTAATTGGTAACATACACGATGACTATTGTACAGATTGTAATGCAGGCCACAGAGTAGCAATAGCAACAGCATTTAGACTTACATAGCGCTTCCCAGTGCTTTAGTTGACTCAGCCTTCCAGCCTTCCAAGGTTGTTAAAATGAGGACCCAGATTGTTGGGGGTAATATGATGACATTGTAAATTTCTTAAAGAGGGTTATCTTTAAGAAATTTACAATGTCATCATATTACCCCCAACAATCTGGGTCCACATTTTACCAAGCTTGGAAGGATGGAAGGCTGAATCAACCTTGAGCTGATCAGAAACGAACTGCTGGCAGTCAGCAGAATTAGCCTACAATACTGTGGTCTCACCAGTGCGTCACCACGCCTCATAGCTAATTCTCAAACTTTTTATAAATCAAGCTGTAATAGACTTATCATTGATTTTAAGTTTATATACAACTTGGGGCAATTTGGGGGGTACTACAAGGTTTTAGCCTATATATGAATTTTGCTAACTGCTCCCCCCTTTACTAGAGTATACAATATATTAAATGGAATATGTCCATTTATATTATAAATGGAATATTTGAGAACAAAAGTCTTTTCCCTAGATAATACCAACTTTATTGTGACTGTGATTGAACCATTGATAGCAAAATATAGGTCACTCAAAAAGACTAGCCACGGACTAGTTTTTGAACTACTCCATGTCTTTTTGAATATACAAGCATTGACCATATCTTTCATAAGCCAACATGTAACTTCAGGATTCTGTCTCTAGAAGAGAATGAAAAATGAAAATAGTGAAATTGTCCCAAGATAAAAGGTGATAACCTTGTACCTGCATATCTTATATCTCTTGCATACCTTTTATACCATACCTCTTATTAAAAGCAGAACCATATGCTAAAATAGCATAGCATATTAACATACATTCTCCTATTTAGCTTGTCATTACATGAAGCATTGGCTGTTGCCCCAGACCAATTCCTAATCATCCTAAGAAAACAAGTTCAAGTTTTATAAGAAAAAGGAAAGCTTCTCAGACAGTCTTAGCCAAAGAGTGCCTTCTCCAGTATTCCTGGACTCCTGACTACATTATCTTCAGACTGCGCTGCTTGTCATGTTTTTAAAGACATTTTTGTGAATTATACGTGTACCTGGAAATGAATGAAGATATATCTTGGCACAATTTCCTTGGAGTCTTATATTTCATTGGTTCCTTCTCTACACTACGTTTGTTTCTGAAAATGATTTTCCATCTAAAAAGTTTGCATGTGCTAGTGGATTTACAGGCGCCCGTTTCTCTAAACCATGCTATATATAGTTGCCTTTGTCAAATTCTTTGTCAAAGAAATAGCTGCCAGAGTCAAACTTAAGAGATAGTTTCATAAGATTCATTCATTATATTGCAGGAATTACATTCCTTGCCTTATGGGCAAGCAGATGAAAGATCAGAAGATTATGGGACGTATAAACTTGGACCATATTATTTTCAATAGCAAAAAAAAGGGTTTATTTTACATGTATGAATGATGCTGAGTCAAACCATTGGAGCTTCTAGCTCAATGTTTTTAACAGTCAAAGGGCAAAAGCTTTTGTTTTTTCAAACAGGAGACATTTTACTCTACTTGGGGCTGAGCAGAACTGTGTATTTCCTTCCTTGCCAATACAAATCTTTGATTTCCAAGTGTTATGAACATGAAATTTCTTGCATTTTTAAAATCTCTCTTCACATATCACTAAAATACCCCTTCATTACAGGCAAAGACCACTATAAGGCCCAGAGGTACAAAGAATTAAAAAGCCTAAAAGATACATTAGAATAAAAAAAATATATATCTAAGAAGCTAAAAAATATAAAAACAATCTGAAAGGAATTTAAAAAAGATGGCTAGGAGCAATTGATAGCCAATTAAATATATCACAATGCAAATTAAAGTAGAATAAGGAGCTAGGCTGATTTTTCTTACTTTATATCAGGGCTATCAAACTTGCAGCCCACGGGCTAGATTGTCACATGCATGGGCATGGCCAGCATGTGACACATCTGGCCATGCCCATGCCTGGTTTAGTGAAGGGGAAAAAAGTTGTGATACATCACGTGACAATGTCATGACAACACAAGTTTGACACCACTACTCTATATTAACTTACTGTAGATTGCAGGCTCACTCTAGGACTGAAGTAATGAGTCTTGGCCCAAATAAATTAAGAAGTTACCATGCAAAAGATAATAGAGTAAAACAGAGTAAAAAGTACAAAGCTGGCAATTGAGACTTTCAAAAGTTGTTATCAAGTTACGTTTTTCAATACTAGAGGAGGGGAATAAAATGGTTGGGGAGAACTTAATTTTAATTAAATGGAAATCCAACCAAATAATTTTAATTTAATTCTCACTTTATCCACGGTTTGGACGGTGGCCCTTGCATTCTATAATCTAGGAAGAGATATACACAAACTTAAATCCCTTTGCATGAGTTTGTATGTTATATTAAAGAAGAAAAAATAGCTGAAGTGATTTATCTTGGTCTGATTTTTTTTACATCTCAAAAAAGATACATCTGGCGTTTTAAAAGAGGTGTATTGACTTTTTATATCCATTGTATATATATTAAAGCCTGTATTTCGAGTCAGTCGTTAACTGGAAAATCTCTCTGAAGCCAAGGAAACAAGCAATGTTCTGTAATAACAAGGTTATTTCTGTGCTTAACTGTTTTAGTGACAGTGGGGACAGGATCCTGTACAAAATCGATACGGTGTTTTCCTTTTTCAATCCCAGGATAAGCCTCTTCTTCTCTTGAAGAAGCTTCTGTGTGAAGTTAGAGAATGACAGATAGATTTATGGCCTTTGAGTGTAAAAATATATTCTCTGTACTGTAAAAAGATATGTGTTTATGTTGAGCCCTTTCTGGGGAGGCATTGGCCTAGCTCATGAATAATTACCATAATCTGACCCAGGACCTGATGACAGAGCAGTATAGGACATAAATAATTAAGTTACATTTCAAAACCACTTTAGCTGTGGTTAGATTTTATGACACCCTGTTGAAATCCTCCTTGCTTGTTAGGGTGGGAGCCACTTATTCATTACCTGTTATTGGAGAGAACTATTACAATATGGGAGTATCAGAAACAAAGAAGAAATAGAAGTTTTCCTGAAGAAAGATAAATATGATTCTGCAAAATACGTTTTTTTGCAAGTCAGCAAGGGGAATGGCCTTGAGGAACAGAAGGAAGAACTGCCACCAAGACAGCAGTTAGATAAATGAAAGCTGAGACCCGGGCAGTACTGTAACATTAGAAAGCACCTCAGACAAGATTCTCCTTAGTTCTTATGAGGATAAATGGAGAGAGTGGGAAGTACAGTGTGACTTGTTTATGTAGCTTTTCAATAATACTAGTATAGCCCCGCATGACTTTAATTCCTACTCTGGTTTACCTTGAAGGGCTGACAGGTTATAGTTGAAGGACTGAAGGGTATAACTTATTCAAATGGAATTTATTTATTTATTTATAAAATGTATAGGCCGCCCATCTTACCTCAAGGTAATGCTTGAATAGACTAGACCCATGATGGCGAACCTATGGCATGTGTGCCCTCTGATGGCCCACTTCAGCTCCGCTGTGTATGCACACATCCCTCCCACTAGCCAGCTGGTCTTTGGGTTTTTGCTGCACATGTGGGGGGCCGAGATGCATGAGGGGGGTCCACGTGTGCATGCATTGGGGGTGCATGCAGGTGCATGTGCGGGGGTGGAGCACATGTGGGGGGGCATGTGCACATGCAGGGCGGGGCACATGCAGGGGGCACACATGCATTGCCTTTTGCGCATTCCCCCCACACGCACTTTGGGCACTCGGTCCAGAAAAAGTTAGCCATTACTGGACTAGACAAAAGCAGGGGGGAAATAGAATTGTACATGAAATCCAGAGATTTGAACATGAGGGCCCAGTTGATAATGCTTGGGTTAAGAGGTAGAACCACAAAAAGTATTATTGCAATGTGAGGCAGCACTTCTGATCATTTCTCCCTGGGCTGAATTACAGAACTTTCTAGTGGTGAAATCTACTAATGGGAAATTTCAACTACTTGGAGATTTATTAAATAATCAGAGAAGAATGCAGAGTTCCCCCAAATTCCTGAGTGTTAGCTGATTCATTATTTAGAAGGCTACAGAATAAACAAGGGGTCAACTTTTCTAGATTTGATATTTGTAAGAGATAGGACGAGAAGCTGCGGTTATCACTGGTTAATAATACTCAGTGGCAACCTGCAGCTACTAGAGAGATTTTGCTCATCTTATCAAAATCCCATTTTACCTCTTTGAAGTATTTCCTGATCATGAATCTTTATAATTTGTCCCGGAGTCATGTGACCTTTTGTGAACTTCTGACAAGGAAAGTCAATGGAGAAGCCAAATTCATTTAACAACTATGTTACTAATTTAACAACTGCAGTGGTTCACTTAACAATGGTGGCAAGAAGGTGGAAAACCTCACTAAACGTCTTGCTTAGTAGCAAAAATTTTGGACTCAATTGTGGTTGTAAATCGAGGAGAACCTGTACTCATTTGCGAAAACCAGGCCTCCATTTTGAAATTAGAGCATATGGCTGGCAGTCCTCTTACCAAGCGAAGGCAGTTGCCAAAAAACAACATCTGTATCATTGCTTTCCAAACTGCTGAGCATTTCCTTCTCTTCTGGAAGGATCTTTCTTATTCTTCGTTAGCCCTTTCATCTCTATGAAAAGAATAAATTGCTGTTTTCTGTCTCAAATGCAGCAGATTAAGAGCTGCTGACAGCAGCACATTTTGTTCCTTGCTAAAATTATTTCCTCAGAGCCTCATATGCACTATTATTCTGTCTATGTTCATGGCAGTGCACATGAACATAGTCTCTGTTCATGGCAAAATAATCTCTGAAAGTTATTTTCTTATCAGCCAATCAGGATCTTATATACTTCTAGGTATACTCCTAATATGTTATATAGCAGTGATGGTTAACCTTTTTGGTGCGGAGTGCCCAAAGCATAAATGTATGCGCATGTGCCAGAACCCCCAGAATGTAATGCAAGCCCCCCCTTGCATCGCCCCACCCTCATGCATGTGTCCCCCCCTCTTCCCACCACATTTTGGCTTTCCAGGTTGGTGCAGGAGGCTTTCCAGGCCCAAAATGGGGCATGGGGGGCCTCGTGCAGTGCCCCTGCGCCCCATTTTGGGCCTGGAAAGCCTCCTGCACCAACCTGGAAACCAAAACATGGCGGGTGGCTACTTCCGGCCTTTGTGGGTGAAGTTGGGCACGACATTGCATGACAGTCCTGCTGCCACCACCGCTACCTCTTTGCTGGCGTGAACGACCTGTACCCACAGCCTCTGCTGGTGTGAACGCCTGCACTTACAGCCTCTTTGCCGACGCGAGCCCCCCATGCCCAGTTTTGGGCCTGGAAAGCCTCCTGCACCAACCTGGAAGCCAAAATGGGGCATGGGGGCGGCCTCGCACGGCGCCCCGGCACCCCATTTTGGCTTCCAGGTTGGTGCAGGAGGTGTTCCAGGCTCAAAATGGGGTGGGGGCCACATGCACAAATCTCCAAAATGCAATGTGAGCGGCCCCCCGTGCATGCACCCTGCCTTGCACGCATGCGCACATGCATCCCCTGCATGCGCCCTGTCCCCATGCATGCATGGCAGAGACCCAAAGACCAGCTGGCCAGTGGGAAGCGCACACACGTGTGATGGAGCTGGGCTGGGGCGACGGCTGGCGTGCCCACAGAAAGGGCTCTGTGTGCCACCTTTGGCATGTGTATCATAGGTTCGCCATCACAGCTATATAGGCTAACCTGGCTAATTTGCCCTCTTTCCTTTCTTTTTTTCATTCATTGTTCCTCTTTCTCGCCTTCCCCTTTGTCTTCTGTTCAGTTATTTATACGTTGGCTTTGTGCCTTTTGAATTCACAAGGAGTTATAAAATTCCAATTGATAGTAATTAATCTGCTGCTGTTCACCACGCAACTATTTTAAACTTTTGATCTGTGTGCAGCTTAATTAATCAGAATACCCATTCATTCAGCTTTTCATGGAAATGTGGAAAGCAGCTGTTTTTTGGGAAAAAGAAAGAAAACAAAATACCATCCAGTATTATTGTATCTGTATTGGTAATACTGGTTATGCTGAAAAATTATGAAGCTATAATTCCGAAGCATGTGAAGTCAACACTGAATTCAAAGGAAAGAAATTGCATACAATTCAAGACATTTGGAGTTATGATTTAAAAAATTAACACTTATTTAGGTTTTGTTTTGACATATGAAAACAATGGAAGTATGTCAATGCTTAATTCTTGTAATATTTTAGGAATTATTAGTGATAAGTTATTTAATTTATTGTATGAAGAGGTTGACTTTTTCTTCTTTTTGACTTTACTTGGACTTTAAGAAGTTATCTTGGATTAGACTAGCTACAGTGAGCATATCATCTATGGTTGTCTGAACAGTCAGTTTTTAAAAGTCCCATTGAAATACATGTATACACATATTTTAAAAGGGTAAAAATCTAATACCAAATACCATATTTTATAAAATTCTCTCCAAAATTTATATTTTCCAAAATCTTGAACAAGAAAGCCTAGTTCAAATAATCATTGGCCACCTCTGCATCCAAAAAGATCTGTGAAGCTTGCTATTTTTAAAAATGTTTCTCCAAATATTCCAAAATGTCCATCATATTTCTAACATTGTACTTTAAATGTCTTTTACGTAAGAACCCTCATTGATCCTCATGAATAAATTCTTGAAAAATTGTTTTCATCCTGTCAGCTGGACTCATTATGAACAACTTGTACTCATTATTTAATAATGATATTGGCCTGTAGTTTCTTGTTAAAGTCTTGTCTTTCTATAGGTATTAATGCTTTACTGGCCTCTTTCCAATTCTCTGGCATTTTTCCTCCCTGTAGGATAGAGTTCATCTTGTTTTGTAACTGTTGTAAAAGTTCATCCTCAAAATATTTATAATAAGAACCTGATAATCCATCTAGTCCAGGCGCCTTTCCCAGTTTAATCTTTTTTATAGTTCTAGAAACATACTTTATTGGGGGTTTTATAATATTTTTATTAAGGACTATATTAAACAGATAAGACAAATACAAAAACATAGTACAAAAATATATAGAAAAGAAAAAAATGTTTAGAAAGTACAGCTCCCCCCAAAAAAACAGAAAGAAAAAGAAAATATAAGAAGAAACTTCTCCCTTCATTCTCAATAAATATATTCAGGATTAACAAGTTATTATTATATCTTACAATACAACCAAATATCTTTTCTTTACATACCTCCCCCTATTTTTATAAACTCATTTCTAAATCTTCAGCTCTCTTTATTAATTAGCAAAGATCCAGTAAAAATTAACAAAAATACCTAATGATTATCTTTTCCACTTAGTCTAAATTCCCCTCCTCCCTCTTTTAACAATTAAACATTCCCGCCCAAAAAAGAATTAAAACTATTAAACATCTCCAGAAATCATAATTCCTTATTCAGATATCAAAAGACAGTTTAGACAGTTCCAAAAGAAAAGCTATCCTATCCAGATAACCATTAAACAGCATCAGAAATAAAAACTTGTTATATAATCATAATCAGATAAACCAGTTTTATATTTTTAGAAATGTTCTTTTTATTATACTGTCTTTGTTACTCTGTAATCCCCAGTAAATTTGTTTCTTTCTTTGTTTTCGCTAGAGAGATGTCACTTTTTTTACACAAATTGATGAAATGCTTTTTGAATGCTTTTTTGCTTTGTCCATTTACATTCTCCATTAATATGGTATCTCCTTTATTTTCTAGACACTTCCCAGATTTTTTTTTGCAAATCATTGGAATCCTATTTGATCATCAAGTTATATTTTAGTATGTTTTACAAAATTGTAAGAGATAACTCTTTGCTTCAGTAGATCACTACTACTGGAGATAGGAAAATCTATAAACATTTCCAAAAATGCCATGCAGAATATGCAGAATTTTCTGACGCAGGCAAGCGAGAATAAACTTTTTTCTTGTAGTAATATCATCGAATAAATATTTCAGAAAGTTTGGACTTGATGGCAAAAACAAGGTTCTCCATCTGGTGTAATTGTCATTGTTAATGTGACAAAAGAGGAAAATAATTGAATACTTGATGGAGAAGCCATAACTATATGACTTAATTTCAGTTACTTTTAAATGAAAAACAAACTATAGTTAATTCTGTTCCATCAGTTGGAGTCGAGCCTACTGCATCCCATTCAAACCAAATACAGCCATCAAACAAGAGTAAGTTGTGCATCTCTGTTTTGGCCTAGGAACTTGAACTTCCTGTTGGAGCAGCTGAAATCTATTTAGATAGCTGCTTGTGCTTAAAAATTGGCACTACACTCCAAAAGATAAGTGACAGATTGGAATGTACTTCTTTAACAAGCCAAATGACATACCACCATGATGAGGACAGGACCATGGAAACAATTACAAATATATTTTATTTTGGAAGAAGAAACAATACATTGTTAGACTTCAAGGTATTGAGTTATTAGCCAACAAATAAGCATGGACTACCCAACAGACTCAATGTCATTAAAGGAACAATGTTTATTAATTCATTAAATTGGGTATTAATAATATAGCCAAAGATCTGTTCTCTTTCTTATTTTGCTCATTCTCATTCAACCTAAATGTTTAAAAATCCTACATTTTGAAAATGAATGGGCACATATGGTTAGGCACCTTGAAATTTGTTAAATAAATAAAGTTACAACAGCACTGATAGAATAGAATAGAATAGAATAGAATAGAATAGAATAGAATAGAATAGAATAGAATAGAATAGAATAGAATAGAATTCTTTATTGGCCAAGTGTGATTGGACACACAAGGAATTTGTCTTCGGTGCATAAGCTCTCAGTGTACATAAAAATACATTCATCAAGAATCATAAGATATAACACTTAGTGATAGTCATAGGATACTAAATAAGCAATCAAATCATACTAGAAAACTAAATAAAACAATATAAATCATAAAGATACAAGCAACAAGGTTATAGTCATAAGTAGGAGGAGATAGGTAATAGGAAGGATGAGAAGAATAATAGTAATACAGTCTTAGTAAACAATTTGATAGTGTTGTGAGAATTAGTTGTTTACAGTAGCAGAGTGATGGCATGTGGGGGAAAACTGTCCCAGTTATTCTGGTGTGCAATGCTCTATAATGTCGTTTTGAGGGTAGAAGTTGAAACAATTTATGTCCAGGATGTGAGGGGTCTGTAGATATTTTCACAGCTCTCTTTTTGACTCGTGCAGTATACAGGTCCTCAATGGAAGGCAGGTTGGTAACAATTATTTTTTCTGCAGTTCCAATTATCCGTTGCAGTCTGTGTCGGTCTTGTTTGGTAGCGGAGCCAAACCAGACAGTTATAGAGGTGCAGATGACAGACTCAATAATTCCTCTGTAGAACTGGATCAGCAGCTCCTTGGGCAGTTTGAGCTTCCTGAGTTGGCACAGAAAGAACATTCTTTGTTGAGACGCTTTTGATGTTAGGTGTCCATTTTAAGTCTAGAGATATGATAGAACCTAGACACTTGAAGGTCTCTACTGTTTTTTTTTTTTAATTGAAAAAGTTTTACAAATACAAATTTTCCCCTTCCCCCCTCCCCTCCCTAACCCTCCCTAACCCATCCCTCCCCACCCCTGACTTCCCTTATAACCTTAAAATTACAACTCATTTTTAACTCCCCAAATATTAAAAGGTGAAGTCCAAATCATATCATATCATACAATTCCCCCCAACTATTCTACCCTAAAAATTTCTACATAACATTCAAGTAAAAGCTATCTAATACTTCCTTGATTGATATTTATTCTGCACATAGTCTACTATAAATTTCTACATAGCATTCAGCTAAACGCAATCTGGTACTTCTTTGTTTGATATTTATTCTGCACATAGTCTATCCATTTCTTCCATTCCGACACAAAAGTTTCTTGAGTCCGGTCTTTTAAATATGCTGATATCTTTGCCATTTCAGCAAAACTGGCCACCTTCAAAGTCCATTCTTCAATAGTAGGTAAAACATCTTTTTTCCAATATTGACCAATCAATAACCTAGCTGCTGTAACCATGTATAATATCAGTTTTGTTTCATTTGGTGAGAAATCCTTAACTATACCCAGTAAAAACAATTGAGGAGAAAATTGGAGTTTTTTCTTCAAAACATTTTGCATTACCCACCAAATTTTGATCCAAAAAGCCTTCACTTTCTTGCAAGTCCACCATATATGGTAATATGTAGCATCTAAGCAATCACACCTCCAACATTTTGGCTGAACATTAGGATACATACATGACAATTTCTTAGGGTCTAAATGCCACCTATAAAACATTTTATAAAAATTTTCCCTCAAATTCTGTGACTGTGTGAATGTAACATTCTGGACCCATATTTTTTCCCATGTTTCCATCATAACTGGTTCTGCAAAGTTTTGCGCCCATTTTATCATACAGTCTTTAACCAGTTCATTTTCAGAGTCTCTTTCTAACAAAATATTATAAATCCTCTTACTATGCATTGGACCTTTCTCTTTTATCTGTCTTACCAATTCCTCTTCATACAACATCAAACCAGTTTTTTGATCTTCCCTCCATCTCAATTGAAGTTGATTATACTGTAGCCAAGTTAGATTAATCCCTTCTTCCAACAGAGTGTTTAATGTCTTTAATTGCCATCTACCCCATCATTAAAAAGTACCTCTTTATATAAAATCCCCCCGAGTGACTTAATATTTATATTCCGTGTAATATGACCAAGATCCAACCACAAAGGTATTTTGTAATCCAATTTAATCTGGTGCTTCTTCCATACTCTCATCAAAGAGTTTCTGAGTATGTGACTCTTAAATACTTTATCAACTTTATTTTCATAGAATAAATATGCATGCCAACCAAATTCCAAATCTTGGCCTTCTATATTCAATATTTCAGACCTTGTCATTCCAAACCAATCACTCGCTTGTGTTAACGCTGCTGCTTCATAATACAATCGTAGATTTGGAAGAAAGTCTCTACTATTGATACTGTGTTGTCTAGTTGTCTAGAGGCAGTAGTATAGGAGGGTTTCTCCTAAAACCTACCACATTTCTACGGTTTTGAGTGTGTTTAGTTCAAAATTGTTCCGGTTGCACCACAAGGTTAGTTGTCCAAACTCCTGCCTGTATGCAGATTCATCATTGTCTCGAATGAGACCAATCAATGTTGTATCATCTGCAAACTTCAGTACTTTAACAGAGGGAACTATTGAGATGTAGTCATTGGTATACAGAGAGAAGAGAAGTGGAGAGAACACACAGCCCTGGGGGGCCCCTGTGATAATTGTACAGGTATCAGATGTGATTTTGCCTAGCTTCACCGGCTGCCATTTAGGAAGCTTATGATCCACTTACAAGTGTGGTCAGTTACAGCTCGCAGATTTAGTTTAGTTAGAAGAATATCTGGAATGATGGTATTGAATGCTGAGCTGAAGTCTACAAAGAGGACCCTTGCATGGGTCTTTGGAGATTCAAGATGTTGTAGGAAGTAGTGAAGAACCATATTAACAGCATCATCTGTCAATCTATTTGCTCAGTAGGCAAATTGCAAGCAGTCTAATAGCAGATCTGTGATGGTTTTCAGGGGGGCCAGCACTAGCCTTTCAAACGTTTTAATAACTACAGATTTTAGAGCAACCGGTCTGACGTCATTCAGTTCCTTGATGGAGGGCTTCTTCGGCACTGGGATGATAGTAGAGCATTTGAAGCAAGAAGGATCATAGCACATCTCTAGTGATTTATTAAAGATGTAGGTGAAGATGGGGGTCTGCTGGTCAGCACAAGCTTTTAAGCAAGAAGGAGTTATCTTGTCTGAGCTGAAATTAGTGACTTGTGACCATTTTTCAGTTACCATCTTTGTAGCATCCCCATGGTCACATGATCAAAATTCGGAGGCTTGGCAATTTATGACAGTTGCAGTGTCCCAAGATCATGTGATCACCTTTTGAGACCTTCTGACCAACAAAGTCAATGGGGAAGCCAGATTCACTTAACAACTGGGTTACTAACTTATCAACTGCAGTGATTCACTTAACAACAGAGGAGAGAAAGGTCATAAAATGGGGCAAAAATCACTTAACAAATGTCTCATTTAACAACAGAAACGTTGGACTCAATTGTGGTTGTAAGTCGAGAACTACCTGTATAAAACACAACAGTAAAATTAAATACATTTGAAATACAGGTAAGTAGACGTATTGATGTATTTTAAATTCTGGATCCAGAGTAAGTTTTTTTTTTTTAATTTGATTTATATGCCGCCCTTCTCCGGAGACTCAGAGCGGCTTACAATGCGTTAAGCAATAGCCTTCATACTTTTGTATATTTATACAAAGTCAGCTTATTGCCCCCACAAACTGGGTCCTCAATTTACCCACCTTAGAAAGGATGGAAGGCTGAGTCGACCTTGAGCCTGGCTAGGATTGAACTCAGAGAAATTACAGGCAGCTGGTGTTAATTGCTGCCTTTAGTAGGAGGCATTAGCCCCCTACGCTACACAGGCTCCTTACTTTAGCATGGTTCCCAGTGACATCCACAGGATTTACTACTAGGTAAGAATCATGGAAGATACAACTAGATTCAAGCTAGTATAGAATCAGAATCAAACCAGAATTATTATTATTATTATTATTATTATTATTATTATTATTATTATTATTTGCATAATTATGGAATATGTTTTCTTTCACTTCAGAATCTTTTTCTTGGCTTTCCTTTCAGGTGGGAGATGGGAAAATGGAGTTCTTGCAGTCTCACCTGTGGTGTTGGATTGCAAATCCGCGAGGTCTTCTGCACTCATCTCCTCTCAAGAGAGACTAATGAGACAGTGACTTTGGAGGATAAGCTATGTCACAAACCCAAGCCTACAGGGGTACAAGCCTGCAACCGTTTTGACTGTCCTCCATCTTGGTACCTTCAAGAATGGCAACAGGTACTCATAACAGCTTTTCCTACATTGGTATCTCTTATCCTATTTAACCTCTATATACACATTCTACTTCTAAGTATCTCTATAAACCAACATTCTTGTTTAAATTATTTTAACCTCTATTCAGAATTCCGTCTCATGACAAAAATCTCCCTTAAGTTTTATGCTTATGAGTAATGTAATTTTGATGCATTTGTCTTTGGGTGTTTTATAGTTGTTTTTGTTGTTTTTGTTTTTGTGTATTGTGCTTTTTTTTGTATTGTGTATTTTAACTTTTGGAAACTCAATAAATATTATATTTTTTTAAAAAAAAAGAATGGCAACAGGTAAATTCCAGTTCCCAAGGGGGAAAAAAGCCTACCTGTGTATGTTATTAGTAGCTGGAAATGGAAGGGATACTAATCTTAGAATTATAAATTCCATTAATGCTTTGATTTGTTGCCCTCTGACCTCAGGTGAAACCCTATTCAGTTCTTTTTGCTGATTTGAGGAAAAACCCCATCCAGCAAATTCCTATCTTACATCCACTTTTATCTACTGATCATTTTATGTAGAAATATTAGTGAGGCCTTTGAATTCTTTCGGAGAAAGTCTGTCAGAAAGTTCTAAAGTTTTAATGTTTGGGCAGGAAGAGTTTTTGTCAGCGCGATCCACAATATCTTGCTGCTTTTAACAGAATGAGGAAAACAACATTGCACTACTGTACATGTTCCACCCCTTTGGATAGGTGCATGCTGTCAAAACAAACATAGAAGAAGGACAGGCATTGCAATGCAATTGTCACACACACAAACACGCCCAAATACTACAGACCACTGGTTCTTAGTAACGCTCCACAGGTTTAATGTTTCTGCTGTTCTAGTCTGTCCTTTTAATTAGAAACATTGTTTTAAATTAGAAAGCCAACTTTGTTATCAGCCATCATCTTACCTCTTTCCTTTTGCCTTCTTTCCAAAAGAAAGTAGATATAGCATCTCTTTAACACAAAGTGGCCTAAAAGCGTTTGTATTATTACATCTTTTTCAGCCTTTGTTTTATTGACAAAGAAAAAGGGCTTTATAAAACCCAGAATGCATATTAAAAACCTGCCCCAGAACATTTTATCATAAGGCCTGCTATTCCACATGCTGTTTGAAGCAAGCCATTAACTTTTATGCGATACTGATCAATTTCTGGAAACCCACTGCTGCTCATGTTTCTCATGCTCATAAGCTTCTGCTGCAAATGTTCTCCAGTGTTCACAGACATGCGGAGGTGGCATTGAGAGACGGGAAGTTCTTTGCAAGCAACGCATGGCGGATGGAAGTTTTCTAGAACTCCCAGAAACTTTTTGTTCCACTTCACGGCCAGCTTCCCAACAAGCCTGCAAAAATAAGGACTGCCCCCCTGAATGGCTCCTCTCGGATTGGACACAGGTATGAAGTAGTAGTAGAAATAGAAACGGGATTATTATTTTTGTTTCCTTCTCTTTGCAACTGAATTTTACTTTTGATACAGTACTATCATTTTGTTAAGGTAGTATTTCCCACTAAAGTCTTATAATCTCTAGATTGGATTCTTGCCAGGTATAAAGACAGCTGTTTATTCATAATTGAAAATATGTATTTTTCTTATTATTGTATTTAGACGCTTTTGGGCTGACCCAATTATGCCAGGTAATATTATTACTAGTAAGGCTGTAGGCTAATGAATCTGCAGAATATGCCACCTATGGAAATCACTGAGAATCTTTTAGAATTTGAACTGCAGTTGGTAAAAAACAAATTTAATCAACCCTCTGAATCCTCCGTAACCGTAGGTCCACGGTCAAAAAATTAAGCCATGAGGTATTTTGTTACTTTTTGAAATTACTTCTGTATTGGCAAAGTAGAGAAGACTAACAATAACATTGGTGAGTAAGTGGGCCTTTCTGTTATCATAGATCTTTCAACTATGACAGCCCCAGAAAAAATTCCAAGGAATATTTACTGGAACATCATTAGAAATCCAGGATCAATGTAAAAACCTTAAGGCTGGGGCCAATCTGACTGAACACTGCATTTTTTTGTGTTCAAACTATAGAGCAAAATTAAGAACATACTTCAGAAGAATATTTAGACTTTCTACTAGTCTAGTATATTATTGCTATCTAATCTACATGCCTTTTTATTTGAATTATATTCACATAATGCTGATTTATAATCCTTAACTAAGTATGGCTTTTCCTCTTCCTCCTGCTCATTTCTTTCCATTCCTTCTTCATCTAAGAAGCAGGCAATTAATTTGGTTGTTGAAAAAATTATATTCATGCCAGGATGGATATGCACAATGTAAAGAGCTTAACTAATGGATAATGATCTAGCCTGACAGCCCAGCCAAATAAATAGATTATCTAGATAAATCTGCTGTTAGAACATGTACCCTCTCTGAGGTAAATAGGCATCTGTCTATTCCTCAAGCAGTGTTCATTATTTTTGCTTTTAATCATTCAAGGTATACATTGGAATCTATGCTACTCAAAATTTTAGATAACGAACTGTTTTCTTCCACACCTGGGAATATTTCATTTCTTTTTCTTACATTTTAACTTCTAGGTTTATGATCCTTCTCTTCTAAATATTTATTTTATTTATTTAGATTTATATGGCCACCCAATTTGTGTAATCACAACTCAATAAAACTAAATGAAAACCCCAAATTACATTTCAAACCAACACAATCAACAAAAACAAAGCATATAATCAGGGCCCATCAACACAGAATCTACCTCCCAAAGACAGGTTTATCTACTGCATCATCCTGGCCTAATGCCTGAGGGGAAAACAAACTTCTGAAGCTTTCCTAAAAACTAGCAGGTTTGGGGGACAATCGATTTGGGGGAGATGAGAAGACGGCTTTCAAAAGGGCAGGTGCTGCAACTGAGAAGACACATATTCTAAATCCCATCAGATGATGTCGCTTCGGGACTTGGAGCATGTTATAGCATGTGGGATAGACAGATAGTCCAAAAAAAGTAGAATATTTGTAGCTCAGGACTGAAATGAGGGGCGCTTGGTGCTCTCTGAGCTTGGTTGTTTACTTGCCGTTGTTTCATTACAGTGCACTGATGATGCTACCTAGTTTGGGTAATGAAATGGCACAAGTAGTCTGGCAAATAATCCAGTCCTATTCCATCTTGGGCTTCATAGTCATAACCAGCACCTTGAATAGCACCTGGTAGCCTATACAGTTCATGCATTTCATGTACTGTATTACATGCCCGTGTCAATGTGACCTATAACTAATTGCACTGTACATTATTTAAGGGCAGTCCCATAAAGAATCCATTGCAATAGGCCATCTTGGAGTAACTAAGATGTAATCCTTTTTTGATGCTTCAGCTGGCACAATTGATATGGACGCTGAAGTTCTGCAAAGGCCCTCCTAGCCACCACTGCCACCAACTTGAGCATGAGTTATGAGTCCAGGAGAACCTTCTACATTTGCACTGTTTCTGGCTGATCCTGAATGTAACAGTGCACACAGTTTTGGGTGCTCCACAGTTATTTAAGTTTCTGCTGTATGAGGTGCATTAGTTCCTGATGCTAAGGTCCTGGTTACCACCTTTAAAGGACCACGTTACTTGCAGATTGCATTTCCCTGAAGATATTGGCCCATCCTACTAGGTTAAATAGAGTGGGTGCAGTCCAGGTCCACTTCCTTGCCACCTGATGGGACCTCCGAGATCCTGTAGCAGAATGCAACCCCTCCTTTCTGGGAATCCAGACTACATTCCACCACAGCTACACCCTTTTGGTGACATCACAGCTGCTTTGAACAGCTCCCACCTGAGATCCAAGGAAATCTCTACCCTTTTAGCGTTTGAGAGGGCCATGAAGATCTGACTTATCCCGCAAGCATTGGGGATTGAGCCAGAGTTAACTCCAAAGTTAACTCCAAGGTTAATGAACATTTAATCTTTCCTAAGCAGCTGTTGTTCTGTTCCCAGTGTTCTGTTAGCTGTGGAGAGGGAACCCAGACACGAAATGCCATCTGTAGGAAAATGCTTAATACTGGACTTTCTGCCATTGTGAACTCATCACTGTGCCCATCTCTGCCACTCTCCTCTTTGGTCAGACCATGCGTGCTCATGACTTGTGCAAGTGAGTATAGAAGAAGATCTGGAGGGGAATTGGGAAGATTGGGACAATTTCCTGGCCCAAGAAAATACATGGGGGCTAAGGAAATTAAAGGCAAAACTTTTGGAGGGGCATAGTTTGGGGAAGTACAACATAATATTGTAATTATTAACATTAATAGCAGAGCAGTACCAGAGTAATGTGTTTTATACATTCATTTAAATCAGGGGCATCCACTCTCTTTCAGTCAGATGGCTAAAATCCAAAACATGGGCAGGGTCAGGTCAAGGAAGTAGATGAAAGCAGAACAGCACAGAAAATATATTTGTTTTAAATTTAAATTTAACGATTATAATTAATGTGTAATGCAGTACAAAGTGCTTTGGAGTAGGCATTACTCCAAAACATGCATTTCTTTGGGATCTGAAGGCTACAGCACAAGCCTAGAAAATGATGCAGCCTTCTTAACGGAGGTACTGCATTTTATGGCCCATCTGCAGATGCTCATGCAAATGACATCCCAGGCTTAAATTTTCTGTTGTTAACTTCCCCATTAAATGTCCTGTATTGCAGACTATATGATGGGATCACCCATCAGTGAAATGGAGTCCATGCAGGAAACAGATATAGGGGCATAGGAGCATTAGCGGAAAGAAAAAAGAATCCTTTAGTCCTTTAGTCTATTATGTTGAACGTGCACATGCGATGTGACACCACATCCTAATAATGTTACTTGCATTCCAGGATATCAGAGACCAGCTCACAAGCAACCCCCTTTAATACTGGCTCAAAAGAAAGTTTTTATCCAGACACGAAAGCAAAAGAAGTTGCATTTTGTTGTTGGTGGATACGCCTACCTGTTGCCCAAGACTTCCGTCGTTCTTCGATGCCCTGTAAGACGATTCCGGAAGCCAATGATCACGTGGGAAAAAGATGGCAAACGACTCATCAGCTCTGTTCACGTTACGGTCGCACCGTATGGATACATGAAGATCCATCGATTAAAGCCCTCCGATACCGGCACATACACTTGCACAGCAGGACCAGCTCAGGAGCATTTTGTGATGAAACTCATAGGAGGCCACAACAAATGTACTGCCACCTTGTCATCTGGGATAAAAGAAGACGAATCCTCAAGGAAGGTCAGTCTGAATGAAGCTTTGCATGGCCAGGAGAAGCATCAGAATAAAATTCTCTTCAATGGAAGCAAAACTGAAAAACGAGGACTTGCCTCTGGTCCGAGCCACCAGTATGATGACATTGTCTCAAGGCTTCTGGAATACAGAGGCTGGCCTCGGGTGAGTGCAGAGCCATGGGAAGCCCAGGATTCCACAGAGAGAAATATTTCTTCAGAGGAAGACCAGGGTCAGGATTACAACCTGCCTTTCACTATGGTCGCCAATCAGGATCGTTTAGATGACATCTTAAAGAATTTGTCTCAACAGCCTGAGGAACTGAAGGATGTCTATAGCAAGCAACTTATCTCCCAGCTGGCCCATGAAATTTTCAAGAGCCATTTGGAGCATCAGGAATCTTTTTTCAAAACCCAGGGAAGTAGAGTCAGTTCTGCTTCAGTGGAATTTCCATTCACTAAGCATTTTTCTGAGTTTAACAGATTATTGAGAACATCTTCCTCCGAAGCCCACTTGGCCACATCTCTAGAACTCGTAAATGGTTCACGTGGGCCTCACAAGAAACCTGCCATCTTGAAGAAGATCTCTGCAGCACAACAATTATCTGCGTCTGAGGTTGTCACCCATTTGGGGCACACTGTGGTTCTAGCCAGCGGGACATTAAGTGTTCTTCTTCACTGTGACTCTGTTGGAAATCCAAGGCCAATCATTACCTGGGCGAAGAATGGAGAAGCCGTACAGTACAACAAGAGGTAATAAAATACTAATTTTATCTACACGGACATACAAATATACATAGAAAATTTTGATTTTCCTTTATTTTCATGCATTCTTTTTACATTGTCTAGTGGCATTTTGTTTCAAAACACTTTTTTTCGACTGTCATACTAATGGATGTCTTAGAGACGATTCTACAGGAGCAGATACTTGGTTGAGTAAAATTCTTAGTTGTTTAAAATCTAGGACATTCATTCCTAATTTGAGATCCTCCAGATACGTTGGATTACAGTTTACAAAATCCCCATCCCTGAATAGAATAGAATAGAATAGAATAGAATAGAATAGAATAGAATAGAATAGAATAGAATAGAATAGAATAGAATAGAATAGTATAATCATACAAAAACTAAAAAAAATAACAGGTTTAGTTCTACTCTGCTGTAAAAATGAGGCAGAAGAATAGACTGTTATATTTCAGAGTAGAGGAAAAATATTATTTTAAATTTTGCCCTATACAAGTATATACAAAACTAAAACCTACTAAGTAGAATACTGGCACATAATGGAAAAATTTCAAATTCAGCTGTCCAACTTCTCATTTGCAATTTATAGAAAAGGTATTTTTAAAAATCAAGAAAGTGTTTTTGAAATATGTAAGGAAAATGTATCCAGTTCTATTATTCTAGAAACATACCATTGTATTTAGATGCAGGTTGTGTAGAGAGGACTGTTTGCTCTACAGTCCAGAAATGTTCATTAAAGTGGTTCATACTACTCTGTGCAGAAATGAAAAATAGATGGTTGCATTCTAAAAGTGAATGTTTTACAACTAACACAAGTGTTAAAATTATTAGCAAAGAATTAGATGGCTCTAGAACAACTTTTCTGACCTTTCTAACTCTAGATTAAGGTCGCAGTCTGCATGGGTGCGTTCCCACAGAGAGGGTCTCCTCAGGGTGCCGTCAGCCAGACAATGCCGGCTGGCGACCCCCAGGGGGAGGGCTTTCTCTGTGGCAGCCCCTACCCTCTGGAACGATCTTCCTCCAAAACTGAGAACAATTGCTGACCTCCGGACTTTTCGTCGGGCCCTGAAAACTCATCTCTTTCAGCTTGCTGGTCTAGCCTGACCCCGCTGAATTTTTAAGATCTGTATTATAGGGTTGGGTATTTTAAATATTTAATGGTTAATGGTTTTAATTTTTAGCCAAAGTTATATGCTTTTTTTAAAGAAATTGTTTAACTTTTGTGTACTATTTTTATTTGGCTGTTCACCGCCCTGAGTCCGCAAGGAGAAGGGCGGTATACAAATCTAAACAAATAAATAAATAAATAAATGACACTCAGAAAACCTTTAAACATTATTCAGGTAATGTCAGGTTTTAGAGCAACAAGAATGGAATGAATTTGTCAATTCCCGATTAGATTAGATCTCTTAATCCAATGTCTGCATTAGATTTAACATATATATAAGTGAGCTTTTGATTTCATGATTAGTTTTCTACTATGCCTTTGTCCCTCCTTATTCTAAAAATTTTAGAGCAGTTTTGAACAAACCTATCTTCCATTTATAATTGTACAGTGTTTTCTGAAGTTGTTTGCATCTTTTTTTCGTACTGCAGAGATTCCACTAAGAAAGAGACAGTTTAACAGCATGTTATTTATACTCCACCATTTGGATGCAGCTCTGATCTCATCCAAAGTGATTATATATTTAAAATATTTTGATCCTTCCTAGCCTCCAGAGAATTCTAGATGGCTATAGGTGATGCTGTACATATGAGCAATGGGTACAATAGGTCAAGGTGTTTATCCATTATAACCGTAATTCATTTAAGTTCACTATCATGGTTTCCCTTTAATAAATCCCAAGGATTGCTATTTACTATTATTGTTAGGAATTGCTTAGGGATTCTTAGTTTCCCTCCCCCAAAACTCAAGGTAACTGAGAAGGGACCTCACCTCTGTAATATGGTTATCGTATGTATTTAGTGTTTCAAAAGGAACTGAAATCCTTAAGTAGAAAAACGTGTAGCGAGCTTGCTTTATAACCTACATGCTGCTGCAACTCTTCCTAGCTTTTTTATGTACAGTAATATGATTTTTGATAAATGAACAGTATTTCCATGTGATACAGTCATTCCCCACAATTGTTCAGGTATCTTTGGTTCAAGCATTCTCTTGACACATATTGCAAAGTTATATCATAGATGCTTTTACACTAGGATCACAATTTATTTCTCCCATGATTTTTTTAATTCCAAAATAGTCTCAGGGCAGGTTGCATTTGGACTAAATCTCCCATTACAGGTATCAAATATATCACAAGGGGCAATATGAGTTTCTTTTCAGATGCCAAATTATGGGTGATGGGGAAGGAAGTTGCTTATAGTAAGAATCAGTTTAAGCTGCACCAGATCCTCAAATTCAGTATCTTGGCAAAGATCTCCATTTAAATCTATATTTCTGAGAAGAAAATAGAAAGAGTATTATTGCTTAAATATTTTTCCTTTTGATGTTTTTCAAGGCAGATATTTCCTTCTTAATATCATTTTGGTTGGCAAATATAGGCTCTCCATATAATATCTATCTATCTATCTATCTATTTATCTATCTATATCTATCTATCTATCTATCTATCTATCTATCTATCTATCTATCTATCTATCTATCTCTTCTATCTATTTATCATCTATCCATCCATCTATCTGTCTATCTATCTTATGTGGAGATCTTATGTTTTTAAGATATATATATATGTTTTCTGAGGTTTTCGCTGGTGTTCGTATGTAGGTCTTTGGTTATTCGGGTTTCCTCCCGCATAAAATTGGAAGTGTCTTGGCGATGTTTCGACAAAGTCTCATTCGTCATCTTCAGGCTGGTGTTTTCGGCTTCGTGCTCCTAGAAGCCGAAAATGCTGACGGCACCCTGAGGAGGCCCGCTCTGTGAGAGTGCACGTGACGATGGGAGGATGGCAGGAGATGGTCCTGCAACTACGTTGGGCCTAAGCCATGTAGGGCTTTATAGGTGAGCACCAGCACCTTGAAATGAACCCAGAGGACCACCGGCAGACAGTGCAGCTCGCGCAGGAGAGATGTTACATGGAAATAACGAGAGGATCCCGTAACAGCCCTCGCGGCCGCATTCTGGACTAGCTGGAGCCTCCAGGTGCATCCCAAGGACAGCCCCATGTAGAGGCCGTTACAGTAATGCAACCGAGAAGTAACAAGGGCATGAGTGACCGTGGCGAGGCCATCTCGGTCTAGGAAAGAGCGCAACTGGCACACCAGGCGTACCTGTGCGAAAGCCCCCCTGGTCATGGCTGTCAAATAATCATCTAAGGACAGCCGAGAATCCAGGAGGACACCCAGATTGCAAACCCTATCGGAGGGAGTAAGAGCCTCCCCTCCTATCACTAATGATAGAACCTCTAGATCCCAAGATGCCGGCATCCACAGCCACTCAGTCTTGGATGGGTTGAGTCTGAGTCTGTTCCTTCCCTATTAAGAACAGAAAATGCATTTTTTTTTGAAAAAGTTTTAAAATACAGTTTTTAATATCCCTTCCCCCCACTCCTCCCACCCCAACAACCACCCCCTCCCATCCCCCCTCACCCCCCTTCCCCCCCGACTTCCACTATCAAACAATTATATATTACAATCCACAACCAACAACTTTTTAAGGTGAGATCTAGCTAAGAATATAATAAATTTAAGCTTAAATAGTACAAAAAAATATTCTAAACTTATAACATCATAACATCTGTTACGTGTAAATCTTCTCCCTGGGCATGGTCAGCACAGTACCTTGGCATGCCAAGGGTTAACCAGTCTGAATGAACCTGACCCCTCCTTCTTCCCCCTCCCATTACCTGTAACTCCACCTCCTGGGTATTTAAGGTCATCCCACGTTGTTGCCACAGTTGTTCCTGATGATACCTGTAACGAAGCAGATGTAAACAAATAAAGACTTGCTCTTGTTAAATGATCCAGTGTGTCTTCGTACATTATTGGGCCCCAAATCGATCCAAGCCAACAACATCTATTACCCCCCTAGCCAAATATATAACCACATGAATCGTTTATAAAAAACTCATAAAAAATCTCGCATACATTTTCTGTTCTTAATAGGCAGAGAGAAGTGTCCTATACCAGGGTTGACCTTCATTTTGAAAATTCCTCTAGATCTTCTGATAGTTTCGCATAATATCATTATTGTTTACATTTACTATTACTCTATTATGTCCTCTTGAATAGCTGGGCTAGAACTGCAGTGATTCACTTAACAAATGTGGAAGAAAAGTCATATATGAGGCAAAACTCACTTAACAAAGTTCTCACTTAACAACATAAATGTTGGGCTCAATTCTGGCCGTAAATTGAGGACTACTGTTACTTTTAAGTATGGCTAGCCAAAGACCACTAAACAGTATCCAACTCTTGACCTGGAGCCTTATATTGTAATTTTGCTATTAGCTATGTGTTAATATCTAAGATTAATACTAAGGGACACGGTGGCTCAGTGGCTAAGACACTGAGGTTGTTGATTGAAAGGTCGGCAGTTCAGCAGTTCAAATCCCTAGTGCCGCGTAACGGGGTGAGCTCCCGTTCCCAGCTTCTGCCAACCTAACAGTTTGAAAGCATGTAAAAAATGCAAGTAGAAAAAGAGGGACCACCTTTGGTGGGAAGGTAACAGTGTTCCGTGCACATTTGGCATTTAGTCAGGCCAGCCACATGACCACGAAGACGGTTTTGGATAGCGCTGGCACTTCAGCTTTGAAACGGACATGAGCACCGCCCCCTAGAGTCAGGAACGACTAGCACATATGTGCGAGGGGAACCTTTACCTTTAATATCTAAGACTATGTTGTTTATGAAGTTACTTAAAAGTGCTGATGTGCTGGAAAGGATACAGGTAGTCCTGAACATATAACCATTCATTTAATGACCATTTAAAAATGAAAAAAAAATGTGACTTGAGACTGGTTCTTGCACTTAAAATTGTCACAGAATGCCGCTTGGTCATGTGAACAAAATCTGGGCACTTGGCAACCAGCATGTATTTTTGAGAGTTGCCATGTGCCAAAGTCACGTGATCATCATTTGCAACCTTCCCAACCTGCTTCCGACAGACAAAGTCAATGGGCGAAGTCGGATTGCTTTAACAACCACATGATTCCCTTAACTCAGGGGTGCCAAACTCAAGGCCCATGGGCTGGATCTGGCCTGCAGTGTGATTAGATCTGGTTCGCGGGGCTGCCCTGGAAACAGCGAAGGACCAGCCCCCAGTGCCTTGGCCCCAGGCCAGCCGGTGCTGATCTACAACTTAGTGGCGGCCATCTGGGCCAGAACGTGGTCAGCTTAGATCTGCGGGGCCGCCCTTGAGGCAGCAAGGAGTCACCCCCGCCATGCCCGCTGGCCACACACTGGAGACAATGGATCCCCCAGTCCCGCCCAGGCCACTACAGGTGCCAACATGAGCAACATTGAGTTGGTCACACTCACCCTGGCTACGGCCGCCTATTTGGCTGTGACCACCCGGCCCACCGAGGTCAACCACAACCCTGATGCGACTCTCAATGAAATCGAGTTTGACATCCCTGTTTTCACTGCTGTGATTCATTTAATAACAAAGTCAAAAACGGTCATAAAAATTGGGCATGACCACTTAACAACAGCCTTGCTTAGCAATGGGAATTCTGATCCCAATTTTGGTCATAAGTCAAGGATTTTCTATCTACATTAGTTGATGTGTTCGGAAAGCAGAATTTTTTGCCAGTCCATGTTTCCTCTGTGTGTAAATTATGAGCCTGAGATTAAACATCCACATCCTGTGACCAGGGTCAGCCTCAGAAATGAGAAGGCACAAAAGAATCAACCCCAGGGAACCCAAATTAATTTTAAACGCCTGTTTCTCTGGAATATCTAGCAAGCTCTTGATTTATCCAAGGTGCAATTCAGCACTGTGGTTTAAATATACCATTAGTTTGCTTGCTGCCTTCCTTTCTAAGTGGTTAGAAACGCTCCTGATTTAATGATTTCTATAATTTACTTTCATTTGTGGTGTCATTGCATTTAAAAAACATTTTTCCCCTGGCAGATAGAACATTCTTTTTTTTTTTTTACTACTACTAAAAGAAAATATTAAAAAATGAAAAAGTATGTTTTCCTCCTATGTGAGAACAAGAATGTATTTGTTATGGAAAGCACATGCAGCCTTAATCAAATATAGGCCTATGGTATAAATTTGGTTGGACTTCGGCCTGTAAAAATACATTTCTGGCATTTAGAAAGTTGTATGTGCAGCTATGCATTGCCAGTGGTTACATCCTGTTGGGAAAGTGCACATAAAGGTTTTTCTTGTTTTTATACGTTGTTAAAACTACTAGAGAGATGTGTTTCTTCTATGCTGTTAAAAGACATCCAGGTTACAAAAAGTCCATACAAAATTACCTTCAGAATTGAGCATGAGGAAATTGTATACTGTCTTAAGCAACCGTGCCTTTGTAATATTGCAGCACCAACGAGCTGTTTGTTATTAGAGAGCAAATAATTTCTATTAGTTCCAGATTTTGCGACACGTGTATCTGAATCAAGCAGTTCCCTGAGGTTAATTTTCAAGGTTTGCCATTTTTCCTTTTGCTATTACCTTTAATTGGCATTGTTTTGTAGAACTATTCCACACCACCTTCCGGAGGGGATGGGGATGGGATGAAGAGGTTGTTCCTCTTCTAATGTGATTGTCTAGAAGAGTGTTTCTCAGTCTTAGCTAGTGTAAGATATGTGGACTTCAGCTCTCTGGTTTCCCAATCAGCATGCTAGCTAGAAGAAATCAAGGAGCAGGAAAAACTAAGCAAGGCAGGAGGTCCAGATCAGAACTTCTCAAACTTTTTCAGACCATGGAATCTTCTTGTTTAAGTCCTTGACCCCTGATGAAGAGGCAAAGCTTTGTTGTGCTTGATGAACTTATTTTGTTTTGTGAACGAAAGCAAATACTGTATACATGTCCCAGGTTAATGTTGCAGGATCGAATCTGAGTTGGTCACCAAGACCAAAAGTTTATTCTTCCAAGCTTTCAGATCTGTGCTGGAGCCCATTCTCAGGGAACTTCTCGCTCTCCAGAATTGTTTTGTTTTTCTCCTTATCCTCACACGGAACTCCATCATGTTTTGTGAAACCCTAAGGTTCAAAGATAAGGACGTGGTGGCTCAGTGGCTAAGAAGCTGAGCTTGTCGATCGAAAGGTCTGGAGTTCAACGGTTCAAATCCCTAGTGCCATGTAACAGGGTGAGCTCCCATACTTGTCCCAGCTTCTGCCAACTTAGCAGTTCGAAAGCACGTAAAAAATGCAAGTAGAAAATAGGGACCACCTTTGATGGGAAGGTAACAGTGTTCCATGCGCCTTTGGCGTTTAGTCATGCCGACCACATGACCACGGAGACATCTTTGGACAGCACTGGTTCTTCGGCTTTGAAACGGAGATGAGCACTGTCCCCTAGAGTCAGGAACGACTAGCACATATGTGTGAGAGGAACCTTTACCTTAAGGTTCAAAGGAACATGGTTTGGGAAATCATGATGTAGGAGTTGGCAGCTGGGATCCTCTCAACACCTGAGTTCGTACCTCCATACTTTACATTTATAGATTGAAATACTTTGTCGATATAAGAGTCTTTATGGAGTTAGGTACCTTTACATATCTGAAATATAAATACATATTTCTGACAATGTGATTTGTGAAGCAGGTCTAACTACTATATTTGGGAACTCTGTTTTTGAAGCGTTGTTTCTGTGGAATTTCTACACATGAGTGTGCTTTTTTGCACAAATAGTACTAGCCTTCTCATTTGTGTTGGGAATGTCCATCTCATTTATTATCTAGGTATGGGAAAACCAAGCAATTGGTCTACTTAATAAATCTTGCTGAATATCCCAATTAAGATCATGTTTGTATAGTACATTAGGATGATCAGGAAGATGGTGAAAGAGATGCCTTCTTGCCTTGCTTTTCCTTTCCCCCTTCCCCATTTCTCTCCAACACAATGTTCAATGGGTGGGCTTAATCTGGTTTGCTTTAGAGTGTGCCACCCATGGTGCTGTGAAGGAGATCAAATATCCTTAACTTTGTGGTTCATGAGCCTGCCGTTTTCATTCAAGGAGGGGGGGGAAAAATCTCATCAAACCATGGTAAGTGACTAGGCCTTGATTACATTTGGAGGGGCTTTCTCACTCCAGTTCTCTCATCTTCTTTTGTCTACTCCCTCATTTTTTTTTCCTACTACCATCCTGACAAAAGAAGTTATGGAAAACAGCTGCTGCAGTTTTCTTGTGAGAAAAGCAAATTTGCCTATAGGCTGTGTCATTAATTCAACCTAAGCATGATTGGAGGCAGGTTAGAACTTCGTAGTGGGAGCCATGATATTAAACATATGCTTCTTGGTGGGTCAAGGCCACCCAGAGGCTTCAAGAGACCCAAACAAAACTAACTTGGAAGTAACTCCAGCAAAAGGACATTACACAGTATACCAGTTGAACCCATAATGCCAAATATCTGGCGTTATTCCTGAGACCTTCTATACCAAGACTAATCTCAAGATGGTTTAAAGGTTTATATCCACCCTCTGCTGCCCAGGCCTGTCCATATGTTCCTTACAAAGCCCTCTTTGTTTTGTTTTTGCTTGCACAGGGTTGTATTGGACATATTAAACTTTTTTCCCCCAGAATTCTCAGGTATTTCCCATCATTAAAACAGAAAATACTGCTGAAAATATTCTGTTCTGAAAACGATAGTTTTTAAATATATGGCATGTGTTTTCATATATAAAAATAACTAGAAGCCCCTTTTTTATTATTTCAGAGATATTTCCTTACCAGATTCCTCAATGCCTTCAACAATGGAAGAGATTCTAATGTATTTGAAAAGGACTTAAAAATTCAGGAAGATATTCAGAGTTGTATCTACTTCAAAGAGTTGTATCTACTGTATAGCATAGTCAAACATCAGAAGTTGACTACAGGAAATGTTTTATGACATTTTGTATTATGTCCTCAAATGCTTTTAGGATATTTTTTATGTCATATAATGTTCTATATTATATTTCATAATATAATAATATATTATAGATATATTATATTTAAATTTATATTAAATTTCAGTTTTTTCAGATATCATGAATCTCTGATTTTGGACATATTCTATAAGTTAACCCATTTTGAGTTACCTTGAAATGTTTTGCCCTGTTATGTGCCATTTTGCTTAGTTATACTTTGCTTTACTTTACTTTTTGATTAGCCCTTAGGCCATATCAAAGTGCAGAGTTCCAGACACAAATTATTACTAAAATCTGATAAAAACAATTTGAAATTGAATTGGATAAAATACAATTTAAAATGAAATTGGAATAGAATATGATTTAAAATGAAATTGGAATAAAATACAGTTTAAAATGATAGCTTTGATTAGCCTATAGGCCATATCAAAACACAAGGTGCAAACACATTATTGCCAATAAAATCTTATACAAACAATTTAAAATAAGAGTAGGGTAAAATATAATAGTTATATGATAAGATACAATATAATTTAATACATAAATATATAAAATAGAATAAAATGACATAAAATTATATTTCAGTGTCACCCTTACAATCTACCCCAATCAAACCCATGTATGCAGATCTCAACTGAACCATTTTATTTAAGTACTGTACTGTGTTAAATGTTATTTTCAGGTTCTGGCAGCACATAAAGTAAGTTATAGATTAGAGACACAAGAATTTTAATAATACAATTTATTTTATTTTATTTATTTATTTGTTTAGATTTGTATACCGCCCTTCTCCTTGCGGACTCAGGGCGGTGAACAGCCAAATAAAATAGTACACAAAAGTTAAACAATTTCTTGTTATGGTATCTTATATATATATATATCTTATAGATATATCTTATATCTTATATCTTATCCTATACAATGGTATCTTGGTGCTCAACTGCTTTGAAACTTGCCGAATTTGGTACTCAACACATTTTAATGTGAAAATTTTGTCCCAATACTCATAGTTTGTTTGGTACTCAACGCACAAACTAGAATATGTCAGTGTTGGTTGCCTTATGACTTGCTACATTATTCCTTATGGGAAAAATTTGTTTGGTACTCATCATTTTTGGTACTCATTGTGCCTTCCGGAACCAATTAACAATGAGTACCAAGGTACATTCTATGTAGATTTAGTTTAGTATCATTCACTGGATGATTTCCAGCTGTTTGGGATATATCCAACTGAAGTTACACCTTCTTAGATATGTTTTGAAAAGCTTATGGATCACAAAACGAACTAAAACACACACAAATTTAGTATGAAAAATGTATACAATGTAAAGAGATTGTGCATGAAACACATCATATTCTCAAACTTTAGTCTTTCTTTACAATAAGGATGAATAAAGAATATTATTTACTCTTTTTTTTAGGCAACTATAAAAACATCATTTAAAAAATGATGTAATGGCTCCTGAGATAAGAAACACCAGATTTCATTCTTCTGAGATTCTTTCGATAGACTTGAATAAATCAAATGCAACCTTTGCATTTTATCTCTTTATTTGTTGCCTGAACCATCTGGTTTATCCCTATTCTGTCTTAATTTCAGATCAATTAAAGAGTTATTTACACAGGTCTGAATCGCAATTACACACTATAACATGGGTGAGAGAGAATGCAGATAACCGGTAAATTAGAAAACCAACAATTCAGGCTGATTAGAAATGATGTTTAGCTTTCTTTCTTTTTTAAAAAAAATGAAAAACAGCTTCTTGAAGCAGAAGAATTGCAGGAAGAAAAGAAAGAAAGCATCTGCTTAATTTTTCCTTCTTTGGGTTGTTCACACTCTCTCCCAGCTGTATTGTATTTACATCCAGCAGCTGCTATTCTATACTTTGTCATCTCTGCTGGAATATCTTCAGGGCTTACCAACTGTGGGGCCACAGAAAAGATATTTGGTGGCCCTATGCTCTTGGGAAGGGAGACTTTCTTGTTCTTGGCAATAGTATAGAAGTAATTCATCATTGTCTTCTAAAATGTTTTTCAACTGGACAGGGAGCTATTTAACATTTTGGTTGATTGGAGGCCTGCAAAGCAGTAGAGCCATAGATTAGCCAAAATTTAGGACATCCAGAGAGGTTCTTTGGTTTCCATTCTGATATATCCCTGTTTTATAGTTCCACTCAAGTTTTCTTCTATTTTTCACCTCAAAATTGCAAGACCTTGCAGTCGGTTTTAACGCTCATAGTTAAAAAAAGAATCATGAGGATATATAGCATAATGATGTTTGAGGATGGCTCTCTTTAAGCAACTCCTGCGAGTCCCATGGACTGCAAGGCGATCAAACCAGTCAGTCTTAGATGCAGTAGTGGGTTGCCCCCGGTTCGCACCGGTTCTATAGAACCAATAGTAAAACCGGCGGGAGGCTCCGCCCACTGACCCCAACCTCACCAAAACGCTTCTGCACATGCGCAGAAGAGTGCACACCCGAGCAAAGTGAACGCATGCGAACAGCCCCACTGCGAACCGATAGTAAAGGTAAGTAGAACCCACCCCTGCCTAGAGGAGATCAACCCTGACTGCTCTTTAGAAGGCCAGATCCTGAAGATGAAACTGAAATACTTTGGCCACTTAATGAGAAGGAAGGAGTCACTGGAAAAGAGACCTAATGCTGGGAACGATTGAGGGTAAAGAGGACAGCAGAGAATGAGGTGGCTGGATCGAGTCAACTGAAGCAGTCGCCATGAGCTTAAATGGACTCTGGGGGATGGTAGAGGACAGGAAGGCCTGGAGGAAAGTTGTCCATGTGGTCACGATGGGTTGGACACGACTTCGCAATTAACAACAATAACTCTTTAAGCACATATCTTGCAGGGCACAAATGCAAACATAATGTTGTGTTAGGGTCTTTATCTGCCAGAATAAGTTTTACAAAAACTTTATCTGGTCATCCAGGGAATGACCCAAAAGGGGGTTAGAAGCTTACTATGGGTCTCTCGGCAAAGTTGCCACAGAGCAACTGGTTAGGCAGTAATTCAGTATTCTGACTAGCAAGATCAAGTCCTTTGGGCACATGGGTTTTTTTTCTTCTGAAACCTGCATTCTATGACATTTGATGACAGGATGTCAAAGCGGAGCCCTGAAAAAACCCTAAGGAATTCATTAATTGTAAGATGATTAAAATACAAGATCACTTTGGAACAGATCTTGCCTGACCCAATTGTATTCCAGTTTATACAACTGAGTTTTAAGGGTTCTTCATCTAAGAGCTGTCATATCCTGTTCTTCTCCTAGTGACAAAACCCAGATTCTGAATTTTAACTTCAGTTTTACTCTAAAGTAAATTGAAATATTTTGAGCAGGATAAGAGTTGTCAAGCTTTGGGGTTGTAATTTCAGATACGTTGTCACTAACATTGACTGTGCAATCAGTAGATTCCTCCAAATATCTACCTTTTACAGTGTCAAGAGCACCTAGTAAAATCAATGGAATCTGCCCTTTAATAGTTTCAGAAACTCCTAATTTTTAACACTTACATGACGAGAACATTTGAAAGAAGATTTCATAACCAGCCCTTTTGCATATGGTATTTCTTATTACCTCATATTGGGGCACTAACAAAGACAACTTTCCAAGGAAAATGCAGAATGGAGGCCCAATACCAATGACATGACTATTTTCTGAACAAAATATAATAGAATCATGAGGCCAGACTCTGAACTTAGTGTACTGACCAGCTTGACAGGCAGCAGGAGGAATAAAAAAATCAGAAACACATTTTCGCTGATAATGCAGGATGTAACAAGTTACAAGATGTAGCTTGTAAATATCAAGGTTGATATGAGATAAAATGGTAACGTGTGCATATTTTAAGTAACAGCAGATTACAGATGATCCCCCTAGTTTGGTATTGGTAAATATTGCTTGTTATTTAATGAAACTGAATCTGCAAAGCTTGTAATTTAAATGTAGGATGACTTTGGGCCAGTCATTCTCTCTCAGCAAAACCCACCTGAGAGGGTGGTTGTGGGAAAAATAAGAGGAGGAATGTGTGATGAGTATGTTCTCCACCATGAAAAAATAATAAAAATGCAATATAAATAAATAAACAGTACTGGTACTATATATTTGCCATCTTGAGTTATATATGAAAACACCGGACGAAAAAATATCTTTTTAAATGTCATTCTGAATACAATTATTCAAATAAGTTTAACCTTTGGCTGGTGTTTTTTTCCTCTGGGGTCTTACCCAGAAGTGCTGAGTAATAATTTTCTTGGCATCCAATTTTTAAGACTTAACATATTTGTTTGTCATTACAGGATTCTTCTTCAACCGGATGACTCCTTGCAAATCCTAGAACCAGTTGAAGCCGATGTAGGCTTCTATACTTGCAATGCAACCAATGTGTTGGGCTCTGACTCTGTCTCCATTGCCATCACATTAGCAGGTAACTCCATGTTCTTGCAGTTTTAAGCACAAGTGAGATAACCTCCAAGTTTAAAAATCCTACAGATGTTGGGTTTTTTAAAACTTTATTTAACTTTAACTTTGTTTATTGATGTTTTCCCCAATTTTAATGTCTTGCTCTAAACATATCACAAGATATTAAATGCTAGCTTGATATATTGTACTCCTTCATTTTCTAGGATTATTTGTAGTGAGGGCCTCCGCAGTTTAAATAGAATTAGTGAAGTGTATCGTTTTGTAGAATTTATTTTGGGTTTGTCGTGTGGGGGGTATATATGCCCGAATTTCAAGGATAGAAGAATGTGAACGGAGCTATTCCTTATGTTAAGATCAAGGAGCGTTGCCAAGAACTAGATTTGGCATTATTTCAAGATTCTTAAACATACTCCTGTTTTAGTCACCAAATGTCTATGGAGATTCTCATCCAGGTGATATTGTCCCAAAGGTGCCTTTTCAAGAGACAACTGGACTTTCAGAAAGTCCAGTTGCCTTTTGAAAAAGCACCTTTGGGACACTTCTGTTTTAAAATTTCCAGAAGTAGTATTGAAGTCCGGTGCCAGATCCAGGAAGTACTCTGATTTATGCTTTACTATTTGTATATTAATCTATCTCTCTTGAACCATTATGATTGGTCTTCAATTTGATAGCTAGCGTTTCCTATCAGAACCCTACACCTTTACAATTCCACTAGGCCTTGAGCCTCTTACTTAGCTTCAGAATCACAGTGTCAGGGGCCCTGATGCTGAGACTCTGAAGCTAAGCAAGAGGCTGGTGAAATGGGAATACTAACATGTTAATATAAAAGAAAACAAGATGGAATATTAACATTTTGATATGCAAAAAGAGGGATTTTAAATCGCTTAATTCTGGGGTGTCCTTAGTTTTCTTTTTAATGTACACTGACTTTTATATTTTAATATTATTGCTGAAATTATTATTTAAGACAGTTATATTAAAACATGTGCCACGTTTTTCGTTCCATTTTCCCACTTCTATCATCTCTATATATTTCTGCAGAGAAAGCAATTGATTTTGATATTTTAGTTCAAATGGAAAGATTCAATCAGCTGAAATATACTCATGTCTTGACCAAAATAATGATAACACAGTAATGGATTTATCTTTATTAAACTTTTAGGCCGAAAGTCTAAAAAAACCTATATTTTGGTCTGATCTCTCTGCCATATTTTGCTTTTATGACTATTTCTCCGTTTAGTAGAATGATAAGGATTTAATTTGTTAAATCCATCAGAGTGGGATGTTTTGACCTCTTAATTTTTTTTTTTTATGCTTGGTGGTGGCTCCAATTTTTTCTATAAATCTTTCTCTCTTAGACTGAACTGTAAAAGAACCAGACATCTCATTAGTGCTGAAGCCAAACTAATAGTGATCTCCTGAGAGTCAGTGAGATTCCTCATATTCCTGAAGTTAAGCATTGCTCTAAATAATTGGTTGGATTGCATGTTATCTGCTCAGTCAACATCTTGTAAGGTCAAGCTCTTTCTTTCCTCGTCTTGCAGCCAAAGCATGGTTGGCACACTTCCCGTCACTGGCAAGCGAAAGCTCAGAACAGATTAAGTTTCTTGTTTACACTGACAGTTCAGTTCTATGGCAAATTAAATCTTTGTTCACTTGGATCAGCATTAATGAAAACCGTTCTGGGAAGAGCAGTGACGTTGTAAGATTGTGCTTGCTTTAAACTCTTTAGGTGCTTGGCCAGCAAGTAGCTTTTTAGTAACATACAAAGTTACAGAACGAGAAAATGAAAAGAGACTGGCTAGATCATTCCAAAAGTTCATCCATTCCAGATTGTTTTGTCCAAAATGGAATTTGGTTCTGTAGTGAATCTCATGCTTTACACACAGGAGGTGTCAGGTCAGAATCTGGATCCCCTCTTGTTGAAAAGTGCTACCTAATAACCTGGAGAACTGCTAGATGTTGCAAATCGGCATCAACGGTTTATGGCTATGTATCAATATGTTTGCTCTGTATAACGTGGGCTTAATTATTTGGATGAACAGTTGCAATAAAGGGCCTCTAGAATTCCACAAATAGTCAGAAGAAAAACAGCTCCCGGTACTACCTCTTGTATTTAAGCTAAGTGTGCATTTCCCCAGATATATGAGATGCCTGTCTTCCTAATTCTTTTAACCTGAGAGAATGTAACTATCTTTTAGTAGGCTTTCTCTAAGAACATTGATATACATTGAGTTGAACTCATGAATCAATATGCTATGTACAAAAGTTCTGGGATAAACGTAAACCATAGAATTAATGAAGAGGACACGGAAGTATTAAGACAGCCAGTTTAGTGTCTTAATTAAGACATTAGGTTAGAAAACAGGAGACTCTGAGTTCTAGTCCAGCCTAGTCTTAGGCCCAAAGTCAGCTGATTGACTTGAGCCAATCACTCCCTGCCAGCCCTCAGAAATGCATGCTGGCACTTACAAAAATGCCAGCAAGAAAACTTCAGGAACTAATCCAGGCACACGCATTCCAAGGCACAAGTTTCATCTCAAGCTTTACAAATCATAGAGTTTTTTTAGGTTCTTATGTCCTCTATTATGGGTATAAGTAGGATTGCCAAACAAATGGCAGTGTGATGATAGGCTTGTGTGGAAAGCAAAATAGCCTGTGATGCTACAGTTATGAGTCACGGAAGTTAGAAACAACTTTGAAAGCTGCTGCAGAATTTTTATCATGCCATCTGAAGTATTTAAAGGTTAGGGTATGGTGATAGTTTTTAAACCAGTATGTATGGAGTTACTTCAGACAAAGTAGCTCCTAAAGTAAGCATAGGGTGGATGGGGGAACTGTCTGCCACATGAATGTAAAAGTGAAGTTTAATGATGAGATATTAATGTTTGGTGAATTGACATATTTAGAACTGTCAGATGGCCTGATCAACATATCTGGAGTAAACCTCATTGGGGACTTACCTAGAAGTTTGCATGCAATCCTTCCTAAACCTTTTCTCTGGAGTGATCTTGGTGTCTAACTGATGATTAACTGATACTTTTTTCTGACCCAGGATCCAGATTCTGATGCTTAGTTTAGGCGTAATGCTAAACTATTTTAGTATTGCATATGCAAAGCTGCCACCTTACCACCATCCTCTTTTTCTGGCACAAAATCAAATTTATTCTGTTTTGAACTCATCTCTGTTTGTCACAGCTTCTAAGGTAGAAGCAGAAACTTGTATTTAAACTGTAGTCGATTTAAATAATTCATGATCAAAAATCATGGCTTGATTTTTGATATTTCTCAGTTTGCTTTAGATGCCAAGATCACTCCAGAGAAAAGTGTGGCTTTCTCCAGATATGTTGATCAGGCCATCTAACATTTCTAGAAATGTCAATTCACCGAACATTAATTTCTCATCATTAAACTTCACTTTTACATTCATTGTGGCAGACAGTTCCCCCTCCTCCCCCCCCCAAAAACTCATCAATACAGCTGTTTCTCCTTAAAAGCACAAATATAGTAAAACAACATCAATTTAACAGCAATACAACAGAAAGCATTGAAATAATTAATCCATTCTGATCCAGGTAAATGCTTGAATTCTAAAGTTTAGTGCTATGGCAATCCAGGCTATAAAGAGTCTTTGCAGTTCGTCTATTCCCGATGGGCACATTCCAAAGGCTTTAACTTTAGACTCGAGTTTTGGAAGGAAAGCCTCTTCCTTCAAACCACAGTTTTGATCCAAGCCAATTTATGGAACCTAATCAATCACTGTCTAATACATGCATGCGTGTAGGTTCATAAGACACACAAGGCACACACATTTAGATTGTTTGCAGGTTTTCAGTAACCAGCAACAGTTTTTTTTCTAACAAAATAGTCCGTGCCTTGATTTCATTTTCTCATGCAAACGAATTAGGAAATGCAAAATCTCCTGGGTCAAATTTTCTAGATGCAAAGCTGCTTTTGGGCAGCTTCTGAATAGCCGCATCTGTCAAACGCGAGCCACAGGTATCCAGTCATTCAGCAGCTTCAAATCTGGATACCAAGTTGTACAAATGTGATAATGTGCAATTAAAACAACATTGCGGTGAAGGAGGGGAGGGCTGGACTTCTCAGAGGAAGTGGGCAATCTTGGTTCAGGCTGAATAAAACACTTGGCTTATTGATTAATTTAAGACATGAGTTTGCAAAGGGCAAATGTTTCCATTTTTGGAATGACAAATTGCTTTTTATAGGCTAACAGCAGACAAGTATTTAATCTAATGAGAAGATTGTGGGGAGAAAAAACCCCCAGTGAATTAAAAGACCAGTTGCCGGTTGAGGTCTCTCTTTTTCTGTGATTTAGCACCCAACAAAATATGAGAACTGTGTGAACTTTTCATGACTTACTAGAACATGTTTGTGGCTGGATATTTCTTTATATTGACATTTAAAGGACTCTGCATGCAAATGATATAAACAAAAGCTGCCATGCTTTCGTGGGTTTCTTCTACAGAATGGGGATTGAAATACAGCCAGTTACACATAAAAGTATATTTTAGCTGTTATGATGGCTTATGGATTTGTGTTAGTGACATATGTATTGGAGGAAGGGGAGGCGTAGAAACAAAATCAGATTTCCATATTTTTAGTTGATGCTGCCAACTAAAGCACCCATAATTCTTCCTCCTCCTCCTCTTCTCAATTTACACCCATGATTTCCATGCCAATTCTTTCCCCTTCCTGCTATTGTAGATTTATAAGGGATTAAATTTTTTTAGACATTATAGGCTCCTGTCTTGGCCCAAGCTCAACCCCACCCATTTCTCCTTCTGATAGCCTATGAACAAACTTACATCAGAGGCCCCACAAAATCAGCCAGCATTCAGAACTTAACCCACATTCAAATTTCATGAAGTGGATGACCAGAATGCAGATAGGTGAATCTGCACTAAGGTTTATATATTTCTAGGATTCTTTCTCACCTTGCCTCCCTCCCAACAATGTGAGATTGCTACAAATCATTAAACTTTGCAGCATTCTTATTTTTAGATCATCAATTTATTTATTTATTTATTTATTTATTTATTTATTTATTTATTTATTTATTTATTTATTTATTATATTTCTATACCGCCTTTCTCCCGCAGGACTCAAGGCGGTGTACAGTCAAGAAAAAATAAAAGATACATAAACATCATAAAATTGATAATTAAAATTATAGCATAGTTTAGCCCAAATAAATAAAACCCCAAATTATATAATATTTTAATCATTCCCAGTTAACGTGCTTAGCCCTGCCTGATTGAACATCAGGGTCTTGAGGGCACAGCGGAAAGCACGGAGATTAGGGATGTTTCGTTTAAACCAGGAGTCTACTGCTTTAGTTTCCAGGTGCCCCATACGGAAATTTCCAAAGATGAAAGTCAAATACGGTACATAAGACCTTAAGGAAAAACATACAGATAATTTAAATTAGCATTATAGAAGTAATCAAAGTGAGTATAGTATCTGCATACAATTAGATGTCAAGACTGTGATTTAATTAGGCAGATAATAGCTTTAGTTACATTCTGATTTATTGATGCAACTGGCTTTCATTTCTCTAGTTCTACAGCCAATTTGCTTGATCAAGGGAATTGTGAAAAATAAATCTTAATACATATCTGGGTAGGATTATAAAAGCAAGAGATATCTATCAAGTATCTGTTTATAAACTGACATGTTGCTTACAATCATGTACAAATTGTCAATGGTTTTTGAAACTGTCCCCCCCAAGATTATTATTTCCATTGTATTTCACTTCCATTCGTCTTAGTAATTAGATTTGTATGCTGTTTTCATTGCTTAGCTCAGCAGAAACCATTTACTGGTATAAATCTGACAAATAAATAAGTTGTAATGAGGGGTCCTTGGTGCTCTCTGAGCTTCTTTGATTTGTTGCAGAGGTTTCATTGCCCAAACTAGGTAACATCATCATCAAGGACCCCTCATTTCAAGCCTGAGCTACAAATATTCTCCTTTATTTATAAGTTGTAATTATGCCTATGCCTTGTTTCTTGTCTTATTTGTTTTATAATTTGTGGTGTCTTTTCAGGGAAACCACTGATAAAGACTTCAAGAAACACCGTGACCAACCAAAACTTGCCGACGATTTCTGTTGATATCGGAAGCACAGTGAAAACGATTCCAGGAGTAAATGTGACCATTAGCTGCCAAATTGCAGGTCTGTTATAATTATATTAATGAGCAGGCTTAAAGTTCTTGCATTTAGGTTTCATTACATCCTATTTGAAATATATCACCAAAGCATTTTATTGGATTGCTAAGGATTGCTCTGCAGTGCTCATCAGTAGAAGAGCCTAATTTAATGGAGATCTGAAATATAGCTCCAAGCATTGCCTGAGGCCTTAGAGTTAAATAACAGAGTTGGAGGGAATCTTGTAGATCATCTAGTCCAGGGGTCAGCAATCTGCGGCTCTGGAGCCACATATGGCTATTTCACCCCTCTGCTGCGGTTCCCAGTCGCCAGTCAGCTCCACAATCGATAGGGCTTTTGGTTAGGACTAGTAGAGGAAAAAGGACTCTGTGCTAGGAGGAGACTGTATGGTGGGGGAACCGGATTTCCAGTTGGCTCCAGAATTGAACAGGGGTTTCCAGTTAGGATTTTTGTGGCTCTTTTGAGTGTTTAAGGTGGCCAACCCCTGATCTAGTCCAACTCCCTGCTGAAGCAGGAGACCCTATACCATTTCTGACCGATGGCTGTCCAGCCTCTTCTTGAAAGCTTCCAGTGATGAAGGACTCACAACTTCTGAAGGGAAAGTATTCCATTGGCTGATCGTTCTCACTGTCAAAAAATTTCTCCTTATTTCTAAGTTGAATCTCTCCTTGATCAGTTTCCATCCATTGTTCCTTAACTGGCTTTTGGATGCTTTGGAAAATAGATTGTCTGCCTCCTCTCTGTGGCATCCCCTCAAATATTGGAACACTGCTATCATGTCACCCCAGGTGCTTCTCTTCTCTTCACTAGACTAGCTATGCCCAGTTCCTGTAACTGTTCTTCTTTTGTTTTAGTCTCCAATCCCCTAATTTGTGGCATGTCATTTTAGAGCATTCTGAGTGAGATGAAACAATGATTTAAATCAGTGTAAGGTAGTTTCATAAGGGATGCAGTGGCTCAGTGGCTGAGATGCTGAGCTTGTCGATCAAAAAGTCAGCAGCTCAGCGGTTCAAATTCCTAGTGACGCATAACAGGGTGAGCTCCCATTACTTGTCCCAGCTACTACCAACCTAGCAGTTCAAAAGCACTTAAACAATGCAAGTAGAAAAATAGGACCATCTTTGGTGGGAAGGTAACAGTGTTTCATGCGCCTTTGGCGTTTAGTCATGCCGGCCACATGACCACGGAGACGACTTTGGACCGCTCTGGCTCTTCAGCATTGAAACATAGATGAGCAGTGCCCCCTAGAGTCGGGAACAGCTAGGACATATGTGCAAGGGGAACCTCTACCTTTAAGGTAGTTTCATAGGTTTGGAGCATGACAAAGCAACCATAATTTCCATTAATTAACCATGAAGGGCTTAATCTTTCAATTAACCATAAGATTCTATTTTATCCAAAAATGAATCATGCATCTACCTGCTTTCCAACTGTGCTTTCAGGAAAAAATCTTTATACTGGACAACTGAAGATTGAAATGTAGTTTATCTGATAAGGCAACATAAGGTTCTATGTAAGGAACTCTGTCTTAAGGTTAGAGATACTTGTTATGGCAACAACAAAATTTGAAATCTGTATTAGTGCAAGTAAGAATAACAAAGAACAGCAAACATACTAGAACATTAGGGAAGGGCCTATGAACCAAACTTTTATGAGTCAGCTTAGCCTTTTACGAGCAATCCAACGTGTCCATTTTGAGTAATCCTACTACAGAGCTCATTTTGGGAGGAAAGCAATTCATAATTTAGAAAAAGTAATCAAAATAATAAAAAATCTGCCATATTTTAATATACAAAGTGATTTGTAACATATACAGTATTTTTTATTTATGGACTCAGGAAGGAATATGTTCAGGAATTGTGGCTTCCTGCTTTGAAAGATGTTGCAGGTTAATACCAGCCAGGCCTTGGCATTAGACTTGGCATTAGACTTGGCATTAGACTTAGACTAGTCAATGAAATGAGAAACCATGTCCAGTTTGGATCAGAGTTGCCAACTTTACTGACATTTCTGGATTATCATAGAGTAAAGCCTTAAGTGTTTTTCCTTCAGCCATCTTGGAATTTATGGGGAAAAGGGAGGAAATTGTAAGCTAATATGAGAAAATGGATCATACGGTATTATTCCATAATGAACCATTCTGGTTTTGGGACCTACAGAGGAGTGAGCTATAAGAGCAGAAAACAAAGAGTTGAGTAGAACAAGCGATGGAAAATAATACTTCATACTTGATGGATGATACAGCCCACCAGAAGGGTAATCCTTAATGACAATGAATTAGTGAATCGTTCCTACATCACTTTTTGGTCTGGCGGTACTTACAATATCCTTCTTCCAGCTGGGGATATGATTTCTTTGTATTTATAGTACATTCTCTTTTGGGTTCAGGTGAAGGTTGCTATGTATTATCTCAGGATGAGGGCTACCAAGACTATATCTCCCTAATATATTCTCCCTCATTTGTCCTTATTTCTGTCAATACTATGGATGACAAATGACACCAGATTTTTAAAAAAATGTTATTGTTAGTTGCAAAGTCGTGTCCGACCCATCGCGATCCCATAAACACGTTCCTCCAGGCCTTCTTGTCCTCTATCATCCTCTGGAGTCCATTTAAGCTCACACTGACTGCTTCAGTGACTCCATCCACCTCCATCCACCTCATTCTCTCTCGTCCCCTTCTTCTTTTGCCCTTAATCTCTCCCAGCATTAGGCTCTACTCCAGTGAATCCTTCCTTCTCATTAGGTATATATTTGCCTACAGTTATAAAAGTGGAGCAGCTACTACGTCTTCATTTCTGCCATGTCTTGAAAAGGCAATTTTTAGCACATTGGAGTAAAACTCAACCCAAGGATCTATGAAAACTTAACGACTATATTCTCTTTAATGCCTGACTCTTCCTTTTCCCATGCAATTGCTTCCTACAGATGGAACATATAAATTTGATTGATTTGTGTTTACCTTGAGGCAAGGGAATGGATAATACAGGTAATCATAGCAAAAGTTTGAAATCTGTATATATGCACTGTTCTGTATCAAATAGCGCTGTAGGTTAGAGCCGCAAGAATCCAGAACTGTAGCCGAATAAAATCCCCTCCCTGTTGTTTGTGGAGCCTCGATGAGAGTCAGTGTTACGGGATTTGGTTTCACACGGTAAATTTGGCTGTAAACAGTGAAATATGAACATAAGGTGATGAAGTTTGAAAATGAAATAGGTGACCTTGAGATTAAAAGTGCATTGCAAATATATGTGAGTGAGAGTAATGTTAGACTGTTGCAGGGGATAATTTATATCTTCCTGTCTCACTTCTGACTTTGCTGTAACACTGAAGATGAGTTATATTTCCAGTTGATTGTGCCTTGCCACTGAATTGACAGATCAGTTATCACCAATTGTGACAATCTCAGGCTGCCTATGCCAAAAACTTTGTGTGCAGAATAGTGCCACTAAGAAGTAACAGTGTTTTTTTCTTCAAGTTGAGTCCCAGAGTTTGCAGAAATAAAATCAACAAGAAGAAGCAACTCCATCCTCCAGAAACTGAAAACAAGAATTCATACACCCCTTTGTTTAGCATAATGGAAGGAAAACCACAGGAGAAGGGAATGAAACTATGGAAGAAATTTTTTTTAAAAAATGATGGAAGAAAAAGAGTAACTGATGGCGAGGTTAAGGAAAAGTAGACTGGCAGAAGATAAAGTGTAATCATTTATTGCATGTCCCAATCCGTGTAAGGTTGCTAAATGGGATTGGATGTCTCTCTCTTTGCCGTAGGCATCTCAGTAAGAGTGAAATTAGATGTCATCAGGAAGATCAGATTGGGTCTTATTTAACAACCAGTGAAGGCAGAGGTTGAATTAAGGCCAAAGCATTGGAAGAGAGAGAAATTAGATCTCCCCCTGCTATTTCCCTACTTAAAATTGCCCCTTAAAGGCCAACTACAGGACAAAAAAGAAAGGATATAGACCCAATAAGCTTAATTATGTGGATCAACTAAATCCAGTAATAATGATAAGAGCACTCCAGGCCTAGTTCCAAACTACAGGACAAGGGTGATTACAGGTAGTCCTTGACTTACAATAGCTTATTTAGTGACTGTTTGAAGTTACGATGACACTGAAAAAAGTGATGTATGACCATTTTTTACACTTAAGACCATTGTTGCATCCCCATGGTCACGTGATTAAAATTCAGATGCTTGGCATATGCTTGATCCATATTTATGACTGTTGCGGTGTCCAGAGGTTGTATCATCCCCTGTTGCGACCTTCTGACAAGCGAAGTCAATGGGAAAGCCAGATTGAATTAACAACTATGTTAATCACTTAGCAACTGCAATGATTCACATAACAACTGTGGCAAGAAAGGTCATAAAATGGGGCAAAATTCACTTAACGTGTTCTGTTCTTGCTTAGAAACATAAATGTTGGGCTCTGTTGTGGGCATAAGTCGAGGACTACCTGCACGCAATGTCCCTCTACATTCCAGCAAGAGGAGGATCAGGCCAGGCACTTTCAGGATAGTTGCACTTCTCTGGTTCCAAATTTGGAAAGAAGGATCAGAAAAGGCAGAGCTACCATGTGTTTTTTCTATGACAGAAGTGCCTCAGAAATACCAGCGGTACAACTACTATCTGCTGATGATTTGGGGAAGGCAAAATGCACAGTGTTAGGATATGATCTGAGCCTAACAGATTGTCCAGGCAATATATGTGTTCTGGGACTTTAAGTTTTAATGCTGCATCATGCTGTAATGCTGAGTCATGCTATAATTAGTTGTAAACGTATTTAAGAAAGGTACTGTAATGTATTCAGATGATGATAAGCTGCCATTGTGCTATCATCGTATGTGTGGGTGGATCTGCTACCATCCGAGTTTGTGAACCAGAGTGAACCAACTACTGTTTGTGTGGTAAGAAGCTTTTTGGATTTAACCGGTTAAGACTTGGACTGTTTAGAAGACTACGAGATTGTTTATTTTCCACTATAAAGAAAACTTTTGATAAACCAGTTTGCACGTATCTCTTATTTCATTGCTCTCAGCAACGTTTCTCTGTGCACTATACTCTGCTGGTTGCTAACACAACAACAATATCCTTAACACACAGTATTCAAGGAAACTCATTTGAATGTTTTCCCTTTCTTTGGGAAAGTTAAAATATAACATTTGGAATCTTTATGCTTATACTTTCAATAAAGTATATAAAGTATAAATATAAACTTCCTTGTTTTTTCCTTGAAGAAGTTTCGCTTCTCATCCAAGAAGCAAAACTTCCTCAAAGAAAAAACAAGAAAGTCCATTTGTCTCCTGAAAAAGCACCTTTGGGACATGGAAGACGAAAGCAACATGTCTGGAACCTTCATAGGTTGAAAACACTTTTTTAATTGTCTGCACTGTTAAACAACCACAAAAACAGACTGTAGAACAATACGTTGCTTTGGTACCATACATCAATGCTCTTTGCACAAGGTTCACCATGGATATTCTTTGTGTTTCTCTCTGTCTGTCTCTCTTTCATTCTGTTCCTACATCAGGTGTGCCTGAGGCAGAACTTACCTGGTTCAGGAACAAAATCAAAATGGCCCCTGACCTTCACATCCATGATGGGTCACTGCTGATTCCAAACGTATCTATCTCAGACCAAGGATTGTATTCTTGCAGGGCTGCCAACATCCGTGGGGAGGTAACGGAAAGCACTCAGCTATTGGTCCTCGGTAAGTTAAAGTATGCAATCTTTTCAAGAATTAATATCTTTTGTCATTTTTTTTCTCCAACCAAAAAACCTGTGATCGATGGAGTAGTAGTATAATTTAATTGGGGGAAAACAGGTATACATTTTTTTTTTTAAAAAAATGAAAACTGCATTTTCCAGAGAGGGAAACTGATAGATAGATAGATAGATAGATAGATAGATAGATAGATAGATAGATAGATAGATAGATAGATAGATATTTATTTATTTGTTTGTTTGTTTGTTTGTTTGTTTGTCGCATTTCTATGCCGTCCAACTCCCTAGGGACTCTGGGCAGCTTACAGCAAAAAAAGACAATGCGAACAATATCCTGTAAAAATTTTTTAAAAAGAACATTAAAAACCCATAAATAATTGGAGCACTAAGGCATCAGGAATTTATCTCTTTCATGCTAATATTTTTATCATGAGAAAGAAAGCCAATTTGGTGTACTGGTTAAGGCATCAGGCTAGAAATAGGAAGACTCCAGTCCTGCCTTAGACACAAAGCCAGTTAGACCAGTCAGTCTCTCTCATCCTTAGGAAGGATGGCAAACCATTTCTGGAAAACCTTGTTAAGAAAAGGGAAGGGGAGGTTGGCACGGACACGTCCCGGCAGCCTCTGAAAATTGAACATGATTGAATGGAAGAGGGGAAAAAAATCATGAGAAGAATCAAGATTCTGCAAAAAGTAATGATGTTAGGACCAACTTCCCAACTGATAATGCGACTTTTTCACAAATGTCCGATCCCATAGTAAATAGTTTCCTCAGAATTGGGCTTTGGAGAAATTATAGGGTTCCACATGCTTGAAATCTACTATTTATTGACACCCTCTCCTCCATTGGAAAACTGATCCAATTTTCCTTTTAAATAATGTATATCATAACTGTATGCCTAGTGCTACCAAATCTGGTTTACCACAGTCTGTGTAAGACTACTAGATAGTACAGGTAGTCCTCGACTTACAACAGTTCACTTAGTGACCGTTCCAAGTTACAGCGGCACTGAAAATTGACTTAGGACCGTTTTTCACACCTGCAACCTTTGTAGCATCCCCATGATCATGTGATCAAAATTTAGATGCTTGGCAACTGACTCATACTTATGATGTTGCTGAGTCCCAAGGTCCTCTGTTCACCTTTTGCGACCATCTGACAAGCAAAGTTAATGGGGAAGCCATATTCATTTAACAACCATGTTACTAGCTTATCGACTGTGGTGATTCATTTAACAGATGTAGCACGAAAGATGGTAAAATGGGGCAAAACTCACTTAGCAACAGAAATTTGGGGGTCAATTGTCATAAGTTGAGGACTACTTGTAGTATAGTAACTGTTTTCAGTGCCTCTTCACCTTCTTCTAATTGGTCACCCAGATTTTTCCAACCCAGATGTGGTAGCCCCTGGTGTCATTTGTCTTCTGAGGGAAGGATTAAATTTTTTGTCACTGACTCCGATTTCTCGGCTTTGGACTTCGTGTAAGGGAACAGCCTAGTAAAGCTAATCTTTGGAATATTGTTATAATCATTTCACATGGCTGAGAATGCTATCTGATACTTAAACAGTAGAGCTATGAAAGACAAGCATTCCAAAATGCTTGCCTGCTAATAAATGTAGCATGCCTGCTAATAAATGTAATTCAATTGAATCAGTTTTATTTTTAGTCCATTTAAGACTTCACGATAAACCAAGATTTAAAACATTTAGGGATGTGTCAGGGAGTGGAGCTCAAGGATCATTAATCTTTCTCACCTTCAGACCAGCCATTTCCCTCTGCTTTGCTCTTACCTGGCAACTGCAAGAATAAAAATTAACTGGTCTTATGTAGTGGGGCCAAAGAAAGACATCTCTGCTTTAAAAAAACAAAAACAAAACAGAGCCACTGATCGCTGTGAATTACAAGAGGGCATCCATAACATATGTCCTTGCAATATAATTCTTTTACTCTTGACCTCCACTTAACATGAAATACGTTGGAAGGCCAGACCTTTAAACCTGGCTGAAAATCTCATACACATTCCCAACTCCCATTGACATCCCTGAGACCTCATAGTGACACCCCTGCACTGGGTTCTGGCAAGGTTTGGGGGAGGATCAATCAATTCTGGGAATTTTTCTTCAGCTTTTCCAAGTGGCTGGAGGCGGAAGAGATCTCTTCTCCATAACAAGCTTCCCTCCATGAAAAACACTCTCCTCCCGTTTTCTGTTGTTGGAGAAGCCGGACCTATAACAAATTGCAGAGTGACACCTACCAATTTCACACCTGGATGACAAATGCATAAACTCAATCTGCCGGGGTTTCTTTTTTTAATATACAACCCCAAAAAAAGGGAGGGATTCGGGTCATCGGAGGGTGAAGTTTACTTTGTCTTACGTTTCTAAATAGGAAACAGTTTGAGCTTAGCTGGGTGATTTAGAAATGCATTGTCAGGTCCAGAGCCTGGGGCTGATTTATGATACTCAGTGATGGATTTCCTTGCCTAATAACATGCTTGTGCCACTTTTACTCCATAGTGCTTGAGAAGAGAAAGACAGCAGGCTAGACTAAGTGAAAGCTACTGTAGATTTGTTGAGGAGGTGTGCCCCTTCTGGAAACCCTGTGCTGCATTTCCAAATCATACGTCAATAGCTTTGGCAGATCTTATTTTTCAGGGTATGACTTTGGCCGTTTTTTGGGTTTTTTTAAAATGTTGACACAAGTTTTCTTAGCTTGTAGGAATTCCTTTTCCATCTCTCTGGCATGCAGTTTTTTAAAAAAATTGGCTTCTTTTAAAATCCATTCATTTCACCAAGATTAAATCTTTCTGAAGGGATTACTAAATAACATTAGGAATTAATCTCATCCATAGAGAGAAAATGCCTTGCTGTATATTTGTCTCTGTGATATATTCCCAGATCCACCGCAGCTCCCTCTTCAATTTGAAGACATGGTAGCCACTCTGTCTCTCGTGGGGCCAGGCATTCCTTCGGTGATAACATCTCCTTCAGGAACAAGAAAAATATTGAGCCAAGGAAGCTCCGTGCTCATAGGTAAGTTCCACCCTTTTAAAAATCTACCTGTCCTAAATCTATTCTCCACACCCCCGGGAGGTTGGAAATAAATGGTTCGGCCGAGTGCAGGGAGTCCTTGTGATCAATCCCAACACAATTCATTTACATCAGCTTCGTTTTCAAATACATAGAGCGGCTGGTGAGTTGTTGTTTTCTTTTTCACTGAAGATTAAGTAGAAATCTACTCCCAAATGTACTGTAATGTTATGAGATGATTGCAAGGAATTTTGCCCAGAGCACGTTGGCTTCTCTTTCTTTAGGTGAAAAATAATCTGTTTGGGGTTCATGCTTACAAGCTTCTGGAGAGTTATTTAAAAAAAAAATAGCCGCTGTAGATGAATTACTTATCAAATAAAGATGCTTGAAGTAATAATGGCTACTTCTCTTATGCCAAAAATATGAATATGAAAAATATGAGCCTTTTACTTAGCTAAAGTTGGTTCTGGTATCAGAACTTGGGCAAGAGATATAATCAGATGGAAGGAGAAGTTGTTTTTTAAAAAAATACTAAATCTGATTTGCTGGCCTATGTCTTTATTCAGACCAGAATAGAGCAGGAAGCAGAATAGAGCAGGTTTTTTTTTATTCAGAGATATCAAAGCAACAGAAGATACAGACCAGAGGTCACCAAACTTTTGGACTTCAGGGACCACTAAATTCATAATTTTAAATTCCACAGACCACTAATATGATTTTTTTAAAAAGATAAATAGTATTTAGTGCAATATAAAAAATGCAAATAATTTTCCTGTAGATTACCAATATTTTCTCACAGACAATCAGTGGTCTTTGGACCACTGGTTGGTGACCACTGATACAGACTCAAGAGAAAAAGGAGCCCTGGGGTATCTCCTTAACCGGCCTCACACTTTTTAAATGGTTAGCTGCTATTGAGTCAAATTTGGAGAAAGGTTCATTGTGACAGAAACCATAATAGCAATTGAATCCTTATCATTAGAGGATAAACACCACTATTAATTGATGAAATAGTCTGTTGTTGAATTGAGCTCTACGTTTAATAAGCCTCTTTGTGTATTTTAATGATAGAGAGAGCCCAGTTTGGTGTAGTAGCTAAAGGCATCAGGGTTGGAAACAGAGAGGTTGTGAGTTCTTGTCCTGCCTTGGGCACAAAGCCAGCTGGATAACTTTGAACCAGTTACTTCATCATAGGAAGAATGGAGTGGCCAACTACTTTCAAAAATGTGGCCAAAGAAACTGCATGGATTTGTCCATGTCCAGAACTCAAGACTAACTTGAAGGCAAAAATAAAAACACTTTAATGATGCCCAGACAGTGACCCAGACTTTCAGTACAAGTTGCTTTAAATATATAGCTCTGATTCATAGGTGGTATGTAATAAGAACAGTAGTGTTAGCCAGGAAAAATGTGCTTTTTATGACTAGAGAAATACAGTCAGCTATAAAAAGGAAATCCTGCTGTTCCATATTTATTGTTTTCTCCCTTAGTGACTTCCATATCAAGTTTGCTTAGTTCTCAAATCAGACCAGGTTTTTTTTTAATCCAAGCATAAGCTTTGAATCATAGAGAGCCGGTGTTTTTCTTTTTATCATATCTCATTCCTATGGACTATGGAATGAGAATGTGACACAACTTTCTCCATTGATTCAGAAATTGGACAACAAGAATATGTCTTCTTATTATGCGAGCCATAGCATTATTTAATTATAACAGTTGAGTAATGATAGGAACACATTCCTTTTGCACTTTGTTGGGTAAATACATAAAAAATTATCCCAGCGCTTGTCCATTAATTTCCTCCTTCACTTCTGGACTAAATAGTCAGCCCTGCCCAGAAGAAAGAAAAGTAGAAGGTGAATGGAAGTATCAGTTTGCCTCCTGATATATTGGTCATCTCTTTGGAGAAGCCATATGACTGTGTGGCCTCAGCTATAAAAAGTAGAATTAAGAAGTTGTGAAATTTCTGAGCCTGGATAGCTCAGCAGACTAATGCATTGTAATTAACTCCAGCTGTCTGCAATTACTATAAATTCAAATCTCACCAGGCTCAAGGTTGACTCAGCCTTCCATCCTTTCTAAGGTAGGTAAATTGAGGACCCAGTTTGTGGGGGCAATAAGCTGACTTTGTATAAAATATATAAAAGTATGAAGGCTATTGCTTAACGCATTGTAAGCTGCCATGAGCCATAAACTGCCTGTCTCCGGAGAAGAGCAGCATATAAATCAAATTAAAAAAAAAAAATTCAGTGGGAATCTGCTTCATAAAATGTTGGTCATGACAAGTGCCCTGTGATGTTGACTCCAGTGCAGCCTTTTCTTCATCATAATTTTGTGAGCTATTTTGTGGATATTGTTGACAATAAATAAATAGTTGATTTTACAAGCAATCATTTCATTCCTTCTCAGGTCTCTCCATATTTGCTTAGGTGGAATTCAGTGTTCTTTGTGCAGATATCCTGAAAGAATTTTTACCATCAGTTTCAAACTAAACTGCTTTTCTTTCCATAAAAGGACATAATCTCATAATCTCGGAGCTGAAACATGCTGGAAATAGACAAAGATGCTGATTCATTGCTTCATCAACAACCTTGATTCCCCAGATGTTTGTGTTATAACAAGGAATACATGATTATACAACGTGTTAAGTTTTGACCTTTTTCCTGCCTTTTTAAAATCTTCTAGGCTGCCCAGTAGACGGTCATCCAACTCCTAACATCACTTGGTTTTACGATGGTCATCCCTTCCATCTGCCCCATCGAGTGTTGGCATCTGGTCAGATTCTCCAGATCCTGAATGTCAGCAATGATTATCAGGGAGAAATCAGCTGCAGGGCTCAGAATGAGGCAGGCTTTCTTATTCAAAAAACATCTCTGGTCATCCAAGGTAAAATATATTTCTAGAGCAGCCTTACCCAAACGGTAATTTTTCCATGTGTGAACTTCAGTTTCTCGTAGTGAACTGATACCAAATAGATCTTTCGAACTAGCAAAGGGAATACACAGGTTGGGTATATTCTGGTTTTCTGAATGGTTATACATCTTTGCCATTGAATGTTATCAGAGCTTCCTGTAAGCCCTACAGAGGGAATCTAAATGAATGCTTAACAGAAATGTTGGTGCTTGTTTCATGCTCTGGGCCTGCTATGGAAATGCAAATCTCATACAAAAGTAAACAGTTTCTGGACAGTAGTACTGTAGATGCTCTATTTTAGAATATTACATATTGTTTCACTATTAACTCCTGGTGATTTTTTTTTTCTGGACTTTTTCAGCATAGAAACAAACCCAACTGAGAAAACCTACGTAGGTTATGTCATATTGCTTACCCTGAAAAGAAAAGAAAACCCAGCCATTTAACAGTAGTCGAATGTAGTAGACTAGCAGGAGCATTATAATAAGGTTGCCATTCTAGGTTGCTAAGAATGAGGAGACTGAGATTCTAGCCCAGCTTCTACCACAGAAGCTTCCCAGGTTCACCTCTTTTTCAGTCCAACCTGTCTTGCACAGTTATTGGGTGGTATTCTTTATCAACCTTTGGGAGTGTTCTTTAATTTTCTTAATGATCCAGTGTACTGTATCCGACCAACAACATTTTCTTTATTTATTTAACTTATATGCCACCCATCTTGACTAGAGGTGAATCTAGGTGCCTTACAATCACAATAACAATAAGCTAAACAATAGAAGAATTCATATTAAAATTGACTTAAAATTGACAAGATGGGAAGGAAGGGAGCAAGATGCAAATGAGGAGGAGACAGGCTCTTATCTTAGTCCATTAATCACCTCCAGAATGACATGTCCCCATTGGGGCTCCAGGCCAAATGACAAATCCCCTTCCAGATCTTTTTGGAAGACTAAATGTTATTTATTTATTTATTTCTCTTTCTAAAGCCAGTTTGAACTCCTGGCACTTCCCTTTCCATGCAGGGCTCTAATCTGTGTTGGAGAATTCTAAGGATTATTTTACTTATATATGAAATTATATTGTGTGATAATTTGCACAATCTTTTAAGTCTCCTTTCTTTGCTATTGATATGTGGATTTACCTCTTTCAGTCCATTAGCCACTTGTTGCTCTCCATATTTGCTAGCGCAGTTTGGCTAAAGCTTTATTATGCACACAGATGCATACCCAGCACTGGGTATGGCTCCTTCAGCTCCTGCACATTCTTATCATTCTTTCTATAGAGTGTGCTAGACTTTTTAACGTAATTGAACTGTTGCAAAATTTCAGATTACTGGTGGACAGTGGATAAGATGTCACCTTGTTCAGCCTCTTGTGGCAATAAGGGCCTACAGTACCATCAGCTGAAATGTTTACTGGATGGAACCCAGGTCAACGTGTCGCACTGTGTGGAAAAGCCCAAGCCAAATCTGCAACCCGTGGCATGCAATAGGAGAGACTGCCCTTCAAGGTTTGGCCTTCCATTTATACAATGTGTGTCAAAAACTTTGCAATGAAGCAATGATTACTAACCTTTATGGAATCATTACTTGCTTAGGCATTGTAACAAAAGTTGCTTTATCAGTTTAAACTGCCTGGCAGCTTAAGAGTCCCTTTGCAAGATATCTCTGTCATTTTTTATGAAAGAATGTCTGTCGACAAGTTAAACTTGGCAGGGATGAAGTACTGTACATCTTGACGGACAAGTACATAAGGTTGAGTCCATCAGAAAGAAATGTTTGAGCCCAATCTTCCATGATGTATACCATGACTAGGATACAATTCTCATAATAAGGGTGGGGAAAGCTTTCTCCTTCTTGCATTTCCTTTATAAATGATGGAAATACGATGCTAACATGGCACAATCTGGATTAGTGTTTTTCTTAAATGGTACAGCTCCATGAGGGCGAACCTATGGCACGCGTGCCCGAGGTGGCACGCAGAGCCATCTTTCCGGGCACACGAGCTGTCACCCAAATCACTTGCAGCTGCACATGCGTGTGCTCCCCAGCTGGTGTTTGGGCCTCTCGTGCGCATGTGTGCAATTCAGGGGACCCAGCTGGTCTTTGGAGCTCTCCTGCGCATGCACACGTGTTTGCGCATGGTGTGAGAGTACTTGGGCACAGTGTGCGCATGCATAGATGGCATTTGTGCAGGTGAAAACTGCGCATGCGCAAATGATGCTATTGTACATCCAGCGCACAGGGGAGCTGTGTGAAAGCTGCACGCATGCTCAGATGGTGTGATTGCACTGCAATGCATGGGGGCGCAAAAGCCATGTGCATGCACAGATGATGGGGTTGTGGGCACAGCGCACGGGAAGGAGCTGCATGTCATATGTGTGCGTGAAGCATGCGAGGCATGGACCTATTTGGCACTCAGTGAGCAAAAGGTTCGCCACCACTGGTATAGTACACTCGCCAGTATCAAATCACTACCGTTATATTCCAACCACATTTTATTGTATGTCTTAAACAAATGAGATTTGGAATGCCTGAAAAATTATTTTCAGATAAAATAAAGAGGAAAGTAGTTGTTCCTTGACAATTTTTTTAACGGCTGTGTTTTCTCATTACACACACACATATAGGTGGTCCTCAATTTAAAGCCATTTATACAGTGAGCATTCAAAATTACAGTGGCACTGAAAAAAAGTGACTGATGACCATTTTTCACACAACTGTTGCAGCATCCTCATTGGTCACCTGATCAGAATTTGGTCACTTGGCAACTGGCCATGACGGTTACAGTGTTCCAGGGTCATGTGATGATCTTTTGTGGCCTTCACACAAGCAAAGTCAATGAAGAAGCCAGATTCATTTAACAACCGTGATACTAATTTAGCAACTACAGCAATTCACTTAACAACTGTGGCAAGAAAGGTCATAATGGGGCAAAACTCACTTAACAACTGTCTTGCTTAACAAAGGAAATTTTAATTTCAGTTATGGTCATAAGTTGAGGACTATCTGCATTGCAGTACAGTATTACTTGTATATGCACAAGTAATATTCTGTTAAAGAGAACCAGTTTGGCATACTGGTAGTAATTAAAGTACAAGGCTAGAAACCAGGAGACTGTGAGTTCTAGTTCTATCTTATGCTCAAAGACAGCTCGGTAACCTTGAGTCAGTCACTCTCTCTCAACCCTACGAAGCTAGCAATAGCCAGTCACTTCTAAAATCTTGCTAAGAAAACTGCAGGAATTTGCCCAGCAAGCCACCAAGAGTCCAGGCTGACTTGAAGGCATATATAAAACATACAAAAATGTGCAGAGACACACACACAAATATGCCTGCATGCCCACACTATTTATCATTCAGTTATCCCAAATGTACCTATCATTTCTCATTTGCGTGAGCGGTGTGAGTTTGCATCCATTTCTGCCATGTGTTACCTGCTTTGTTATTCATTGCAAGGAAATATTATTTTTTTCCAATTTTAGATGCCAACAGGAAGAAATCAAATAGATAAAGGGTGTTATTGTCTCAGAAGATACAAAACTGGAAGTTTTGTAATACACCTACAGTTCTTTCCAAGTAATTTCGCTGAAAATTCTTCTCCCTTACGTCTCCCCATTAGATGGATGGTGACCTCATGGTCTCAGTGTACCCAGAGCTGTGGTGGGGGTATCCAGTCCCGGAGAGTGACTTGTCAAAAACTGACTGCTGCTGGCATTTCCGTACCTGTGTCCAGTGATATTTGTGCTCAACTGGCCAAGCGTCCAGTAGATACTCAGAGTTGCAACAGACAACTATGTGTGGAGTGGACAACTTCAGCCTGGGGACAGGTAAGTTAAATTTGGCCCACACTAATCATTGTGAAAGGGATGTGGTAGCTCAGTGGCTAAGACTCTGAGCATGTCGATCGAAAGGTCGGCAGTTCAGCGGTTCGAATCCCTAGTGCCGCGTAACGGGTGAGCTCCCGTTACTTGTCCTAGCTTCTGCCAACCTAGCAGTTCAAAAGCACGTAAAAAATGCAAGTAGAAAAATAGGGACCACCTTTGGTGGGAAGGAAACAGTGTTCTGTGCGCCTTTGGTGTTTAGTCATGCCGGCCACATGACCACGGAGACGTCTTTGGATAGCGCTGGCTCTTCAGCTTTGAAACGGAAATGAGCACCTCCCCCTAGAGTTTATTAGTTCAATTTATATGCCCTGAAGACTCAGGGCAAGAACGACTAGCACATATGTGCGAGTGGAACCTTTACCTTTACCTTAATCATTGTGATTCTGAGAAGGCAAAGGAATTAAAGGTCTAGTTGCATTGAATAGGAAAGAAATATTATTGGTTCCAAAGGTGCTTCTTTAGCTTCTTGGATGGGAAGTGAAACGTCTTCAAAGAAAAACCAGAAAGTCTGGTTGCCTCTTGAAAAACCATCTTTGAGGCAACCATGACCTGGATGACTGAGAATCTCCATAGACAAATATTAATTGGTCTTACAGAGAACATGAACGAGGATTGAACTCTAAAGCAAGCATGAAGGAAGAGTGAATAGGTCAAAAGGAAGAACAAGGCTGAGGTAGTTATGAGTGGGTGAAATTGAGGTTAACTTCAAAGCGAAAGAATACAGGTTGGATCATAGATGAGTTGAAGAAATAATTGCGAAGTGTGCACTGGCTTCAAGCAGAACTAAATACGTCATTTTTCAGCTAGCAGAATCTCTGCCCTAAAACTACATACCCATCAGTAGTGAACTATAATTTTTTTTACTACCGGTTCTGTGGGCGTGGCTTGGTGGGCGTGGCAGGGGAAGGATGTTGCAAAATCTCCATTCTCACTCCACTCTGGGGCAGCCAGAGGTGGTATTTGCCAGTTCTGTGAACTAGTCAAAATTTCCACTGCCAGTTTTCCAGAACCTGTCAAAACCTGCTGGATTTCACCCCTGATACCCATACATATAAACATAAAAAATCTTCTGGAAGAGGCATGCCACTTTTATTATTAATGATATTTCCTGGGGATTTTTTTTTCCTCATTTGGGAATTTTAGATAAGGGTTGTTTTTTTTTTTAAATAAAGGTCCCTGGGGAAGATGACTCTTAGTTTATATCGTGCCGTGATGTCATATCCAGGCTCATTATCAAAAGCTGCATGAATTCATTGACTTCAGTTGACCTTTTGGCTTTCTAATGTAATATTTCTCCAGCCAGGAAAAAGAGGGAAGTATTTTTAAGCACTGTGGAAACATATACAACTCCATTTTGAGTCAGGTCCATAAATTGATTATTGCAATTACAATTAAGAACAGATTATGGTCTATATATAAATGGAATTTTGTTATTGTATCACAGAGTTCATCCCAAAGGATATCAGATTCCTATTGGCCAAGCTCAATTATTAACCTTTTCCAAAATGCAGAGGAAAGAAGCGTATTCTTTTGACCCTTTGAAAATAATCCTTTCCATTATTCCTGTCTCCTACAATCTAGTTTTGATATGTCTCTTGTAATGACCACAGAGAGGGGATTTCATGCAATTACTTATCAAAGAAAAAGAACCTTTGCTCTTGTTTATAGTTGAACTTTTGACATCACGGTTTTGAAATCTAATAGATTTTTTTTACTTGCATTCTGAAGTGAGAGAGTCAAATATTTCTTTGTAATATGTTGGGAATATCACTGGTTACATTAACATTAATAAGTCTAACCATGGTCTTCCTTCATGAAAATCAAAGAGGATAACAGCATAACTGGGTTTTTTCCATTCTGTCCATCCAATTTGTTGGCCTTCTTCTTTCTTCTTCATGTTTCAAAAAATGTGCAGGATATACCTTAAAGATGCCAAGGGCATTGTGTGCTTGGGGCTCAAGCGCAATCACAGGAAAAACTAGAATTGTGCCAAGTAGACACTCTCAACTGGCATGCAGTGCAAGACTTTCAGATGGACTGGGCTTGAAATCAATATTAGGAGTTAAGATTTCTGGTCTTCTGTGTTTGGGACTGCTGTACCTTTTGACTCTCTTGAGCTCTGAGTAGCTGTGGCTGGATGAAGACGCCTCTCTGTAGAACTAGCTCAAAATACTTTGTGCCCAGAGGCAAAATGGCAAGAAGTTAATACCCATCCGTGGATTCTATGAGCAGAAGACAACCAAACTGGTGGTGAATCTTACTGGATTATTGCAATGTGCTTTATACGGCCTGATCTTGAAGATCCCTTGGAAGACTAGCCTCTTTCACAAATAATCATCATGTTTAGGCATGTCATCATTAAAATGTGGCTTTTCTCTCAGACCTTGGTAAAGGGACTGAGGTGCTAGAAGATGATAATTCTCAATTTTCTTCTACTATCTGTTTTATGACATGCTATTAAAATAGAGTAGAGTGAGTGGAATGGAATGGAATGGAATAGAGTAGGGTAGAGCAGAGCAGAGCAGAGCAGAACAGAACAGAACAGAACAGAACAGAACAGAACAGAACAGAACAGAACAGAATAGAATAGAATAGAATAGAATAGAATAGAATAGAACAGAATTTTTTATTGGCCAAGTGTGATTGGACACACAAGGAATTTGTCTCCGGTGCATAATCTCTCCATGTACATACAAGCAACAAGTGGTAAATCATGATCATAGTCACCATAAAAATATATTTATCATATATCATAGATACAACACAGTGTTAATGATAGGACACTAAATAAGCAGTCAACATAAATCATACTAGGATACTACATAAAACAATGTACATCACAAAATACAAGCAACAAAGTTATAGTCATAAGAAGATGAGTTAGGTAATAGGAAGGATGAGAAGAATAATAGTAATATAGCCTTATTAGATAGTTTGACAGTGTTGTGGGAATTAGTTGTTTAGCAGAGTGATGGCGGGGGAGGGGGGAGGGAATTGTCCTGTTGTTCTGGCGTGCAATGCCCTATAGTGTCATCTTGAGGGTAGAAGTTGAAACAGTTTATGTCCAGGTTGTGAAGAGTTTGTAGATATTTTCACAGCCCTCTTTCTGGCTCATGTGGTATACAGGTCCTCAATGGAAGGCAGGCTGGTTGCAATTGTTTTTTCTGCAGTTCTAATTATTTGTTGAAGTCTGTGTCTGTCTTGTTGGGTTGCAGAGCCAACAAGGTGCAGATGACAGATTCAATAATTCCTTTGTAGAACTGTATCAGCAGTTCCTTGGGCAGTCTGAAGCTTTCTGAGTAGCTTTTTGAGAGTAGCTTTTTGAGAGTAGTAACTCAATCAGTTTTCATTAGGGAAAAAGACATGATGAGCTATATTTGTGCTTTGATACCAATGTTGTGATATCAGTGTTACAATCCTACGATCCCTGGATAAGCCAAGATCAGAGGTGGGTTTCAGCAGGTTCTGACCAGTTCTGGAGAACCGATAGCAGAAATTTTGAGTAGTTCGGAGAACCGGTAAATGCCAACTCTGACTGTCCCCACCCCCATCTATTCTCTCCCTCCTGAGTCCCAGCTGATTGGGAAGAAATGGGGATTTTGCAGTAACCTTTCCCTGGAGTGGGGTGGGAATGGAGATTTTACAGTATCCTTGCCCTACCACGCCCACCAAACCATACCCACCAAGACATGCCACACCCACCAAGATATGCCACGCCCACCAAGCCACACCCACAGAACCAGTAGTAAAAAATTTTGAAACCCACCACTGGTTAGGATCATGAAATTTTTATTTTTTTTCCAGATCTTCCAGTCTCACAGGTCACCACTCTATGAGACTCTAAACGGTGGACCATTGATTCCATCCTGATATCAGGGTCTCCAAATGTATTTAAACTTCTTTTAAAAAATCAGATTTTTTAAAAAAGATAATGCTCCTCCTAACCTATTCTCCCAGCAGAATAAGGCTTGAAATGAGCCAGGTCTTTACCTGCAAATCTCACCACTCTATGCTACAGCCCAAATGCTGGTCACATTGCTTTGGCTAGTACCAGTGGTGGGATTCAGCCAGTTCACACCACTTTGGGAGAACCGGTTGTTAACTTTCTGAGCAGTTTGGCAAACTGGTTGTTGGAAGAAATCATTAGGCAGAGAACCGGTTGTTAAATTACTTGAATCCCACCACTGGCTAGTACCCAAATACCATCATATTATCTGCCATGCCTGGTAATTAATCTTTTTAGAGACCGGGACAGAATCCCAGGAATCGACTTCAACAACAACTTAAAGACAATATGGATGGATGGAGTTCTTTGCGAAGAACAAGATAATTGCAAATGAATTATACTCAAATCATATTCTCTTCCAGTGGTTTTGGTTTTGATTTTGGTTTGGTGAAGTTTTGAGGCAGATCTGTCTTCAAAATGAAACTTAAATGTATTCTTTCCTGTTGAATATCCTTTCCTGTTAGATATCTGTGGATATATTTTTACTAAGCAAAGTTTATTGATCCATTCCTTGTAACTCTCCAGAAACATTCCTTAGGGACTTTTGGTGGGACTTTTAAGGATTAAGGAGAGCTCTAAGCACTCATAAAATGTTACAGTGTAAAGAGGAGAAGAGGGATAAAATCTAAATCACAAACGAAGGTTTATTTCCAATATCATGTAAAAAAAAGATTGTGTACATTTATTAGCCACATTGGTTAAATTCCTAGCACTTAGCATTAATGATATCTTCCTTCATCAACCAGCTGAATAAGTGAGCAAGCTACACAGCACTGCTAGCTTTTCTCAGGGAGATTTATATGGCAACTTTTCTGAAAGTTTCCTATTTGTGTCTATTCAAAACATTAGAATTGTAGCTTCTACAATTAGTCCACCAACTCTTGTGGTTTATCACAAATTCGAAAGTCCTCTCTCTTACCACTGCAGGCAGCCAGTGAAGAGTTTCAGATTTGTTTTAACCAGTGTCTTGTTTTTTTGTTTGTTTGTTAACAGTGCAATGGGCCTTGTGTTGGCTCTCGCCTGGCACTCCAGCACAGGCAGGTTTTTTGCCAGACCAGGGATGGGGTCTCTGTGCCTTCGGACCAGTGCAGTTCCCTCCCGAGGTAGGTCCCACTGACACCTTGAAAATACCAGAAACTCTGTGTTCTGGTTCTCACACGATAATAGATGACAATTGCTAATCACAATTAATGCTTTGGTGTCACTGTTTATATAAAAAGTCTCCAGTGCCTTCTTGGTCAAATGATTTAGGAAGAAGTCATGCTTCTTCTTTGTTTTTTGTTTTTGCATCATAACCATCGGCCTTTTCTGCAAAATACATCTTTTCTACCTTCTTCCTAATGTTTCGATCTATTTGCATTTATCTGTGTACAAGGAGCAGATATATGGCTGAAGCTCCAGAGGAAAGCCATTTTAATTCTGAGGCTTTGCCTCATGGCTAGCAACATCAGAACATGTTATACAACTTCATAGGATTGTCTCTATACTATATATTTTGTAAGCCATTTTTGTTTGTGATTATTTTCAAAATCCAAACATCTCTGGAATTGATCCCAGCTCCTATGCGGATAACCTTGAATCCATTTCCCTAAAGCAGGGATGTCAAACTCAAGGCTCACAGGCCAGATCCGTCCCACAGGGTACTTACATCTGGCCCATGGGGCCACCTTGGAAACAGCAAATGATTGATCCACAGTGCCTCTGCCAATGAAAAGGGAGCTTGGGGGGGGGCTGGGTGCCGCCCCCAAGCTTCTTTTTCGGCCGCAACAGCCTCCTGCAATCCTCTGTCAGTGAAAAGGGAAAACCGGCAGAAGGCTGCAGGAGACCATCACGACACAAGTGACGTTGAGCTGGTCAAGCCCACCCTGGCCACACCCACCCGGCCCCCAAGGTAAAACACAACCCTGATGTGACCCTCAATGAAATCGAGTGACACCTCTGCCCTAAAGAGTATATGCAAATATTGATGCCTTTCCCCCCTCATTTTATGCATTTTTTTTCCCTCAAAGGCCTTTAAGCACTCAGAACTGCTGGACAGATGCCTGTGGCGTACACTGGAGAGTCAGTCTGTGGACGTTGTGCACTGCTACCTGTGGGAATTATGGCTTCCAATCTAGAAGAGTAGAATGTGTACGTGTTCATACAAACCAGCCTGTGCAAGATCACTTATGCGCCTGGAGACCAAGACCAGCTAACTGGCAGAGGTGTAACATCACTCCATGCGAAAATAGTATGTTTTTACTATTTCACACCCTAGTCAATAGGCAATGCAGCAGCCCGAATATGCATATTCTAAGGAGCTATTCACACCCTCCCTACAAGTATAGGCGGTCCTTGCATAACAAGCAAAATTGGGACCAGCGACTCCATCACTTAACTACTTAGCACTAAACTTTTGGCAACGCAGTCACACAATTGCCACTTGCAAACTTCAGAGCCAGCTTCCAAGAAGCCAAGTCAATGGGGAAGCCAGCGGGATGTCGCAGGTTGTGACATTGTGCTTAATGACTATGGGTGAACCACTTAAATAAGTAATTCGATTAAGTAATTCCATTCTGACTATTAAGTAAAGCGTCACATGACTGGTCCCAACTTAACATCAGTTCCATCCATGATCATCAAGCACAATGTCACGTGATCATAACTTGCAATGTTATCCCAAGTGAATTGGCCGAGATGAGTTGGCCGTGATGAGTTGGCCGTGGAGAAGTGGCCACAGAGAGCTGGCTTTGGCAAGTTGTCCCATTCTGTATGTCTGCCCCTTCCACTTATCCCACCACCATCCTGCTGGAAAGAAAGAAGGAAGTGAAAGTTTTGGTCCTTGTGTGTTTCTGTGTACAAAAGTGATTCAAATCAAATCAAATCAAACCTCTATTCTCAATGCACAACATGGTACAATGAGATTGAATGAGCCTTCCTTGGGGCAGCCCCTTCCGTCATAGAATACATCTCAATAACTCAAAATAAACTCAAATAAAGGAAAGAAAATCCCTAAATTGAAATAATTAAAAACTAACATACATTCACACACACACATACACACACACACACACATATTTTTTCTGAGGTTTTCGCGGGTGTTTATGTGTAGGTCTTTGGTTATTCGGGTGTTCTCCCGCGTAGAATTGGATGTGTCTTGGCGACATTTCGACAAAGTCTCATTCGTCATCTTCAGGCTGGTGTTCTCGGCTTCGTGCTTCCAGGAGCAACCTCCACCCAATCAGAACACAGCCAAGCTCCCACCCAATCAGTTCACACCCCCACTAGCAGTTAAAAGGAAGAAACAGCAGCAATCTCATATTGCTCCTGGAAGCACAAAGCCGAGAACACCAGCCTGAAGATGATGAATGAGACTTCGTCGAAATGTCGCCAAGACACATCCAATTCTATGCGGGAGAACACCCGAATAACCAAAGACCTACACACACACACAACACACATATACACATACACACACACACACACACACACACACACACACACATATATATATATATAAGTCAATCATATTAAACCTAATTATGATGTTATGTTGCATTCAGAAATCTGACAGCCCGCAGATAAAAGCTCTTTTTCAGCCTATTTGTTCGGCTGGCTTTGCTTCTATATCTCCTGCTATATGGTAGGAGAGTAAAGAAGTGCTGACCAGGGTGTGAATCATCCCTGAGGATTTTCCTCACTCTGCTAAGGCAACGTGTTCTGGCGATTTCGTCCAGTTGAAGTCAGGAGGCAATCCATCATTTTTTGTGCTGTGCTCATCACCCTCTGTAATGCCTTTCTGTCCGCGGCTGTCAAGCCAGCATACCATACCGTCACACAATATGTGAGGTCACTTTCTATCGTAGGCCAGTAAAAGGGAGTAATTAGTCATTGTTCCACCTGATTTTTCCGCAAGACCCTAAGGAAGCAGAGTCTCTGTTGAGCCTTCCTGACCACCCGGAGCGTGTTATTTTTCCCGGCGAGAGAAAATGCTTGGTATAAAGCAGATAGGGTTCAAGTAATTTTACTTTATTCAATTCGTGCCTACATACCTAATTTTGTTAGCTAATTAGTCTTGGCTCTTCAAACATTTATTAGGAGAGGGAGATTGCTAGGACTGATTTCAGCTAGAACTGACAATCCCAGGTCGTCAGGGTGGGACCCCTTGGCATTTTATTGGACTTTTTGTACATGTTTACATTTCTTTTCCTGTTCACTTTTTCTTCTGGAGGTGGGAATGTCATAAGTTCAGGATCATCTTTCATCTGAGTAACTGCAGATGTTCTAAAGTTAGCCAGCCAGCAAGAGTCAAGATGAGATTTGTCATCCCCTCCCCACTTCTTCTTCTTTTTTTTTTTTTTACTATTCTCATCCCCTTTTTCCTAGTTGAGTGCAGAGATACCACCAGGTATTGTGAGAAGGTGAAGCAGTTAAAGCTCTGCCAACTGGCACAGTTCAAGTCACGCTGCTGTGGGACGTGTGGAAAAGCATGAAGGCAGCAGCAAAAGAAAGAAAGAAAGAAAGACAGAGAAAGTGAATTTAGCAACCGATGGCCTTGCTCTACTCTGCCCCTGAGAAGAGCTGCTTGAGAGAAGGAAAATGGGAAAAGCAGTTGCCTCGTCTGCCACTTATTTATTTATTTTTCCTTTCTCTCCTCCTCTCTCTCTTTTTTTTTCTTGTTAAGAAATCTCTTTTAACAGAGTCATTTGTTCTTTCTAAAAAAAAATGACCTTGACAAGGTTTCTCTCCTAATGATGGGAAACACATGCAGCGAGTCACAGTTCATGATGAGGGTGGAGGCCAAGAAAGAGAGAGAGAGAGAGAAAGCATGTTGGAAATGGAACCGTCCAGAACACATCACTGGGGGCCCTTGACGGACTGAAGAAATGACGTGGAAGCAACCGGAGACCAGACGCCCAACTGGATTACTACTAAGTGAATCGAAATGGAGCTTGACAGATACAGAAAGCAGAGATTAAAATGGACGATTGCCACCTTGCAAAAGTTGGGACTGACTCTGGCATGCTTACAGTATATCCTCTTCCCAAATAGGGATTTGCTATGGTGAGCTCACTATCACCACCTGGGAAGCTGGTAGCGTGAAGCGTTATACTCATGAGACTTCTTGGCATTTTGCCACAGAGGCTTCCCCAGAAGAACAACTGGCCTTTGGGGGCTAGAAATTGGCCCTGGTGATGGGGATTACCCATGCCAACACATCCAGAGGCCACGAAGTTGGGGAAAAATCTAATTAGAAATAAGGAGAAGTAGGTAAAGTCCTCGCTGTCTAACTCAGTACTTCCCAAGAGGTTTTATTTGTACATTTGAGGAAGTGATGGCTTGTCTGTATCCATAATGAGTTTATAATAGCTGTATGTCTTTTTTTTTAATGCTACAATTTGGGGTTTTCTGCTTTTGTGATCCTCAGGTGGTACAGTTGGACTCTCAGAATGCTACAGTAGATTAAATTGAATTTTCTAATAATGTGGCTGAAATGCAGGGGGAGCAATGCCATTCAGATTAGGAAGAAAGGTGCACCAAAGATTAATTCTCACAGTTCATTTTGGTTCCTCACAGTCCAGATACCAATCTCTTCTTCGCTTACTGAAAGCTTGGAGTTCTTTTTTAATTTATTTCATTTTTTTAAAAAAACACGCCTAACTAAATATATTGTATGCAGGTTCATCCTGATTACTCTTGAGAAATATTGAATCTGATGAAAGCGGAGGGAAATACTCAAGAGGTTTCCATCGCATATTTCTATTGGCTTTTGTTAGCAGAAATGAAGTTGGAAACTAAAAAAAAACAAAACTAAAAGAATAAGAAGAAATTGGGATGGAAGAATATATAGTCCATATGGTTCAGAGTGTAAAAAAAAAACCCACAAATATTTTGCAATAATAAAAGAGAAAGTATGAGGCAAACCCTAAGAGGAATAAGTGAACTTATTTGTCCAAAAATATTTTTTGAAAGAAGGGGTGAAACTGAACACTTGTTCAGTTTCACCCCTTCTCCACCACGGAAGGACAACATAATCCATACAACTGTATACTGTATAGATTTTCTACATTGAAATTAGAAAATGAGATCTAATCGATGAGATTAGATCAGGTTTAAAATGGATTGTTGGTGAAGAGTAAACCTATTAATCCTCACTATTGTGACACCCACTATGTGGAACAAATGCAGAGGTAAATTGTCAACATCCTCTCAGACCTGATGAAATATATTAACCGAACTGTTTTCTCACTTGATGCGGATGACTCAGAGAAAGACAATCAATATAAGTGCTTCCCATTTCATTATCCTTTTTTTTTTAAGGGTGGGGTTCTTTTTTATTAAGCAGGATGAACTGCTGAACTGCTTGGAGCTAAAACCCGGCAGCTCTGAAATACACTTCCTTAGAAGAATAGAAGCTCTGATTGACGGGCTGTTGCAGCAATCTTATAATGCCCCTTCATTCAGCCTCCTTCACTTAGGAATAACTCCATGGAGTTATTGCTTTCTGGATATTGTCAAATGGAGCCGAGTGCCTTTAAGAAATGGCTCAGAGCACACACAGGCTCCAGATCTCTGCTGTTCATTAAAGCAGTTCATCTCTTTTTTTTCCAGATACCCAAGGAGCCTTAAAAAAAAAAACCGTAAAAATAAACCCTACTGTGGCTACCTTTAAAATTCCAAGTCAATTCCTTAATGTGACGGAATTCGCAAAATGACAGGCTGTTTTAATGAAGAGTAAGAGGCCATTTTGAAACAAACATGACCCCGTGGTGAAACATGGGTTGCTCCATGACACAACTCAAACATACTATATTTCCTGCCTGGTATTAAAGGAGAAGGAAAGGCAGTCTGTATGGCGGCCATGAGTTCTACATTGTCCTTCACACATTTTAGAACCCGGGCCAAAAGCGGAGCAAATGAATGAGCTGCTTCCCAATGACCCTGACACAGTAATGATAACAGAAGCGTGTGGTTGATTTGTCTTGCTTTGGGACGGCTGACTCTGACACAACATTTGGCAGGTGTGATGGTTTTTACCCAGCACTGATTTCCTCCAAGGTATAGTGATTGTACGTCTCTAAAAACTATCCAAAGCTGGGTTTTAACACGATGAAGGATTGAGCACTTGTAAATCAATTTGTATTTTGTATTTGTGAAGAAGGAAGAGCCTTCAAACAAGATCATGATTTGTGGTGCATATTTTTGTACCCCTAACGAGTGGTGCGGTGGCCTAGAGGTGGACCTCTCACCTCACAATCAGGAGCTTGTGAGTTCAATCCTAGGTAGAAGCAGATATTCCTCTCTGGGCACAATGAGAATTTATCTGCTGAATAATAAAATTCCGCTTTGGTGACAGGAAGGGCATCCGGCCAGTAAACATTCTGCTCCATTCAGATGCCCTGACTCCACCCTGCAAGGGATTATGGGGTCATTAAAAGGAGATAATGATTTTTGTACCCCAAACTTCTTCAGAGAGGGTAGGTGGACTCTTCAATTCTGTGGGTTCGGTTGAGCACAAGCACTATAAAAGGCCAGACCTGCAGCTTGGGTGTGTTTGCAGAGGATTCTTGGCTTGTATTTAACCGTAAAATGTGCGCTGAAGGTAGCATTGATAGGTTACAGCTTTTTATTACCTGTATATTTTAAAACATGTCTGGAAGTTCTCTGATGAGGTCAATATCAGGTCCGCCAGATTTAAATTGCCTTCTGTTTTGGGCTTTCCAAAATGTATCTGGCAGAGAATTTGCTCTCTTTTCAGATGGGTCTCTGAGTTACTGTGTTGCTATGAATCAATGCAACATTTATTTTTAAAAAGAGAGAGAGAGAGAAAGAGAGAATGTCTTTTATGTTATGTAAATGTATCATGTGTGTGTATTTATTAGAATTTCATGTATAAAAAGTGCAATATGAATAATTGTACATTATTTTGTCCAGATGAAACTATTGGGGGAGGGGGCAGGGGCAGGAGGGGAGAAGAGATTCTTCTGTAATACATCTGCAATGTTTTTGTAATACTGGTGACAATGTATTGTCTGTCCTTATTTTTGTATTTAACTTTGACCACATTCATACACATTTCATACAGAGAAAACCACCGGGGGTGGGGGACAGAATTGTGGGGGACAGCATGGAGAGGAAAATTATATTCTGCAAACAGAAGGACCCTTTTCCTTAGCAGTAATGTGGTGGCTGTTTTTTTTCTCAATAGAAAAATAAATAGTTTTTCATTAGAACGTCAGGCGTCAGTAGCTAAACTCTTTTGGATGGTGTCCTTTTGGAAATTCTCTGTGAAATAAATCCAGGGGACAGCATTCAAATGGGTGCAGTGTTTTGGGGGTGCCCTGATATCAGTGGTGAAATTCTACCAGTTCACACCGGTTCGGGCGAACCAGTAGTGATAAAAACTACCAGTTCTGGTGAACTGATAGTAAAAAAAAAGCTACTGGTATTTCCGACAATCAGCTATGCCGTGCAATTGAACATCGCCAGAAATCTTTCTAGTGAATCTAAATCGCGCAGGACAGCTGTTCCCCCCTCCCACTGGTCTACTTACCTTCCCAAGCTTCCTTTTTTCCACGCAAAATACGTGTTTTGTGTGCACTGCAAATGCACACTGTACGTGCATTTGGTGTGCAGTGCACACGCGTGCGCAGTATGTATTTGGTGCACACTGTTTGGTGCACATTGTGCATGCATGCATGCAGCTCGCATTTGGCATGCACCGTGCATGCACGGCCAGCAAACCAGTGGCAAATCGGTTCAGATTTCACCACTGCCTAATATAAATGTAAACGAGACCCCCGAAGAAGATGGCTTCCCTGTTTATTTCAGAGCACAAACTCAAGGTATGCATCTTTGTGTCGTTGGTGCCACTTAATGCTCTTGCAACCCAGAGGATTGAATTGAAGAAAAAGTGGACAATCCAGTTCTGACTTCAGTCGAGCTGTATCCAACTCTGGGTTGCCTTCCCCCATGCCCCCTGGAGCTGGCTAGCTGCTCTGTCCCGTTTGCAAACCCCAGCAAGGATCCTCTGAGTCGAACCCCTCCAACAACGGGCATGTCTATAACTGTGCTAAGGCTTGCAGCCTATGAATGTAATTACAAATGTTTCATGAATTGTGACTTGGCAGCATCCATGTAAATATCTTGTTAAGGTTGACAAATACTACAGGAGGCAGCTTGCCTCCCCCCCCCCGTTTTTTAAAAAACTTGTTTATATAATTTTTTTGTACAAATAATGCATCTTATTTATTTACTTTCTTGTCAGACTGGTTCTTTATCATTTCCTCTGGAGTCTTGGGAATTACAAATATTCAGAATTCCTTTTCTGTCTTCTGTCTGAAGAAAAATCTCTGAGGATGTGGAGAGAACATTCCAGAATTCATAGCCATTCCCATCCTAAAGCCAGAAACAGTAAAAAAAAAAAAAAAAAATCTTAACACTGGAATTATCTCCCATCTCTCCCCCAATTTCGCCAATGTCCTTTTCTGAGTTCAGGAATTTCCAATTTTGGTAAGCTATTAAAAGGGGTTCCAGGAAGAATCTCACCAGGCTCAAGGTTGACTCAGCCTTCCATCCTTCCAAAGTGGGTAAAATGAGGAGCCAGATTGTTGTGGGAAATATGCTGGCTCTGTAAACCTCTTAGAGAGGGCTGTGAAGCTGTATATAAGTCTAAGTACTATTGCTAAGTGCTATTCTCATTTCATTGTAACGAAACATTTCAGGATGCAGGAAAGTGTAGCTGAGTTTCAATGAACAAATCAGCGTGATACAAAAATAGAGCGTACAAAACCCTTCCAATCTGAAATAATAGGGTACCCGTGTCCTTATTGTATGTAATCTGTCAATATTTGCTTTTAAAGGCCAGGCATGTCCTATAAATCAGCAAAATTGTATTCAACACTTCCTGATCTTTAGAAATATCAAAGACTTTGATTGTCAAGGACATTTAGGGATTAATATAGCTAGATATTTGTAGACCACAGGCAAAATATAAGCATATAAGTCTAAGACCATGGAATCTCTGAATATCAGAATGAATTCAGATAACTCAAATACTTTGTTAAGCTTTAGGAGTTGTGTGCTGACCCATCTGCTTGTGATTAGAAAACACCAAATGTGTTTTTGTTCACACTGTAGCAGAAAGTTGGCTCACTCTACACGTCCAACCCTTAATTCCCAGGTAATGGCTGGTCATTAGGAGCTTCCTTCTAGCTCCTACTCTGGTTGAACTGGATTTAAAAGAGGTGGGGCAACTGCCATATAAAGTTTATGGCAGACTATTCTTAAAGAATTACTGCTTTGGAAATGAATGGTATGATTTTGTACTGAAAGGTTCATACCTGGTTGTATTTTAATTTTAAAGAAAAACACACAACATATATAAGCTAGAACATTTCCTGAAACTGGCTAAATACTTCCCACACTCTAAAGAGCCAATAAAAGTAAAGACTCCCTTGGTGTAGTTTTCTTGGCCGGAATTAGGAAGTGGTTTGCCTCTAATTTCTTACAGGATGTTTTTCCAACTTCCAAGTCTAGTCTACAGACCTGAGAATGATGGTCTCCCATCCAAGTATTAGCCAGATCTAGCCCTGCTTAGCTTTTATAAGGCAAAGGGAGAGCAACTAAAATCAGTTACACAGTGTTATAGTCTCTGCAGTCCACACTTCCATTATCTCTTACACAAAACACTCTGGACTTGCCCTGGGTGCAATAAATACCAGATGTTTAATCAAGAGACATACTAGAATTTGGAGAATTTCCCAGCCAGAGTAAGTTCATCATTTGCATCCAGCCTCAGGTTTAGAAACAAACTATATTATACCTAGATGTTGCATGGAACAAAACCATAATCCTACCTGGTCTTCTGAAAAGTACCTTCCAGATCTTCTATGAGACTAAAGATAACAGAAGGTGGTTGCCTAATTTGGCTGGTCATGAAATTCCTTGATGCAATAATTTTGCCAAATGCTTTTCATCTCAAGAATGATTTCATAAACAGTTACTTACAACAGGCATTCACAAAACAGGATAAGAAACTCTCCACATTATAAACATGGATCTGCTATGGCTTTTATATAAAAGGTGCAATCAGAACAGATTTGCCTGCTTCAGAATCCTGATTGGTGGCGTTACAAAATGAATCTCGCAAGTTGTGCATACCTTGGTAACATAACTGAGCAGAGATCTGATCTACAGGTTTCCTACAAGTAGCCCAACAATCTGTCGACTTGAACATGCTGGTGAAATGTAATGAGTAATGATGAATCATGACTGTCCTATTTTACCAGCAAACTCTGCTTTCTATAGGCCCTGGTTCAAAATTCTCTCAGTTTAAAAATAGCTACAGAATTCATGTTCAATTGATGAAGGAAGGCAATCCACGGCATACCTAGACCTTTGGCAAGCCTTCAACATGTTCTTCTTAATAAAATGATAAAAGAATGAGCTATATGATGCTTCTGTTAGATGGGCTCACAAGTCACTCCGTGACTGCACCCAAAGACTACTAGTTAATAATGGCTTTATCCAAATGAAAGGAATGGTATTTAATAACTGAAATGCTAAATTCTGCATTTAGCAAGAAAACAAAAATAAGCACAAATAGAGGATGAAAGATTTCTGGCTTGATAAGAGTTCATGAAAAGAGATTCTAGGAGTTGATTACAGATGAAAATCATGAGCCAGCAGTGGGATGCAGTTGCTGAAAAAGTAAATGGGAGCTTGGGCTACGTTGACAGGAATATTGAATCCAAGCCACAAGAGGTAATGGTTCCCTTGTACTCTGCCCTTGTCAGATCCCATTCAGAATTATGTGTCCAGTTCTAGGCACAATTGAAAAAAGACATCAAAAAACCTTCATCAACTTCAGAGTCAGACTGTCAAGATGTTTAGGGATCTGAAAACCGAGGCATGTTGAAGAATCTGGAGAGATTGTCGAGGGACGAGATAATAGCTTATTTCAAATGTCTGAAGGATTGTCATGTCAATTTTAAATTTATTCTCTGTTGCCTCAGAAGGCAGAACCAGAGCAATGGATTGAAATTATGGGGATTCAGGCTAGATCTGAGGGAGAGCCTCCTGGAATTATGACCTGTAGGATCAGCAAATAGAATTGGCTGCCACATGAATTGGGAGCAGATGGAGCTTTCTTTCACTGGAGGTCTTCAAGTAGTGTCTGGATGGTCATTTGTCATGGATCTAATAGATCCCACAATGAATAGGGAGTAGGACTAATTGATCTCCAAGGTTCTTTCCAACTTGGGATTCAAGGTAAGAACGTGACTGATCATAGTAAATGGCCTAGAAAATAAACTTAAATATATGGTGCACATTTTCTTAATTTCAAAGGAAAGGGCCTGAAGACTGTATTCAGTTTAGTACAGGAACCATAGCTGTCCAACCACATCAGTCCAATCACATTTGGTGTAACTAATTTGAGCCATTGGTTTCCAGACGCCTTGCTTATTTATTAATTTAATTTGTATGCTGCCTGATTCAGATTGTCTCTATAACTATTAGAACAAGGCAGCCGATCCAATCATTCCCTTGTTCTGCATATTCAGAGTTTCATTTTCATAGTTTTCCTGTTTTGCCCATTTGCTATCTGATATCATGCTTGGCTTCCAAATCCTCAAGACCAAAAATACTGGTTGCTTTCCATGTTAATTCAAATTATTTCCAACTAGAAATATAAAGCCAAAACCATTTACCGCCCCTCACTGAGGAAACTTTAATTCCCTCACCTCAAAGGAGATGCTGTTAATCTTGCATTAGCCTCCAACCAGGGCATGAATAAACAAAGTTTATTCATTCATTAAAGCAAAACCATGTTCTGCTAACGGCTATCTCTCTTTTGCAATATTAAAACAAAACAAAACATCAGATCTATTGACTAGCCAATGAGAGCGAGATTCTCTGGACTTTCTCTTGCCTATTATCAGAATTGTCCTCAGAGGCTAGTCCAAAAAATCTCAAGAAGGAGGCAGCAATGGTACAGTCAAAGCTCTGCTTATTTTTTATGAGTATAAAAGAGATGATGCTTTGATCAGACCAGGATGGCCCACATCTTGGCTTTCTGACATCTCTGTGTCAAACTCTGAAGCAAACCTGGATGAAGCCATCTGTGCTGCCTTAAAGTTGCCACAAAGCCTGAGAAAGAAGGGGAGTGGGGAAGTAGCTAGCTCAATTTACAGTCAAAATAAAAAGTTTTTCTGTGGGAAACAAGGTCATTGTAACAAGTGGCTGATGAAGGAGGAGAGGAGCCTGCCAGCTGTATTCATTGGGCCATGCGAGTCACATGGGCTCACATGGGGAGGGGGAAAGTTTCATTCTTTTAATTTGGTGAAAACCGTGGGGTTTTTCAGAGTTGGTTTTCACTGGCTGTGCCAATATGATGTATGCAATAAACATGTTTTTAAAGGAATCTACTGGCCTCGGAGTCCTGCTTTCAAGGAGTGCATTACTCCGAATCCTGACACTCTGTTTAATAGTGTGACCTCCTGTCTTGGTTTATCACAGACAGGGGATGGAGATCGGATTGGTGTCACAAAGAGATCCCTGCCAAAACCTTTGGCATGATTTTCTCTTTCAACTTCGATTAAGTGCCTGCAGAAAGTCTAATGAAATGAAAGGAAATTCCAGTTATCACTGTAGGGAACCATTTTAGACATTCTGACCCAGTTATCCTAGGGGTGTCCACAAAGGGGGTAAAAAGAGTCAAGCTAGGGACCACAACCATGAGACAGAAGGCAAAACTGGGTCTTGACTGCATGGTTTGAACGGGGACATCTCTGACCCTGCTGTTCATTCAGAGGCTCACATTGGAAATCTTGAGAAACATGAACCTGTAAGAAAGAATAAAAATATTTAAGAACCACATGACTAGAAACCTGTTTAATATGGCAGCCCATATTCATCTTGCAAAAGAGGCAAAAATCCAGAGCCCAAAGTTTTCGGTGCCATCTTTTAATTTGAGGTAACCAATCACAGGCTTGGACTCAACTCCCCAAATTCCTGCTCTCTAGTGTTTATGGGAGTTCCACATCAAAAACTCACAGCCATCAGGTTACCTACCTTCTCCATAAATGCTTGCTGAACTCATACGTGTCCAGTAAGGGCTGGAAAGCAAATGCTTATACAGTAGATTAGATCTCAAAACTTAATGGAAAACCAAGTTTTATTTTCAGCTTAAACTTCCTTCTCCCTTTCATTGCAGTTTGATATAAGAGGCAGCTAAGACAAGCTTTTTTCTTTTTAACTCAAAATAACCCCCAGTGTATTTAATTGGGCTTGGTTTTCAAGGAAGCAGCTTCAGGCTGATTTAAAGAGCTCAGCATTATTGGAGCCTGGAAGAGCTGATCTGATATAAACTAGCAGTCATTGTGCAGTAAAGATGTCTGGCTGAGAAGGAACTAAGTGTCGGAGGACAATGATTTAATGCGCCTGCTTGGGGCTGGCGAGCTGGTCTCATTTGCACATTTTGCACTGGAGAAATGTTGGCCTTCAACTCACCTGGGGATGGAGAGACACATTTCTCATGCCCTCTTCCAATCCTATAAAACGGTCTGTTGCCAGGAGGTTTCCCCCCCCCACCCTAGCTGGGGTTGACCTCGTGCTCCACCCCACAGTCGGGACCCAGGAATGCCAGGTGAGCCGAAGTGCGCAAACTGCAGATCATTTAATTGCTAATGAAGGGAAGGTGCATTTGTCCTTGCCAGGCAAGGAATCTTCCTGCACTTGGCCTAAGGATTAGGGGGGAGGCTGGCTGTCCCCAGAAATCTGACATTTCCTCCGATCCTTCTCCCAAGCAACTTATTAAGCCCGTATTATTCGTTTTAGGGAAAGATCCTGTGAGATTGTCAGATATTAATTTATAACACTTTGATTAGTGAAACATTTATGGGATTGCTAGCTTTGGGTTTCCCCTAACCAACATCCACTGGACCTTCCTTCCTTCCTTCCTTCCTTCCTTCCTTCCTTCCTTCCTTCCTTCCTTCCTTCCTTCCTTCCTTCACCTATCCCTCCCTCCGTCCACCCATCCATCCCTCTTGTTTGTTACTTCCTTCTTTCATTTTCTTCCCCCCCTTCCTCCTCCTCCTTCCTTCCTTCCCATCCTCCCTCTTCATTTCTCCTTCCTTCCTTCCTCCCTCCACCTTCCTGCCACATCAGGTTGCATTGACTTAAGGATCACAAAGCCCACAGACAGTTCCAAGTCCAAAGCCAGCAGGCAAGTAAGTGACTGGCAGCCATGTAGGGGAGAGAGCAAGGGAATGTGCAAGTGGTCCAGTGCAAGCACAGAGAGACTGGGGGAGGTTGCATGGCTAGGGGAGACATACCTGAGCAATTTGCCATCTTCCCTACTGGCTTCCACATTGACTTTCTCCCTACAAGCTTCCCACAAGCAAAGAGTTCACTATTGGGACGGTTGCAGGGAGCCCACAATCAACTGTACAGCTCCTGCCAGCTTCTGTACTGTCTCCTCGGAAACTGATGCGATGTTGGAAATGAAGATAACGTGATTGTGGCAGCAGTACTGAAGTGACAGCAGTGCTAAAGTCCCCACAATTTCCCCAACTTTCACTCCCAAAACAGTCGTGACTCCCAACAGTCTGTAAGTTAGCCCATTTAAGTTACCTTGGTTCATAACTCATTGCCCTACACCTCCAATCAGTGGTGGGCTTCAAAAAATTGTACTACTGGTTCTGTGGGTGTGGCTTGGTGGGCGTGGCAGGGCAGGGCAGGGCAAGGATACTGTAAAATCTCCATTCCCACCCCACTCCAGGGGAAGGATACTGTAAAATTTCCATTCCCACCCCACTCCAGGGGAAGGATACTGTAAAATCTCCATTCTGTCCCCAATCCCCATTTCCTGCCAATCAGCTGGGATTTAAGAGACAGAGAATATATGGGGGTGGGGCCAGTCAGAATTTTTACTACCAGTTCTCCGAACTACTCAAAATTTCTGCTACCGGTCTCCAGAACTGGTCAGAACCTGCTGAAACCCACTTCTGTCTCCGATTTCACCCAAATGAAGGTTAATATATGTATATATATATATATATATATATATATATATATATATGTATATGTATATGTATATGTATATGTATATGTATATGTATATGTATATGTATATGTATATGTATATGTATATGTATATATGTATATATTTAAAAAAAGAGTGATCAATAACACAACCAGACGCTCAGTTTTGCTTTTCTAGAACGTTAATTTTTTCCAGTTCCCTGAGAAAGGGTCAGTCCCAAGGAAATGAGTATTATATTAATCACATTCATTACAGAATAGAACCATCCGTCTGTTCCAAAGCTGGCTGAGAACTCTCAAGCTTTCACCTCTATGTCTTGATTTAGCCGGTTGCCAGAGAGGCCTCTGTAATCCGCAAGCTTTGAGTTTGATGCACGTCGGGATTGCATCCCAGTTGACACTCGGAACCGCCTGTGGCCACCTTCATCAATCTTATCGAAAACGTAACCAGGTGGCTCTTTGAAAGAGGCAGGGCATATATGCACTTCCTTGGCTGTGTAACTTGTGCCATAGGTGGTGGTCTCAGCAAACGGCACATGAGGTCTGGACACTGGCAAGCGGGGTCGGAAGCTCTTTATGGAAGGGAGCGGGTGAGGAATGTAATGGGTTTGGAAGGAGGTCAACAGGTCCATGGGCTCGGAGGACAAGGTGATCTCTGAATGTGGCACGATGGGCTTGGGTCTTTCAGAGTGCCAATGCTTGAAGTCTTCCTTCATAGTGGAGCAGTGGCCAAAGGGCTCTGTGTGTTCAACAACCCGGGCCAAGGGTTTACATGAGGTTGCCGGGTGCCCGTGAGGATCTCCATAGTGGGTCTGGGCTGTTGTCTGGAGGTCCATCTTCTCTTTAGGAGGAGTGTAAACCACCGGCTTTCTGGTGAGGCGAGCACCTACTGGCCACGCTAAGAACTTCTCCTTGAATTCAGTAGTGCCCATAAAAGTGCCTGCATCTGGCCTGACGTAATCTGGTTTCGCGGACTTTGCTGGCTCTCCTGCTAACCCTTTATAAGAAAGATTGTGAGTGGTGAGACCATCAAACGGAACCTCGCAGCTCTTGAATGGCTCTTGTGTATGGACGAAGCGTTCTGGGATGCGGTGAGGCACATAATTCAACTTATAATTGGTCATGCTCTCCAAGGGGACCTTTGAGATGTGAAGAGGCCCTACTGGCTTATAGTTCTTTGTGGTGACCAGCCCTTTGTATGGGTAAGCATCCTGGTTAGTGGTCCTGTGATCAAATTTTTTTTCGGGTGGACGGTAATTGTTATCTGGCTTAATCATCTCTCTTTTCGGCTGATTCCATGCCACGTAATCAGCTGAAATGTAAGCAGATGTGATTAAAGAGGATATCATTACTCTCAAACATTCCCGCCTCCGTGCTAATGAATAGCAATTTTACTGCATTCAAGCAAATGCAATCAGACAGGAAAAAATGAAAACGGTTCTTTTTCTATGGGAACGACGGCAAATGACGATTTAGCAGTAAACCACATAAAGATGGAGTCATGGGAATTGTTAACGGAAGGAATATGGAATCAGGCAACTACAAACACATCATATTGTTATTTCTAATTTTGGAGTATTGATATTATGTTACTATCCCATTGCCAGAGAGGCACTTTGGTATAATGGTTAAGACCTCAGCTAGAAACCGTTATACCCTAAGTCCTAGTCCAGGGGTGCCAAACTCAAGGCCAAAGGGATGGATCTGGCCCCCAGGGTGCTTAGATCTGGCCGGCCTGGAAATAGCAAAGGACTGGCCTGCAGTGCCTCTACAGGCAAAAATGGGGTGAGGAGGGGACACCCATGCCTCCCTGCACCCCATTTTGGCCAGCAGGGTGCTGCAGGAAGCTGTCCAGGTTGAAAATGGGGTGTGCAGTGGCTGCCTGCGTCCCCCTGCACCCCATTTTGGCCGGCAGAGTACTGCATGTGGGCATCCATCCCGTCTCTCCCCCCGCCCCCGGCCTGCCTGAGGAGGACATCTACAATGCTGATCCGACTCTCCAAGAAATCCAGTTTGACAGCCCTGTCCTAGTCCTATCATAGGCATAAAGTCAGCTGGCTGATTTTAGGCCAGTCCCTCTCTCTGAGCCCTAGGAAGCAGGCAATGAGGAACCACTTCTGAAAAATCATGACAAGAAAACTGTAGGGACTTTCCCAGGAAGTGGCCAGGTGTCAACACTGACTTGGAGGTAATCCTGAAAAATCCCATTGCTAGCATAGAAGTAAGATTTGAGTACAATCCCACCAAGTATGTGCAAGTAGAATCTGGAAAGAAAGATGGCACCTTCATAATGAAACAGCAAGTCAACATAAACTAACCTTGGAGACATTCTACTCCTGGCCTCCATTTTAAGGGCAATTCAAGGGATCTGGAACTTGTACTTTGCATCCAAAGCCACCGATCCTAATTTATTTATTTATTTATTTATTCAATTTATATGCTGCCCTTCTCCAGAGACTCAGGGCGGCTTACAATGCGTTAAGCAATAGCCTTCATACTTTTGTATATACCTGCTTAGTAGGGCTTTCGGCTCCCCCTAAGCGGTGTTCTTTTTTTATACAAAGTCAGCTTATTGCCCCCACAGTCGGGTCCTCATTTTACCTACCTCGAAAGGATGGAAGGCTGAGTCAGCCTTGAGCCTGGTGAGATTTGAACTTGCAGTAATTGCAGGCAGCTGGTGCTACTTTAACAGCACTTAGTCTGCTGCGCCACCAGGCTAACGTAGTTCATACATATCTTATTTTTTTCATTGCAAGCCTTAATTGCAAAAGCGGTTTCCTTTCAAGCATGTGGAAGTTTGCTCTTTTCAGATTTACCATTCTGGCCTGGAAAACTTCATGTAATTAGCAGATAGTGAAAAGTTTGTGTAGTTTTGCCATTCAGATCTAGTAGTCTTATCTTTAATGAAACCAGAGAAATGTCTCATATGATTCTCCAGGCCTTTCTAACTTCTAAAGATGATGATATTTCTTCTTCTTAAACATTGAACTGAACGTTAGTACAGACTTCTATAAATAAGCTGGAAAAGTCAGAGACACTTAAGTTCTTTTTCATTGCTTCAAAGATGGGATTCAAATCTTAAATTCCTCTCGGTTCTGATGTCAATTGAAATCTTTTTCTACATATATAATTTTATTAAGAATTTGGATTGCAGTAATAAATCTAATGCAAACTAAACTTTTAAAAAGAGAATCGAAAGAAGTAAAAAGTGCAAGGAAAAAAGAGAAGGAAAAAGAATAAAAATATAATAAAGAGAGAATAAATGTATAAAGATTCCCAGCCTTCATCACAACAAATGTAAACAAATTTCCTGACTCCACTCCATTTAAGGATACAAACATTCATCTCTTCATCCCACACCCTTCTCTTAGCTATGAACAAATTCATAAAAACTTCATTTTTTCAATCCTGGTGTCCACAGAAATCCCATAAAGGGTTAGCAGAAATAACCTCATATCGTGTTTTAACCTTGACCAAATAAACCAATATTATATTCCTTCCTTTTACTTCTAACAGTCTTAATCTTCAGTTTGTTCAAATTCTGTCAGAGAATTTTATTTCTTTTCATTTCTTCTTTTTCCTATTGCACAGAATTCTTCAAGACTTCACAAGCCTCTTTTGTAAATTCACTAGGAAAAATAAGTTACTTTCTTGGTTTGTCACTTGTATTTCAGTTTTTCATTTTAAAACCTCAGCCAGTTTCTTTTCTATATCTAGTGAAACACTTTTCTAGGTCATTCTCTTGGCCTTTCAGTTGTAGACCTCTTTTGATACTTTCTCTTCTTTTCAGATAAAAGTTATTCTTCATATTTAGCATTTTCCTCTACTGAAAAACTTTATTTCCCTCTAGTACCCAGTTTTTGAATTCATGAAATTATTTATCTTTGTTTTGTCTTTTAAAAACCAAAACATAATCTATTTTCCATGAGAAGTTGTTTGTTCTTTACAGTTAATTCCAAAATCTTATTGTAAAAGATTTAATGCTTCAATTTTATCTCGACCCTAATTTTTTTTCTAGCTCTCTAAGATCAAGACTTTTTTAGCTTTTTGCTGTTCGTTTTAGATTCTTTAAATTCTGAACATTACAATTAAAACTTCATTCCATTCAGGATTGAAGGTAGACTCACCTGGCGTTTTCAAAATGGTCAGTCCAAAGGTCTCTAATAGCTTAGATGTAGCTAAGTTCCAAAACTGAGTAGAAAGTGAGGTTTGCAAATTTAGTGTCCTTTAAAGGGACACTACTTCTTCTGCAGGAAGTAACAATGGCTTCCTGTGTACCAGGATTTTGAAAAAAAATTAGGGCAAACCAGAGGAAAGCAAGACATTGAAGTGAAACCATGCGTGACATGGCTCAGGCAGTCATCAGCATTGACAAAGGAACACTAAAATTATCTCCCTATTGGGAGAGAACGCTGTGTCTCAGAGTTAATGAAAAGAACTAAAACAGTGCACTGCAAAACTGCAAGGAATTCAGATATTTTATCATATCACCTCATCCTGTTTAGTAGTTAATCTATCGTGTTTAATATTCTTAGATTAATTTTATGGCTATTTTTTTCTTAATACTACACTTCTTCTAGCATTCTAGTATTGTATTGTACTGTACTGTACTGTACTATGTTATGTTGTTATGTTATGCTATGTTATGTTATGTTTTATGTTATGTTGTTACGTTACATTACGTTACGTTACGTTACGTTAATTATTCTATAATTATATTCTGTTCTATTCTATTCTATTGCTATTATTCTATTCTATTCTATTATCCTATCCTATCCTATCCTATCCTATCCTATCCTATCCTATCCTATCCTATCCTATCCTATCCTATCCTATCCTATCCTATCCTATCCTATCCTATCCTATCCTATCCTATCCTATTCCATTCCATTCCATTCCATTCCATTCATTATTATCCCAGAATTATCTGTAAATGAATTATCTTCATGTAATGCAGAAATGGCAAATTTCCAAACCATAGACAAGATTGAATCCCTAGGAAATCCTAGGACTGTGGACAAACAGGAAGTTAATAAATCATTTTGGAAGGAGACACTGGAAAACCACTTTGCATTCATATAATTAGGAGTGAAGCTGAACTGGAGAAGTCCTTATGCTTCCCTTTTGACTGCCATGCAATGGGGGGTGGGGGGTGGAATTCTGGGAATTGAAGTCCACACAATCTAAGGTTGTCAGTTTTGAAAAACAGAATATACTGCAGGAGATAAAGGTTTGAAATGGTAGACCAGGTGATGTGCAGATCACTATGATCATACATAAGCATTGACATGCAATATTTAACTGTTCTTGATTCAGGAAAGGAGGAGAAATCTGAATTCTTGCAACTCATACTAAAAACAGAAAAAAACCCCAACTACAATAGGTAATCTAAAAAGGATAAATAGGAGAGCAAATTCAGTTAAGATCCCAGGCTAGAAACCAGGAGACAGTGAATTCTAGCCCTGCTTAAGCATGAAAGCCACCTGAGTGACTTTGGGACAGTCATTTATTCTCAGTCCATGACGTCAGGCTCTGTCAGCAAGGCAGCTGGTCAATTTCAGTCACAATCATTGCATCAAAACAGGGTTCATCTGAAAAAAGAGGTTCCTGCACTTACCAGAAAAGTGCTAGGGATTTTTTTTTTAAAAAAGGGATAAATCTAACACAGCTTGATATATTATGGAATCGGACTATAAGATAGATCATGTTGGAGAAAAGGCAGAACAGTAGTGAGGACATGATGATCTTTTAGATGCTGTAGGATTCCAACTGCTCATCATCGTCAGGCATGACCACTGACTGGCTGGGGATTCTGAAAGAAATGACCTCACTGTTCTTAGAAGGCCTCAGTTTTCCCATGGCTGGTCTTAAACCAGACAAAGTTTACCCACTTGAAAAATACACCATGAGAACAACGAAAGCTGGAAGTATCAGATCATAGGATAAAGATCAACAAATTAGAAGCAGCTGCACCAGATCGAAAACCATCTGTTCATAATGTATGATCCAATCATTTTACAACTATGTTCTCTTATCAGGAATTTCTGAGTAAGAAGAGGTAACAATGACAATCGCATGCGAAGTCATTGGCACTGATTCCCTGTCTGTATAACTCAGGGGTCGGCAACCTTAAACACACAAAGAGCCACAAAGGCCCTAACCGGAAGCCCCCGTTCAATTCTGGAGCCGACCAGAAGTCCGGTTCCCCCATCATTGTCTCCTCCTAGCGTGGTGTCCTATTTCCTCTGCTGACCAGAAGTCCGATTCCTCCACCATAGAGTCTCCCCCTAGCACAGCATCCTTTTTCCTCTGCCGACTGGAAATCCGTTCCCCCACCATAGAGTCTCCTCCTAGTGCAGCATCCTTTTTCCTCTACCTGTCCTAACCAAAAGCCCTATCAAGTGTGGAGCCGACCAGCAACAGGGAGCCACAGCAGAGGGATGAAAGAGCCACATGTGGCTCCAGAGCTGCAGGTTGCTGACCCCTGGTATAACTCGATGAACGGCTAGAGTAAGCTAAAGGAATAATAATGCTGTAAAGTTGTGGTATGTTCACTGTAACGTATTTTCTTTTCAATCTTCTAATGTATCCCTACTTGGGGCTGCAGTGTAGCACCATTGTGTGTGCAATTTAACAAATTATTTTGTACAATACACAGTTTGTATATTATGTTCCCTCTGACCACTGGCCTTGTGGCCTCTTGGTTGTGTGTTCCCATTCATTTCAATGGATGCTCATGTATTCATGGGAGCAATTATCCCTAGGAGGAAGCAGCTCATGCATGAATATACTATACACCTTAAATGTATTTTAAGGGAGATCTGGTTCTCCTTACAGGCAGTCCAATTGGCTGGATATAAAAGATCGCTGGCTTTGTCATACCCTTGAAAGCTTCAGACCTTAAAGGATGAATCACTACAATATGGAATAAGATCATGGGGCCAATTATTTGAAGAAGATTTCCGTTTGCAGGGTATTTTGAAAAATCTTGCAAATTGCAACCAAATGTGGTGAAACCGCATTTTATCAGAGCTCTTCGAATCCTCAGCTAAAGGCTGCTCTAGATAGTACAGATCTTTGACCGAGACTTACATATGGCTCATATCATATCATGAAAGCCTACTGATAGAGAAATTGATTAATTTCAATCCATACATTTGAGATAATAAGTAAGGCTGTCCAGATGTTACTTGTATCTGAAACACGTCAAAGGAGAAAAGGAGTTGCTTATTGTCATTTTTTGTCATTGTAAAGGAAGAATAACGGCGTCCATGTGCCCTCACTAGGATCCAATTGTTTGGATAAAGTTGTCATGAAGAAGGGTTGGCAGACTCATAGTTCTGCTGAACAAGGAAATGGTTTGATAAGATCCTTCTTTCCTTTGCATACACACTATGGATCTTAACTACCATGTTCGGGGAGGACTTATTATTTTGGGGCACGTGGAGCAAGTTGGGGCTCCCCTTGCTGTCTTACCTGATTTCCAGTTCTGCCTTTAAATATTTTCGGGGAGGGCTTATTTTCGGGGGGAGGCTTATTTGAACGCATGCGCTCAAAAGCCCGATTCGGCTTATTATCAGGGGATGTCTTATTTTTGGAGAAACGGGGTAGTAGACAATCTTCTTGTGAGTAAGAGCTATGGAATGAGTCCTATTATATCTTGACGATTGGCCTACAAGTATAATTTCATTTCCTCCTTAATCGTTGATGTAGGTCTGTTTTGATCACACATAGCCAATTCCCCATTATTTCACTCACATCTCTTCCAAAGTACCCACCATAGAAGGTTGTACACCATAAAACACCAAGGAGAGGGATAGGAGGAAACCAGCTCATGTGATCTATGTAAGTGTCTTAAGCGTTTGCACTTTCTTAGAGACCCTGAGAAAGGACAAAATCAAAATTTCCAGAAATTTCCAGAAATTTCAAGGGGACATAAGTTTAAGGGGCAAAAAGACTAATCAAGGCACTTATAAGCACCCCTTAAAAACATGCCAACTTGCAAGGTGGAATAATTATTCCCATTTGGGAGGTTATTGAGAAAAATAGATGCCTAATGCATTTAAAATATTTCTAATTATTCTTTCAACTCTTACTTTTATATGTCGGGACTGTGGTCATCTTCTCAGTAGAAGAAAAGTTTTGTTCCTGGGGCATGCAAGGAGCCACTCGAGACACCGAGTATGGGTTATAGTCTTGTCTATACGTAGACTGGAGGTCCATACATTCATTGCTCTTGACATATTTATCAGGAGGTTTCTGTTTTATACGGAAGACTTCATGCGGGATATAATCTCTCCTGTAAACATTAACAACTTTCGTTAAGTGAATAGCTTGTAGTATATAGATAGTCGTGCTTAATTTAAAACAAACTATTGAAAACACTTTGACATGTTTCCAAGCCATCTCATAGATTTTTTTTAAAAAAAAGTTTTTTATTTTCCAATTACAAAGCTAAATGTTCCATCATTCCTTATGCAATGTGTCGTCTGGGTACAAACATCTCTGTGCAACATTGTTCACAATTTGCCACATCATTCACATTAACATTATTTCTCTAAACTTAATATTATAATATATTTTATCAATGGCTGGAGAATAAAAAAGGACTTTGAAAATGAAGAAGGCTAAAGAACAAGTAGAAAATACATTTAGAGATATAAATAAGATGAAAATTGTTAGTATGTGTATGATGAGAATAATGATGTTTAATGTTAATATCGTATTATCATTAGAAGATATTAAGAAAATTGAGAGCTTTACAATATTTAAATGTTTAAGATGCCATCCCATAGATTTTAATGACTCTACTTTAAACAAGACTAAATCTAAACCTCCCAGCTTATTAAATTCACGTAAACCCCGCCTAACTCATACTGAAAAAGTTCCTGCTGTTAATTTTCTTTTTGCTTATCAGAGATGTGGAGATACGTTTAGCATTCAGGTTGTTGTATTATTTTTTACAGACACATTTTTTAAAAAATTGTGACATAAGAGTACAAAACCTTTCCACTTTGAGCAGCAGAATCTACCAATGGATACTTTCTGTATTGTAGGAAGCTTTTAAGCAAATGCACAATAGGGCAAAGGTGCAGAGTGTATTGCTTGAATTGTGATGATATAACTTTTACTGTACTCTATCGATCAACAAATGCTGGCATAATACTTAATAATTTCAAAAAAGCTTTTTTGTTTAGTTAATTGTTTGTTTCTTCGTCAATTTAAGGATTACAGGGTTTTGTGAGGGACAGATTAACTTTTTTTCCCTTCAGGATCTGTTGGCAATATTTTTTTTTTACTTGTCTACTGACAGTAGTGAATAAAAGTACTTTCTTATAAAATGCTTTAGCTCAATAGAGATACGCAGTTTAAATGTTTGTTACCTGAATTAACACTAAACTACGAAAACAATACAGTATAAAAACATTGCATGAAAAAACACTCATGCCACTTTTAGTTGTTTACAGAGTTGGTATGTGAACTTGCTTCGCGTGCCTCGGTTGTGGGGCATCCAAATTTACTCAGCAGGTAATACAGGAGAATGGCTGGAAAGGCTAGAGGTGTGGCTAAAACAATAGCAACTAAGTTATAAGAAAGAGGATGGACTTGGCTATTCCTCAGCTCTGGTTTTCCCATTCAGGAAGGAAGTCTTTCAGATGGACAACCCCAACTAAATGGATTTGTGTAATCATTCAACTTTTCTTTCCTATTGGCAAAGAAGCAGTAGTACTGGAAAGCCCAATCAGTTTACAAAGTGAGAGGCAATTACATCTGCATTCATTCTTCATATTTCATGAAGGCATCTGCCCAAATATACAGTTAAAGACCTCATCCAGAAACATTTGGATAATAATGAAGCCTACTGTTGTTATCCACATCTGGAAAAAGAAGGATGCATTGCAACATTATCTCCCCACCCCCAAACCTCCCACCACCACAGATATACACAAACTATGCATTTAAGTCCACAATCTTTGGTCTTTAACAGCTCTTCTTTTGGGGCTCCTAGGTCTGCAGTTCAGATGACCACTAGATGACAGCCATTACACAGAGAACTCTCTTTGCTCCCACCTCGTGGTCATTTGGATAGTTGCAGGATAGATCCGGTAGCCCTCCCTTTGCTTCCACTTCCGTTGTCTTACTTGGTTGTTGAAAGGGCTTCCATTGGCACTGGCTGCTTCTGATACTCGGTGGAGGGCTTGCATGATTCCCTAGGTAGGATGTTGGGATAAAGGGGGTATTTTTCCATATACTCAGAAAGGAGACATGGCTTCTCTTTCGTGTCAAAGAGCCTGGTTGGTAGATGAGGACAATGATGGCGTCTGTTGAAGAAAGGAAAGAATTATTGGGGTTCATCAAGATGCACAATAGTAGGAAACCCTCAGTTTTGTCATGATTACTGTAGCACTTGGATCTTGCTTTACAAATGTATAGATATTAAAGTGGGCAGCCAATACAATACTTGCCTTTTACTATCTGGTTGTTTTTCCCAAGGAGTCCCTTCAGATTTTACTCCATTGGTCGTTGCTGACTATAGGGGATGGTGTTCATTTCCGTTTCAAGACCATTGAGGCCATGGCTGTCCGAAGACATTTCTGTGGTCATATGGCCAGCATGACATCGTGGAGTGCTGTTACCTTCCCACCAAAGTGGTACCTATTTATCTACTTGCATTTGCATGCTTTCGAACTGTTAGCTGAGAAGGAGCTGGGGTGAGGACGGGAGCTCATCCCCTCATGTGGCGCTCGGGTCTTGAACCTGGGCTGTCGGTTTTCCAGCTGACAAGCCCAGCATCTTAACCACAGACCCACCGCATCACTCCTGTTTTTCCCAAACTTGATATTAAATTGACTGATTTTAGAAACAACTGAGAAACTTTAACTAGAAGGACATCTTTAAAAATAGAAGAGGATACTCTGTGTACACCGTCTTGAACTCTTGGAGGAAAGGTGGGATATGAATGCAATAAATTAATAATTTCATTTAATAAATGTAGTCCTTAAAACGTTCTGTAATACATTATCTTAACCAAGAAAATATGTTAATTTATTAATGAAGTCTATAACATCATTTCATGATTCTGTTTTGTACTTCAATTATTCAGATTCCCTTACCAAAATGCCTTTCATTATCCTCAATGAAGCAAGCCTCCTAAATCCTTCACTCCTTCTAGTGTATCAGAAAATCCTTGCTGGCCAATTATTTTGTTTACCCATTTTCCACTTTTCATGCATGCGTGTATGTGTGTGTGTGTGATGATATTTAGTATTTAGGTGCAGTAAGGATTTGTACAGGTATTCCTCAATTTATTTATTATTTATTAATCCCATTTATATACTGCCCTGCTCCCAGAGGGACTCAGGACGGTGAACAGCCAAGATAAAAAACAGATAATACAAACATTAAAAACCCATTAAAATTATTAAATATTTTGGCCGAAACAATTTAAAACACCCAATGTCCCAACAAATTAGCACTTTAAAAATTTAAAAAGGAGAGTTAGGCCAGGCCAGCCTGCTGAAATAAAAATGTCGAAACGTGCGCAGGTCCGGGATCCTCCGTATCTCTGGGGGGAGCTCGTTCCAGATGGTAGATGCCCCCACAGAGAAGGCTCTCCCCCTGGGGGCCGCCAGTGCGGCCATTCTGGACCAGCTGGAGTCTCTGGGTGCTCCTCAAGGGGAGCCCCATGTAGAGAGCATTACAGTAGTCCAGGCAGGAAGTAACGAGGGCATGAGTGACCGTATTTAACAAGCCCCGATCCAGATAGGGACGCAACTGGCGAATCAGGCGAACTTGATAGAAAGTTGCCCTGGCCACAGCCATCAAGTGCTCTTCTAAAGACAGCCGTGAGTCCAGGAGGACACCCAAGTTGTGAGCCCTATCCGTGGGGGCCAATGACTCGCCCCCAATAGTCAATGATGGCACCAACTGACCCCAATAGTCAGTGATGGCACCAACTGACTATACCGATCACAATTTATGATCACAATTGATCCCAAAATTTATGTTGCTAAGCGAGACATTTGTTAAGTAAATTTTGTCCTATTTTATTACCTTTCTAGCCACATTTGTTAAGTGAATCCACTGCAGTTGTTAAATTAGTAATACAGCTGTTAAGTGAATCTGGCTTCCCCACGCACTTTGCTTGCCAGAAGGTCACAAATGGTGATCACATGACCTTGGGACACTGCAACCAAGGTCATAAATATGAACCTGTTGCCAAGCATCTGAATTTTGATCCTGTGACCATGGGGATGTTGTAACGCTTGTGCATGTGAAAAATGCTCATGTCAGTTTTTTCAGTGCCGTTGCAACTTTGAGCGGTCACTAAATGAACTGTTGTAAGTCAAGGACTAGCTAAGATATTTAATCATTCTTTTTATAACACTTATATCCAACAGCAGTACAAAAATTCCTTTGTACAGTGCAATTTCCTGGCTGTTTCATAGCCACAACATCGTCCAAAGCTTTTCTTTAAACAAGAGTCATTGAAAGTGGTTAAGAAATAATAATATAGTTGAGTTCACTTTATTGATTAGCACTTGGGCCATATCAAAGTGCAGAGTTCCCGACACAAATTATGACTAAAACCTGATAAAAACAATTTGAACTGGAATTGGATAAAATAATAATATAGAAATGTCAACAACTGGATTGTTTTCCATCTTTAGAATTCCATTTGTCTCCCAGTTTCTTAAGGTGAAAATTTTCTCAGGCTCTCTTTATGATTCTATGCATGAATTGGTCAGGAGCCTTTTCTCTGGAGAAATTGTCTAAATGATTAAAATGTGAATTTCTTCTTCATCTTGATCAATATAGCAATACTTTGCACAACTTGTTTTCACTATCTTCTTGATTCTTCTTCTTGGGTCCTTGATGTTCTTATTATATATTTTTCAGATCAAGGCTTCCTTAGTCTTCTGAGCTACCTTCAGGGGTGAGCTCCCGGGGGTTCGGCAGGGTTCAGGTAAACCTCTACCAAGGATCACCAGGGTTTGGTGAACCCCCAAATGCAACCCCCACATGCCCACCTCCTCCCCTCCTCCCCCTCCTCCCCTCCCAGGAGCCTCCAGGTAGCCTGTTCATCATTCCAGGTAAGTGCAGGGGCCGCACGGAGGGTCTGGGAGGGCAAAAAATGGGCCTACCGGAGGTTCCAGAAGTCCAGAAATGGGCCTGTTTCTGGTCTCCGGAGGGTTTCCGGAGCCCAGGGAAAGCAGTTTTTGCCTTTCCAGAGGTTTGAGAGAAGCCTCTGGAGCATGGGGAAGGCAAAAAATGCCCCCCCCCCGCCCGCTGTGATGCAGGTGGCCAACTAGGCTACACACCATGGCCACACCCACCCAGCAATGGGGCAGCGAACCCATTGCTAAAGGATCTGAGGCCCACCCCTGGCTACCTTGATTTCATCTCTGACTCACCCAATGAATTAGAGGATTCTTTCCTGACTTCTATTTTGATGGTTATTCATAACCCCAAATATCCTGGAGAGATTTGAAATTAACCCATATTCAACTGTGAACTAGGGAAGCGCTGCTGTTATAAATGTGGGTGCTTTCATTAAAAACCGCAAATGAAATTAAACTCAGGGAATTTCGGCAACTGAACCCAGAAACAAATCTGTGCTTTCTGGATCAAAATTCAGTTTATTCTTGCTTTGACTCACCAACATGTACAGAAATAAGGTTCTCTTTGAAATTTTAAAATGTGGAATCTCTCCAGATGACATAAATGGAAATAAATTCTTAGCTAAATTAAAATTTCTGTTCAGGCCTCTTTGGTGCAATTTTGATTCAAATTATAACACAGAGACATCCTGCAAATGCCAAATGTTTAGTCCTGATGGATGAAAATTTCTCCTTTCTACTTCATCTTGAAGCAAAAGAGAGAGAACAGCTATACAATTCGAGAAAACATTGGGCTACTGTTCCATAATCCCTAATGACTTGCCATCTGGAATAAGGCAAAGTAGAGGTAGTGTCAAGTGACATCTGGAGAGGTACAGATTTCCTACCTAGTAGGAAATTATACTGGATTTAATTCTTCATCAGGGAGAAACTGTTTAATTGGCATTCACTCTATACGGTTAGAAGTCAATTTGTAAAACATTAGGTGTTTGCAGCCAAACCACAATGAGAAGGCAGGAAAAAAAAGTGAAACGGGAGAAGGGTGAACATAATGTGATCACAACAGCTGTGCCTATCCACAACTCATTCAGTGTGGTTGTAGAAACATCTCTTTGATGTAACTTGTTGCTTCAAGCGAAGGTAACTACGTTTAGGGGCAATTCTCCGATTAACCACATTGGGAATCAGGGAATACAGGTAATTTTCGACGACGACCACAATTGAGCCCAAAATTTCTGTTATTAAGTGAAACATTTGTTAAGTGAGTTTTGTCCCATTTTACGAGCTTTCTTGCCACAGTTGATAGCAATAGCACTTAGGTTTATATACCACTTCACAGTGCTTTACAGCCCTTTCTAAATGGTTTACAGAATCAGCATATTGCCCCCAACAATCTGGGTCCTCATTTTACGGACCTCGGAAGGATGAAAAGCTGAGTCAACCTTGGGCCTGGTGAGACTCAAACTGCCAACTTGCAAGCAGCTGGCAGTCAGCAGAAGTACTGCATTCTAACCACTGCGCCACCCCGGCTCTTACAAACAAGATTACTGATAAATTAGTAATCCGGTTCTTTAATGAATCTGGCTCACCGTTGACTTTGCTTGTCAGAAGTTTGGAAAAGTGATCACATGACCTCGGGTCACGACAGCCGTCATAAATATGAACCAGTTGCCAAGCATCTGAATTTTGATCACATGATCATGGGGATGTTGCAAAGATTGTAACTGTGAAAAATGATCATGTCCCATTTTTCAGTGCCTTGTAACTTTGAACAGTCAACTAAACGCATTGTTGTAAGTCAAGGACAACCTGTAACACAACTGTATTGAAGATGGACCATTTTTTGCAGTATCTTAGCCTACAAATTTAACACAATGAAATCTGAAATTCTTAGAAAACTGAACTCCTTTGGAGTTTCACGAACATTTCCTTTTTTTTTTTTACTGTGGCCACTGTTCTCATCCTGCTTTTGATTTTTTTTTTAAAGACTTAACCCACAGCTACCTAACAGGAAATTTTTTCTAATATGGAAAAGCCTAGAAACAAACAAACAAACACCATATATGTTTTTACTACCCAGGTCACTGCTGTTAACAAGCTTAGTATTGCTGTGTTTCTTTTAAATGTCTGGAAACATTAAACTAACATTAAATGTGGGTCTGTCTTTCCATGCCAGTTGGAGTCTCCTAATTGTAGTTCTTCAACACAAAGGACTTTTTCTTGGATAACTGGATGGGCCTTAGAAATATCTCCTTCTGACCCAGGACTCACACTAATGTCCCATCTGTTGCAGCCAAAGATTTGCGCCTTAATCTTTTTCAGGGACATCTTCTCATGAACTCACCTCAATCTCTCTGGGCAGAAATGAGGTTTGACGTACGCTTTCTGGCAAATGAAGATCTTTTTTTCCCCCCTTTAATCATGATTTGTTCACTCCACAAGAGCCCCAAGCACAGCGGTTGGCTCTTTCTATAAATACAGGTAGTCCTCGATTTAACGACCATAATTGAGCCCAGAATTTATGTGAGAAATTTATTAAGTGAATTTTGCCCCATTTTATGACTTTTCTTGCCACCTTTACTAAGTGAATCATGGCGGTTGTTAAATTAGTAATTTGGTTGTTAAGTGAATCTAGCCTCTCCCCTGGACTTTGCTGGTCAGATGGTCGCAGAAGGGGACTGCAACCGTCATAACTATGGGTCCGTTGTCCAGTGTCTGAATGTATATCACAAGGAGATGCTACAACAATCATAACTATGAAAAATGGTCATAAGTCACTTTTTTCAAGTAACTTTGAATGGTCACTAAATGAACTGTGGTCAGTCAAGGGCTCCCTGCAACTTTTCTTCAGCTTCGGAGCCAATGCCAGTGTCTCTCTGTTCCTTCCCTTATCAGGGAACATTTTGTCGCTCCGATAATTTTTTTCAAGAGTAGAACATGCTTAAATCTATAGAACCTGGAAAAAGCAACAATCAAACAGCAGCCATCCCAGAAAATTCAGTAAAAATCCTGAAGGAACTGGGGGAAAAAAGATGATAATTAGTAGGATGTGGATATACCAGTTGCCCTCGACCAGGGGTGAAATGCTCCCGGTTCAGACCGGATCGCCCGATCCGATAGCGATAGAGACGGGTGGTTTGGATTACCTGTAGCAAAAATCCCTGCCCCTCCCCTCATGCCCAGCTGAGCCACATGATCATCAGAGGCTTTTTTTTAATTTTTAAAAGCATTATTTCTACAATCTCTTCCACCAAAGAGGTTATAGAAAAAATGTTTTTAAAAGAAAAAAAGCCTCTGCTGATCAGGCAACTCAGCTGGAATCATCAGAGGCTTTTAAAAGCATTTTTTTTACAACTCTTCAGCTGGTTTTAAAAGTAAAAAAAAAAAGTTGGCCACGCCCACTCAGTCATATTACCCCACCACCACCAAGCCACACCCACAGAACCAGTAGTAACAAATTTTACATTTCACCACTGCCCTCAATTTACAACAGTTCATTTAGTGACTGTTCAAAATTACAACGGCAAGAAAGGGACACGACCATTTTTCACGCTTCAGACCGTTGCAGCCTCCCTGTGCTCACGTGATCAAAATTCAGATGCTTGGCAACCGGTTCATATTTTATGATGTTTGCAGTGTCCCAGGGTCATGGGATCAGCTTTTGCGACCTCCTGACCCGCAAAATCAATGGGGAAGCCAGATACACTTCACAAACGTGTTACTAACTCAACAAATGCAATGATTCACTTAACAACTGTAGCAAGAAAAGTCGTAAAATGGGGCAAACTCACTTAACAAATGTATCACTTAGCAACATAAATGTTAGGCTCAATTGTGGTCTTCACTTGAGGACAACCTGTATGTCATGTGAAGACAGTACAGATAGTCCTTTAGTTACAACTGTTAGAAGTTACATCCGCATCCAATGAAGGTACATATGACCAGGGTTCTGACGTTCCAGTAGGCTGGGCCTGTCCCCTCCCCCATGGTCACATGATTGCATTTTCAGGCACTCAGCGAGCCATCCACATTTCCAGCGGTTTGCAATGGCCCGCAGTCACATGACCATGATTTACACTTTTGTTGAAAACCGCCATTTCTGATTTTCAGCAAAAAAACAACAACAACCTTGTGAATCATGGGTTTGCTTAATGCCTGTGGCGTTTTCTTAACAACTGAGGATTGGTTTAACAGTCATGATGATTACCTGGTTTATAACCATCATGACTTACAACAGTAATAGGCAGGCTCCATAAGTCAAGGACTACCTGGAATGAGATACGAGATCGGTATCAACTGGCTGTGGACTCTTTTTGTATGGTGTGGTAGACCCTCTGTTGTACAGTCTACACAGATGGATTGTGTGTGGGTTGTGCCTTTCAATTAACCTTTTCCAGAATGAAAGCATAGGTTGTATGACATCATATTTTGTTGATATAATGCTGAATGTTGCTATCGGTTTGATATAAAACAAATGCTATCCGCAGAGTTAATGTATTTATTGGAAAATGTTTGGGATGTTGTCCTCTATTTCTTAACACTCCTGTTTAATTAGCCAGGTGGACAGAAAGCAACAGGTCAAAATTATCCCAGAAAACTTAATAGCTTTCCCTGGTCCAAATCAAACTTTTTTTTTTTAATGCTACCATCCTCCAGTTCTCTTAGTAGCCTACTAAGTACTCAGTAGGTAGTATAGTACTATATTACTCAGTGGTGGGTTTCAAAATCTTTTACTATCGGTTCTGTGGGTGTGGCTTGGTGGGCATGGCAGGGGAAGGATACCATAAAATCTCCATTCCCTCCCCATTCTAGGAGAAGGATACCATAAAATCTCCATTCCCTCCCCATTCTAGGAGAAGGATACTGTAAAATCTCCATTCCCTCCCCATTCTAGGAGAAGGATACCATAAAATCTCCATTCCCTCCCCATTCTAGGAGAAGGATACCATAAAATCTCCATTCCCTCCCCTCTCTAGGAGGATACCATAAAATCTCCATTCCCTCCCCCCACTCCAGAAGGATACCGTAAAATCTCCATTCCCTCCCCATTCTAGGAGAAGGATACCGTAAAATCTCCATTCCCACCCCATTCTAGGAGAAGGATACCATAAAATCTCCATTCCCACCCCACTCCAGGAGAAGGATACCGTAAAATCTCCATTCCCTCCCCACTCTAGGAGAAGGATACTGTAAAATCTCCATTCACTCCCCCCTCCAGGAGAAGATTATTGCAAAATCCCCACGTGCACACTATGTGAGCTAGCAGGTGTGTGGGCCACTGGCAACCATGGCGACTGCTTGTGCAAATAGGGCGGTGTGCACATGCACACTTGCCCACCACTTGTGCGGAACCATCCCCTCTCCCCACCCCCACCCCCACCAATCAGGAAAGCCAGAAAGTTTGGAGGCCACTGCCATAGACAATCCTGGTTACTAAAGGATGTTGAAGAATTAGAAGGGTTGCTACGCTTTCTTCTTTGCCACAAAGTGGGATCCCTCTGCGAGCTCAAAGTCTTTTTTTGGAAGCCCAAGGTGGTGCTGAGTTTCTGGGTAAATAAAAAGGTTTGCGTCAAACAGAATTTAGCTCTTCGCTAACTCTCTGAGCTGTAGAATGTTTCTTTCAGATGCTTCGTTCCAGACATGGGCCGCGATGAGTGCTCCCTGCTTGCTTTTATGAAGCTTTGATTAAACAGCCCTGCTGTAATCCAAAGTGAGCTGCAGGAATTCCTACCTACTTTGCCAAATCCCCCGTCCAGCATTACTAGCCAAGGTAGCCAAAATGAGGTAGATAGTACCGCTGCCAATTTGCCTATGAAACAGATCAAGGAGTTGTTGATGAGAACTCCGGGAGAGAAATCAGAACAATCCAACAGAAATAAACAACATTCCTGAGGACCGTTTGTGTGGATCCAGTCAATTGCTATGATATATTGTGTTAGTCTAAAACATTATATAGAGGTTTTTTTCCAGTTTGGGCTGAACATCTTGTAAGCACCTGGACATTGGATCCCATGGTTTAAGACTCTGTATAATATACAAATCCAACTTATCCAACAGATCATTGTTTAACCAAACCATGACTTAGTGAAATGTGTAAACCCAGCCAGAAACTGAATACGTGAAGCCAACCGTTGACATAATCAAGAAATGCTTTCTCCAGACAACAAAGACTATCCGCTGTAACAGAAGCCAGAAGCATCTCCAAACATTTGGAGGTGAGCTATGGGACCTTCCAGGCTGTAGAACCATATTATCAAAACCAATCTGACAATTCTCCCCCTCCATAGGTTTGTTTTCCTAATTTCCAGAGACTTCCTAAAATCTGACAGAGGACAAAGAACATAGAACAGATGAAAATTTCCCATGTCCTGTGATCTCTCATCATTATCCTACTCAATAAATCTGCAGGAAACATTAAGAAGAATATGGGACGAGGCTCAGCTGAGAGGACAAAGCTTGTAATGAGGTTGGTGGCTTGGAAGAGAAGATTTAGAGGGCACATGAGCTGCAAAGTCCATACAATAGTGTTGTGGCCTGTTGGCCACCAGCCTCTCCAGTAGCCAAATCAGAGGAGGAGGAGGCATGAGAGTCAGGGTCAGCATCAAGGCAACCTGACGACAGAACGGAGCTGGCAGAGAGAGAGACAGAGGTGGAGCCCTCAGATGGAGAGTCAACAGCCCCCAGGTCTGGAAGTGGCTGATGAGGCAGAGGAGGAACAGCTGGGTCCAGTGCCTGACACGCAGATGTGCAGAAGGCAGAGAAGAGAAGAACAGTGGAAATCCATGGGCCGATCCTTGGGAAAGAAGAGCTACCGCTGCTAACAAAACCCCATCCTAGCTCTGGGGATAAAAGGTAGGGGACGGAGTTGAATAGATGTGGCAGACAACTATTCATCTTCCAGCTGGATGGACTTGTTCGCCTGCGTTGAGGGAGAAACTTTTTGCCGGGACTGCCAGCACTCCTAATAAAAGAATCTTCCAGTTAACTCCAGAGGGTTTGTTGTGTTTGGAGAGCTGGGTCACAACAAATAGCCTACATTTTAGTCTTCATGGGCTTCAGAATTCTTACAGGCAAATTCCCTACTTCTGGCCAGGATCTTTGACTCATTTATTTAGATTCATTTAATTAAAAAATTCAGTCAACCCACCAGCCTCAGGTGTACAGTGCGCTAGAGATAGACAAGCTTCCTTCAAGCTGAATTTGATGCTTGGAGATTTCATGAAGGTTTGAGGAAGTGATTTGTTACTGTCTTCTTCCAGCATGAATCGGTGGCTAGATCATAGAGATATAAATAGGAAAGAGAGAAGGAGGGAGGGTGGGAGAGAGGGAGAGAGAGAGAGAGAGAGAGAGGGAGGGAGGGAGGGAGGGAGGGAGAGAGAGAGAGAGAGAGAGAGAGAGAGAGAGAGATCTTACCAGCAACCTATAGTTCTGTTATTTCCTGGAGGCTTCCCTCCAAGTGCTAACTAGGTTCAACCCTGCTTAGTTTTCCAAAGCAGACATTGGCCAGGTGGTTTCACCTGTTGAAAGAGAGAGAGAGAGAGAGAGAGAGAGAGAGAGAGAGAGAGAGAGAGAGAGAGAGAGAGAGAGAGAGAGAGAGAGAGAGAGAGAGAGAGAGAGAGAGAGAGATCCTCGAGAAATAAAAATGGTGGTTGGCTGCAATCCAGCAGTTTGGAAGTGAGCCCAGAAAAAGACAATCGTGGGGTGATAGAAAGTTTCCTGGAAGGTTAGAGGGAAAACATGCTTAGCTGGCCTCCTGATAAATAGAACTTTGTTCACGCACATCATTAGTGGTTATTTGATGAGAGTGTCCATAGCATGCTACCAACATTTGGAGACCCATAGCTCAAGGTGCAAACATCTCAGCCATCTTCCCCCCAGCCCCCCGTCTCACATCTGCACCTCACAGATGGAGGAGGAAGAGGGAGGGAGCAAATGAAGGATGGGTTAGCTTAGAGATACAGACAGTTAAGGACGAAAATCACCCATGTGCAACGCATTTGGATACAGCACCATAGACTATTTGATGTGGATCACATTATGAAAATGAAGCGGGGGGGGGGGGAAATAACACTGTAGATAGAGCCATATGGGAAACAAGAACACTTTGCTCTTAGATGTTGAATGTTTTAGACATAAAACTTAGAAGTACAGTAAAAAGCAAGTGCTCTATTGGGAAAGCAGAAATGTGAAGGTTCTCAGCTTATGACCGTGCATGAGAATTCAGTCCAAAACCTTTTCCAAAATGTCATGCTTGGGGGCTTGCACTCTGACAGTTAAACCTCTTCCTGCCCTCCCATAATTAAAGGTTCACTAGGAAAGCTGGCCCTCTTTCAGACTAATACAATCCATGCACACATCTGCACGTCTCAGTATGTCAGAGGTGATGCTGGGCTGTTATTAGGGACTTGAAAAACATAAAACACTGACTCTTAGACCAACGATTATAACCAGACTGTTTGCCTGGTCTTATTACATATCGCTGGAAGATGTCTGTTACTTATTGAATCTTACATTGATTCCAGTAACAGCCTATTCCACTACTGTGTTGAAAATATTGTGCAGGGGGCAGTTTGTAATAAGATTACACATGGTCCTCAATTTACAGCCATTCATTTAGGGAATGAATTCCACTTTCTACACCTTTCCTGGCGCTTTAATCAGTAAGTCACAGTGGTTCTAGTTGCAAAGGGAAGGGCAGACTCTGGAAATGTCTTGCTTTGGAATTCCTCGCATTTGGAATTCTGTCTTTTGGTGATGCATCAGATTTACTTGGCTAATATAAAGAAGGCTTGGGACGATTTGATACAGATAGAAATGGTGCTTCAAATCATCTGTCCCCTCACTAACCCCTAGAGGTACTTTCTTAGAGGCTTTCTGATCTGCCCCCATAGGATCAGGATTCCACAATCCTAGGGAGGGATTAAGCTGGACGTGTACAGGGCCAACCCTCAATAGATGAAGATGAGAGGCAATCAAAATTTGGCAACCAAGCAGGTCTAAATAAAAATAAATAAAATGTTTAATTATTATGTATGTGCAACAGAGAAGAGTAAGGACTGTGATGAACAGTACAGGTAATCCTCCACTTACAACAGTTCATTTAGTGACCAAAGTTAAGACAGCACTAAAAAACATGAATGACCTTTTTTTCACTCTTTTATGACCAATTGCAGCATCCCCATGGTCACTGATCAAAATTCAGATGCTTTACAAATGACTCATATTTACGACGGTTGCAATGTCCTGGGGTCAGGTGGTCCCCTTCTGAAAAGCAAAGTCAATGGGGAAGCCAGATTCACCTTAACGACCGTGTTACTAACTTTACTGCAGTGATTCACTTAACAACTGTGGCAAACAAAGATCGTAAAATGGGCCAAAAATTCAGTTAACTGTCTCATTTAACACCAGAAATTCAGGGCTCATTTGTGGACTTTCATGCTAATACAATCCATGCACGTGTGACACCTGTAATAAATTGCCAAAGTATATGAAATCTCTATAAAAACATACATGCAAATAAAGTTTTACAGGTATTTAATTCCACCATAGAAATTCTCGGATTTAGAACAGTTATAATGCCAACATATGAACTGGTGATGATGGTAACTTTTATTTAAGTATGTAAGGTTTCTTGTATGGACAAATATGGAGAGGAAATTGCAGGCTCACACTTTATAGCCACATATTAATTTACTTGTCAGTTGCCATGCTTGTATTTTATTTGCAGTGAGAGAGCATGAAGATGGATCTAGTCTGCGGATTTACATGTGCAAATTCCCTGAGGGTTACATGTGTGCACAGCTTTGAAAAGTAGTCCTTGAATCATCAGGCATAGAAAAGGAAGTTTTTAAATTATCATGGTTATATAGCCAGAAGAGGAAAGGTAAGAACAATTCTCTGTTTGAACAGAGGTCTTCAAACTTGGCAGCTTTAAGACTTGTGGACTTCAACAAGCCTTGGTGGTGCAGCAGACTAAAGTGCTGTTAAATAGCACCAGCTGCCTGCAATTACTGCAAGTTCGAATCTCACCAGGCTCAAGGTTGACTCAGCCTTCCATCCTTTCGAGGTAGGTAAAATGAGGACCAGGATTGTGGGGTCAATCAGCTGACTTTGTATAAAAAAGAACACCGCTTGTGGGGGGGGGGGCGAAAGCCCTACTAAGCAGGTATATACAAAAGTATGAAGGCTATTGCTTAACGCACTGTAAGCTGCCCTGAGTCTCCGGAGAAAGGGTGGCATATAAATCGAACTAATTGAAATCGAACCAATAAACTTCCAGAATTCTGGGCGTTAAAGTCCACAAGTCTTAAAGCTGCCAAGTTTGGGGACCCCTGCTTTAGAAGAAATGATTTTATCTGGAAGATTTATATCAAGGGTGTCCAATTTTGGTAACTTCAAGACCTGTGGACTTCAACTTCCAGAATTCTGGGAATTGAAGTTCACAAGTCTTAAAGTTGCCAACATTGGACACCCCGCATTTATATCCTGCTTTCCATTTAAGAACTCAAGGTGGCATAAATGGGATTTCTTTCTCCCATTTGCCCTCACCAACCATCACCCTGTGATGTAGGTTCAGCTGAGAAAGTAGCTGGCTCAATAAGTTTTGATGGCTTATGGTGGACTGAAATCTGATGTCGGATTTCAGTACCTGAACACCACCACCACACTGGCTGACGAATGGGGGAACTATGAAGGGAAAATCTGCTACCTCCAAAATATGGTGACGAAGAAGGGCAGCATGGTGGTGCCATTAAAGATTTGGCCATATTTGTCTGGGTGGACACCCTTGGTTCCTCCAGAGAAAAATTCAAGGAGAATTTGGGATCTCAGAGAAAAAAATAAATCAGGAATTTGTCAACTGATGAATCCTCAAAGAGGGGTTAGGCTAATTAACATTGTGGGCCTCAACACATCCTACATTATAAATATTTGTGGTTCACATTCTTCTTCCTCAAAGGCAAAATATATAAATAAATAAAAATACTGGACAACACAGTATCAACAGTAGACACCTTCAAATTTCTAGATTCTACCATATTGCAAGATCTAAAATGGACAACTAACATCAAAAACGTCATCAAAAAAGCACAACAAAGAATGTTCTTTCTGCGCCAACTCAGAAAGCTCAAACTGCCCAAGGACCTGCTGATACAGTTATGCAGAGGAATTGTTGAGTCTGTCATCTGCACCTCCATAACTGTCTGCTTTGGTTCTGCAACCCAACAAGACAGCCACAGACTTCAGAGGATAATTAGAACTGCAGAAAAAACAATTGCTACCAACCTGCCTTCCATTGAGGATCTGTACACTGCACGAGTCAAAAAGAGGGCTGTGAAAATACTTACAGACCCCTCACATCCTGGACATAAAACTGTTTCAACTCCTACCCTCACTATACTATAGAGCACTGCACACCAGAACAACTAGACACAAGAACGGTTTTTCCCGAACACCATCATTCTGCTAAACAAAAAATTCCCTCAACACTGTCAAACTATTCACTAAGTCTGCACTACTATTAATCTTCTCATCGTTCCCACCACCCGTCTCCTCCCACTTATGACTGCATGACTGTAACTTTGTTGCTTGTAACCTTATGATTTATATTGATAGTTTCCTAATTGCTTGTTTGTACCCTATGACTATCATTAAGTGTTGTACCTTATGATTCTTGATGAACGTAACTTTTCTTTTACGTACACTGAGAACGTATGCACCAAGACAAATTCCTTGTGTGTCCAATCACATTTGGCCAATAAAAAATTCTATTCTATTCTATTCTATTCTATTCTATTCTATTCTATTCTATTCTATTCTATTCTATTCTATTCTATTCTATTCTATTCTATTCTATTCTATTCTATTCTAAAGACGAAAAATGAGGAATTTCTGATGGGGGAAAAAAATTGGCCTGCTTTTTTCTTGCACCCATTCACAGATTTTTCTGAAATGGATTGTTGACTTATTTTATTACATGTGTGTGTCTGTATAATCATTTCGTAGCCACAGAAAGCAAAGGTGACACTTAAGGAATTATGCTCTGAGGAGATTCTGAATGCTATAATAGGATCAATTTGATTTATCCACCACTGGGAGCTATGTTTGGAATGGGGTCAACAGTCTGAGCACAGGACTGATGGGGGAGCAGATAGTTTAGAGACCCTTCCGAAGGTCCCCTCTTTGTAAGCCAAAGGGAAGCAGAGTCAGGATGAGGTGAACCCTTTTACTGCCTGTTCTCTTGGGTCAACAAAGGGTCTGAGTGAGATCATTGCGTTTCTTGAAACAGACGGCCTCTCTCGTGTCCTTCAGACTCACTCTGTGTTTGGAGGACTAAAAACCCTAAGTATGTAAATGGCAGCTGGCAAAAATGGGAATTCGCTTTTTCGTGCACTTCTGCTTTAGAGATAGAAGTAAAATGCTGGTTTCTAACAGGAGGTACCCAAATGGCCCTGATCAAGGGACTTGGGGGCCTCTCTGTATCAGCTTTTCTCAAAAAGATGTCCAGCAAATATGTTGGGATGGATTCTTCTCCCTCCTGTTTTATCATTTGGTAACAGAAGAGAACCCAGGTGATTTTGGGTTCTCCCAAAGGTGTTTTTTTTCAAGAGGCAACTGGACTTTCTGGTTTCTTCTTTTGAAGACGTTTCGCTTCTCATCCAAGAAGCTTCTTCAGTTCTGAATGGATGGTGAGGGATGGAAGGATTTATATCCCTTGCATGGCTTGTTAAAAGAATGCAAACGACGCGTTCTCTGCAAAGTGTATAAATCCTTCTATTCCCCACCATCCAGTCAGAGCTGAAGAAGTTTCTTGGATGAGAAGTGAAATGTATTCAAAGAAAAAAACCAGAAGGTCCAGGTTGCCTCTTGAAAATGCACGTTTGGGAGAAGGGAAGATTATAAATAATTAAAGTTGATTTTTGGGAACTGTAATTCCAGCTCATCTGGCGGCCACCTTGGATGAGGGAGGGACGTTACGTTATATTACAGCAGCATCAATGGTGAAATTCAGCCGGATCTATCCGGCTCGCACGATCCGGTAGGCCGGCGGCGGAGGCTCCGCCCACCTGTCTGAATGTCATCATATCCCATTTTTTTACCCTCTGTGCATGCACAGAAGGCTCTGCGCATGCACGGAGGAGGCGCATGCTCACATTTGCTATCCGGTAGCGAAGGTAAGTGCATTTTAGCCCTGAACAGCATAGTCTTTAAATTTGGTTCTATAGGCATATATATATATATAGTATGTTAAGTCTATATTATAGGTATGAGAGAAGAATGAAACAATATTCTGAAATATAAAGACTTTCAGTACACTTATTGGAGCGAACAACTTCAGAAGGGTTTTCTAGCTATTGCTACTTTTAAATTAAAAAGCTCCTCTCATTTCTGTAACTGCTAATTATGGGAGGGGATGTAACGATCTTCCTGTGTTTTGTGAAATTAGATCTAAGAAAGCCCTGTCCCAAAGGAAGGAAGTCATACTGTAGATCAGAGAAAACTCAGAGGCTTATGAAGCAAGAGAAAGTCTAGGTAGCAGCCTGATAAGGGGCAGCTCAGTTCATGGGGGGCGGGGGGGGGGGGCTCTCAAAATGGACCTTCTGTAGTTTTGGGAATCTAAAAAGAGAAGGGAGAAATATTTTTAAATCTTGCAAGATTCTATTTAATATAATGCTCATGCTAAAGATAGTTTTTATTTATTTTTTTATTTTTATTTTTTAATTTGATTTATATACCGCCCTTCTCTGGAGACTCAGGGCGGCTTAAGCAATAGCCTTCATACCTTTGTATATTTATACAAAGTCAGCTTATTGCCCCCACAACTGGGTCCTCAATTTACCCACCTTAGAAAGGATGGAAGGCTGAGTCAACCTTGAGCCTGGTGAGTTTCGAACTGGTGTAATTGCAGACAGCTGGATGTTAATTGCTGCCTTACTAGGAGGCATTAGCCTCCTACGCCATTCAGGCACCTATGGATCATAGTGATGATCCTTCTGTAATGTTTCTTGCCTGGACTATCTCAAAGTGCTAACAATCTTGCAAATCTCCCAAAAGCGGGTTTATGGTTTTTTTTTTTAAAGAGGCAACTGGACTTTTTTTTTTTCCTTGAAAACCTTTCGCTTCTCATCCAAGAAGCTTCTTCAGTTTCAGGAGGAGAAGCGAAATATCTTTAGGGAAAAGCAAAGAAAGTCCAGTTGCCTCTTGAAAAAAATACCTTTGGGACAACTATGACCTGGATGACTAAGAATCTCCATAGATATTCCCGCATACTGTTTCAGGGCTAGAGCGTCACAGAAAAACCTCCGCGGCTGATGGATTTATGAGCCTCATCAGTATCTCACGGCATGTTATAGGCCATTGGCTCTGCTAACCACTATAGTCAGATGGGGCACAAAGCATTCTGACATAGCATGTCTGATTGGTGATGGAACAATCATTTGATGGACATTAGGAATGTTGGGGTATATGAGCCTTTGGTAAAGACAGGAGAGTCCCATATGGCCATATTGTTTTCATGATTGCCTGTAGCCTAGGTAAGTGAATTATATCTATTACGAAGTCTCACATCTTCATTTGCTCGGTCAGCACAGATGTAATAGCAGATATAAGGATCTGTAGGTGGGACAAACAGCTGCATTAGGCATCACACGCCTCCTGTAAATGTTCCTCTTTGATGTCTTTGTTTACAGCTAAGCTTATTTCTGCTACTGAAAGATAGCTGGGGGAAAAAATCAAACAGCCTGAAGGAGATTGGATCTGAATAGGAAATTTAAGCTCTTATCAACTCCATCCATGGATCTGCAAAAGAGAAATGCCAAGGATGTTTCTCCTACTGGTACAGAAGCCAATTTAAGTGACATTGTGCCTATTGTCAGCAGTTTCAAATTCAGCTCTGTTGGCACACATCTGCATAAGGTAGTTCTTCAATTCTGATATTCTCAAGCATAGGTTGCCACCTTGTGGTGATCAGAAGGAAAAATAAAGTTGGAAGAACCAGAAAAATTGGAAATAGATGCCAGGTGATCATTAGCAGAAACAAAGCCTTATTTTAAAAAAATAGAGAAAGGGGAGGGAGGGAGAGAGCGAGAGAGAGAGAGCAAAAGGAAAACAGGAAAAAAACCCGTACGTGTCACCCTTCAAATCAAATGTCTAAGATAGATAAATGCTTTAAAAAATTCTAAACTTCAACTGAAAGCATGCATAGTGCTAAAACTTTACTTAAACAGCCACGAAGCAGAATATAACTAAAGCCACAGAAATGTAGTTTATTAATGCTTAATGCATTGTAAGCCGCCCTGAGTCTCCGGAGAAGGGCAGCATATAAATCAAATTTTAAAAAAAATTAAAATATCTCCACTGCAGTAGAACAAAGCTTGTAATGAAAAGCCCTAGGATTGTGATGGCGAACCTATGGCGCGGGTGCCACAGGTGGCATGCAGAGCTGTATCTGTGGGCACCGAGTGTTGCCCTAACTCAGCTGCAGCACGCATGTGCACACCGGCCAGCTGATTTTTGGGTCTTTCGAGCCCAGCAGAGGGGTCTCTAGAGGGCCTCCGGGTGTGTGTGGAAGGCTGTTTTCACCCTCCCCAGGCTCCCAAGAAAGCCTCTGGAGCCTGGGGAGGGTGAAAAACAGGCCTACCAGGCCCACTGGTAACCTTTTTGCCGTCACGTACCAAAAGCGAGGGGAGTGTGGGGCGAGCATGTGTGGGGCACTGGGGCATTGAATTATGGGTGTGGGCACATGCACGCGTGACCCCCCCCCCCCCACGCTCCCCACGCCATTTGGCACGCAATGGCAAAAAAGTTAGCCATCACTGCCCTAGGAGAATTATCTCTGAAATGGTAAGAAGGTGTTAGGTTTGCTTTGTGAGACAAAGAATTACGGAGTTTAAAAATACCACTGAGCAATCTTCTTATTATACAGATTGGAACATGAAAGAGAACCCAATTTAGGGTTAGTGATAAAGTAGCAGCTGTACAAACCAGGAAATGGACCTCCTTAAAAACACCCAGGATTTCATCCTTTCTATTGCACAACGACAGCAAATCTTCAATTCCTTGCAATTTTTCACTACAAATAGCCCTTGACTTATGATCAAAATTAGAAGCAGAATTTCCATCACTAAGCAAGGTAGTTGGTTAAGTGAGCCAGGCCTGATTTTATAACTTTGTCAGAGTTATTAGCTGAATCATGCGGTTAAGTTTCTCTCTTTCACTTTGCTTGTCAGAATCTGGCTATGACAGTCACAAATGATTATCATACTGTCCCCATAGTGAGGTAACTCTCATACTCACTGGTGGCCAAGCGCTGAAATTTTGATCACATGTCTGTGAGGATGCTGTGAGAGTCATTAGTGTGAAGAATGGTCTTAAGTCACTTTTCAGTGTTGTGTGGCTTTCAATAGGCCACAGATTTTTGTAAGTCAAGGACTACATGTATGGGCCTCTCCAGAACCTGCTAATCTCTTCACAGTTCCCACTAAAACTTTTTCAACTTATATAATAATAATAACAACAACTTTATTGTCATTGTACGTGTATACACAGTATATCCATACAACGAAATTCACCCAAAGACCAGGTCCAATCCACATAACAATCCCCAAACACACTCCCACCCACCACAATTCCCCACCCCTAAACCACACAATCACCCACACAACAATTTATGGCCAATACAAGTGCAAAAACCGATCGGCATTGATTGTTTGATATTATATCTACCACTGCTTTGGGTGAACAAAAGTCTGTGGGATCTAACAGGACAGTACCTAATTTAATACAAGCCAGTTCTTAGGCTAAGTGAAGAAACCATTCCTTAGAAAGCAGATGCTGTGGGAAGCTGTGGCATTTCCTCCTTAAAAACCACGATGACAATCTTGTTTGGTCTAGTGGTTGAGGCATCCTAGAAACCAGGAGACTGTGAGTTCTAGTCTCACATCAGGCATGAAAAACCAGCTGGTGGCCTTGGTCCAGTCACACTCCCTTAACTCAACCCACCTCATAGAATTGTGGGGAAATATAGGGGAAGGAACATCTTGTGTCATTTATAAACAATAATAAAGGCACAGGAGATAAAATGAAATAAAAGCATTAAGAAATGTATGTACACAATAAAGTTACTTGTACAATTCTACCCTGATGTCCTAAATTGACCTGCCAGTCTCAAGCAGTGTAGAGGATAATCCTTTAACTCAGGATGATACAGTATAAAGTTGGCTACCTTGCCAGTTTTTTTATGTGGCAAAGGCCATCCTTTAGAATTTCTTGGGTAGCAAAATAGTCTGAACCAGCATGCAAAACTGAATGAACAACTCAGAACTAGCCTGCCATTGACAATGAATTTGCCTTGTCCTCTCCAGATGTTGGGGGGGGGGCTCACAAAAGGCCTTTCCAAATGTTATTATTGTGCCACTGACCCCCCCCCCATTTCAACGAAATTGTCACCATAAAAAAATAACTTTAAAATCGATACATGTTATCCCAAAGAAATGCTGACAAATCTGGAGATATTCTTTATGGTATATCCCTGGAATTCTCACAAGTTATATATTTGCTTAACGCATTGTAAGCCGCCCTGAGTCTCCGGAGAAGGGCGGCATATAAATTGAACCAATAAATAAATAAATAAATAAATTTCCCCGAAGTACAGTGCAAAGTTAAAGAATTTCTCATCAAAGGGATGGACCACTTCAAAGATTATTAGGAGAAATTATTTAAGTTGTGACTGCTGTACCAGGACAGAGTTTAATCTCAACAATTATTTGATTTGTGAAAGTAGATACCCAGTTTTTTCAGTATTTCCTCTAGCAGGCATGACAATGGAGACTTTCTAGATTGTCCTTCATCAAAACAAAGGAAAGACAAATAAGGATTCTGGAATAGCTTTTCTCAAGCAGCTACCTACCAAATGATTTGCTGATTTCTACTACGCTATCCATGATCAGCAGCTCATGAGAGTTCTAGTCCAGAAAGTTTGTGCAATCAAAAATTAACATAATACAATATTTCTTTAAGACAATTCAACTAAGAACAATTTTGATAGGCCGGCTACTTGCATCAGAAAATGTATTATTCTAATAGAAAGGAATATTTGTAGCCCAGGGTTGAACTGTGGGCTCCTTGGTGTTCTCTGAGCTTGATTGTTTTCTTCCACATGTTTCATTAGGTAACATCGGTAACACTAGCACTGATGATGTTACCTAGTTTGGTGATGAAATGTCTACAAGCAACAACCAAGCTCAGAGAGCACACCAAGGACCCCACAATTGGATTATTCTGGATAGTTAGCTTTAAGCACCAACTCAGAAGTGGAAGAACATGGCATGATGTCACTTTTTTCTTTTTTTGAACTTGATAATAAAGCTGCATTTCTCTGAATAAAAGCCAGTATTCCCATAACCAAATTCAACTCATACCCAATTTGCAGAAGAGCTGTCCACCTGCTGAAATCTGTGCATAGGTCATCCTTTATCTGTTATGGTGGTAATTTGCAAATTTCTAATTCAATTGACTTCAATAAAACTGTCCCCATGCCCAAGAGATGTATCAGTGCCTAAGAACTATAGGCAATTCAGCGCTCTCCAGATATTTGGGCTACATCTCTTGTGATTTTCAGACATAAATGGTTGGAAATTATGAGTACTGTTGTCCAAATTAGCAAAAGAAAGTTGGAGCCTATCTTAGAAATAAGTAAGAAAAAGAACTGCGGCTAGTAAACTTCATACAGGTCTTCCATCAATAAACGTGGCCTGAGATCCAATCAAAACATATAATTGCATTTTGATATTTATTACTGTATTTTTCAGAGTATAAGACACACCTACCTTTTTTGGTGAGGAAAAGAAGAAAAAGAAATCTCTCTCTGCCTCTGAGCAATTTTGCCTCGTTGCAGCAAACAGCAAACAGCCTGCTTTACTTTCAGTTTCGTTTTCAGAATAGCTTGATTAGCCCAAGGGGGGGAAAAAAATCTGCTCCAGCAATTTACCTCTTTGTAGCAAGCAGCAGAATCCTGCGCAAAACAGCTGAGAGCAAATCAGCTGAGAGTCAGGAAGCCGATCCAATCAACTTCTGCTAATTAGGCTGTACTGAAGTTGAAAGGAGCTGTTTTTTCTTGCTGTTTGTTTGCAAGGAGGTAACTGCTGCAAGGTAGAGGCCAAAGGGTGGGGGCCAGTGGGTGGTCGGGGCTACATTCGGTGTATAAGAGGCACCTAAATTTTCACCCCCTTTTAGGGGGGAAAAAGGTGCATCTTATACTCCGAAAAATACAGTACTTTTATATTTTACCTTTCCCTTCCAGGGACAAGAACGTCTTTTTCAGATTTCTCAAATCTATCAAATAAGTTACTCAAATCACCAAATGAATTCATGGGATCTGAACTTAGGAATCAACCGCTAAGGTTCTGTAAAGACAGCAACACTACATTCATTCTCATATCCGATTGCAAAAACATGCCATGTCTTACCAACACATTCAAAACTAACCTTCAGACATTGTCGTGCATTGTGGCCATGGGGGAATCGCTACTTTTGATGCAAGAATTACAGCAATTGCTTCCTGAATTTGTATATTCAGGTGCAGGCCACAAGCCTTGAATAGCCTCTTAAAATGCAACCCATCCTTACGAACATTTTGCACATTTTTTTCAACCCTATGTTGACGTATCTTTGCATAAGCAAAGTGAAAGAGCACTGCATGCTTTCCTTTTTTTACAAAAAAGCATTGAGATGGGCAGTCAGTTCCCACGCTGTTAAATCTTTCAGTCACACCCCAAAGTAATCCAGCAATGCATGCTCCCCTATTCTTCAGGAGGCCCAAAGCATAAGAAGATAGAGTTCCCTGTTGACATACAAGTTCTGTGGCCCCTCTAGGCAGAATTGATGGATATTCTTAGCAAGGCTCCCCAGCACAGACTAAATAGCAATTTGCTGATAGACGTAAAGTTCCTCTTATGTTAAATACTGCAGTGATCAACCTCGCATATAATTGTCCAGAAGATTTTTATTTTTACATGGGACAACATCGACCAGTTTATTGGGATATTTGGCACATGAGCCTCTAGAAGGACAAAAGAAATAGAAAGCCCAAGTTGGTATGCACATTAAATTGTCTACCAGTAATATGTTCCCTCACTGCATATGGGAAAATATGCATGCAAAAGGACGCGCGCTGTTTGCTTATATCCTTATTTTAAGACTGCAAATTATGTGAAGCATGACTATGCTAATGTTTGCTTGTTAAATTATTAAAATTTATCTCTCGCCTATTTTACATTTTTTATGTTCTGCACTCTTAGAGAACTGCTCTTGAAGGTGCTTTCAGCACGTTGCACACTTTTTGAGCTATAGGATAATCCAGATACCAATTTAGCTGCATTGATTAAAAAACATTCTCCACTCACAGGAAGTTCCTTTGATACTTGGCAATTCAGAATTACACACTAGAAAAAGTGGAACTATTGCTTCAAGTGACAGGGTCTAGGACTGTGATGGTGAACTATGGCATCTCTGTGGACGTGCGAGTCATCGCCCCAGCTCAGCTCCACCATGCATGCGCAGTCACTTCTTACTGGCCAGCTGGTTTTTGGGTTTTCTCTGCCATGCATGCATGGGAGGTGGGGCACATGTGGGAGGCAAGCACACACATGGGGGGGGGGCACACGTGCATTGCATCATGAGTGTGTGCGCGCACACTTTCGGCACACGACAACAAAAGGTTAGCCATCACTGTTCTAGGAGGTTGTAGCTAACTTCTGGAAGTCCTATGACACTCTAGGTTAGCCAACTGCTTCAATAATGTAGCGACACCGTCCATGCCAATAGAAATGGGCATCATATTGTTTGTCACCAAAGGTAGCAAAATAATTGGGTTGACCATGTGTGCTACTTCCATGTAAACAGATCAAGCAGTGTGAAGGCCTTTGTTTCAGACCTGTAAGTCCAGAGAGAGTCTACAGCTGCAGATAGAAAACTATCTAAAGACAAACTATATTCTGGAAATAAACTACTGAAGACATTTCTAAAGAGAGTTGGAACAAATCAGATGTTTAGCAAACATATTAGCCAAAATGTAAATGAATGGGACATGGGGTGACCAATTAGCTACAAAAGTCAGTCTTGTGAGAAACAGTCCTAATGCTGAACATGTATCACCATTAAAAGCCCCCTTGGCCTGATGACACACCGCTTTTGTATCTAATTCAACAGGAAATTTAATCTGGAATAATAAATTAGAAAAAAACACACATCAACTATTAACCACAAGAGTAGCTGTTTTGGTGAACAAGAACAAGCCTTATGGAATATTATAGCTGTTGGTGAACAGTTAACTTCAAATAATGCAGAACAACTTAAGGTTTACTCCCTCTCCGATCACCTTGAAAACTTGCAGCTGCAAACCAAACTATGTTGTTGTTTTGTTGTTTAATAACCCACAAAAAAAGAAGCCATTATAGCATTTGTTTGAGTAACAATATACTTGGTGCTTTGGATTGGAAAAGTAAAAACATCTTGAAAGTACAGTCTCTTGGATGGATTTAACACTGCCGAATGTCCTTACAAGGGAATTGCTATAATGACCAAGAGATAGCTTAAATCATTTTGAATATTTTGTGTTGTTTTTAATTTTCTTGTCATAACACTAAAGTACAAGAGAGAGGGATGGAGGTAGGAAAAAGAGGGGTATCTTGGAAGCTGTCAATTTGGAAAAAAAATGTAACGAACCAAAAGAACCCAAAAGAAAAAGCCATCATTATTGATTGGCACCCTTTGGTATCAATGCATGTTTTAAAAGCCAGACATAGAGGGTGAAGCTATACAACCCAACTACAGTTATTGTGAAAACTCACTTGATCATTTAGGCACATACTGTTTATCCAGATAACTACCCATTTCCCAAAAATAAGACCCTGTCTTACATTTTTTTGAACCCCAAAATAAGTGCTTGGCCTTATTTTCGGGGAGGTCTTATTATTTTGGGGCGCATGGAGCAGGACGGGGCTCCTCTTGCAGTCTTATTTCCAGCTCTGTCTCCTTAACCAGAGGAAATGGCAGGGACCAGCTGTGCATGCGGTTAAATATTTTCGAGGAGGGCTTATTTTCCGGGGACGGGTATTTTAGTGCATGCACTCAAAAGCTCAATTGAGCTTATTATCAGGGGATATCTTATTTTCGGGGAACAGGGTATTATCTATATTCTCTGATCAAAGACCAATTGCAGCCATTATCATGCCTAATATCACAGCATTTCATTTCCTCCTGTCTGAACTTCTAGCCAGATTTAAGGAACAGGAATAAAACCCCTTTCTAAGCCAAACTTACAAGGTCAAGAAACAAAGATAGAATTGAATATAAGGAACTTAAAAATTATTTTACTCCATATTACTACTACTTTGTACGTATCTCACTACTGGCACAGATGAAATTAAAATCTGGCATCAACTTTAGGAGAGTTCCATGAGCCATTTCTAAAACTTGTGGGGAGGAAGTTCTGTCTGTGTATCCTTAATGTAGAAAAGCGGAGTGGTAGCCTACTGGTGAAAACTCTCACCTCCCACCCAGAAGGTTGAGGGTTCAATCCTAGGTAGCGGCAGATGTTTCTCTCCTAGGGTGGGAAATCTGCTGCAAACTCCACATAGGTGTCGGGAAGGGCAGCCAGTCAGTAAACGCTCAGCTCCATCCAGTCGCCCCGAATTAAAGGATTAAAGGGTTGTAAAGAAGCAGCTTTATCCCTAATGTAGAATAATGGATAGCATATGCAGCATGGACTCTACTTTTAGCACTCTGCTTCTTTCAGGCTTTCAGCATAAAATGATTGCCCTTTTCTAGATCTATATTATGCTCCTGTCCTGGTTTGTAGACTCATCATCCTCCAGACTGCTTTTTCTAATTGCATGGCACAGAATGCTGTCAATGCTCAGTACGTTTTAGAAGTGGGAAAGGAAGTATTGTCTTGAATTATGTTAGGCAAACAAAATGCCACACCACAAACACAAATAATTGTAGAATAATATTATTTTGCTGCATGCTGTGCTGAAAAAGCCAGCTTCTCAGACAACCCGGCACGGCGTCCCTGGTGCTAACCACTGAAATGTAGACTCTTGGAGGAGGCAGCCCAGCAGTCGTCTCCGTAAGTGGAAGATTAAGACAAAGGCGGAGCAAATTCAGCACCACTGTGACTCCTTTTATAAATACATCTGAAAACCACTGTCAGTCCCATGGAAAAACAGCAACAGATGTGAAAGACTAGGAAGAAGTGTTCCTATGCCCCAAATAAAAAGACACAGATGTACTAACAGTTCTCTTCACTGCCAAATCCACCAAATCCAGTGACAGGCCACACACATCGCTCCAGACAGAAACTTCCCAGCTAAGCTGCCTCTTGCAGATGAGAGGATCTCTACTCAGAAGCTCAAGAAAAGTGCCATTTAATGCTGACAGTTATTCACCTCCCAGGATACCTGGGCTATTTCCAAGGCCTGAAATTTAAGCCCCAAGGAGGCGTGACTAAGGATAAAACTAAGGCCAGGGGCATATTACAAGAATCATTAACAGTAATGCTAAAGCCAAGTAAAAAACCATTAACCACAGCATTGTGTATTGGCATTTGGGTTTGCGCTCATGAGAACTAGAATAACTGAGTTTCTCAGACTTCTGTTACATTGCGCTCTCTCTCTCTCTCTCTCTCACACACACACACACACACATGTACAGCTGACTTAAGGCAGCTTTCCACAATCTGAGGCTCTCTGGATGTGTTGGACTACAACTTCATGTATTACAACCAACGGTTATAGTGCCAGGATGGGAGCTGTTCTAATGTTAAGTCCTACAAGCACCCACAAGCGATCACAATCTGCAAAGCGGCAAAATCTGCTGTCCTAAACACTAGGTCGGTGCTTTTCAAATTTGGAAACTTTAAGATGAATTGGTTTCAACTCCACTCATGAAACACACTGCACTACATACATGTACCACTTGTTTTGTGAGAGACTAACATTGAGACAATAGCAACAAAAGAAAATCTAATTGTATTACAATATAGATTTGCTGATGGCCAGAACTACTTCTAATAAACAGTTGCCTTGAACATTCCCAGTAATATTTATTATACAATTTTTACCATCAGGAAAGCTCTTCAAATACTACCAGTCTCCATTTATTTTGAAACTATTTTCCTGTTTCCCATCTTTTCTTAGCTCAGCTCTGGGTATTGGAGAATCACAGATCTAAATCTCAGGACTGGGAGGTCTAATTTTATAGTTAAATTCCCCCCCCCCCGCCTTACATCCTTATACCAAAGTTTAGCCTAAGTTATTCAGTTGCTCATTGCTAATAACCCAAGATAAAATACAATACGTCTGCTCATATATTGCTCAAAAATAAGAATATTCTAGGATGTGCTTGGGTAACATTACAGAACAATGATAAGGGATTAGTTTCAGTAACTGGCCATTTGTGCCTATAGTCACTAAAATAGAGAATATGAAGAAACGCTGGCTGTCTTCGTGTCAACAACACTATGGAAGCCTTTAACTTAACAGGGGTGTCATGTAGCATAACCTCCAAAACAGAGGTGTCAAACTGGCGGCCCGCAGGCCGGATGTATCATGTGCAGGCCACGCCCACCCCAGCTCTGTGAAGGGGGGAAAAGTCACAATGTCATGTGACAGCAACACGACGCTGTGAGTTTGACACCCATGCTCTAAAATGTAACCTTGAAAATCAACACACATTACATACCCACAGTCACAGATCTCACAGATACATTTGCCAGAGGTTTGAGATTGTTGCGGCGTCATTTTGGAAAGATGGGATGGTTGCAGTCCTGGTGAAACTGGTTAGCTAGCTCTTGCGGATTCCACTGCTGTAAGGAACGGTAGAAGACTGTTGTGAGCTCATCCCAGCTAATCGAGCAGCGCAAATTCTCTTCTACCTTAAAACCAGCTACTGCTGAAAACTAATGGAGTCCTCACCTGGCCTGTAAAAGGTGCAGGGGACACATAACAACTTGTTTAGTAGTTACCTGGAGATCCTTTGTGAAGTCACCAGGTAGATTTGGCTTTGCAAGCAATAATACTGCCAAAACAGAGTATTTGCTCTCAGAATTGAAGAGTAATTCATATCCAAGTATAGAGGTGCTCCATTTAGGTTTGAGAATTGATACTTTTACCCCAACTGTGGGCAAATAATTAAAAATGGAAGGGGACGCATTAGGGACACTACTGAAATACTAGACAAGAACATGCAAATTTATACAATTATATAGCGAATTCGGCCTCAGAGGTCAATCAGATAGCAACCATAAGAACACAATATAATTTTTTTTGCCAGTTGATTTTGTTTCTCATTTCAGGTATCTGTGATAGCTAAAAAGATATAACTTTAGGATTCCAATATGTCCAAAGATAAGATACAGCGTATTAGGACCTACATTTTTCTTGGTTACTAGTCAAAATAAATCTAGACTTGGGCTCATGGCTAGAAAATTTGCTGAAACCAGAACAATATTTCTGGGACATGTCAGAAAACTCTTGCTATTGGTTCTTGCCCTGTATATTTATTAGCCTGTTTTTATTTTCAGTCAACTCAAGGGAATGTACATTCTTAATCTTTCTGCCTATTTTTCCCACAGCAATCCTCTAACTGTTGCCAGTCAAAAAAATTGCTTGTGTTACCAAAATGAATGAACAGTTAAACACGTTTTATAAGGAACTTTTGTCTTTTTAAATCTTTCTTGGCAAAAAGCTTTTGCCAGGGTCATTAACCCTAGTAAACCCAAGACGTATTTCCTGCTTTCTGGACAGAGTTCCCACATTTTCATCCAAAATTATGATTTAGGGGAGTTGCAAATATTTGTATTTGCATGTCACAGAATGAGTGTTTTTAAATATATTAGCTACATCCCCATAAGATTTATTTTTCTCTAAATTCACATCAACAGGGCTCATTGTAACTAGAACCAAAGTGCTTGATGTGATAAAGCCTTCAGGCCCTGATTTTCAATAAGAAGTCTGCAAGAGAACCCCCATGAAGAATAGCAAGTTCAACATTTTTTGTACCACACAATAAGTGAACAGACTAAACAAAATAGTATTGCAAGCCAACTGATAGAAATTCCTAATAATAGTTTCCCAATAATAGGAAATTGATGCTGGCTCACTCAGCATCACATAAAGACGATTTCTCATTAGGAGCGAAATAAGCAAATGGGTATAATACGTCAGATATCTTCTATATATTTGGCTTCCGAAAAGAATTGAAGCAAGGAAAATATAATGCACAGTCAGAAGATTTTCCCGAGGAAAGTTTATTATAGTATTGTTTTAAAAATGCATATTTTAAATAAATACTTAAGACAAACATTAGTTTGTAAGACGATCAGAAGTGATGTTCAGATGCTTGAATTCCAACATTATCCCCTCCTCATTCCTAAACTTAAGTCTTTAAAAATCCAGTTATTCTACTTTTTTGCTTTTTTTATCCATCAACTAATATCTAATACTTGGGATAAAAGTGAAGAACTAAAACCCAGCATCTTCCTTGTACCTTTTCCCTATGTTACTGGATTATAGAGCTAAGACATATTCACATAAGTGACTGGTAAGTAATGTTACATCTTCATTTTCTATGACTATTTATTTTAGAATATCTTGTGAAATTTATTTCTCCCATGCTTCCCTTTCTCCTTCCATATGCATCCAACTATGTTCTATAACAGTGTTTCTCAATCTTGGCAACTTTAAGATGGGTGGACTTCAACTCCCAGAATTCCCCAGCCAGCTGGTTGAAGTCCACCCATCTTAAAGTTGGCAAGGTTGAGAAACACTGTTCTACAGGATTCCCAAATCTCTAGAATAGATGTGGGGGTTACACAGGGAATAATTCCTCGTTTCACTAGTCTACTCTCTCTCTATTCCATTGCAAAATAGACACAGTTGGATACAATCTACAAGGGAGCTGATCTACACCAATCATTCAATTTATTCTTAAAATGCTTCTTAATTCCCAGTTATGGACAAAACATGAAATATTCAAAGACATTTGATTTACTCAATTGTTTACCAAGGCACGTCATCTGTAGGTTTCTTGAGGAGTCAGACAAGATTTTATCTTCCAAAATCTGAACAAAATATGCTATCGTAAACTTAGATAAGACATTTTATTGCTGTTTCTTTAACACGTAAAGGTCTTCTGTGACTATTCTTAAAAGACCTCAATTCATCTGTATTGTTTTGATCACTGATAATACAAAATTATCCAAGTTAATAGAACTGTGCAAGAAGCCTATAGTCGGGATTAGCTAACACTAACATTAAAGGTTGGGGTTTGCAAAAACACTTTTATCACATGAAGTATTATATTCAAGTCAGTGCATCATGATTATAAAACCATGGAATGGCTTCATCTTTGCAGTTGAGGGTTCTTTTGTGTCCATCTTCAAATTATTTTTCTGAAAGAGAAACATATCATTTTAAAATAGTTTTTTTTTAGCTAGGTACGTAGGTTGTGCACAAGATAAAAATCTTATTGTAAAAGAACCTCCATGGGAATCTCCAACCATCAAGTACAGAGAGATTATTTTCACAGACACTAACCACCACAGAATTAATTCATAATTCTATGAATTAAAATCATAGAATTTTAATTCTATGAAGGACAATATAGCCATTATCTAAAAATGTATTTTAAATTCAGGGATAGGCTTCTCCATTAATAAACCATTTCCCTTAAGAAGCATCTCATGCCAAAACCCTAACTAAATATAGTAAAATATAGTCTAGTGAAAAGAAGGACTAGGGGTGACATGATAGCAGTGTTCCAATATTTAAGGTGCTGCCACAAAGAAGAGTTCAACCAATTCTCCAAAGCACCTGAAAGCAGGATAAGAAGCAATGGATGGAAACTAATCAAGGAAAGAAGCAACCTAGAACTTAGGAGAAATTTCCTGACAATAAGAACGATCAGTGGCATGACTTGCCGTCAGAAATTGTGGGTGCTCCAACATTGCAAGTTTTTAAGTAGAGATTGGACAGCCATGTGTCTGGAATTGTAAACGATAGGGGTGTCAAACTCAAGGCCTGGGGACAGGATCCAGCCCGTGGGGTGCTTAGATCTGGCCTGCAGGGCCACCCTGAAAACAGTGAAGGACCAGCCTGCGGTGCCTCTGCCAGGGAAAACGGAGCTCGCAAGGGCCGCCCTCGCGAGCTCTGTTTTCGCTTGCAGGCGGCTGTTACAGGCAAAATCGGAGCTCAGGAGCCAGTTTTCGCTGGCAGAATATTCGATCCACCATAGGCGCTCCCGACACAAGTGATGTTGAGCTGGCCATGCCCCCCTGCCCATGCCCCCCCCCCCCCCCGAAATCAACCACAAGTCCTTAGTGAAATCAAGTTTGACACCCCTGGTATAGGGTCTCCTGCTTGAGCAGGAGGTTGGACTAGAAGACCTCCAAGGTCCCTTCCAATTCTGCTATTCTGTTAAAAACCTTATCCCCTGAATAAACTTTAAAAGCCAATCTTTAAAAAGAAAAAACAGCAAAACCCTAAACCTAACCCTTTACTATAAACTAGTTAGCATGACCACAATAACCTATTCTTAACTTAAACATTGTGATATAATAATATGCATGGATTTGGGCAATAGTATAAACCAGGAAGCTACTTGGACGTTGTCAGTTACACTTGCAGCTTCTCCACTCCGCTTTGAACGTAGACTATTTTGCACAACTATTTGTTTCTTGATGCACTGACTACCGCACCATCACTTGTATTCTGCGCTAGCAGCATCTCTTTCCACTTAAGAGGGTGCTCCAAAGTCACACATTAAAAAGTGTGGATATTTCCCCAACACCCAGAATTTGGGTTGCATTTCCACCTACAGTTTGAGAGATGCACTAACCTTTCCGTTTGTTAAATACATCTCCTCGGTCCTGCATGTCTCTCCTCTCTCTCGGCCGCAGCGGAGAAAATGCCACTAAAGGGGAGAAGGTATTCCTTTTTTCAAGATGACTCGGGGGCGATGATTTCTTGGCAAGTTCTGCATCAGACGCGTAAGGTTTTCCCAAAGAGCTAAGCACATCCTTTGTTTCCAGGCTCGTTGGACTGAGGTTAAACGCTGATCTGCACCTTGGCATTCGCTTTCCGGGATCTAGCGGGTGATCAAGTAAAGTCTTTTTCAGTGCTTTGTACCGATTGAGAATGGACTGGAAATCTAATGTGCACTCATTTCCTGACAGATAATCGGTCGTAGATTTGGTGTCTCTAGAGTTTTCTCCCGCGTCATCCAAGTCCAAATCATGGATGCTATTAAGACTGATAGATCCTCCTTCTTCTGGGAGGGTTTCTTGAAGTATACCTAGCTGGATACCATCATGGCTATCCGAACCGGTACTGCTAATTGCTTGAGAAGCATCCCGCAACGAAGTTGTACACATTGTAGAATTCTGACCCACACTGTGTAACAAAGTCTCTGATCCAGTATGGTTGCTAGAACCACAGCTCACCTTATGCACACTTCTATTTAAAGTCTGGAAGACTGCTTCTGGGTTTTCCACTTGGTCTGGAGCAGCAAGGGACCATTCTTTCTTGCAAATCATATCATCCAGCGGCCTAAGAGCCTCTTGGTGGCTCAGCAATTCATCAGTAATCCCTTGCTGCAAACTACTCGGGGGCTCCACATCTAAAAATGGAAATTCTGCTGCGTCGGATATACACGGTGACATAAACAATGTCAAACTTGAACTTAAACGGTGTCTAAAATCAGGAACTGTATCCTGCGGTAACTGTTCCGTGGCTTCGGAATGATGCAATGCTTCACTTGAAGGTGGTTCAGTTTCAATAGCCTTTTTCCATGAGCTTCTAATTTCAGTAACTAAAAATGAGTGATAAAAAGATTAAGTACAATACTTCATTACAATACTGTAATTTTCTTTCTAAAAATATACTTCTTCATTCTACACACCACCTTTGAAACTAGACTAAGAGAAAACATTCCCTTGGGGGAGATATATATATAAAACACTATAACGTGGATTAAAAATAAAATCTTTTGTCCACAGTTTGGATAAGGAGGACCCTTGGTTTAAACTAGAGTAAAGGAGTAGGCCATCTATGTTAGAATTGAACAGCCCTCCCTCAACAGAAGGAGAGGAAGAAAACACCACCTATCTCCTGTCTACAACACAGTCCTTTCAGCAGTTCCAAAAAGATCCCACAACCAATTGCACTCTGATCCTGATGAGGGTAAAGGTTCATTCTCCGAGCTGTTGGACTGGTTTCCAAATGTTTTGTTACCAGGCTAGGTAATGTCTTCAATGGACATTTAGGGGATGTCAGTGTCAGTGTTCGTCTGTTTATAAGGACTCACTTGGGTGAGTCAAGTGAGGGTCTTGTGATAGGTCAGTTGTGAGTTATCTTATAAACAGAACACAGACATCCCCTAAACTCCACTGAAGATGTTACCTAGTCTGGTAATGAAATATTCAGAAACCAACCCACAAGCTCGGAGAATGAACCTTCACCCTCATACTACACCTGAGCTACAGATATTCACCACTGTTGCACTCCGAACCCCCAAGTGGCCACAACAGCTCTCAAAGAGAGTGCTAACGACCAGATGACTACCAAAAAAAAATAAATAATAAATCCTTCCATTTGCCATCATCTAATCACAACTGATGCAGCTTCTTGGATGAGAAGCGAAACATTTTCTTGATCTCCTTCTTCTCCAAGGAAAAAAACAGTCCAGTTGCCTTTTTGGGGGGGGGGGGGGGAAAGGACCTTTGGGACAACCATGACCTGGATGACTAAGACTCTCCATAGACATTTTGAGAAAAAGGTTTCTTTGTTAAATGCCAGACTTTGATTTTAAAGATAGTACTTGTACTGCTTTGTTTGTCACATACAACAGCAAGGAAATCCACTGAAGCTCTCAGCTATGACTAGTGCAAAATCCCTGTTTGTCTCATACATCCACCCCCACCCCAATGTAATCCGTACATCACCCTAGCCACTCTATGTATCTGTTGAAATAAACTGCATTTCATGAAAGCTTGCAAAATCTTGTTAATCGGAAAATGTGCTACCAAGCTCTGATTGTCACTTGTTACCCACAGTATTGAAAGATCAGTTTTGTAAACAATTACAACGCCCAACCTACAACCACAACTGAGCCCAAAATGTATGTGACTAAGTGAGAAATTTGTTAAGTGAATTTTGTCCCATTTTACTACTTTTCTTGCCACGTTTGTTAAATGAATCAGTGCAGTGGTTAAATTAGGAACACGGATGTTAAACGAATCTGGTTTCCCCATCGACTTTGCTTATCAGAAAGTTGCAAAACCTTCTGATCACATGATCCTGGGACACTGCAAACATCATAAATGTAAGTCAACTGTCAAGAATCCGAATGTAAATTATGTGACCATGGCGATGCTGCAACAGTCTTGTTATAAATGGTCAGAAGTCACTTTTTTCCAGTGCCGTTGTAACTTTGAACGGTCACTAAGTGAACTATTGTAAGTTGAAGACTACCTGTATTTGATCTCTCTGCAGATTTAAAGAAATAATTTTACAAACAAACAAAGAGGAAAATCAAGGATAGACATTTAACTTTTATTATATATTAATGGTAACTCTTGAAACTGCCAAGTAGAAAGCCCTTTTTGCATGCAGGTAATCCTCAAGTTATGACAGTATTTTGGATCAGAATTTCCATTGCTAAGTGATATGCTTACAGTGCCAATATTCTGTTACTGCATCGCTTAGTGACAACATTATTAGTAGTCCCTACTATCTCATTAGAGAGCAACAGGGAACCAATACACAATACATAAAGCTCTTTTTGTACCTTAGGAGAAGAAGCTTATATTAGTAATTTTTTTTAAAAAAAAATCTTTATTAATTATTTACAGATAAAAAACATATAGTGTAATTTTCAAACAAATACAAGTTATATATGGGTATACAACACAAGACATAAAGGAAACCACAAAGAAGGACTAACTGGGGGTCATATCGAACCCCCAAATACTTATTCAGTTACATCCCAGTAAATCCTTTTGTTCAATTAGTGTTGCCTATTTTAAATACCAAACGGTATCTCATTATACTTAAGTATATATTTAATACTATGTTATTTATTCTATATTTGTCCTCTCTTTTAGCCATTAATACCAGCGTTCCTAGTTGCTGTAGTATATGGATACTTTTTTGTCTCTTAGGATATATGTTAATTTGTCCAATTCGGCATACTTCAATATCTTGTTTATTATAAGTTGATCTGATGATGTATTTACATTTTTTCAATGCTGGGCAAGTGCCATTCTCGCAGCTGTTGTAATATGGATGAATAAGTGCCAGTCTTGTTTGCCCACGTCTTTTAGTTTGATTCCAAGTAAGAATCTGGAGTTAGGGGGAAACTTGCACCTGTTATCTCGTTCAATCATTTTTTAATCTTTTCCCAAAAATTTCTGATCTGAGGGCAGGCCCACCACTGGTGAAAGAAAGTACCCCTGGCCAAATTACACTTTCAACATTTATCTGAGGATCCAGGGAACATTTTAGCTATCCTGTCTGGTGGGAGGTACCACCTATAGATCATTTTATAAAAGTTCTCCTTAAATGCCGCTGATAATGTCAATTTCATTGATCTATTCCATATTCCCTGCCATTCTTCAAGTTGCATTGGTCTTCCTAAGTTTCTTCCCCAGGAAATCATCATATCTTTTACTATCTCCTCAGCTGTATAGCTTGATAACAAAAGATTATAGATCTTAGATATAAATTTTGTTTCAACACCCAGAAGGAGTCTATCTAGCGATTGTGTCATTTGGTAAATACCATACTCTTGTTTGTCTTTTCTGAATCTAGCTTGAATTTGGGCATATGACCACCAATCTATATCTATTCTTTTACTTGAAGCTCCTTTCTTGATATTAAGTTCCCTCCTCCATTCATCAGGATGTTGTAGGTCCAATTTCTTTTTATATTATAAACCGTTGGGTAGGTTGCCATCTCCAATGGGTCCACCCATTTAGGAACTTGGGTATAAGTTTGTTTCTTTACCTTTTTCCATATTTTTATTAAAATTCTTCTAATATAGTGGTTAGTAAAATATTTAGATTGTTTTCCTTGGTGCGCCCACAGAGCTGAGTGCCAGCCTTGGTGAAGATCAAATCCCTCAATCATTAATATGCGTTTTCTCGAAAGGGATATCAGTCTCTTATCCAAAGTAGGGACGAATAATTTTTTTGCTCATCAGAGGCAGATGGAAGACAGGCCGTCTCCCATCCTTCTGACGGGGGATTATAAACAGTCTTGACTTCCTTAATGGGAACCTAGATGGTCTCGCCAAGATGGGGGAAATAGGGTAAGAGATCTGAATATAATCCTTATTTATTCTTTTTGGGAGGATCATAGTAACTGGAAGAATCAAATGCTTTCTACTATTTTGAGAACTGTTAGAACCTTGTCTTCTAGTAGGTCTTTCCTTCTGTGATCCAATGGGATAATATAACAAATATCTGAAGATAGGGCTTTTTGGCAGGAAAGAAGGGAAGGAGAGTAAGGCACTGCAGCTCCCATGTCCCAATCCACTAGAAGTTGCTTAGCCTACAGTTTTATATTTTAGAGAGTCCACCAGCAATATAACAATAGCTAACATATAGGGGATCTATAAGAAACTTATCGTACGAATAGATGTATTGCTGACACTAGTTGGTCTTTTGGAGTGTGCTTTAATTCCCAACAGCGATAAGCAAAGAAAGAGGTGACAGACAAAAACAGAAAAACAGAGTAGTAACAGTAAAAATAAATAAACAAAATGTGAAAAAGCATAGGCAGTAGAACTATGCCAAAGTTCAAAAGGGGTTCACTGGAGCCTTCATTCTGAGCTTTACTGTGCTGTATTGTTTGAATATATACCAAGTTCCATAACCATAAACAAAATCATAACCTCAGAAACTGTAAAGCTACATCAATTCCAGGATGAGTGAATGTACCGCAGTGTATTGTTAAAGGATACTCACTCAGATTTTCTGGAGTCCGTGGAATCTGTTTCCTTGTTAAGAAAGGATTTGAGAATAAGGTACTGATCAGATCCCCTACATCCTTCCCAGTGTTCTGGGGTGAATCAGATATTACTACATCTGCCACCTGCAAGACAATATAACATTCTTAAAAGAGACGAGCCGCAGCTACCAGTACACTGCTGAAACATGCTACCTGTAGAAGATGACCAGGCTGAGCCCAAGGTTGGGGTGGAGGTGTCAAAGGTGTCATGAGTCCCTTCATGCCTGCAAGAGATCTAAGTCCAGCCTATCTTGAATGCCTCTCTTATCTCCTGCTCATTTTCCCATAACGGCCAGTTGGTCAGATTGTTGTAGGCTCTAGAGCTTAAACTTGCAATAAATCTTTATATTCATTTTGAGCTACCTGAATCTCTGGATTTCCCCAGCGTTTGACACTACCCTTGGAAATTAACCTGCCTTTTGCCCCCTTTATTGGCATATATTCTGCCTATCCTGAGTTTCTCTTAATTTCAGAACCTGTTTTATTATTTGTAGAGCGACTAGATAATGCATAATAAAAATGATATGAATACAGAAGGAAAATTAAACATTACAGTCAGCATAAAGCAAACCAGTATAACTTAAAGAGACTACAGGCAGTAAGCAACATGATGCTACCAGATTCTGCATGAAAAAGGATTTTCACTTGAACACTCAAATATTCTCTGGGCTGTTTTCAACCCTCTGAAAGAGGATGAGAGATGCTGGGTAAAGTATGTTTCACCAGCAGATTGTTCTGCAAGTAGTTAAGCAGCAGTGAATACCACATAATATTCTAAAATTTTAATAACATAAAGATATCATCCTTATTGCATTCACTTGTCTAATAAAACCCCTGGATTTTTAATTTTTACTTATAGCCACTCAAGCTATCTCTGCTTTTTATGTAAATGAGTATCCTCAAAGAACTTCAGATTATGTAATTACTAATGTTTATCTCTTTTAACACACTCTTTACCTCTTCAGCCAGCTGTTCTTGGGCCTTCTTTAAAGGATCGCCTTTTTTAGCTGATGAATGTGTTCTAACTGAATCATTTTGTCTTTTCTTCCCACTTTCTATTCGTCTAGAATTTCTTCCTTTATTCTCTAAGATTTGAAACCGCGAATTATCAGTCCTCTTGGGAGTCTCAACATTTGATGTCTGAGGGACAAAAAAAAAAAAAAAGTTGAGCGTGCAGGGGTAGACCAATATTTTACATTTGCAACAAATGCATTTTAATTTTTATTGTATATCTAGTATTCATGGGTCCCAAGAAAAGGTGGGTCAACCATATAAGAACCAATATAAGATTCTATTTGGACCAATGAAAATAATGAGTTACCTTTTCAGAATGTGTAGCAAGTTTCAAGGTCCTAAAAATATAAGAAAGCCTTATTATTAGATGTACACTGTTAAAATCATGTACTTGTACAGCCGCTGAAACCTGTATGCCCCGTATCTGTCCGTTACAATTTCTCTCAATTCATTCCGGTCATCAAAAGGCAACGTTGTTATAGGGAGAGCTTGTGACAATTAGAGCAAAGCTTTTCTCTACTTGAGTATCAGCCTCCCATGCATGCAAGTTATGCACATATATCAGGAATATAAGCATACAAAAAAATGTGTTAGCAATGATTCCTGCACACAATATATCAAAACTATATAGACAATAGTAAGATAACTTATCAGAGTTAACTAGAAATAAAAATTTCCATCTCTTGGATCCAAGAAAAAAGATGAAGAAAAAAATAAATAAAACCAATATCTAGTTTTAACACTTTGCAACATATTTTCAGAGGTACATTAAAATTCTATTTTTATCTTCTAATACAGATACATTTAGCTGACCCCATTTAGAGAATCACATATAATCTAAATCTACATTCTGTTTCTTTATAAGGCATGGTCCCATGTTATTTATACAATGTTAATATATGGTACTATTCTATATAAGGAAATATTAAAATAATACCTTTCTGTGGCTATCTTTGTTGAATAATAATCTTCATTTCCCAGTGTCTTCCCAACTGTTACAAATTCATCTGCCTGAACATTCTTTTTGGTAGAATCTAAATACATTTTTCAAAAGGGAATCAAGAATTGTGTTTAGTTAATAATATAAATATTTATCTTATAACTAGTTCTAAGGAAATATTGTTGTATTTACCAGTAGTTTTATCAGGCCCAATCCCAGAGATGAGACAGTGAAATCTAATCAAATCCAATTTTTTATTTGCCTACACAAATAGACACAATCTTGTCAAACTAAAGCTATCACTTTCCAAGATACTAGATATAACCGGAGAGGTCCTAGGTTGTCCTTTCCCTGCGCCTCTTCCCTCCTCCAGTTCTGGACTACATAGTCTCTTGATCTGGGTCTCTTCCTGGGAACCCTCTGAGTTGACAAAATCTTCCCCTTCTGCTACTGCAGGTACATATTTCTATCAAAAGTCCTCAACTTACAACCAAAATTGAGCCCAAAATTACAGTTGTACTTTGTTAACAGTCATAAACTGAGATACTCACATGACCATAACTAATTTTGGAGTGGTCATTAAGCAAATGCCACAGTTGTTAAGTAAACATATTCATTTGACAGATTAATTATATATTATGTGAAGCAGTACTATCATGTGTCTGTTTTAAATCACCTTCCAATTAGCTTCATTGGATAACTATCAGTCCTAGTGTTTTAAAAAAGGAAATTTATCTTTACTTTACTTTTACCATATTATTTTATACTCTATAATCATCTACTAGTCAGTTATCTTTTTTTTCTAATTTAAGAATCTCCCAAATTCTAAACGTTTTATCCTGATCAATTTGGCAATCCCCTTTTCCTAAATCTATTATATCTTTTTCCAGAAATGTACTTACTATTCCCTTGTTTAATAATCCCTAGCATGACATTCACTTTTCTCACAGCTGCCACACTTTCATTGAGCTATCAGTGTGACCAAGTAATTTATTATAGACAGCTCAATCCCATCAGTATATACATGAAGTTAAGAGGAGGTGTTTCATTGTAAATCATTTCACAGTTCTTTAAAGTATATGTTTGCCACTTAACTGTTTTCCTTGTTTAAAGAAATCATTCTGGAGCTTTTTATGAACCCAAGTGGTTTGGCTTAATTGACAAACTCAGCAAATTTATTGCTTATCTCTAAGCAAGATCACTAACAAAGGAAAAAGAAACAGTCCCAAACCCACATCTTTAAGGGGCTTCCATTTCTTTGTCCACATGTTCCTATTTTTTTGGTTTTGCTTTTATATTGTTACTAATTCATAAAATGGCAGATACTTTTAACCCATAATGGCTAAATTTGATGGGAACCTTTGTCTTTTGAAATTCCAAGTACGGACTGTCAACAGGATCGGCCCTGTGCCTCTATTGATACTCTTAAAAACATTCTAGGAAGTTGGTGAAGCAGGATTGCAAAGGGTGACCACATGATCACAGGGCACTTGGTAGCTGGTCATAAACGCGAACATAAATGTGTTCGAAATGAAGTCATGGTACTAAGAACGGTGTGACATTTTATGATGTCCAGAAGTGCTTAATAAGTCATAAACCATCCCTTCTGTGGCTATCATGATCGCAAATTGTTATTACAACGCCTGATTGTAAGTCAAGGACTACCCTGTATCATTCTTTAAATGAACATAGTGCTATGTCACAAAGGCTGCATATAATATTTATATACTAAAGATCATAGGGATAGGTTTGTAAAGGATCTTAGTATTTACCCGGAATTAATGCAGGATATTGACAGAAGACACTCCTTTTATAAGCTTCCTCAGTAGCCGGAGTAAAAGAAAGAGGAGACATAGCGGGTAACAAATCAAGTGCCTTTAAAAATAATAATCATAATATATTGAAATGTTTACAATTCAAATACACATGCACAAATAAAATAAGTACAAAGCCAGCCTATTCTAAGTTCAAAAGATTGTCCTTTAATTTTAGTTTACAGATAAAAAAATGGATAGGATTTATTTTATAAATGTATATGATTAAAAAGGTAAAGTTTCCCCTCACACATATGTATTAGTCATTCCCGACTCTAGGGGGCACTGCTCATCTCCATTTCAAAGCCAAAGAGCCAGCTCTGTCCAAAGACGTCTCCATGGTCATGTGGCCGGCATGATTAAACACCAAAGGTCCATGGAACACTGTTACCTTCCCACCAAAGGTGGCCCCTATTTTTCTACTTGCATTTTTTACGTGGTCTCAAACTGCTAGGTTGGCAGAAGCTGGGACAAATAACAGGAGCTCACCTCATTACATGGTACTAGGGATTCAAACTGCTGAGCTGCCAATCTTCTGATCGACAAGCTCAGTATCTTAGCCTCTGAGCCACCGTGTCTCTATGATTAGGGGATAATAATTGGCTTCTGAATTAAACAGTGCCATCTGGTGAGGTCCAGAAGGCATCAATTCTCTTTTGCAATATTTGTCCTATGCAACAATATTCCCCTGAGATTGACCGTTCATAAGGATCCGAAAATCCACCCGGTCTGTGGTAGGATTAATTTTTTTTTATTACCAGTTCTGTAGGCATGGCTTGATGGGCGTTGCAGAGGAAGGATACTGTAAAATCTCCATTCCCTCCCCACTCCAGGGAAAGGATACTGTAAAATCTCCATTCTCACCCCACTCCAGGGGAAGGATACTGCAAAATCCCCATTTCCTTCTGATCAGCTGGGACTCGGGAGGCAGAGAATAGATGGGAGTGGGACCAGTTCTCCAAAACTGGTCAGAACTTGCTGAAACCCACTTCTGCCCCCGGTACTCGGTGAGAGCATAGGATTAGTCCATCCGCAAATGAAAGTTTATGAATGTAATATGAAATGATCAACCTCTGTTATTTTGGTTTTGATATCTGCTGTGATTTTTTTTTTAAAATTAGATTTATATGCCGCCCTTCTCCGGAGACTCAGGGCGGCTTACAATGCGTTAAGCAATAGCCTTCATACTTTTGTATATTTTATACAAAGTCAGCTTATTGCCCCCACAAACTGGGTCCTCAATTTACCTACCTTAGAAAGGATGGAAGGCTGAGTCAACCTTGAGCCTCGAACCTTGCAATAATTGCAGACAGCTGAATCTTAATAACAGCCTATTAGCCGGTTGAGCTATCTGAGGCTCTTTTTGTCTTTAGTTCCTTCACTGTTATGCTTTTAACCAATTTTAAGCTACCATATACCAGATGACATGAGTTCTAACATCTTTACAACCATAATTAATTCATGTATACCATGAAATAAACAATTATGGTATTAAAGATCATAGAACTGTGTTTACCTATAATTCATATAGAACACAGGGACATGCCTACTGGGACTTTTAAAGTCTTTTTGCAGATTATACACAGCAAATATCCTCAAAATTAATATACCGTATTTTCCGGGGTATAAGACGACTTTCTAACATGCAAAAATCTTCTCAAAAGTTGGGGGTCGTCTTATACGCCGGGTGTCGGTCTCCTGTAACCAGGCAGACCAGCCCAAAAGGCTTTGATGAGCCTTAAATGGCTCTAAGGAGCCAAGCTGAATTGCCTGCTGAGTTGCCGCTAATCAGCTGAGTTACACACAAGCCCTGTGTAAAAGGGAAAAACTTCCCTTTTACACAACGCTGGTGCAGCTGGGATCGCCAGAGCTTGGATAGCCAAGCCCCGTTTAAAAAGGAAAAACGTCCCTTTTACACCATGCTGGCCATCCCAGCTGAGTTGCCTGATTAGCAGGCAACTGAGCTGGGATCGCCAGAGCTTGGATGGCCAAGCCCCGTTTAAAAGGGAAAAACTTTTCTTTTACACAACGCTGGCCATCCCAGCTGCTAATTTTTGCCTGCTAATTGGTACATAGCAAAAATCCCTCCCCCTTCCAGCTTGCTTACCTTAGCTGCTAGCCGCAACGCTTGGCTTGCCTTGCCTGCAATCCATTGCATCAGCAAGCAACTAAATCTCCCTTCCTGCAATCAAGCAGGCAGGGAGTTGTGGACTTCAACTCCCAGAATTACTCAGCCAGCAAAGCAAAGCTGGCTGAGGAATTCTGGGAGTTGAAGTCTACAAGTCTTAAAGTTGCCAAAGTTGCAGACCCCTGTTCTATTGGGTAAGGTTTTTTCCCCTTTGGGAGCTTTAAAAAAATAGTTAATGGGGGGGGGGGTAGTTATTCTTTTTTAAACCTAGCCATTTAAAGGCTAGATCTAAGTTTTAGGCTAGGAAGTTTTAAATTTAGTTTTCATATAAAAATAAAAATAAAAATAAAAAAATATTTGTGCAGCTTTCTGAGATTTAGTGTGTTTCTGTAGTATTTCACTCTAACTACACAAACACACAAAATATCACAAAGCTGTATGTGGAATTTTGTGTGTGTAAAGTGTGAAAGTTGTTTTTTTGGGCTTTTTGTGGCTGTGTGAGGTCCCTGCTTGTTGCAGGGGCCATTTTGGGTCTAGCATAGCTGCTTTTACATTGTGGGTGAGCCAGCTGATGTTTTTTAATTTTTATTTGGTGTGCGTTGGAAGAGAGGTTGTCTTATACAGCAAGTATAGCCCAAACCCTATATTTTTACAGGAAAAGTCAGGGGTCGTCTTATACGCCCAGTCGTCTTATACGCCGGAAAATACGGTATTCCTTCTTGCTCAATACATTACCTACAAAGCATATACTTACAGAATTTGGATCCTTAATTAAACGAAAAGGTGACTGGCCAAGACGATTTTTCCACTTCAACTGCCATTCCAATTGTTTTTCAGCAATTGATTGAGTTACTGAAATATGATCATCACATTTTAATTTTTGCCTATGGGAAAATTATTAACAAGAATATTAGAATATTTTAGCTGAATCAAAGATTTTACAAATGAAAGCCTTTGCTCAAATACATTTGTTTCATTATAAAAGCACAGCAGATTGCATTTAGTATTAAGAAAGTGACATCATTTCTGCAATGGAATTTTCCAAAATCTATATGTGCTCCAAATCACCTCCAGATTCTAATCCTCTTCAGCAGTGTTTCTCAACCTCAGTAACTTTAAAATTTGAGGATTTTAACTCCCATAGGTCTGGACTTCGGCCAGAATCCCACATACTGTGCCTTAAAATTTCTGAGATTGAAAAAGACTACTGTACAGCCTATCTAGAGTTACAATATTCAGTTACAATAGGGAGACAAAATTTATGTATTCTGCTGATATACCGGCAGTATTTGACATATCACACAAACCACTGGCTCTGAAAAGTTTTTTTAAAAATTATTGTAGTTACAACATTCCCAGGAAAAAGAAAACCACAGGATGCATATTGCACCTAATCATAAATTAATTAATAAATGCTGTAAAGATTCTAAATTTCAACCAGCAAACCTTGTCCTTAAATATATTTAATAATCCATTAAAGATCATAAGATTTTTTTTCCCCAACAGAAATTTGACAAGAATATTTCTCACAAACTGGCAATTGAAGAGTGTGCTTATTAGAATTAACTGCACTTTAATAACATGAATCTGCAAATAGTTCTTGGTGTATCTTCATATGGATTTTATAAACAACTTGCCATAATATAAAAATGAGAGAATCCCAGTTTTGTTTACATAATCAGACTAAAATGAGTAGTATATCCACATGGTTTTTCCTTTCTTCCAACACAACCTTAAGCTTATAAAGACTGTTAAAACGTAAGATTTTCTCTAATGTTGACACTAGGCAGCTGATGCCCAATAAACTAGGATCAATAAATTATGGATAATTTGCTTGGATCAGATTTAGGTATTATTTATGTTAAGTAATCCTATATGGCAGGGGTGAAATGCTCCCAATTCGGACCAGATCACCTGATCCAGTAGTGATGGCGGCGGGTGGTTCGGAGAACCGGTAGCAAAAATCCCTGCACCCCGCCCCCCCAACCATGCCCAACTGAGCCGCAAGATCATCAGAGGCTTTTTTAAAAAAAAACTTTTAAAAGCATTTTTTCTACAACCTCTTCTGACGAAAAAATGCTTTTAAAGCTTAAAAAAAAAGCCTCTGATGATCGCGCGGCTCAGCTGGGATAGTCAGAGGCTTTTCAAAGCATTAGAAAAAATGCTTTGAAAAGTTTTTTTTTTAAAAGTTGGCCACGCCCACCTAGTCACATTACCCCCCACCAAGCCACGCCCACAGAACCGATAATAACAAATTTTACATTTCACCCTGCTATATGGACTGAATTAAAATACACAATAGTAAGATGCATATTGCAGAAACCTAATGCTATATTAAACCAAATTGTCACATCTTAACTGGATAAGTAATTCTGTACTATTCCATAACAATTTTATTAAAAGGTTTGTTTGGAAAGCTCCGGAATCCACAGAACAGGGACCTCTGAACTTACCTCAGTGACTTCAGCCCCAATAAAGTCTCATTCTGGAATCTGGTGTTTCCTTCAAGATCCTGAAGGTCTACTTTGAATCCTTTCTTGTCAACATGTCGACGCTCATGCAACAATAACTCCAAGGCTTTGGTTAGTAATTGGGTAATGGTTAACATGTTCAGTTTTCCCTCTTCATACACATTTCCTATAGGAAACTTTAAAATAAAGAAAAAAAATTGATTAGCATATACTGAATGAAGAGCACAATTGGGTGTGCAATGTCTTGCATAAAATTGCACACACTATTCTCACAAATTGTTGTTGTTGTTATTATTTTATTATTTTATTATTATTCTCACAAATGGCCCCATGATTTTTTTAAACTTGAGTTTGGTTTATCAAGCCCTTCTGCTGGAACATGAGCAAAATTCCAGAATGACAAGGAAGTACTGGTTAGTACTATATAATAGATAATATAATAGATAATATAATAGATAATATAATAGATAATAAATGTTTTGGTATTTTGCCTCAGATTAATTTAAGTTTGTCTACTTCACAAAAATCATTGCTTTTGTAATGCTTGTTTGAATAGTTTTAGCTTTAAGGTAAAAGTAAGCAAATCTGGCGATTGCTGTCATTCTTAGGTATTTAATTCTTCTTATACAGCAGTGATGGCTAACCTTTTTGCCATCACGTGCCAAAAGCAGGGGGAGCATGGGGCAGTCGTGCACCCACGTGCCCGCACCACTTAATGCCTTCCCACCCCCACACATGCACACTTCTCCCGCTTTTGGAACGCAATGACAAAAAGGTTACCAGTAGGCCCGGTAGGCCTGTTTTTTACCCTCCCCAGGCTCCAGAGGCTTTCTTGGAGCCTGGGGAGGGCAAAAACAGCCTTCCCCACCCCCCTGGAGGCCCTCTGGATGCCAGAAACAGTCCGTTTCCTGACTTCCAGTGGGCCCAGAAGGCTTGAAAATTAGCTGGCCAGTGCATGCATGCATGCTGGAGCTGAGCTAGGGCAACGCTCGCGTGCCCACAGATATGGCTCCGCGTGCCACCTGTGGCACCCGTGCCATAGGTTCACCATCACTGTTATACAGTATTTGCACTGAAACCATATGGTTACAGGGAGTCAGGAAACTGTACCTTTTAAAATGTATCTTATGAAAACGCCTATTCAAGCTAAATAAAATGCACTTTACACATTTTCCCATTAAGAGACTTTTTAAACCAAATTTAATCATCCAGTTTTTATTTATTTGTCTGTTATTTGTTATAAGGAATTGGTCTCTGAATTTAAACTTTTGACCTTAAAAAATCCCTTGTGTGTCCAAATAGTTTCGAAGAACATGTATTTTGGCTATACAAACAGGAGAAATACTCCTAAATCTTTTAATTTTACAGGAATCAAAATAAGCTTATTTTGGATTAGTTGCAACTACCAACAATGTACTTTTTAAATGCTATCTGGGAAGTATTTTTTTTTAAATTTTTATTATAATCTAACAATGTCTCAAATTAATCTCCCTCATTTTTAACCAATCATAACATTAGCCCATCGATTTCAATGAATTAATCAAGGGACAGCAAGAAGCAGAACAATATTCTGCAAATATTGACTATTTGAATAGAAGCACAGATACCAAGAAACTTACTTTATACATTTCTTTTTCTACTTTTTGAAGCAGAGGCCGTGGAATGCTAACAGAAACACTTGTGCCATCTAATGTATACTGATCAACATGACCTTTTACTACTGAATCCACTATTTCTCTTTCTTTTTGTAAAAATGTCAGCGTTTCCATTACTGTTGCCCATAAATAGCGAACCTTTGGAAGGGGGAAAAAAAAAGATTTTTCAGCAAGCAAGGGAAAAAAAGTGCAATTATGTAAATAAATGTTAGATGGAGATTACTGAAAATCTGTTGACAGATACTCACCTTTTCAATTCTTCCTGTGGTATTATTCTGGCCAGAATCAATTTTTTTCCCCATTCTACCCAACAGTGAGAAACAAACAAACAAACAAACAAAAACCCAGTTATTAAAGATAACAATGTTTATATTGTGACTGTTCTTATTTTTCTGATAATTAATAGAATAGCAACAGCAAACATATAAATAGAGAATCCCATTTAAAACCTCTGTTACCCATACTTTCTAGACTGTTCTATTTATCTTATAGGAATTGCATTCCTAATATCTTATTATTAAGCCCTGGTAGCACAGTGGTTAAGTGCAGTTATTGTAGGCAAACTGTCCACAGTCTGGAGTTTGATCCTGACAGGGCTCAAGGTTGACTCAGCCTTTCAACATCGATAAAATGAGGATGCAGATAGTTGAAGACAATATGCAAATAATGCTGACATTGTAACCCACCCAGAAAGTGATGTAAAGCACTAATATATAAGACAGTATATAAGTCTAAATAGTATAGCTGTTTTAAGAAAACAGGAAAACAGCACAAATGTAAATAAGCTGTAAAATGCATTTCTAATAAAATATTACTTGCTTTTGCAATCGTTTGTCCAGATCCACATTTCCATATCTCAAATCTCTGATTTGCTTAGTAAAAAGCCTGTGTACAAAAAAAGCAAGCCGCAGTTAAATTCTGTGGATGAAAAAACCCTATGAAATATTATCAATTAATAACTATTGACATCAATTCAAATTATGAATTGAATTTTTCATTATCAAATATCTTTTTCAATATCAGCAAGTAAAAGAACAATCTAAAATATACTCTTACCTTCCAAACTATTCTGCTTTGTTACATTCAACATTTTATAATCTACAGATCACATCTGTAGCTACTTTACTTACAGTGCTTTTTTCTGAAGTTCTTGAATCATCAAATCTTCCTTCTGTAGACACTGTGAAAATCTGTTAAGTGCCACTTGATATTTTGCAACAGCCATATTCAAGTCTGGGGTTCTTAAGTTCACCGCTTCTGGGTAGGGTATGCCAGCACCTACACAAAATGATTCTGAAATCTGCATTGGGAAATATGAACTAAACCACCACCAAAAGGCAACAGTATTTTAAGACATCCAAGCCTCTAAATCAAGCAAGAGGCGGAAAAGCTGAGTAGAAGGAGGACTATGTTGAAAGCATGAGATCAGGACAACCACATCGATCTACATAGTGTGATAATCTCAGAATGTATCCAGGAATACTTCTATGAACAAAATTTATTTCCAATTTTTAAAATCCTTTGATATTTTGTCCTACCTCTGAACATTTCCATGCAATGAATCCATGAGCATAACCTGCTGCACAGGAAAATTCCATAGATCATACAAAGCTAAAGTTGACAAATTACATTCTAGCAGAACCCACTGTACCTTCCACTATACAATTTTGCTCCAGAAGTAGCTAATCTTTAAATTTGGTGCCATCAAAGCAAACATACAAGCAGGCATCAGGTACAGATGTAGTTAGTTGCATTAATTTGAACAACTCATTAAAGAACCATATATTCATTTTTGCTTTTGAATAATTTAATGTCACAGGTATTTTTTTTCCACTAGATTTTGTCATATGACCCTATCCATTATTTTTTTCAAAAATATTACTATTATCAGGCTCAACTTCAAAGTCCTTTCAATATTTGAAAATTATGAACTGTGTAAGTGTGCCAATATAACTTAAATCATATATTTCATCATTTTTTTTGCTTTTTAAACTAAAATTGTAGTGTTCAGACTGCAATTAAATTCAATATATTATACTTAGCAAGGGTTCTGCAATAGGGTCATAATTATTAGCTGGAATATGCAGATGGCTGGGTCCTTGGACTATACCACCTGCATGCAACCTTTCTCTGTGTGCCAATCCCAGGTGTGAACCTTGATTTATCTAGGAATTCGGAGAAATCAAGTGTTAGAAGAAGCACCATCGAAGGAAGGACTCATAGGCAAAAGCTGACATCTTGGACTATCTTGTAGTGATAAGCATAGGAAAACACCAATATCTTTTCACCTTTATTGTATTTTATTTATTGAATTTAGAAAATACACATATTCCTCACAGAGAGACTCTGGGTGGTATACAAGTGAAATTTTAAAACCAAAAACAATGTCTAACATTTAGTTAAGAGGCAAATATAGTTAAAATTCAATATAAAAAGTTAATCATAAGGCAGGGGGAGGGTGCTAACCAGACCCTTGACCTTGTGTTCCTTTGTGAGCCCCAAGAAAGGGGGCAAAGCCAGGTCCTTGGACATTTCAGAAAGGCCAGAAGAATGGGGTGCCAGCTTCGCCTTTGAGGAGAGAATTTTCCAAAGGACAGGAACCCTGCAAATTGAAATTCTTTGACTGATGGGGTTCGAAACATGCCTTTCCTACTTGACCAGATGGGACAGATTGATGTAATCGGCGAAGATAGTTCTATAAGTAAACTAGATCAATGTAACATAGAGCTTTAAAGGTCATGATCAAAACTTTAAATTGGACTTGTAAGGTGGTAATTTATTAGTATTTTAATTATTTTTAATTAATAATAAATTTAGTTATAATTTTATTGGTATTTATTGGTATTTTGTTCAATATACTTTTGTTGATTTTTTTAAATAAAGTGATCAGGTTGTTCTCTATTTTTATTGTTTATTACACTGAACCACCCGGAGCGAGTTTGGAATTGAGCTTAGCTAATTTGAATTAAGTGAATGAAAAATGAAAAAGCTGAGAAGAAACTTTTTCATCACTGCTGATGATCCCCAACATCTTGTACAGAATGCTGGATGGATTCCATCAAACACTCTTTGCTTGCAACGATCTTTATTTAAAATCTTCTGAAGTAGATGGCTTTATGTGAGGAAGTTCCTCACTAGCATGAATTTCCCGTAAAAAAAGTAAATTCCAAAATTTTGTTTCCCCACAAAACAGTATAGTAAATCACAATTGCTTACCTAGAGAGTCTACTTTAATATGATGCATTATAACATATCTTGCAAAGTGGAACATTAGATGAATGAATTTGGGTCCACCAGGAGAAAGAAATAATGATGCAACAACTGAAGGGAAACTGTTTCCACATTCATCCTAGGATTTAAAAATGCACAAGTGAACTGTAATTGATAATATCAACTTCCATTAAGTTCAAAAGACGTTAGAGTTCTCTTTAAGCAATAAAGCCAGCACACTGAAATGTGGCTAACAATTATGATTAGCTTGTCAGACAACAGAGGCCTGCAGAAGTTAAAGCAACTATATAAGCATTCCTGGGCCAAAAGAGATGTTTCATAAATTCCTTTCCTATTATCTTAATTGCCTGGCATGCTAAAAGAATAGCTTTGGTTTTGCTCAAATACAATTAGCTTGCATTCACTGTTTACTAATATTATCCAACAACTCTGAATACTGTATTTCACAGAACACAAATGAGTCTCAAAACAACTATAACAAGATACTAAGGACTGATCCTGGATGGCAAGTAGTTTTATTGATCAACTGTCTTCAGGTCTGAGGAGACAAGGCCTTTAAAGAGAATGAAAAGGAAAAGGAGACCCTTCCATACTTCATACTCTGTACTATGTTCTTGCAAGACAATTGGCTCCTTTGAATGTTACTTAGCTTTCCGTTTGAGTTACTTTTTTCTGGTTAATACTTGTATAATGCTATACTTGAAAAAGCTTTAGCAACAAGAACAAATTATTCTCTAGTTATCGCTTTCAGAATTCTTGATACCATTCGTTCTGAGATTAATAGGAGCTTTAGTCCAAAGTGTCTAGAAGACATCATGTTGCCTAAAAAACAACAGTAATAGCACAAGAAATCTCTCATTAAGGAACATCAATGACCAATTTTAGAGATAGTCTTTCAAAGACAACCTTAAAATATATATTAAAACATATAAGACAAATATATGGACACCTTTTCATTCTTACCAATACTTACTGATATCCTTTTTAGCCATTCATAACACTGCTTCCTGAATTCAGAGTCTGCCTTTTTGTCTGTGGGAGGATAGCAAAATCTTTCCATTCCAAAGGAAAGGAAAGAGAACAATTTCAATAAAGGTGCAAGGAACCAGCCATAGTTTTAAGGTAGCTGAGCAATACAAAATAGTCCTGACAAAGTTTAACTACATTTGTGCTTGCGTTATTGCATATTGACTTAGTTTTTACTGTAGAAGCTTCGTATCAACAAGAGAAATACTTATACATCATTGGCTGTAATTCTAAAATAGTTCTAACAAGGCTGGATCATTGATACAGAATTTCTCTTTAATAAAGGCTTCCAGCAAGACTTCTGGCATCAGAGTGGAGCTCCTCCTTCTGATCATAGTTCTTTGCTTTTTTGGAGCAGCAAAAGGATCTTCAACATTACAATTTCCAACATTCATACTTCTAGTTCCACTTCAATACAAGTTATAGAATAGGATGGCACTGTAAATATGAACATTTTGGGGGAAGGAGGAGGCATCATGGTATAAAAGAATGACAACAATGTTTTGATGAGCCATGAGAGAATCATTTTAACAACCTCCTCCAATGAGGAGAGTAGTACAGCAAGATTGCTCAAGTCCTAATAATCATAATTTTAGTTTGTTATGGACTTGGTAAGTAACTTTAAGAAAGACTAAGTAATAAAGCATATTTTATTAAATGTTACACTCACCTAAAAACCTCATTACAATGCGACTGGTCCAGCTTTGAAAACAAGAACCATGCAACAATGTGAAATGCATCTTTGTTTGGTTTATCAAACATGTTCCTTAAAAAAAAAGTTAAAAAAATAATTACTCCATATGGAATTGTAGGATAATTAACTGGACCGACTTCCTTTTTCCCTAGCAGTATTCCTGCTATATACTATCATCACATGTAGAAACTCAGTATGCTGCATTCACAATTCTATACACACAGTCTTTACAAAAGATTGATTTCTTTTGAAGAGCATGATTGCATCTTACTATGAATCACCGGTAAATGGGCACCAGCTTAAATGCTCTGCCAAATGCCACTGAATTAGTTTCCTATAAACACCCAAGAGCAGTAAACTTATACTAAAAACTGTTCATATTTTTCAGATCTGACAAAAATTGTAGTTCAATGTGACAGATAGTTATTTCATAATTACAGTACAATGCAGGAAGAAAAATCTGTTTAATTCTGAATAAGAAAATTCTGCATGATACTCCTATATCAAGGTTTGGCTAATATTAATTCTCAAAGTAATGCATCTTTGAGCAAACATTCATTCTTAGATTTATAGTTTAAAATAAATTCTACATCACCAACATTACAACATCATGATTTATTTTAAATGTGGAACGGGATCACCCAATATAAGTAACAGCAGGGATTTTGATCATGGTTCCCCAAAGTGGTCAATATCAATCCCCAAGGGTCAATGGGATTATCCAAGTGTGGTAAAATGGCTGGATTTTACCACTTTATTAACAAATTGTTAATAAATGATGGAAAGTCAATCTTTCCAGGCCTCCATACCAGCTCCACACCAGTCCCTCGTTCTGAAGATGACGAAGCTGGTGGCAAGCTAATACCCAGGATTGAATGGTCACTTTTCAGCGAATGGAACCTTAAGTTTTATTTATCTAATTTATATAGTTATCCATCTCACAAGTGACTCTAGGCAGCGTACAAGACTAAAACAATACATATCTAAAATAATTATCAATATTTTAAAAAGTTAAAACAAAATTAACGGGCTAAGGGATGTCAACAGTAATTGACCCACTTCATTGTCCCCAGAGGTCTCCAGGCCGGTCTTAAGGGATCTTTGGAAGTCTAGAAGTGATAAAGCCATTCTCATTTTGGGGTAAGAGAAGCTTCCACAACACAGGGGGAAATAGCAGAAAAGGCCTGCTACCTAGATCCTGCCAAATGTAGCAGAATAACAACTCCTTAAACAGGACACACAACATACCTATACTGTTCAATCTAGTGGGACAGACGGATGAAATCAAGGAAAGGTGGTCCCTCAATTAACCCAGTCTCATGCCATGTTATTTTATTCCTAGTATTATTATTTTCATATGACCAATGTTTCTTTGGAGGTTGATATTGATGAACAATCTGAAACTTTATGAAGGGATCGATCACCTAAAAAGTGGGGACTTCTGGTTTTGATAATGGGCCTTCAAGCCGGTAGAAACTCATAGCAAGCAAATTTTTCCCACAGCAAGGATAGCATTTAACAGAGGTAAAAGGGAATACAGGTAGTCCTTGACTTACAACATATTGTTTAGTGACTGTTCGAAGTTACAACAGCACTGAAAAAAGTGACTTATGACCATTTTCAAACTTACGACTGTTGCAGTATCCCCATTGTCAAGTAATCAAAATTCATACATATGGCAACTGACTCGTTACAGTGTCCCGGAGTCATGTCATCACCATTTGCAATCTTCTGACAAGCAAAGTCAGTGGGGAAGCCAGATTCAGTTTAACAACCGTATTACTAGCTTAACAACTGCAGTGATTCACTTAACACCTGTGGCAAGAAAGGTCATTCAATGGAACAAAACTCATTTAACAGCTGTCTTGCTTAGCAACAGAAATCTTGGGTTCAATTGCGGTCGTAAGTCCAGGACAACCTGGAATACATTAATGGAGCAGCTTGCTTCCCACCCCTGGCCCAATCCGAATTCCTAACACACAACAATTGTTAGCCATCACAGGAATAGCGAAACTTTGTTTAATAACAGCAGAACTTAGGATAGTAATATTGCTGTTAATATAACAGCGAAATATATGTTGTGGATTTTTAATATTGTAAACCACCTGGAGTCAGCTGCGAGTTAGCCGGTCCTATGAATTTATATGCATACGTATACATATAACTAATACATATTATAACTAATATAATACATATAGTTATATAATACATGGCTAATATGTATTAGTTATAGTTAAATACTGCAGCTTGTGCCCTTTGGCTATTTTATTTATTAGTTATACATACCGGCATAAATAATACATATTATAACTAATATGTATTAGCTAGATGTATAACTATATACTGTAGAATATACTATATAACTATATAATAAATAAAATAATCGAAGGACACAAGCTGCAGTATTTTACCAGTTCCTGGGCAAAGTCTTCCCACTTCTCTAAAAACAGACAATACAGATGCTGAAAAGGAAACCGAAGAGCGTCCCGTCGCCAATCCACTTACACGCCCAGCCGGAGGTGAGTCGACAGTTTCCCAGCAGCGGCGTTTACCGCGGGATCGAAGCCCAGAGCCAAGAGGTAGAGCCAGAAGTGCTCCTTCTCCCAAGCAGGAGGCGAGAATGGGTTGCTCATCTCTCCGACGCCGCCAGACCTCACAACACCCTCGGAAGAACGACTCAACGAGCTACGGAAGGAGCTCCACAGGTTCGTCTCACGATCAGCCGTGCAAATGAAGCTCTTCCCACCACCCCCTCCTCACCCCTCGGTTTCTTTCGGGTAACGGCCGCCTTTACATTCTCCCCGGAGTGAGTTCCGTTAACGGCACAGCCCTCGGAGCCGCCATTTTGTTTAACCCGCCAAATTGTAAATTGAAAGTCGGGGTGGGGGGGGGCGGGTTTTTATGAATTACGAGGAAAATATTACCGAATCAAAGTCCTCGGGACCCAGGACCCTTGCACGTGATCGGCGGCTTCTCGACCAATCCGAAAGAAAGTAAGAATTTCCCATGATGCACCGTGGCGGAGTGCCGCACGAAGGCGGAAACAGATATAAAGCTATAAAAAGCTATAAAAAGGATGGAATCGAGCTAGGACTGAGGTCTTCAAACTTACGACTTGTGGACTTCAACTCCCAGAATTCTCCACCCAGCATAGCTGCATAGATTTCTGGGAGTTGAAGTCCACAAGTCTTAAAGCGGCCAAGTTTACTAGGAGGTGGGGTTGCGATCGTAATTGAAAGGATATTTATCTTTTTTTAAAAAATAATAATAATAATAGGTTTCTCGTTTCTAGGAAACCTCCTTTCCCAAGCCATAGCTCGAGCAATATTTTTCTATTATTTTCCTATACAGAAAAAAAATCTGGCAGCATCTTTTCCTGCCAACAAAAGTTATTAAAAAGTTTGTATTTTTTAATAAAATATGCTAGATGTTACCAGACGCCTAATTTACTTATTTTTATTTTTTGCTACTATAAACTAACGGATCTCCTCTTACAATTTTCTTGTACTGAGTTTCATTATTGTTGGCTTGTTGCACCTCATCAAATTATTAATCACTCGGCAATAAATATAGTCAGAATTAGCATACCAAGTACTTATTTGAAATTAGCTAATAAGCCTGTAGTTGGTTACACAAGAGACTCCCAAATTGTGGGTTGGAAGTGTTACAACATTTCACCAAAATGAGATTATTTTAAAATGATGTTATGTGTGCAAATCCTGCCATTTCTGTATTGTGGTCCCCATGTGTGACAGGTAAGCTCAGCAGACTAATGCATTGTGCATTGTGATTAACTCCAGCTATCTGCAATTACTGTAAGTTTGAATCTTATCAGACTCAAGGTTGACTCAGCCTTCCATCCTTTCTAAGGTAGGTAAATTGAGGACCCAGTTTGTGGGGGCAATAAGCTTGACTTTGTATAAAATATACAAAAGTATAAAGGCTATTGCTTAACGCATTGTAAGCCGCCCTGAGTCTCCGGAGAAGGGCGGCATATAAATCAATTTTTTTAAAAAAAATCATAATACAGGTAGTCCTCGATTTACAGTTCATTTAGTGACCATTCAAAGTTACAGCGGCACAGAAAAATGTGACTTATGACCATTTTTCACACTTACCTTTGCAGCATCCTTTTCATGTGATCAAAATTCAGATGCTTGGCAACTGACTCATATTTATGACGGTTGCAGTGTCCTGTGGTCATATTATCTATCCCCTTTTGTGATCTTCTGACAAGCAAAGTCAATGGGGAAGCCAGATTCACTTAAAATGCAGGTTACTAACTTATCCACTGCAGTGATTCATTTAACAACTGTAGTAAGAAAGGTTGTAAAATGGGGCAAAACTCAGTGTCTCAATTAATAACAAAAATGTTGGACTCCATTATGGTCGTAATTTAGGACTACTTGTATTCAGTACATAAAGTTCCAATGCATTTTTTTTTTCAGATTCACACCATCCCAAATCCACAAATACCTATGAATCACACAATCCATTTTATAATGGGACCTCACTCAGAGAATGGTTTCTGGACCAGCAGTGCATTTTTTGCTCTGCTAGCTAGACAAATGACTGGTTTGGTTGTTGGGAGATGGTTTCTCTAGGATTATTCACTCCTGGATTAGAAAATGAGTGATGCAAAATCAACATGAAACTCCTTGGATTGTCCTGCCTGGCCTGGAGGTGACATTTGGAGGGTTTAATCTACTTGGTAATCTCAACCAAAGGAGGGGCTCACATCCTATCCGCCCAGTCTTTGTTTTTGAAGAGCGCCTCTGCTTTCAACCCCACCTTTTTGCAAAACTTTCTTTTTTCTTCTCTTTCTGCATGTTAATTGTTGGCTGTGTGCTGGAATTTTGATATTTTCCCTCCTCGTTAATTGATATTAATTAATTGATTGATTTAATAGTACCGGAGGTGTGAGGTAAAATAGCTTATCTCCCCATACGGAAGAGGCAAATGGCAACAAATCTTCATTTACTGAGATAATGATTTGATGGCCTATTTTTACCAAACTTTTACCAAAGAGACTGTACATATTATCAATTTGAAAATATTTTATATCTTCATTGTATTTTTATTGCATTCTGTATGCAACTCCTTTTTTCCCCACTCTGCACTTCAGTTTGCAAATCAACATCATTCTCCTTGCCAGCTGCCTTGCTCTTGGAATTTTCCTTCTGACCTTGATAAAAGAACTGTATATTCTTGTTTGCTTCTCTGCTGACAAAACTGGCTGTAAGAGAGGAATTCTGTACATTTGTAAAATGCCTCCTAAGAGAAAAGTAAAGATGTCTAGTTGTGAGTCAGACAAACACAGTATCTTCTTATGGAAGTATTTGAGAAAAAGTTCTCTATGTTACATGACATGCTACAAGAGACGAATGAAAAATCCGATAAAAAGTTTAAATTATTAATAACAGAGTTAAAACAAACCAAAGATGACATCAGCATTGTGGATAATTAGTAAGTGAAGGTTTTGTTTGTGACTGGTTTAATTATTATAGATTTTTTTAATGATTAAACTTGATCAAAATGTTTTGTTTTCACAGGAGTTAAAACTGAATTAGATATCAATTTATGTTCTGGAGATGACCACCTGATTGCTAAAGTATATAAAATATTATTCAAGATGAACCTGAAAGACAATATGTAAAAGATGCATGGCAAAATGGGCAAAACAATTTGGGCATAATATAACGCTAGATAAATGGGAGAACGTAAACTAATGGATTAAAATTTACTTTGAATTATAGTTTGAAAGAATTTTTTAATAAAATGGTATATTGCTGGTGTTTGACTCCAGATAGATTAGATACATTTATTAGATAAAATAAATGTATATTACTATCCTATAAAGTAATATACTCTATTACTATATAGGATATCATATGCCTGATGAGAAGCTGATGCACAGTGTCAACTCCAGTGATCTTACATGAAACAGATCATCCAAAGGCAACATAGGATTTGTAAGCTTCTAGAATGTAGCATTACTCAAATGATCATTTATTATATTTTTTAAAACAATGGGAGTTAAATCTAAGGGTTCATTAAACTGTGTGTAAGAACTTTCCCTTTCAGCCATGACTTTACATAAGCAACAACTATTTCATCATCAAGTATTTTTTCTGGAATCAAAGACAGAAGCATATTGTGTTGTTCATGGAAATCACTTGTTTTTTAAATCAATATAAGGATGTTGAGTAACCATTTCCCCAGATCTAGCACTATATGTCATATTATCAGATACGGTAACCTTATATGACTATATATTTAATTAATAGGGAAAGGAGTGAAAAAAGGCAAAACATTAATGCAGTAATCAAATATCAGTTCAAACTTTATTTCCAAGGCATTTCAGTAAATATTTCTAACAATTTACATACTACATCTGATATTAAAGACGCTCGCCTTACATTACAAAGGAAGTAAATTATTTTTTAACCCTAGCTTTATGGAATCTACTAAATTAGCACCAAGAAATGCCCTCATATTCCCACAACGAATAGAACAAAGTTCCAGTGGCATAGGAAAAGAAATGGTGATGACAACAAATAACAATCACATTTCTATTTCTTTTATGGTTTCAGTTCAGAAAACATGAAACTTTCCAAATCCATCACGAAATGTAAGTCTAAGTGCTTATTTAATGGCTGTTGCTGAAATTGTACAATGAGCAGAACCTGCAGGATAAATGTCATTTTCTCATATTTTTGCCATCATATAGTCATTGTATCTTTATTCTTCTTTTCTTCAAACTCCTTCCCTTTTAGAAGGTAGTTTTCTTATATCCTTTTTGAGTGTGTACCTTACTTCTCTTCAGACTCATTTAAATCTTAAACTTTATTCTTATATAAATGTAAAATCTAATGGGGAGTTGTGTGCTTTAACCTAATTATTTAAAATAATTATTTAAAATAAAAATAGCATTTCCTCTATGTAGCTGCCAGTTTTCTATCTGCAATGGATTTTAGGGAGCAGTATCAAGTTTTGTGAAGCCACAGCCAAAATATAGGTTTATTACTTTAATAACATCTTGGTTGATATGTTATTGAAGCACTGACATATTGCACAAGAATCTTATACTTTAAAGAGGCACCAAATATTTTCATTGCATCAAAGCAGCCTTTCTCAACTATGGATCTCCCAAATGTGTTGGGATTATGTGCCTTGTCATCTGGGAATTGCACTCCCAATGTATTTGGGTAGGGCAAAGAGTATAAGAAAATTGTTTCAAAAGCTTAATACACCTAATCACACATTTACAGAGAATTGAACAATCATGGAGAATTGAGCAATGTATTATTTTAGTTTGAAGTTTTTGCAACGGATTAAAATATAGATATGTTGCTAAATGTTAAGTGCTTTGCTAAGAAAGGAAGGAAGTTTAAGACAGCAAATCATCTCATAGGCCAGATTTCAGGTGAATTGTTAAGGCTGTTGCTTCAAAAGTCATTATTGGCCCAATTGTGATCTAAGCTTCAAAGGAAGTTTAAGACAATTTCAATACATTTATCTATCACCTAAAGCATCTATGGCTTATCCTACTTGTCTGTGTTCCATAACAACAATGAATCAAGAAGCTGAATGTTGGCTGATCTAAATTAAACAAAGATGCACTCTCCAATAGCTATCATCCCATAAAGCAGAATTGTAATTAAGTGTGCATATGCACTGCATGTGTATCTATGCATGTAGATGCACACACACACACATACATTGTATTAAAGGAACAGTTTTTTCTTATGCTTCCACTATTTGTTCCATAGTGATTGGGCCATTTGCATGGGAATAGTCAGGCAGTCCTTCTTCGTCCAAATCCGAGATGTCCGGTATCTCATCAGATTCTGAAGACAACTCTGTGATAGTGAAATCTGGAATCTATAGAAAAAATAATCTCAAATAAATTTGAAGGCAACATTTGAATTCTACGCACTTTCCTCCCCTACCTTACCCCAACATTAAGCTTAGGAGGTTCGTTTAGTGACCGATCAAAGTTACAATGGGACTGGAAAAAAAAGACTTTTTCAGTTACAACCTTCACAGCATCCCCATGATCATGTGATCATCATTAGGATGCTTGGCAACTGGTTCTTATTTATGATAGTTGCAGTATTCAGAGGTCATGCAATCACCTTTTGTGACCTACTGGCAAGCAAAGTCAATGGGGAAACCAGATTCACTTAACAACGTTACTAACTTATCAACTGCAGTGATTCACTTATCCACTGTGGCAAGAAAGGTCGTAAAATGGGCAAAATGCACTTAATAAGTGTTTCACTTAGAAAATTTGGGCTCAATAGTGGTCATACAGCGAAGCTAGTGCCCAATTAATTTGTGGAATCCTTATTACAAAACATGGTGATATCACTAACCGGGGGGAAGTTCTAAAAGGGGATTGGATAAATTAATGGGAGACCGTTTTTTTCAACGGCATGCCTCATAACACTAATTGCAAGGAAACAATGATAGAATAAAGAAGGATAAGTTTTCATCTCCTGTTTGAGAGCATCCAATTGTATAAATCAAGTGACAGAATAGAGAGATGCCTCATTGGCCCAACCCAACTGGGGGGTTGTTATCATACAGTTGTGATCTCTTAAATACACAAGATACAAATAACTAAAAAAAATATCATTATTCAAAAAACCAAGAGAATACTAATGATGTTCACAAAGAGTCTGATTGAATGTTACCAGAAAGAACTGTTCATTACAATTTAAAGACAATGAACACTCCTGGGGACCAACTGCTAGTCCAGGTCTATTTCACATTGTTTCTGTTAACACTCCAAAATATGATACTCCAGTATTTTGACTGAAAAGTTAGTCAATGGACTGAACATAACTTTGCATTGATGCACTGTACCCCTTTCATCTTTGCTGCAGCATATTCTGATACAATTAGGAAAAATCCCATCTCTTCATTTGTATATTAAAATGAAATCATTTTATTGCTAATATAGTCTTCAGATTTCTGTTATCTCACTAATTATGCATGTGACTACTGGTAGGACATGACATAAATGCATACATTATTCTTTTAATTTATCTAAGATGATCAGAATTGACCTTGAGAATTTCCTTTCCTGTTGAGATGTTTTGTGGTGGGGATTGTTAGTGTGTGTGTGTGTGTATGTGTGTGTTCTATTTCTCTGCTTTTTTGTGATGGTTATTGACTGAGTACTCAAAAAACATTGAGAGCAATATTTTGACTATATGGAGGTGTACTACTTAAAACAATGAGCTGGAATAGTAGACAGACTAAGTTTGCAATCAGCTGGAAACAGTGTAACTATATATTATTTTGATGTATCATATACTCTGTTCTTTGAGATCTAGGATCTACATTTGATGAAACTGTACTAGTGGATGTTTATAAAAAGCACATAAGGGTAGTTAGTACTGTATATTTAATAACTGTTTTAAAAGTGCACAAGCCCTGTGGCAGTAAAGGGTGCTTTATTTTTTGATAGTAAAAATGGTAGCTAATGTCATTTTTTGCTCTAGTTAATTGCAAAGTACTTGAGAAAAAAGCTCATAGATTTTTCTCTACACTGTCCTCAATACCTCAATATACAAGTTGTATTGATAATTTTAATGGAGCTTAAAAACTCAGTTAGACTAAACTAAAGACTTCAAAAAACCAACTTTATTTTGAAAATTCAAAACCACTGCAAGCACTTAACAGAATTTAGTTAAGAGACGTTCAGTGTTTTTTAAAATCTAAAGTGTAGTGAATACTGCATACTTTTTTTCTTGTCATATCAAAATGGCTTTAGAATAGATTATTTATTTCTTATATTCTGGTGAACCAAATTGTGGGACTTCTCAATAGGCCCCGCTGCAATCTTAGACTGTGCTCCAAGGACTCTCACTCTGAAATTTCAAAATTATAACTTAATTCTACATGGTATTTTAATATTTCTGCATGCAGTACTTTTTTATGAAGTAGATGAAGAAGGACATATGCTCATTTTTTAAATAAATCATGGCTGTATTCCTATATTAATACTCTAGGATGCATTTAACATATCTGTTTGTGGAACCATGTTGCTACTGAGTCAGCAAAAAGAAAAAAAGGATTTAGAAATTCTAATTTTATAGAGCTGGAAAAATGGTTAAAGACTTCCTTTTGTCACCTGCCTGAAATCCCGGAGATGAATTATTAAGTAATTTATAGCCTCCAGGATTTAAACTTGAGGCAACTGTTTTCACAATATTTTGTTCCTTGAAATGTCTATTAGAACTATGGAGGATGAGAAAATAAGAGAGCCCATTCTGGAGAATGGATTGACTTACAATCATCTGATTCACTTAATGATTCCCATATAGAAGAGTTGTAAAATCAGGTGCAGTCACAAGGGTGCCTCATCTTACGTCCTTCATGACTTATGACTGAAATCCCAATTCTAATTGCAGAGAGCTACCTGTAATTTGCGGTTCGGTTATCAGAAACAACAATTACCTGAAATTCAGGCCAACAATGAACAGCTGTTTATTGAGACAGAATCTATTCACTGGTTTTATGTATTTTTACATTGTTATAAAGATTGGGGACATCACTAACTGAATAGCAAATTATAGATAGTCCTTCACACTTTGGATTTTTTTTGAATGAAAACTGAAGAAATTGGGAAAAATCTTTGCAAATTGTGGTCGTATGACTTTGGGATGCTACAACCAGACATAAATGGGAACCTATTGCCAAGTATCCAAAATATAGTCATGTGACCTACTGGTGGGATTCAAAATTTTTTTACTATTGGTTATGTGGGCGTGGCAGGGTAAGGATACTGTAAAATCTCCATTCCCTCCACACTACATTGCAAAATCCCCATTTCCTCCTGATCAGCTGGGACTCAGGAAGCAGAGAATAGATGGGGGCGGAGCCAGTCAGAGGTGGTATTTACCAGATCTCCCAACTACTCAATATTTCCACTACCAGTTCTCCAGAACCTGCTGAATACCACCTCTGATATGACTGCAGGGGTCTATGCAACATTTCATTAAGGTCAAAAGTCCTAGGACCTTTGGGAGATGTCGTGCTTACATTGAAATCACTTTTTTTTTTGCTTATTAAGTTAAATCGATATATACTTACTATTAAGCTGTTTAGTTAATAATAACTTATTAAGTTATTATAACTTTTCCCTCTGTATAATTATTTTCTCTCCCAATTGGTATTGTAGCTTTCTTTACAATATTTTATTATTAAAATGATTAGGTCTTATATGCCACTGTGATCCATAGAGACTTTGCATTAATTTGCAGTTCCTGTCAAAGCTTCCTTTTAAAAATCCCCAACATCAGTGGTCTTGGACACGGGGTAGGGGTGGGGAGGCTGACAGAAGCAATATTATGACCTTGTGTCAGTAGCCACATCATTTTTCTATATACCAGACACTGCATATGGGTCCCTAGAAAAGAGGCACAGGGCCTAAAAACAAGCTGTTTCAGCATTTTAAGATGAATTTGTTTTAAAACTTTTTGGCCAAAACTTATACCCTGTTGTATTTCTATCTTCCTTTAAAGCAAGGGTCAGCAACCTGCGGCTCTGGAGCCACATGTGTCTCTTTCACCCCTCTGCTGTGGCTGTCATTCAAAATATGCATCACAACTGCCAATGTGCAACACCGGCCAGCATGCAATTTATTGAGCTTTTCAACCCCCGGTAGGCCAACCATGGATAAATCCAAGAAAAGAAAAGTTTCAGAAGAAAACAGAATGTTTAATTCAACTACATTTGCTAGTTTTGTGGCCGCTCAAGAAATAGTCAGGCATAGGAAGGGTTTTGTGGCCCCCGGTGTTTTATTTTCTGTGGGAAACGGGTCCAAATGGCTCTTTTGAGTGTTTTAAGGTTGCAGAGCCCTGCTTTAAAGGAATAGGAATCACTTTTGGAGTAGAGAGAAGTTTGTGGCTTTCCAAATGACCTTACTTTACAGCTCCCATCAGTATTGATCATACAGTCAAGGATCAGGAAAAATGGGAGATGTAGTTCACTAGATCAGAAGTTAAGGCCTCTTTCTTACCAGGCACCAGGTAGTAATTGACATTGGTGTTGGGTACCAATTGACATTTCTGCCTATAAGTTTATTTTTGTGTATGTTATTTATGTTTATGTATTTATATTTTCAGCATTGTTGTCAAAGCACTATGTAGAGGTACCGTGTGTTTTAAGGAATTACTGTATTATCCAACTTTGTGCCAAAACATCTCAGAATGCTTCTGAAGACTGCTGGTCTTCCAGCCTAGCATCACTACCAAGCAGCTAGTACAAGTTTGAATTTGGAATCGATTTTTTTTTAGAGCCAAAACATTTTGGTCTATGAAGTTATTTTCAGAGAAGAACCAAAGATGATCATAAAGCATTCATATAAGTTCAAGGCTCAGAGCTGCAATGCAATTTGGGCAACAAATGTAATTCAGATTTTCTATACCAAAGTTGTTATTGGTATCTTTTTTGAAGGAATGGCAATGGCTCAGCTGTTTGGCTTGGAGTCCTGATGGAGGCGCTCTGTTAGGAGCCGATGATGGACTTAACAGGGAACAAATGTACCATTTTTGCTTTGTTTTTTATTTTGTATCTAATGTTCATTTTAAGCCACCCAGAGCCAGACAGGCAGTTTGTAGATTTAATAAATAAATCTTAATGCTAATTTATTTTGATCATTTGTAGTTTTGTTTAATCTGATATTCTGAAACTTCCTTTGTAAAGTTTGTTGCATGTTTACAATAGCAAGGACAGCATCAACTAGATCACGGCCTCTGCAGTGTAGTGTATTTAAACCGCTATCCTTACCTCATGAAAGAGCCTATCTATTGTCAGTCCCCATCACCTTTCTTCCAGCACTGACAGAGCCCTTAATTTATCCCAAGTAGGAACATCTGGCCCCTAATGTTTGAGACAGGTGACAATTTTATTTTCGAAAACCATATTGACCATTGTTTCTGTATTTTATAGGGAGTCTACTACAATGGTGGATTGCTCCTGGTTCTGTCCAGTTCTTTAGAACTGATAGTAAAATCAGCGGGAGGCTCCGCCCACTGGCCTGGACATCATAATTGACAATCTGTGTTTGACCTCCCATTGGGAATCGGTAATAAAGGTAAGTAGAACCCACCCCTGGTCTAGTAGCTGGAGGACAATTGTTACTGACATTTTCTGAAATGGACTTCTGAGCTTAGAGAAGCTATTAAATATTTTTGTACAAGAAAGTGTAACCAGAGGAGCGTGCAGTAGAGCAAGTAATAGCAATAGCAGTTAGACCTATATACCACTTTATAGTGTTTTACAGCCCTCTCTAAACGATTTACAGAGTCAGAATATTGCCCCCAACAATCTGGGTTCTCATTTTACCGACCTCAGAACGATGGAAGCCTTGAGACCACCTTAAGCCTGAATAGCGAAGGGGGCTAATACCTCCTACTAAAGGCAGCAATTAACATCCAGCTGCCTGCAATTTCTGTGAGTTCAATCCTAGCCAGGCTCAAGGTCGACTCAGCCTTCCCTCCTTTCTAAGGTGGGTAAATTGAGGACCCAGTTTGTGGGGGCAAGAAGCTGACTTTGTATAAATATACAAAAGTATGAAGGCTATTGCTTAACGTAAGCTGCCCTGAGTCTCCGGAGAAGGGCGGCATATAAATCAAATTTTAAAAAAAAAAGCCGATTGTACAAAATAATGTGCAACCTGAAGCTCTAGCAGTCCACTTACACAGACAGCCCTACCTCATTTTGCTCTTGAAAGGCAGCCATATGATATTTGAAAAACTAACATGCTTCTAAAGGTTCTACTTTAATTTTCATTCTGCCTTCCTAATATGGAATTGTATCTGAGAAAGATTGCCCGCCACTGTTTTTTCAAGTCAACTTTGGGTCTGCTACTGCACATTTTAATGTTTTTTAAACCAGCTCTTACTATTTTATGAAAGCCAATGATACTAACCAAGAATATTATGAGTGTTTTTGTCCATACAACTGAACCAAGTTAAGAAACTGTGCTTTGCTGTTTTCATATATTGCCAAAATTGTGCACCAGATCAATTTCCCATATTCAAAGCAGGAATACTCCTAAATCTAGAATTAGCTTTTAGGTCCAATTTTCAAAATGATTTAGAATATCTCATGCCATTTTATTTTACTGCAGGAAGTCAATACACACTGATGGAATTGTGAAACCTGAAGAAAATAGTTATACACATCTATCCAAACAAGTGTTCTCAAATTTATGGCTTAAATTGCCTTTCTGTATCATTGAGATAACACATTGCATCTTAAGAAGCATTATTTTGTTAGATTGCTGTTGAAATTAACATTATCCATTTAAGTAACTAGATAATGCCCAAAATTTTGATATGCCAAAATAAGCTAAGAAGTTAATTAGCACCGTTTAGTAACTTCAGGAATGCTTTAAGGAAGGAAATTTAGACACTAGCTCATGATTAGTTTAGGGACACGGTGTCTCAGTGGCTATGATGCTGAGCTTGTCGATCAGAAGATTGGCAATTCAGCAGTTCGAATCCATAGCGCCACGTAATGGAGTGAGCTCCCGTTATTTGTTCCAGCTTGTGCCAACCTAGCAGTTCGAAAACACATAAAAAATGCAAGTAGAAAAATAGGGACCACTTTGGTGGGAAGGGAACAGCGCTCCATGTGCCTTTGGCATTTAGTTATGCCGGCCATGTGACCACGGAGACGTCTTCACAGCGCTGGCTCCTCGGCTTAGAAACGGAAATGAGCACCATCCCTAAAACTAGAAACGACTAGAACGCATGTACAGGGGAACCTTTACCTTTATCTTAACTCATGATTTGTTGAAAATCCAGATTTACAGAAGTATGACCTAAAAATAGCTCCCTTGCTGTTTTATTCTATTTTATCAACTTGAATAAACCCTTAGTCACTGAGAACATAGCACCTCTCATTCTACAGCCTGCTTTTTCTGTATTAGACAAAACTATGATCACAGAGTGTTTTGGAAGTTTTCGAAACTGCTAGTGTAATACAGCCAAGCAATAAAACAAAAGACATACATGTCTGCTTGGGATAAACCTTTTTTTTCATATCCACGATTTCTCAATTGTAAGAGTCAGGGACTATTACACAATCTGATGGATTGTCCAAGACCACAGGATGTCTGAACTGGACCCCAGTAGCTTAAAAAAAATCAACACCAAATCACAACCCTCCCTTTGAGAGCCCTGTCAAGCAACAGAAAGTACGATCAGATTAAGCTGAAATAGTAAAGCTTAAGCAGCAGGTAAGTTAGTAAAGCTGGATGGAGAGCCACAGAAGGAAACAAATGCGGCAGCAACATTGAGCCCATCTAATTTAGATGTAATGCGTGAAATGCCGATTAAGGGACCAGTTTATATTCATCCAGTTTTAAAATGCAACCCAGCTCAATAATAATTGAGTCACAATATAGAATATCTGTAACCATATTTGCTTACACAATTCAGGAGACAGACTTTGGCTGCTGAAGCATTTATTACTTGAGAGCATACATGGAGAATTACAAGGCGAAGTGCTACCAAAGACAAGCTACATACCCGCGTACACACAGCATGAATCGAATTGAGTGCATAATACTCAAGGGTACTTCCAGTGGAGTGATTAAGTAATACAAAGTCTTAGAATTTTAAATACTATCAATGTTCACAGCACACGAGGAACTCTGGAAAAGGGTTAGTCATAAACTTCATTCCAACAGAGCAAGGAAATTGATCAGAGTGCTCTTTTAGTATTTAAAATAATGTGGCTTAATGTCTTTAAGAAATAGCATGAGTGTAAGGCACCGATATTCTGATTACCCTGGTATATTTTTTCAAAACTTATTTTCTAATTAAGTGGTTTGCTTTATTTTCTAATATACATTGGAAAGTTTTGTTTTAAATATATTTCAATATATGAAGATGGGGCTTCATAGCTAAACAGCTGAACAAGGTGTGGTCTCCAATGTGACCAGCTGAGGTTTAGAAGTCATAAGGCACCCACATTTTTCAGTCCACTTAAGTGAAGGACATACAATTCAACTTAAATGTGCAACACTATTTCATTATGACAGTTCTCTTTGACTAATGGATATAGGACAAAATTCTGCTGGTGGCTAAGTCACCGTGTTAGTTAGGGCACAAAGTGTACATTTGCCCGCCGCAATTTATTCTTCCTTTTCTTCAGGCCGTTTGTTTTCCTGGTTGGTTTTTTTATCCCCTTCACCTTTGTGCTCACCATTGTGAGAGCCAGCCAACTGTGGGTAAAAGGGACCTACCAGCCAGTTGAGGGGTGTGTTGTTAACAAGATAATCCATCACGTCATCCAACGATTCTTTCATTTTCTTCAACTGCCCTTTACTGGAGGTAAGAAGGTTGTCAGACACTTCTCTGAAAGAAGAGGCTGACCGGAAGCTTTTGTACACGTCTCCTGCAATTTCCCCAACATGGTGAACTTGGTCCTGAATGTTCTGTGGCAAACCTTGTATGCTGGACACCAGCGTGAGGCAGGTTGTCTGAAGCTGCTGACTGAGGTTCTGTGCAATCGCTAGAGTGCGTGATTCAATGTGCTGAAAAAGAAAACAGCTCTTAGTAGATGAATAGTTCTTTTGCAAATAGTTTTTTAAATTTCACCACTTAAAACAGTATCTTTGCAATGCTTCATTAGCGAAGGACGTAGGAAAACCTATTAAGTAAGTTATAAGGGGAGCAAGAGCTTCCCGCATGGACATACCCAACTTTGGAAGCAAAATTGGATTTAGTGGGACATTGTAATATGATTTGATCAAATTCCACCTTTATTTATGAGCCCCGGTGGCACAGTGGTTAAAGTGCAGTATTGCAGGCAAACTCTGCCTGCAGCCTGCAGTTCAATCCTGACAGGGCTCAAAATTAATTCAGCCTTCCATCGTTCTGAGGTTGGTAACATGAGGACTCAGATTATTGGGGGCAATATGCAAATAACACTTCTACATTGTAAACCACCTAGAAAGTGCCTTTAAAGCACTGGGGTGGTATAGAAGCCTAAATGCTATTGCTATTTCAACCCACACAATGTGGAATAGATCCATCTGCCCTCCTGTGGGATGCAGCAGAGATCAAAATAGTTTGCCAATTCTTCTTTCCACCTGCAGCGTAATAAAATTTTCATTCTGTATAAGAAACTCTTCAATCCTCTAGAACAGGAGGAGAATTTGCAATGATAGTAGAATTGATTTTTTAAAAGTCTGCCTTGCACTCTTCAGTTCATATTCCATTAATATCTAGCATTTTGAACTCTTCAGTTATATTCCACTGATCCTTATACTGGCTTGTATCCTATAAAACTTTTTAAGGAGAAGAAAATACTACCTTTACTTTATTTTCTATAAAAGCTTTTTGGAAGAAAGCAATTAATGAACAAGAATAAAATTTAAGTGAGTGGTTTAATCCTAAATACAATATTATAGCTGTAGTTTTAAGGAAATTTTTCAGGACATTTTATTGTTAAGTGCTTCAGATGTACTCGGCATTTGAAACCACAAGCCAAACAAAAGGTAATTACTGACAGAAAATTAGCAGTGCAATGGAGAGACTGCTATTCTCTAAGTGTGCAGCAGTGAAATGAAGCTGTTTATTTCCTCTTGTGCCCTAGTCTACTTATATTAATTTCATCAGCTTCTCTCTGAGATTCAAATGTTTTTTCAAAAGTTTTGCTTCCTGAAAGACTTTAGGCGATTTGTGATAGACCTCTTCAAACTGAACGCAAATATAATTTCAGAATGACTATCACTTAGGGATCTTGAGAAATATGAAATTAACTTTTAATAATTCCAAGTATTTAACTGCATGTTTCCAACATTGCATAACTTCAACTGGGCCCAAAGCATTTTGCTGCTGATTTTGATTTATACATAGCATCAAATGCATTTCGTTGTAGTATCTAACTGTAGTCAGACAGCAATGATGGATTTCAATTGACCTAATATTATTTTTCCATTGTGGCAATGTCCTGGTGAAACTTTCCACCATATGGGTCACTGACAGCACCTGTCATTTTTGGGGAAGAAGTCCCAATGTGAATGCAGACAATGTATCTTAAGTGACATGTTGCACTTCACGGTCTTGCATGCTATAAAAAGTTTGCCAACCAGCTGAAATGTAGTTTAGTGCTCTGTAGTTGCCAAGAAAATTCTCAGCACATCCTTGAATGCTTTCCAGGCAATTTTGTCTGGCTCCACTAACAGATTTTTGAACTGCTTGTCATTGGTGACATTATCTGATTTGTGGACCAACAAAAATGCCTTCCTTAATCTTTGCATCAGTTAATCTTGGAAACATCTATCTCTTATAACGAAAACCTTCACCTTACTTGTTCATTGCTTTCACAACATTTTTCATCAATCATGAGTTGTATGTGAAGCGGAGGCAAAAATATCTTTGACAGGACAACAAATGGTTCATGTGCCAGATTTCTCTGTCCTGGAATCAAATTATTTTGGAATATATCTTTTTGATTAAAATGACTCCTTTGCACAGCTGTCCCATTCATGTAAGTAACCATGATTTGATTTGAGCAAAACTTGGTATATCTGAGCCATATTCCAAACAGCACAACCACTACACTTTTAGATCTCCACAGACCTGGTGTACTGGATGTGCTTCAACAAGTTGCATGTTTTCGTATGTTTTTTTCATCTGTGCAATAACACCAACAGGTACTGAAGGATATACATTGCCATTGTATTAAAAATGGAAGATTTCTTTAGAACAGTGAAAGGTTAATTTTGTGATTAGCAGCCAAAAATCTATAACATATGCCTCAAAGTATTCAGGAAGCAAAATCTTTGTTATCCAGCGATAGCAAATATATTTGATGTCACCTCCTGACTAAAATGTTTCTTTAAAATTTAATTTATATGCCGCCCTTCTCCAGAGACTCAGGGCAGCTTACAATGCGTTAACCAATAGCCTTCATATTTTTGTATATACCTGCTTAGTAGGGCTTTCAGCTCCCCCTAAGCGGTGTTCTTTTTTATACAGTCAGCTTATTGCCCCCACAATCTGGGTCCTCATTTTACCTACCTTGAAAGGATGGAAGGCTCATTCAACCTTGAGCCTGGTGAGATTCGAACTTGCAGTAATTGCAGGCAGCTGGTGTCACTTTAACACCACATTAAGCTGCTGCGCCACCAAGGTTTCTGGTTTAATTGTTAGTGCTGCTGCATGTGTTACACAATGAAAAAATTGTTAACACAATATAAATCATGAAGATACCACTTTTAAGTGAAATTAGTTCTTTCTCAACATATCCTCAGCATGTATTCCTTTCCAGTTACCTCAGCACTGTGTGAAGCAGCCTCGCCATTTGAGCTAATGTTTTTCTTCCATTCTGACCAGGAATTATATAACTTCTGTTGGGCATCTTGAAGTTTCACGTTAGCATTAGTCATGTTCTTTCTGGCATATTCCAGCTAGAAGGCACAACATACCCAATTTTACAAAAGCGTACATACCGCTGTATTTTTATTGCTTTTAAAATAATGACCAAAAACACCCCTCCCACCCCAACAAATTACACAAACTTCCTGTTGGTGTATCATAACTACTGGCCCTCAGGAAAAAAGAAATCTGTGCTTTTAAAAAAGGGAACTTTGGTCTCTTTTGGACATCTGGCTCAGAAGAAACAATAGTGACTCTTTTGGTACCTGCAAGAGTCATGACTCATAGCTGGTAATTCACGACTGCTAGGTTGGCTGTGCCCTTTTGAGAGGTTCACAGCAGGGGTGAAAACTACTTACCTTCCCAACCAGTTTGGAAGTGCACGTGCACACAGATCTTCTGAGCATGTGCAAACCCTTCTGCACATGTGCAGAGGGTAAAAAAGGTTACTTCCTGGTTAAAACCAGGAAGTAACAATGATTGTGTGGGTGGGTGGAGCCTCACACCGCCATTGCTGCTGGTTCTCCGAACCACCAGCCGCCATCACTACAGGTTCGGCCAAACCAGTCTGAACCAGGAGCATTTCACCCCTGGTTCACAGCCAGGAGGTGAAATGCATGGTTGAAGACTAAGCCTCCCTATTTTTTTCCCATTGTTGAAAACCTCTGAAAGATCCCCAGACACTGATGCCCATTAATTTGGTTGCTATTGAATTGACAAAACTTGCAGTATAGTGGCCTTGTTCCATAATCTTGATATCATTATTAACTAGTCTTCATTTGGGGTACTTTGTCTACAATCTTTTGGAGGAAAGAATACAATTGATGCTTGAAGATGTCTCAACGTTTTTTTTTAAAAAGTTTATCTGTTATATTAAAAAAATGTGATAGGTCATTTTATTTTATTCTCTAGTCAGGTGATAAATACCTTAATTTTTAAAATTTGATGGGAGTTCAACCTTGCAAGTATCATTAACTATCAAAGTCCACACACACACAAAAGGAAGAGCAAAGAAAATACAGATGTTCAGGAAACCACAATATTACTGATACAACCTACTTAAGAAATATGTAATACTTACCAGGTTAACAGTATAATTCAGCTGAGAAATTGTCTCTTGGCTTCTGAGCTTAGCATCCCTAAATGCATTTAGAGCCTGTTGATAGGCACGTGCTCGGACCTTTGAAGACAAAGAGCCTAGTCTAACATAGTAACTTAGCTTCTGGTCTCCAGTTTCAAATCCTTCAATGTTGGTAGCTTCTTTCTCTGCAGAGTCAAAATATAAACCTATTAGTCTTGTCATCAGGCCCATACTATGTACATACCACCAAAGTTCAAACTACTCCTTAATGGTAAATTGGCTGGTTCAAATCAAGAAAAATTACTATCATCACACAACAAGGAGGAAGGGGTCCCGTTAAGGGTCAGAGGTTGCAAAAACATAAATTCTAGGGAAAAAAACCATGACAGGTGAGGGACTACAAGCTGGCCTCCATTGTTAGAAAGCACAGTCAGAACTAATCTCTAAACCAGCATTTGTATACTGCCATGTTTCTCATCTGTGGCAATTTTAAGATATGCAGATTTCAGTTCCCAGAATTATCCCCTTTATTAATTCTTACTTCCCTCTTTTATTGGCTGTACACTTTAATATTATTATTATATTCTATTGTTTTGCAAGTACAAATACTTCAGTACTGGAGACAAATTGTGTGCCTAACCACACTTGGCCAAATAAATAAAGTATAAAGAATTGCTGGTTGGAGAATTCTGGGACTTGAAGTCCACATATCTTAAAACTGCTGAGGTTGAGAATCATTGGCATAGAGCAAAAATTGTTACCTTCCTCACTGCAACAAAAGCTACTAATCAAATCAAAACAGTAAGATTTCCAATCCCATATGTGTATTACCGTGTTTTCCTGAAAATACGACCTACCCCAAAAATAAGTCCTAGCTTGATTTTTACACGTGCACCCAAAATAAGCCCTAATTAAGACCCCGCCCACTCCAGGGTGCATGGGTAAAAATTCAGCTAGGGTGAGGATGGGATGGTGGTGGAGCTGCCCTAACACTTACCTTTGGACAGTTGCAGCCAGGCCTCGCACACCCTAACACCTGCCTTGCTGCAGCCGGCAAGGCTTTCCTGAAGGCCTCTGCAACCAGTAACAGACCTCCGGATCTGTTGTGCAAGTTATTGGCTGCAGAAGCCTTCAGGAAAGCCTTGTCGGCCTTGCAAGCCACAGAAGTTCCTGAAGGCCTCTGACAGTGAAAAGGAGGCTGGGGGCGATGAGCACAAGTGAGTTTAGGGTTCTGCCCCAGCTTCAGATTCCCAGAGAATGTGACACACACCAACCTTCGCAAACACTGTTTAATTCCAAACAAACCCCTTTCAAGAATGCAGGCTTCCTGTGCAAAGGAAGTTTCAAAGTTATTAAGAACAAAGTCCGACAAAGGTTGGCGATCGGCCCAGAAAACCAGATATGAGAAGTCACTCGCTCTCCAAGATACTCTGTAGTAATGAGACATTGTTTCTAGCAAGAAAGCACTAGCTGCGTGCGACTTAAATAGGCTAAGGGAGAGGCCAATTATCGTCAAGCCCTACTCTCGAGTAGACCTCCTCTTCCTGAGTAGCCACTCCTGCCTTTTGGCAGCCCTGCGTGCCCGAGCATTGAGGAGAGGCTCTTCCACTTCGCTCTCTCCATTGGAAGGAGCCTCTGGAGGTTCTGAAGGCCCTGGCTGAGTCTCTGCCTCTGGCGTCACATCCTCTTCAGCCTCCTCACTGTCCGACGCAAGTGCCGGCTGTTGGCACACCACACCAGCCTCCTCATTGTTGGGATCAGCCACGATCCGTGCAGGCTGCTGGCGGGTCACAACATTGAGTCAGTGGACGACACCCCCTCCCAAAAAATGCCTTTTTTGGTGACAAAACAAAATTTAAGGGTCTTATTTTTGGGGAAACACGGTAGTAGCTTTGGTCACCGAGTCTTCCAGCAGATTCTTACCCTGCTCTTCTGTGGTATGTGGAAGGTACTGATCAACCAGAGTTTCAGACTTGCTGAGTGCGGTATCCACCCCAATGGTCACTAGGCACACCATCCGACTCTGCAGAACAGTATTAATGCTGCCATGGACTGCATATTTAGTGAGCTCCACGCTGTCCAGAACAACCCCTTTTGTCTTGTCAACAACTTCACTCAGGGTGTGTGTGACTGTATCTTTGGCACCAGTCACAGAGGTTGTCACGGCATCCTTTGCACCAACAACTGCATCCACAGCATTGGCAACCACCTAGAAGAAGTTAAAGAATATACAAATGTAACTCAAAGAATATACAAATGTAGTCTGTTTGCTTTAATGATCAGTGATGTCAAGAGGTATCAGGTATGTCAAAAACAAGAGGTCATAGGTTTGTTGTAAAGGAGAAAAAGATGTGGATTGAGAAAGCAGAATGTATAAACTTGTACTTCATGTCTGCCTTCTCTTAGAAAGAAAACAAAGCCTCAGTTGGCCATCACTGTTGAAAGAACTTAAGATAATTTAAACACATTCAGATCTCCAGGCCTAAATGAATTGCATTCTAGATGCTAGTGGAGGTGGTTTGGAGCATCTCCAAAAAGCGACACAGGTAGTCCTCAATTTGTGACCACAAATGAGCCCGAAATTTATGTTGCTAAATGAGAAATATTTGCTCCATTTTATGACTTTTCTTGCCACATTTGTTAAGTGAATCATTGCAGTTAAATCAATTACAATTACTTAACAATTACATAGTTAAGTAAATCTGGTTTCCCCATCAACTTTTGCTTCTCAGGTCACAAAAGATGATCACATAACTCTGTGACCCTGCGACGGTCATAAATGTGAGTCAGCTGTCAAGCATCCCAATGTAAAACATGTGACCATGGGAATGCTGCAATGGTCGTAAGTGTGAAAAATGGTCATAAGTCACTTTTTTCAGTGCCGTTGTAATGGTCACTAAGTGAACTGTTCTAAGTCAAGGACTATCTGTATAAAAATATTTTGCATCTTCCTTGCTCACGGGATTATACAGTATAGAACATTTCAGAGATGCAAACAGGTTTTATGGACAGATGGAACCTTCCATTCTGGAAAGATTATATGATATTTTATATGTGAGAATTTTGAATTAATCTGTGCATGAAACAATAGGTGTCAAATCCATGAACGAATGTATTTTTTTATCGACTAACATCATCGTCAGCCCTTCAGGTTTATTGCACATCTTCCTGAAGTTGATTAGATCTAATCCAATTTAACCGCATCTCTAAATGACAAGTACTAATCCAGATCATTTGAACACAGCCCAATTACGAGATGATGGGATTAAAGGCAAATAAAAATATGCCGGAGCAACCTACCTTACCAGTTGGTTGATAGAGTATAGGCAATTTTTCTTCAACTTTGTCCAATCCCATGCAAGCATAGCTATTGGCCATTGCAACTGCAACAATTAATGACAAATTTCAGGTTATTTCTGATATCCCTTCCACCAATTCTAAGGGGTTTAGTTATTGATCCAGCACTATATGTAGAATAATTTGGTATTGACAATATTTGAAAAAGTACCAAAAGGGCAAGTAAAGTTATAACAGGGTTGTGGAGTGTCATTGATTTATTTGTTAAATTTATTTGCCGCCTATCTCTCTATGGGGTTACTGTAGGAGGTTGGGCTTACATAGTAAAATAAATAATATTCATTTGTAGATGTTTGGCATTTGTGTACATATACAATACAGACACATCACTGCACAAGATGTGTGAAGATATGAATGGACACGTATCACAAAAGCGCTACATGAGACTCATAGCATATGGAAAAATACCAGAATGGAGATTTCTTTTTTTAAAAAGTTCAGTAAGGGATGGTTTTCAAAATAAGAGATGGTTCCTAGGTAAACTGGATTAGGTAAAGGCTTTCAAGTGGAAAAATACCAGAGGCTGTGATGAAAGTGCCAAACTACGTGAACCGCAGGCTGCATATGAGTGGGGGAGGGGGTGTTGGGGTGTGGCATGAGCTCAGGCAGGCTGAAGAAAAAGGGCATGTGGTACCCTGTGTGTTAGCAAAGGGAGGCCGGAGAATGGGGGGGTGGGAGGGAAGGGCATGGGGTAAGTACATACACGCAAGTGTGTGTAGGCCAAAGAGGGCATGGAATATGCGCATGTGGGAGAATGTAGGGTGGCCAAGGAAAGCGGAGGCGGGATGTGTGCATGTGAATACACAGTCAGAAAAAAGGGTGGAAGATATTCCCATGTGTGCGAATACGGGGAGATCAGAGAAAAAATATACTTTTTGTGTCCATGCAGGTGAGTGCAGGGAAAAAGGGCAAGGGGTGAATGCATGTGTGTGAGCACAGGGACACCAGGGAAAGGGTGCATGAGTGTGTGGCATAGGGAGGCCAAAAAAAAAAAAAAAAAAGAGGTCATGAGTGTGGGGAGGCAGGAGAAAAAGCTAGATGAAGATAGAGACAAAAGAAAGAACATACAAGGTGTGTGGTTGGAATTTCAAGGACAAATCCTAAATCCCTATGTTCAGCATTGTTGTAATTTAAATTGTTGCTGAATAAACTCAAGGGCTACTTGTAATGAGGTAAATTCCTCTGCAACTTAAGTCTAAACTCTGAGTAGGTATGCATATGCTTATCTTTGTAGGAGTAAATTAAGTTTTTAGGTCAGAAATTGGGCAATAAATGCTATAAATCTTCATTTATTTCTATGTGTCCTGAGTATCTGGATGTACTATAAAAACTTTCCTTGAAAGGAATAGATGTTTTTTGAGGCACACAATTGGTGGTCTTTAAACTCTCTACTAAACAGTGTAAGGAAAGCCATGGCAGAAGTATATAAAATTATACATAACATAGATTAACATTGTGTGTGAGAGGCATGTTTTTCCTCCTTTTCATATAATGATGAAAATCAAAGTCATTTACTGGAACTAAATGCAGGTTAGGTTCAGGACCAATGTAAGGAAACATTTTTCACACACACACAGTAAACAATAAATTGGGCCCTTCATGTCAGCCTTGCCCTTTGGCAGTTGCCTATACAAGCCCAAACAGAACCTGTGGAAGTAATTGGATATTGCTTTCTTCCTAAAGCTAAGAATGAATGACTGGCCAAAATCATCCAGCTGGCTTTGTGTCCAACATGGAACTAGAACCTAATATCCTTGTCTCTAGCCTTGTGTGCCTTAACTGCTGCACCAAACTGGCTGTGCCAGCGCATCATTAAACAACTGAATTTGCTACCCCATGTGGAAGAGCAACAGGTCGTCTTCATCAAACAACTGTTCCGTGGTTTTTTTAAAAAGGCTGGACAGATTCATGGAAGACCTGTCTAGCAACGGTCATTAGTAGATTATTTATTAGTTCCTTCTTTACAAGCCACAATGAAAAGGTATTAAAACAGTCTTAGTTTGTGACCTTTCCCCAAAGCATCCAATGACGCATAATATTGGAAATGGCCCTTTGGCCTGATCTAGCAGGCTGCTCCAAATTAAGGAAGTTTCAAAAGCTAGTTCAGCTCTTTTTTTTTTTTTTTTTTTGCCATCATAAAACAGGAAGCCTCCTGAATTCATCTTTTAAGGGCAAAGTTGAGCATAATGTTCCTAATAGCAAACTGAAAGAGCCCTCTAACAAATGACCAAGTACTTCCCGGCCTGCTTGTCACTTTGCAAAATTAGATTTTCCCCCTGAGTCGACACCCACACACAAGAGTACTGTATAAAATATAAACCGTAGTTTTTGACAGTGAGGCATTTAGAAAGTAGGTGAAAGGTAAATGCAGTCTTTGAGTGGAAGTGGGTGAAGAGTGATGAGATAGCAAGCTTGAGCAACAGCTATTTATTTATGCATCATCTTATGAATCAAAGTTCTTTCACGTTCCTGACACATTTATTTATTTATTTATTCAATTTCTATACCGCCCTTCTCCCGAAGGACTCAGGGCGGTGAACAGTTAAAATGACATACATATAGAATGTGAATATAAATAATTAAGCCAGTTTGGCTCAACAGTTAAGAATCTTCAGCATAAAGATTTAAAAAATTAGAAAAGATTTCTGCCAGACCGGCTTGGTGAAAAAGAAAGGTCTTAAGTGCACGACGGAAAGTACGAAGATCTGGGATCATTCGTATCCCTGGGGGTAACCTGTTCCAAAGGGTAGGTGCCCCAACAGAAAAGGCTCTTTCTCTGGGAACCACTAGTCGGCATTGCTTTAGTGATGGCACCCTGAGAAGGCCTACCCTGTGGGAGCGTACTGGTTGGTGGGAGGTTATCGGTTGCAGAAGGTGGTCTCTAGATACCCAGGTCCTAAGCCATGGAGGAGTTTGAAGGTAAGAACCAACACCTTGAAACGCACCCGGAAGACCACCGGAAGCCAGTGCAGCTCGCGTAGGAGTGGTGTCACATGTGAGCGCCATGTCACTCCCAATATCACCCGCGCAGCTGCATTCTGGACCAGTTGGAGCCTCCGTGTGCACTTCAAGGGGAACCCCATGTAGAGAGCATTACAATAGTCCAGAATAAGCCATTAGAATGTTAATCTCGGAGGCTAAACCTATTTTAAATTATAAAAAACGGAAGTTCAGCCATGGCAGCTCTTAGGTTTGCTGCAGACATTAGTAAACATTCTCCAAAGAGTTATTATTTGAAGTAGGTCCAGGAAATGACATGTTGAGAAAATGTTCTGTTTGAGCGCACACATTGTGTGTGCTGTCAGGGCCAGTGCCATATTCAAATTCGAAGAAAGGGATATAATATGCAGCAAGCAGCATATGACACATTAGGAGGAACTGACCTCCTGCCATCTCATCTCATTTAATCTCTGTTTCCACCCACCTTTCACACCTATTTCCAAGTTTCCAAATCTAATCTAATCTAATCTAATCTAATCTAATCTAATCTAATCTAATCTAATCTCATCTCATCTAATCCAATTCAATCCAATCGAATCTTCTGACCACCTTTCACACCCATTTCCAAGCTTTCAACACTCCAGTGTCAAGTTTTGTTCAAATTCTTTTATGGAACTAGAATAACAAAAATGTAAGCTTATCATACAAGCAAAAGGTGTTAGAAGTGCTTTTCAGGCTAAAAAACAGAAAGAAATGAAGCAGACACACTAAACTCCTGAAGTTCCAAAATGGTGTGGAGAAGTATTATGGCTTACTTTGCGGCTCCAACCTTTGGATGATGGGTAGGGCACTGGTCAGGGCCACTGCTGTAATAGTCTTCACTCCTTTCTCCGCCATCTCACAGACAGATTTCAGATAGGGGTAATTATCTTTTGTGTTGACATAAGCAGAAGAGACCATATCGTAGGTGGAACTCACCAGGGGCAAACTAGCAACCCTGGAAACTACGTTCTGTAAAAATACGGAATACAAGATGATTTTACTCACAATTCTTCCTCAAAAGTGGCCTAATAGTCTTTATTTAATTGAGACATACCTGCTGGGCATCAGCCGACACCGCTGCCATCTTTTTGCCTTGAATGTTTTAGACTCTGGTAGAGGATTAAGAAATAGTAAAAAATATTTTTAAAATAAATTTTAATCTTTGTCAACAGCAAAGTAATTGATATCTTTTATTCATTTCTAAACGTGCTTTGTGCAGGGGGATGTTATAAGTCTGAATACCGGAAATCGCATCTTTTCTAGATATTGCAGGACAATGTGCAAAAGTGCCAAAATGTAGTTTTTCTAAGCAACACTCAATAAAGCATACAATAGGCATAAAACATCTAGAAGATTTTAACAAAATATTTCAGTGTTTTTAACACTTTCAAGACAGTTTGTCTTTTGACTTCAAAACTTGCTCAATTTAAAAAGCTGAAATTCAGCAGAGGAAACTTATATTTCAAGATTATAAATGAATCTTCAAGAATCAAGATTAATATGAATCTTCAAGAATCAAGATTAATAAAGCTGGGAGCTATGTTCTGCATACAAAACCATAAAACAAGAGGCTTTAATAATTTGATTCCAAAATTAAAGCAGACAAGTGTTTTTATATTCCAGAATGTGTTGATAGCTTTCATATGTTTGACTATGTTAAACACATATGACATATGTTAGCACCACTGCTGGGTGTGGCAGTATTCTTCAGAAAGCATGTTTATTATCCACATTACATGACAACAGCATTATTCTTACTAAAATGTTCTGAAATTCTCGCTCTAGTTTATGAAAAGATGACGTTGAGTATAGTCACAAAAATATGACAAGTTCCGCTTTAATTTATTGGGCTATTATGCATACAACATTTCACTCAACAGCAGGCTTTCTTTGCATATACAATGAGGCTTACAATGAGCATTTTAAAAAGAACTTATCTGAAGGCTATACAATTAGCAAAAAGATTGGAGTTCAAAATTATATAATAATATTGGTACAACATTTACATCCTTAATCAAACAAAAGATAAACAAGCATTATTGGATAGCCCTTTATTAGGGCCAATCAAAATGGCCCACAGGATTGTGCAGACTTCACTTTTACCAGAGTATTTTTTTAGGGGGCAAAGTTATATAAAAAGCAGCATTCTTTATTCTATGAAGTGTATGCATAGAGAATATTTTGCTTTGTCTTTTAAGAAACTTAAAACACATTCCATTCAATATTCCACAAAACTCAGTCCTTATTATTTAGTGGAATGTAATTAAGTGGCTAAAAAGACCAAGTGGTCTAGTGGTTAAAGCTCAAAGCTAGAAATAGGGAGACCATTGTTCTAGTCCTGTTTCAGGCACAAAACCAGCTGATGGCTGGGCCAGTCACTCTGTCTCAGCCCTAGAAGGAAGCAATGGCAACCGACTTCTGAAAATGTTGCCAAGAAAATTGCAGGGACTCAGGCAGTCCCAAGATTCAAAAATCAAGCCATTTTTGAACAAACACCCACATATACTTAAACCGCTATAGAACAAACCCACTATATTCCAGTGAACCTTGTGAATCGATGCATGTTGCTCCTCACCCATTTTAAATTTTTAAAGCTTTTTTAAAATTTCAAGATTTTTAAAGCTTCAGGATTAGGGTATTCACTAAATAGGTATTTAAATAGGATATTTAAAGATACCGGAAAAGAAGAAATGTCGGAAATTGAAACGTACAGAGCTTTCAAGTAAGCGAGAAAACAAGTTCTACTTATAAATTAGGACCGACATACTTCTAAATACATATATTTAAACTTTCCCTCTCTTTTCCGTAGCAGGATATTTGTTTCGATTCTGAAAAAGATTTGATTTGGGGTTTTGCTTTTGCTTTTAATCCAATAATCCCTAAGTATTCCTAATACTTCAGCTACCCGCCAACACCCACCGATTGGAATGGCATCCTAATCCTAAAAACTGTAAGAGACGTTGAACACTTCCCCCACTCCCCAGCAGCCACCAAATTCATCGATCGAGAAGGGAGGGATGGGGAATTAGTTCACCCTGGCAACATTTTCTGCCGCTTCCAAAGTTTTCTCTCGAGGGCAAACGCAATCCTTTTGCACTGTATATTTTCTCTCGGAATTCAATTTTGTTTTGTTTTTTAAACGAAGCTTGCTATCATACAACTGCAGCCATGGGAAAGACACATCTGGAAACCCACCCAAGCATTTCTTTAGTCTTTGCAAACCCACAACCCTTATCCGAGGTGCTTTAAAGCCGAGGCCAGAGAAACAAAAGGCACTAAAATTCTACAAATTCAGAGTAGACGTACAGCAAGAAAACCTAAGGGGAAAATACTTTTCCCAAGTGATGGGACCCACAGTTCTTTACACCAAGGTGCAGGGTCATTCATCCGTCTACTTTTGCCTCCTCCGAGGTTAAAACGGAAAGGTCCGTCCACCCGACTAGGCAACGGCTACTTAAAACAGACACCTTGCCTCAAAAGAGTAAGTAAGTACTCACCCGGGAAAACCAGAGGAGAGGTTGCTTTGCAAAACCTGTACAAGGAAGCTCGCTTGCAACCTATGCCCGTTAACTCTCAAAGGACTGTCACAGCTCAGGTGCCGCCCCGGGCAATTTATGCAGCGAAACCACCCACCCCCATCGACAAACCCCACAGCCCACATCTCGCGAGACAGCTATAGATCCGACCGCTAGGAGCAAGCAAACTTCGCCCTCCTTTCGTGATTTCGTGATGAAGAACTCGCTTTCTCGAGAAGTTCCGTGTTGGAGGAGGAGGGCCGTCGGAAAAGCAGCAAATGCACACTAAATTATTATTATATTTTATTATTTTATTTTATTTTGGCTGTTGTTTTGATCCGTCGCTGTGGAACGGTGCGGAAGGGCTCGCTGCAGAGGCAGGGAGGGAAAAACGATTGCAACGCTTTGTAGAAGGTCTTAGGAGAAGCGCGTAAAAAACAAACGAGCAAACCGGATAGCAAGTCATGCCCCATTGAGCATACTAATAGGAATGTTTGGATGGTTGGGTTGCAGCTAAAACAACAAGGAACGCGCTTTATTTGAAAGTAGACAATGCTATACTGTTTTCTCAGAACTTACGATAAAATCTCCCAAGTCTACCTCTGCTCCTTGGGACTTTAAGGACGTGGTTAGTTTGCTTGATTTACATCGTGCCTTTCATTCCCAGAGCTCAAAGCAGGAGACATTCCACACTTTTTAATTTTCTCTTCTCTTAGTGTAGGCTAAGAGAGTAAGTTGTCTGTTCTAAGTTACCCCGTGAGGTGCTATGTCTGATAATGTACTGAGAACCTAGGTCGTCTTAGTAGACATGTAAATATTGTATATATTAGACAAATAAGTAACTATGAAATAAGAATGTGTATGTATAAAACAGTAGGCCTATGGATAAGTTGAAATTAAGAAAAAATTCCGATAAGGGAAAGCTGTAACAATGTAATTGTGATTTTAAAGGTTAAAAATGTTGAATAAAAATATTAATGGGAAAAAAAAGAACCTACGTCTTCCTACTCCTAAGAAGTGTCTTAACAATTACTCCCATCTTGGCTCTATTTTTCTTAACAAAAAATGCTCTGAAAAATGCCTTTTAAAATGTAATTGGTTTTAGCCTACACTTTTAGCATTCCCTGGTAGTTTCTCATCCAACCAGGTTTGGCTCTGTTGTCTTCTTGAGATCAACCTAAGTTCAACTATGTATCATCTAGGGGCTTATTTGATAAAAGTATATAGTGCCAAATAACCTACTTTGTAGTAAAACGCCTAGGACCATGTGGGCATGGCTTCTGGATTTATTAGGGGTCATTAAGCAGGCATAGGATTGCATTTGAGTTTGAGCTGAAATGGTCTCTTGTGGTTTTAGTTCTTTGATTCTAGCTTATAAGTAATAAAATTTGGCTTTTTTGTTCTAGTTCAATCTTTAGCAATTATTCTAGAAAAACCCCTAGATTTTCTAGATTACAATTATAGCAAACCAACAGAATAGTAAAGGTGGAAGGATGTGCACAGATCGTCTGGTTTAGTGCTTGGCAACGTGTAGGTAAAATAGTGAAATCCATCCATGAGAGGTGGCTGCTTTCCATCAAACTAAAAATATACCAGTTTCCTTCAGCCTATCCTCCCTAGGGCAGGTCTTCACATACTGAATCATGTTTATAGATGACCTTCGAACCCTTATTTTCTGGAAATGCGGTTTCCGTACCTGTACACAACACTCCCAAGTATGGTCTGACTAGCACCATATATTATAGAGAAGGCTAACGATTGCCATGTGTCTTCTGATGCAGCCCAAAACTGTAATAACCCTTATGATGACTCATGTTAAAACTTTGCAATTAACATAGCCAACTTTTTGATGTTTCCAAGCTACGAACTTGTATTCTCGGCAGTCTTCCAATTTATGCAGATGACATTGCAATCTTATTCAGTCATCCTACATATCATTGACTAGACATCCCAATTTTGCATCTTTCACAAATGTTAATAAAAGCAGCCCATCAAACTCATCATTCAGATCATTAAAAAAAAGCAGACTAGCCCCCAAAATTTGGGGCCCAAATTAACACTTATGAAGGATAACTTGTTAGCATACTACAATATATACCCTTTCCACATTAAGACCTTATCATTGAACGTTGCTTAAATTTATTTCTACCTCCACAGCAATTCTCAGGATAACCTACCGGTATACATTAGATTAAACATGCCTTAAAATAAAATACAAAAACTAAAACTCATCAAGAACCATTATCCATAGTTGGTTACAATAACTATTATCAAATTTCTCAAGCAACCTAGGAACTAGTTTTACTAACTTTAGACTAATTTCAGCTGATCATATAAATTCCAACTTCCCTGCAGCATACAATGACATAAGTTTGTGCTCCAAAATACATGAGCGTGAGTCACTACAATTCATCAGGAACACGCAAATTATCCCAATAAGTCACATTTCATACCATTGTTTGAGCTGGTCACACGAAGTCCAAATTCCTTACTACTCCCAGTGACTAATTATTTCCCAGAATGCAAATTAACCCAGTTGGTCTAATTAAAATATTAATCGGTACACAAAGAGAAGTATAGTATATACTGTAAAGTGAATGGACTGCAGTGGACCATTTCAATTGATTCTCCCTGTAGTTTTCATTAAGCATTTTTAATTGAATCAGGTTTGGATTGTGCTATATGTGCAAACTTAAAAATAACACTCATTGATCAGTAGTCTCAAATTCCTAGTAATTTGGCAATGATATATTGTCAATAATAGTTTACTACTGCTTTCTTCCAGGATGTTTTTTCAATTTTTTGTTAATTCACATTAAATAGTGTGTAAATGTGCTCAGGACAAAAAAAGAAGGCACCAGTAATATATGTTGTATTTCCAGTTATGTAGTATGCTTAAAACTGTTCTTAAAGTTGCAGTCACGGTAAAAAAATATGCAGTGTCTATATAACCATTGGTTAGTATTCTGTGCTGCTGCAGGGTGGGGTGTGTCAGGGTTCAGGTTAGTCTTTAGAGTAGCTGATTAGAGTAGTCTTGTTCTGGATTTAGTTTCTGCTCAATGTTTTTAGCTTAACCACAGAATTTCCAAAAAGCTCTAGTTGTTTGAGCCAGCAATTTATTTCTTTTCCTTTCTCTTCTGAGGTATTCCTGCTTTATATTACCAGGTACAATTTTTGGCACAAAGCAGTGACAACCTGCTCCTACATTGATCTGTCAAGAATAAACCCTCTATTACAACATTTGCGGTCTCTGTTGAAGCCAAAAAAGTAATCTCCTAACAAATGCGTGCTCTTCCCCTGACCTTTCTGAATTTTAACATGATGGAATATCAGAAGTCTTCTTTAGAAGGCCGCAGAAGTGCTTTAAAAAAATACTAAGACATGATTGGCAAAGGAGACTTCTCTATGGTACTAAAAGTCTGTTAACTGTTAAAATAGCTGTTTACTTCACAAGAAGTAATCCAGAGAACATTGACTTAGGAGAAAATATACAACCCAAACCCTTTTGTATTTATATATTTATTATACTTCTTCAACAAGTCCTAATGAAATATCCACAAATACCGTCATGGAAGTCTTGGAATTGATTTGTACAAGCTTAATAAACTTAATCATTGATTCATCTTGTAGTTCTTCAAAATTGATTCCTTTTACACTTAAAATTTATTTTAACAAGATATTTAACTGTAACATACTTAGGGTAGAATTGGATATAGACAAGACAGCTGAGATGTTTGGGACCGGATAGCAAGTAATTTAAAAACCTTTTTCAAACATTGCAATTAAAAAGTAAATAATTTGAAAATAAAGAGCTGCAAATGATTAACCTGTGGCATAATCTTTTCTTGACTAAAATGCTTCTGGTTTCCATGTAGACTTTATAGACATTTTTAGAAAGTTGTTTGAAAATGGATTCATCTATAAAGAACAAAATTAAAGATGTAATGTGAAGTATGTGGAGAGAACTCAGAAGATCAGAGTAGTAAGTAGGTACCAGGAAGCCTTTTATAAATTGGTGTTTTGTATTTTGCCGAATCTTTAGCGTGGGCCACTTTCTGAATAAAAAGATTTTCCACTTGAGAATACCTAAAAATGCTGTCAGACATCCAAATGTGCCCAGAAGCCTATCCCTGGCTTAAGGAGTCTTCAAAGCAAGGACTAATAATTATAAATAATTAGCTGAATTTTTTCCACCATTACCATTTATTGCAGTTGTTCTGACATTCCCCTCTGTATGAGACAATGTGGAGAGCATGACCCCTAGCCAGTGAGCGAAGTACTTTTGGAGCTAAAATATATCTTTACCACACTTGTCATAGAAATGCTTTAAGTTAGGAAATTCAATTCTGTGTTTCCTTTTGTTTGTTTTGAATTTTCCCACAAGTGAAGATGTTTCCATATCCCCTCAAGAAACAACAGTTCATTTACTGTAGAAGAATTAATTTAGCCTATCTATGCAATATCAAGAGGAAAATTGAAAAACTCTTAACATAATTTTCCTTTTAAATAGAGATTTAGAGAGGCTCTGTGAATAATAAGTGGGAATATGTTCTGAGTGCATAGGATCAGAATGTACAATAATCAAAATAGTAAACTTTTAGTATTATTTCGTTTTATTAATTACATAAAGCTGGTCAGATCCGAATCCCACTACCGTAATGAAAATATTCATACATACCCTTTCAAGAGGGATGCATGTGTTGTCTTTATTTTATTTTATTTTGAAATACATACCTTTCACCCACAAGTAAATTACTGGCTTTCTCTTCACAAGTCGTCATGCTGAAATCAGTGGGAATGACCTAACACATGGCTGTTTGCTACAATAGAGACAGGATTTAATAATAATCTGCAACTCTGATGAAACAGCTTGCAATGCAATCCAGTTTGCAATATAATCTTCTATTTATTTGCCCAGATTTACTTGTTTAATGGGATTTAGTCCTTATTACATACATCTAATCTTTGATGAAGGCTATGTGTTCCCAGTACTGTATTTGAAGTAAAAACTAAAACTGAAAATATAAGATACTGAAAGGCTTAGATCAGTGATGGTGAATCTTTTTGGCACCCAGTGCTGTAACGGAGGCACTTCGTGCTCACGTCACGGCCGCGACCAGGAAGAGGAGCTGCCCAAGGGGCATGCGCATGCCGGATGAGGTACTTCTGGTGCATGCCGGTTAGCAAGTCTTCCGGTTATTGCCACACACGCACACACACCGATCAGCTGGCCAGCACATATGCTCATGCTGGAAAACTGAAGACCAGTTCTTCCAGTTTCTGACACTGCCTACACACAAAGGCCAGCTAACATCACATGAGCATGTGCATCAGAAACCCGGAAGAGGAACGGGGGATGCTGCGCATTTCAGGCAACATGGCTCTGTGTACCACTTCAGGCACGTGTGCCATAGGTTCACCATCACAGGTTTAGGACAAAAAAGACATTCGATGGAAGTCAGTTAATATTTTTATAAGGTGCTTTTGTAAAGAAAATGGAATATCTGATTTAAATAAGTGTTCTTAAATAAGAACACTCAGTTAAGTATAAAACAAAGCACTAGAATTCAGCATTAAAATGTAAATTAAAATACATTCATAGGAAGATCAACAATTTAAAAAGAATATTCTGTAATTTGAGATAATGAAAACGAAGTATCTCCTGACGATTTATATTCCATAGTTTAGGAGAGACACAGAAATCTCTAGGATGTGAATGAGAGAAAGTCTGGTTTGGAAGTACTGGCTCATAACAGTGTATCTTATGGACAATGAGAAATAGAAGGCTGAAATCACTTTAATGGACACATTCTGCTTCAACATACAAATTTTTACTTGCTTTGTCATATTTATTTTTAATTTATTTCCACTTTTATGTTTGTGGATGTGCTTTATGAAGAAACTGTTTTGTTGAATTGGAAAATAAATCCTTAGATATCTGCTCTGACAAACCTCTATTGTCATTTAGCACTATATAATTACAGGCAGTTCTGACTTACAACTATTTGTTTAGCAACTGGATGGAAACTAATCAAGGAGAGAAATTAAGGAGAAACTTCCTAACTGTGAGGACAGCTTGTCTTTAGAAGTTGTGGGTACTCCATCACTGGAGGTGTTTAAGAAGAAACTGGACAGTTACTTGCCTGAATTGGTATAGGAAGGATCTCTTGCTTGAGTAGGGGGATGGTCTGGAAGACCTCCAAGATCCCTTTCAACTCTATTCTGATTCTGATAATTGTTCAAAGTTACAATTATGGCCTAACAAATGACTTAACATTGATCCTCCCACTTACAACCATTGCAGCATCCCAACAGTCAATGATCAGTATTCAGGCACTTAGCAACTGCCATGTTTATAATGGTTGCAATGTCACAGGGTCATGTGATCACTATCTGCAAGCTTCTCAGCTGGCTTCCAATAAAGAAACTCAATGGGAAAAGCAGGGTTTGCATAACTATATGGTTCACTTAACAACTGCAGTGATTCACCTATCATGGCAAAAAAGGTTGTAAAATTGGGTGTGACTCACATAACAACTGGCTCGCTTAGCAATGGAAATTCTGATCCCAACTGTTGGTTGTAACTCACTGTATTGTGAGTTTACATCACTATAGTGTTGCAGGAAGAATCGTTCTGGTTCAGTTCTAAGCCGGGAGAGAGGCACTAGAAATAAAATGGAGGTTAGCTGCTTAGGAAAGAAGGTCCGTTTATTGATGAGCAGAACTACCAACAGCATAGAGTTCTGGGGCAGCTGATAAATTAGCTTGAGGATTTTATAGTTTCTGTAATGCTGCTGGGGGTTGTACAATGCAGTGAGCTCTGTGTCTTTTGGTATTCTAATGGTGGTGGGTTAATCCTATTGAGTCCTAAAACGTCACATCCTGTCCTTAGAATTTGGGTGGGGGAGTGCAAATTCTTAATCCCATCACCTGGAGCTGAAGGGGTTTTGTTTGTGAATAAATTGGCCCAGTCTTTCTTAATGGGCACAAAATATCCACCTCTAAAGACTTCAGGCATCTGCTGGGGGAATCTTTTACTATGCAGGAAACGGACTGCTTTCTGTCTTTAAGAGCATGTTTTTTCTCTGTTTCTCCTTTGGGGAAATATAATATTTTGCCTCTTTTGATATTCTCCAAAATATTTCATTCTCTGGGAATGGGTGCATAATTATTTCTTGCAAAAGCAAAGAAGTTACATGTGTTGGTGTGCTTCAGAAAATGTTCATTATTCTCAGACAATCACAGGAGCTAGACCCACTTGACAGATGACCTGCGATAGATGTTGGACTGCGCGTGTTGAAGCAGACGGATGTTGATGCAACTGTCAGAAAGTGAATGCAGCTGGTTAAAGTTCTTTGGGGTTACAGTTGTTCAGAGCAGTTTATCAATGGAATCTCATCAGCTAGTTAAGAACAAAGTTCAGAAGCCTGGTGATTCAAATTACTGCTGTTTGTAAAGAGCTCTGTCTGGTTAAAATGAGTTGTATACTCAGGGCCACAGTCCACGACAAAAGTTGCCTCATGTACATGAAAAATATGGAGAACATATGACTTTATAAGAAGAGGACACTGGAACTATTCCAATTTAAGTGTGCAATGCTAAATTACTAAACTAATTGCTTTAAATCAGGTATGCAATACAATCCTTATCTCTGGTCCATCAATGATACATCAACTTTGCACAATCTAAAGAAATCTAAAGATAAGGCCAAGGATGCCTTTGGATAGTACCTATCATGTTCATCAGAGAGGTTCATATAGTAGAAATTAGGTATCCTGCTGGGTTAATCCACCAATTGCAGAAAAAAAGTTAACTCTGGAAGGAGAAAACATCTCTGTTTAAGGAAACACTGGCAATTAATTACTTGTCATTCGTAAATGCCCATATTTTGATTGCCAGTATCTTTGCCTTTAAAATTTTAGATGGTTAGAGATCCCTGAGATTATTTTTAGTGGATCTAAAAAGCAGCTCAGTGATTCAAAGATTCTGAAAATAAGAATGTGGAAGTTTCCAATAAAGTTCTTAAATATACCAGATTTCCTACAAGAAAGACAATTTAACGTATTTGGTTTGCTCAGAAATATCAGAAAAAGCCTTGATGATATGCTACAGATTTGCAGACAGGGAGCTGTATAATAAATAACAGCTAGAGTGTTTTAATACCAATATCTTTTCAGAGGTACTGTGGTCACCAATGAAGCTAACTTTCCTTGGACATGCTTTGGCAGTGGAATTTCCCTTATAAAGTTGTATGGAATGGTAAAGATGGGTGAAGTAGATAATTTTTCTGAATTCTTAATAGGAATCCTGGAATAAAACAAAAGGAATCCATAAATGAATATAAAATTGACGCATGCTAAGGTTATCTAATCTTTGCATAGTACTATCAATAAAATGAGATCAGCTGAAGAGAAAGTCAATACAATTGACTTGTCTTTTCTTGGCAACATCAGAAAAAGAATCATCAGGTGAACATTGTAAACCTATTATTTGATACTGGATTGTTGTGTCAGTCACTACAGTTCACCTTTATAGCCCTTTTTTTATTTTATTAAGTGTGTAAGTCCAAAAGTTTCCTTACATTTCAGAACCACTGCTAAATGAGGAAGAATATACTAGATCTGAATTTTAACCCCTTTTCTCGTTAATTTTACTACTGACTAACCATTAGCTGTGTCAGTATCTAGATGACGTACTTCTAACCCTTGACCTATTTTGCTTTTTATAAATAAAGGTAATCTGTGTTAATGACTAGGATCTAGTCAGTATATCCTACTAACAATATTGTCTTTTTTAACTGACTGAAATTGTATCTACAGGAGTTGCAAACATTGCACATACCATTTAAAGCTCATTTGCAAACTATTCCTTCTACATCACTCAAAGGTTTGCTGGTACAAGGACATTCAAGAAGTAGGAGGGGATAACCCCCCAGGAATGTAGTTAGTTCATAGACTTTTCCATGAAAAGAAATATAGAGATAATGTTTGCCTTTTCTCAATTTTGTATGTATGTCAAGTTGATTAAATTTCAGAATTTTTGAAAGGTTTACGTATTTCTCCATTGTTTGCAATTTTGCCTGTTACACAGTTTTGGAAACTATAGTTAGTCCTTGACTGACAACCACAGTTGAGCCCAAAATTTCTATTGTTAAGTGAGACATTTGTTAAGTTAAGGATTTTGCCCCATTTTACAGTCTTTCTTGCCACAGTTGTTAAGTGAATCACTGCAGTTGATAAGTTAGTAACTTTGTTGTTAAGTGAATCTGGCTTCCCCATTGACTTTGCTTGTCAGAATGTTGCAAAAGGGGATCACATGACATTGGGACACAGCAACCATCATAAATATGATCCAGTTGCCAAGCATCTGAATTTTGATCACATGACAGTGGGGATGCTGAAAAGGTGGCAACTGAAAAAAGTCATAAATCACTTTTTTCAGTGCCGTTGTAATTTTGAACGGTCACTAAATGAACTGTTATAAGTTGAGGACTACCTATATTTGTTTCTAATGTATAAATTACTTTTCCTTTTATATATAATTTTCATTAATACCATACATACAAAAGATGACTAAAGAATCTTAGTTATTACACACAGAGAGATGTAATGGGAAAAATTAATAAAAGATTACACAATATATATAATAAATCACAAGAATTTTACTTTTTCACTATTTTTTCCCTAGTATTTATATTTCCTATCATATCTGCTATTTGATTATCTTTTTCATTCTCAGCTTCTTTAAACTCAATTTCTCTTCCGTTTCAACTGTGATATTAGAAATTCAGCATTTTTAACTCAAATTCAAACTAAAAGTCAGTCACTCCCAGTCATCTCATCCCACAGGGTTGTTGTGAGGAAAATGGGAGGAACTTATGTTGGATATGTTCACTGCTTATTTATAAAAATGAGACAGGAGAGAAAATAATAATTAATCCTTTCTATACCATATTGCCCCTTGTCATGAATTGCCTTAATCCAATGACAAAGCAATGCTATTCTAAGGTTCCTGAATTTTCCAATTACCCATATTTTTCACCCTATAAGATGCATTTTTCTCCCCCACCCCAAAAAAGGGGGTGGAAATGTCTGTGTGTCTTATAGACCGAATATTGCAGCAGGGGGAGGGGCACTGGTGTGCCACTGCCCGTCACCGCCGTAGCCATCCATCACTGCTGCCACTGTTTGCCGCTGGAGCCTTCGCTGCCAAGCAGCTGATCGGTGGTTGGATGGGCCTCCCGGAATACCACCAATCAGCTGTTCTGGGCAGTTGGGATTGCTGCCGTTGTTCACTGCCAATCACCAGCAGTGAACAGCGGCTAGAACAGCTGATTGGCGGTATTCCAGAAGACTAATCCAACCACTGCTCAGCTGTGAAGGCTCCAGCTTTCTGCGCCGGCAGCAGTAGCTCAGCTCAGTTGACTGGTGTCGCACATTGGCTGATGTGATGCATATTTTGAATGACAGGGAGCCACAGCAGAGGGGTGAAAGAGCCACATGCGGCTCCAGAGCTGCAGGTTCCTGACCCCTGGACTAGCCAACTGGATCCTTAGGCCATCCTACCTTGTAGCACCAACTTCTATAAAAAAATCGTTGCTTTTGCATTGTTCAGGGTCCCTCTTTCTTAGATGCTCATTATAATAAACATGGTTTTTCTTCTTAGTATTGTGCTCCTTTGGCAAAATTCCTCAACAATATACCATGGGAATGTTGCATCATTTACCAACATTAGTTTTGTATACTCTTTTTGAATATGCTTACAAATTCACTCTATTTTTAGAACTATATGACAATATTCGATATAAATAATTCAGTCTTAGTCAAAAAATATAGATGAGAAATCAGTTTTCTTTCTTGTACCTTCGCTCCCTCTTCTTTTCATCTTTCTTCATTTATTGCCATTTTCACAGCAAGGGCCATATCACAGGTGCAAGGTCAGGGGTCAAAACCAGCCCTCCCACCCAGAATTGTAGCCCTAAGAAACAAGAAGGAAGAACAGAAGATGGGCAGCCCAGGTGATATGGATCCAGGAAAATGGGACAAGGCAGAAACAAAAGACTAGGGTGGGCCAGTCTAGGATTCAAACTCCAGCAAATCTACAAGGTGGTTTATGTTGTAAAGCCTAGAGCCCAAGAAGGATTCAGGAATATATGTCTGATCCTGGAGAATCGCCATCAGTGGAAATGAGCTGAGGGTGGCGGAGTGGTTAGAGTGCTGTACTGCAGGTACTTCAGCTGACTGCTAGTTCAGCAGATCAGCAGATCAAATCTCACCGGCTCAAGGTTGACTCAATCTTAAATCCTTCCTGGGTAAAATGAGGACCTAGATTGTTGGGGGCAATATGCTATTTAGTATACTGTTGATTGTTGTAAGCTGCCCAGAGACATCGGAGAGTTGTCGGCATAGAAATATGATTAATAAAAAATAAATTTAAAAAATCAAAGTTCTGGAGACTGCTTGCTTCTTAATCTATCCCAGAGTCAGCAACCTGCGGCTCTGGAACTGCATGTGGCTCTTTTACCCCTATGCTGCATCTCCCTGTCGCTCAAAATATGTGACAACCGCCAATCCGCCGGCATGCGATTTATTGAGCTTTTCAACCCTTGGTAGGCTAACCATGGATAAATCCAAGAAAAGATAGTTCTGTGGCCGCTCAAGAAATAGGCACAGGAATGGTTTTGTGGCTCCCAGTGTTTTCTGTGGGAAACTTGTCCAAATGGCTCTTTGAGTGTTTAATGTTGCAGACCCCTGAACTAGCCAAATAGGTCCCCTTTGCTCCGTGATGTCCCTTGAAGTTGCCATATGTTCTGAAATTAGGTACCCTTGCTAGGATCTGGCTCCTTATTATGTGAGTCTACCTTCAGAGTTTCTCTACTCTGCTTCAGAAGTGGATTCCTTGCTGGTTCCTGAGCCTGGCAAGTCTGCTAGATCAGATCCTGCAGTCTGTGAGTATTATACATCGTTAACATTATGGAGAATAGCCTCCCCGTTCACAAAATAACCATGGTAAATACGGCAGACACAAAATGTATGTTCCTCAGAAGTGCTGTTTGATCCCTATAATCAATCTACTTACTGTTATGGTTTTGTCAGGCAGGTACAAAGACAGCTCAACATAGCAATGGCTTGCACTGCCATTCCCAGTCAGCACGGCCTAGCCTTGTTGACTGAGTCAGTTGGCATTTACAATCCAACACATCTGGAGGCAAAAGACTAGAAAGGTTCAGTGGTGAAATGTAAAATTCTGTGGGCATGGCTTGGTGGTGAATGATGGTAATGTGACTGAGTGGGTGTGGGCAACTTACTTTTAAAACAATTTTTTCTACTACCTCTTCAGTTGGAAGTATTTTTTCGGCCGAAGAGGTTGTAGAAAAAATGCTTTTAATTTTTTTTTTAAAAAAAAGTCTCTGATGATCGCGTAGCTCAGCTGGGCATGGGGGGGAGGGAGGCAGGGATTTTTGGTACCGGTTCTCCGAACCACCCGCTACCATAGTTTTCTAAAACTGCATATAGAAGTTAAAGTGAACTAAGCTAACTTAAAACTATAGAGACTGAAAGAACTTTGGTCATAGTTCTTTCTATTAGTCTTTAGTGTTTTAAGCAGACTTTTGAAAGTTAATATGTGCTTACAAGTAGTTTTTGACTTACCACAGTTTGTTTAGTGACCATTCAAAGATACAACAGCACTGAAAAAAGTGACTTATGACCATTTTTCAGGTACAACCATGATCATGTGATCTAAATTCAGATGCTTGGCAACTTGTTCATATTTATGATGGCTGCAGTGTCCCAAGGACACATGAAACCCTTTTCTGACCTTTTGACAATGGGGAAGCCAGATCCACTTAATAACTGGGTTACAGTGATCAACTGCAGTGATTCACTTAACACTGTGACAAGAAAGGTCGTAAAATGGGGCAAAACTCACTTAAATGTCTTAATAACAAATTTTAGACTCAATTGTGGTTGTAATTTAAGGACTACCTGTATTAAGTGCTCACTAGTGGCAGGATTTTTTCAATTTCTTTTATATTCAATTTGGCTCCAAGTACAAGAGAATTTAGGGATGTGGTGACTCAGTGGCTAAACGCTGAGCTTGTTGATCAAAAGGTCGGCAGTTTAGCGGTTGGAATCCCTAGTGTCGCGTAACAGGGTGAGCTCCCTTTTCTTGTTCCAGCTTCCGCCAACCTAGCAGTTCAAAAGCAAGTAGAAAAATAGGGAGCACCTTTGCGTTCCTTGTGCCTTTGGTGTTTAGCCTGGCCGTTCACATGACCACGAAGACGTCTTCAGAAGCACTGGCTCTTCGGCTTTGAAATGGAGATGAGCACCGCCCCCTAGAGTCGGGAACGAAGGGAACCTTTAACTTTACCTTATAAGAGAATTATGGCATGTATCATATTTAACATAGCATAGTCTGATGTAAGCATTACACTCTTCATATATTCATAAAATAACTTGTCAACATTAATTGTATGCATTTTCCTAATGTTGCTTAAACTAAAGGGAAATTACACAGTGTATGTAGATTTGTGTTTAGATTTTGTTATGCAGTGCCCTCTTCTGGTAAGAAACATAATACATCCACATATTTGAGGTACAGTGATAGTTTCTTATGTATAGGATCCTCTGTCATTAATTCTCCACTTGTTAAGTGGAGAAATTAAGTGAAGAAATTGCTAGGGGGCAAATATAGAAAACTCAGCAAGACCTCCATTTTTCTATATACGGATTTTAGAAACTCAATTCTAACATCCAGATTGCAGAGCTGGAAAGCACTTAAGCAGCCTCTATATTCACTAAACTGAATATTATTCAAAACTTTGCTAATCCCCAACCAAGAATAATTAAGTATTGATCATTTTTAATCAAGCTATAGGATCCTCCTATGAAGATCCTGTTCTGAGTGACAGGCTGGGATCCTTTTCTGAATTATCAAAAATCCAATGGGAGCAGTGGTGGGTTGCTCCCAGTTCGGCCCAGTTCAGCTGAGCCAGTAGCAGTGACGATGTGATGTCACTGAACTGGTTCTCTGTGACTGGGAGCTGGGCCCTCCCACCTGCCCCCGTTTTATTCCTACCTTTATTTCTTGGTTTTTAGCCCAGCTGTGGATTGCTGCACCTCAGTTGGCCAGAAACGTAACATGCTTTGGCGATCGCGTGCACTGGTAGTAACACTGGTTGGAATCCACCACTGAATGGTAGCTATATTAGCCTCGAGAGTTAAAAAGCCACAGAAACAATTTACTAATCATTTTAAGAATGGTAAAATTTTGAATTGATTAAAATTCTTAAACATGCTAAATAGCAACAGTGAAATAATAACAGAAATTTTTAAAAGATTAAGAAAATTATGTATACCTAGGAGCAATTTGAATGTTTTCTGCTATAATGTGGGATACAAAAGAGGTGTTGAGCTTCAGCAAGGCCACTCTCTAAAGAGGCTAGAAAGATACGTTCCTCTTACAGAGGAAATACTGAGAATGGTCTCTTCTCTTTTGAATATCTTAATACACAAGCCAAAATGTTGTAGTGGATAACATATTGATGTTACAATTGGGAGACCAATTCAAGTTCTCTGTCAGCCATGGAGATCATGGAGTGATTTCAGGTCAGTCACTATCTCTTATCCAAGCTATCCCCTATGAAAAAAATAGGAAGTAGTTTTGTATACAGTTCTGAAGTCCTTGAGGAAAGACAGGGTATAACTCTAATATATGTTTAGATATGCATATATATTCAAAAATAAAATCGGGCTTACTGGAAGTGAAGAGGGTTTTGGAATACAGCTTGGTTAGAAATGAATTTAAAGCAGGATTTGAGAGCAGAGGAGGAAATAATAATCTTCCAATGTTTTCTCTCAAAAGATGAACATCAGAATAATGATTATAATATATATTAAAATTATAGTGTAGAGAGACAAAACTCAAGACTCCACGGCCATGTTGGTTCCTTACTTGCAACTTCTGTATTCCTCTAAAAGCTGATGTTGGATGATACCTTAATCATTTAAGTAATTCATCAAGTAAGTGGTGTTCATCAATTTTGCTTTCAATTAAATGAAGTGTATTTCAATTCAATTAAATGAAATGTATTATAAGCAACCAAGAAGGAGAAATTTCCTGACAGTAAGAATAATTAATGTGTGGAACAACTTGCCTCCAGTAGTTATAAATGCTCTAACACTGGAAGTTTAAAAAGAGATTGGATAACCATTTGTCTGAAATAGTATAGGGCAGTGATGGCTAACCTTTTTGCCATCGCGTGCCAAAAGTGTGGGGAGTGTGTGTGTGGGGGTCACGAACGCAGGTGCCCACACACATAATTCTATGTGCCCCACCCCCCTGATGCATGCCCGCAGTACCCCCCCATGCTCTTGGCATGTGATGGCACAGTGGGCCTGGTAGGCCTGTTTTTTGTCCTCCCCAGGCTTCAGAGTCTTTCTAGGAGCCTGGAGAGGGCAAAAACGGCCTTCCCCGTCCCCCCCCCGAAGGCCAGGAACGGCCCATTTGCTGACTTCCAGTGGGACCAGAAGGCCCGAAAATCAGCTGGCCAGCGTGTACATGTGTGCTGGAATGGAGCTTGCGTGCCCATCGATATGGCTCTGTGTGCCACCTGTGACACATGTGCCATAGATTCGCCATCATGGGTATAGGGTTTCCTGCCTAAGCAGGGGGTTGGATTAGAAGACCTCCAAGGTCCCTTCCAACTCTGTTATTCTATTCTAGTCTATTTTGACAGGGCTTGGATTCTTTACTTGTTGGAAGTAGAGTCTTAGTTTTCATTCAATACCAAGCACAGTCTTCAGGCTAAGCAGGTTCCTGATTTATATATCCTTTCTTGGAAATAACAGTACAGTGTATTATTTTATTTTGTATATGTATATTCAGATAAGATTGATTTCTTAAGTACTTAGCTCTTTTAAAACATGTATATATTTTTCTCCAGGCATTCTAAGATTTATCTCTTTTTTTACTTTAACCCTTTCTTTCTGACCATTTTATCTACTTTTCCCTGGTTGCTTCTCATTGGACAAAAGCACTAAAGGCAGGAAATGGCTACATAAAGAAGTGATTTGAAACAGGAAAAAGATGAATGAGTTTCTGCGTATTTTCTCTATATTCTAAAATATAATGCCTTTATGTTTTACAGAAACCAATTTTAACATAACTGCTGGAGAATTTATCATATACATAAGAAAATTTGAGCTGTGTCAGATCAAAGCACTGCTAATTTTTTTCCACTGGCTAAGCAGATGATTATGAGGAACTTATAAGTAGGACATGAGCAAAACGGCATTATCTCAGATAATATTCCCCAGATGCTGGAACTGAAAGACATAATTCTGCTGATAATTAGAGAAATATATATAGAAAATATAAGGACTAATATATATTGATAGCTATGCCGAGGCCTGGCCTATACATCCTAGGCAATAGTTATATTCTATCCTCCCATGGTTTGGCTCATTTTCCAGCTTGGTTAGGAATTTCAAAAACAGCCCTCTTGTTTCTGTTTTGAGTTTCTGAACTTTTTTCTTTTGATTTTCAAGTTTTTTTTTCTTGGACATTTTAATTCTATTTACACAAATAGTTTTATATATATATTAGCACCCAATTGTTGTCATATAGCAACAATTCAATCAATTTAACGCTTGAGTGAATGTTCTGACTTGTAAAGTCCACTGTTACTGCTTTTTTCCTTGTTTTTTTCCAAAGTCTTTTCAATTTTAGCGCCCCTAAAATTTGCCATTTACAGGCTAATGCTTACTAGACCTTGGCCTATAGATGGCCCTGGCTTTTTCCAATTTTATAGCTATATAAATTGGCGTCTGTTAGTGCAGCTGGTGATAGCAAATACTTCTGAATTTTTGGATGTTTTCATTTCCCTCTTTCAGAACTTGTTCTCTAAACTCTCTTCCATAACTTTCAGTGTTTGGATACAGGTAATGTAGATAGCATTCCAAGGGTAGTTATTTTGCATGTTTGCATAAAGGTATTATAATCTTGGCAGATCTGCCCCCCCCCCACCACCAATGTTTCCAATTTTGCCTTTTCCACAATTGCTACATACTGAATTGCTCGGTTACTTGACTACCTACTAGCAACCTGAATTACAATCTGATCAGCTATGATTAGTACAACAAATGTCAACATACTGCCATAAATCTTGTATCTCAGCATTAGCAATTTGCACAGGTTATTCACATTTCCCACATAAATAAAATCAGCATATTGCAAGAGTTAGCTGTGGTTTAATTAGAATTTCTCTTACTGTTTTATCTTCATCTCTAAACTGTATTTATTCATTTATTTGCTAAGCTTTTTATTTTGTCATCACTTTTTCCACTTTTTTTAGGAAAACATGGGAGATAAAGAAATGAATTCAATATTTCTCAAGTGAGTTATACTTTGCTCTAGGATACAAGATAGTCCTCGACTTATGACCACTGTTAGGATCAGAACTTCCATTGCTAAGCTAAACAGTCACTAAGTGAGTCATCCCTGTTTTTCTTCTCTCTTTTGCTATGGTCATTAAGTGAATCTGGCTTCCCTCATTGACTTAGCTTGTTGGAAGCTCATGGGAATGTCACAAATGGTGAATATGTACCTCTGGTTGCTGTAAATACATATTTGTATTTGTAAATACATGTCGCTTGCCAAGTACCCCAATGTTGGTAACCTGAGGACAGGGATGCTGCAATGGACACAGGTGGGAGGACTGATTAAGTCATTTTTTTCTCAGTGTTGTTATAAACTTTGAACAGTCATTAAATGAATGGTTGTAAAAACAGAAAGATTACAAAATTTTTACCAGATTGTTTAAATGTTACTTTCACAGAAGATCTTGAAAGGGGGAGATATAGATGTCCACAGACACAATTTAAGCAACAGAACAAAATATAAAGACACTTTTCCTATGTGAACTAAAAGTAAAGGTTAAACCCTCATCACTTTTTTTTTTGTATATGAACAAAAGCACATTTGGCTTTTAGTCATTGGACTATGAACCTGGGCGTGTCTTATTCAAACATCAAAACAGAAGAAAGCTTTACATCTGTACACATTTACTGACTTTAATCTCTAACATGCCTTTTACTGTGGGCTACTTTTAAAAAGCTGTTACATTGAGCCACATTTATCTGGCTTTAATCTTACAATATTTATTTACTATCGGCTACTTCAATACATCCCATCTGGAGTAAGCAGAAATGTCAATAACTACTGGAGGCCAGGCAGAAGGTAGACCTACAGTGCAATGCAAAGATTACTTTTGTCATGAGGTTGTGAAATTACTGCTATCACTGAGGGCCCCTAGGAGGACAGACTGTATTTAGTAGAAAGTAACATGATGCATCATACCAAGAATGCCGTAGTGTTTCCTGGTTGTAGTTCTGAGATAAAAGAATGGAGTTACACAACACATTGCTTATTAGCAGGAAGTAATCCAGGCATATAAACCAAATAAAGAAACATACATAGAATTACACTGTTAGTCCTATAATTGCCTATTGATTGTGTGAGAGGAAAATCCAATTTTGACATAAGGATGCTGAATATTTACCAACAAGTTTCTTTGTCTCCTAACAACCTCATCTACATACATAGATTTTCTCCGTGATATATTAAGACTAGCCATAGTTAATTGATTATAATTGGCCAGTTCATACAAACACTAAGAACACATTAAAGAAAGTTGTTTTCATTAAACTTTAATTTTAGTAAAAATTGTCTCCAATTTTTTTTAACTTCTTCAAAAACAAAGGCAGTTGAAGATATTTTGAGATTACATTTTAGTTGATATAACTTCTGGTCTGTTTTGTTTGATAACAAAACTATAAAGCTATGTACACATTTTCAAGAACAAAAATAAAATGGGCGTTGGTCTTACCTGATACGCCCGTTCTCGATGACGCGCCCACAGCAGTCAGGATTGGGAAGTGGCAGGTCTGGTATCCAATGCGACTGAACCTACTGAACTTTAAGTACCTCCCCTTCTTGCTTAGTCCAGCTTGGAGGCGAGTTCATTCAGTAAACTGACGTGTCTGTAGAAAAAGCAAGACAAGGTAAAAAGTCCTCCCACCCCTTATGAACCCAGGAATGGCCGAAAGGGTGGGGCTGACTGCTGTGGGCGCATCATCGAGAACGGGCGTATCAGGTAAGACCAAAGCCCATTCTCCGATCTAGCGCCCACAGCAGTCAGGATTGGGACATACCAAAGCTTGGTGTTTCCTAGGGTGGGAGTGGCCGGACTTGCTGGAGAACCCTCCTGCTGAAAGCTGTGTCCGCTGAAGCGTAGGAGTCCAGACGGTAGTGCCGGATGAAGGGAGTCACCGACGCCCATGTAGCAGCCCGGCAGACTTCCTCCAAAGAGGCTTGAGTGGACCACGCAGCTGAGGTGGAAGCGCTCCTGGTGGAGTGCGCAGTGATGTTGCAGGGAACCGCTAAAGACTGGGCTTCATAGGCCGTTGCTATAGTGGCTCTAATCCAGCGTCCTATGGTAACTGATGATACGCGAGCACCCATAGAAGCTGGCTGAAATGACAGGAAGAGGGCTTCTGACCTGTGGAAGGAAGCAGTCCGTGATAGATATATCCTGAGAGCCCTGCGGATGTCCAGTTTATGCCACACCGCTTCCTGATGGCATCGAGGAGAGGGACAAAAGTCCGGGAGGGTGATCTCTTGAGAATGATGAAAGACTGTATTAACCTTCGGGACAAAGGCGGGGTCCAGTCGAAGGACAACCCTGTCTGTATGGAAGACACAGAGGTCGGCCCAAACAGACAAAGCGGCTAGCTCCGAGATCCTCCGCGCAGAGGTGATCGCAATGAGGAATGAAACTTTGAAGGAGAGATATTTAAGACTGACTGTCCGAAGCGGTTCGAATGGGGGGCCTGTCAAGGCTCTTAGGACTTTATTCAGGTCCCATGTTGGGAAACGATGAATCGTGGGAGGTCGGAGGTTGGTTGCGCCTCTCAAAAAGGAGCGAACGAGTGGGTCGTTGGCCAGCGAAGAAGTTGAGCCGCATGTGAGGACGGAAGAGATCACCGCCACCTGGCGCCGGAGAGTGTTAGGGGCAAGGCCAGACAGGAACCCATTCCGAAGAAAGTCGAGTTGTCCGATGGAAACTTCTGTGGCCACAATGTTCCGCCTAGAACACCAAGAGACGAAGGTTCGCCAAGTTGAACCATAAATGCGTAGCGTCGAAGGTCTTTGAGTGGCCTGAATGATGGTGATGGCGCCCTGAGAGACTAAGGCTCTAGTGAGGAGGAGCCGCTCAGCCTCCAAGCGGTCAGTTGAAAGGATTGAGGATCTGGGTGGCGAAGGTTGCCCTGCAGGAGCACAACTTGATCGATTGGATTTCTCCAAGGGGGAGCTACAGACAGGGACATCAGGTCGGGAAACCAAGGGTGTCGAGGCCAGTGGGGAGCCAGAAGGAGGACCTCCACCTTTTCTAGAATTATCTTGCGTACCACCTTGGAGAGAAGAGGAAGGGGAGGGTAGGCATAAAGAAGAGGGCCCGAGGGCCATGGGCAATGGAGGGCGTCCACTGCCTCTGCTCCCGGACAAGGGAAGCGGGAGAAGAAGCGGGGAAGCTGATGATTGGAGGCTGAAGCGAAGAGGTCCACCACTGGTATCCCGAACCGGGAGGTCAACTCCTCGAAGAGGTGGGGATGTAAACTCCACTTGGAGGGATCGATCTGATGGCGGCTGAGAGAATCTGCACAAGTGCTGTCCATCTCCGAGATGTGTTCCGCCCTGATTGAGGTCAGATGCGATTTGGCGCAGAGACATAACCTGACCGCTTCTTCCTGAAGGGCACGGAACCGAGTTCCGCCCTGTCTGTTGACATGAGCCTTGGAAGAGACATTGTCCATGAGGACCAATACATCCCGGCCAAGGACATGAGGCTCGAAGTGCCGGAGAGCTAGGTAGATGACTCGTAGCTCCAGAATGTTGATGTTGAGTTGTTGTTCTGGAAGGGACCAAAGACCCTGCGCCATGTGGACACCCAGATGGGCCCCCCAGCCAGAAAGGCTGGCATCTGTCGTGACAACAATCCTGTCCGCCTGACCGAAGAAAGAGCCCTGGGATATTGCTGGCGATGTCCACCAATTTAGAGAGTCTATGACTGAGCAGGGCAGATTGATCTTGGAGGCTGAGGTGGAAAGCTTGGCCCACTGGAATGGGAGTAATAGCCACTGGAGCTCCCTGCTGTGGAGGCGAGACCATGGGACAATATCGTAACAGGAGACCATCTTGCCTAACAGACTGGAGAGCCCTAGGAGGGAGGCGGAGCCGCACCGCTGGACACGTGCCACTGACTCAGACAGGCTACATTGGCGGTCGGGGGACAAGGAGACCAGAAGGGTCGCCGAATTAATAATAGCTCCCAGATGTTGCAAGCATGTAGGAGGAGTTAAATGACTTTTGCGCCAGTTAATTGAAAACCCATGAGTCTGCAAAATGGAAATGGTAGAAGAGAGATCCTGGAGGGCCTTAGAGTGGGATTGGGAGAGAATGAGGATGTCATCCAAATAAAATAAGGCTCTTATAGGGATAGAAGCTATGTGTCCCATGAGGGTGGCCATAAACTTAGTAAACGCCCTGGGGGCAAAAGAGAGGCCGAATGGTAAGGCCGCATATTGGTAGTGTTGACCATTATATGAAAAACGTAAAAATTTACGGTGGGCGGGAAGGATGGGGATATGAACATAAGCCTCGGTTAAATCTATTGAAGACATAAGGTCTCCACTGCGAATGCAGAGCAGGATGGTGTGCAGCGACTGCATTTTAAATCGATGGTAAACTAAATACCTATTGAGGGACTTCAGGCCGAGGATAGCCCTCCAACCACCCGAGGATTTTGGGACGAAAAATAACCGGGAATAAAAACCGAGTCCCCTGTGGTTAGTAGGGACCGGCTGGATAGCCTTAATGATCAGTAAATGTTGGATAGCTTCACTGACCCGAGCCCGTTTAACCGGGTCAACCGAGACGGGGCACGGTAAACAATGGTCGGGAGGAACAGAATAGAATTCTAGGGAGAGGCCAAATTGAATGGTGATTCTAACCCAAAGATCAGAGGTGGAGGAATCCCACTGATCGGCAAACAGGGCTAGACGGCCGCTGATCAAGGAATCTGGAGGAAAATTAATGGGCCCTACGGAAAAGTCTGGCCCTCCCACCTGGAAAGGATCTCTTGGGGTTAAATCGGGGCCCCTGTCTGACCTGGCTGTCGTGAGGCTGAGGTCTCGAGAAGTTCCGCTGCTGGCTCTGGTGGGAGGAGTAAGAGCCGGACGATCGAAATGAAGAGGAGCGAAAGGACCCCTGGTGACGAAAGTCAGATCGTCGTGAGAGGGAGGGCAGGATCTTGCGGTGGTCTTTGGTTTCCACCAAGAGTGGGCCCAGTTGCTCCCCAAACAACTTATCGCCCGAATAGGGAGAGGAGGCCAGGCGCCACTAGTTCCGGGCATCCGCCTGCCAATTTCTTAACCAGAGAAGGCGTCTGGATGTTATTGAAGTGCCAATGGCCTTGGCAGAGAAGCGGGCGGCATTTAGTGTGGCGTCGGCAGAGTATTCTACAGCGGCAAGAATTTTATTGATGTCATGGTGTGAGCGTTGGTCAGTCATGGGAATCCGCTCTTGCAGCTGTTTCAGCCACAGGATCGTGGCCCTATTGAAAAAAGATGCAGCCGAGGAGGCTTGCACTGACCAGACGGAGGCTTGGTGGTTCCTGATCAGGGTCCGTTCCACCTTCTTATCTTCTGGCCGTAAGAACTCCTCAGAAGGGCCCGTAAGGGGAGAGGAAGAAGTGAGGGCCACCACCAGGGGTCTACGGTTGGAACCTGAAGAAGGGTAAAGTATTCCTGCGCCAGGTTGTAGAATTTTCTGTCCAAATTGTTAGGGACAGGCCCCGAACTGGGATTGGACCACTGTCGTTTCATGACATCTGAAAAACGTTTCGGTGCCGGAACTACATCGGAATGAGGCGCTGGTTCTTGAAAGAGGGCTGAGGATGGGTCCCAGGGCGCTTGCCGATGAAGAAGAACAACATCCAAGACCCGTGACTAATTGGGCCTTGTAAAGCAGCGACCGAAACATGTGGGGCTTAAACAAGCCCACAAAGGCAGGTTGGTCGGGCTCAAGCCCCTCATCTTCGGATAGGTCTTGGTCAGGAGGAAGTTCCCACTCAGAAAGGGAGTCTTGACTGTCAGAATCCTGGTCATAGGGGTCCGTCCTAACCTCATTCCTATGAGAACGAGCTCTCGAAGAGGGCCGGGCTTTACATCCGGGAGATGATGGAACTGGTCGTTGTTGCAGACCTTGGGATATCCCCTGGTGGATGGCCTCAGAGATCAGGTCAGCCAGGGAAAGACGCATATCCGGAATTAAATGGGCGCTCTGCAGGACACTATGTGGATCCGAACAAGATGGAGGAGGCACATGAGTAGAAGGCAGTTGAGTAGGCTGCTGCGGGGCTACTGGATCCTCTGAGGCAGATGGAAACACTGAGGCTGGATCCGGAGGTGAAACAATGTCCCCTGTGAGGGACCTATCGGGGGATAGAGAGGCAGCGGTACGCTGGGGTGACAAATCCCCCTCAGGAACAGAAGGAGCTGAAGTGGGTTGTTGAATGGCTTTGGAATGGGCCCTGTTGAAGGCCTTTTCCATGGCCCTGTGCTGACAGTCCTCATCCCTGGATAGAGTCGAAGATCTGGATGAGGAAGGGCCTTTAGTAGATGACTTACTCTTGCTCTTGTTGGTAGAAGAAGAAGAGCCCTCTCCAGGGTCTTCCTGTCTAGCTCTCGTCCCTGACTTTGAACGGGCCGTTTTTTGGGCGGGAAGGTCCGCCATTTTGAGGGCCTGGTAGTGAAGTAAAGGGCTGTCAGGGGAATAGAAACTGTATAAAATGGCTCCCAGGCAAGATATACCGGCTGCCAGACAGATCTTAATATGGCGCTCCCTCCACCTCGCTAGCTCTGCGGCCTGAACGCGAGGAGAGGCGTTGGGCAAATTGGGCGCTTAGCGCCGCTGCGTCTCTAAAGGGCCATTACTAATTGCCCAAGCGCTGCGCTGAGAAGGAAGCCAGGGAAAGCGCGGACACACTCCTCGCGCTTTCCCGCTGATAATAAGAGCCTCTGAGGTACAATCAACAAGTTCGCCAGGTGTCCGGTTTAGGAGCGGGCGGGGGAGGCGGCGCGAGAAAGAAAAAAACGCTTCGCGCCTCTCAGCTGGTAGTCGGACCTTTGAAGTGCTGCGCTGAGGGAAAGAGTCGCGGCAGCAAAGCAGAAAGCACGGACACACTCCTTGCGTCTTCCCGCCAAGCCGCTTGCGCCCCCGAAGTTAAAATCAGGCAGGGAGAAACGCGACGGAGCCAAGCTTACCTAGCTCGTGCGCGCCTGTAAGAGAGACTGCCAGCCGGCAGCTCTTGCCACACCGCGGCCCTCGGCGGAGACAGGCTCCTGCCCTTCACGCTGGAATAGCACTGCAGCAGAGTTTTTCCAATAAATTGATTGTAGAGCAAAATTAGCTGAAGGAGAACCTACAGACACGTCTGGTCCTGATACAGACCGAGCCGAAAAACTGGACTAAGCAAGAAGGGGAGGTGCTTAAAGTTCAGTAGGCTCGGTCGCATTGGATATCAGACCTGCCACTCCCCAATCCTGACTGCTATGGGCGCTAGATCGGAGAAAAGAGGGGGGAAAACAAGGTATGGATTGGTTTCCTGGTATTATCTGTCATACTGCTGGTGAAATACCTGCCTCCCCTTTGTTGCCATTTGTGGTGAGCACATTGTGTGATTTATTTATGATTTAGCCTGCATAAGTGTTTAAACTATAGTATGCAAGCTTTCAGAACATGAAAAAATCTTCCTTCGGCTCAATGTCTAAAGACAAAAAGGTATATTTCTAAGATAAGGTCTGTTTATATTAAGGGGGAGGGGTGGTTGCTGAATGATAGAGCTTGATGAGCTTAAATACACATGACTTGCTGGGGGAAAACAAAAAACATGTTAATTTAGACATTTTACAAAAGAAAGGCTTATGGGTAGGTATTACTTAAATTTCAGCAAAGAAAAGTATGTATTTTTTTGTACACACACACATATATACTGAAAATATATATATTCAGCCATAATATATTATAAAGTATAAACAAAAATATAGCAATGCAAATAAAAATCAGAAAAAGTATAATGAATAAATGAATGACATTTGGAATTTAATAGAATTCTATTTAATAGAAATTAAAATTATATCCATAAAATGTTGCTAGAGAACTAGCTCAACCCTTCAACATATTAAAGCTATTCCTGCATCTTCTCAGTTTTAGTAATGTGTTATTTCAAAATATTTATGTAATATGCTTAGATTCTTAATATTCTATTATGTAGGTGCATTAAATATAAATAGAGGAAAAAAGCAGGCATATCAATATTACAGTTTCAAATACTAATATTAGAAACATTCTAGTTATTTCACTTTTCTTCAAAATTAAGTATAATGAATATTTAATGAAAAGAGCATATATCAAAGTATTATTGTAAAAAATATTCATCTTAAAGTAAATTACTTGTCATTAAAATCTCTTATATTGTTTCATTATTTGTGTATCTGTTGACTGAATTGAAAGTCAACAATTTTAAAATGCTAAAAAATAAAATTTACAAAGGGCAAAAAGGTAAAAAAGCTATTGAGTTTCTAACTTCCACATTGTATACATATGCTAATCTGCAATATTTATGAAAATCATACTAGAAACTTGATAAATCTAGTATCAATCTAACATTGACAAAGTATTTTTGGAACATCACAATATCCAGTATTGGAGTCATGTAATTTTAGACTTTGTCTAAAAGCTGATTTAGAATTTCCCGTAACTACTCATGGTAGTTGTTGCATATCTACACCACAAAGGGGTTGATGGATAAGCATAGGTTGAGGATAGCTACATATGGACTGATGCAAAGACTCCCAAATTCCAACTGCACAATTGTGTGACTGTGCAAGTCCTGGGTTCTGATTGGTTGATCCAACTTTGCAGCCTTATCACTGCAACAGCTATACAATTGTCTATGAGTGACAGATGCATATTATATGTTCTCCCTGTGCAAAGCGAGACAAATCTACTCCACTCTGAATTGTAAGGTCATGGACTTTAGCCATAAGCTCCAGCCTTAACTACATTACTGAGAATATCATTACAGCTTAATGTTTATCATCTCATTACAAAACTGGTGAGATTTTTTTTCCCTGAGTAATGGCTTGGGGGGACCGGACTGAAGGCTTACTAAAAGGGAGAACAGATAGGCCTTGAAGTTCAGTATTATCTTTATTTCAACTGATAAGAACTCATTTGAATTTCTAAAATGCACACAGTTTTGAACTTTCTTGTAAAATCAATCATCCTGAGCGGGCATTTCATTATAAACATGTTTTACTAAGCTGGTATCTAAGCATAAGAGTACTGTTTGCTCTTAGTAAAAGTATCCAAAATGGAAGGCTTAAGAATTCAGGGATGTTGTTTTTTAAAAAAAATATTTGGAAAGCTATGCTATGGCCTAGGATGAGAGATTTGTTATATAGCCATGTTTCTTTTATGAATCTATTTGTCAATAGATTAAATATGATGTATTGATTCCATATTCTACAAAATTACAGTTGAATTTCTTAATATATAAAAACATTTACATGTTGACATTTTGGAGGATCAAAACAAAATTTAAAATTTCAAACATTTTACTTATTCTTAATATAATAATTTTTTAAAAATTTTTTGATTTATATGCCGCCCTTCTCCGGAGACTCAAGGCGGCTCACAATGCATTAAGCAATAGCCTTCATACTTTTGTATATTTTATACAAAGTCAGCTTATTGCCCCCATGAACTGGGTCCTCAATTTACCTACCATAGAAAGGATGGAAGGCTGAGTCAACCTTGAGCCTGGTGAGATTTGAACTTACTAATTGCAGACAGCTGGAGTTAAATTACAATGCATTAGTCTGCTGAGCTATCCAGGCTCATGGATAATAATATCAAATTTATTTATTTATTTATTTAATTTATATAAATAGTGTTAAATTTTAAATTCAATTGGGCTCTATCCAAAATTATAACAGAAAGTTATAATTTGATACAATCAAGAGAAAATAATTATTGTAAAATATTGTTTAATAAAAATAAAAGGATGTCAAAGGTCAAGACTCTTACTTTTGTATTAGGATGATATTAGTATACTATCTAAATCTCATTTCTTAGCATTATTTGACCTGTAAACTAATTATAAATGACATTAAATTAAGGTAATGTCATAGCCTATTTTCAGTTTCAGTTTATTAAAAACCTTGCCTCTTTTTTAATGATAAAGTTGTCTAGCATCACAAGGTACATAAAGACAAGTTATTACTGTCTGTAATAACATTTCCAATTTTAAGTATTTTAGCAATACTTATGTAATAAATTCTGATTTCTTAATATCCACTTTTCAGTGTTCAAGACCTTTGCAGAATAGTTTATTGCTATAAAGTTTAAATGTTGAAGTAAATAAGTGTCCAACAGCACATCAGGGAATACAAAAATTAAAACAGCAAAACATTCATGCATATTCACCCTGGCTCTGGGTCTGTTGGAAAATTCAGTTTTTAAAGCTTTTCCAAAAGTCTGCAGGCTTGGGGCCAATGGATTGGGGTTAGAGGGTATTGCTGTTATTTTTGAGGACAGAAATAATGACACTCTTGGCACTGCTTGTTGTGAAACACTGTCCATTATTTTTCCCAATCTTATAAATAGTCAGAAACAATATAAAGCAGAATGTGTTCAATAAAAAGCATTTCAGTTGAATACCAGGTAAATAGCAAAGATATATAGAGCTATGGCATTCATTGGGTTGTCACAAATGCTGACAGTAATTTGCTGATTTAGATTTTTTTTTGTACATAGTCAATACATAGTCATAATTTCAAGCCCAGTCATTATGTTTTCACAAAATATTTCACAATGTTTTCCTCATCTATTTGGTGTCACTGTGTTCCATGGAAACCATAAGACATCTGACTTATAATGCATTAGCAATTACACTAGTTTCATCATTATATGGATCATAAGCAGAGCTAAAAAGCCAGTAGCAAGGAAGAATCTTAATGTACTTTATTCTTACTACACCCTTTGGCTGAATTATGAAATAAATGAAAATAAAATGTTTAAGAATAAATCTAAACCATCTTGGATAGAGATGTGGTGCCTTGATATGATTAAGCATGCATTATATATAAAGTGATATCTTTGCTTGCCTTTGCTTGTTTGTATTCCATTTATCTGTAATATAATATTCCTGTTAATGAGAGAAAAATAATTGTGGTTGCTTAAACCCACATCATTTAGTCCGTCCTCCCCGCCCCCGTTTACACTATTGACTATCCTGGAATAATTGCTGAAATATCCTAGGCTCCAGATATGGCTGTCCCATATCAGAATGTGTGTTAATTGGAGATGTTGCTGTTTGTTGGCATAGCTGTTGCCTATTGTGTGGCCTTAATTAGGTCAGATTCTTCAGAAGTGGTGTCTATGCAAATTCTTTCCCACAATTCTGTTTATTAAAAGAGCTTTAGAATGGCAAACACCAGTAGATGGCAAAAGAAAGGGAGAAATAGACCATAAGCTTACATAAAAATCTGTCTAAATTAATTTAAATGAGTTAATCAAAAATTTGAAATAATTGAAACACACTTTTATTATAAAAGGAGAACTATGACCTGCTGAAGTGCACATGTCTATTAAATCTGCTATTCAAGTGCTAATTTTATGGCGTTGATGTTTAGATCCTTATTTTACTTTGTTTGGGCCAAATAGTCTTCCCAACGAAGGGTTTAGACAAGAGGGCCATTCTATAACATACCCTGAAATGTAAGGTTTAATTTATAAAGGTGAGCCAATCTTAAGATTTTTGTTAGTTTGATCGCCTGACTAGTATTTTGGACTGTTTCTGACTAGTAGTTTGGACTGTTTTTACAGTTAATAATTTACAGTCACCAAAATGTTCTCCTGAGTTGTTGAGGATATGAAGATGTTTTGGCAATGATTTTATTAATAAATTACAGACCTTTTCAATTGGAATAGTGTACACCTTGCACCATGATGATCTGCAATGCAATCTTAAAACTTTGTTTCCACTAAAAAAAAAGCCTATGGAAAGAGACCCCAAGCAATGAAACATAAAGGATTTGGAATTATTTTGGAATAACAGTATCATTCTGAGTCAGTAATTCTTGAATTATTATTTCAAGAATTATTTTCTTGTTAAGGCTCCTTCCCATTTTTAAAAATTAAAGAGGCCCCCAAAAGAGCTTTTGTTTATATGGGTTATATTTTCAATATTTACTTTATTGAAAATTAAAATTCACACATTCACTACTACTGGTCAAGATTATTTGAAGGGATTTTAATATGGTTTATTATTTTTCAAAATAGACTGCCGAATTTTGATTTTGGGAACCCTTGAGGTGACTTTGGAGGACTCCCTGGGGTTTGGGACCACTATTTAAGAAACACCGTTGTGAGTACAAGTAATCCTCAACCTACAACAATACATTTAGTGACAGTTCAAAGTTAGAAGGGCACTGAAAAAAGCGACTTATGATCATTTATGCATACTTTCGACCTCCGCAACATCCCCAATGATCATGCGATCAAAATTCAGACGACTGGCAACTGGTTCATACTAACCGTTGCTGTGTCCCTCACCTCTTGCCACCTTTGGACAAGCAAAGTCAACGGGGGGGGGGGCAGATTCATTTAACATTCCCGGTTACTAGCTCATCAACTGCAGTGTTTTCATTCAACAATTGTGGCAAGAAACGGGGCAAAAGTCGCTCAACACCAGAAACGTAGGGCTCGACTGTGGTCGTATGTCGAGGACTACCGGTATTACTTGAGGTACGAGGGAGGGAATCTCCGTTTAGCCTCCAGGCTGTTCAACTTACTCGGAAGCCACACCGAATTAAATTTCTCCTCTTCCCGTAAACGCCCTCAAAGCTTGAACCCTAAACGTCGAAAAGCACAATACCGCCAGGCGGCCGAGAAGAAAGGCTTCCGCCTCGAGGCCCGGGTCGAGCCCCGAGGCCACGCCGGCCCCCAACGGAAGGCCTCTACGCGCTGCTGCTTAGCGCCTCCTAGCGAAGCCCTTTTCGCCGGCGGGGGCGCCTCACTTTTTTTCCCCGGTGCCGCCGCCACCGCCTTCTGGGCGGGCCCCGGATCCGCCTCCAGTTGCCCGCTGAAAGGAACATGGTGGCCGCTTCCTCCCTCCTAAACAGCAGCGGCGGCGGCGGCGGCTCAGGCTGTCTTTGAGGGGCCGGGAAGCTGCGAGCACGGCGTCGGCAAGTCAGCCAGGCCGCGGGGCGTCTGTGAGCTGAGGAAGCCGAGGGAGTCCGGTATTTGTCTGACGACTCAGCTAACGCCGCCACAGGTGCGTCGGGAGAAGGAGGTTGGAGGAGCTGACAGGAGGCGCCTTCGGCTTCCCGGGTGGTTGCCTTTCGCTCCCCCGTCTCCCTCTGCTTTTCCCTTTCTCCCCCCGCCTCAGGTTTGGGGACACCGGCTTCTGCAAGGACGGGAAATGCCCGCTTGTGCAGGCGGGACGGTGCTCTTTCTCGAGCAAGTACGCACTTGGCCGCCTGTTTCTTCCTTCGCTTTCCCCCCCCCACCCCCGTCTCGCCTCGCCTTGCCTTGTCCTCCCTCCGCCTTGAGCGCTGGGATGCAAGATCACGTTGAGAGAGCGCGAAGGGAGCGTGGTGCTCCCCCGCTGGGCTGCCCTCAAGGTGTCGGACAGGGCCGCTGGGAGGAGAAAAGCGGGAAATTATTTTTATTTTTATTTTTGCAACCGGGATTCGGGGACTCGGAGCGGCCCTTGAAAGCGAGGGGCATCCGGTGGCAGCTCTTCCGTGCCGAATGTGGGGAAGAGATTCGCCCCCTTCTCTCCTCCCCCGAATGGCATTTGCCTCCCACGTGTCCTTTTTTACCTGTGCAGAGTTGCCTGTGGAGTTCACCTGCGGGTTAGGGTTAAGAAGGAGCCCGGAGAAAGAAATATTGTTTTCTTCAACTCCTTCCTCTTGATTATTGATTTGGATTGGTGCAACCGCGAAGGGATCAGAGGGGCAGGCAAACTTGGGCTGAAACGAGATTGAAATAGTTGGTGGTTCCACATGTTGTGGACATCCAGCAGTTATTCTCGCATATTGTGTGAACCAAGCGAGGGGAGAATCGAAGGGCAGAGAGGTCGGGATTCCCTGGCTGCCTCCGAATCAATCCAGCTATAATGCGATTTATTTTGTGGTCCTAGTGTCTTGGATGATGCTGTGAGTAAAAGTTGAGTGTGTCATGTGAACGCTGCCCCATTGTCCTGCAGAGAAAATCCTCCCTCAGTGGATAAAATATAAGTGTTGTGTTTGTGATGTAAGCTACAGTTTTGGGCTTTGTTTATATGGAAGTGCTGTTTAACTTAGTTAGACTTGCTTCTGGGTAGGTATGTGTAAAATTGGATGGTTATGAAGAATGGCATAGGTGCTAAGTGGTTATGGGGACAGGGTAGCCTCTTGATTCTATGTAATCTATTCAGTACTTTTGCATAGCTTTGGGGCAGTTGATAGCCAAACTACCATATACTGGACTTTCACATGGTCAACAAACTTCCCAAAAATAGTTGAGTATAGGTTTATTTTAAATTAGAAAATCATTTATAGCTTAATCTGCAATATTCATATAATTCCTATTTAAAGCTCACTATACGTAAGACATTTATTTTCTCCTTAAAGCTACTTCCTCAGAAGGTCCTGGTTTCCTTAATGCCCAGGAGACAATTAGTTAACCCCCTAAGTGCTAGCATTAAAGATACCAACCACTTCGAATTGACTTAACATTGTTGTCTCTTTTTATCTTATCTGCAGTTTTGATTTCTTTGTTCCTCTTTTTGACTCTTAAGTGATTCATTTGAAATCCACAGTAATAGGATTTTGTGGAAGAAATCTTAAAATACTGTTTTCTAAGAAACAGAAAAGTAAGGCAGTTAGTATGAAATATGATGTATATGTTGGGTCACCTAATGAACATGTTCATAGTTTAACAAATACGATTGAAGTTGCATAAATAGTCCTCAGAAATGTTGCTTTAAATTTATCCTTAATGCGTAGAGTATCTGGGTGACAGTATTAAGATCTGATTTAAGTGTCATGCTAATCTACTGTAGATATATGTACTGCACTTGAATGGATTAATACAATTTGCTAAACAAAACCGGCAAATTACATTTTGACTTAGAGTGATGCATGAATTGAGTTATAGTTTGCTTACTGATCACTTTAACCCAAGATGATTATATTAGGTTCATTTATTTTCAGTATATCTTTAATGATGGGGTGTTAGATAACAAGGTAATGAACATGGTTTTAAGCGTGCATTGAATTGCAATAAAATTGTTGCCTGTTTTTTTCCATAATGCCTGATATTTCCAATGAAAATGCTTACTTTTAACTAAATCTGTCGTTTTCTTTTGTATGTAACTTTGAAATATTTTTTTTATAGAATCTGTTGCTTTTGTTGTTGAAAGAAACCAATCATAAACATATGGAAAAATAGTTCAGTAGGTGTTTAGTTGTTGTGCATAGATGTAAGGTTATTTTAAATATCCAAGATTTTTTTTCAAGCTAATTCTATTCCACTGATCCACTAGATGTGTTAATAAGTTATATTTTTCTAAGCTTTAATAACAGGACAGTACATATATATTCTGAATTTTATTACTGAATAGCCTTTATGTGGTTGTTCCTGATCTACCAAAAATTACTCAAGATGAGCTTTAAAAATGTTTCTCACAACTACATTTTAAAAGAAATAAAGGAAGGCTAAATCAGGGGTAAGCAATGGAGACCCAAAAGTAAACAGTTATTTTTTTATGATCATAAATTTAAAAAAATTCAGATTACAGCATTTTCTTGTGGTATCTCACAAGATTCAAGCTAAAGATCTTGCAAAATCTTGGGAGCAAAGGAGTCTAAAATCTAACAATAATACATTACTTGAAATAATGTAAGAATTCAAATTTTCTTCAATAGTTGCATTGTATTCTTTTTTTAAGATTTCTATTGGCTGGCCTATGAGTTGCCATTAAAATACAAGGAAAGACATAATAAATAAACATGTAGTTTAAGAATATAATTGAAGTTTGTTATTACAAAATACAGAGTTGATCATGCACAATAATGCACATAACTATGGGGTTTGTTCCCAGTGATCACACCAGCTCTTTATTTTGTGCAATTATATATTTCATCCTATAGAAAGAGGATTGCAGACCATGTCTCCTTTTTAGTATAATAAGCATACAAGTAATGATAACTCTCCTTAGCTATCCTCTGATGTCAGCAGTTAGGGAAAAGCACTTGGAGAAACAACTCTGTAGCATCTTTATCTATTAAAACCAGACAGCCAATGTGAGGCAATAGTTAATCTATTAGAATAGGAATGGAAAAACTCATTTTTGCTTCAGTCTTGAAAAATCCCTGAATGACCTTGGGACAGTCACTCTCTCTTAAGATTATTGTTGTGAGAAACAATAAGAGGAGAAAACAGTAAGACTTGATTTCTGAATGAAAGACAAGGTAAAAACCTAATAAGCAAGCTAGTAAATCTTCATTTCTTTCATCAGTTGGATTGGTATTGTTCTGTTATAAAGTAAAAAAGAAATTGCTGCCACCATATAATTGTTACTAAATTTCTTTGTGATCTCAGCAATTCCATTCCCCAAGATCTGTATAGCCCCAACTCTGCTGTCTTCCAAGAGTACTTTAGAGACCTAGCTCTCCCACAAGCACTGGGTTGGCATGTTATGTGAAATAAGAGGAAGGTGGGTTGATAAGTTCAGTGCCTTGCCATTCAAAGATTTGTAAAAATAATAAAGCCGGGGATAAATAAATTTACATAAATAACCTACCACTGAGATGGTTTAATTATTATATTTGGCAACACCATTTTTACTGTCTTTTAATTGATTGTATTGTTTGTTTTTAACTTGCTATAAACTGCCTAAAGCTATAAGTCTAAATAGGTGACTTTGTAATTGGCATCATAAATATAAATTCAAAAACATTATTAATCTATTAATAAGAGTTATGCTGGTGAATTCCTGATGGTAAGGACCTATATTTCCTTCCTTCCTTCCTTCCTTCCTTCCTTCCTATGAACGAATGATAGGGCTTCCGGCTGCCCAAACTCTGAGCAACTTCCATCAACAGTAACAACAGTAACAAGTATTAATATATATCACCACATAGCAACAACATACACTAAGTATCATTCAATAGGATTAGGCTAATGAACAGCATCCCCAAATACATTTTGGAGCAGCCATGTTTCTGCAATTACCTGGAACTAAACAGGGAGGGGTCAGTGCAGAGGTACGGAGAATAGCTGTTCAACAGAAAGGAAGTCATTACTGAGAAGGCTAGACTGTGGTGTCAGTGTAAATGGCACTTTCCTCAGTGTTGGATCCTTAAGCTTTTTTTCTCAGACAGATGTAGACAGATTCAATTGGGAGAAACTATCTAGATTTGGAATTTAAAAGGGCTTTAAAATTAGCACCTGGACTTGTACCAGAAGCTAACTGGTACCCAATACAGCTCATATAGTAATATGTTACACAGACAAGCCTAGAAATAGCAATAGCATTTAGACTTATATACTGCTTTACAGTACTTTACAGCCCTTTCTAAGCGGTTTACAGAATCAGCTTATTGCCTCCAACAATTTGGGTCCTCATTTTACTCAACCTCAGAAGGATGGAAGGCTGAGTCAACCTTGAGCCTGGTGAGATTTGAACTGTCAAATTGCAGGCAGCAGACAGGCAGCAGAAGTAGCTTGCAGTACTGCACTCTAACCACTGTGCCACCTCCGCTCTTGAATGCTCATAGTACCTGGCTTGCTATATGCTACACACCAGCTGCAGCTTTTGGATAGTATTCAAGAACAGTTGCATTTAGGCAATTTGCTTTAATCCAGTTCTGAGGAAAGAAGTATTTGAATGACTCTACATAATGTCTCCTGACCTAGGAATGGCCGAAATTGATGCACAAGATATATAGTAATTGTGCAAAAATTCTCTAACACAGCCTCCCATCTGCTCTTCAAGCAAGAGCCATTAGTCCAGGATGACCTCTGGTTTGCAAACTTTGGGGGACCCTATCCAGAACTAAAGAGGGATTGCATATCTACATTCAGTTGGCCTTTGGATCTGCATCCACTTGATTTTACTAGGATTCAGCATGAATCTGTTCTTCCCCATCCAGACTGTAATAGCCCCCAGTATTCATGTGCAGGCCACACCCACTCCAGCTCCATGAATGGGGAAAAGGTCGTGAAACATCACGTGACACCAGTGTGATGCAGTGAATTTGATACCCGTGCTCTATCTCCTTTTTGATTTTGGGTAAAGGTATTTAACTGACAGTCTGCAAATTAATGATAACATGAGACCATGCTGTCATTTTACTTTTTCTAATGGCTTCATATAGTTATTAAACAGGAGGGCAGAAGGCTAGTCCCTGCAATACCCCACATTACAGCAACTGAGAATTTGGTCCCTACCTCTACCTCTCAGCTGGAATCAGTAAAGAGAAAAAACACTGTAATACACTACTGCCTTGTGCTCCCAATCTTCACTCCCAATCTGTAACAATAGCAAGGTTAATGGTACCAAGGCTGCTAAGAAATCCAGTCATACATCCTGGTCCTGCCATTGATTATTGGACATTCAGTGTGGTTTATTGAACTAATAGGGGGAAAAAACGCACATATTGTTTTCTTGTCATTAACCCTATTACTTTTCCTCCATGTATGCTGCCATCTTACTCTGTCCTATAACACAACCCTGTACTCATGTAAGCTACATAGAACTTGAATTTACAATTAAAAATGTAATATAATACTAAAGTGTGTCAGAATAGACGATGCATATATGAGCCCAAAAAACTATATTCTATTAGTTAAGTATTGTTGCACTATAATTCTTGTTAGAACTTGTAATGGAATATTGCTGAAAGTAGCCAGTTCTGTGTATGTTGATGTTGTTTTATTGACATATTTTATGATATACCATTTTGTTGCAATTTAAACAGTTGTAATGTTTAGTTCGGCATTTGCCAATGTAAATACACAAACACACGCTATGAGTTCTACAATCCATTAAGTTGAGATCTTTGTTGAAATAATTCCTTCTGCAATTAATATATTGCATTATATTACAAATATGCATTTGCTGAACTTGAAATTTAGTTTCAACAATCGTGGAGCTAACATTTGTAGGAATATTAGATTTTTAATAGTTTGTAATCAATGACAAGACAAAGAATCTTTCAGTATTAGTAGAAAAAACAGCTTAGTGAATTTCCCCCCCCCTCAACTGAGGTCTTTTATATAAGATTAAAAATTCTAGAATGATTACTGAAATTACCCAACATCTCTACAAAATACCAGATTGGGAAATCCTACTTAGGACAGTAACATTAAATATAATGTCCTGTTCCTCCTCTGTTCCTTTTTTTTTTTTTTTTTTAAGAACATGTAGACTTGTGTACACATTTAGGTTATAAAATCATGTGAACAGTTGAGAAAGTACATGTTTGGATTTCTTTAGGACAATTTGTAAAGAAGAGTTAATATTATTTGCCTTTATCTTTGTATTACTATGATCCTTTGTATTTAAAAAGTAGTGTTTTATCCTATTGTTTATTTTATTCTGTTGAAAATGCCAGTAAGTGGCATGCTTTGAAAAATATTTCATATATATCCCATATCTTTAAAAATGTTATGAATCAAAACTATATAATATTTATCTAGCATGATTTGTACATATTTATAAAATAAACCTATAATGTAACACATGAGCTGTGGGCTATTTATTTATATTTTGGGTGATAGATAACAGATTTCAACATTGCTATTACTATTTTTTAATTAAAAATCTAGTGGAATTATTCTTCAAAGGCTGGAGCAAATATGAATACAACCTGATATGAATACAACCTCTCACGATCAGAAAATTCATGATTATAGCAAATTTGGATCTCTCTGTATACAGCTTCCATTGTCTGGTTCTTGTCTTATACTTAGGTACTATGGAAAATAAACCCACAACCTCTACTTTATTATATTCCTTCATGTATTGCAAGACTGCAATCATGCCTCCTCTTAGCTTTCTATTCTTTAGATAAACATGATAAAGTTCCTCTAACTGTTCTTTGTAGAATTTAGCCACCACCTGCTTACCATTCCTATTGCTTTTCTCTGCACTCTTTCCAGTTTTTATATTGTGGCAACCAGAACTGGACATGGTATTCCAGGTGCGCTCATAACCCTTTATCAGTTCCTATGGTCTGCCATTAAAGATGATCCTCATTTAACAATAGTAATTGGGACCCTCAAATATGTTGCCGAGTGATGTCGTGATAAAGTGTGATACGATGGTAGTTGTGGCAGTTCCAATTTCCATGGTTAAGTGAACTCTGTATGGCCATAACTGTGATGTCACATGATCACCATTTGCAACTTCTGCCTGCTTCGCCATTGACTTTGCTCATCAGAAGGCAGCAATGGAGAGTCAAATGGCAGTGAGGGAGTTGTTAACAAGCTTTCTAAAAAACATTTTAAATTTATAACTTATTTGTCCTTTTTTTGTAAATTAGAAGAATGCCTTTATTGAAAATGACTTTTCTTCTACTGAACAAATTTCTTATATTCTGTCTTTAAAATATGATAATTTTTCCTGCTGCTCTTCACTAAAACTATATTAATTGCCGACTACTGTGTTCTTCCAGTTTAGCTTCAGACCCTGGAGAAGAAATTAGAGCATATATTTTTCTGGCTAAACTGATGTTTAACATAATTCATAAATTATGACATTTTCTTACATGCATTCATATAGGCCAGAGGTGTCAAACTCTATTTCATTGAGGGCCGCATCAGGGTTGTGTTTGACCTTGAGTGGCAGGGTGGATGTGAGTAGCGTGGGTATGGCCAGTTCAACGTCACTCGTTTGATGTTGGTGGCCCGAGTGCTCTGCCGGTGAAAACAGAGTTGAGGAGGGCTGCATGTGGCCCTCCCAAGCTGCATTTTCGGTGGCAGAAGACTGCAGGAGGCTGTCGCAACCAAAAACAGAGCTCGCACGTATTGGTCTTGAGCTCCTTTTTCACTGGCAGAAGTATCGCGGGCTGGTCCTTCGCTGTTTCCAGGGTGGCACACAGATCTAACCACCCCATGGGCCAGATCCGGTCTGCGGGCCTTGAGTTTGACACCCCTATTTAGGTGCATCAGTAATGTTTCAGCAGTTTCTACTTTTATGCCTAATCCAGTAATTCTCACACTGTGGCACAATAGAATAGTTAATGGACAGCAACAAATAAATTACAGATAGTCCTTATAACAGTTCATTTAGTGACCAAAGTTACAACAGCACTGGAAGAAGTGACTTATGACCATTATTCACGCTTACAACCATTGCAGCATTCGCATATTCACGTGATCAGAATTCAAATTCTTGGCAACTGACTCATATTTATGATGGTTGCAGTGTCCCAGGGTCTTTGCGACTTTCTGACAAGCAAAGTCAATGGAGAAGCCTAATTCACTTAACAACCATGTTACTAACTTAACAACTGCAGTTATTCACTTAACAACTGTAGCAAAAAAAGTTATACAATGAGGCAAAACTCACTTAACAATTGAGCTCAGTTGAGGTCATAAGTTGAGGACTACCTATAAATGTTTCTCTGAAACTAAAATATTACAGGCAGAGCTGTTGACCAAATCTGTTTGCCTTCTTCCAGTTAATTGCTCTGGCCTCTCTTGCTTTCATTTAAACTCATTGGGAATAACAGTTCTGCATCTTCATTTCTGATGCAGAAGTGCAGCAGAATTAGTTGCTCTTTATTTAAACATACTGTATATTTGAGCATATCTCTTTTAGTCAGGTAGTAGTATGGTAAAATTACGACCACATAGAAATATAGGGGAGAGAGTGTATGTTTGGGTATTGGATAGAACCAAGTAACTGTTATTCTAGGGGACATTTAAGTAAAATTTTAATATAATTTCTTTCCAGGAAAAATGAGTGCTTTAGATTTTATTAATGGCAGTTGATAATTTTTTTTTAATGTGAAAAACTTTCTGTTCCTAGGAGGCTGGGAAATGAATAGGAAAATGGGCGGATGAATTGACGAAACAGGTTATTTCATAGCAATCATGAACAAATGGGACTTTGCTTGAAGGAAATGAGAGCAGATTGAAGCCAAACAAAACAAGAACCAAGTCAGGTGATAGTGTCAGAGTCAGCTCTTTCTTTGTTTTTGTTTTGCAAGGTAGACTTTTCAGATTCATCAGGTTATTCATAGTGACTCATTCTGCAACTTTTTAAGAATTATATGGACCAATTTACAGTATAATGTCAACATCTCAAAATAATCTAGTTCAAATGTCAAGTATTGTGACCTATGTGACTGCTAAGAGTTAACAGTGTTTTGACATAATCAGAAACTGGCAGTCATGTAAATAAGGGTTGTTAAGCATACAGCATGTAATATGAGTTTTAGAACAATACATTGTTAAAGCTAATATTGATTTATGTAGGTCTCAGAGTTAAAAGTATACTTGCAACCATTTTTCTTATTATAAGTGGTAATTTTTAAAAAAATATTTTTTGAATGGATTATATGGTAAATTATAATTTAACAAAGAAACATGGTGTCTTATTTTTGATTCAGCATCTTAAAATCGCTTCTTTGGTAATTTATTTATACCTATTTATTATAGTTACTCCCGGTACTTTGATCAAACATATTCAAGAGCATATATTTTCTTTCATTATATAGCTCTGAACATTTTTAAAACTAATTAAATGAGGCAGTGTGATTTCTCTACATTAAGAATATTGGGTATAATTCAGAATGCTTTACTTCAGAAAGTATACACAGCAGGAAAATTCACAGAAAAGGACAATTATTTTTTTCCCCATTTCATTCATGACCAAGCAGAAAGAAAGATACAATACAATAAAATGGCCGATATATATATCTGTTTTCTGAGGTTTTCGCAGATGTTTGTATGTAGGACTTTGGTTATTCGGGTCTTCTCCCGCGTAAAATTGGAAGTGTCTTGGCGACGTTTCGACGAAGTCTCATTCGTCATCTTCAGGCTGGTGTTCTCGGCTTCGTGCTTCTTGGAAGCTCCTGGAAGCACGAAGCCGAGAACACCAGCCTGAAGATGACGAATAAGACTTCGTCGAAACATCGCCAAGACACTTCCAATTTTACGCGGGAGAAGACCCGAATAATCAAAGACCTACACACACACACACACAATATAACATGACATTAAATTATTAACAGTAAGTCTGTAAAACTAAGCCTGTTATTTAAATTCATGAAAAATTAAAAATATAAAATATAATTATTATTTTGCAGTAATGCAGTGAAATAGACTAAATGTGGCCTATGCTGTCTGGTCAGTCTAAAATCCTGGGGATCATCTTCTTTACTCTCGCAAACAATTAAACAGTTATTTCCTGTTGGATTCTGCAGGCCATAAAGCATTATTTAGAGACATTAAAGGAGATCAGTTTGATCAGACAACACACACACAAGATAAAAATAGCCTGGTTGCCCCATGCTATTTATTAGTAAGAGTTATTTACACATATAAACAGCCTTATAAAAGGTGCAATGTTAAGAAAAATACCAGTGGTAGTCTCAATATTACCTATTAGCTTAATAATTGAGTATTAAGTTGATCAACTATTATGTTGTTAGGAATCTTCTTTGTTTTGTACTGTTTTTTGTACTGTAGTAAGTCTTTGGTAGTGATTAGATCTGGACTAATCACAGGGTTAGATCTTAGCAGTGCCCTTTTTGCCAATGAGTAATCTGAACTGAATAAGGTTTGGAGTAACCTATCCCATGGGCCCCCAACCTTTTGGGCACCAGAGACTGGTTATGTGGAGAGAGGTTTTGCCGTGGACCAGAGGGGGCATGGTTTTGTGTGCTGTTTGCACACTGTGGAGGGGTCTTCGCTTGTTTGTGCAGCCCAGTTTCTGGCATGCTATGGACCAGTGCCATTCCACGGACCAGGGGTTGGGGACCCCTAGCCTATCCTATTCCTGAATTTATGGAATGTTACATTGCTTAACATTGTTTGTAACAGCAACAAACGTTTAATGTAGCTTCACTAGAACAAATCCATCTGAATCTCATTCTATGATGACGAGCAATTAAAATTATTACACATTGGGAACAATTTTTTTAAGTGGAAAAGATACGACATTAGATACTGCTTCATAGGAAAGAAAATGCAATTGATGGGTTGAGATATGATAGGGATTTATATAATTATATGTTATGTAGAGAAAGAGGAAGGGATAAGTGTCTGTCTCCATTCCAAGTCACCCGATGAAGCTGAATTGGGAGATATTCAGGACAGCAAGAATTGTTTCATGTAGTATACATTGAAATTATGAAAGTATTATTTTAATATATACTAATGGCAAGGAATTTAGAATTGGATGAAATAAATTCATGGAGGGTGTAGATTATCAGAACAGAACTGGAAGAAAATAACAGAGTTGGAAGGGACCTTGGAGATCTTTTAGACCAACATTAATGGTTGTTAATGGCAATATGTATGATCAGAGGAAACATTCCTCTGGATGCTCATTGCTGGAGATAATTGTGCTCATATTTTCTCTTTCAAATTTGCCATTGTCATCTGGTGGTTCTGTGGGAACAGAATATTGGATTAGATAGCTGGAGCCAGCATGACTCTTCTTAGGATAATATTATGAACTCTTATGGAGAAAAAGGATTCCCCCACCCCCTAAAATTAGACTGAGAATATCAAGTTTACAGTCTATTTTTATTAATTATGTTACAGAGAAATTTTATGCTAGGATTTGAAAAGATTCAAAGTGAAGGATGTGCGTACAGCTATCCCTTATCACTTCTTATACTTTATTTCCTTTTAAATAATTGATATTTGAGTTTGAATTCATCACTGTAGTTTAATATGACTTATTCAATATAGCTTTGCTGTTAAAAAAAATCATTCTCATGTTTTTGACTGTTTATCACATAACAGTCAAGAGCATATGGTGAGAATGATTTCTTTAAACTATCTGGTGCTTGATAAAGGTTTTAAGATGATTTGCTGTTATGCCTTACTGCTTTGCTAGTATATTCTCCCTTTTTAAAAATGGATATTTTGGTGACAGTTTTATACCAAAGGACTGTATGGTGTTTTGGATCTGATTTTTAAAAAATGCTGGAGCACATGGGAACATAACATAGCAAATTTGTATAAGTCTTTAAAACAATTGCATGATGATAGAAAATATATGGTTGCCTTAAAAACAGTTCTTAAATTTTTATGTTCATGTACTCTGAGTCAAATCAAATCTTTATTATGGTCATAAACCAGCCTAAGGAGTGTGGCGGTACAGTCAATTAAAAAGGATAATGGGCACATCAAAGCCTAGTATATATATTTTTAAAAGCCAAAATATATAAATATATATATATTGAAAACAAAAGTCTAGAAAGAATTCTAAAAGGAAACATAGGACATTACACGGATGTAGAGAAGTATAAAGGTTACAGTCTGGCAGAGTATGTCTAATTACTGAGCGCCCAGGTATGACAAACTAGATGCTAATTAAATTAATTAATATTAGTTAATGGCACAAATCATTATTTGATGGATTTTAAGCACTGCTCTGCAGAACCTGGCAATATATTATATATTGTAGCATGGTTGATATCTGAAAGCAATAGGAAGATGCGGAATTTCCCTGTGTAACCTTAGTATTTGTGCAATAATGATGAAATGAGCCTAGTATTCGGGTTTCTGTAATACAGGCACTGGAGAAGCACGTGCTGTGTTGTTTCTACATGTCCGGAGTCACAGGAGCATTGTTGTCTCCAGGAAAGGAATCTTTCTATTTCAGCCTTCAAGGACAGATGAGGAAGAGCATGACATTATGTCTGAGTAAAAACTCCCCAATGCTTAGGTACTTGGACACTAGTTCAGCATGCCATAGAAGAGGCAGATTACTTGTTGAATTCATGAGCAATAAAGGATAGGCTAGATCCATTTGGCGCTTTGTGTTTGAAACATCTAGTTTAATGTGTATTTTGACTAGATCATATGCCATGCTGAGCTGAAGACCTGCAGAGAAGCTTAAGGATGAGATTTTAGTTGCCACTGCCTGTTTCCATGTAGTCTGAAAATCATCACACTTAGTTAATGAGGAACAGCCAAGGGGAATAAAAGGATAATCTGAGCCAAAAATTGAGTGTGATCACTCACACTTTCGTGAGGCCTGTCTCTAGTCACAGGGTGGCATTAGAGACACATTTGGGGATTTGAAAGCCTGATTTTAGAAATTGAATTGTACAAATTGTAATCTTAGAAGGGACTCAGGTGGGTACCCATAAAAAAGTTGTGCTATTGTTTTGGTTTCAAATAATTTGAGCACTGCGGATAAATACTGACCACTTCCTGTTTTAAAGAATTTAGGGATGGCAGATTCCCCCCCCCCCCCCATTTAGATTAAAAATGTTAAGTTCGCACTATATTTTCATTATGTTTTGAATCTAAAAAGATTCAAAACATAATGAAAATATAGTGCGAACTATATAGTGGAGCACATGGCAGCATGAATGTAGCAAACTTGTAAGTCTTTAAAACAGTTGAATAATGACAGAAAAATATGTGTTTGCTTTAAAGACAATTCCTATGTTTGCATATTCATTTACTCTGAATATTGGATTTTGGAACCAAATCCAATGATTGTTTATTCATTCTGTTTTGTTTTGTTTGTTCTTTGGCAGTATGTAATATGGATTTCTTGCACTTGAAAATCAAATGCCCTTCACACTTCATAGATAGGAGAACATTGAGGAGTGAAATGAGAATAGTGTTAGCATATTTTTTATTCAGAAAACTTTAAACTATTTAGTTTCTTTTCATTATCCTAATTTTAAAGGCATGTTTGGTGTTTATGATAACAAAGTGATATAGCTCATATTTTTTGATTTTAAGAAATTGGCTGTCAATCTTCCGGTAGGCATAAGAAAAGGATATGTACATTTTGTACAACACTGAAATATCTATAGAAATTAAAAATGATGCCGAAGACTTTTTTAAACTCATGAACTTTCCAAACTTCCTGTTCCTTTTTCTTTTTTAGCAGTGAGTCATTTTGTCTGAAGTTATTGTACTCATGCTGTGACTTGCTGAGGCCATTTTTTCAGCCTTTCATATTTTGATTCTCTTAAGCAGAATCCAAGAGCAAATTTCATTCTGTTGTAATGCAGGAACTGCATGCAAACTGTCAAGTAGTTTAGGCTGATTTGGAATGTTGAAAAGAAAAACTTGTTCTTAATTATGCTAAATTTTCAGGTGCAAGAAATTTATTATATTACTTCAGACTTAGCCTAGAATGCAAAAAAAAAACCAACCCCCCCCCCAGAAACTAGTAGATGCACATTTGCAATTACATCTATGCACTATATAATGCTACTGAGACATCTTAAAGATGTTAATGTGATGATTCATTGAAAACCAATCTGACTCAGATGGTAAGCTTTTATTAAAGATGAAAATATGCTAAATAAAATTAGGACTTCTCTACAGCTACAATTTGTGGGTTTGCAAAGATGAGATTTGGAAGATGCGGATATAGAATTTGCTTTGAATTAATGTTGACCAATATACATGTTAACCTTTCATAAAATCCATGGTAGATGCAGGTAGAATCTAAATGCAATTTTCCATCTGTTTGTCTCCCTTGTAACCTCCCAAATTCCAGATATTTTACTTTCCATGCTAAATCTGTTTATGTATACATGTAGATCTGTCTGTCTGCCCATTTTTCCCCCCGAACTGTGAATACAGGTAGTTCACTGTGAATCATTGCAACTGTTAAGTGATTCATCTGGTTGTTGAGCAAATCTGGCTTCCTGTCTTGACTTGATTTTTGGAAGCCAGCTGAAAGGTTATAAATCATGATTACATAAATACATGTTTGTTGTCAAGCATCCGAATTTTAATTGCGTGGCCAGGGGATGCTGCGTTAGTCATGTATGAAAAACGGTCATGTCACTTTTTCCAGTGACATAATTTCAAACTTTCACTAAATGAATGGTTGTAAGTCAAGGACTACATGTAAAGTACCTTGGTAAACCTGGAGCATTTTATATCTATTTTCCTATATGAGAAGGTATTGGAGTGTGAGTGGGAGTGTGTGTGTGTGTCAACTTAAGAGAAAGTAATGGTAACTGACAGTGTACGTATAGTATTTATTTAATTTTCTGGATTTTCTATTTAGTGAAGGAGACTATTGACTTGCACAGAATGGGACAATTGGGCACAGCCACATGGCCACTTTTACTTCACTCTGCCCCCCCCCCCCAACCACAGCCAACCCACCACAGGCATTAATCCTCACTTGGCTCTCTGCCGACACTCCTCCAGCACTGGTCTCCTGGCGCTCCGCTCCCACCCCATCATCCCAGGTGATTTGCTGAGGGACACTTGTTCCCAGTCAGTTTGCAGCATAGGACGTTTAGCTGTGCATCACGGCAGCCAATCTGCGCATCGAAAGGAGGGGGGTAGGAGACTTTCCTAGCCTTGCTGGAAAACTTCTCAATCAGCCTGCCTTTGGAACTTATTTTTTTCAGATAATATGCATATATACCCAAGGGGAGTGGGGGAGAATGAAGCTGAGCTTCCTAGGCCTAGATTCAGAGAGCCAGCCAAGGATGAATGCCTCCAAAGGGCCAGCTGCAATATGGGGCCCGGGGTGAAGTGGGCGTGGGCGTGTGACTGCAACCGATTGTCTAAGACCCTGACTTGCATCATAATGTTTACATAAAACTTTATCTTGTGATTTTAGCTTGGCTTTAAGTAAAAATTTAAGACAAAAGGATTTTGTTGATTTAATATCCCTTGGTGGACTTGCTGAAATGAAAAAGATACTATTAAAGCTTGTAATGTGCTATCTTTATCTGATACTACTGTTGTTCTGTGCTGTTACTCTTACTCAGCTGCTGATTCTCCAGCGCGCTGCCTGGAGAATCCAAAAGGATGGGTAGTTCCTCAGTTTGCTTGCTAGACTGGGTGAATGATTCTTTAAGAAACTTCCTTGGCCACTCCTCCCTCGCCCGACTGAGCTCCAGTTCATTCACTCAGTCGAGCGAGAGACTGGGTTTTTTCCTTGGCTCTAGCAAGATTGAGAGAGAGAAACTGAGAAAATATCCTTCCTTTTGAATTTTTCTGCTTTCTGCAGTCACGAACGGGCGGTGTGTGCGTTTGTTTTTTCCTGATCAGCTGTTCGTCAGACTCCAGCAGTTTCAATTGGCGGGCGGTGGGTGAGTTCCCTGGAAATCCAGAGGCTCCCCTTTGCTCCGTTTAATTCCTCGGAGCGATACCTTGTTAGGCATCTCCGAACGATCTTTCTGCCGCTGGCGGTTGCGTTGGCTCCGGGACTTTGCTTTTGCCACCTCTGCCCGCCACACCGCTCCCCCGTTAATTTGGCAGCCAGGGGCCTCTGCCTGTCAATCGGCAAGCTCCTATTAATTTCTGAAGCTTCGCGACGCTTTTGGTGGCTTCTCTAGCCAGCGCCTGTCTGTGGAGGCCATTCTCGTCAGTTTCGGCGTTTGGCGGTTTTTTCGGGCCGCGCGCCATTTTGTTTTCCTTCAAACGGCCGTTTTCCTTATTGTTGCCTCACGGAGCCGTTGATTGTCGGGCGGCCGCCATTTTGTACTTCGACGCTCTGCTTACTGACTGCCTCCTGGCGAAGCGGCTAGTTGAGGTGTTTTGACACCCCCTCGCCATTTTGTGACATCTCTGTCTCACTTTCTGACAGAAGGACGTTTTTTCCTTGTTGGTTGCTGTGTTTTTTCAACCAGTTCCTGTTGCAAAATTAATTTTTAATGAAATTCATCTGTTTTATTGATTGATCTAATTTTTTATCTTACAAAAAAAAAAGAAGAAGATTAATTAATATATATATATATATTTGTTTATACAATTCTATAAATTTATAAGGACTTTAATATTATTAACTAATTAATTGATCAATTGATTCATAAAAAAAAAAAAAAGAGGAAAAGAGGCTCCAGGCCCTGAGTACAAGCCATCCTTCAACGCCTCCTCTGGCAATGGCTGATTCTGATTTGTCATCAGATGTGGAAGGTTGCAGCCCACCTGAGGCTAAGAAGCGGTCCAAGGCTCCTGCTCGTACCACCAGGCACAGTTCGCTCAGGGCTCGTTCAGCCAGCCCTAATGCTACCAGGCGCACCTCTGCCTCTGACAAGGCTGAGGAGAGGAAGCGTAAGGCCTTTGAGAAGCAATACCTCTTTGCCCAGCAGAGGGCCAAAGCTTCCACGCTTCAGTTGTCTCCTGACAGGAGGTCTTCACTTGCGCAAGACCACTCGGCCTCTACTCACGAGTCTTCTGACATGGGCCTTCTTCGTGAGGCTGCCTTCCCGTCTGCCATTCCACCTACTCATGCTCAGGCTTCACTTTCTAGGGGGCGTACTGCCCCTGAAGCCACGTTTACTCCTACCGCTGCTGGTCTCCGCCCTGCTGAGGGTTTGCAGCCAACCTTATCTAAAGATATCCAAGACTTGGTTTCTCAAACCATGTCCAGAATCTTGTCATCCAACTCTCAGGGCTGTTACGCTCATTGTGTGTCTTCCTCGCATCCTCATGTGTCCCATGGGTATGTTGACCCTCACCGTGACTGTTCGTATTATGCTGATTCCGTGTTAGCCGATGATTCTGTCTGGGACGAGGAAGTACCTGATGAAATGGAGTTGTCAAAGGACGAAGACCTCCCCCCTGAGAGGCCTGCCTTCACTGGTCTTTTCCGTCCGTCCATGTTTAAGTCCTTGCTCCACAAAGCCAAGGTTGCAACAAATATGGGTTTGTCAACTCCGTCTTCTACTCAATCGGCTGAAGCCCAACCTCACGGTGATCTATTCCAATTGAACAAGCCGGAACAAGATTTTATTCCGTGTCCTGATCTATTCTCTGACGTGGTTAAGATGTCCTGGTCCCAACCGGCGTACATTTCTGCTCCAAACGGGTTGGACAAGAAGCTTTATTGTTCAGATCCCTCTTTGCAGGATCTGATCCAGCTTCCTTCTGTGGATGGCCCCGTGGCTCAGCTAACTTCTTCTTCAGTCATGTCCAACGATGTTCTTGATGGCCTAAGAACAGAGGACAAGAAGGCTGAGCTGTCTCTCCGTAAGACCCATCAAGCGGCTGCCTGGGCCATTCGTGCTGCTACCTCTACTTCCTTCTTTGCTCGAGCTAACCTCATTTGGCTCCGCCAACTGCAGGAACGGTTACCACATGACGATAGCAGGCTTCACCATGATGTTAATAAGATTCTGGCGGCTACTGAATACATGGCTGACGCTTCCTTGAATGCGGCCAAGTTCGCATCCCGTTCCCTGGTATCAAATGTTACTTCACGGCGCCTCCCTTGGCTTCGCCATTGGAGAGCCGACTTAAAATCCAAATGGCGCTTGGCCTCTGCTCCATATAAAGGAACTCTTCTCTTCGGTGACGCCCTAGATCCCATACTTGTAGAGGACAAGAACAAGCGAAAAGTTATGCCGTCCTCCTTTCGGCATCAAGACAGGAGGTTCTCTCCTTTTCCCCTGAGACAGCCTTTTCAGATGGATGCCGGACCCAGCCGGTCCTTCTTCTCCAGGCAGTTTTCCCAAGGCGGTAACAGATCATCTGATCGGCCCACCTACCGTGATAGGGGCAGGGGACAGCCCTCCTCCCGGCGACAGTTCCGAGGCGCTCCTGGAAAGTCTTTCCGTCGGGGCAAGTGACTATCACACATCCCTTCCCATTGGAGGTCGCCTTCTTCATTTTCTGCCCCAATGGGTTTCCTCGTCAACGGATACTTGGGTCATCCAAACTGTGACGTTCGGCCTTACGATCGACTTCCTCTCCATTCCTCCCAGGCGCTTCCTTACCTGTCCTGTTCCCAGCAATCTGGAGAAGAGATCCTTGATGGCTGCAGAGGTTTGTCACCTTCTAGAAATCTGCGCTATCGAGCCTGTACCTGCAGAGGAAAGGGGCTCAGGCTTCTACTCTCGACTCTTCCTAGTACCGAAGTCCTCGGGGGCTGGAGGGGGATTTTAGATCTCAAGGCCTTAAACCAATTTGTCAGACTTCATCATTTCAAGATGCACTCTCTCAAAACCATTCTGCAGGGGATCCGAAAAGGGGATCTTATGACTTCGATAGACATCAAAGAAGCTTATCTGCATGTTCCGATCCATCAATGCCAACGACGCTTTCTTCGGTTCGCCTACTCAAAGCAACACTTCCAATATCGGGCGATGCCCTTCGGCCTCTCATCTGCTCCTCGGACCTTCACAAAGCTTCTGGCTACCATTGTGGCTGCCTTGCGACGGATCCCGATACGAGCGATGTGCTATTTGGATGACATCATTGTTCTTTCAGTTCGTCTTTCCCTGAAGTGGTGGATTTCTCCAGCCATTCTAAAAGGCTGTTATTTTCAGGATCCGTCTCGGATAACCATCACAACAGACGCGAGCCAGTTCGGCTGGGGAGCACATCTGCAGTTGTCAGTGGCTCAGGGCCAATGGTCCCCGAGGGACTTGAGGCACGACATCAATTGGTTGGAGCTTCGGGCTATCCATCTCGCCCTCCGTCATTTCCAACCGGCCGTGGAGGGCCAACACGTTCTGGTCCTCACGGACAATGTTACCGCAAAGGCCCACGTGAACAAAGAAGGAGGGACCCGGTCGAGGGCTCTACTAGACGAGACACTGAGGATGCTTCACTGGGTGGAGAGACATGTACTATCTCTGACAGCGGAACACATATCGGGGGTGGACAATGTCCAAACAGATTGGCTAAGCCGGACTCAAATAGATCCAGCAGAGTGACGTCTCCACCCAGCCTTATTTCACGAGTTGTCGAGGAGGTTCGGCCGTCCACAGGTCGATCTATTCGCCCAGCCACGGAATGCTCAACTGCCCCGGTTCTTCAGTCGTTATCCTTGTCCGGGGGCAGAAGCCTGCAATGCCCTTCGAAGCGAGTGGCCTTCGGGCCTTCTGTACGCTTTTCCCCCTCTACCACTCATTCCCCGGGTGATTCGCAAGATGCTGACAGAGAAGGCAGATCTCCTCCTGGAAGCTCCGAATAGGCCTCGTCGAGCCTGGCACGCGGACCTATTAAATCTGTCTGTAGAGCGTCCTTGGCACATCCCCAACGACCAGATATCTCTCAGCCAGGGGGTCATACTGCATCCAGATCCTCAATGGTTGCAGTTGACCGTCTGGCGCTTGAGAGGATCCGTCTGAGGAAGAACAACGTGCCTGCCAACGTTATCCGCACTATGCAGTCAGCCAGGCGACCATCCACTAATCGCATATATGACGCCACTTGGCGCGCCTTTTGCTCCTGGTGCTCCAAAACACATCGGGATCCCACGGTTGCTAGCTCCATGGATGTCCTTGTTTTCTTGCAAGATGGGTTTGACCGGGGTCTGGCTCCCAACACCTTGAGGCGTCAAGTCGCTGCTCTTAGCACCGTTTTATCTGAGGCTGGCTGTAGGTCCCTGACTGTTCATCCAGATATCCTGACTTTCCTACGAGGGGCGTCTAATCTACGACCTGCTACGATTCACAGGTATCCCACATGGGATTTGTCGTTGGTCCTCTATGCTCTGATGTCTTCTCCATTTGAACCTCTGGCTTCAATCTCACTTCGATATCTCACTCTCAAGGTTGCATTTCTGATTGCAATTACCTCGGCGAGACGAGTTTCCGAATTGGCTGCATTGTCGGTGCGAGCCGATCTTTGTATTTTCCATCCAAATAAAGTCGTGCTGCGCACCGATCCATCCTTCTTGCCCAAAGTGAAATCCACCTTTCATAGGGCTCAGGAGTTGGTCCTACCTGATTTTTGCCCGGCTCCTAGTCATCGTCGCGAGCAACAATGGCATACCTTGGACGTTCGAAGGGCTCTTCGACAGTACATAAAACGGACCTCTTATTTCCGAAATTCGGAGGCCTTATTTATTTCTTTCCATCCTGCGACGTTAGGCAACAAGGTCTCATCAGCCACCATCAGGCGATGGATTAAGGCCTGTATTGCCACGGCTTATCACTCACAGAAGAAGGTTCCACCTCATAGAATTTTACCACATTCTACTCGGAGTGCAGCAACTTCTGCGGCTTGGGCCACCCAGGCCTCTATACTGGACATATGCAGAGCTGCTACCTGGACTTCACTTACACCCTTTGTGAGACATTACAAAATTGACTCCTTCGCTTCGGCTGAAGCCTCCTTTGGTAGACGTGTGCTGCAGTCTGTTTTGGAATTTCCTGCCCGGGACGACGCAGCCTCCCGCCCTTCAAATGACTAGCTTGGGCATATCCCATCCTTTTGGATTCTCCAGGCAGCGTGCTGGAGAACGGACGTTGTCCTTACCTGAACGTCCCTTCTCTGCGCGCTGATGGAGAATCCAACCCATCCCTTCGGCTGCTTTCTTTTTTCCCGGGATTTTTTTGTTGATTTTGTCGTTTTAGGTCAGCACAGTCTTCTAGCTAACTTCGTGAATGAACTGGAGCTCAATCGGGCGAGGGAGGAGTGGCCAAGGAAGTTTCTTAAAGAAACATTCACCCAGTCTAGCAAGCAAACTGAGGAACTACCCATCCTTTTGGATTCTCCATCAGCGCGCAGAGAAGGGTCGTTCAGGTAAGGACAACGTCCGTTTTAAAGTATTTAACTTTTATGTGTGTACATTCATGTTTTATTATGTTACTTTTATTTTGTAGCTCACCTAGAAAATTCAAGAAATAGGGCTGCATATTCATTAATATTCATTAATATAATACTAGCTTTAGTTTCTTATATTCAGTTTTTTCTTCCCAGCAAAAGCTGGCATTACTAATATACTATTAGAGCCAAGATAGCACAGTGGTTAGAGTGCAGTACTGCAGGCTACTTCAGCTGACTGCTAGCTGCAGTTTGGCAGCTCAAATCTCACTGGCTCAAGGTTGACTCAGCCCACTGGTGGGTTGCCCCTGGTTCGGATCGGTTCTATAGAACTGGTAGTAAAACCAGCAGGAGGCTCCACCCACTGACCCGGACATCATCAGAAGCGATCTGCACATACACAGAAGCTTCTGCACACATGCAGAAGAGCACGAGCATGTGCATGAAGCGCGAGCACCCGCATGGGCACAATGCAAGTCGGTAGTAAAGGTAAGTAGAACCCACCCCTGACTCAGCCTTCCATCCTTCCAAGGTGGGTAAAATGAGGACCCAGATTGTTGGGGGCAATATGCTGACTCTGTAAATCGCTTAGAGAGGGCTGTAAAGCACTATGAAGGGGTATATAAGTCTAAGTGCTATTGCTATTGCTACCGTAGTAGGGATTAGATCCAAAGTTGTCATTCTATATAGAAATTCCTTCCACTTGTTAGGACAAATGGCATTTCTCCCTTTCCTTATGTTCTCCACTACTTCCTATCCTAGCTAAAATATTCCAGAGCAAATATTAGTTAGGCTGAAAGCTGAAAGCTGAAGGGAAAGGAGAAATAGATTAAACCAAACTCCTTTGATTTGTTAAGCCTTCCAGCCTTGTATATTAATTTTATATAGTAATGAATATTAATCTTTTTTATAGAAAGGGTCAGGTGAGGAAAATGGAGTATTGACTATTTCTTTAGAGGCATCATCATTGAATACCATAACAGGTATTGATCCTGATAGTATCCCTAATTAAATTATGTTAATTAGGGACAATGGCTTTCTTGGTAGTAATAATGAACATAGGGGATGTCCTCAGTGGTGAAATGTAAAATTTGTTACTACGGGTTCTATGGGCATGGCTTGGTGGTGGTGGTGGTAATGTGACTGGGTGGGCATGGCCAACTTTTTTTTTTACTTTTTTAAAGCATTTTTTTACAATCTATTCACACCTTTTTTAACCTTTTAAAAGCTGGAAGTAACGACACCCGGACGGTGCCGCCATCGCTACCGGTTTTCCGAACCACCTGCCACAATCGCTACCGGATTGCCTGATCCGGTCCTAACTGGGAGCATTTCACCCTTGGATGCCCTACCAATTAATTCATTTTGAGGGGCACCTTGGGGGCTAAAGTTTCTGATACATTCAGAGGTTGGTTTCACATAATTTTAGACCAGTTCTCCGCACATCGAAAATGTGAACGCAAACACATACGTGTGCCGCTCACTCACGCGCCTTCCGTGCATGCACTTTGCTTGCATGCACGGTTCACATCCACGCGCGCAGCTTAGAAAATGTGGCTAAATAGGATGACATAGCATCAAGGTGGATGGGTGGGGCTCACTCGCAGGTCGCCACTACGGTTCACCTGAACCGGTCCGAACCGGCTGAATACCACCACTGGATACACTGCAGTAGTAGTTCAGTAAGCTAAAATTAATAGAAATTGTATTTTTTGTGTGACTGATAGTAGACAATCTTGTGGAGAAATTACTTTGGTATTGGGGTAAAATACTGCAGTTTGAGAAAGATGTGAACTCAAATTAAGCACAGTACCTTGAAGAAGGATCGTATTGATTCTTTTCTTTATTTTCCACAACCACCAGGTGTTTTCATTAGAGTAGAGATTAGATCATTTAATGAAAAATCTAACTCCTGTATGTACCTAATAAAGTTTGGTGCCAGTATTTTCAATGAAATCTGTCTCATGACAATGGTATTTTCCTAAAGGTAGTGTACTGAAAGAAGATAATAATCTTGTGTGAAATGTTTAAAACTTGATTGAGATGAAGTATCATTTCTTAAACTATAATTATAAAAAATGTGGTGTACCTCCTAGCAACCTCATAAAATATTTGGCAATCACTTTATTTAGGGAATAAAAGGGCAAGATCTAAGATGCTTTGCCCTTTTCTTTAATTTTTATTAGTGGGTTGGATAATGTGGAACCAGATACGTGGCAGCTGCTGATGCATTACTGCATTACTTAGCATTCAGAGAAATAGTACAGTTTTAAATGCACTTTTAAAATTAATTCTAATATAATTTTAATTTTAATTTTAATTACTTTTTTAAGTAAATTGTATTATGCTCTTATAACTTTTCTCAATCTACATATTGTAACACTGTTATAGGAATTACTCTGATGATAAATCATTCTGGTATCTGGTATTTCAAGAGTGAAATAATAAGGGCAGCAATATCCAATTATATATTGTTTCAGAGTTTTTGTACTGTTTAGGAGTACATAGGCTGTGTTATAATTAATTGCACAAGCATCTCCTCTCCCATGCAGATTCCCTGGGCATTGGTAGTCTATTTGGGATGTTCCCCTAGCCATCCATAGGATATTCATGCACTATGAGGGGTTGTAAAGAAGATTTCTATATGATGAAGTGTCAGTGGATGTTAGAAAGATTTTTTGCAATCTATTTCTTTTTACAAGTATTTCTTTAAGGAAGATAATAGCCAGATATGTGACTAGACATAACTTTTCCCTAGATTACAGTATTACTATTTTTAGCAATAGAAGCAAATTGCCACCACTACCCACTTTCAATATTACAGTTCTTCTTTACAGTATTTTCCTGATAATATTGAAAGTGGGTGATGTTTGATGTTGTCACTTAAACTATACTTGAAATTGCTGGAGGTATTTGTTATCTTGTGCAATGGTTCTGATTACCATGCACTCCCCTTGCTCTCATTTTCTACATGGTGTTTTCTCTGAAATGTTTTCCTGACTACCACTTTTTGTTTTATTAAATGGGGCAAAAGTGAGATTGCAAAATAGGGGGAAGGAAATTCTATCCCAATGCCTGAAAAAAAACTGAAACCTTACTTTTCCACCTGCAGATTTTTCTCCCTTTGCTCTGTACAGAAGCACTTTCGCCACAATTTTTTAAAATGGCATAAAAGAAGGGGAGATAACTACAAATTCTCTCTACAATCCTAGTCTCTGTCATCCCAATATTTTGCAGAAATATTGTATCCCCTTTTGGTGGATTTTTCAGTAAGACTGAAAGCTATCCCCAAGTCATCACCCTTGTATTAGACCTGCTCATATTACAGATTTGAGTCATTGTAACTGGATTTTGAAAAATGAGAAATATTTCATCTGTAGGTGTATGACACATATGAAGAATATAAACCATTTTTTTAAAAAGAATGAATGTTTCCAGAATTCTTGAGTGAGACTGTAGACAATGTACTATCCAACTGACCAGATAAGAGTAATTTGTTTTTAGCCTCAGCCAAGTGAAAGTAAGAGCAAATATATGCAGTGGAATATTTAACAGGCTCTGGGAAAACAGAGGAAGGAGAAAGAGTGTTACTGGAGGGAAGAGGGAAACATAAGAATGAAAGTCAGAGTTATTCTGTTTTATAGATAATCCTTGACTTACAATTGTTAGCTTAATTGCATTTCTAATTAACAATGGCTGTGGAAAAGGTTCTTTAACTGCCTCTAAAACACTCCCAATTGTTGCAAAATGTCGCAATCACAAAATACAATCATGAGGTGGGTGCTTGGCAACCTCTTCACATTTATGGCCAGTTGCCAAGCGCCCCACAATCATGTCATTGCCATTTGCAATTTTCTTTGCTGGCTTCTCCATAAAGTCAACGGGGAAGCCAGCAGGGAATATTACAAGCTACTGCCACTGCCTGCAAAAGGATTCCCGTTTGTCTCAGCGCTGGATAAAAGGATGAGCTAAAAGGCCTGTGGAACGATCTTAGCCTTGTGCCTGCTAGGATTGCTATAATCTAAGCAGACATGGAGCTGAATTCCTTCAGCAGGCAGCTGTTTCAAAAAGAGACAAGAGGAAGCCAAAATCTAAGCAAGGTGTTCAGCCCCTGAGCAGAGAGGTAATGTGGTAAGGTAAGGAGGGTGGGAGTGCTCCACTCTTATTCTGTTAAAACAGAAAATGGTTCTGAAAATAAACCTTTATTTTTAACAAGAGAAATAGTTTTATGATATCAGAACAGATATTTGTTGTGCAGGGATGTTGCCTTCGTTGATTTGTAAGAAGAGGAAGTTTAGAAGTCCCTAGAATGTATACTTGAAATTTCAGATAGTTATCTCTAGTTGTTACGCTATGGGCAGAATTTGCAATGCTTAATAACAATTTGATAGTACAAATCATATTGTATGTTTTAGATCAAGATAGGGCAAAAAAATACTACTGGCTTTGTGAATAGTAGATTTTGTATTTTGAGTAATTTATCAAGGCTCATCTTCTAATTAGAAGGATTCATTCTAGATTGACAGATATTTGTCCCTTTAACATAAAACTTTTTTCATGTTGTGATATACCTGTGTGGCTATATATGTGTATAAAAATAATCACAATTTGTAGGACTTAATTTGCTTTTCTTATTCACTGCTATGTGTTTCGATTATGCTATAAACAAAGGCGGTTTTTCAACTTGCACAAGAATTGCATTAGTAAAGGAAAGCTCATTGACTTATACAGTATGGTAAACTTTCCTCTGAAGAAACTCTGAGACATTTTAATATTTTTAATAGTTACTGGAAATGTATATCCATTATTTCAGTTAGGAGCATTGTTGTATTTTAATCTTACTTGAAGGAGAAAAGGATTATCTGACTGGTTCTTGATTGGATGCTGGATGTGTCCAATTAGTGCTTGGAACCTCTTAAGCTTTTTATAGCCCTAATTTTCATTAATTTTTGTATGTGTTTTTAATAAACCTGGCTTTTATCATCCATTACAGCCTTTGAAGGCAAAGGCAAAGGACACCTAAGTCAATTTGAATGTTTGTGTAGTGATGGAAAACTTTTCATTGATAACCTATGTTTTATCTCATTATGCATTCTCAAGTTGCATTATGTTACCAACCTGATAAGATAATTGAAATTAACTTTTTTTTTACAGGAATCCTAGGCATAACAATGAGAGAAGATAAAGATCCAAGAGTGGTTGATTACTTTGTAGTAGCAGGTCTTACCGATACGTCAGCACTTTTAGATCAAGAGGGAAATCGCTCTGAAACCAAGTCTTTTGGTCCAAAGGCTCCAATCACTGAACTTGCTGTGATCATCAAGTCAGCAGGTGAAACTGTTCCTGAGGGATATACATGTGTAGAAGCAACTCCTACAGGACTTCAGGCCAATTTGAACTATGGAAGTCTTAAAAGTCCAGAGCTTTTTCTTTGCTACAAGAGAAGCAGGGACAAACCACCTCTTACTGACATTGGGTGAGCTGATATTGAAATATTTGTGCATCAATATTGTGATGAAGGGAGAAAGGGTCTGTTAAAGTTGTTACAAGCAATTTCTTCGTTTGTAAGAAACTAAGTTAGTTACTTACTTTGTATGGTAAATCTATTTATGAGCTATGTGCTATATAATTTATGCTGAGTCCTTATTTTGAAGCAAATTAGATGGTCGATATTATAAATGACTTCTGATATATCTAATATTCATTTGGTCATTCATCTCTCGATAATACACAAAGTTCATAAAATACTCTGATGTGGACAGACTTTAGTTTTGAATTTTAGGTAGCCTACAATCTGTAATAATTGGGCAAAAAGGAAGCAATTACTAAGGATGATAGTTGATTTCCAACCCGTCCCCACCCCCGAACTTTAATAGGACGCGGTGAACAGTAGTTGGTATATCAACCTATATAAAGCATTTTAATTGTAGGAAAAATACACGCACAGAAGATGTGGACAAGGATATACCCTATATATACATGATAATAAACATGTCACATAACAGTAATATATTAAGCTTAATATAGGTGGAATATGGTGACATAGTGATTTATTTATAGTTGTGGGTGGTTTCTACCATCAATATAGCATTAGGTAGGGTTTTGAGTCACAGCATTTTGAAACATTAATGCTAGAACAATTCAATTGCAAAACTGTAACAAAAAGTTGTTGTGAAACCACTGGTTTTAGTCTAGCTGATAATATCAGATATGATTTTGTATGGATTGATGGCTTCATCCATGCTTGTCATTGCATATCAATTTTAAAAAATGTGAAATTACAGGTACTTGTTTAACTGAATTGTATACAGGCATAATAAGCATTCATGGACATTACTATATCCATAACACGTGGCTGTGTTATGTGCCCAACTTTTGTCAGTGCCACCACATGATAAATAGAACAATACTGTTGCTAAACGTGTGCTATTTTGTGACAAATTGTTACTAAAAACATTTTGAGACTTTTTTTTTTGTAGTGTTCACTTTAAAAGAATTTAATTTAGGAAACCCTCATGTTGTATTAATTGGTTTATACTTAATGGGCTACTACTCTTTTATGTAGATAAGCATAGTATTGCAAAGTAGATGAAGAAGATGTTGCACATACTAAAGCATTAAAAGATAGCAAAGAGATGGGAAAATTGATAAAAACTTTGTAATAGTCTTCCCCAACTTTGTAGCCTCTAGATGATTTGAGATGACAATTCCCGTATTCCTAAGCCAACATGGTCTGAGAATTTGGGAATTGCAGTCCCAAACTTTGTATCTAATTACTGTTAGATTTATAATCTTCCTTCTCTTCATGAGCTCTCTTTTTCTCATAATAACAACCATTTGAGATAAATTGAGCTACGAAGGATAGATATTCCTCGACTTAAACCACAATTGGAATTGGAATCTTGGTTGTTGAACGAAGCTGTCTTTAAGGGTGGTGTGACTGTTTCACTCAACAATCGCAATCTTAGCACTCTGTACAGGCTTCCCTAGACCTGAAATCCTTTGGCACAGAGCTCTTTCAGCCAGTCCCCAGAGATGAGAGGGAGTTACCTCAGCACGCAGCAGCAGCTGTTTGCAATCTTCCTTGCTAGCCTACCCACTGATTTTCTGGGGAAGCTGGCAGAGAAGATTGCAAATGGTGATCACATATTCATGGAGACCTTGACATCTGATCATAAGTGTGAAGAGGTTGCCAAGCACCCAGAATCTGAGACATTTTGTGATGGTCAGAAGTGCTTTACAGGCTGTACACTTTCCAAGGACATTGTTAATTCAAGCCATCATTAAGTGACCCGTGTAAGTCAAAAACTACCAATTATGACATATCTAAACTTTTATAGTAAGCTTTCCTAGATGGAGGCAATTTTGAACATGACTCCTCTGTGGTTTAACCCAACTCCTCCTTTGTTTTAAATAAAAGGATCATATGCCTTTCATCTTCAATTTTAAAATCTTTTAACAAGAAAGTTTTGTGAAGTTCATCTTATCTGCCAGTCTAATATGCACTTGGAATTATTCCAGTGTTCCTTGTCTTGGGACCCGCTATTTTGTATGAGAGAAGAATAACTCAACAGTTTATTGAAAATAATATTCCTATGTGTGTTATTTCCTCTCATCTGCAGAGTTTTATATGAAGGGAAGGAGGTCGTAAAGCAAGATTGTGAGGTGATCCAGGCTACTCCCTATGGCCGTTGTGCAAATGTCAATAACAGCTCAGCCACTTCCCAGCGAATCTTTATCACCTTTCGAAGGGCTCTTCCAGTGCGAGCTCAAAACTCCTTGGCTGTTACCGACATATGTGTTATTGTAACTAGTAAAGGAGAAACCCCACCTCATACTTTCTGCAAAGTTGATAAGAATTTAAATTGTGGCATGGTGAGAATAACTTGTTATTTGAAAAGTTGCCATTCAAAAAGCAATCGTGGGGGTAAAAAATGTGGAACGGATTAGTGCTGCTAAAAAAAAAAAGTAAAAAGTGTATTTAAGTCAGAATTCAGTTTGTATCACTTTAGTTTCCACAACTTTGCATAAATTTTTTTTTGTTCCTAAACTATTGTTGCCAAAATCTGTGAGATAGGCAACTATTACTTTTTTGGTGGGAGGAAAAGTATATATTGAATTTTGGAAGGCTGCTGGTTTGTGAAAGAAAAAAGATGGCCTTTATGTTTGTAACATACAAATTGGGTTACTGAGTAAAAATAAATAATATCTATTTATATATTTATTTACAGTACATACACATATATACATACTGTATTTTTTGGAGTATAAGATGCACCCCCCCCCCAAGGTGGGGGAAAATGTCTGTGCGTCTTATAGAGCGAATGTTGCCGAAGCCCCGTCCACCCGCCGGGCCCTACCCTTCAGCCTCTGCCTCCCAGCAATTTGCCTCCTTGCAGAAAACAGCAAACAGCCTGGTCAGCTTCAGCACAGCTTGATTTAGCACGAGCAGCTGATTGGCGGTTGGATCAGCCTCCCAGAATACTAACGATCAGCAGTTTGAGGCTGCGGAGATTGCCACCGCCTCAGCATGCCCCATTTTCAGCCGCCACGCACTCCATTTTCTGCACGTCCTGTTTGGCAGCGATTCCCGCCACCTGGAATGGGCCAAAAATGGGGTGCGCGGAGTCCAAAAATGGGATGTGTGGAGGTGCCGATGGGCGGCGGCAATCCCCACAGCCTGGAACAGCTGACCATCAGTATTCCGGGAGTCCAATCCAATCGCCAATCAGCTGCTCATGCTAAATCAGGCTGTGCTGAAGCTGACCAGGCTGTCTGCTGTTTGCTGCAAGGAAGCAAATTGCTGGGAGGCAGAGGCAGATTTTTTTTTCTTGTTTTTCTCCCCAAAAGCTAGGTGCGTCTTATACTCCGGAGCATCTTATAGTCCAAAAAATATGGTACATTCTTACTGCATTTATATTCTGCTTACCCAACAGTCTTGTTAGATATGTAGGGCTGAAAAACAGTTACTAACCCAAGTCATCTAGTGAACTGGATGTTTGAATGAAGACTTGAACCTGGATTTCTTCATTATCTTAACTTGAACCCTCCTGTACACTATCTATATGCCCACATGTATTCATTGTGGACCATAATTTAGTCAAGACTTTCCAAATTCACATTAGAGCTTTACATGAATGAGGCCAATTGAAGATTGCAGTTTGGTCTCCAAGCTTACTTTAAATCAGCATATGCATTTTTAAAATGGGAAGATGAAAAATTAGAGCTAAATAGGTTAGGAATGAAACAAGAGAAAACACTGCACTGCCTTTCATATTATATGTCTCTGTAGCATTCTGTGAAAAACATTTACCGAATTTTCCGGCGTATAAGACGACTTTCTAACACACAAAAATCTTCTCAAAAGTTGGGGGTCGTCTTATACGCCGGGTGTCGGTCTCCTGTAACCAGGCAGACCAGCCCGAAAGGCTTTGACGAGCCTTAAATGGCTCTAAGGAGCCAAGCTGAATTGCCTGCTGAGTTGCCGCTAATCAGCTGAGTTACACGCAAGCCCTGTGTAAAAGGGAAAAACTTCCCTTTTACACAACGCTGGTGCAGCTGGGATCGCCAGAGCTTGGATGGCCAAGCTCCGTGTAAAAGGGAAAAACTTTTCTTTTACACAACGCTGGCCATCCCAGCTGCTAATTTTTGCCTGCTAATTGCTCCGTAGCAAAAATCCCCCCCACCTCCAGCTTGCTTACCTTAGCTGCTAGCCCCAACGCTTGCCTTGCCTTGCCTGCAATCCATTGCATCAGCAAGCAACTAAATCTCCCTGCCTGCTTGCAGGGAGATTTAGTTGCTTGCTGATGCAAGCAACTTGTGGACTTCAACTCCCAGAATTACTCAGCCAGCAAAGCAAAGCTGGCTGAGGAATTCTGGGAGTTGAAGTCTACAAGTCTTAAAGTTGCCAAGGTTGGAGACCCCTGTTCTATTGGGTAAGTTTTTTTCCCCCTTTGGGAGCTTTAAAAAAAATAGTTAATTGGGGGGTTTTTTAGTTGTTCTTTTTTAGACCTAGCCATTTAAAGGCTAGGTCTAAGTTTTAGGCTAGGAAGTTTTAAATTTAGCTTTCATATAAAAATAAAAATAATAAAAATAAAAATAATAAAAATAAAAATAAAAATAATAAAAATAAAAATAAAAATAAATAAAAATAAAATGTGTGCAACTTTCTGAGATTTAATGTGTTTCTGTAGTGTTTCACTCTAACTACACAAACACACAAAATCTCACAAAGCTGTATGTGGAATTTTGTGTGTGTAAACCCACAATGTAAAAGTTGTTTTTTTGGGCTTTTTGTGGCTGTGTGAGGTTCCTGCTTATTGCAGGGGCCATTTTGGGTCTAGCACAGCTGCTTTTACATTGTGGGTGAGCCAGTTGATGTTTTTTAATTTTTATTTGGTGTGCGTTGGAAGAGGGGTCGTCTTATACAGCAAGTATAGCCCAAACCCTATATTTTTACAGGAAAAGTTGGGGGTCATCTTATACGCCCAGTCGTCTTATATGCCGGAAAATACGGTACTACCATATAGGAGGGAATTATTAGCAAATATCAAATTTATTTGCTTTGTGTCTTGGAATCTTTAAATATACAACTTCTAATAATAGCAGAATCAAAATTCTGTGCTTTATTTGGGTTGTGATTATTATTGCAAATATTATACGATTATGTATTATGATTATTATATGAGGCAGATCTTTAAAAGATTATTGTCTTTAGCATTAGAACGTTTGAAAATAAAATAATCTCTGTGTTATTGAAAATGTTTCCTTTTTCTTCATTACAGTGGGGTTCCAGTGTATACCTCTGTTATAAGAAGTCAGTTCCAGCTTCTAACTCAATTGCATATAAAGCTGGTAAAGTATTTATTTTTATAAATTGTAATATATTAGGAGAGACTAATATTAAGAGGGTATTTTATAGTACATTAAACTTGCCTGTTAAATAGTGAACTGAAATTGCTTGATCAAAGAACATTCATTAATCTATTTGATTCATCTAAGGGGATTCCTTAGATGACAATCCTTAAAAATAGTTCTTGAATATATTATGTTGTCATGGAAAAATTCAAAACAGTTTATATTCTCTTTGCTGTATCCTTCCATTATATATTTTTATCAATCACGAATTGCATGATGAAGAGCCTTACCATTCTAATACTTTTCTGTATATAGTATTTGAAACAAAACAAAATGTTAAAAGAAACTACTTGGAAATTAAATCTTATGATGAACATCTCTTGCTGAATAGCAGGGGTGTCAAACTCACATCGTCATGGCAGCATCATGTGACATATCGGGACTTTTCCCCCTTCACTAAACCGGATATGACGTATCCGGCCTGTGGGCCGGGAGTTTGGCAGTCCTGCTGTATAGCAATTCATTGCAGTGAAATGAAGGAGAATAGTTAAGATTTCAAGAAATAACAGGGAAACTGAATATTTTTTTTGTTAAACATGGCATTTTCATTTCTAACTGTAGGTCAGAATTCTGCCCCAAATCTGAAGTGAATAGATTGATAGGTTTGTATATATTTAAGGATAATGACATAGATTGAAGAAATGTTGCCTTACGTTTACTCAGAATGTTAACAGGATTATATAAACTGTGCACTACAACATGAATGAGAGCTTTCTTACCTTGATAACTGTAACAAGAATCACTGGGTTGGAACCCTTTTAATAATAGAAGGCTTAAACAATTCGATAGGGATATATACTGACATTGTTTTAAACATTAAATCTGCCAGTAGCCATACCTTTGCACACAGAGGATGTGTTCTTTGGGGAGATGCCTCACTGTGCTTCAGTCCCTTGCACCATATGTCCAGACCATTCAGCAAATCATTTGATACTTACAGGAATCTTTTGGGTGAATTGCTGAAAGGTTAGGAAGTGTTTTTAAATTTAATTTTATACCATATGGTATTTAGCTTCTGTATTCTTTACAGAATTTTTTAAAAAGTCAGCATTCAGAACAGAAGGAACAACATTCTATTGTGTTTGGACGATATACTTATTTGTTTATTTTTATGCTTTAAAGGTTTAATATTCAGATATCCAGAAGATGACTACGAGTCATTCCCCTTGTCTGAATCAGTACCTCTCTTCTGTCTTCCAATGGGGGCTACCATTGAATGTTGGGATCCTCAAACAAAATACCCACTACCTGTATTCTCAACATTTGTTTTGACTGGGTCATCTGCAGAAAAAGTATGTTTTGAAAAATGTAATATTTTGTTTTCATTTATTATTAAATTTGTAAATAAAAATATTACTTTATTCCATAGTATTTATTTTTAAACTGGAAACACACACACACACACACACACACACACACACAATGCCCTCTATCTTGATACACCTTAGAGTATTTAGGAAGACAAGCCTAAACATGAACTTAAGGGTTAGCTCCTTTGTGTTTGCAGCTAGTCCTCATTTAGCAACCACAACTGGAACTAGCAGCTCTGTTATAAGTGAAGGAGTTGCTGTGTGGAAAATCATATGGCCACAGTTTTGCTTTCCTGTCCCACATTTTGCACACCCTGGAATGCTCACATGAGCACTGGGATAATTAGCAAGAAGGGAATTAATGTTTGCATTTACACTCATTGGAGAGAAAGGGGTTACAAGAGAGTAAGCAGGCACACAATGGGGAATACACATTAAAAGTAATGCAGTGATGCTAGCAGCCCTGAGCACACTACACAAACAGCCCAGTGTATTCCCATTTAGTCTCTTGTAATCCCTTCTTCTCCAATCTCTCCATCCTGAAAGGAGGAGTCAGGAAGAAAGAGGTCAGTCACAAAACAATACAAGTGTAATGAAGATCATGTGACTGAGGAATACTGTGAAATTTGTGAAGGGCATTGGTCATAAAGTCAGTTTTTCAGCACTGTCGTAATTTCAAAGAGTTGCTGAACAAAATATTCGGTAAGCAAAAACTACTTATTTGTTGCTTACACCTTTATTTTACAGATAAAATTTTGGATAGAAAAATATTTAATTTATGTAGTAGTTGAATAATCCTTAGTGGATGCTTGTAATGTTGTCACTTTTAAACTTTTGAAAGCTTCACTAAAATCTTGAAATCTTATCTCAAGCTCATGGTACAGGAGTTAGAGGAGATAATCGGAACATTTCTTCTCTTTGTGTATCTTACCATAACTGTTAAAGCACAATTGCTTCTAAAGATGGTAACAGAGATTCTAACATAGAGATTCAAGTGCATGAATCAAGATTAAATATTCTGCTTAACTATGCCATTGAATTATTAATTAAATTATAGCCCAAATAAAAATGAGTTAAAGCCTACTAGATGCTTGGATGCTAATGAACTTCCCACCTCTGACGAAGCTAGGTATTATCACAAAACATACCCCACTAATGATATTTAAAATGTCACAATTATCTTTATATTCTTAGTGTGAGGCTTTTAATAATATCTAGTTGGTTGTGTGGAGGACTCAGAGTGGAGAAATATTCTTTTCCTTTCATTTTTTAGTTTATCAAGTTCAATTTGTGTTCTTAGTTTATCCAATTTCTATAGCTGTTAATGCCATTCCTATTTTCTTTCTTTTGCACTCTAGGTATATGGTGCAGCTATCCAGTTTTATGAGCCTTATGCACAAGAGTTATTAAATGAAAAACAACACATGCAACTTGGCCTTCTTACAGCTGTAGGGAGAAAAAAAGTTACCTCCAAATCTATCAATTCCAACAAATGCATCTGCCTTCTGTCACACTGGCCTTTCTTTGACGCCTTCCGAAAATTTCTAATGTTTATCTATAAACTGTCTGTGTCTGGTCCGCATCCTCTTCCAATTGAAAAGTAAGTGACAGATTCCTCAAAGTATCTTCCCATTTCCATGGTTGTTTCATATAAGTCTCACTGGATGTTGTTCTTGATGACTAATACTTTAAATCTTAAATGCTTGAGGTAACAGATGCTTTACAAAATTTCTTTACAGGCACATATCTCATTTTATGCACAACATACCTTTCCCTTCACCACAAAGACCAAGAATCCTTGTGCAGGTAAGTTAGAAATTTGATACAATTTAATGATACTATTGATAGCTCTTAGACTCATATACCTCTTCACAGTGCTTTACAGCCCTCTCAAAGGGGTTTACAGAGTCAGCATATTGCCCCCAACAGTCTGGGTCCTCATTTTACCAATCTCGGAAGGATGGAAGGCTGAGTCAATCTTGAGCTGGTGAGAATCGAACTGCTGGCAATTGGCAGAATTAACCTGTAATATTGCATTCTAACCACTGTGCCACCATAGCGCTTACACCATTTTATTTCCTGAGTATTGTTCCTATAAGTTTTCATGCTGTTCACTAAGCATATGGGCACCATGTATCTTTTATTTGCTCCAGTTTGTCATACACTTGAGGGATCATGAAGAATTTTATACTACTTTCCGTATATAGTGAGCCACAAATCCAGCTTTCTTTATTTTCTATGTATCTGATCAAACAATTCCTAAAAATACCTGATTGTTTAGTTCTCTGTGGAACATCCATATCGTAATGACTAGCATTGGAATTAGAAATATGAACTGACAGGTGGCATTATTTCAATTTCTCAGATAGGTATCCATGTTTGAAACAATGCAATTCCAAAGTGGTGCATAAAGTGAGAATTAGGTAGAGATAGGATCTTCTTTGTCTACAACCATTTTCAGAATGGGACAGCTTCATTTTGAACCCAAGCCGAGTGGAGCAGGCCAATCCTATTGGAGTGAGACAGTTGATCTAATGTTTCTCATTCTTATTCTTCCCGACCCCTTGCTGACACTTCATGGTAGAAAAGCAGTTATGTCAAACCACCTTTCTGTGAAAGTTTTTACAGTTATATATGTGAAGTGCCAAAGGACTAGAAATGTAAATTTCACAGCTGGTCGGCCATGCCTATCTAATCATGTCTGTTTCCTATGCAAATAGTTGTAGATAATGCATATTCCAGGGGCTAATATGATTAATTAATAAATTAACACTTGATTAGTTAGTTTGCTAAGAGCCGAGATGGTGCAGTGGTTACAGTGCAGTACTGCAGGCTGCTTCAGCTGACTGCTAGCTGCAGTTCGGCCGTTCAGATCTCACTGGCTCAAGGTTGACTCAGCCTTCCATCCTTCCGAGGTGCATAAAATGAGGACCCAGATTGTTGGGGGCAATATGCTGACTCTATAAACTGCTTAGAGAGGGCTGTAAAAGCACTACGAAGCTGTATATAAGTCTACATGATATTGATATTGCTTATGTGAATTTTCTCAACTGCCAAATAACTAATATTTGGTTTTTTTACAGCTTTCGGCCCATGATGCATTAATATTATCTCAACCAGTCTGTACACCTTTACCACTCAGGTAATAATGGTCAATTGAGTATTTTAAAGATGTAGCTGAATTAAAATATTAAGAGCCAGTTTACATAACAGTAAACGTAATTTGTTTAGCAGCAAATGAGCAACATGCTAATGCATGCTATACAGATTTTACGTGCATATGCTTTCAGATTTTTTTTTGTAATGGATATATACCCCTCCCCACTCCCCAAGTGCGCAAGGGGAGGCGGGGTGCATTTTGGGGGTCCAGGCATGCATTTGTGCATGCGCACTTTGGGCACTCAGACCAGAAAAGGTTAGCCATCACTGCTCTAGAAGCTTTGGTGGCATTTTGAAAGAGTGTTCCTAACTGGCTGAGCACTGGTAATCAGTATTACCTTCTCTGGAAAGCAGCTCTATTTAACTACTTTAATTTTTTTTAAATGGACAAATTGGAAGAATTCCTCAATAGTCTTTGGTAAATAGCTCTACTGTGAGTTAATTCCCCGATTTTCCAAGTCTTGCTGTATAGGACATATTGAATGATCTTGAACAACAGTGGTAAAGATCCGTTACCAAAACAACAAATATGACTTGTGTTCATTTCAAGAAATAAACTTAAGGAAAAACTTCAGACAGCCCACTCTCTAATCTTTTATTTTCTAATTTTTAATTATTGCTTATTTAATTTCTGTAGTCCATATCTTAAACAAGTTTCTGTGATAATAATAAAATATGTTGTTAAGGGAATCAGATAAGTTTTCCTATTTCTCTATCCAGTATATGATAAGTCGCTGGGTGGCATATAAATTTAACCAATTATTATTATTGTTATTGTCATAATGAGCAATGAATGTTACAGTCCTCAGTGTCCTGATCTCATTATAGTGGGGCAAACTACATCACTCTGCTTATGAACCTTGGACCAGAAAACTGTGCTACTTTACTCCTCTTTGTCTTGTTGGAAGGCAAAATTCTACTACATTCTCTCTGTCCAGCTGTGCTGACTGGAGTTGCTGAAGCTGTGGCTGCTGTAAGTACTAATAAGTTTGAATATTTTGATTACCAATTTTTTATCTGATTGGTTCTTTGTTATTTGTTGTCTTGCTTCACAAACATTAAACACTTATTTTTTTTTCTTTTGTTTCACGTGACCTTCTGGGAAAAAAATATATATATTTCTGAATTAAATATTTAAATTGCAGAATAAATATATTTTGTTTATGTGAATAAGAAGAGGCACACTTGGTCATTTAAATTGTTTATTTTATCTTCCTAAAGGGGAAATTAACTTGCAAGGATTTTCTATTAGAATATTGTAAGTGATTCGCAGCTTTTTGCTGCAAAAGGATTAATTAATGCCCAAAGGAACTATTGCATCAGAACAATAGGTTCTCTCCCCCCCCCCATCTCTCTTTCCCCACATCTGTAAATTTTCAGAATGGGACTTTTTGATTATTAAAGTCATTTAAAAAGTAAAAATCCAAAACTCTGCCATAATACACAGTATTTTGGTACTCTTCAAATTCTCTGCATACAATGCATCTTTTCCCCTTTATTCATTCCTTGTGTTTCTCAACAGATAGCATCCCTATCAGGTAGACAAGATCAGGAAACTACACAGGAACGCTAAAAGTCCTTTTATTGTTATTGGCCGTAATAACAAAATCTTGCAAGTCTGATTATGCTGTACTCCTTTCTCCTTATACTCCTGCTTCCAAATGTTATTTCATTCTCATCTTAAAAACACTTTAGCCCCCTTTGCTTAGGCAACAGATCCTACATATCTCTGGCAAAATTTTCTTCCTGATTCTCTACAGAAGTTCTCCATTTCTCAGAAGCTTATTGTCAAACCCTTTAGGGAAGAGAAATTTGCTTGTTTTTACAAGTCTGTTGCTATTACCATATTTTATCATTGGAAGGATTAATAGGATCCTGGGCTTCCATTTTATTTAGTTTGAAATGCAATTAGGAAGTAAACATAAATGTTTTTTCAATGCATACACAAGCCAAATTTTCAAGAAGATAGAATCAGAAATATTTTTTTTTTGCTTTTTTTGGATCACTCTTTTAATTTAACAAATTATCTTTGCCCTCCTAATTTTTTTCAAGAATTTTTTTTCTTAAATTGCATGTTACAGAGAAAGATGTTAGCAGTTTCTTGAAGTTCATCTCCTGTATCTTACGTATAATATAGTTGTCCTCAGTGACCATATCTATTTAGTTTTATTTTTGAATTTTATGATATCTACCATTCAGAATTACTTGTTAAGATGGGCAGCTATAGAAATAAAAATAAATAAAAACTACTGTTTCATAATCCAAATGAGATTATATATAAATTCAGATTGAACATATTAGTAGCGTTGGAATAAAATGAATACATCAAACAATTTTTGGTTAGGAAACATGCTGTGCCACCACAATAGAATTAAAAATACATGTAGTCTTTGGGTAGAACTTTAACTTTTAAATTTACTGTTGTTACAGCACATGATAAATTTAAGAATAAAATACTTACAAAATAATCACAAAGACTTTTTTGCCAGCATTATGAATTATGTATCTTAGTCATCGTATATTTCTTTCATTTGCATAAGTGACTGTTGACTGGAATGGCTTACAAAATAGTATTTAGATACATGAAAATTGCACAATAGGATTTGCAATAAAATTCTTACTAAAACCTATTATTTGAGCTTAAAATTATGTATATACCCAGTAGGTTTGATAGCAGTCATGCCCAAGAAGCTAAATGCCTTATGTATACAGTACACTCTAAACAAGATTAAATAATAATTTCAGATTCTATTCATCCGGTGATCAATTGATTTATTGTGTAATGTTGGAGCTGCTGTGAAATTCATATTACCTAACATGGTTTGGTGTTACCTAGATTTCATTGTCTTTTTAATTGATGGGTTTCATTTCATTTTTTCTTCAGATGATCTTTCCGTTTCAGTGGCAGTGTCCCTACATCCCCCTCTGTCCTTTGTCTCTGGCAACAGTGCTCAGTGCTCCCGTCCCATTTATAGTTGGAGTTGATTCACGGTATTTTGATCTGTATGAGCCACCACAAGATGTGGTTTGCATTGATTTAGACACAAACGTGGTGTACATGTAAGTGTGTTTTTTGAGTTTTTTTTGTTCATATCCTTTGTCTTCATATATATGTCTTACGAAGTATTCGATGTAAAATTTGAATGTGTTTATTTTGCTCATGTTATCCAATCTGAAATTTAAAACAGACCAAAGGCCCATTGGGTTTATGCGAGTACAGGTAGTCCTCGGTTAATGACAATGAGTGTGACTGAAATTTTCATTGCCAAACTATGTTGTAAGGTGTGGCATTGTGTGATCACATTGCTTAGCAACAGCAGTACTGGCTATCGTTGCTATCGTTAAGTGAGGATCACAGGGTCACTGAGTCCCAGGTAGCTTGCCAACAGGTTGTCAAACAGATAAGTTACTGTTGCCAGGTGGGGGAAATTGTGTGGGTGACTGGTGTGGTATGAACACAGCTGGGCTAGGCAGGACTGATGTTGGTAGAGGAGGATGTATGGGTTGCCCATGAAGCATGGTGCAAGTATGGTTTGCTGGGGGGGGGCGGGCTGCTGCCAGGCCATGAAGGGTACATGGGTAGCCCGTGAGGTATGGTGGGGCTGAGGGGGGCAACTGCCAGGTGGGAGAAAATGGAAGCAACTTACTGGAATCCAAGAAGATTCCACACCTCACCCTGAGGTCACAGATAAAATCCCAAATAACTATAACAACTCTCAGAGAGGGTTAAGAGCAGATGACTGCAAAGGAAACACAATCTTTCGATTCCCCCAGCCCACCCCATCCTGTCAGAACCTAACATTCTCCTCCCCCCCCCCCCCAAACTAATCTCAGCAGTCAATAACTGTCCTTCCATCTCCCACAGCATCCAATACAACTGATGAAGCTTCCAGGATAGGAAGCGGAACATCTTTTTTCTCAAAAAACCAGTCCAGTTGCTTTTTCAAAAATAAAAACCACTTTTGATACAACTATGGCCTGGATGACTGAGAGTCTTCATAGGCAACTTATTAGAATGACTTACAATCTTCCCTGCTAGCTTCCTTGTTGATTTCTTTGTGGGAAGCTGGCTTCCCACAAAGAAATGGTTTTAGTATGACTGCAAGACACTGCAACAGTCATAAGTGTGAGGTGGTTGCCAAGCACTCAAATTGTGATTTATTTATTTGTTTATTGGTTCAATTTATATGCTGCCCTTCTCCGGAGACTCAGGGCGGCTTACAATGCGTTAAGCAATAGCCTTCATACTTTTGTATATACCTGCTTAGTAGGGTTTCGGGCCCCCCAAGCAGTGTTCTTTTTTATACAAAGTCAGCTTATTGCCCCCACAATCTGGGTCCTCATTTTACCTACCTCAAAAGGATGGAAGGCTGAGTCAACCTTGAGCCTGGTGAGATTCGAACTTGCAGTAATTGCAGGCAGCTGGTGTTACTTAACAGCACTTAATAGCACTTTAATCTGCTGTGCCACCAAGGCTCTTGGTGATCATGGAGGTGCTGGGATGACTGGCAAGAACTTTGAGAACCAGTCATAACGATCATTCATTCAGTGCTGTTGTAATGGGTAGTCGCTGAATGAGTGGGCATTAAATGAGGACTACCTGTATTTTCTGTGCTCTGAGTTGTAGGCTTGGGGGTTTGTGTGTGTGTGCTTCTCTCCTTTTCATTTCCCCATCAATTGTAACTTTTTGTTTCATTTCTAGTTCAGTGAAGTGTTTCTCAGATAGCTTGGGAGATTTTTCTCCCAACTGACATTGTAGAGGTGAAAGTGTGTGTGTGTATCAGTGTGTCTGTTTCTGTAAGTCTGTGCGTGTGCTTTTCTGTGTGTGCTTATGGGTACTATATTTTTCAGCAGAAAAACTGATAAACATCAGAAAATGCTGAAAATTCATAGGCGTAGAAAAGATTAATTTTTGCCATTATAATTAACATCACATGAAAAACACTATATTGTTTTCTGAAAGAAGAAAAATTGATAAAAATGTATTGCTTAAGAAGCAAGGATTTTTAGTGGCTTTTTTTACTTAATGATGTTCTCATAATTCTAACCGGTTCAGTAAACGTTAAGTCATTCTTTGTTGCTCTGCTAAGATGTAAATCAGAGATGAAGAATTTGTCACGTGATGGTGGACTACCCTCCCATCATATCTAACATCTGACTGACTAAACACTTTCTGGAAAGTCATGCCACATCTTTAAGTCATCTTTTAATGTTCCTTTATATTTTTATAATGTGTGTGAACTTTCATAGAGCAGCGTGGTAGCCTCATGTTGAGGATTATCATCTCCCACTCAGGAGGTTGAGATTCAATCCTAGGTAGTGGCAGATGGTTTTCTCCTAGGGTATAAAGAAAAAAAAAATCTGTGAACTCCATGTAGGCATCGGTAAGGGCATCCAGCCAGTAAACGCTCAGTTCCATCCAGTCGTCCCAACTCTACCCTGAATTAAGGAATTACAGGCTCATAAAAAGGGGAGGTTTTATTTTTTAGCTTTTATTCCTGGAAACATCCTAGTGTTACATAAGCGTTTATTTAACGGCATGATGTTTAGAGGATTTGTTATCTTTAAAAAAACAAATTTCTATTGACTGGAAGGGGTATTTGTTTCTGGTATACTTTTGATCCACATCAGGGATAGCAGAGAAGGAGGATTTGTGAGCCAAAACATTTGTTCTTGTCCATCCCAAAGCAAGCACAAAGAGATTTTGCATTTGAGTGAATCTGCATAAAGAAGTGGTTGTGCAAAGATTGGAAGTTTTTATACCCAAACAATTGCATCCTGTAATATCATATGTCTGCATCTGGGAAATGTTGATGGAGGGTATGTGTGAGCCTGAAATTGCTCCCTCTTATTGCAGGAATACTTCCTGCAAAATGTGAACAACCCTAATGTTATAGCTAATCTCTTCTAAAAGGGAAATAATCTCTCCCTGCATGCTTGTTTCTAGTTTCACATTTCAGTTTGAAGTAATCAAATGACATCGGTATCATGTGACACACTTTGTAGTATTTTTGGCAACTTTGCCAGGAGGAAATCAAAGGTCTCGTCTTATGTTAGAATTTGATTAGAGCAGGTTTCTAAAAACTAATAAAATTCAAAAGAGATTGCACATTAGGAAAACAATAAGGTTTGCTAGCGCACAACAGCAAAGATTTGCCAGCTTTAGCTTATGAGCTTAGTTCATATTGTTTATACACCTACTACAGACTCAATATAAGTCTTGGCCCTATTCGTTGTGGCTAATTTCCTTTCTTTGTGCTGAGTTTTCATACAATAACAGGAGAAAGGGTGGAGGAAAAATTAAGAAAATATCATTGTGACTCTAGAGCAGGAAATTTTGAATTGTTGCAGTCATTTGACAGACTTCTTACTTGTGCATGATTACAAGTTAAATAGTAATCAAATCAGTAATATTTTTGCTTGCAAATCTTCAAATATTAAGATTTAAAAGCAGAATTGAGAAAATTACACTATGACCGTTCAGATCTTACTATATGTCATGCTGGATGAGACTGGTAAGAATGTAGTTATATCAGAGCTTTGCAAATTTTAGGCAAAAAACCTATAATCATTTTGTCTTATGCTGTCTTTATGGTGGGTCCAAGTCAGCTGCAGAAAATGGATTTGTAGTAAAGCAATCCTCCAGTTTGTACCCAACTGGATTTTAAAAAGGGACTATGGATTTATTTACATTATAAATATGCACAAATGGAAAATGTGTTTCATTTTGAACTTCAAACAACAAGACTGTGGCATAGAAACTCAGTTAAACACTACTGTGGCTTAGAAACTCAGTTAAATTATTTAACTTTAATATGGGTCATAGTTCAGCTGAACCAAAGCATTTTCTTGTTGGAAGATCTCGGTTGTTTTGCGTTTTGGCTGAAAGAAACATTGTAAAATCCACAAGAACTATGGAACTGATTTATAGAGTTAAAAGATTCCATAAAATGACACTAAAATTTCATGAAATGTTGGTGTTCTTAATGGAAATTGTGTTTGATAATTGTTCTAAATTTGTTTGATATTTAGCAAGCAAGACAATTTGCCAGCTCTTGCAATAAATTGCAATTAGCATTGCTTACAAATGCAGTCATTTTTTTAAACAAAATCCTCTGAATAAAATATACTTTACACAATAAAACATTGCAAGACGGAATCAGCAAATTGTAGAGTGGAATTAAAAGATAATAGGCTATTTCAAGAAGCTAAAATTACAGAGTTGATAGTAATAGCTATCTTGAGCCTTATTCTTCCTTGTGAAATAACATGCTGTTTTTTCCATCTCAGAAAATTGTTAAAAGGAGAAGTAAAGTTCTGTCAATTCAGAAACATGGTTTTATATTGCAGAACTGATTGTGTGGATTGGTTCCTATGTTCTGGTTTCATGAAAAGGAGCATATACAACATAATTTGTTTGTTTACCTTGTCTGGAGTTTGATAAAGAAAATTAAAATTACAATATAGTATGAAATAATATATTTTTTCAAAGTATATTTATAAAGAGGTACTCTATGGATAATTAACCAAATCCAGCACAAAAGTCTGAATTGATATACTAAGATTTGAGTTACATAACCATGTTTTTAGGAGAAGAAAGTTTGTTTGAATCCATTTCAACTCTTATCAATTAGTAAAGCAATATTGGTTTATTCCTAAATTCTTTTATCATTTCTGTAGTAGAGTGACTGTTATTGACTTTCCTAAGCAGCTTAATTCATTGGTAAGGATGAATTTTGAACTGGCAATGGTGTGTTTTAAGCTTCTGTGCTGTTAGACTTTCATGCTGTAAATTTTTGAAAATGCTCTGAAAAATAGAAATTTCAGAGCCAAATATATTTGGATAATGTTTTACTACTTCAGGTTTATATTCAAGCCTAAACTGTATGCTTGAATTATAGAAGTCTTGTGGTCTTAATCCTAGTCTCCTCTTAGCATGGTTTTGTACAAAATGTTGATAGCTCAGGTTTAAACTAATTACGCTATTGTCGTGAGCAAGGCCAATTCTCATATTTAGATCTGTTTAATGACCAAGTGAGTTGTAAACTGGCCTACAATGAGTGTTGAATTTTTAACTGTCCCACTCTCAACTCACATAATTTTGAAAATTATGTTGAGCTACTTAAATCTCAGCAGGAACCATGAAAATTGCAGGTTCACTACTCCTGATTTATGTAATAAATTATGCAGAATGATTTAATGTGACTTCCCCCCCCCCCTTTCTCTTGTTTTCTTTCTCATTCTCATTCTTTCTTTTGTGCTGAAAAACTGAAGTAAAGCAGAATGAGACTTCTATATCTGAATGAAACTTTATACTTTACTGACTTAAGCAATTACAACACAGGATCATAAATAAAAGTCCTGATGCAAACATTATTTTTCACATTTTCTGTCATTCTCTGCAGTTTTCTTTCAGCATACAACTTTTTTGCATACAGTGCAAAATAACTTGCACAATATACTGATTCATCTTTGTTCAACCTAAGTATTTCAGTTTTAAAATGTTTTGTCAAGATTCAGTGCCTGTGCATGAAAAATTAATATTTGAGCCAATTTTTCTATAGGGGCACTATTTACATTCAACATTGACTATAACTCTAAACACTTCGATAAAAATATAATATTGTGTGTTACTAGATGTAATTTCAAGCTTGAAAATATGAGGCCAAAAATTCATTGTCAAAATAATGCTGCAATCATAGCTCAAGATAAACTTTTATTTAGATACTTTACATTGAAATAACGTATCTAAATAAAAATACTCGAAGAAAAGTTGGTATAGTTTTGGAATGAAATCTAAATTTAGCTGAGAGGACTCTTAATGCTTATCAGAGAAACCCCAAAGTTGATTCAAGTCACTTGGCATTAAAACAATGAAAGGAGTTTTGGAATTTTAGTGGGAGAATGTAAATGCCCGTTCTCATTCTTGTTTCAGTATCAGGAAACAATAAAAGCTGAGTGTTCCATTTTTTATATATTACTCATTTTGATATATGTACCTTTGTTTCTGCTGTATAGATCAGATGATAAGAAGAGTATGAACTGGAAGCTGCTCCCTAAGAAACCTTGCAAAAGCCTTCTTGGCACATTAAGGAAATTGCACCCACAACTTGCCTTAGGTAAAACAAATAAGAGATTAAAAGGAACTAATCTTTGGAAAAGAAGAAAATTCAGCTCAACTATTTGTTTTCCCACATACTGTTTCCTTATACAGATAGACACAGAGATATGCAATTAAAAATGTTTACAACCATAGACACTTTTTTGGGAGAGGGGGAATTATTCCAAGATACTTAAAACAATTCAATCAACAGAAAAACCCCATTTTTATAGTTTTCCATAGAAACTATAGGAAGCGTATGAATTTTATTCCGGTTAACTAAGTAACCTGCTAATTTAATAAACTGCCAATTTAATAAACTAATGGTTGTAGCAATCTATGATCACATCATGATTTGTGACTTTCCCTGTGACCTTCCCATAAGCAAAGCCGGCTTCCTACAAGCAAAGTCAGTGTGGAAGCCAGGTAGTAAGCAATAACAATTTTGGTTTAGTCCCATCCAGTTTTATATCTTTATAAAGTCATTTTTTAGAGATTTCAATTTCACTTTTCTTTGGTTTTTGTTTTTCTCATTTATGGTTTTCTTCTATTCTTTTCTGTGTTAATGCAAAATAAAAATTTAATAAATATAAAAACCTCAATTTTTGAAGCACAGTGACAAGATTTAATATGAATAATTGTGCTGTTTTACTAGACACCATTATTTCTACAGCTCACAGGTAGAATATAATAAGTTATATACCACAGACTTTATTAAGTTGAAATAGTTAGTACAATAGTAGAAATTATCAGATTTCAAAGCACTTCTGCTATTTCTGTACTATTTCTGTACAAAGCACTTCTGCTATTTCTGTACTATTGAGAGTACAGAAATAGAAATAGCAATAGCACTTAAATTTATATACCACCCCATAGCACTTTGCAGCATTCTCTGGGCAGTTTATAATATCAGCATATTGCCCCCAACAATCTGGGTACTGGTTTTACCGACCTCGGAAGGATGGAGTCATGCATCAACCTTGAGACAGTGAGTATTGAACTCTAGGGTGTGTGCAGAGTTAGCCAGCAATACTCCATTCTAACCACTGCACCACCTGGCTTCCTGCAAGTTCATTCTTTTTCAAGCATTTGTTCTGTATTGTCTCTTTGGTGGTGTTTGACTACATTCTTTTAATTAAGTATTTAAGTTTCCTTAATTCTATATGCCTCATTCCACTCTCTAATCCAGTTCACAGAAAGACCCAAGAAGGCTCTGCCGTCGAAATGAAGCCGATAGAGGCAGATTTCACCTGGCAGAAAAAGATGACGCAATTTGAAATGGAGATTCAGGAAGCCTTCCTGCGTTTTATGGCCTATATTTTAAAAGGGTATCGAATTTTTCTTAAGCCAATCACACAAGCACCTTCAAATAAAACTACCGCTGTGGATTCCCTGTTTGACCTTCAAGGTAAGATCGGGAGATCAACAGGAATAAATGGTAGTTTTCAAATAAAATACCAATCAAACTTCAAATGTAACAAATGCTAGTCTTCTCATATTGCCAGTTTCTTCTTTGTATGCAATAGAATAAAAACTATAATAGAATAGAGTATGAGCTTTGCTGACATTCAGGCCAGGCAGTGCAACAGAGAAGGCACACCTCCTCAATGCCATTAGATGATCTCTTTTGAGTGAATCCAAAATATGTCCACAGTCCAATTTTGTGTGATGGGTAGACACAAAACTGGAGAATGGAGGGAGGACCTTCTACACTGATAATTCCCTCTCTGTCATCTGTTCTATGGGATTGTCTTTGCTTGTCTAAAATGCTAAATTACATATTATAGAAGGTGGGATTAAACTTGCTCTTTAAAGAGTCACATGATGTGATTCGGTCAGCTAGAATTCAGAAGAAGAATGCACAATCTCCCAGTTCTGTAAAGAGCTTTAAGAGCTCCAAATTTTCCAAGTGGATCAAGTTCCAAAATTATCAACAACAGGATACAGATACTAAAGAGATGTTACGTTTCAAAACTCTGAAGCGGAACTTAAAAGAAAAATTACTGTCATCTGGCTATCATGTTTATGTTGTTTAAAATACCAACACTTGGTATTGTATTGAAAGAACAGGATATATGCTGAAAGCAATTTGTGTAGGGTCTTTTCGATAAATAGGTGTGTACCCAGAATGTCCATATTGTGTAAACCCTGCTCAGTGTTATAGGAGATGAATAAAGAGAAAAATTAAATAATTGTAATTGTAATGCATAGTTATTGTATTTTCTTCCTTTATATGTACTAGGATTTTTAAAAAGTAGAGACCGTGCATACACAAAATTCTACACAGCTTTAACAAAGACCCAGATTTTTAGCCGCTTCATTGAAGAATGCAGTTTTGTGAGTGACAAAGATACAGGATTAGCATTTTTTGATGACTGTGTAGAAAAGGTAAAGATATTTATTGGGTAAATATATCATTTAGCTTTAAATTTGGTGCATGAGTATTTGGGGGAGCAACATTTTAACTCTTTAACCATAGTGCGATTGAGTTTTTATGTTAACTGCCTGTTATGTTTTTATCTTGGAAATGTTCTCATGTTATCCACATTAGATTCAGGCAAGATTCTATTAGGCAAAAAAATTTAAAAATGTACACTATACATAATAGCAAAACATTGTGCTTATTTACAAAAATTAAGCATTTATTTCTAATATTTATTTTAGCTTTTTCCTGAGAAAGGATCAGAAAAAGGAGATAAGGTATTTATTTACTTCTCATGGGACAAGAATTTGCTGATAATTAAGCATGTATGGTAATAAGATGGAAATGGAAGATGTGATTGATCAAGTAGTTGTCTGGGAATCTTAATATATCTTTTTTTCTAGATCTGCTACTTGAAAATTGAATGGCTGCTATATTAGTGTTTTGTGGATCCTCTAGCAGTGCTAGTGGCAGACAGCTGCAAGATGTGTACATAGTCATAGCTTCTTCTGCCTTTTCTTATACATCACACTCTGTGCTTACAGTTACATCCTTAAGGCTTTGAAATAGCATTGTGATAGTAAAGTGTGATATATTTGCAGGTTGATGTAGACTCTGCAGAGGATATCCGGTTAATTGAATTTGATGAATCTCAGAAGAGTGAACATACAGTATTTATAATGCCACCAGAGCCACCTCCAGATGATGGACAGGAAAGATTACCAAAGTATAGGTATTCTCTTAATGACACTTGGATAAACTTCTCTTTATTTCCATCAGCCTTTCCTAATTTAATGTCCAGATGGGTTGGGGTGGCCATGATAGGTAGGAATCTTAGAAAATGTGGTTCCTCTCACATCTGGAGATCAAAAGATCGGACAAGGATCTTTTATCAAGAGTGTCCATTATGCTGAAAGTTCGTCTTACTAAAATTACTTTTACTTTTGACTTTTAATTTCTTCTAAATATTGAAATTTAGAGAATAATTTTTTAGCCAACGTACTCAGGGGTACACAAAACACATGGAATTTGAATTATTTAAAATTTGAAATGCTCTGTTTCCACTGAGAATCGGCTTTTGATTAGTATTTTGGAATTCTTTCAGTTTGAAACACCTCTGTTTTGAATTAAAAACTCTTCTTTTAACTCAAAACACTGAAAAAAGATTTTCTTCTTAAATTGGAGTGGTTCAAATTTAGTGCAAACAGTTGGAACAGTTTATAGACCATATTTTGCTATTTTTAATAACTTGCTTAACAATGCACCTCTAGCATGGAAGTTACTCATTGTTACTGTTTCGTTACTCGTTCCAAATAATAAATAATTAAATTGGAAGTCCTTTGGGTATCAGAATGATTTCAGAAATTATTTTGATACGTGAAAAGTATTGATTCCCTCAAATTTTTTCATAAAAAAATAGTTCCATGTGACAATATCGTACAGTTGATGTACGATATTTAAAGTAATGCATCAAATTGCTTAAAGCTATTTCCCAATATAATCCATTTTTGTTCTTTTCATCTTGGAATAAGCATCCTCTCCTTTCAGAATCATTTCAATTTGTTTGTGTGCTGTTTAGAATGGGTAGACCTTAAATTCATTTTATTGTCCTATTGTGGATGGAAGACAGTGTTATATAATTTTGATTTTCTTTTCCAGCTACAAGACCTTTCCTAAATTAGAGCTTAAGCTCTTTGACCGACCGCAAGATCTCAAACTTTCCTTCAAGAGACACCCAGCTAAAAGCAACATTTCAAATAGTCCAGCACTTATGGCAAAGAGAACCAAGCAGGTTATTTTTATTTTTATTTTTAAGATACATTCAGAGTTGAAATAAGTTTGGGGGGGAAATGGTATAACAAGCAGAAGCACACGTTCTTTTTTTCCATATTTTATGCTGTTAAAAAAGCATGTTCTCTGACACTCCTTAGATTCCTTTTAAAATGTGTCTATTTTTACTCTTCTATTTTTGCAGGAGATAAAAGCAGCCCATAAACTTGCCAAGAGATGCTACGCAAACTCCCCACAGTGGGCCAAATTCCTTTTCAGTCATTGTTACAGTTTATGGTTTATTTGTCTCCCAGCCTACGTTAGACTTTCACATCCCAAAGTCAGAGCCCTGCAGCAAGCATATGAAGTTCTTATTAAAATGAAGAAAACAGATGTGGAACCACTAGATGAAGTAAGTCAATGCTATAAGGGTACTATAAAAGGATGCAGATGTATCTTTTGTCCTGGAATAATATTTATGATATTTGCTGCCTTCTAGTCCAGTGCAGATTGTATAATCAGGTGCTTTGCAAACACCCTTTAATCTGAGGTGCAGAGGCATGAAGCATCTTTTTGAAAACTCAGAAACGCTGCTACCTGTCTCCCAAGATTGGACTCTACTGGCCTACTGTTTTTCCACAAAAAGACAGTGTTCTACAACTTTGGATTTCCAGTAAATTCTTTTAATTCCAATCAGTTCTAAATAAGATAGCTTGATATAGTTTGTAAAACAGGCAGGCTACGGCTCATTTAATGCAGTAAGAAATCATTTTGTTAACCACCTGCAACTGATACCAACTGACCCATCATTCTGTGCATTCCCAAATTACTGAGAGAATTAAATCTTTTTATTTGTAACATAAATACCTATTATTATTTTTTCTTGGCTAGATCTGAAAGTAGAGAACAATTTTCTGATCCCTCTCTATTCTTTTTTTTTCTTTCATTGGGAGATATTTATAGCATACTGTAGATACTATAGATATCCCCACTAAGAGAATAAAATGTGCTTCATTATACTGTTAATATCCAACTCTCCTGTAATTTCTAGTTGAGATTATTATAAAGTAAGAAATTTTATAATTACTTGAGATTATATCATTTTACATTCAAATGCTCATTGTGTATGAAATTTTACCATGCATTTCATCTATTAAAAATACAAACTAGTAGGTAAAAACCTAACATTTTGGAAAAGAAATGATTAAACATGGCACCATTATTACATAAGAGGCAGATAAAGGAAATAGTTTCAGCTCTGTCATTTTCAATCTTCTGTAAATTTAAAAAAAATTATTCTGAAACTTGTCCCTATTTCCACTTGTACTGCAATGGAGAATCAATATCTTAGCTCAAATGCATCTTCAGAGTTTGAATAGCTTCACTTTTGTGCCAAGAACTTTTCCTTTAAATTTGGCCTTAACCTTGAAGGAAGTTACAAGCATATTAGAGGAGAGTTGAAAAGTAGTCTATGAGGAGGTTTAAAGAACCACACAGATTGATGGATTGGGGAAGAGAAATAGACAGCTGTGCTAAAGAGTTAGGTTCAAGGAACTGTAAGCAGTCAGAGAATCTGTAGGCAAACAGAATGCTAGTGCAGGAACCTGGCAACACAACCGGTCTGGAAGGGGTGTGAATGTCACATGGGTTGTGGGTCCAGGAAGAGTCAAGCAGGTGTGCTGAAGACCTGGGCTCAGTCCAGTTGTAAAAGGATCAGGAACGGAGTGCATGATGGAATAGAGGTCTTGAGTAAAACAGAGAATGGAAATATGGGGAAACTTTGGATCTTGCAGAAAAGAGCGCTGAAGGTCTTAGCCAGAAAACAACAACTGGCTAGTTGTTCTTTTCCAGTTGAACACTCAGATAAACTTGGCAGTCAGAGGGAGACTTAGCCCATTGCTGCAGTTGCCAGTTTGCCCAAGCATCTAGGACATTCCTCAGATTTGCACCCCTGTTGCAGTGAAGTAAAGAAGTCACAATTCAGTCCCATCTTGCCTGGACATGCTGGCCTTCTTCTTAACCCTAACTTGGAAGAGGATCCTGTAAATTTCAGTAAGCACGGTGTGTTTAGATAGTGTATGGGAGAATTTTGTAACTTGGTGTTCTTGTTTTTAGGTATACCAAGTAGATTATTAGACTAAAATCAAGGAAATCCAGGTTCTAAAAAATTCTGAGTTATGGCAAATCAGATGGATGGGCAGGTTACTCTTGGCCCAACCTATCTCATAGGATCATGGAAATAAAATTAAAAGGATTCTTTTTCCCCCAGCCTTCTTGAGCTCTCTAAAAACAGATGATTATAAGTTAGATGTGCTTAAGCAAGTTCCTAGTCATATTTACCTGAATTAAAATTTCACAAAAATATACCAATTAATTGCAGTACAGTCCCTTTTAAGTACTTAATCTAAGAAAGGATTGCAATGATTTTTTTTGTAATGCTAAACAGTTTGTATGGTTTTCTTTTCTGTGGATTGGCTTGTGGTAAAAATAGGTAGTTCTGCCTTCCTACAGAATCAATAAGTTTATTGATTTTGGCAGCAGCTGAGAGAATTGGACCAGAAGTTATGTATGGTATGTGTTTGGGATATTATTTTAATATGTTGGCAGCTTTCTAATTCAGTGATAGAATACCTCTCTGCTTTAAACTAGTTTTCTTCTGCTGATTGATGATACCTGCCAAGAGAAACATATATTGTAAGAATAGTCACACTTTATGCTTTACTATCTATAAAATCTATACTCTTTTCAATATTTTTCAGGTGTGTTATAGAGTTTTAATGCTGCTCTGTGGACTTTGGGGCCATCCTGTTCTGGCTGTGCGGATTCTCTTTGAGATGAAAAATTCTGGCATAGAACCAAACGCAATTACTTATGGCTACTACAATAAGGTAAGCAAAGAATTAGTAAATACTATATAAAGAAAATTTATATATAACTTCCTTCCTTATCACTGTTGCATAACAGTGATATAATTTTATCCGACTGAGATTACAGGGCATGGATTATACAGATATTAAGTACTGTATGTTGACTTTTTGGAAACATTTTTCTTAGTAATTTCACTCTTTCAGGCAGTTTTGGAGAATCCCTGGCCTAGCAGTAATCGTAGCGGTATATTTCTTTGGACAAAATTGCGAAATGTGGTACACAGTATGGCACAATTAAGGCAATGTCTCAAAAAGTCTACACAGACTTCACAGGTTGCTTCACTACCAGGTAATGTCACAATCTTTAACTGCCATAAACAAAATATAAATCCTGCTGCTTCAGATTAGTCATAAATTCTTATTATGCGGTGATGTGATTGCATGTGAGGAAACAGGCACAATTAAAGTATAAGTGCAGAGTATCAAATGGGGTACTGCAATGCATGTGGGATTATGTGCTGTTTTCATTATGTCTTAAATAGCTGTACTGTGAAGCAGGAGCTTTAATATATCACTGAAAGGAAGGGGATGTGAGGATTTGGGCTTTGGATCCCCCAAAATAGCCTGCAATAAGCATATTGATTTGGGTGAATTGGTCTTCATTTGCCGAAAAAGGTCTTGGGTCAATCCTTCAGCTATGTTGTAGATTACAATACTGCTGCCCTTTTTTTTTAATTAATATATTATTGTTCCTGTCCTCAGCTTTACAGAAGACCCCAGGTGGAAGTGATGGGGACACGGTGAGCCATGGTAGTGTGGATAGTTCTAATGATGCTAACAGTGGGGAGCACACACTCTTCGTCAGAGACTTAGTCAGGCTTGATTCCATTGATAATCACTCTAGCACAGGTATTAGATCTGTTGGGGTTCACTAACTATGCAATGTCTTTCTAATACTGTATGCTGCTGGCATTAATATGTTTCTATTACAAAGATTGCATGTTATAGAAAGAGGAAAAGATAAATGTTTTCTGCTCCCTGCCAATTCCATGAATAGCAGAATCCAAACTATGGTCCAGATTGCTTCACCAGGAAGCAAATTGCATATATAGATCACAAGTTGGATGTACACCCTTAGCTTGTGCAACTGTTGTAGGTAGCTTTTTCCCCCTCTGTTTTTCTCTCTCTCGTTTAAGAGAAAAATAGCTAATCAGCAGAAGAGGAAGAGGCAAGTAGAAAATGATAGTATTAGTTCAATGTAAAGAATTGTGGTTTTATACCAACTTGAACTTTTATGTTTATTCAGCCTGCAACTTTTTTGGCCTTTCAGCACAGGTGAATTATATGTGAGAACATGCAGTGCACTAAATCCTGATAGAATTATGTGATCCCTGGAAAATATATGTTTGAGTGAAGGAGGCACTGATAGAGTACTGCAACTGGTGCTCTTTATTTCTAATATACCGTATATCTTCCTGGGGATTGTTCTGTATCCCAAATACATTTATTTGAACTTGGGTAAAGATTTTATGAGGGCAAAGGAGTACATTGGGATCATTTTATGCTAACTTGGAATACTGTGTTTCAGAAAAATTTCACAGTAACTTGCATTAGGTGGGGAGCATTCTATATATAGCCCACATTTGGTGATTAAAGATAAGTTTGTAAAGGGTTTTTAAAGTGCAGATAGCTGAATCTTTCTGAAAAGAGTTTCCTGACTGTCACTTAGCTGCAAGTTACATATTTTAAATGAAACAATGATAATCATATTTTTGAAATCCTGCTTTTAGGTGTAAATCTAAATGTTGTCCCGTTCCTCAGTTTTCTCTACTAAACTTTCTGACTTCCTTCTTTTTAAAACAATTTTAGTCTGTCTCTGTTTTGCGTAGATGGCTTCTTGTATTTGTCTAGTAGTAGATAACTAAATATTCCTTCTCTCTGATCCTTGTTGCTCTGCTTCTTGCTCTGTGCTGTCTCTTGGTGCTGCATTAGTCCTTGGCTGTCATGGTGTGGGGTGCAGACTTGTGTGGTGCGAATCCTTGGAGGCAGATGTGCATTTATTCTGCTGTTGAATGTTAAATCCTGCAGGTAATTTTCCCATGAATTAATGTAAATAAATATAAAAGACAGTGGCTGACTTTTCAACCTGCTATTTTACATAATAGCAAGTTACTTTGGAAACACCCACCCACACATAGCATATACCTCAGCTTTCATTAATTGATGGAATTTTGCTCCTTCCATTTATTATTCAATAGAAAAGATGCTGTGCTTCTTTAGTCTGGGATTTGACTCTTGTTCAAGTTGCAGGCCTTTTTATCTCTGGCCATGTAACTAGAGGAGTGTGGAGACAGTGTGCCACCATTTAGGACAGTATTTTTTTCCCTCCAAACTTGGCAACTCTGCATGCTGGCTGGAGAATTCTGAGAACTGAAGTTCCACACCTTAAAATTGACAGGTTTGAAAAACATAAATTAAAAATCAGTGTTTTTCAAACTGATTATATAAGAATTTGTCCCAGCATTTTTTTTACCTCTGAATATGTTGATATTATTGATGAATTATGGGAGTTATAGTCACACTTAATCTAGAAGCCACTTGGTTGGGAAAGGCTGTACCATATTTCTCTGAAAATAAGACCCCATCTTATATTTTTTTTAAACCCTGAAATAAGCACTTGGCCTTACTGCCATGCACTCAAAAGTCCGATTGGGCTTATTATCAGGGGATGTCTTATTTTGGGGGAAACAAGGTATTAGAATTAAGAAAAATACCGCTTTTGAGGTTATGAAGGTAGCACTATCAGAGCTAAATTCTGTAGCCAAGGAGAGCAGGGCTTATACCAGATTAGTAGAGCTCAGGTGAGATTAATACAGGGGGATTATTTATTTATTTATTTATTTATTGGTTCAATGTATATGCCGCCCTTCTCCGGTGACTCAGGGCGGCTTACAATGCGTTAAGCAATAGCCTTCATACTTTTGTATAAACCTGCTTAGTAGGGCTTTTGGTCCCCCCTAAGCGGTGTTCTTTTTTATACAAAGTCAGCTTATTGCCCCCACAATCCGGGTCCTCATTTTACCTACCTCGGAAGGATGGAAGGCTGAGTCAACCTTGAGCCTTGAGCCTTGAATATGAATTTAGATATGCATATAAACAAGTAAACAACAGCAGTGAAATCATTTTACCTCAGAGAGAAGAGGGGCAAAGGGATTAATAAGGTCCTTGACACGTGCCATTATAAGGTCTGATTTATAAGGAGTTATAAAGTTCTTTTTGCTTTGGCACCTGGGTATCTATATCACCACATACCCTAACCAGGATGAACCTGGCTTATTCGATCCTATAGGGAGAAACTGCTGTTAGTGTCCCACTTAGAGGAGATAAAGAGTTCTGAGGCTTCATATTAGTAATGCTGGTTCTGTAGAACGGCCTCCCTGTGGAAATGAGGCTGGTGTCCTCCTTGAACTGTTCTAGAGCACCCTAACTATATTGGTCCATTTCTGCTTTTTTTTTTGGTTTTATTATTCATGAGTTACTGTTACTATTGCACTGTTTTGATTTTATGCTGATTTTATGTCTACCACGGATATTTTTAAGATTTTTTTTTTTTAAAAAAATACCTGGTGACCCTCGAGAGTCATTTCGTTGTAATTGATGAAATGAATGGAAACAAACGTGATTCCCGTTTCTCTGTTTTGGGTTACCCATATCACCTTCTGTTAATGTTCACCTATAATAATACACTCTGCAAGTTAGATCTCAAACATGCCTTTCACTGCCCCTTCTGCTGCTGTTCTTTCTTCACCGAATTTCAGATACGCTTTGTTAATAGTTTTGTTTTTAAAATAAAACAATGCAACACACATTTCTTGTAATTAAAATATTATGGTCTGGGGGCAGTAAATGGACAAGTCTTGTTTCTCCCCCCCCCTTCCCCTCCCCCACAGGAGGTCAGTCAGATCAAGGCTATGGTTCCAAAGATGAACTTATAAAGGATGACGGGGACCACCTTCATTCAACAGATGTACTTAGAGAAAAAGATCTTGCTGCAAAAGTTGAAGACTTAATTGGAGGTGCGTTAGATGGATGGGATAATTTTTCTTTTAAAATAGGCTTTCTAAATTGGACTTATTTAGAATTGGTTTTATCTGGCTTGATAAAAGCATTTTGCAAAAGATCTAGTTAGTTGATTACTAAATAAACACAGGTAGTCCTCAACTTACATTCGTTTAGTGACCGTTCAAAGTTACAACTTCACTGAAAAAAACAACTTACAATTGTTTTTCACACTTACGAACATTGCAGCATTCGCATGGCCATATGATCAGAATCCGGAAGCTTGGCAACTGGCTCATATCTATGATGGTTGCAGGGTCCCTGTGGGTCATGTGATCAACTTTTGTGACCTTCTGAAAAGCAAAGTCAATGGAGAGATCAGATTCACTTAACAACTGTGTTACTAATTTAACAACTGCTATGGTTCGTTTAACAATTGTGTCAAGAAGGGTCATAAAATAGGGCAAAACTCACTTAACATCTGCCTTGCTTAGTAACAGAAATTTTGGGCTCAATTGTGGTTGTAAGTCAAGGACTACCTGTATGAATCAGCAAGTATAATGTACTGTAGCTGTAAAAAAGGGCAGCTGCAATTATAGGTTGTATCCACAGAATATAGTTTCTAAATCTTGGGAAGAAATATTTCCATTTCCACTATTCTGTTTAGTTCTGGAGTTGTATTTTAAGGATTCAGAGTGGAAAAGATTCAGAGAAGAGCAACCAAGATGATTGGGGCTAATCTTTATTAGACATGTTTTAAGCAGAGGTTGGACAGCCATCTATGTGGATAGCTTGGATTTGAATTTGGATTCCCGCACTAAGCAAGAATTGCCCTTGATAGCTTAAATGGCACTTTCCAACTTAGTGTTTCCATGATTTTAAGTTTAATTGGGATCTAATAGCAGAATTTACATTCTGGAATGTCACTTTTAAAGAGGATTATCTTGATTGATTGTGCTTGTACATCATTCAAAAGAAGGATTGGCTGGGTGGTGTGCAGTGAGTTGAAAGACATTAAATAAGTAAAAAGAAAAGGAAAGCAGTACAAGAACAATAAAAAAGCACACTAAGAATGATAAAAATCAAGCAGAATTAATATTGGCAATAAATTTAGCATAAACTTTCCAGTTCTAAAATAAACACATGCTTCTTAAATTGCTTAGAAAATAAAAATAATCTTCAAAGTGATATTAAACAGAACAGAAGGTCAGGTGAACATTTCTTTAGAAAATATTCCATAGATGGAGACTACAACTGAAAATAACTGAAAAGAAGGTTCTAAAAATACAGATACAATCTGGTTTTTAAAGTACTGTTGGGGATAATCTGCCAACCCTACCATTTAAGAAATTCTAACTCTACTACAATTTCCCCCCTATTCAAGATTTTGTTTTCCATTCTAAATACTTTGTTATAACATGGATGGCCATTTTATTGATGGGGGTGGGTGGGGATAAAGCTGCATATAAAAATAAATGTGCTATAAAGGGATTGTCTTGGTTGTACTTTTTGGGACACGACTTAGACTCTTAGACCCAGATTTACTGGAAAACACATGCTGACTGGAAGTTCAGGATAATGTTAGTTAGGTACTTGCTATTAGATATGGTATTCATTTTTCTCTCTACTTTCACTAGTATGGAAATAAACTCTCATTCTCTTCTGAAGATTTTTCTGGCACCAATGAATCTGCAGAAAAACCGCACTCTAACATAGAATCTCAAACCCCTGTGGAAGTGCCTTTACATTCCTCAAGCAGTATTGTGAAGATACCTTCTGGTATGTTTGTTCGTCCTGGCACAAAAAGCAGCGGTGGTAAGTTAATCAATATATTTGGCTTATTAGAAATAAAATTAGAAATCATTGATGCTGTGCTTGACTTGTCCTAGAGAATAAATTTATTATGTGAAAATATCATTCAATAATAATTAACAACCACCTTGCTTGGGACTTCCCACATCAGTGGTTCTCAACCTGTGGTCCGTGGACCCCTGGGGGGACTGTAATGCAGTCACAGAGGATCGGTGAAGGCTTAAAATAATGTTATGATTTATGGCCACAAAAGGAATTTAAAGGGGATAAGTGGCGAAGAAAAGGTTGAGAATCAGTGTCCTACATATAGTGATACTTCCATGATTTTTAGGCTCTTAATTAGAACCCAAATAATGGAAAATACCTAATCTAAGGGCTGTGGTATTCATTTAATTGATGATGCTGATGATGATTTTTCTCTTACTAAGTGTAATCTCACACCTTATATATATTTATCCTAAGTTTAAATTGCAAGGGATATATGATTCCCAGTAGTTTTATAAACTTTATAAAAATTAAATGAGGCTCATTTGATACGTATGTGTTAAAACCTCTAATTTAAAACTTTTATCTGTCTTTCTTACTAATTCAGTAAATATCGGTACCAAATTAAACTTGATTTAGTTTCTTCAAATGTGCCTTGCTAATTCTTAACATTAATGATTTTTTTAAAAGGTTACAATGAAGGAAACCAACAGTCTGTGTGCCATTCCCCCAATAGAGGCTAGTTGCAGCAGCATCTGGTTAATGATGTTTAGGCTATGAAGCTAATAAAGATCAGCCTTGGTTTGGGAGATTTGTAGTTTAATTTGTAAGGTTCAAAAAGGTTTTGGAAGAAGGGAATGGCAAACTATATCCATACTATTTCCAAGGAGTGGCTACAAAATTACCAAGATAGGAGATAAACTCAATAATTAATATTTGGAAACAATCCTTGTGTCTTCCACTTGCTAGTTGGCTTCATGATTGACTTCATGACCATCTTTTTGGCTGACTTCATGACCAAGATTTATAAAAAATAAAACTTCTTTTTTTTTTAAAAGTCAAGAATGATCATTGTCTGTTTCATAAGGACAAGGCATGCTTGGTGTTTGGCTGTAATTATGAAATGTTGAGTTATACGAGGCGTTTCGGTTTCGGCATTTCTGTATAACGGAGTTATGTGTAGCATCTATGTGCACATTCATGTTCTTCCCAGGGTGTGTGATTAAGTATTGGTTGTGTACCTGTAAGGGTCTAATCAGGGAAGAGGCATGTTTTGTTTCTCCACGTGTCTGTGTGTGATCAGATCCTCCATCATGTATTCACATATTATATACACACAGAAAAACAAATAATGCCTTTTCTCTGATTAGATCATACCCATGTTTCCCTGAAAATAACACCAGGTCTTATATTAATTTTTGCTCCAAAGGATGCATTGGGGCTTACTTTCCAGATAGGTCTTATTTTCGGGGAAATACAGTATTGTGTGTGCCCATCTGGCTGACGATTTTAAATAGGGCTTATTTTTGGGGTAGGGTTTACATTACAAGCATCCTGAAAAATGCTAGGGCTTTTTTTCCGGTTGGGTCTTATTATCGGGGAAACAGGGTATATATTCCTTCTGTATGTGATTTGTGCGTACATGAAATAGTCTAATTAGAGCATGGCCCTTTTGCTATCTCTGTGATTCTGGTTTTGTTCCGCTTTTAACATATCTATGTGTATATTTCTGAGTATTTATGCCCTGGGAAGCACAGAGTAGGCTGCATAACTTTCACTTTGGGTCATATGACAGAGAGGCCTTGGTAGTATTCCAGAGGATTACTCAGTTGCCTCTTCCTGAAGAATAGATACATTGCGAGATTTTTTCCTGGAATTTTTTTCCTCTGTAACCTCTAGCCACATTCTGTTGTCTGGGTTTTTTCTTTTTCTTTTTGGTCAGTTTCTCCTATCTTACCAAACTTCCTTTCATTCTGTTCAGTTTTCAGAGAATTATCCTGCCACTTGGTAGACAGTCTTGTCCTCTTTTCCACATATTTTGCTACCATTCTTTTAGAAAGTGTAACAAAGAAAAGCATGACCGGTTGACTGAAACCCAGCGGATCTTTTGTGCCAGGGAGTAAGGATTTACTGCTGTGAATCTTTTTTAATGTGCCCTCGTGGCAGAATTTTGGATATACAACAGCAATTATATAATTGTGGTATTTGAGAGAATGATTCTTGATAAACATGTATGTATTCCAAAAATTGCTATTTTAAAATGTTTAAGGGACACAGAAAGTTCCCTTAAAATATACAAATATAGAATCTCCACCCATTTAAAAGACCATACAAATTCTGTGTCAGTGATATATTATTTTGAAATGCACTATAAATATTTTAGTATTAAATATTTCTGTCAGAACTATTTAACATGTTATATTATATTTATTTTGACAATCTTGGTTTCAGCTGGCCATTTATTTTAAAGAAAAGTTTTTATCTAGTCTTAAGCAGGATTCCATGCAACTGTTTTTCTTTCCAAAATCACCATTTTCTTTTGATACCGTGCTACCTCTAAAACACCTCCTGGTATTCAAAAAGAGAAACAGAAAAAACAATTCCAAAACAATCACAAAAATAAGAGTCCCATAAAACAAAAAAAAATAACACTGAGTTAATTTTAATGATCTGTTACCCAGCAAATTCCTAAAAGAAGAAGCAAATTTTCGATAGTTGCTTAAAATGAGTTAGTCTCAGGCACTAGAATTCTTTCAGTATGGAAGACTAAAATGGCCAATTTAAACATGTATTTTAAAACCTGTAATAAACACAACTAAAGATGTAGCACAGCATTTCTATATGATGATTTTGATTGCCCAGGCATCCCTTTTCCATGTTTTCTCTAATAGATGTATTTTTTTTTTAAAAAATGTGCTTTATATGAGATATTATTTTAACACTTGACCTGTATATTTTTGTTTAAGGAACTACATCCAGTCCACTGTTCATCGTTCAGGATTCTATTGAGGATTCAGTGTTTGATTGTAACACTTCTCCCAAAAGAGCAAGTGAAAAAGGGAAGAAAAGACAAAAACATTTTTCTGAAAGGAGTTGCAGTTTCAGTACTGAAAGCAGAGCAGACATGCTGCTGAAGAAGAACAGCTTAGACTCTAACTCCAGTGATCTTGCAATAATGATGGGAGCAGATGCAAAGATCCTCACAGCTGCTCTGTCGGGGGCCAAAACCTCTCCATCCCATATGAGTAAATCCCATACTTTTGATGACGCCGGTGGCATACAGTTCTTCTTTGGGTCAGAAAGTGCCAGAACTCATGCAGAAGAAAATACATGGGAAGTAGGGGCTAAGACTTCACCTGTTGTGGAAGAACCTGAAGATCAATTGAAAAACGGACTTAGTGACGGACTTAGTGACAGCACAATTGAATCAGAGAGCAGTAGCCCCAGACCACCTGATACCCTTCAGTCTAAACCTGAGCAAGAAGAACCCAAAGAGACAACAAACAAAAGGAATAGTTTTTATGGTGTAGCCAAACCAATTGAAAGGGAAGATGTTCAGATGGGTTTGGATCCTTTATCTTTGTTGGCCACAGAAACAAAAGCCACCAAACCTGCCGAGCCAGAAGAAAAGATCATGTCACCAGTTGTAGCACGGAATCTGGCTGAGGAAATTGAAAGCTACATGAATTTAAAAAGTCCCTTGGGCAGTAAATCTTCCAGTATGGAATTACCCAAGAAAGAGAGCAATCGGGAAGAGGATTCCCCTAGTTCATTAGGGCCCAGTTTAGAGAGAAGATCAAGCTTGGATTCCATTCCCCCACCCCTGCCCCCACCACCACAGACTCAAAATGTTAATCATAAAAGTCCATCTGTCTCCAGGTCTAAAACCTTTACTGGAAGGCCAAAGCAACTGGCTCTTTCACGCACCCAAAAAGAACGGTCAATATCTTTAACAGGGCTGGGACGTTCTCCTCAGGCTTCATTGAATGCAGTTGTCACCTCTCTGTCGGGGCTGAAGCTAGACCACATATTATCTGGGCCTAAAATACAGGTCTTGAAATCTGGCATGAAACAAGCAGCTAATGTCGCCAGCAAGATGTGGGGAGCTGTGTCATCAGCATATAGTTATTCAGATGATGAGGTAAATGATATGCATTTTTTTTCCTCTTTGTTTTTAGCCCACCTATGTAAGTGTTTAGATAGTTCAGTTGTATCAAGTAATCTTCACACTGTAGACTTTATCTTAATATGTCAGAGATCACTGAGATCTTACTTACATTAATAAATGTTACTCCTATAAATTATTTCCCTTTTGCTCTTATGCTGTTTTAGAAGAAGCCACAAATGTTTGGGTCAAACTTTTAGATCACATTTCTTTGGCTTAAAAAAGAGAGGAAGAAATCATTCCAAAAAATAGTGTTTATCAGATTAACGTAATTGAATTTCACCCACGTCGTCCATATCATCGTAACACAGAACACAAATTGGTTATACTGTTCTTACCTGAAGCATGCATTTTGTTTTCCTGTTGTAATTTGTGTTTTCTTAATGAAGATAGTAGGCAATTCGTAGGCCGCATCCACCCCATTGAGGCTTTCATGTTGCCTTCAAATTTTCTCTTTGTTTGCCTGCAACTTCCTAGGTTAATTTTATTTTGAGATTGAGGAATTTGAAAAGCAGGATTTCTCTTTAAATTCCATTTCATGTGTTATGGTGGGGGCAAAATGATAACCATATTTGCAATAGCATTCACTAACCTTTACTTTGGAACAAAAAAATGACTAAAATTCATATAATCTCATATGAGGTCCCATGGATTTTTTTTATTATTAGTAAAAAAGGAAAACTACTATGAATTTAAGATGATATTTCCTGCAAAAAAGAAAGGCTATTTAGTAATATCTATTTGACTTACTTGTCTCTTTTATCATATTTGTAGCACTTAAAGATAATAATATTTCTGTAAAATATTTCCACTGTCATTGTTAATAATATCATTGTTCTTTGGGGGAGATTTTTATCTTCTATATACACTGAAATCACCCAATCTCAGTGGCCTGAAAAGCATTAGATATTATTCTGTTCCTTACCTACCAAAGATTATTGGTTTCTTCTTCAGGCTTTAATTTCCCTCTTAATCCATTTCAGAAGTTTCTTCAACCAGTTATTCTTTGTCTCTTGAGAGATACATTGCAAACACATTAAACAATAAGGCAAATCACATACGCTACTGAAATGTCAGGGCCTTGGCCCTTGCATTTTCAATAATAATATCTAAATAGTGAATATTTTACATTAGTGTAAGATTCTTGAATTTATCTTTTACCTTTTAATCGAAGGAGGAAACCAGCCATCCCGATTTTACCTTTCCTGCTGGCTTTGAAGATCATATATTAGGTGTCTGTCAGTCGCCAAAAGTAGGAATCCCAGGACTGGTTACCAGTGAACTTGCGCAGAGCACCACAAGTCTTGGAAGCAGCAACAGCAGTGGAGACTTAGGGAAGCCACACTATCCTACAGGTACCATAAACTTTGAATTGCTCATGGAGAAGTCTACCATAAACTTTGAATTGCTCCATGGAGAAGTCTATCCTTCTCCATGGAGAAATCCAGATTAGTATATCTCCAGCAAGATGGCTGGCTTTGTTTTTCTCCTTATAAGTAGAGTGGTTTCTCCAACATTTTAAAAACTATTGCCTGGAAATACCCAAAATTTCTTTTATTAACTGTTTATTACATTCTGCATTTGGGAAACATGGTCTGGGAGAAAAATATATTGTAAGAAGCTTACCTGCTACTTAGTAAATAGAATTTTTCCTTTTCCTTTTTTTTATCCCCAAACAACTAACGGCATAACAATTGTTGTTTTATCCTGTCCATTTTGAAAATTAAAGTTCTACTAAATAGAGCTAGTCACCATAGATTGCCAGTCAATATGTTATATTAGGGTTGCTTTTTCATTCAGTGGATTCTCAATTTGAAAAAGCAGCATGTGTTACTTAGCCGTTGCTCATATAGCAATTTTCCTTCTGAATTCTGGCTTGTTGATGAGTAATGGAGTAATAAGAGTTGTGGTTAAATATTGCAGTCATGTCAATATTTCCTTATCTTTTTATATGTAATTTAATAATTTTTAAATTGTTCCACATTACTTTACACAGGGGAAAATCAATTTTCACGAGGTATGAAAGTTTTGGAGTCTGATAAATCTGAACATGGCTCTTCGTACAATACCAGTCTATCCAGTATCTTTCAAAATTGTGCAATGGAGGTAAAATTTATAATCTTGAATAAAGATTATCTTTCAGAACATTTTAAAAAATAATAAACCTTAAAACATTTCTGTTTCCTTCGAAGAGTACTGTTTTTGAAATGAATGATTACTTAAATGGTTTTTAAAAATATCTGTGCTTTTTCATATATTATTTGCATTCAATCCACTGACCCACATACACTGTATGTATTTACTGTTAATATATGCACTGGTTTAACATGTCATGATTAAGTTTTGACAGGTGCCTTACAGGCACTTTAGGCTGAAATTCATCTTCAGTCCTAGTATGAGTTGATGGGAGTTGCAGTCTTACACATCTCTGGTGCCCAGAGGTGAGAAAGATTGTGTCAAATATGTATAATTGCAGATTGAAAACATTAATTGCCTGTTGAAGTATGAAGTAGAAAAAGATTTGAAATAGTGTGCTAAACTAGAATGCTTTTGGTTAGTTAAATATGGATCTTATTGTCTTCTTAATGAACATAACAACTTGTAGTTTTAAATGTTTGCTTTCATGACTTTAAAGAAAATGTTGTTTTTTAAAATAGGTCTTAATGTCAAGCTGCTCTCAGTGTCGAGCCTGTGGTGCCTTGGTTTATGATGAAGAAATTATGGCAGGATGGACTGCAGATGATTCTAATTTGAATTCTACATGTCCATTTTGCAAAAGTGCCTTTTTACCTCTTCTTAATGTGGAATTTAAAGACTTACGTGGCCTTTCAAGGTTGGTAAACTTTGGTAGCGACTAAATAGTTTTGAGATACCTTCATAATTCATCCTTTGCAGATAATAGCAAACTTGGTAGTCATCCAAACAAATATTAGGTATGCTCGTTAAATTGTCCTTATATCACATGTTGGATATGGATATGTTTCTATTTATATGGTGAAGCTGTTTTAGTTTTGGTTTTCACTTCTGCTTAATGTGTGTTTATGTGTTATGATTCTATTGACAAATTGGTCTATCTCATTTTTAACTGGAGTGGCAATGCCGATTGAGTCCTCTAGTCTTAATGTAAGGATTAAAAACAATTGATATGCATGATAAATTTGGAATAACAGGAAGTACAGGTAGTCCTCAACTTACAACAATTCATTTAGTGACTGTTCGAAGTTACAGTGGCACTGAACAAAGTGACTTATGACCATTTTTCACACTTACAAAAGTTGCAGCATTCCCATGGTAGTGTGATCAAAATTCAGATCCTTGGCAACTGCATATTCACGACGGTTGCAATATCCTGTGATCACCTTTTGCAACCATCAGACAAGCAGAGTCAATGGGGGAAGCCAGATTCACTTAACAACTTTGTTACTAATTTAACAACTGTGGTGATTCACTTAATAACTGTGACAAGAAAGGTTGTAAAATGGGACAAAACTCACTTAACAAATGTCTCGGTGAACAACATAAATGTTAGGCTCAATTGTCAGAAATCAAGGACTATCCCTATTACAAAGGACAAAATTATGCTGATCACATTCCTTTCTTTTTTTTGTAATTGTATACTTCCTGCCTGTTTCTTTCCTTACCAGTTTGCTTTTGAAACCAAGTACCTCTGGTGATAGTTTACACAGCACTAACATTCCATTAACCACGGATTCTTTGGAAACGAAATCTGCCTCCATCCCTACCACAGATCTGATCAGTTTTTCAGAATCTTCAAGTGCCAATCAGACTATCAGTGAGGAAAATAGCAGCCCAGCAACACAAAGGTACAGACAGGACCCATTTCATTCATCACATCATATAAAATATGTAATAATGCTCTTAACTGAATTACTGTAGCCACAAATTTGTAAAGCACTTTATGCATTAAATACAGTAGAGAAGGCATTCTTGTGAATAGTGGGTGCTGCCAGTGAGCGCTGCCAGTATTGCAGTCAAAATAGTACCCTGTTTCCCCCAAAATAAGACATCCCCTGATAATAAGCCCAATCGGGCTTTTGAGCGCATGGCAATAAGGCCAAGCGCTTATTTCAGGGTTCAAACAAATATAAGACAGGATCTTATTTTCGGGGAAACACGATACTAAGAAACTCGCAAAGAATCAGTACAATTAGATTTGTAAAAATATAACATTTTTGGAAGGGGAGAAAAGACCTTACAGAATTCTGCACCACATACCCATCACCTCTCTGAGCAGATTTCAGGGTAAGAAATGCTTGGAAGAGAAGGCATGGTTGATCGGCTGGACTAGTGAACCAGAAGCTCATTGAAATATTTTGTTGTAGTTCTGCTAGCTTTAATATTCATGACTGTTTGTATTGTGTTTCAGCATCAGTATAGCAGAAGAAGACAAAAATCTCAAATGCGTAAAGCCTCCTGTTACAAATAATTCATCAAAACGCGGGACTTCTCTGACTCGGAGTCACAGTGTTGGTGGCCCACTGCAAAATATTGATCTCCTGCAAAGACCATCTCATGGCATTTCAACAGTTAGCCTCCCTAATAGTTTACAAGAGACAGTGGTAGGTAACCAAAGTTTTCCTGGTAATATGTACAGGAACTACTGGTAGATATCAAGAGACTTCCCCCTTCGCCCATTGTTTATTCTGCCTCAGTTGTAGTTCAGCTTCCATAGATTTTGTATATGATTCCTTTTAGAAAACAGAGCTCTCTCTTCTCTCAAATGGTTTTTGTATTGCAACTCACTGGGTAAGATGGTGGTATTTGTATGTTTACAATATTGCATGGATGACATTCCTGTTAATGCAGCTCAGAGGTTTATTGAGATTTTTTTTTTATTAGGGAGAGAAGCTGGGAGAAGTGATAAAGCATTGTTTGCTCACTAATGATTATTGATGCTTTTTTAGGATCCCTTAGCAAAAAGGACAAATCCTTTGCCTGTATCTGTTCCCTATTTGAGCCCATTGGTTCTCCGGAAGGAGCTGGAATCTTTGTTGGAGAATGAAGGAGAACAAGTAATTCATACATCAACATTCATCAATCAGCATCCCATTATTTTTTGGAATTTGGTATGGTATTTCCGACGCCTGGACCTCCCAAGTAACTTGCCCGGTCTCATTCTAACATCTGAACATTGCAACAATGGAACACAGGTAGGTGACACTTTGGCACCACAAGCAAATGCAGACCCTTAATATTTGGAGGAAAGCCTTTATAAGAGAAACAACTAAAAACTGATTACTTTTCCTCTTCGTTCATTCTGGAAATGACCACCTCTACTGACAGTATTGAATGAATATATCTGGAGAAGCACTTGCACTTCGAAGTCAAATATGTGGATGGGATGAATTTTAACACATGTCACCAGCTGAAAAAGAATGAGACTACTTCATAACCCTAGAGCAGTGTTTCTCAACTATAGCAAATTTAAAATGTGTGGACAACTCCCAGAATTCCCCAGCCAGCATACCATATATTTTTAACTTGCTGAGATTGTGAAACACTACATTAGGGCAATCCAGTCCAAGGGTTGTGGGAGAGGTTTATATGTTTACAGAAGTGGATTGTCCAGAATAAATGGTTAGTTATGTTCTTTTTCTATTCAAAATATTGATGGAAAGGTCAAAATTAAAATTTGTCCTATTGGTTTCTGGGTGGGGGGTGGGGAGAGAGAAATAAAGCAGAAGGGACCTTTATATTTTCTTCGTTTACTGAAAATTAATGAACTCTGGGCTGGAATTCTTAAACTTGTAAATGCTCACACTAAGACTTAAAATGAGATAGAACGGTAATATTGAGATAACACCTTAATCCTTTTGAGATTTGATTAAGAGTAAATTAGAAGATACGGATTGATCATGCTGTCACCGGAGGAGCCAGTTTGTTTTAGTTGTTGAGGTAATCAGGAGACTATGAACTCTACTCTCACCTCAAGCGTGAAAGCCAGCTGTGTGACTTTGGCCACTCACTGTCTCTCTTGGTTTAACTTGCCTCCCAGGATTGTTATGAGGAAAATAGGAGGAGGAAGGAGCATTAGATATATTTGCTTATAAAGTTGCTTATAAAGTAATAAAACCAACATAAAAATCTAATAAATAAATGAATAAAGTTTTGCCGCCTCAGTTACTTATAAAAATAATAAAGGCTGATAAGAACAAAGCAAAAGCAAAATGCATTAAAACAGCTTTAACTAGTTATTTAACATGTAAGGTTAAATGTACAGTTATATAGGAGGTGGGTTCTTACTCTATGACACTGTTCTCTATGAAAGTATCTAAGCAAAAGCTCTTCCCCACCTGCTTTATAAAGAGTCCTTCATTTGCAGTAGATTGGTAACAAATCTTTTCCTGTTCTTGAATTTAGTTTGATTTAAATCAGAAGATACAAACTCTTTCAAGCATCTGTTCCCTTTTTGTAGAAAAATAATGAAATTAGGATTTGTGTATTTGGTGCTGCTAAACATTGGCAGGATTCTCAGTCTGTAGTAAAGGAGTAAGAAAAAAAATGCTTCCTCCATTCTAGCTTCCTCTGACCAATTTATCTCAAGACAGCAAGCTAGTGTACATACAGCTACTATGGGACAACATCAATCTTCACCAAGAACCTGGGGATCCACTATACGTTTCTTGGAGAAATCAGAGTGAGTAAAATGTTTGTGAGTAGAATTTTGTCCAGACAAAAATCTTTGCTGTTGTTAGAAATTCTGAAATATTTATTTACTTATGCATATCTGAGGCCAACTTTTTCAAATGACAAAAACCAGCTATTCATTTACTTACTTACTTACTTACTTACTTAATTACCATGTTTCCCCAAAAATAAGACCCTGTCTTATATTTTTTTGAACCCTGAAATAAGTGCTTGGCCTTATTGCCATGCACTCAAAAGCCCGATTGGGCTTATTATCAGGGGATGTCTTATTTTGGGGGAAACAGGGTGCTTGCTTGCTTGCTTGCTTGCTTACTTACCTATTTTGTATTTCTTAACTGCCCAACTCCCTCAGATATTTTATTCAAAATGTTTTTTTATGTCCTAAAAAAACCCCACTCATAAATTAGTGGATGGACAAAGTTTTTTTTCATGAGCGGAGAACATTTTCAATTCTGCAGTTAGATATTCCAGATATAATGTATACCGCGTAGCTCAACATTTAACTTTTCAAAGAAAAAAAAATATGTACACTTTTCCAGAATTGAGAAGAATTCAGAATTGAGAATCAGGGTAAGAAGCACAAAAATCCCAATCAGAATTTGGCCAGTACAATCATAACAGCTTCCACTTTAATAAATGCAATAGAATTTTGATGCCATAAGAACTTGGTTCTCCACAGAAAGTCTTCCATACAAATAAGATTTTCTTAGTGTTGTTTTTTTTTTCTAAAGCTGAAACTAAACTTTGATTGTATTGCATAGTTCTTCGAATTGAAATGATTTTGACCATATGCATATGCATATTCTGATAAAATCTGTGCTGCTGTGGCACCTAACAAGCAAATCCGCTCTGCTGTAAAAATGCAATCACCCTAATGGATTTGATTTCCAGCAGAATACAACATTCATCAAATATTGTGCAAAGTTTAAAATGCGGCATAGGTCTTCAACTATTATCATACATAATCTATCTAGTGCTGGATATTGACTACTAAATGTCAGATCATCTTTACTCTTCCAGTTACCAAAACTGTAGTTTTTCCCTTTCCCGTCCTTGCCGTTTTCTTCTTCTGTCCATCTCAGATCTCTCAATTCTGCTACTTTTATCTTATATCTTTCTTCGTGTCTTTGTTGCACAACATTTTCTTTGGTTGCGTGACTTTTTTTTAAAAAACAAAAAACCCTTTATTTTCTCCCTTCTAGATTCTGCAGAAAAGAAGCCCTCTGTCAATTCTGAAGAGCAACAAGCAATAAACACTTTAGTTGAAAACATCAGACTGAGCATTCAGCACAATGATGTTGTTACACCTATTAATCTCCTTGTGCAGAGAGTTAAGTGGGAGGAACGGCAAAGGTAAATGGCATCACCACTTGGATATGAATAATAACTCTTTGAAAAGTTCCATGCATCCCTAGCAGTATGTTTAGCATTCAGTTTTCCATTGGGTCCTTTTTTTTTCCACATTAGGTGGTACGTAGATGCTTTCCTTGGTATGAAGTAAAGATAACCAGAGATAACAAGTTAACCTGGGCAAATAGCATTTATTTGAAGCAGGTCTTTCCCCCTGATAACCTATAATAGGTGAAGGTGGCGTATAACACCTGAAAAGACCAGAATAGCTATCGAAAAGAAGTAAGATTAGTGGAGGTGCATATAACTGTGTAGCATCCATAATCAAGATGCCTTGAAGAGTTATTTATGCTGGGAATGGCCTGCTGGCCTCTTGTTTTAATTCTTTTCAGAATACCTGTACAATTTCTTGCCTCATTTGTACATTTGCCTTTGCTCCCTGTTCTCTGCATATTCCATTTCAATTCTGTTTTCTTCCTCATTTGTATCCATTGGAAGGAGAGAGAAATATATATGTGTTTATATACATGTTTTCGTGCACAAAGCAGTCATAAGAAACAAAAAGGTCAATTTTATTACTTGAAAATCTAATTTTGTGGGGAATTAGTTTTAAATGCTTTTTTTTCTTGGTCCTACCCTCTTGGAATATGTAAGAATTAGTGTGTAGTGATGGTAAAGTTTATGCTTTAAATCTACAACTGGAAACAAAGGAATCAATTATAGAAATTAAAGAATTCTGCCGGTAAAATACTAATATCTGGATACTTTTAGAGCATTTCTTCAGAGTTCAGATAATTTTTGCATGCTGATTCTAAAATTAGAGTCACTAATGTGATTATTCTTACTGAAAAAAGGCTAGAGACTATTTGATTAATGAAATTCACCTGAAAGTTAACATAAATTCCTTCCTATAGGCCAGGGGTCTCCCACCTTGACAATTTTTAAGACTTCAACTCTCAGAGTTCCTCAGCCAGCTTTGCCAACTGAGGAACTCTGGGAGTTGAAGTCCACAAGTCTTAAAGTTGTCAAGGTGGGAGACCCCTGCTATAGGCTAACCTTGTAAGGAGGGGTTGAACTTCTCTAAATGTCTATGCACCTTTTACAGGAGTTTTTACAGAGAAATCCTTTTCCTGTCCCTGGTGTCCCTTGGAAGAGAGAATATTGATATTGGTAAGAAAATTAATCTATTATAGCATGACTCATATCTGTTTGGTAGGAAATCTGCAGTATGTTTCACTATCCATGGGCTAAATCTTCAGATTTACTCCAGAAATTACTCCTGGAAGACAGGGAAGTACTAGCTGTCAGTTTATACTCTTGCTTTAAAAAAAAAATCAAACCAATACTAAAATATATTCAGCATTACAAACAAAACTGGCTGGGTTTTTGTTTTGTTTTTTGAATATTGTAACTTTCATTTTATTAGATTTATAGCCATGTTCCTCAAAGAGTTCAATGTTCTTAATTTTTCCCAACAAAGTAGATTGGCCTGTGTGTTTGGCTGCTGAAATCACCCAGTGAGTTTCCAAAGAATAGCCTTAAACCTTGACCTATCATACTTAATCCACCACATTTAACCACCACAGGACAAGCAAACCAGGAGTGAAGAGATGTATCTTATCTCATAAAATATGTTTGGATTTTGAATTGCGGGGGAATAAAAGGGTGAAAAATCAATTCATGCAGTACAATTTTTGTGCTTCCTGACTCTTAAATTGTCTTCCTGTTTGCAGAGGCCTTTGACAACGAATACAGAGCTGCATATAAAAGCCTTCCAGCAGAAGTACTGAAAAAAATGGAAAAGATTGATTCTCCACCCAGTGACAATGTAGAGTGGTGCAGAAAATGCTTTGGGGCACCTCTCATATAGATTCCACCGTGGAAGGCTCACCAAGAAAAAAAGGAGAGATAACTGAGAATGTATAAATTTGGCTTCAAGCTCCAGAATTCTAGTTAAAACCACTGTGTGCAATCCACTTAAGATTCAGTAACATTGTTCTGTGACACTTGATATTTATACCAGCTCATGAATTAAATATGCTAGCTCAGAATAATCAAATTGACAATTAACTTTCAACCATGCTTTATTTAATCCTTCCCTTCCTTCTATCTAGAAGTGAAGAATAACAACAAAGGGACATTAATTTACTTTCTTTCTCATAAGACTTGTTCCTTCTAGCGCAAATTAGACTTCTAGCTCAAGAGTACATTGATTTATGTATGGAGGAAATTCTACCACATTTATATGTACGTATTTCATGTACATTTTCATTATGAAATGCAGTTATTTTCCTTGGTTTAAAAGAATAGGCTGTAGCTTTAGCAAGTGGGCCTTTTAAAAGCCTTCACTGTCCCAATTCACACAAAAATTATAACCTTTATCCTGGCTGTGTAAAGCAAAGCTTATTGTTTCTTCTTTTCATAGTAACTTTTTTTAACTGTACATGTTTTCTAAAGCAATGATGGGTGTCTACCCGGAGTGGCTCTAAGACTTTTTTATAAAGGAAAACTGAGAGTAGATGAACAAAGGTACATAAAGAGGCATGAAATATTCACATTTTTAGCATTCATAGAAAATTGCATGTGTGGGTCTATATATCCAAATACACAGACCCACAAACATACATGTGTGTATATATGTATACACACATATATGTACATACGTATATATGGGACAGAGCTTAAAATTTCAGTGCACTAATGTCCCATCCCTGCTTATTTTTTCTAACCTGTGGGATATGTATCTTTTTTGCACTGGCTGAGTTAAATACGTCTTTGTTAAATGTATTTATACTCATACACTTGAAGATGAATTTACTGAAAATGAAAATACTAATTTTTAATGTTAAAATATTTTATTTCCCTGCTTATTATATTCACACCTCACTTCACTTGACAATTCCTGGGTTTATCACCAACATCAGATATTCATTTAAAGCAGTGTTGTAATAAAGATTTAGGCATGTTCAATATTCTTGTAAAGAAACAATTATGGTTTTTAAAAACGGATTAAGATTTAGGTACAAAATGCATTCTTGATCATGACTTTTCAAAGCTGTCTTTTGCCCATATAATTATTCATTCTTTAGTAGTACTGCTGGAGATAAATTATTGCAAATCTTAGTCGAAGTGAAATTATCACATTACACAGAACACAACATTTTGCACTTTTTGGAACAATCTGGTGTGATAGCATTTTTAAAAAAAATATTCTAAGTCACATTTCAAAATTCTTGGAAATTTGTTTTTAAAGCAACTTCCATGTTTTTAAAAGTTACTGTTTAAAACAGATTCCATTGTATTACTTTCTGGTCTCACCCTTTCAAGGAAGTGTTGGGGGATTAGGCTGTTAACACTTTCTGTACAATTACCTATTTTAATTTTTGAATCACTTATGTCCATCTGCAAAATACAATGGGTTTTTCATCTACACATGATTTTATGTTAATAAACCTCTTGTGAAACACAATTCTATATAGTCATATTTATATTATAACAATTATATATTAACATAAGGACAAAAGTAATGCTCTTGATTTTTAAAAAAATGAAAGCTATTTACCACTACTGTTTTCTTGTTTCATTTATAAATTAACTAATAGTTTATAGTTTACTTGTCATCGGGAGCAATGTGGGCCACCCTAAAACATTGCATGTTTAGTTAATGGTAATCTTTTTGAACCCTCTATAATTAACTAATACAAGTCAAATTCTGATTTTATGAACTGCTGTTAGCCTTGTACATAGTAAGACATTTTGGCTGTTGATCCAGAAGTACAAATATTTTGTCATTTGGAACACCAGTGTGGGACTCACCTGTATCCCCATATATAGACAACCTAGATTTTTATTAAAGTATCTCCCTTCTTCCCCCCACCCCCAAACACACACACAGAAAAAAGCAAAGATAAGCCAGGGGAGAAACAGAACTGTCGTTTTGCCTTGTGGTGTTTTACTATATATCGTATCTTCTATGAGTCATGCTCCCAAATTTCCAGCTTACCATCCCAACAGGTTACGGGGTCGCGCCTCAGGATAGTGAACATGTAATTCCATGACGGGATCTTGGAATGAAATTTTCCAGCATCCCTAAACGGGCATTGCTGATCAAAAATCTTTGTTCAATTTCTATCAAGGATTCAACAATCTTGCACTAGCCAAGGTTGCCTAGCCAACTGCCCAATAAACTAGTTAACAAAGTATAATTTAGAATGTTAATTAGATCCATAACAGTGGATTTAATACTACGTAGGCTTCATACCAAAGCTTGTGTGCCTATTGAATATTTCACCTTTGATCTTATTTTAATATAAATATGTATAGATCAAAACAATATTCAGTGTTTCAATGTTTTTTCAAAAGGTAGAGATCCAATTGCAATTGAGCTTTCACTAATCAGAAACTATTTCCAAATTTGTTCTTGAAATCAAGGAGACACAGATCCCCTCTTACCATCTATAGAGGAATAGCCAATTTTGCCCTTACTGCATGTATATTAGAAGCCACACAGGAAGAGCTAATGATTATGCAAATTCTGGGATCTCATAATATCCTTTGATGTAGATAATATTTAATATCTTAAGTGAAATCCGTGGGACTTATTTAAGTGTTTTGTTGTTATTTACAGATTCAAAGGTTAATATTTCAGTGGCTGGTGAATACTTTTGAAAACATTAATAAAACAATAAAAGACGAGTATTCGGAGTTATGAAATAATAGTACAATATTTGTACAGCCAATTTTTATACATATTTGGAAATCCATGTGTTTTGAAGAGGGGTAGAAAAATATCCCTCAGGGCAACCTTATGTATTTATACTCTAAAACAAGTCTTGAGTTAAATGAGATTATGTGGAAAGCATCTGCTCTCAAATGCCATGTAAAAATTCACATAATTCAAAGTTATTTAATTTTAAGAGGGAAAAATATGGGAATATAAAATTGCACACAACTTACTACTATTGATATTACTGCGCATCAGACTGAAAAATCCATTGTCAGATAAATTAAGACCTTGAGTTTTGTAAAAAAAATTAACAGAGCAATTAGCATTGAAGCTGCTATTTCCCATTTTAAATTGTATTTTATAAAGTAGATTTGCTATAAAATCATTTACAACAGGTTTATGCTCATTAACTAATCTGCATAATCTAAAATACTGTACTATATCTGGCTTCAAATTAAGTTTATAATTTAAAAAGAGCTGTTTCTAAAACGTGCATTAGATAACCATAGCTTTAGAAAAGACATATATTAAGAGAAATGTGCATGTTACTCTTGACCACTTGACCATTACTTCATAGAAGTAATGTTAGAAAACATGTTTTACAGCTTTTAGAAATGAAGCACTGAACATCCCCAAGCTTTTAATATTTTAAGGAAAACTTTCAAAAATCATCTTTGAAGTCAGCATTAACTGATACATTTATTTTTAATCTTCCAAGCACCGCTAAGAGAAACTGGAAATTATCCTGCAATGTAGATAGTTGACGTATAAAAAGGGAGAGGATTTAAAATCAGAGAAATGCACGAGAGTTTCTTTAGGAATGTTTCATTATGCATTTGCAATATGGAAAGAAAAGACTGACGTGGAAGAGTTTTCTATTACCAATGCAATAATTATAATTCTGTTGTAAAAATATGTCAGCTGTATGCTTGCTTTAATCTAACAAATATCTGTAGATAAAAGGGTAATTTTTAAAAATTACTTTTGTATAGGAACCCTCAGTAATTTAGAAACCACTTGTTAATATTGTTAAAAAAAAATAAAAGTATACAGATATATCTTCTCATGTCTGCTTTTTGTGTATGAAGGAGGTACTGTTTAGCAGAGGTTTAAAGTTAAAATTAAATGTATGTTCCCCTATGTATGCCATAGTGTCGTAGTGGTTAGAAAGCAATATTGTAGGCTGACTCTGCCCACAGCCAACAGTTCGATCGTAACCGGCTCAAGGTTGACTTAGCTTTTCATCCTTCTGAAATCAATAAAATGAGGTCCCAGATTGTTGGGGGAAATATGTTCAAGAGAGTGCTATGAAGCACTGTGAAGTGGTATATAAGTCTAAGTTCTATTGCTGTAAGAATAATATAAATAAGAGGCCACTTGCTGAGCAAGGAAAAGCCAAAATCATCACAGCCCTGAATGATACAAAAATGAAACCTCTGCATCAAGCAGAAATCTACCAGAGACATTTGTTCATTAAAGTGATAATTTAAACTGACAGGAATTAGCAAAAAGGATAACATTGAATCAAGTTTGTTCTGATCATAAAAACTTTATTTTAACCTTTTTAGGAGCACAGTTCATTGCTTACTTCTGGCTTGATTCAGATTTAGATGTAGAAGCTCTCAGAGAAGAAAGTCTACGTCGCTTAGCTATTTGTTCTTGCCGCTTCTCTTTTGCCTCCTGAAAAAGGGACCAAGAATATTACATATTAGCATAAAACTGCATCTCAGCTTTTTAAATGCTGTAAATTCATTGTGTGAAGTCGCAAGCACTTTCTTTTCTATCACCATAGCAGAAACTCCTATCTGTAGCTGTCAGTTTCCAAATACGTAAGCATATTCTAACATTTAAGGCAGTGGCCAGAAATGTCAGCTACATTCATCTTGCGAACTCACCAACAGCCTTAACAAAGCATATCTCCCCAGCCTCATTTTCCTGACCATAAATTCTGCTAGTACATGAAATACTTTCAACAATCTCCTTGTTCCTCAATATCCAAAGTCAAAATATTTCCCTAAAGCAGTGTAAGCCATTTTTAAGTGATTCTGTATAGTAAAACACTACTATATTTATATTCCTAGTATCATCCTTATCCATTCACTCTTCATACCACACAAGTGATGCCAAGTGAGGGCCTGGCTCAAAATCACACAGCCAACATTATAAATAGGGATAACTGAGAAACTGATCTTTCCACTAATGCACCAATTACATGGTTTAAAATCTCAATTGCCTGTGGAATTAAAATAGTTAGGGACGGGTTAGAAAAAATACCTAACTTATTTTATTTGCTCCATGCGTTGGGACATATTTCACCATGTCAGTACTTTATTGAAGTTAATAGGTGGCTTCCCGCTCCCCCCCCCCCCCCACATACACACGCTAATCACTTTATGGAATAAGAAATATTCACATACATGTTATGTATAAACTCAATTACACCTATTATACACATGTGGGTGTTTAATCCTGTAAGCCAACTATCTCCTCCAGTTTCAGCTTTAAGCTCATCAACTTTCTGCAGTGAGTTAACTATCTATGATACATGGCTTCACGTTCAAGAATCACATGAAAAGGAAGATGACCCTCCCACCAAAGAATTCCCTTCCCCAAGCATATACAGGAAAGCAGACCTTCATTCTCTTAGCCAGAAGTTTGGCGTACTCGGCAGCCTCTTCCTTATTCTTCTGAGTTCGTTGTTTCTTTAGAGCAATACGTCTGCGCTTATGCTGTAGGACTCGGGGGGTCACCAAACGTTGAATCTTGGGTGCCTTGGTCCTTGGCTTCTTTCCTAAAATGGGCAAGACAGGTATGTCAACAATTGAATAGCTATTGGAAATCTAAGGCTGATGGTCTATACCAGGGCTGTCAAACTCGCAGCCTGGATGCTGGCCACACCCACGCTTGATTTAGCGAAGGGGGGGAAAAGTCACAAGATGTCATGTGACGATGCGAGTTTGACACCCCTTGTCTACAGTTAAAACAGTCATACAAAAGTAAAATAACCATATAGGATAAGTTGGCTGATCATTAAAGATATGCCTTCCCATCTACAATGTGATACAAAGGCGTAATTTCACATAATTCATAGAATGAAATATGTGAAAGGGAAATTCAAGGTGTACTGGGCAACATATAACCTGTCCTGGCAAACTATGGTGGGCACAAAATTCAATCTGATTCCTCTTCAAAAAAATAAACAGATAGTCCTCAACTTACGACCACAACTGAGCCCCAAATTTGTTATTAAGCAAAACATTTAAGTGAATTTTGTCCCATTTTACGATCTATCTTGCCACAGTTGTTAAGTGAATCACTGCAGTTGGTAAGTTACTAACCTGGTTGTTAAAGCAAACCTGGCTTTCCCATTGACTTGCTGGTCAGAAGGCTACAAAAGGGGATCATGTGACCTGGGGTATGGTTGCAACTTCAAATGGTCACTGAACAAAGGGTTGTAAGTTGAGGACCCATGACCTTGGGACATAGCAACGGTTGTATGAACCAGTTGCCAAGCATCTGAACTTTGATCACACGAACATGGGGATACTTCAAACTGTGAAAACTGGTCATGTCACTTTTTTCAGTCCCATTGTAACTGCACTGTCACTAAATGAACTGTTGTAAGTCGAGGACTTCCTGTAGATGACAAACGTTTAAGTCCTCTAACTCATGGTTTAATTACATGTTCTTGGGCAGAACTTTTGAGCACTGGCTCCTCATGTGTATTGCCAATTTAAACCTACTACACAGGATCATCTTATATAGTCCTCGACTTACAACAGTTTGTTAATGAGCATTCAAATTACAACAATTTTTTTTTTTTAATTTGATTTATATGCTGCCCTTCTCCGGAGACTCAGGATGGCTTACAATGTGTTTACTGATCTCAGAACAAATACTGAACAAAGTGACTTATAGCCATTTTCCACTTACAACCATTGTAGCATCTCCACGGTCACCTGATTGAAATTCAGACGCTTAGCAACTGACTTGGTTGCAGTGTCCCAGAATCCTCTTTTGTGACCTTCTGACAAGCAAAGTCAATGGAGAAGCCAGATTCACCTAGCAACCATATTCCTAACTTAACTGCTGTGATTCGCTTAGCAAGTGTGGCCACAAAGATCGTAAACAAATGTCTCACTTAGCAACAGAAATGTTGGACTCAGTTGTGGTTGTAAATTGAGGACTACCTCTACTACACCTAGTTTGAAAGATAATCAGAAACAAATACATTTATAACTGAAACTGATCTCACGCATTCGTGTGCAGATAAAGACCTCTGGATCAAATGAAGAAATCACTAACCAACAATGCAGTTTGATCATGGATTCAATGTACTATGCTAAACCAGACAGAACAATTTGTAATGATCATAAAAGAGTAATCACAGTAAATGTCAGGCTTTATTCAAACATTTTAGTCTCAAGTGCAGTCTTTATCCCAGGAAAAAAAAATTATCTTACTCTGATTTAATCAGATGATGTTACAACTTTCTGCAGTGCAGTAGGTGCAGAAACCTTGTATACCTATAGTAACTCCTATAAATTAATGTTTTTCCACTTTAAAAAGCTACTGCATGCCACCTTTGAAAAATGCACAGCAATGGACTATAAATTTAGATATAAACCTAAATATACCTACATGTGCACATCAAGCAGGATATTTGATACCAAGATGTATCAAAGCTTAAGAAGTCTAAGGTAAAAAGAAAACTAAATAATTGACACTTTCATTTAGCTATCATATTTCTTCCCTCAAACCTCAGATTCCTTTGATTTCTGTAAAAATTTGAATGGACCAACAAAAAAGCATTACTTGAACTATGTAATTCCCTCTTGACAAAACAGCTGAAGTTTACTTCGATTTTCTTACCTTCTTTGTTCAATGGTCTCCTCACAACGTACTGACGGACATCATCTTCTTTGGAGAGATTAAACAGCTTTCGGATTCTGCTAGCTCTCTTGGGACCAAGGCGACGGGGCACAGTATGATCAGTCAATCCAGGAATATCCTTCTCACCTTGAAAAAGTTGTCAAACAATAGGTGCTATTATATTATTAGCAAACTTATGCTAAAATCATCCCTCACAAATCAGCCCCTGGCTTCTGAATGCTATCCTTTACAAAACAAGCATTATTTTAAAAAAAAGGTAAGAGGGAGCCTGAAAATCTTTTATTATTCTTATTAGCTTGTCAAAAGTCATATTATTCATTTAGATAACGCCCCACAATATGCCAAGGGTATCATCCGGGACCAAAGCTGGCAATCTTTGCCCAAAGTGGAAGTGCTTAGGAAAATTTTCTATTCTTCCAAGACAAATTCTCGCTAACATGTGCTAATGAAAAATAGACGAACAATTCACCTTTCTTTATAATGACCAAGTTCAAGACGCTTAAGTTGGCATCAACAATGCATCCTCGAACAGATTTGCGTTTTCGTTCTCCAGTTCTCCTAGGACGGTAACAGGAGTGGCCCTTGCTAAGCAGCAGTCGGACACGGCCATGAGTGAGGACACCTTGCTTCATGGGGAAGCCTTGTTTGTCATTGCCACCACTAATGCGGACAACGTATCCCTACAAAAAGGAGCAATTTAAACTTTTCAGAAGCACTTTATAAATCATAACTGCATGTTATCATTCGCTTCAAATACCAATGGACAATAATATAGCCCCACTTTTAATTACTGTGATTATTAAACTTGTTCCTTTTGAGCTTGAGGACCCTAACTCAGATAAGCAGCACAAAGGGGGCATTCCACTCCAAAAAGTAAGTTATTTGGAGGATTTTTTCTGTAAGTGGAATTTATCTTATAATTGAGGATGATCCTGGTGTCTCAAGGCTAGAAGGCCCTTTTCAAAACTATTAACATTTTCCCATAACAATGACAAAGAACCTTTTAGGGAAAATATAACTAATGTCCACTTAAAAACTTTTGCCAATCTAAATCCAGCTCAGCAAGCTGGAAACTTAACTTTGAATATACTTTTTCTCACAAAAGGCTACATAGCTCAGGCCCACTAGTGCTGGACTGACAATCAATAGTGAGCTAGTTGACAGATCAAGCTATCTGCTTTCTGAAAGCCATTTCAACAGTTGCCACCAAAGCCACACTTCCTAGCGTCCTATTACATCTCCCAGATCCTATTCACATCTTTTTTGGGAGAAACTCTTATTTACCTAATCTTCTAAATTAAGTTCTAAACTTGTCAACTCGGAATGCAAGCACAAAGAGATCTCTGTGTGCAATCATATCAATGCTTGCAACCCATTCCAAAGTTTGTGGACCAGGTCACATCAAGGGGGTTCCCTCGATCCATGTTGCCACCTTGCAGGAAGAAACCCCGTAAAAGATAGCAACGCAAAATCGTCCCGTCCCCCAAAAAGAGACCTGACGCCTTACCTTCCACTCTTCACCAAGAGCATCAGCCGAGACTTCTGCAGTCATCCGCTTCTCATAGAACGTGCGCAGTTTACGCTCATCGTCCACCTCGATGAGCTTCTGGCAGCCGGTGGCAGGGAACGAAATATTGAGCTAAAAATAATCGCACAAAACGGGGGAATGCAAGGGAAAGCTTATTAGATCCCACCAGAAACAAGGGAGAAAGAGCGGAGCTGGGGCTTACACAGAGCGCCTGCAAAGGAAGCCTGAAACACCATTGCTTCTCGCCTTCGCCCTCCCGCCTTCCCCAATCCGTGTCAATCCCCCTCGACGGTAAGGTTCCCACGACCACCTTGTGTTCCGTCTCCCCCCGTCGGCTGCCTTCTCTCCGACAACATGATTATTTATGAGCCCCGAGAAAAGCCATACGAGAAAAATCAAGGCTCGGCTCCTACCTTCATGGCACCAACGCGGCCGCTCGCTCCAGGTCAGCCACGGAAAAGAGGCCCTACTTCCGCTCAGTCGGAAGTCACATAGGCTGCGAGGGATCTCGCGAGACTCCGTGGAAGCGGCTCGTTCGACTCCTGCGCGACGGCAGAGCTAGAAAAATTAGAATGATCATTGTTTATTGCTAACGGAGCTGCCGGGTTACATAGACTTTTCTTTTTAGCGCTTTTTTTTTCTTCCATCGTAAAACTGCAAAATTAAATTAGACGTCCAAGATTTTTTTTTTCTTTACCCTAAAAGCATGTTCAGGAGAGGTTTTTTCCTTTGCATATCTTTGTGGGACTGACCAAGAGTTCCTTAGCAGGTAAGCTGCTTGTGGTCTAATAGGTTTATGAAAAAAATCGGGTAGAGCTATATTGAAAATGAATTATCACATACAATATATAAAATTAAGAGAGTAACGTTCAGTAAAATATTCATAATCAGATTAAATATATAAATATTTCAAATATTCAAATCCAATATGGAGGATTTTAAACACTCCAGTTTCATGTTTTCCATCTTTAGCTCTATTGCAAGAGTGTTCTGCTTCTGAAGTCACACAGATAGATTTTTATTATTATTTTGTATATCTGCACCTTTGACTCCTGGTGGCTGCTTGGAGAAGTCTCTATACCGTAGTTTTCTTGTCAAGACTTTCTTGGCAAGGTTTTTCCAGAAGTAGTTTGCCATTGCCTCCTTCCCAGGGCTGAGAGAACCTGGCTGGATTTCTGCCTAAAATAGGACTAGAATTCATTGTCTCCCAGTTTCTAGCCCAGTGCCTTAACCACTGTACCAAACTGGCCCTTTTATAACTTTATATTATTATTTATAATATTTCAAGTGGGATACCTATTTCCTCATAAACAAAGTAGTGCCAGGCTTGACCAAATGCAAAGTATTAGGAAATAGTTTCACAAAACAAATAATAGCAACACAGTGGCTTGTCCTAATTAGATTAATGTAAGTCATCTGAATGATAATGGCAACAGCTGGACCAAATGAAAGACATGAGACAACAGAAAATACTTTGTTTTAAAATATGGAATTTAGTGTCAGAGTTTGCACCAAAAAGATGGAATTAATATATATTATTATATATTAAATTATAGATCTATTTAAATATCTGTAAGCCTCCTAGAGACCCTAAATACAGGCAATAAATACATTGTAAAAAATAAAATAAATTCTCAACTTTAAAAAAAAAACTGTATAGTATGGCAACAGAATGAAATGAGGAACAATAATGACCAAGGTAAGAATACCATGACTGGGCTGAAAAAATGTAGGTGACTGTTAAATGGCATCACTATCATGAACGTTGTAGAGAAGAAAAGTAGGACATAGAGGGCCAATAAAATTATGGCATAAGTAAAAGAGATACAGCTTAAGCCAAGTTTTTTTAATATTGGCAACATCTTTATATGTGATGTTACAGGTAGTCTTCGACTTACAACCACAATTGAGCCCAAAATTTAAGTTGCTAAGTGAGAAATTGGTTAAGTGAGTTTTGCCTCATTTTATGACTTTTCTTGCCACATTTGTTAAGTGAATTACTGCAATTGTTAAATTAGTAACATGGTGGTTAAGTGAATCTGGTTTCCCTATTGACTTTGCTCATCAGAAGGTTGCAAAAGTTGTTCACATGACCCCAAGACACTGCAACCATCATAAATGTGAATCAGTTGTCAACTATCCAAATGTAAATCATGTGACCATGGGGATGCTGCAACAAGCAAAAGTGTAAAAAATGGTCATAAATCACTTTTTTCAGTGCTGTTGTAACTCTGAATGGTCACTAAGCAAACTGTTGCAAATCGAAGACTACCTATAATTACCTAGAAAATCCTCAGCCAGCATGGAAATCGCTGAGAATTTTGGGAGTTGAAGTCCATATGTTAGAAAGTTAGCAAGATTGGGATTCATTGGTTTAAACCACGGGTATCAAACCTGATCATGTCACATGACGTATTGTGACATTTTTTGCCTTTGCGGAGCTGGGAGGGGGGGCGTGGCCTGCATGTGACGCATCCAGCCCATGGGCTGCCAATTTAAAAGGCCTAGTTTAAATAAATCTAATTCTCTTTACCACTCTATACATCCTTAAATTCACAAATGATCTGTGTTTACTACACCTATACATTATCACATACACTGCTTTTTATTCTTTAAACTCATCTCTTTCTGCTTGGGGAGATCATTAACTCTATCCAACCATGATTTCCGCAATCTCTCCCTTCCTCTTCACCTATTTGGTCTTTTTTCATGCATTTGTTTTGCATGCCCTTTAAATAACTAAACTATTTAAATGTACTTCCTTCACAGTGCTTGCTCACTTTAATTTTCAATCCACATTCTGTCAGCCCCCATTCATTTTTGATCCTATCTCTTTTTGCTTTATTAAACACCCTTCTTAAGGTGGATGTTTCAAGCGTATTCAAATTTGTTTTCCTGACCTACCCATTTCCTAGATTGATACATCTGTTTTCATTTTTTTTCTAAAGTACACAAATTGCCATGTTTGTATAATTCACAATCATTCACTTCTTTTTCCTCTGAAACACATATCACATTGTTCTTTTCTGCTTTATGTTCCTCATTGTATCTGTTAATGGATGGATCTAACCCAATGACTCACAAGACAAATATATTTATGAATTATTGTTTTCTTTATTTCAGGCCTGAATTAATCCCAGGCCTAGTCAGGTTATCAGCTGCTGTCCTCTGGTCTTTCCTTTGCAGGTACACATCTGGAACTGCTGGATGACCTCGTGGTGGAAGCTTTTGTACCCAGGAGGAGTGGTCAGAGGTAAGGAGGAGTTATGTGGGCGGGGGAGTGTGTTAATCCTTGCAAGGCAGAAGGCAGGTGAATACAGACAAGTTAGACATTTAATCTGACAGTATCATATAACTTTTGCTACAAATCTTTCAGGTTTTCACCCAACAATGCAGCAGCATCTTGATGCAAGATGGGTAGTACGAGAATACCTCCAAGGTCTCTTCTACTTTATAATTCTATTATACTATATTAATATTATATTATATAGTTTAGTCCAGTGGTTCTCAACCTTAGCAGGTTTAAGATGCAATTCCCAGAATACTCCAGCCATTCTGGAAGCCCACCCATCTTAAAGTTTCCACAGTTGACAAACATTGGTTTAACCCTTCCAGGTATGTATTTATCAACTGCAGTCCACAATATCAAGCTTTTTTTCTTAATTGCACAGGTATGCTTCATGTCAATATTCTTTCATCTAATTCGTTAATTCATACTCTTTCCATGTATTCCTTTCGTATTCCAAATTACAACTTTCCATATGGCTTGATCATTGCTAGATAGACCAATAGCTATGATCTTCTGCCCATCATGACTGGTCAACTGATGAGGTTTAATGTTTTTTTTAGTTTAGTTTAGTTTAGTTTATCTGCCACATACAGGTATTCCTCAACTTATGACCAATTGCTTAGTGACCATCTGAAGTTACAATGCCTCCCCCCAAACTACTTATGACCCAGTTCCAAAGTTCTGATGGACAGCCTTGTCACATGGCCACCTTTTTGTCACTTGGCACAAAAAGGCCCTATAGTGAACAATGGATTTATTTTATGATTGCCACTTAACGACTGCTGCAAAAAAGCTTGTAAAATCTTTGAACTGAAATCTAGCCTGGGATAACAATACCGCTGTTCTGTTTTGGAGTACTTTTAAAAACAATTCTTTCTATACCACACAACAGAATTTCCAGCAAGAGGTGACAAGGCTGTAGATATTTAAGGCCTATAGTACTGTTGTCAATACAGGTAATCCTCAACTTGCAACCACAATTGAGCCCAAAATTTTTGTTACTAAGTGGGACACTTGTTAAGTGAGTTTTGCCCATTTTACAATCTTTCCTGCCACAATTGCTAAGAGAATCACTGCAGCTATTAAGTTGGTAACACAGTTGTTAAGTAAATCTGACTTCCCCATTGACTTTGCTTGTCAGGAGGTCAGAAAAGGTGATCACATGACCTTGGGACACTGCAACCGTCATAAATATGATCACGTGACCGTGGGAATGCTGCAACGGTCATGTGAAAACTGGTCATAAATCACTTTTTTCAGTAATTTCAAACAATCATTAAATGAACTGTTGTAAATTGAGGACTACTTATAGTTGGCCTAGTAGTAGAGACAACCAAGCTGGTTAAAACTTGCGGCTACCTGGGCATCTAATGACTATGGGAAGTCACTTCCCAACTACAAAAAGCTCTACATAGAACTATCCTTGAAGACCTCCTAGAAGCTACAGCTGGTCCAAAATGTGGCGGTTCATACAGTTCTGAATAACCCATGTTTTTCCCATGTTATATTATATTGTGCAAGCTGCACTAGCCGCATGGATGTATTCACTTCTAAACCTATGGGATTTTTTTTCCCTAGACACAAACATGTGAACTGCTTAAAATGCCCTTGTAATAAAACATCTACAGCAAGCTGAATTAATCCTGAGTATCAATTTGGGGAAGAATCAGTCCAGAACCCATGACCCAGTAAACCCATGACCCAGTTTATATACAGTGGCCATGTCTGAGAGATAATAGAGGTGGAACTCTAACCCAGTAGGAAGGGATAAATAATAAGTGGGTCACCCAAATGGGTTTATCAAAAACATTCCAACATTATGCTGCAATTTTGCACTCTGTCAGCCTTTTCCTTGTCTTGCATTTACAACGTCGTAAGGCCTAAATATATAAGGTACAGTTCAGCCTTGGATCAGGGCTGCCCAACAAGGCTTTGCCAGGAATTCAGTGTGCCTGCACTGTTTGGATGCCTAATAAAATCATCTATCTTCAAAGTGATTTAATTGCTTTGGGTGAAGCCGGTTTTGACCACAACATTGGCAACAAAACCCTGAATGGCACAGGGCCGTTATTGCCACAGCTGACTGGCTGACTGTCCCTCATGGCATGTGCCTATCTCACTGGGTTGTATAGATGAGTGTGCTCCAGATTCCTTCCCTTAAACATAATTATCTGATGGTACTGTAGAGGTGCACTTCTTTGGGATTGCCTCAGTCTTTTGGAACAGTTCTTACCTGAGATACAGAAGCGCCCTATCCTCCTGCTTTTGAAAAGTCATGAAGATTAGGTTTTTCCCTCAGGTACCGGATAAAGATGGAGAGCAGCCAGAATATAGAACTGATTAACATTATGACACCTTGGTGAGGGTTTGATGATGCCCCTTATATGGTGGACAGGATTGTTTTATTTGTTTTGTTGTGAGCCACTTCGAATTACAGGTAGTCCTCAACTTACAACCCTTCATTTTTAGTGACCATTCGAAGTGACAACAGCACTGAAAAAAGTGACTTATTACTGTTTTTCACATTTAGCTGTGGCAGCATCCTCATGGTCACATGATCAAAATTCAAATATTTGGTAACTGGTTCGTATTTATGATGGTTGCAGTGTCCTGGGGTCATGTGATCAATTTTTGCGACCTTCTGACAAGCAAAGACAATGGGAAAGCCAGACTCACTTAACAACCATGTTACTAATTTAACAAGTATAATTATTTCTTTAACAACTGTGACAAGGTCCTAAAATGGAACAAAACTCACTTAACTACCGTCTCGCTTAGCAACAGACATATTAGACTCAATTGTGTTGTAATTGTGTATATTTAATAAATCAATCAATCCATGAGCATTCCCAGAGTTTAAGATAAGGTTAAGTGGTGGTGCGTAGTTTGGGTTCACTGCAGCTTGGAAAGTTTGGTCAGCATGAAGTAAGAGGAGCATAAAATGGCTCCTTCCTATTTGTTCCCAGATTATATCTATTCTTATGAAAACAATTGCTTTGCTTGACAAGATTCTATCTATAAGTGAAGAATAAAGGAAATGACTCAGAAATAACTCCTTGTTACCTTTTCTTGGTCTTGGTTCTGGTCTGACCAGTTGAGGGGAGAATAAAAAGGGGCTAAAGCTCACTATAGTCTGACAGCGACTGTCCTTCACCCTTTTGGAAGGACAGTATTTACTTTCTTGGCAAGTTAAATCTTCTATAATTTAATTCTATATCTATCACCTGGAAATGGACTACCAAATCTTAGTGATATGATCTCTAGAGATTCTGAAGAAGGGCCAGAGGCTCCATGTAACCTACTCCCTGTTTAGGAGAGTTACAATCTCTTCCAAAAGAGGCTGAATAAGTGAATATAATGCTGATGGGCAGAGAAACCGCTTACTAAGTTATTATATTTAATTAAGTAATTATCTAGTTGGTCATTATTTATTAAATTTCTATGACACCCATAAGATGTGGCTGATATTTGAGAGTAACTAATACTGACCAGTTTGTGACTTTCTGTTGTTTTCTAGAAAGACGTTTCTGATGTTCCTGAGGGGGTGGTGAAAAGTATGCTTTCTCTCTGCAAAAGAAGGATGTGAAGACAACAAGGTAACAAGAAAATACTCATCGGACATTTTATTCATCTAAGGGAAAGGCCACAGTTAGAGACGACAGTATATTGGCATATGAAAGGTATGAAAAGCTTCAGTAAAAAGCAGGGGTGCTATTCTGACAGGTTCTGGAGAACTGGTAGCGGAAATTTTGAGTAGTTCGGAGAATCGGCAAATACCAGCTCTGGCTGGCCCCAGAGTGGGGTGGGAATGGAGATTTTGCAATATCCTTCGCCCAGGAGTAGGGAGGGAATGGAGATTTTTTTTTTAATTTGATTTATATGCCGCCCTTCTCCGAAGACTCAGGGCGGCTTACAATGCGTTAAGCAATAGCCTTCATACTTTTGTATATTTATACAAAGTCAGCTTATTGCCCCCACAAACTGGGTCCTCAATTTACCTACCTTAGAAAGGATAGAAGGCTGAGTCAACCTTGAGCCTGGGGAGAGTCGAACTGGTATAATTGCAGACAGCTGGATGTTAATTACGGTGCTTTAGTCTGCAGAGCTAAACCAGGCTCCTTAATTTTGCAGTATCCTTCCCCTGGAGTGGGGAGGGAATTGGGATTTTGCAGTATCCTTCCTCTGTCACGCCCACCAAGCCACACCATGCCCAAAGAACCGGTAGTAAAAAAAATTGAATTCCACCACTGTTAAAAAGGTCTATTTATGAAGCTCGACTGCTACTCAAGGTACAAATAATGGATTTGACAGACCAATGTTTTGATCTGATACAAATCAACATGTGGTGATCTGGAAGTTGTAATAATTATCTGCTTACTGTTTGTGGGCTCTCCCTTTTTCCCCCACGCTCCGCAGTGCCCATATAAATTGGGGCATCTGTTTCTGCTTCTTTTTGATCAATTTGGGAGAATCAGTCTGACAAACTTCAAGAAGCTCTTCATTTTATTTTTAGATTGATCTATGAAACCAACCCAGACATATGACAAAGTGTAAGTTTCCCTTCACAATAATCTCACGCATTTGACTCTGCATTGATGTATCCCATTTCATGGACAGCTTGCTCTTAGACATAATTTCTGCAGATTAATTTTATAGCTAATTGTACATAAAAAGCATAGCAAGACATTAGAAGTACTCTTTATTCAATTTTATTTGTTCACCCAGTCCTATGACCTGTGTTAGCCAATAATACAGGGAGAGGGAGAGGAAGAAGGAGAGAATAGGGGAGAAAGAGCGAAAGAGAGAAATTGATCCTCTGGAAAGCATAGGAATTTTTCTTTCATTCCTATGCACAGCTTTCTACCATTTCAAATAAGGAAAACTGTGTCAGTGATGTCTGCTCTATGAATATTTAATATGCATTAAATACTGAAGAGGATTAAACTGACAGTCTCATTTTTCCTTTTTTAAATATGCCATGAATAGAATAAAAAATCATTTTGACTCAACATTAAACAGTGAAATGGTAAAAGCCCGAGAAAACCTATCTTCTTTAAAACCTTAGTGTCATAACGACACTAAGATGTCATATAAACAGAACTGAATAATTTAGATGGAAATAATTGCTACTAACAGCTTGCATGACAGCATGGCATTGCCACCAAGGTCATGGCTTTCAAAAGAACTGAACCAACAGATGTGTCCAAGGGACACTATCTACGAAGATAGCACTCCCAGATTACTATGAAGTTTATGTCAAGTTTCTTCCGAACCAGAAAATACTGATAAACATCTTGCCATGTGCCAGAGAAATCAGGAGATCCAGTAGTTCAAATGGGTATAGAGATTTATTGCAAGCTTAAATTCTCTACAAGACTCTGAACTACCAAGTCAAAGCAATTTGGTGGTAGATAAGGAATTCAAGATGCTCTAGACCAAGGGTGAAATTCAAAATTTTTCCCTACCAGTTCTGTGGGCATGGCTTGGTGGGCGTGGCAGGGGAAGGATATTGCAAAATCTCCATTCCCACCCCATTCTGGGGCCAGCCAGAAGTGGTATTTGCCGGTTCTCCGAACTACTTAAAATTTCCGCTACCGGTTCTCCGGAATCTGTTAGAACCTGCTGGATTTCACCCTTGGCTTAGACTTAGATCTCTTGTGGGGGCAAAGAAACTCAAGACTGATAATGCTTTTGACCCCTCCCTTGGGTTGAGCCTGATCATTTCCTACACATCATGTTTTTGTGTGAAGTTTTTCCTGTAAGACAGGATATTTGTTAGAGCAGTCACTACCTTTGTTATTATGTTATGCTGGGAAAATTTAGACACTCTGTTAAAATGAAGACACCCTTAAATTGAGCTGAATTCCTGGTAATTGAGAATTGTATAGTTTTCTTGGTGAGAGTATGGAAATTGCTTTCCACTGCCATTTTTTCAGGATTTTAAAAAATTTCTGAATCTAATTTACACTAAAATTCCCTGATGTCTTCTCCTGTAACTACTAGCTTTACTCAACTTCTGAGTCCAGAAAAAGCCAAGGGTTTGCTACTTGCTGAAACCTATTTAGCTCAAACCTCAATGTTGGGACACACAATGGAAGAAATGGAATATTATTTATCGTCTGGAATCTCAATAATGTGAGAAGCAGAAATGTTTTCACCTCAGCCACCTACCAGAATTAACAGGTGACATTTTGCCTCTGGTGTAGAAGTAACAACGAAGCTATCTTCTTGGACTCTATATGCAAGTTTCTGGGCTTGGAAAATCTATTGCCCCAGCCAGTCTGCTAATTACTAGTGTTAATTATGTAGGTGCCTTGCTTAATGACCTGATTTATGACCATATGACTGTCGTAAGTTGAGGACTAGCTATAGCCCACTTTGACTCCTCACAATCACCCTATTCCATTTTGTTCTGGATGGCTGATGAATCGGATCTACTAGTTTGGAATGGGAAAATAATACATAATACAAACATTTTCTCATGTTCATTGGAAGAGCTGAAGCCGCCGCTTGCTCTATGCAGTAAACCAGGACCTTGTGGAAGCGAAGAATGTCCCCCTTATGACAAGGAAATAACTGCAACTGTGAACGCAATAGCCACCTCATATATAAATCAGTTGTGGGCAGGATGACAAGACAGAAAATAAAAATTTGTTGCGTTTTTATTTCCAGAGATTCCCCTATAGATAGAAACCATCATGTCATGGCAGGCAGCAGCAGTATTTCCCCCTTCTGCTTCTGGCCATTTTCAAGAAGTTTGGGCGAGCTGTCCATCTCCAGGAGAGCAGCCGAAAATACGAACTTGGCAGTTCAAATACATTGAACCCGCAACTGAATTGTTTCACATTTTTATCATTTCCTCCGCACAATAAGGAACATGCTGTCCTGAAGTATCATTTGCACTGCATAAAGGCCATAACTGTTTTGAGCAGTTCCTTTTGGAGTTAAACCCGCTTCGAGTTACTAAACAAGCTCGCGCGCCGCAGCGCTTCGCGGGCTCGGCCGGGAAGGGTCTGAAGAAAAGAGCACGTGACAGGCGGCCCCCGCTGCGCAGGCGCGATGTTGAGACAGCCCGGATCAGCTGGGAAGGAGGCGTGTGCGCCGCTGCCGTGAAAAAGTCGCCCCCGCCGTCGGAGATCGAGCGGCACCAAGAGAGAGAGAGAGATAGGCGCAAAGGTGAAAACGTCGGGACGCTCAGGCGGCGATCCTGCCGCGTGGGGAGGGGGGCTTGGTGGTTGGGGGGCGGCCTTTTGAATGATTTCAGCAGCTTGGGCTGAGCCGAGCCGGTGCCGGATGAGCGTTTCCCGGAGTTTGTAACTGCGGGGCAGCCTAGTCTTAAAAAGCTTTGCCATGATCGCCCTCCTCTTGTGGGATCATCTCCGGGCAGGCAGCTCCGAACTGGACTGGTGCGAGGATAACTACACCATCGTGCCCACCATCGCCGAGTTTTACAACACGGTGCGTAACTTGGAGCAACCGTCCGCCTCTCGGCTTTGCTAAAGGCGCGTTTGCAATCGTCCCGCGCTTGTGGGTGCTGCTTTTGGAGGGGGTTTGCAAACACAAATATTGCGTTGCTTACACTCTAAGCCGGCCTGGGAGCCGCTCCTGGAATAGTCCGGCTGAAACTCCTTGCTTGCTTGCTTGCTTGATGGGCTGGAAAAAAGAAGGAACCGGTGCATCAGTTGGGGTGATACCACGACTGCCCTGTGTAACCGAGATCCCCGTGGTGGATCTAGGTTTTTTGGCTCAAAATGTGCTATTGTGGTTTGTAAACCACAATTTCCTGCCTTGACTCGGCTGGAGAGCCACGATTTCTAACGTGAGAATGTTAACGTAACGGGATCCGGTGCTGCTGCTGCTGCTGCTGCTGCTGCTGCTGCTATTATTATTATTATTATTATTATTATTATTATTATTATTATTATTATTATTATTATCTTCTTTTATTCATTAAACATGAAACTCAATTCAACTGAACATTTAAAAATGTATCACAAATATTGACTGGTTATTTATAATAAATATAATATTTATTTTATATATTTTTATATTATTTATGTAAATATATATATGTATAAATACATAAATTATAAATATATATTTATACATAATAAAAATTATTAGTTGTTATTAATTATTGTTTATTATTAGGATACACAATTGCAATATAATTCTGTGTGCTTTTTGCTATGCATATACAGGTGTTTTTCAACTTTAGTATAACTTTTACAAAGTGCCTGGATCTCTACTCTCAGGCTGCAGAATTCTGGGAGTTGAAGATCCACAGCTTCCTAAAGTGGCTAAGATTTGAGTAATCAACTGGAATAGCCACACAAAGAGGAATGTATTTATTTAGCAGGTTGTCCATCTCATATACACAGATGGCTAACAATGAAAACGGTAAAAACAAAGCCGACCAAAATTAAAAATAACAGAAATAGTAGTTGAAACACTCAAGGGAAACCCCGAAATGGGCTCATCCATGATACCAGAGCCCAAGCTATTTATTTATTTTTATTTATTTTATTGAATTTCTATACCGCCCTTCCCCCGAAGGACTCAGGGCGGTGCACAACCACATTAACCTAGTATACAAAATTTAAAAGACAGTTAAAACAAATTAAATACTTTGGCTCCCCAGTTTTAAAAACCCAAGAATTTAAAACACTCAGTCTGGATTCTTGTCAAGCTAGTCCAGCTTGACAAGAATCAAGCTGGACTAGCTTGTTGGAAAAACTAAATGGCAAAACCAGTTTTTTAGTGCCTTATGAGCAGCAGAGAACAATTCATTGGATTTTATGCCTTATTACAGTAGTAGTTATTTGGGCCTTAGGAGGTAACCGCATTCACAGCACATTCACACAGCATATTTAATCTGGTTACTGAATTGATCCCCTTTTTGGGAGGGAAATGACTTCAGGATATATTGAAGCATGATGCTTACTAAACTAATGTTAACATACTACACTATGCCCCCAAAATGCTAACCAAGCTTAGCATGTTGTGAACATACAGCCGTAAATTGGACCTGCTTAAATTAACCTAGTTCATTTCTGGTCAGTTTAAATGTAGCTTGATCGCAAACTTTAAGGGTTTTTTTTTTTTTTTTTTTTTGGTAATAGGAAATATGTAAAATCAGACAGATGACAGAAAAGTTCCAAAGTTATGAATGTATATTCTCAGTCTAAGGGTTTGTAGCTTTGTTGGATGGATTGTTTTTGGTTTTAGTTCAGTACCTTCTTTGGAAGCAATTCGCTTTTCATATTGGAGGATAAAGCTTAAATGGATTGCCCTTGATTAATAGAGCAAAGCAGTGGTCTCAAATATTGCAGTCATTTTAAATCTTGCTTTAGGAAAAGAGGATTCTGGACAAATTTAGTAACATTGAAGAGGTACTGGTTGACAAACCTCCACAGTTTTACATCGGTGTAGAAATTGTGCTAAACCAGGGGTGTGAAACTCGATTTCACTGAGGGCCGCATCAGGGTTTTGTTTGACCTGGGGGTGGGGGAGGCAGTGGTGCATGGCCATGGTGGGCCCGGCCAGCTCAATGTCACTCATCAAGGCTGCCCTCTGCCTATGAAAACAGAGCTCAGGGAGGCCATGCGCGCCCGCCCAGGGCTGTAGGAGGTTGTCATGGTTGAAAACAGAGCTCGGGTGGGCTGCACACAGCCTCCCTGAGCCCCATTTTTATTGGCAGAGGGCTGCAGGAGGCTGTCGCAGCCCAAAACAGAGCCCAGGTGGGCCGCATGTGGCCGTCCCGAGTTCCATTTTCCCTGGCCAAGGCACAGTGAACCAGTTCTTCGCTGTTTCCAAAGTGGTCCCGCGGACCTTGAGTTTGACACCTCTGTGCTAAACAAGGCGTAGCTTTGAAAATAATAAAGACTATAATTTCACCATGCAAATAGGGGCCTGGTGGCTCAGCAGACTAAACCATTGTGATTAACACCAGCTGTCTGCAATTACTGTAAGTTCGAATCTCACCAGGCTCAAGGTTGACTCAGCCTTCCATCCTTTCTAAGGTAGGTAAAATGAGGACCCAGTTTGTGGGGACAATAAGCTGACTTTGTATAAAATATACAAAAGTATGAAGGCTATTGCTTAACACATCGTAAGCCGCCCTGAGTCTTCAGAGAAGGGCGGCATATAAATCAAATTTTTTAAAAATAATAAGTTTGCAAAACTTAAACTGCGTACACTTTTCCTGTCATCCAAGTTTAGTTATATTACTTTTTTTATTTGGACATATAAGAAGATAAACCACACCAAGTAAAAAATCTATGTACTTCATTAACTGGAGGTGATTTTGTTAACTTATTCCTGCAATATTTGCTAAGCTACCTGTAGGTTCTGTAGTAGGAATTAGGTAGTTTGTCCTCATGAAACTGCTTTATGATATTACGGCAGAAAGAGGTGGTGTCTGGGACAAATAGTGACAATCAGGGTGGATTTGATTTAAATCAAGTCAATTTAAATCACTAGTAAAAAGGCTTGATTTAAATCAACTTGATTTAAATCATAATTTTTAATTAGCAACTGTCACCTCTTTCCTGCAGCGGCTCCTCCTTTGACCTGCTGTTGACTCACCGACAGTCCCAATATTGCAAAATATACAGCCTATATATCTTAAATAGAAAACTATCTTTAGATAGATTTTTATTCCAAAAGCATTTTATTAAAATAAACTCGATAAAAATTTAAAAAATCTGATTTAAATTTTAAAAAATCATTGTTTAATTTTTCTTAAAAAAAGTTTTTTATCCACCATGTTGACAATAGTGGGATTTCGTTAATGACGGCAGTCACTAAGCAAAGCATGTGATATCACACTTTAGAACTGCATTGTTTAATGACGGAAATACCAGTTCCAATTATTGTAACTCGAGGACTACCTATGGTTAATTTTTCAGCACCCTCATCACTAAATCAGGCAGCCATTAAGTAAGTACTCCTTGTACGGACTTCCCTGGGCTAGATCCTGACTTGAAGGGATCTGAATAACCTGTTTCTTCTAGTATCCTCTTAGCTGAAGCTTACCACCTTCTCTGAAATCTTCCCTCAAAGGGGAAATGGGAATTGTTTCCAATATAGATAGATAAGAGAAACTTTATTGTCCCTTTTTTCTGTGAACACATTAGCGCACATTAAAAAAAATGAATTTCTGATGTCTGCTCTCAAATACACAACACACACATACACACACGACAGACCATTTAGAATACATAGCAGAAAAATTAGAAAGTTAACAGGATTGATACTATATGGTATGAAACGATTACAGAATCTAGTTCTGTTTTGGTACCACAAAGTCTCATCCCAAAAGATAACAAAGAAAATCGTTCATAGAGAGGATGTGTAGAGTGTCTGACCACAGAGCAGACCCTGGTCAAGCTGCTCTTAAATTCCACGTCCTGGATAGAAGGGAGTGAACTTCCAATAGTCTTTTTTTGCTGTTCTCATCACTCTCTGCACAGCCTTCCTACAGTAATACAAAAATATACCTGGATTAAGACAATCCAGCAATTCAGCAGCTTCTACTACCCCAGTTGGTTGCCTGAAGGAGCTGGGTAGGGCGTTGGTCAACAGATGGCAGAGCTTATGCTGTGACGAACCGCCTTCGAACCTTTGATCTCTGCAAACGCAGAAGAATCCCTGATCATCTCACAAAATCTTGCTCAAATGGTACTGAGCAAATGTGGCCAATTTTAACTGCAAATATATATATCACAGATGTGTCACAACAGCGTATAGGGAGATCTTCACCTCTGCCTTTGCCTGAAAGGCTGCCGTATACAGTGAAAATAGCAATCCACTGATTAATTACGGTCTCTTTTATTATGATTGTTAAGGCTGTCATTAGATTAATGGTGCAAAATTCCTACCAGAGAGAAGGAATGGAGGAAAAAAAAATAGTAATTTTTCTGCTTATTTAAATATTTTCCACTTTTTTTCCTCTCTAGATAAGCAACGTCTTGTTTTTTGTCCTGCCCCCTATATGTATGTGCTTATTCCGACAATATGCAACCTGCTTCAACAGTGGAATATATTTAATATGGACCTTGCTAGTGGTTGTAGGTAAGTTATTCTGAATTTTTATGGGATGTGACATGAAAATTAGGAGTTTATTATCATTTTTAAATTACGTACTAGCATGAAATCAAAAGATACCTCAATTGAATGGGTGTTTAAGCATATAACTACAGGTGGGCCCTTGACTTACGACCACAGTTGAGTCCAGAATTTGCATCACTAAGCAAATGAGTTTTGCCCCATTTGGTGACCTTTTTTTTTTTTTTTGCCACAGTTCTTAAGTGAATCACTGCAATGAAGTTAGTAACATGATTGTTAAGTGAATCTGGCATTCCCCATTGATTTGCTTGTCAGAAGGTTGCAAAAGGTGATCACGTGATTACAGGTACCGCAACCGTCATAAATTGTGCCAATTACCAACCATTAGTCTTAAAAGCTTTTGATCACATGACATTGAGGATGGTGCAAAAGTCTTTTAAGTGTGAAAAAAGGTAAATCACATTTTTTCAGCGCTGTTGTAACTTCGAACGATCCCAAATGAATGGGTTGTAAGTTGAGAGCTATATGTAATTCAGAAGCAGAATATGTATTCAAAAAGAACAACAGTATTGGAAACTGATACCATCATGACCCCTTTAATGTACCATATACTAATTAGCCTTACTAATATATTCATCTTACTTCACTGATTTCTTTGGCTATTACAACTGATGTAGCAATCCAGTTTTTGCTAAGTTATGTTGTCACTTCTTTTTGTCCATAAGTTCTGCTCCCATAGGAATCTGAAGAAATACCCAGTAGTTAAAATACAAACACACAGAAACAACCCAAGTCAAAATTGTTTAATCTTATTTTTTTTTATTTTGGATAAGCATGATTGCCCTCTGTTTCTCTTCCTAGACTGAGAATTGGATTGTACAATATTTTACTTTTATGTATTTATTTATTTAAAATATTTATATAGCCGTTCATCTGGCCATCTCCTAAACAAATATTATCATAAAAGTGTAATTTAAATACCATTCTATTAAGAAAGCCACATAACTAGCAATTTATGTTACAGAACATCCTCTTGGCATTATCGTCAGTTAGGTAGGCAACTAGGTGTTGTCCAAATACTTTTAAATAAAAATTCCACATTCCTGTGTCATTATTCGAAGTGTCTAGATCTGATGTGAATTGAAGTCCAAAATATATAACTGGTGCTCTTCCCTGTATGAAATCTCAGTGAACGGGGAAAACGGTTTGGAGCAGTGGTGAAGGTATTGGCCTGACTTGAGTTTAGGCACAAATGCCAGCTGAGTGACTTTGAGCAGTCTCACTACCTCACAGGATTGTTGTGGGGAAAAGAGGAGGCAGGAGTATTATGTGGTAAACTATGAGCATCCTAGACCAAGCCAAGGTCTAAAAAACATTACAGAATTTCTGGAAGCCTGGCACTGGGACAAATCAGCATTCAACAGGCATTTATAGCAATAGCACTTAGACTTATATACCACAGTGCTTTACAGCCCTCTCTAAGCAGTTTACAGAGTCAGCATATTGCCTCCAGCAATCTGGGTCCTCATTTTACTGACCTCGGAAAGATGGAAGGCTGAGTCAACCTTGAGCCTGGTGAGATTCGAACTGCCAAATTGCTGGCAGTCAGCAGAAGTAGCCTGCAGTACTGCACTCTAACCCCTGCGCCACCCCGGCTCATGAAGATATAGATTAACAACATCTACATACCATTCAAAAGAGACAATCATAAAGCCAAAAAAAAGAGAAAGATGAAAAAGAAAACTCCAAAGACCATTAATCAATACCAAGATGAGCAGAGATTAACACCAAGATTAACATTAACATTAGAGCAATAATCAAGAAGTAAACAAAATCCCAATCAAGGAAGTACCAATTCAGACAAGCAAACAGTAAATGAGAGCTTAATCAAGAAACCACCAAGAACATTTCTACCAAGACTGAGAAGAAAATCCACTAGTACACTAGGGTTGTTAACCTCTCGGCCTGCGGGCCAGATGCATCATGCGTTGGCCATGGCCACGGCCAGTTTAGGGAATGGGGAAAAAGTCCCCATACGTCACATGACACGGCCTGACACCACAAGTTTGACACCCCTGCACTACTATATAAAAAGAGAGCAAACCTCACTGATGATATTACCTAGTTTGGTAATGACACATCTGCAAGAAAACAATTTCAGAGAGTACCAAGAGCCCCTCATTTCAACCCTGAATTACAAATATTCTCTTCTATTGAAGTATGTTTACCACTTGGAGTTGACCAAATGCAGTATATAAAAAAAGCAGAATAAAAATCTTAAGTAAAAAATTAGATGGGAAAAATCACCTATTACTCCACTGTAGACCAAAGGACCATGTAAGATTTGTCCTGCTTCAGTGCTTTTAAGAACCTCGAATTTAATATTTCTATAAGAGTGGCTGGCCAAGCAAAATCTTCACAAATTGAAGATTTGGCGGAAAAGTACATTAAAATTAATGTTGATTTTGGAGGGTGAATGTTGCCTTTCTTTTATAACTTGGCTTTTCATCTTGTACAGTATGTTTCATCTAACATGTAAAGGTTTAATTTTTCAGACAATCGTTGGAAAATAATGATATGACCATACCTTAGTGGTAGAATAATAATTGTTTACTGTATCTCTCTAGGGATTGGATCTGTCTACTTCCATGCTACGCTTAGCTTCCTGGGTCAGATGCTGGATGAACTTGCTATACTTTGGGTTCTGATGTGTGCTCTGGCTATGTGGTTCCCCAGAAGGTATCTGCCCAAAATGTTTAGGAATGACAGGTAAATATCTCTGGAAAGCATTGTGTTCAGCTTTTTATGCCTTAATATCATGACTGTTTTCTTGAAAGAAGGAACAAAGAAAGAAGATTCTTGACAAAAAACAAGTGCAGGAAATTCGAACTGATGTGTTATAAGCTAGCTTTAGGTTTATCTTTATATAAGCAAGCAGATTGGGATTTAGTTCCATTACAGCTTCTCCAACTTGCAGTTAACCTCCCCGTGTTACGGTCTTCCTATTGCTGCTAGTGCTAGACAAATGATAAAGTAGAAGACTCCAGTTTGTGTCAAGTAGTGTGCAACCCCTTGTGTGAGGATCATGGGGAGGTGTAAAAGATGCCACATTGGTGAGGTAGGGCACGCAAAAGTGTGGCACAGTTCACAAAGGGTGTGTGTGGGTTGCAGGGCTGTATGAGAGGTGTCTTGTAGATGGGGGAGGGCACATGAGGTTGCGGGTAGAGGTGCCTGGGAATGCTTGAGTGTATGTGAGATGTGCCATGCAGGTTTGGGATGTTGCATGGGAGCCAGTGTGGGTCAGGAAGGCTGTGTGGCTCTTCCTCTTCCCTTTATTCCTTCCCTATTCGACTTCTCTTTCAGCAAATTAAGTGGTTGGTGCTGGGTGGGAGAGGAGCAAGGAATTGCTTGACTGCCTGGAAACTGTCATGAAATGTTGAAAATGAAGTTCAGGTGATGATAGCAGCAGTGATCAGCTGTGAAGCAGCCATAACTTTCCCAAATTTCACTCTCTCAAAAATCATGGGTCTGGATTTTGGACACATACTGTAAGTTAGCTTATTTGAGGTACCTTGGTTTAAAGTTGGTGCCCTAGGATGTACTGGTTTGCCCAGATAAAAGTCATGACAATGGGAGTTTTAGTAGTATATAAATATCCCATAGGGTAATGTGGCTAAATTTATTCTGGGTGAATTACTGAAATCTAGTTTTTCTGCCTGTATTCTTCAATACTGTACAACATAGCTGCCACCGATATATGGTTCAATTCTTCTGTACTTAGGATGCTCCTCATAATGTTATACAGATAATGCCGAGCAGGCTGAAATACTGACACAAGGAAGAAAGCTATGAAAAGGCTTAGGATTTTCCCAGTGGCATGTTTATTGGAGGTTGCTGGAGTAATGAGAGAGAATTGGGTTAGAGATGGTTGGTCTAATCCCTCAGCAACTCTTCCCCAAAAGATTATAAGATTAACATGTAGCCCTTGAGCCCCAGAGCAAAGACGAGAGGAGCAGAGATATCATATTTGCGATTAATCCTTTTCTTTTGTTCTATCTCTCATAAGTATATGGCCGATTATTCACCAAGGATTTATTTGCCATGTGACAAAGTTACAAAAAATAGCTTAGTCTTTCCCCCAGTGTAGCACCTTTTACATCGATTAAACTACAGCTCCCATCGTCATCAGGCAATCTGGATTAAAGAAATTACCCTTTACTTTAGGGGTTTATAGCCAGCCCTTCAGAGACGGTTTCTAGGTTGATGATTTATTGAACAAAAGTTAGTAATTAAATATATATGCATATGCACATACAGATGATAGATAGATAGATAGATAGATAGATAGATAGATAGATAGATAGATAGATAGATAGATAGATAGATAGATGATACTGTGTTTCCCCAAAAATTAGAGCCTGTCTTATATTTTTTTTGAACCCTGAAATACGTAAGCGCTTGGCCTTATTGCCATTCACTCAAAAGCCTGATTGGGTTTATTATCAGGAGATGTCTTATTTTGGGGGAAACAGGATAGATAGATGATAGATAGATAGATAGATAGATAGATAGATAGATAGATAGATAGATAGATAGATAGATAGATAGATAGATAGATAGATATAAACACACACATTATACACACACACACACACACACACACAAATGTCTGGGAACGTGACTCTTAGGTGGAAAAGTCTCCATCCTTTTGGTGGTCCACAACATTTCTAGGCTTCAGCATTACTGTCACTCTGAGGTAGCATTGTGGTTGAGCCCTAACAGATGCTAGTGTTCTGGCTGACATTGATTGGGGATTATATATTGCAATGGTAGGAGCATCTTGAGATACTGGATCTGCCCCTGAACACACATCTTCAGTGGCTGGCAAGGTAGGCAAAAGGTCTGACTAAGCTAAACACAGCTGCAGAAGTCCCATTCAGTAAATAAAAGTGCAAGAGGGCAAGTTTTCTACAGAGAATTTTACTATGGTGGGTGGTTCAGCTTTGCTAAAATCCTCTGGTTATGATAAGGATGCATTGCGTTTTTGCACTTCTCCTTCATCCCCACTGTTAAATCTGGCCTTGCTACCAAAATGTGGTTGGAAGGGCTTTCATAATTTAGGTCTATTTAAAACCATTGCCTCTTTCACAGCTAATGGAAGTCAGATCAAGCTCAACAGTTTTTGCCTTACAGGGGATCCTTGACTTACAACAGTTCATTTATAGTGACCGTTTGAAGTTACAGCGGTACTGAAAAAAATGGCTTATTACCGTTTTTCACACTTACAACCGCATCCTCATGGTCACGTGATCAAAATTCAGACGCTTGGCAATTGACCCCTATTTATGACCTTGGCAGTGTCCTGGGTCAAGTGATCGCCTTTTGAGTGCTTCTGATGAGCAAAGTCGATGGCGGCAATCAGTTTTTCCTGCTTCCAAAATGTCAATATTCATACAGCTTTTTATTACCTGTTTTTCATCATGATGGGGGCAATAACCCAGTGTTTGTTTTAATTCTCTCTGTCAGTATTGACTCTCATTGCCTTCTTCCGAGGGTGGAGAAAATGGCTGGGCCAAGGTCACTCAGATGGCTTGGTGCCTGTGGCAGGACTAAAACTCAAAATGCTTAGATGATGCCTTAAACCACTACATCAAAGTAGCTCCCTGTAATTCCCATAAAAATCTATAAAATGTCCCAAAGCTGCCAGGGGTCCCCAAACCTGGCAGCTTTAAGACTTGTGGGCTTCAACTCCCAGAAGTCCACAAATCTTAAAGCTGCCAAGTTTGAAGACCTCTGTTTTAAGCCATCCCTCACTTCAGTTTAATCCAGAGTTATGTGTTTCTCCCTCTTCTTTCACTTCCAAAGCAATTCCTTTTAATTTCCAAAATTGTCCTGCATTTTCTCTTGGAATATTATTTATAGTCTTTGCTCTGTGAACTACAGTTTTTGCCATGATTTTTCTTTTTGTATACACATAATACAATATTATCCTTGCACTTTCCATTTTTTTCCGGCAAACATGCCTTTATATGCCTTCTTTTTTCTTGTTCACCAGACAATTATTTTCATTGTTTCTGTAAATGTAATTTCATATACTTATTTTGCTACTGTTTCCCAAATTGGCAGTTGAAATAAGCAGTAGGGTGCCAGCCCTGCTAACAGCCTTCTGTGTAGTAAGAATCGGGTGCCAATCCATAAACTCTTCTACCAGTTCTGCTGCAATTCTCAGAGGACCAATTATAAGTTTCCCTTTTGCCACTTACAACAAAATTTAGCCCTTGGGAGTGTGAACAGCTCATGACCATAGAATAGAGCTCATTTAAAGGGAGAGCTGTTGATGTATTCTGATGAATTCCTAAATTAAGTTCATTGTTTGGTCTCCATCCTGTAGGTCAGGGGTGTCAAACTATTGCATTGAGGGCCTTATCGCGGCTGTGTTTGACCTCGGGAGGGGTGGGCATGACCAGGATGGGTGTGACCAACTCGACATCACCCTTGTTGGTGGCACCTGTGGTGGGCCTGGGGGGGATCCTCCTGCAGCCCTCTGCCAGCAAAAACAGCCTGGGAGGGCTGCATGCGGCCCTCCCGAGCTCCCATTTTCACTGGCAGAGGCACCATTGGCCAGTCCTTCACTATTTCCAGGGTGGCCCGTGGACCAGATCTAAGCACCCCATAGGGTTTGAGTTTGACACCCCTGCTGTAGCTCAACACATACAGGTAATCTTCAACTTGCAACCTAGTATCAGTGGTTCATGTACTCATATCCTCAGAATTTTCTTCATGTGGTCACCCATAAAGTCAGCACCCAAATTGTACTTGGCAGAGAAAGCAGTTGTGCAGACTGTGATGATGAATAGAACCACCTTGGAAATGACCAAACAACTCTCTTTGCCTTTTGTGTTTTTGAACACAATTCAGGGTGCTTACTAGAGTATACTAAGGCACAGGACAACATGATGTAGGAGAAGAGCAGGAAGAATGAGTAAAGCAATTCATCAGCTGAGAGTCGTTATGTTCCCACCAACCCTTCCTGAATTCTGTGGACCCTTATCTGGTGTGAATAAATTCAGGAATTCAACAGAATTCAGGAAGGGTTGGACTCGACGCCTGTTCTTCTCTTCCATCAAGTTGTCTTAAACACCTAACTTTGGTCTAAGTCTTAACGCATTGTAAGCCGCCTTGAGTCTTCAGAGAAGGGCAGCATATAAATTGGACCAATAAATAAATAAATAAGTCAGGGGTGTCAAACTGGTGGCCCGCGGGCCAGAGGTGTCACGCCCAGGCCACGCCCACCCCAGCTCTGCGAAGGGAAAAAAGATTGCAATTTGTCACGTGACAGCGTGATGCCACGACTTTGACATCCGTGGTCTTAAGTTGTGTAAGGCTTTGTACATTGTAGTCGACTGGATTCTTGTGTTTGATACTTACCTCGTGTGAATACATTCTCACCAGATAAGGGTCAATGGAATTCAGGAAGGATTGGACTCATTCTACATCAAGATATCTAGTCATTGCATAGGATGGAGCAATAAATCTTCTGAACTGGAACTTAATTATGGCCCTGATCCTTCTCGGCTGACATTTATTCCTTTACTGTTTGCTTTGCGTTCTTGGGTCAATAACAGGCGCTGTTTCCAGACCTTGCTACATACATTTTGTTGCAATTACAGGTAGTCCTCAATTTATGACCACAAGTGAGCCCAACATTTATGATGCTAAGTGAGGCATTGGTTAAGTAGGCTTTGCCCCATTTTACGACCTTTCTTGCCACATTTGTTGAGTGAATCATTGCAGTTGTTAAGTGAATCTGGTTTTCCCCATTGACTTTACTTGTCAGAAGGTCGTAAAAGGCCATCACATGATCCCAGGACACTGCAGAGGTCATAAATGTGACCGCTTGGTCAGTTGCCAAGTGTCTATACTTTGATCACATGACAATGGGGATGCTGCAACAGTCGTAAGTGAGAAAAATGGTCATCAATCACTTCTTTTCAGCAATGGTGTAACTTCGAGTGGTCACTAAATGAACGGTTGTAACTTGAGGACTACCTGTACTTTGGTTTTTTTCCCATAATGCAAGTGGAACAAACTGTTGCTGGAATTAAACTAGAACCTCTCCTTGTTGCTGCACAGAGATTTTGAATTATTCCTGCTCACCTAGAATATAAGATTAAATGCCTTTTACGGAAGCTGTGATTGTTTCATTTTTATTACAGGTAATCCTTGACTTGTGATCTATTGCTTAATGACCATTCAAATTATAATGGACTTGCAACCTTTGTCCTCAAAGTTACAAGTGCAGCACTTCCTGTTCCTATAATTGCATTTTGGGCACATGACAACTGACCCATTTATGACTGGTTAAAAGTCTGGAGATTCTCAGTTATCTCAGTCAGGTCATGGTACTCTCAAAGGTGCTTTTTCAGGAGGCAACTGGACTTTCTTGTTTTTCTTTGAAGACATTTCGCTTCTCATCCAGGAAGCTTCTTCTGACTGGATGGTAGGGAATGGAAGATTTTATTTCTCCTTGCAGACAGTTGGTCGTTTGCATGGGTGTGGGTGACCCTGACGACACAGATAAACCTCCAAGCGGCCTCAACGACTCTCTAAAAGAATGCAAATGACCAACCTGTCTACAAGAAGTATAAACCCTTCCATTTTCCACCATCCACTCAGTGCTGAAGAAGCTTCTTGGATGAGAAACGAAATGTCTTGGGCGAAGGAAGGAAAACCAAAGTCCGGCTGCCTCCTGAAAAAGCACCTTTGGGACATATATGACCGGTTGCAATATCCCACTGTTAACGTGACCAGGTTTTGTGACTTTTTTGCCATTTTCTGACATCGGATAAACTGGATGTAATTCACCTGATACACTTAACAGCTGTTGTAAAATCAAGCCTGATCACCTGGTGACTGCAACAACTGACGCCCAAATTTCCCGGCTGTAAGTCGAGGTGTTTAGTACTTGTACGTTTTTGCAAACAATTGGAAATAGGCAGCATGTCCATTTTCTAAGTAAATAAAGTATGTGGTCCTCCATTCCACGTCCCTTAAATCAAACGCATTTGGCTGTTTTTCTTCTCTCGGACAACCGAAGCATCAATTATACTGGGCAAATAGTTTTTGACACCTGTTTTTATGCCTTTATTTCATCCCAGAGTGACCCTGTTTAAAAATACATATATTTTGCAGAGGCCGGTTCAAAGCTGCAGTGGGCATTCTTTCTGGAGTCACTACATGCCTCGCCTTTGTGAAACCCGCCATTAATAACATCTCCTTGATGACATTAGGACTTCCCTGCAGCGCCCTGCTTATTGCAGAACTTAAAAGGTATGTACCGGACTGACTGAGGCAAAGCAGATAAATTATGTTTAATTCATTTATTTAGATCCCGCCTTAATTATTTTTACAAATAACTCAAGGCGGCGAAAATATCCAACACACCTCCTTCCTCTTATGTTCCACACAATCACAACGTTGTGAGGGGAGTTGGGCTGAGTAGGAGGAAGAGGCTCAAGGTCACCCAACTGGCTTTCATGGCAGAGGCAGGACTAGAACTCGCAGTCTCCCACTTTGTAGCCTGGTACCTTACTCACTAGACCAGGGGTCAGCAACCTGCAGCTCTGGAGCCGCATGTGGCTCTTTCACCTCTTTGCTGCGGCTCCCAGTCACTCAAAATATGTGTCACAATGTACAACACCCGCTGGCATGCGATTTATTGAGCTTTTCAACCCCCGGTAGGCCAACCGTGGATAAAATCCAAGAAAAGAAAAGTTTCAGAAGAAAACAGAACGTTTAATTCAACTATATATGCTAGTTTTATGGCCGCTCAGGAAATAGTCAGGCACGGGAAGGGGTTTGTGGCTCCCGGTGTTTTCTTTTCTGTGGGAAACGGGTCCAAATGGCTCTTTGAGTGTTTAAGGTTGCAGACTTCTGCACTAGACCAAACGGGCTCTCCAACGCTGGCATAGTTTGTTCCAGCACAATCTCATCCCATTTCTAGTGGAAAGTTGTCCTTTGGCTTTTTCAGTGGTAGTGTGGTCGTAGGAGAAGTACTCTTACTCTCTTCCCTTCCCCCCCTTTATAAACTTGCTTAATATATAACATAAGGTGAACTTAGTACCTCCTAGTGTAGCAGCACGTGGCCTGAATCCCCTTTTGATACTTTAGAAGCTCTGATGTTAAATACAAAGAATACTCCCCTAAATACATAACATGGACTAGATGCCACAACACGGGACAGCCATCACATCAAAATTCACACCATCTATGGTAAATGTTCAAAAAAGTTCTCATAATTGTAAGTTATGGACCAGTGTAGCAGTGCCATATAAAGCAGAAGCCCCCAACTTTTTAGGCACCAGGGACCAGTTCAGTGGAGAGAGGTTTTTCTGTGGATGGGAGGGGGCGTGGCTTCACATGCTGCCTGCACCCCGCAGATGGGCCTTCGCTTGTTTGCATGGCCCAGTTGCTGGCATGCCACGGCCCAGTGCCGGGGTTGGGGACCCCTGATGTATAGAATACACACATGCAACTAATATAAACCATGTATATACAATACCAAACTTAAACCAAAATTGAACTCATGGAAGAAATCTGACGGATGACAGATTTTCTTCTCAGTAAGCAAAAATCATCTTCCCCCAAGTGTTATTGCAATAATAAATAGCCTTAGATGATGGTATATTGGTGCAAAAGGAAGCAGAACTCTTCAAATTCAAATTTTTAGGTAGAAGGATAAATCCAGTAAGATAAAAGCTATAGCATCTCTTAAAATTGAAATTTGGTTGCTTGCAAGCTTCTGGTCAGCTATGGCCCCAAAAGTAGTGTCTACATTGTTGTGTGGTTTTTGGGCAGAGCTTCGATCAGTCCATCTTGATTTTTTGGACCCTAACCTGTAGACGTTCCTTCCTTTGATATTTATGCCAATCAGTAATTCAACAAAAACTGTATTTTGATTAATAATCCAGGTTGACTTGGCTTGATTTAAACTTCTTGGCTTGTTTAAACTTCCAGTTTTATTCATTTACACTATTGCCGATGTAACTCCCAGTTATCACTTTTCTTTCTAGGTGTGACAATGTCCGAGTTTATAAGCTAGGACTGTTTTCTGGCCTGTGGTGGATGTTGGCACTATTTTGTTGGATTAGTGACAAAGTATTTTGCGAGATTTGGTCATCTTTTAATTTTCCCTATTTACACTGCGTATGGTGAGTCTTCGTTTTAGTCCCCTTTTTAAAGTATTTTCCTTTGCTGGTATGTATCTGCTTTCATTGCAATAGTGGCACAGTTTCTTGGCGTGTTTCATATTAAAACCAAATCTTGCGTTTTGGGTGATTAGTTTGTTCCATGAATCAGTCAAGTTAGATAGCACCAACAAAATAAATTCTGGTAGAAAAATGTATTTCTGCTCCGTCATTTGTATTCTGACAGTAGCATATCAGGGTGTGTTAAGATCCGCAAGAATAAGGAAATTGCTGGGCCTCCTTCCATAACTGGAGGCTGATATTTTTGGTTGGAGGTGCTACATATTTACAGTAGGCGGATCAGGGACACAAGATAGCAGAGGGATTACATAAGGGGCAAAGATTTTTCTGAGATTTTGCAGGGATGCTGTAGCTGGGGTGGAATATTGAGAGAACAGTGCTGGAAGTCTGTTCTAAAGTTTAAACCAGGAGTGTCCAACCTTGACAACTTTAAGATCTGTGGACTTCAACTCCCAGAATTCCCCAACCAGCTATGCTGACTGAGGAATTCTGGGAGTTAAAGTCCACAAGTCTCAGAGTTGTCAAGATTGGACACCTCTAGTTTAATCCATTATTTCCCAGCTACAATCAATGTCTCCTATTTTTATTATCAAATTTCAGAGTCTGAAGATCTTTGAAATCATTAAAAATAGTCCAGTGGTTCCAGATGGCCCACAAACCAAGGATTACCACAATTTCTGCTTCAAATCCTGATTTGAACCCTATTTCCCATAAATCATAGATCCAGTACTCAGAAAAGCAGCTGATTCATATTGTGAGGTCTCAGATCAGCATCTCTGAGAAAGGAAGTTAATTTGCCTTCTTTCCAGAGAGGGAAAAAATTGCCAATACACATATAAAAGTGTTAATAACTCCCCCTGGGCTCTCTCAGTATCCTTGAGTTGAGCCCTGGGATCCAAGCTTGCCTTTGCAATGCACACAGTCCCTTTTACGCCTTGTTTCCAGGGTGCCACAGATGGCAGAACAGTTACTGAACCTTTTCTGCATTGTTGTGTGAGCAATATAAAATTAAAAAAACTTTTACAAAAGCTCTCCATTTCTTGAGAAAGCTTCGCAGTTTTTCTTCATGGCAAAAGTCTGTAAATTTGCCACTTCCACTGACCTCAAGCGATGCCCCTCTTTGTGAAACAATGCAGAGAAGAGCAACAAAAATGATTAGGGGGCTGGGAAACTAAAACATACAAAGAACAGTTATAGGAATTAGTCTAATGAAAAGAAGGACTAGGGGGGACATGACAGCACTTTTCCAATATTTGATGGGCTCTTACAAAGATTTGGGGGGGGGGGTTTTAAACTATTTTCCAAAGCACCAAAAGGCAAGACAAGAAACAGTGGATGGAAACTAACCAAGGAAAGAAACAACCTAGAACTAAGGAGAAATTTCCTAACAAAAAATTTATGGGTGCTCCATCACTGAAGGCTTTAAAAAAAAAAAAAAGACTGGATAACCATTTGTCCAAAATGATATAATGATGGTGAACCTATGGCATGTATGCTAGAGATGGCATGCAGCTCTCTCTCTGGGCATGCAAGCTATCGCCCCAGTTCAGCTCCGCCGCACATGTGCGTGCACCTCCCACAAGCCAGCTGGTCTTTGGGCCTCTGCTGCATATGCATGAGGGGCGGGGCGCATGTGGGGGGGCTGCAGATGCACAGGGGGGGTATGGGAGGGCATGCATGCATGCACGGGGACCACATGCACATTGCACTTTGGGAGTTTGGGCATGTGCGCATGTGTTCACGTGTGCACACCCGTGCTTTGGGCACTCGGTCCAGAAAAGGTTAGCCATCACTGATATAGGGTTTCCTACTCTAGCAGGGGGTTGGACTAGAAGACCTCGAAGGTCCCTTTCAAATCTATTATTCTATGTTCTAAGACCTGAAACCAAAGCAAACCTCAGTCCTTTTGCTTCTCTCTTTTCCAGGCACATCCTCATCTGTATTGCCGCATACCTGGGCTGCGTCTGCTTTGCCTATTTTGATGCTGTCTCCGAGATCCCCGAACAAGGCCCCGTCATCAAATTCTGGCCCAGTGAGAAGTGGGCATTCATCGGGGTGCCCTACGTCACTCTCCTCTGTGCTCACAAGAAGTCTCCCCTCAAGATTACTTGAAAGGGAACGGAAGCATCCTGTCCTTTTTACCTGCTGTTTTTCTCCAAAAGGCCTGAATCTCTAGTGGGAAGATTGCCCAAGGGGTGTCCTTGCGCAAGCAAAGGACACCTGATGAGGTGGCCAGAACAGAATCTCAAAAAAAAAAAAAAAAAAAGTTAGTTCTGAGTGGCCTAAGAAATGCCTGAATCCGTACGACAAGGAAGCACGGAAAGCAGAAAGCCCGAATTTCCACAAGCGTACCTCCTCCCCCCCCCCAACCCCCCAAAGTAAAGCAATTTCACTTCTGTTTTGACTGCCTGTCACACTGCCTCAGTGGGCAGGGAACTGGGTGACATCTTACCCTGCCACATTAAGCAAGGAAGAATGGAAAAAACGGGTGTGTGTCTCTGCGAGTTCGTTGATGGCTGTGTTCTGGTTGGGAAATAATCACCAGATTTGTGTATTAAGGATTTAATAGAATTGCTTTGCAGATGTCCCTCCTTTGCTGCCGGTGTATATTTACACATTAATTGCGCAAATGAAATCCCTTTAAACTCTGCGGTCAGTTTAAGAGGGGAACAATCCTTGAGAAGCTGGCTCTCTTCTTAATCCATCAAAATACCATAAACATACGGCAATGTGGGTTTTTTTTAATCCAAATATAATAGTTCACTTGTTGGAGGCTTGTTTACTACAGTTCAGAAAATAAAGATGTAGGAGAAAAGTCAGTGAAGGAATAAAAATTGTCTGGTGGTGAGGCTTTAGTCGGTCTCCAGGCAGTTAAGTCGTATTTCAGCCGAGTTCTCAGAAGGAGAGCAATTCAGCAATCATCTACCAGATTTCTGCAAAAAAAACAAAAAAACAAAACACGAGTTTATCTCTCAATCTCTATTTTAATTCCATGTTCTTTGCAAGCAAACAAATGAACTTGGAAAGGTTTTGAGTTTAATTATCCGTCTGGGTTTGTTTTGCCTCTTGTTACCATGACACACTTAGTTAGAGTTAGTTATGTAGAGAGCAATCAAGCCTCGTTATACACTTCCATTTTTAAGCAGATGTAACTAAATTTCAAGGGCAGCGAAGAATCAGTGCTTTGGCTTGTGCAGGTGTTTGAAAACTTCTTAAATAGTGCATGAGTTGGGGTGTTTCCCAGATTCTGAAATATTTGTTAAAATACATATCAGGGATTCAGTGAAATCAAAATGGTGCTCGTGGCCACATGGTTAAAAGTTAAGCCCCTCCCCCCTTTTTTTTCTTTCGTGATGCAGGAGAAAAAACGGGCTTCAATTGTATACTCACTATTATTATTAATTTTTTTGACTGACCTTGTAGATGATCCTGCAGTGAGTCCTATGAATTTGGAGCTTTTAACGTCACTTTTTAAAGAATCCTCTCTTTTGTATTTAAACGCTTTAAATTTAAGATGCAGGCTAATATAAGATGAGATGCCCTATAAATAATCGGCCATGGCTTAGTAGTTTGGGTGGAAAAGGAAAATACAGTCTACAAATAACTTGGTTTGTTTTCTAGCATACGCAAAAAAACAAAAGCAGGCATTTCTATCCCTGGATACAAAGCCAAGAGATAGTTGTAAACAAGGAAGGAAAAACACTTCTTGCATCAAAAGTTTCTCAATTGCTGATGGACCAAGCTGGGTAAATATCTGTGCTTGATTGTGGAATTGAATTGGACGTTTTGTTCCTTTCTATTCCATTTGGCTGTGACTGCTCAGTTCCTTGATGCATTGCCAGAAATGTTGCATGGAGCATTAAATAAATGGGGCCAACTTTCCCAGTTGGGAGCCCACTGGCTGTGTGGAACTTTTCCAAAGTGAGTTGATTGAGACAGCTTTATCACTGTGGGGAAGCTCTGGACCGGCCTACTTCCATGCCTGTTTGTGAGTGAGTGCCGCAAGGCTCTGTCAGCACGGCCTGCCCCGTTTTAGGAGAAGATAATTCAGTGCTCCCCCTTTGAGGTACAGTGTTTGGTTCCTGTAGTCGAAGAATGGAAGACACATCAGTATTTTTCAAAACCAAGGCAGTCTACCTTAGTGAGTATCAATAGAAGTTTCCTCCTATGACTTGAGGCACATTTCATTGGCCAACCGGTGGCAAAATGAGTGCAGATGAAATCGCCAGCACAGCAGATGATACAGTTGTATTTTGCCAGTTCCTCCCCTATCTCTTGCCATCTGATTACCAGCAAAGACTTTAATCCCATACAGTTTTGAGTGTTGGGACAAGCTCTGAATTCTGAGTGATTTGAGGCAGCTATTTGAGGCCTTTATGTTGTTATAGGAGTGGATAGGCAAGGGGTTCACTCTGCTTGTTAGCTAGTTATTGGTATTCTTAAATGATTACCAAGGGTTCACACCCATTTTGCTGCTAGGTGTTGCAGGTTCATTGGGAGGACTTCGAAAAATTCAGTGACCGGCAAAAATGGGATGAATATTGTGGAAAAGCAGAAGGTTAAAGGATGATGTTTCCCCTTTTTTAAACAAAACAATTAGGGAATTTGTCCCGCTGAAAATTGACAGTTGTACGTCAGTGAACCAGCAACAAAATTTGTAGTGTTCTGGATATTGTAAAATGCGTGCTAAAAGCCCACAGATCTCTTTATTTTTATTTTATTTTATTTAAAAAGTTACCTATTTCTCCCTTAGTTTGCAGTTCTCAGTTGCTATTACTATCAAGCTTTCGAATCTTGAAATATTTGTTTACAGGGTTACAAGAAAATAAAAATGGAATCAGCAATACTTCTTATCAAATTACTTTAGCAATTTGGGACACAAGCTTTTAAGTTTGGGAAATAATGTTTTTAGGATTAGATGGTCTCATAAAATTATTTAAGTATTTTCTTAGATGCTCCCGATGTTTTTTGTCTTGTATCAGCAACATTTTTTAAAAAAAATTACAACTTCTGGTAATCATCTACTTATATTTGACGTGAAGTCAGCATCTGTTTGAAGAAGAGCACAAGGCTGTATAGATAATCGGAAAATACAAAAATGAACATTTATGAAATGTAAAAATTCTTTATTGTATGTGTCTCATTTTGTGAGGGGAAAGGATTTTTCTTGTAAACAATCGTGGGACACTGTTTAGTTAGGGTAACTAGTATCCAGTTGTTCAGTTATACCAACAAAAAAGTATTTTCCAGCTCATTCTTGGGGGGGGGGGGGAATGTGAATTTTCTTGGCTTTACTTGCAACTGTGGGGTTATTTCTTTCTCTTAAATGCTTTTATGTATAGCACGTTCTGTAGTGACATGCTGAGAACACATTTTCATATGGCTGCTTTGTTTGTTTTTTAAAGGTTAGGAGATCCGATCATTCTCAGGTATATAATAATAATGAGTTTGAAAGCATCTGTGCTCTCTTCTTTCCTTTATACATAATAGTGACAAACTTTCTCTGGGATGTAAACACTTGATTAAGGACTGTAACGCATTGTAAGCCGCCCTGAGTCTCCGGAGAAGGGCGGCATATAAATTTAAAAAAAAATTTAAAAAAGGACTCAAGTTTGGTATCTTGATGATGTTTTGAAATTCAGTAAGCTTTTATGCAAAATCCACTCCGTTTTCTGTTGATGAACAAGTGACTTCATTCTTGTATTGTAAAAATGTACTGATACTACATTTGAAACATCTTTCTTAAAAGTGAGTTTGAAATACAAGCGATAAACTAGAAAAGTAGTCTCCACTCTTCTATTCTGTACCCTTACCAATAAAACACTTTTGATCATGCCCTCCCAATATATGTATTTTTATTGATTTATATGATATATCATGTAATACGATGATTTCCCTGTTCTTTGTACCAATATGTACATTATAAAACAGACTATATATTTTGTATACTCTTAGACTAGATTAATTTCCTATTTTTGGATAAAAATAAATGCAAATAGATACTTTAATATTTTCTTACTGAACAAAATACATTTTTCACACCCCTGGGGTATAGGCATACCAGTTTGGAAACTACAGATGCAGAGAACTGGATATATATGCAATTCCTGTTTTTATTTTGTAGTCCCACGAGTTCTTGCGTGCAGGCAGATATTTCTTGCACATATTCCACTATATTCTTGTTGCTACTTTGTCATGCAGTTGTTTGCAGACAGTCTGCACGATCATCTTGCAGCTCATATCTAGGATTTGCTGTCTTATTATTTGTGGATAAACAGATTCACGGTCTAAGAAGGAGCCTGGATAGCTCAACAGACTAAAAGCCTGTTATTAACATTCAGCTGTCTGCAATTATTGCAAGTTTGAATCTCGCCAGGCTCAAAGTTGACTCAGTCTTCCATCCTTTCTAAGGTAGGTAAATTGAGGACCCAGTTTGTGGGGGCAATAAGCTGACTTTGTATAAAATATACAAAAGTATGAAGGCTATTGCTTAACGCATTGTAAGCCGCCCTGAGTCTCCGAAGAAGGGCGGCATATAAATCTAATTTTTTAAAAAAGAACTGGTGTGACCAATGATTTAAGAGTGATTAAGGTAGCATCCCAAGAACATGGCTTCAGGCGCGGCCACAGCACGGAAACGGCATTGGTCGCCCTAGTGAATGATCTCTGGTGGGCCTGTGATGGGGGTTGTTCATCCTGGTCCTTCTTGACCTCTCGGCGGCTTTCGATACCATTGACTATGGTATCCTATGCAGCGACTCGGGGTTGGGGATAGGAGGCACTGTGTTGCAGTGGTTCTCCTACCTCTCGGGTCGCTCGCAGTATGTATTGGCGGGGGCTCAGGGATCCTCCCAGAAGCCTCTCACTTGTGGGGTGCCTCAGGGATCGGTTCTCTCCCCCTTGCTCTTTAACATCTATATGAAGCTGCTGGGTGAGATCATTCCTGGCTTCGGGTTAAGGTATCACCAATATGCGGATGATACCCAGCTTTACATCTCTACCCTGGGGATGCCCTTTCTGTGATGTCCCGCTCCTTGGAGGTGGTGCGGGTTTGGATGGGTAAGAACAGGCTCAGACTGAATCCCTCCAAGACAGAGTGGCTGTGGGTGCCGGCATCTCGGGATCCTGAGATTACATCTCTAGTGATCGGTGGGGAGACTATCGCCCCATCCGATAGGGTTCGCAATCTGGGTGTCCTGGATTCTCGGCTATCGTTGAATGACCATCTGACGGCCGTAACCAGGGGGGCCTTCACGCAAGTACGTCTTGTATGCCAGTTGCGCCCTTTTTTGGACCAAGATGCCCTCACCACGGTCACCCATGCCCTGCTTACTTCTCGGTTGGATTACTGTAACGCCCTCTACATGGGGCTGCCCTTGGGACATATCCGGAGACTCCAGTTAGTCCAGAATGCATCCGCGCGGGTAGTTATGGGGGCTTCTCGTTACTCCCATGTTACACCTCTCCTGCGCGGGCTGCACTGGCTACCGGTTCTCTGGGTTCGTTTCAAGGTGCTGGTTTTAACCTGTAAAGCCCTACATGGCTTAGGCCCAGGGTACTTACAGGACCACCTCCTGCCTTCCTCCCATCGTCCAGTGCGCTCCCATAGAGTGGGCCTCCTCCGGGTGCCGTCAGCCAAGCAATGTCGGCTGGCAGCCCCCAGGGGGAGGGCTTTCTCTGTCGGAGCCCCGACCCTCTGGAATAGTCTTCCCACCGATCTCAGGATGGCCCCCGACCTCCTCCTTCTGCCGGGGATTAAAGACATGGCTGTTTAAAGAACATTACGATTGTGGGGTTATACAGCCTTTTTAGAATGATTTTAATGAATTTTAATGTGTTTTAATTGTGTTTATTATGATTTGTATTTATGATTGTTTTTGTAAGCCGCCCTGAGTCCTTGGGGAGAATGGCGGCATATAAATCACATAAAATAAATAAATAAATAAATAATCTTAGACAATAATATTAATGAAATAATGGACCCTGGACTGAGAAAGAAAGGACGTCACAGTTTCGTTTTGGAGATTTTACCTCACTTGAGGTTCAACACGATCTGTAGCCATCTTCCTGGCCACCCTATTTAAATGCTCAAGAGTGAGACAGTGTGGTTCTCTTCCTATGACCTTGTTAGTGGCAGAGAAATTCTTCTGCTAGAGTATCCATCATTTGTGGGCAATTCTTTGAAAATATGCATTAGTTTGACTTACTTCCTTCTGCCATAAATAGCATTTCTCCCCCTCCTGTTCCCGCCCCCCCCAACCCTGGGGACGTCTGTTCAGCTGAAAGAGATGGACTGGCCCAGAGACACTCATGGCTGAGAGGGACAGGAACATGGATCTACCCAATTCAAATTCAACACTTTTTAATTCCTGTTCTAAATTATGCCATGGAATGGAATGGAAACAGAAACAGAAATATGGCGCCTTCAGACTGGGCAGTCCTATTCCTACAACACTGATCTTGTAGACTGGACTCCGGCTGCACAATATGGGAGTCAGAAAGGTGAGGATCGCTGAGCGGGAGGCAAGCGTGTGGGGGAGGCGATGCAAGCATAGCACCCCCCCATCTAAGACTGGAAGGGTCAGGCTGTGTTGTCCTTTGTGTGTGTGTGGGGGGGGGGGTGTTCATTGACACTCCATTGCTGTGGCAGTGCATTGGTTATTTGTACCCTATGACCAGTGGTGGGATTCAGCCAGTTTGCACCACTTCGGGAGAACCAGTTGTTAACTTTCTGAGCAGTTTGGCAAACTGATTGTTGGAAGAGATCATTAGGGCAGAGAACCGGTTGTTAAATTACTTGAATCCCACCACTGCCTATGACTATCATTAAGTGTTGTACCTTATGATTCTTGATGAATGTATATTGTCCTTTTATGTACACTGAGAGCACATGCACCAAAGACAAATTCCTTGTGTGCCCAATCACACTTGGACAATAAAGAATTTTATCTATCTATTTGGTAAAGTCTCTCGGGGTGGTTTTAACCACCCTCTGCCTGTGTTTCTCTCTCTACACAAATGTATATTCCCCACCTGAACCCCCCAAGGCGCTGTGATGCTCGAGAGGTCACCTTTGTGATACAGGCAGCCCTCGTCCTATGACCACAATTGAGGCCAAAATGTTGCTAAGTGAGAAATTTTAAATGAGTTTTGCCCCATTTTACGATTTTTCTTGCCACATTTGGTGAGTGAATCACTGCGGTTGTTAAGTTAGTAACACAGTTGTTGTGAATTTGGCTTCCCCATTGACTTTGTTTGTCAGAAGGGGATCAACATGGCTCCTGCCACCGTCATAAATATGAGTCAGTTGTCAAGCATCCGAATGTAAATTACATGTTCACAGGGAGGTGATGATGCAGTGGTCGTAAGTGTGAAAAATGGCACTTATTACGGCTTTTTTCACTGCCGTAATAACTTCAAAAGGTCACTAGATGAACTGTTTTAAGTCAAGGACTACCTGTCCGTTCAGACTCTCTTGCCTTTGCCCACAATCACTGCGATGTGTGTTCTTGATCATATTACCTCACTCGTCTTCGTTACAAAATAAGCTTTTGGTGGGACGGGCGGTCTATTGGTGGCCCGTGAAACAGTGCGTTAGCCTTCAGATGACCAAAACCTACTGTGTTTGTTACTGCAGTTCCCTTCTGGCCTTTGTGTGAGAAGGAAGCACTTCATTCCACAAGAGGGCAATGTTGAGCTAAATTTAAACTTTTCCATTCATTTTTGCAATGACTGCAACTTAAGGAGTAGCAGAAGCAGCACAATAGTCCTGTACCTATAAGGTACATTTCACATATACCATTCATTTAGCATTTCACATGCAAAAAATAAAAAAAAAGGCTAGTTCTCCAAGCAAATCTGTTGGGAAGAGTTTCTTCTTCCTTCTGCCTCTCTTGCCTATTCTCTTTTCGCTCCTCTTCCTGAAAACTCAACTACAGAGAGGTGTCGATCTGAAGAGGATCATGAGGGCAAATCAGGAAACAATTCACACTATTTGGAACTTGTGACTCTGCATGTGGACTCTTGCTTGCTTAAATATAGCTTTGTTCTGATACTTTATGGAGTTTCAGAGCCTCCCCAAATTTGAACACTACCTAATCCTGAAGCTAATGGCTGAATGGCAGGTATCCACATCCTATTTACTGTAACGATCAATGGCAAAATGAGCGAACTGGTTTTTTCGTATAGAAGGAACTGATTTTTCTGTACTGATTTAACATTATTTGCAAAATGATGTTCTTGCCCTTCCATAAATGGCTGAAAGTAATGTAAGTTGCATCGGTTTTGATGGTGGGATGACAGCCAAAGATATGTAAAAGCAATTCCGGGCTTTTTATTGTCCTATTTTAGAATAGATTTTAATAGGGTCAGTAAATGAAATGCACTTTGCAGGAAGAACTGAAAAGTGCAAGTCAACCCTTTCTGAAAGAACGTAGATCTGACAGGTCCATTTCTTTCAGTGAAGTTATGACAATGAATATAATAGCTGAGCATTTAATCCCCCCCCCCTTTTTTAAAGCTGAAATCCCATCTCTAGGTACTTGGGAGATAATACCTCTGATTTAGGAGGTTATATACAATGTCCTCCTAAAGGACATATATACATTGTCCTACAAAGGACAATGTTGGCTGGCGACCCCCCAGGATAAGGGCATTCTCTGTGGCCGCACCGACCCTCTGGAATGGGATACCCACCGAGCTCCGGATGGCTCCCGATCTCCACACTTTCCGTACTGGCTTGAAGACCTGGCTTTTTCACCAAATTCCCTGACCAGACATGGGGTTTTAATTTTGGGGATTTAAATTTGGATTGTAGTTTAGTTTTTATCATTGTTGTTTTAATCTATGTGAGCCGCCCCGGTCCCACGGGAGAAGGGTGGCATATAAATTTTAATAATAAAATAATAATAATAATAAAATAATATATATTGCATTCACTAAGGGCATTGCTCTGATCTATATTAACATAACATTTACATGTGAATAACACCGGAGGAGTGAAACATTCTGCGCTATAAGATAATGCACATAGATCCCAGCGTTATTTAGCCAAAAAATGGTAAGTAATATTAGCGAGATAGAGCAGTTTGTTCCAAAGTTGGCACCTGTCACTCACAGATAATGTAGCCGTCTGACAAATGTGTAGTTCTGGAATGGGCTGACATGCCCCCTAAAGCATATCTAAATCACCCCATGCTGAAAGGCCTGAATAAATGGAATGTAGCTTTTTGTTTCCCAACAAATCCTCTCCCGTGTAATCCCATTTATGCAATCGCACAATTGCCGCAAACTAGACGGCCTTTCATTCTGCCAGGAGTCATTAGGGAGATGGGTTTGCCCGCTAGATCAGTTCTGATTTGCTGGCTAGTCCCGAAACAGCAGAAACGGACAAAGCAACGATCTCTTTCTTCCAAAGGAGATGGCTTTCGGTTGTCCTTTGTCTTCTACAAAAACCAGGGAGGAAACCCAACAAAAGATCAAGTGAGGCAAGCTGGCCTGCCTATCAACATCCAACCAGGTGGCCCAGATGGCTCCTCTCCAAGGCACGGTCTCTGCAATGTACTTTGAACGTGTGCTCTTAGACGCAAGTGGATATTAAGCAGCTAGTTAAGTTCGATGACGAATTTTACTTGGAACGATTTCGGTGGTGGCCTTCCACTGACTTTTTTCATATTAAAAACAAGATCTATTACTGTGATGGGGAACCTATGGCACGTGTGCCCGACATGGAACACAGCGCCCTCTCTGATGGCCTGCAAGCCATCACCCCAGTTAAGTTCTGTGCATACGCACGTGCCTCCCACCAGCCAGCTGGTCTTCAAGTCTCTGCCATGCATGCATGGGGGGTGGGGGTATGCATGCATGCGTGGAGGGGCGGGGTGCATGCAGGAAGCCGTGGGTGCATGTGCAGGGGCCATGGGTGCATTGCATTTTGGGGGTTCAGGTGCGCACACTTTGGGCACTCGGTCCTGAAAAGGTTAGCCATCACTGATCTATTTTATAGCTAATGATTTAACTTCGTTCTTGATTTAATAAGGGAGTTTCTTATTAAAACTTTCCCCATGTTCAAGGTTACTTGGTTTCCTGCCTGACACTCGGAAAGGAAACTTGGTTTTCTGCCAGAGCCGGGGGTTGATCTAGAACAGTGATGGCTAACCTTTTTGCCATTGAGTGTCAAAAGCGGGGGGAGCGCGGTGAGGTCACATGCAAGTGTGCCCACATCCATAATTCTATGCTCCCCACCTCCCCGTGCTCCCTCCGCTTTTGGCACGTGATGGCACGGTGGGCCCGGGTGGCCCATTTTTTGCTCTCCCCAGGCTCCAGAGCCTTTCTAGGAGCCCGGGGAGGGCAAAAATGACCTTCCCCACCCCCTCAGAGGCCCTCCGGAGGCCGGAAACAATGTGTTTCCTGACTTCTAGTGGGCCCAGAAGGCCCGAAAATCAACTGGCTGGTGCATGCAGGCATGCCGGAGCTGAGCTTGCGTGCCCACCGATACGGCTCCGCATGCCACCTGTGGCACCCATGCCATAGGTTCGCTATCACGGGTCTAGAAGATCTCCAAGGTCCTTTCCCAACTCTTGTTATTTTGTTCCTCAGCTACACAGCTAGCTTTCGTTTCAGCATTGGCACATACGTTTCTTGAGTTCTGCATTTCTAAGTTTGGGGCAGGAAAGTATCTATCTTTCTGATTTTTCCCTTTTGTGCTGAACTGGGAGATAGGTCCTTGGTAGAAGGGCTCCAAACTCAGCTGAACAGACAGGAAGGATCCCAGATGGATTTTAGAAAGGCTTGGATGAAGAAGTCTGAGGGGTCCTTGGAACTCTCTGAGCTTGGCTTTATTCTTGCTGATGTTTCATTACCAACCAGGTAATGTCCTCAGCCCGTGAGATTTTATATTAGAATAGAATAGAACAGAATAGAATTTTATTGGCGAAGTGTGATTGGACACACAAAGAATTTGTCTTGGTGCATATGCTCTCAGTGTACATAAAAGAAAAGTTACGTTCATCAAGAATCATAAGGTACAAGTCATATTATCTTCTGTAGGAAGTTAGCACTCACCCCTTTTCTAGAAGAAAGAAATATTTTAGGAAATATTAAAAAGACAGAATATTATATTTCCCTGGATGAGAAATGGAGAAACATGTTTTAAAGACAAAGCAGCTTCCTGCAGCTTCCTGCCCCCCCCCCGACTTTGTCAATGGGCCATTGAGCAAGTTCACTCATTTCCCCCCACCTTTGTCAATGGACCATCATCTGCAACACAATAGGACCCATCTAGCAACAGAAACTCACTAGCAACAGAAACTCACCACATGGCAAGGCTCAAGCAAGCTTGGGGGACAACCTACAAAGTTAGCTAAGACCCCCACCCCCTGGGAGTCTCACAACCAATCAGGATACATTTCTTATACAGGAACAGGAAACTATGAAGTGGGGCACAATAGAGGGCATAAAACCAAGGCATTCCCAACATCTCACCCTTTTTTCTACTCAGGAACTCAAGCCATGTAATTCTGCTCAGGAACACGCGCCATGTGCTCCTGTTCAGGAACTCAAGCCATGTGATTCCTGTCCACCATTAAACCGTCTTTCCAAGCAGTCTCCATGTTTCCAGTGTCTTTTTACCCCACTTGGAACTGAATCCAGATGGACATTTCTTCCAACATTTCCCATCCTGTTTAAAACAAATGGTGTGTGTTTGTTTTTCAAATAAACATTTCAAGTTGGACAATTCCCTCTGCTTCTTGTTCTAGGACAGGGATGTCAAACTGATGTCGTCACGTCATCATGTGACATATCGTGACTTTTCCCCCCTTTGCTAAATGGGATGGGCATGGCCAGTGTGTGATGCATCTGACCCATGGCCCGCGAATTTGACACCCCTGTTCTAGGACATTGTGGAAAATGAAATTCGATATTCTGGACACCCCAGAACAGTTTATGAATGAAGCAGGCCTGTAGGCTTCCATACGTGAATACAGATAGACTTCACTTAAGCACTGCCCTGTTCAATGACTATGCAAAGTTATGAAGGCACTGAAAAATTAATTTTACGACCATTTCTCACACATACGACTGTCAAAGCCCATCTATGCTCATGCAATTGTCATTTGGGCACTTTGCAACCGACAGGCATTTATCCTTATTGCAGTGTCCCATGGTCACATAATTGTTTAATGTTTTTCATATTTTCATATGAATAATTTTCACATTTCACATTCTGGCTTCTGACAAGCAAAGTCAAATTGAGAAGCAGGCAATAAAATCACAGACATGTAAAGTCTCGTTTAATAATTTGTAGTGATTTGCTTCACAATAGTGGCAGAACTGATACTGTAAGCCCATCATGATTTGACATTTCACTTGGCGACTGGGTCGCTAAGTGTTACAGTTGCTGGTCCTAATTGTTGCAAAGTGAGGACTCTGTACACTTTTAGCATTGTTTGTAACCATACGTATGGACAAAAGTCTTGCAGTGAGGACAAAGGTTCCTGCCTAAATGAGGAACTCTCTGAAAATATTTGAAGCTGTTACTTGAGTGCTTTGAGTACCACTCTTTTTTCAGAGTAAAAGGTAAAGGTTCCCCTCGCACATAGGGGGCAGTGCTCATCTCCGTTTCAAAGCCGAAGAGCCAGCACTGTCCAAAGACATCTCTGTGGTCATTGGCCGGCATGAGTAAATGCCAAAGGCACACAGAACGCTGTTACCTTCCCACCAAAGGGGGTCCCTATTTTTCTACTTGCATTTTTTACATGCTTTCGAACTGCTAGGTTGGCAGAAGCTAGGACAAGTAATGGGAGCTCATCCCATTACGTGGCACTAGGGATTGCCGACCTTCCAATTGACAAGCTCAGCGTCTTAGCCACTGAGCCACTGCGTTCCCAGTTTTTCAGAGAAGTAATGGAATTAATTGTCATGCTCAGTGTCCCCACATTTGGAACCAGTAGGTGCAGAAGTCTTTTCCAAAGACTAAAGCTCTTGTAAGAAATCTAGAGAAGAGAAACATTTAACATTCCAGCATCAAATTTACTAAGTCTGCCGTGTTCTGCCACACCAATCAATCCAGCCTTATTAAAAAGTAGCAGAAAACGGAGTATTAGGTATATTTTAGTGAAAAGAACAGACGAAATCCAATGCTTCAAGGTACTCCCAAGGTTTCCGAAATAAAATAAGGTTTTAAAAATTATGTTAGCTTTAGTCACAAATAACATGATTACATCCACAGTGCAGTGCAGAACAGCTGTTTCAACACATTTGATGAGCGCTAAATCAGGCCAGGTGCTATCGGTCCAAAATGCATATATGCCAAAGTGAAAAACCACATGGCTAGGAAATAAATAAAAAATGGATGATTCACCGACACATAATGGTTTGACCCAATTGTTTGTGCCACATGAACTGAGCTTCGTGTTAGCGTTCCTTCTGAATCTGCAATGGGACATTGGATTTTGCAACATAAGCTTCAAGTACATTGTATACAGGGGTGGGTTCTAAAAATTTTTACTACCGGTTCTGTGGGCGTGGCTTATTTTGTGGGTATGACTTGATGATCATATGACAATTCTTTAGGATTTAGCAAAGGGACTGGTCTACTAGGCTTTTAACTGCTTGCAAAGCTTTACCAGTCTACCCATTTATTTTTGCAGGCACTGGTCTAGCCATTTATTTTTGCAGGCATCAGTCTATTCATGTATTTTTGGAGGCACCGGTCTATCCATTTATTTTTGCAGGCACCAGTCTACTCATGTATTTTTGCAGGCACTGGTCTACCCATTTATTTTTGCAGGCATCGGTCTACTCATGTATTTTTGGAGGCACCAGTCTATCCATTTATTTTTGCAGGCTCCGGTCTACTCATTTGTTTTTGGAGGCATCGGTCTACCCATTTATTTTTGCAGGCACCGGTCTACTCATGTATTTTTGCAGGTACTGGTCTACCCATTTATTTTTGCAGGCACCAGTCTACTCATGTATTTTTGCAGGCATTGGTTTACTTATGTATTTTTGCAGGCACTGGTCTACCCATTTATATTTGCAGGCACCAGTCTACTCATTTGTTTTTGGAGGCACCAGTCTACCACCAAACTGCCTTTTACCACTGTTCAGCTGTAGGGCAGCCCTTTGAAGACCCGCGGCCAGACTTTAAACATTTTTTTTCCTTATAGCCCATCAGTTGGGACTCAGGAGGCAGCACTAGATTGGGGGTGGGACCAAATAAAAGGTAAGAATAATGCAGGGGGAGGGCAGAACCAGTTCAATGACATCATATTATCACTGCTACCGGCTCGGTGGAACCAGGCTGAACCTGGAGGAACCCACCACTGGAAGAAATAATTAGGGCAGGTTGTTAAATTATTTGACTCCCACCACTGGAAGTAAGGTAATCAAGTCTTTTCGTGCAGGGGTTCCCAATTCGTGGTCCATGGACTAGCACCAGTCTGTGGCATGCCAGAAACCAGGCCATTCAAATTAGCGAAGCCCCATCCATGGGATTGCAGGCAGCACATGAAACCAAACCCCCACCGGTCCATGGATAAACCTCTTTCCATGGAACCATTCCCTGGTGCCCAAAAGGTTGTGGGGGGGGGCTGTTTTAGTGTATGGTGAGAAATGTAACTATTGTCTATTTGGGGTTTGCAATAGTTAAGCAGATAGTTAACTATTAAGTTAAGCAGATTTTTCGCTAATGACTGAAATCGATGCTAGTAACCTAAACTGCTGCTGCTTTGAGCAATGGGAATACTTAAAATTTTGCCCTTGGATTATTGTAGCATGTACTGCTGGTTACAGATTTTTTTTAGAAAAGAAAAACAAACATAAAAATTACTGCTAAGAAAGCTAAAAGACGTCAGCGTTTGCAAGGCAGCTCACACTTCCAAATTAAATTTCACAAGTGCAAATATTATTAGCTTCTGCAATGTAATAAAATGTATGCTCCAAATAACTTGGACCCTTTTGGATACAGGAAGTCCTCGGCTTACAGCCCTTTGTTCAGTGACCCTTTTGATCACGTGGGTCAAAAGATCCCGTGATCATGTTTTGCAAGCTTCTGACCAGCGAAGTCAATGGGGAGGGCAGATCCACTTTACAACCACGTTACTAACACAACAGTGCAGTGAATCGCTTAACAAGTGTGATAAGAAAGGTCGTAAAATGGGGCAATCCTCATTTAACAACTGTCTCCCTTAGCCATAGAAATTTGGGGCTCAATTGTGTTTTTAAGTTGAGGACTATCTGTATTACTTCGTATAGTGAAGCACGTTGCAGGCTTTGGGAGAGATTTAAGGAGGTCCCAAATGCAAAAGCAGGGCTTTACTGAACTGTACAACTTTCAGCAAGCTGCAGAAAATGCCGTTCCAAGTGTACTCACTTGATCCTTCAAGAATCACTTCCCTGTCTACAGCTGCTTGTAGAACACAACAGTTTCTTGCTACCTTGTTCCGTTAAGGAATAGGTTTGAGCTGAGGAGATTCTGTGGCCATCCTCCACCTTCTCGGAAGGCTTTGGGTAGGGTGCCTGTCATGAAATAAGCCTAATGACAGCCGATGTTAAGGCCATCTTATGCTAATTATGCTATTTTTGTTTGCCGTCTTATGCTAATGAGCTATTTTTGTTGGGTGGCAAGGACAACGACTGGCTCACCAGAGGGAGGCATAAAGTCCAACCTAACCAGTTGTTTACCTGGAACTGCAGACCTCTGAAAATGACATAATATTACCCATGAGTCTAAATCTCTCTCCCTCTCCCTCTCCCTCCCTCCTTCCCTCCCCCCCTCTCTCCTGAGCATCAATTCAGGGGATATTTCTGGACTGTCTTGATTTAGAGAGCACAGTTCCGTCCTGGCTGCTAAGCGGCTTTTACCTAAAAATATCAAGGGCCAACTTGGCTACCGTTAATTGGTCCTCTGCAGATTTCAATCTTCTCTAAGTTGTGCAGCATGACCTAAAAGTGGAGGGCAGAATTGCATGCTACAAAAATTGGAGGTGCCTTCTGCAAGAACCAGCCATCTCACATCTTTCTCCCTCCCTCCCTCCCCTCCCTCTTATTACCATTCTGTTTGAACTGAGACAAGGAAAAGGAAAAAAAAAACACCACCACCAAAGTCTTGTTTAAATCATTCCCTTAAAAAAAAAAAGTATTCATTTATTTATTGTACTTAAAAGGTTTTAAGTTATACAGAGCGCCTGATGAGACACAGTTGCCAAGAATACAGAGCAGGAGTGTGGAAAAACTGTACGCAAACCACAATGATTAAAATCCAGCATTTATAGCCATACATTCAAGAAGGTGGTAATATATTTATATACCAAGCTTTTTTTTTACAACCCTGTTTCATGGTAAAAAATAGTAATTCTATCGTACTATTTTCATACAATATCTAACAATAAACACACATAATAAAATCAGTATCAGGGGATAGCATACATTTTGTTATCTTAAGATATTAACCAAGAATCCATAGCTTCAAATAAATATTTCCCCTTAAATTAAATTCCCTTGGGCTTTAGGATTGTCATTTTCAATGTTTCATCACACACCTCTTTATTGACCCCGTGAAGTGGTCCTTCCAATGAAATCTACAGGCTATTTGTTTGGGAGCAGTCTACTAATTTTAAGAGCGGAGATGCAATGCCTTAAATTATTTTCACAGTGATTAAAGATGACCCCTGCTGGTTCTGAAAAAAACCACATTTATCTGAAGCACTAAACTGAATTCAAAAGTAAAATAGTTCAAATTACGTTGCTTCTCTATATTCAAAATATAACGAGAAATTGATTGTGCATGCAGAGATTTTTTCACTGACAACACAAATTATTATTCCAGCCCGAATTCTGGAATAATATAAATGTGTGTGTATATGTATGTGTAGGGATGCATGTATGATTTCAACTGGGATGCAAGCAGTTTTATTCAAACTAAAAAATCAGTGATATTTGGGGATTGCTCGTGGAAGCTTTTCAGAAAATCTCTTTAAAAACTAGATGTTCTTATTTGATTCGGCAAAGCAGTTAAAAAACAACTGTATATATAGATTGTCTTGGCATTAAAGCATAACAAAACTTAGTCTGACTTCTTAAATTAGTTAAAATTAAACCTGGACTTTGGATGTCCGACACTGCAATTGATGCAAAGTAAATTCTTCTTTGCTTATTACTTTAATGTAATGTAATGATGCTCAGGATTATGATCTAACACTGAGTTAATCACCAATAATAATCCATGTATTCTGGAACATTAGAGCAGTGGGAACTGTTCAAACTCATTATAGCATTTCAAAGGGCCTCATTAACAAATGCTACATACTTTCCAGGTGCAGAATATCTCATGTTCGGTTTCCATCATGCCATTTAAAGGATGTCAGATCGTGTTTGCCATCCCAGGAAACACAGCTAGATGAACTAATTCTACTTTATTGTAAGGCTACATTAACAGAATCTTGCAAGCCAGATAATACAAGCATCCTGCCGCCACATTTAACGGCTCGATCTGTTAGGATGGGTGGGTCCTTCCTAAGTTTCTTTCTCTGACCGTTAAGACACTGGTGACTCCTGCCTCTCTTCTCTGATAATTTCCTAGGCAGCATCTCTTTCTCTCACCTTCCAAGGTCATCCACACAGGACATATCACAAAGATCCTTCCTTAGGAATACTAGGTGTAACTCAATATCTCTCATGTAAATTATTGGTGGGAATAATATTGAACTACAGTTCTTCTTTCATTAATGCTTCTGAATGGCTTGAGGAAGAGTAAAGGATTCTAGGCACGAGGAGTGGGAGAACTTACATGCCCTGAAGAATTTAACTGAATAATTCAAGCTAATTTCCAGGGGAGGACAGGGACAATTGCTTGGAATTGCTAAAGTCAGGTTGCATTGACCATGTTTCTTTATTACCATTGGACACTGAGAGCTCTCTTCCCAGAATTTCACTAAATAAATGCGTATTTTCCTCTTGATTAAAAAAAAGGCCTAGGTAAAACACGATAAATTCATGATATTGCCATTGCTGGAATAACCATGTGCCCCTCTCTCAACATTGGGGCAGCACCAAGTTAGAAGTTAAGAGCCTTGGTGGTGCAGCAGACTAAATTGCTGCTAAGTAACACCAGCTGCCTGCAATTACTGCAAGTTCAAATGTCACCAGGCTCAAGGTTGACTCAACCTTCCATCCTTTCGAGGTAGGTAAAATGAGGACCTGGATTGTGGGGGCAATAAGCTGACTTTGTATAAAAAAGAACACCGCTTTGGGGGGGGGGGGGCGAAAGCCCTACTAAGCAGGTATATACAAAAGTATGAAGGCTATTGCTTAATGCATTGTAAGCCGCCCTGAGTCTCCAGAGAAGGGTGGCATATAAATTGAACCAATAAATTGAACCAATAAGTGGCTCTTTGTTTAGCCTGCTAAGTCTGCTTAGCTTCTCAGATCAGCCAAAGGCAGCCGAGGATGGTCACCAATTCAGGATTAAAACCAAGGAGGGGGTGGCAAATGTTCAATCAGATAAATACTCAGCAGGAAGTAAATAACTCTGGAGCGAGAGTTTGCACGCCTGTCTTATCTCCGTGACAGTTGTGAATCTGGGCAATAGACGTGCCAGTTTTAAGTCCCCACTCAACTATTTGGTTTCAGGACTTTTAGTTCTTCAGGAAAGTATCCCCCGAAACAGCTAGGAATATCAAAGCCATAGAAACTAAGCAATGGAAGGAACAGCATTTAATGAAGGACAGCTCTCCTACATGGAGACTCTAGCAATGTGTTGGAGCTGTTTGTTCTGCTTCTTCCAAATGCCAGTGTTCCTTTCGGTAGAACCACCCACCCCACAGCTTCCTGCACAGTTGTCTCCACAAATGGTGTTTTTGCAAAGCTCACTGATTTGCCAATGTGTCCTGTTTCTCTAGCCTTCCTTTCTATGACATACAGCCCACATTCTTAGTCATCACCATCTTCTGGCTTCTGAAGTTTCTCCTGGTTGTGTGTGAATTTTCACCCATAGGAAATTAAAGCCTTTGGCTTCTAGCCATGGAAGTTACTTATATTCTGCACATTTTTTTCATGGTAGGCATAAATGTGCAGCAAAACTCACCACAGCTGTGGAATAAAAAACAATATAAGTGTATAGGTGTGTGTGTGTGGGGGGGGTATATATATATGCTTACAGCAACAGTAATGTTATGTTCATTAGTAAATGTGTTCTTTCACCAGCAAAGGAGGCTCCTGGAAAACTATTTTGTTCCATTAGCTCTGTCTAGCTAAAAACTGGATTTCTTTCTTTTTTTTAATCAGTGTCTTAACTAGAGAGTAAATCAGAAGTGAGATTCATATATTTGATGGGGCTTGCTTCCAGGTCAACATGATTAGGCTGCTGGCAGCATTACCTCACAGAGAAAAATCTGTGACTAAAATTCTAAGATTTTCTTACTGATTCATTGCCTTAAATAAGAATTTTACACGAGAAAAAGTTATTTGAAAGTCCTGAGAATCTAAATGAGGTTGACCAAGTCATGCTAGCATTCAAGAAGTTGTTTAAAGTAGTGGTGAAATCCAATTTATTTTATTACGGTTCTGTGAGTATGGCTTGGTGGGCGTGGGGTAGCTTGGTGGGCACGGCAGGGGAAAGATCCTGCAAAATCTCCATTCACACCCCACTCCAGGGGAAGGTTACTGCAAAAATCCCCATTTCTGGGGAAAGGATATTGCAAAATCTCCATTCCCACTCTGGGGCCAGACAGAGGTGGTATTTGTCAGTTCTCTGAACTGCTCAAAATCTCCGCTACCGGTTCTTCAGAACCTGTCAGATCCTGGTTTAAAGATGTCCAAAAGAGTTTTCATCTGGCATTTGTGGCTGTAGTATGAGAAGCCTAACCAGATGCTAGTTCCATTAGTTCTTTAAATCCTAGCCTAAATATTTATATACAACATAAAGATACTTCTTTTGTGCATTCAGACAGATGTTGAGGGAGAAAAGGATCTAGGTAAATCTTAAATATCGGGGGGGGGGGGAGGATTAGCATGCCCATGATGAGGCTGCATTTAAAATACACTGCCAGTAAGAAGAAGGCATATAGTTTCAGGTTACAGTTCTGGGGCTTATGAGGAACAAATAGAGAATCCTTTTCTTTTATTAACCACGGCTGCCTTAGGCTTCACATTAAGCAAATCAGCATTTGCTTAAACATGGCTTAGGCTGGATTTGCAGAAACACAATAAGCTATCAACCATGGCTGATTTCACACATCATGGTAAACCAAAACCAGATAAAACTCATTGTAACTCATCTCTACCAGGCATTACAAGAATATCTAAGATGTAAGATTTCCCGATAGCTCTGTTGAATATCTACATGAGGCTGCTGGGGAGCTTATCCATTGGTTTTTCATTAGGCGTCTTCAAAGCGCTGGTGATTCAGTTGTACATCTCAAATACCCAGATAACTATATAAGTGATAAGTGCTGATTATCACTTATCCTTTTATGGCTTAAGGGTTGATTATTTGAGATTATTATCCTTTTTTTATAGTGGCCACCTGTCTTCTACAATCAGACAGCATACCTTAGGTGCCGCCAATTAGATAACATCATCCGAAAAGACACATAGTGTCTACCCTGTGAAATAAGGTTCCCCTAGAAATCTGTATGGCCCCACACTGACCCTACTGAACGAAGAATTTAAACCTTGGCCTGTGCCCCAGGTCTTGGACTGGAGTGTCTGTGGAGCCCTTTGAGAGATATTCATTCAGATGGTGCTGAAGTTCTTTTTCTGGACATTTATTTTAATTGTTTCATGTAATAAGATGCCCAAGATTGGGATGGAGTTATCTCATTCCATTCATCAGTCAATCAATCAATCAATCAATCAACAAATCAATCAGTCAGTCAGTTCAGCTATTACACCCACCCATGGAAGAGACAGCCGATGGTTACAATAATTATTGTGGTAACTTTCTTAATTATTTCAACATCCACAATTTTTTTTTTAAAAAAAATACTTGTTTCACATACACTTCATTTTTCTAAGAAGTACCTAGATGTTGCTATTTATACATGGAATACAATGAAAGGTTTTTAAAAAGTGCTGTAGAGAACAAAAGTGCAAGTACATGACAAAATAGCAAAAACATTGAAGCAATTTTCCAAAGATGTGAGGTGCCAAATTTCTATAATGCCTGAGTGGGCCTAATGCATGATGAGCACTGATAATGGGTGGGTGACTCATAGGAATTGTACTACATTTTAACAAGATCAAGAATATAGCCCAGACAACTGTTGCACATTGTTTGCAGACAGTTGCTGTTTCAGCCATTCTAGTTAATGCAAGGTCATAGAAACACCAAACCTTATTTGGTCTTCTATGATGCTGGAAGGGCTCCTCTTCCTGACGTTTCTAGAGGAGCAGAACAGAATTTTATTTGTTGATCTAACAATCAGAGCTACATTCAACACTTTCCAGCAGCCTTGGAAAATTCTAATTTCAGTTCAGCAGTTCCACTTTCCCACACGTTTCCAAAGCTTTAGAGACAATAAAAATGGAACCGCAAAGCTTTTGCAAGTAACAAAAGAAAATAAACCCACAGAATACATTCAGTTTTGCCTCTGGCACCCGTTCACCCAGCAGTTTTAAAATTCTATTTTCAAAGCTACATAGCGTCTTAGGGATGACAAAGCAAACAGTATTTAAAATGATTTAGTATTATTACAGTATTGCTGCACTTAGTAGCTGTAGAAGAGACATCAAAATCCTTAAATGAAGGTTTTCTCAGTAAGCATCTCAGATGTTCTTCTGATACGATCCGGCTATATAGAGAGAGAGCCAACTGCAGAACCACAGAGGCCTTTCCAGCAAGCCCTAACCAGTCAGCAAATATCTGTAAGGCTAAAGATTACACATGAAGGCAGGCAGGAACATCGCTTGATCTTCTGATATCTCATGATGTGCGACTTATTTTACAAACTGCTGAAAAGGATTGTACATGTGGCAGTACAAAACCTCTCTCATCTGATGTGGGAAAGTTCCTTTTTCTTCTATACATAGTCATATGTTACAGCAATACAATGTCATCTGAAAATATGTGAACATATTCAAATTTTAATCCACTGGGGATGCTTAATTGTAAATATGTCTTTTATCTTTATGGACTGCTGAGGATAGGTGATAGATAGATAGATAGAAGATATGCAGATTTAGATGACAGATAATAAATAAATCTCATCCTTGTGATTTGTGAGTAATGTTACCGGAGCCACCACAATAACCTTGTTGGTTACCACTTCTCAGATGCTGGAAAGCCAATTCAGCTTGCATTAACTCAGTTCTATAATTCTTCATGAGTCTCAAATGTGTGACGTAAAAACGGCATCTTTCCACAACCTTCTCGTTTATCATATTGCTTCTGCTGCCAATACTGAATAACTCTTCTATCAGCTTAAAATGAATATGTACATCCCTAAATAGGAATTGCTGTTTCCAAAGATAGATAATATTCTTTCTATTTATAGATGCAGCTCTCTCTTTTTGATATACATATTATCTGTAATGAGATAGATTGAAAGACGTGCATGGAACTAGATCCTAAACAGAGCCCATGCAAGAAGCTAAATATACTCATAAACAACAGATGTACCATACCTCCAACAAATAAGCAGTGAAAGCTTCTTGGAGCATATTTAAAGCTATGAGTTTTCATTCTGCGCATCATTTTTGTTCAGTGGCAGCTATTGCATCAGTTGCATTTGTCCATGTGTAATTTCAGTTCCTCTTTTTTTCTATTGTTTTAAGTTGGACAGTTCTAAAGATACAGTTTGTTTTTATTTTTTTCCCCCTTCAGTTGTTGTCTGTTTGACTGTTGTTCCCAAAGGAGTATTTCCTTCCTATTAGATGGACACGGGGCACACAATAATCCTGTCTTCCAGAAGAACGCTGACAATCAGGAATATAAAATAGAGCCCGAACATGGTGAAACCTAGCAATTTGTTCATCCTCCATTTGCAGAATGCAATAGAGAGGATGACAAAGAGAAGCATGATGAAGAGAAGAACAATAGCACAGAATAACCCATTGCTGCTCACTTCCACTGGGGAGAAGTTGTTAATTAGAGCATAGATGAACCATGGCAGAGGAAGGCTGTTGAAGGAAAAAAAAAGGCAGTATAACTAGAAGGATAATTACAATATGTTTGCAGCAGATGGGTCAAAATGATATATCATTTCTTTGTACTTTTCTACAGTACCTCTAGAAAAGCATTGAAATGATCAACTTTCTTATTCTTAAGGATTATCCTTGACGCTAAATAGCTGTTGAGTACTGGGAGGTAGAAGCATATTTCAATGCAATTTCTATTATGGCGGTTAGGCAATACAATAAGGTCATCCTTGTCTGAAGCAAGGGTAGGAAATATGCAGCCTTTCAGATAAAGTAAACTATAATTCCCAGCAGCATTATGGTTTACCATATGTGTGTATATATATCATATCAACCATATAAAATACCACATAAAACATTAAAACAATAAATAAGAACTATACATTTAAAAATTCAGTTAAAATTTGATAATGGAACCATGATGGAAAGGAAAGGAACAAAATGTACAAATAAAGAAGGTGGGGATCTGTGTAATTCATTAACTATCCCCCTCTCCTTCTCTCTCCCTCCCTCCCTCTCCATAACAAGAAGAAAGACTAAAATATGGGATAGCTCTTTTAGAATTTGAGAACATCATTCTTTTGAAGCAGATATAAGGCATTAACATTTTACCTTGACTTAATTAATATTTAAACAAATTTCTAAGAGATGAATGAAATAGCCCGGGGAATGGGGCGGGGGGGGGGGCGGAGCCACATGGCAAAGGGCGAGCAGGCAGCGGCTCCACGGCAAGGCTGGAGTTGAGGAATGGTGCATTCTCTGGCTCCTACTGCTCACCTTTCTCCCGAGGCTGGCTGTCAAGGAAGGCAAGTGCCCGAAAGGTACCGGAGTTTGCTCACTCTTTTTCTTGAATGAGCCCCTCTGGTCATTCAAGAAAGAGACCACGCAGCCACACAGCCAGCGCGTGGACCAAGTGCAAACCCAACCTGACACTGAATTAAATGAACGGTGTGCGCTTGTGCAGCCGGTGCGTGGACCAGAGCAGCTCATTCAAGAAGGAAAGTGATACCTGGTACCTTTCGGGCACTTGCCTTCCCTGACAGATAGCCGCGGGAAAAAGGTGAGCAGCAGGAGTCCGGGGAATGGGTGGGCAGAGCCGCGGGAGAAAGAAATTTAAAAAGTTTTCCTGCTGAGTTCTGTGGGCGTGGTTTGTGACTGAGTGGGTGTGACTGTGACATCGAGTTGGCCCACTCAGTCATAGGACACCCCCCCCACCAAGCCACGCCCACAGAACCAGTAGGGAACAATTTTAGATTTCTCCCCTGATCCTATGTACTAAATAGTGTAAATTTGCTCAATCCAGGAAATAGGTCTTGTCTTTTGCTGAACTTAAATGAACTCTCCCAGAGTCTTCAAAGACCTGATCCTGGCTATGTTCAAAAGAGTCTTGAAGATCTTTCTCTTTACCCGGCTACTGAAATAGGAGACTTTGTCTTCCCACAATTTAAATTGGATTGTTTTGTGTGAAATTGTGTTCTTTTCTTCCAATGATAGCCATTTGCTGGGAGAAGCAAATAGAATGCAATGACCAAAATTTGACCATGGAAAAGAATAATTTATAGAAGCCAGCAGTCTGAAGAGATATCGAAGCCAGCTTTGAAATCCAATAAGGATTGAAGGATAGCAACAAGAGATAAGCAAGGTAACTGTTGTACAACAAGCCATGTTTGATTTAGCAACCTAAGCTTCAACGAAAGAACAGTTGAGGTAATGCAAGATAGAATACAACTAACAGAGAAGAAAAGGCAAGGCTCTATAGAATTCTGTCAGATCTCCAGTTGGCATGCTTCCATCAACATTTGCTGAGCACTCATGCCTTCCCCAACTCTGCGCATTAACACTTTTGTAGCTGAGCAAGAGCACAAGAGAGTGAGTTTATATTTCTCAGTGTGTAAAGCTCAAGCTAAAGTTCATGTAGGTTAGCAGAGATTCTCAGTATGTTGTGCATTCCCTTGTGTATTTCCGTATTTCAATGCCTTCCTGTTGGCCAAAGCAATATGCCACGAAGCCATAGCCTCCCTGATTATAATCTTGGGTACCTGAAAGTAAAAGTAAAGTACAAAATATATAAGGAGATGACATTGCAGTAGTACTTACCCCACGGTGATGTCAAAGATGTTACTTCCTACAGAACTGGAGACTGCCATGTCCCCTAGTCCTTTTCGTGCCACAATGACACTGGTGATTAGGTCAGGGATGGAGGTACCAGCAGCTAAGATGGTCAAGCCCATGATTTCTTCACTGATTCCAATGGTCTCTCCAACCTAAAGAAAGAAAGAACCACTGAAATCATTTGCAAAATACAAGTAGTCCTCGACGTACGACCTCAACTGAGCCCAAAATTTCTGTTGCTAAGTGAGATATTTGTTAAGTGAATTTTGCTCCATTTTATGATCTTTCTTGCCACATTTCTTAAGTTAATCACAGCAGTTGTTAAGTTAGTAACACGATTGTTAGGTGAATCTGGCTCCTCGGTTGACTTTGCTTGTGAGAAGGTTGCAAAAGATAATCACATAACCTGGGGCACTGCAATCCTCATAAATATGAGTCAGTTGCCAAGCATCTGAATTTTGATCACGTGACCATGGGGATGCTGCAACGCGTGTAAATGTGAAAAATGATCATAAGTCACTTTTTTCAGTGCTGCTGTAACTTTGAACAGTCACTAAATGAACTGTTGTAAGTCAAGAAATATCTGTATAGAAAGAAAGGGACTGACTAGGACTCCACTGTGTAAAAGTACACAATACTGCTATATTTGCTGTTTCATAATCTACTCACTTCAGTCACCTTGCTTAAGTCTCTAATAGTGGATAACAATTAGTTGGGTTGTTTTACTGAGCCTGCCTACTCTTTGTTGCTGATATTTCTTTTGTGCTTTCAAAATTATAGGATTTTTAAAAAACAGTGTTGCTTTAATGTTGATTTGTTAAAATAAACCTATTTTAATCTAGGCTACTTCTAATGGCTTCAGTGCAGAAAATCAACATAAACATTAATATAAAAATAGAATGTGACTGGTACATATTTTGAAAATAAAGATAATAGAGATATATTAAACTCAGATTGCATCACGTGTACCAAGTGATTGTATAAAGGGACAAAGCATTATGAAGAGCATTAAAGTCTTGATCCAGAAAAAAATCACTCATAAATTGAAACGTTTCCATCCCTGAGAGCATCAACTGAAGCTCTTGTTCATATAATAGGCGAGTCAAAACACTACAACATTGGGGAATTCTGTTTGGATACTACAAAAGGCTTCTGTAAAGAGAAACTTGTTTCTAAGATTGTATCATTTCCTTCTTTTCTAGATCAAGTGCTTTTCTAGATTAATTTTATTTATTTTGAAAAGCTGATGGTCCTGAATATGTCAGGAATTGGGTTGTCTGAAGCAGGGGTGAAATGTAAAATTTGTTACTACTGGTTCTGTGGACGTGGCTTGGTGCAGGAGGAGGATTAATGTGACTGGGTGGGCGTGGCCAATTTAAAAAAAAAACTTCAAAGCATTTTTTCTAATGTTTTGAAAATCCTCTGTCAATCAGGCAACTCAGCTGGGATCGTCAGACAGGCTTTTTAAAAAATACATGTCTGCCAATCAGGCAACTGAGCTGGGATCGTCAGAGACTTTTCAAAGCATTTTTTTAAAAAATCTCTTCGGCCAAGAGGTTGCAGAAAAAAATGCTTTGAAAAGCCTCTGATGATCCCAGCTGAGCCACGTGATCATCAGAGGCTTTTTTTTTTTACTTTTAAAAGCATTTTTTCGTCGGAAGAGGGGCTGTTTCAAGTTCATCTTAGGAGCCCTTTTCTGACTGTCCCAACTTTAGAGATAGTGCCAATTCTTTACAGAAAAGTCCCAACTCTTTAAGATAAAGAGGGTCAATAAGGGGAAAATACTTCTGATTCTCGCGTTCTGTCTCTGAAGTACTCAGCACATTTAGTCTTAATCTGGTATCTCCTTCTTATCCTGGTCTATGACTATAAGAAAGTTTTGATTTGTTTTCAGCCTTCCTTAGCACTTCTTCTAATTGTCCAAAAAATTATGATCTTTTAATTTTATTTTGATAATGAGATTTCTGACAGTTTTAATGTTTAAATTATTTAAGACAGCTGAATTTCATTCTTTTCCATACTCTAGGAGACTCTGGAAATTTATTTCGGATTGCAAAATATAGTTGTCAGCTCTGAAGCTGAAGCCGCTTCAGCTCTCAGTCCTGACATCCCCAATCCTTCTGTATATATATATATATAGCACACCCAGTTCTCAAGGTGGAACACTAAAATCAGTAAAAAGCCTGTCTTTTAAAATGCCAATGGAGAAAATGCATTAGAATGAGATCTACTTAAATATTTAAACTGCAATTTTTATTCATTTATGAAATTCGGAGGCCTACCCAACTCCAAGCAACTCTGGGCAATTTACATTAAAAAATAATGTTCAATTAATTATTAAATCAATCAATGCAGTTAATTAAATATAAGCCAAAACGTAAGAGCAAATCCATCAAATAGCTCACCTGATGTGCCCACCAGACCATTAGATAAGAAAATACAGCTATCCAAGCAATGGCTCCAAAAAATGTGAAAGGGAAAAACTTTTTGGATGGCTGAAAGAGAATAATAATAAAAATGTTAAGTGTACTCATTTTGTAATAACATAAGCCTTTCCACTTGAACATAGCATATACAGTACAGTGTAGCTGGGTTTATCAGTTTCAAACTAAATTTCATTGAATTAACATGGATCCTATCCATAAAAAGTACTATATCACTTGGGAGTGCATGCATTAGATAAAATTCAGTTACTTATGTTGCTATGATAAATACTTAGGAAAGGTAAGTTTCTCTCTCGACTTAACTATTTACAATTGGTATGCTATGATTGCATTCAGTAACTATAAGCATTAACAAGGTCCTTTTCATTCAGTTTTGAAATATTTGGTCAGAAAATGAGAAACCATCTAATAACTTCAAAGGAGGGACATACGGTAGTATTTATATTTATACTTCTTATTAGCTTTTTTGTTCTAAATCACTGGTTTCTCATTAAAACACAGTTCTGGCAACTGGAACACTTCCACTGTTGATAAAATTTAGGCAATTTTAGTTTTGATCCTTTTCATAATGATTCACAATATGGAATTCACATTTTTCCCTGCTGCTGTCAAGAATAATTTTATGTGATTATATACCCCTTGTTTCCTCTATTTCCAAATCACTTACACATAGTCAGGGAGATTTGCCAAGTTTTGTGTCTACTTGTGCCAAACTTAATTTCTTTCTTTCTTTTTACCTATTGAAATCAAATTTATGTTCAACTCAAATCTTTATTACCGTATAATCACAAAGCCCACAATTAGATAGATACAAATTGAAAGGAAAAATGGAAGTTTAAAATAAGAACAATTAAAATAATTTTTTTCATACTGGAAGAAAGATGAATGGTGCATATAGAGGCACAAAATAGGGCAAGCCAGGAAGATATATCTGAACAATGCTTCCCCAGGAGAATGACAAATATAAGTAATACTCTGTTAGGCAATTATTTCTAGGCAGAATGGATAAAAGTCTGCAGAAAGTACAATAAAAGAACATGTAGCTCAAGGACTTTTGAAATGCCCCAATAAAAAGCAATGCAGCTGACCAAAATGAAGCCCTAGCACTATTTCAGAACTAGGGGAAGAAAGAGAGGAGACTGGCATGTACGCATGTGAAAAGATGCCACATATTGCTGAGCCTGGGAGCAAATTTGATTTGGTCTCAGTGATTTGAAGAGCAACGTCCTAAATAGACTGCTTAAATTATTTATTATTGAATTAATACATAAGTTAAAAAGCAGAGAGGCTAGAATACACTTCCTGCCTCATCTCTTTTTAATACTGACAACTGCAGAGAGGTTCCCCCCGGGTTAAGTGATACATGTCAAACTCGTGTTGGAGTGGAAAAGCTACATGAGAAGAGATAACCTTTATCTACTGAAGATACACTTAGTTTTTCCCACAGCTTCTCCCTCCTGAATTAAATCAAAGATTAATTTAAAATTGACCAGGGATTTGAATAGAGAGCCTCTGAGTTGAGAAGAATTTTCCTCTGCCAAATGGTGGAGAACCAGGCAATGACCAAGAGTTGACTAGTCACTTCTGAAAACTGCCTGTTTCTCAACTAAGATGTTTCAATGTTAATTCAACTCAATAGTTTTAAATAAAGATATTACTGGTTTGTTCTATTAAGCAAGTTGATAGATCTACCATTGGTTAGATGGGGCTAATCTATTTCTTTTGTTCTTATAAAACAGGGTAACAATGGAGTAGCTCTAAACAAAAAGAAAATACACTGAGTGTTAATATGGGTAGCTAGGACTGATGTCCACCATTCCTAGTTCTCCTTTAATAATTCTGGGGGATAATTTTTCTCCTATGTCATTTTCAGGTTTGGGTTGTGAAATAAAGCTATTTGACTTGAAATGTGGACACAGGAAGAGACAGAGTAAGTCACAGGGAAAGAGTAAGTCACATTGGATTGTCCAATTGGATTGTCCAATGATTCTATGGTAAGAATATTTTGGAAGTCTTTTTCTCAAGATTCTGTGAATATTTGAAGTCGCTCTGTGAGTCAGATTCTGGTCTCCAAAATTAATATATAAATATATGTTAGGAAATTTAATAGCTGGAACAGTAAACAGTACAATGGGCCAGAATACACAGTTGTAGTTGATTGATTGGAGAGGGCTGGCTCCTACCTGAAGCAATCTATGGTATGATTGGCTGCTGTGGGTGTGAAGAGGGAGTTTCCCTTTTCCCGCCTTTTTGGTGTGTTCTCTATGCTGTTTGATTTATCTCATGATGTTCCTGACTATTTTGTCTGCTGTAAATATAAATGTTAAATATATTTATTTATATAAAACTACAAGTTTGTGTATGTGTCTCTGATTTCATTTTGACACTTGCTGAGCAATTCCCTGACAGGTTTTGAATCCAGAAGCACCCTGAAGCACCTGTAGTAAATTTCTCTGAGATGAAAGATTTTTCTTGAACCCAAGAAAAGTTGAGGACATTTGGCCTGTGTAGACAGCATGGTGCTCTTTGTTACAGGAAGTGAATTACTTTTGGCTCATCTGAATGAGACGAATTATCTTTCACGGAGCCTTAAAAATGGAGATGTTTCTGTGGAGGGAAGATTTGTGGACAGTTCTAAGCAATCCTCCAGATTTCAGTGAAATGGTGGTCTCCAAATTTAATATATGTGCATACATAAATAAATTTGCAGATTGGACCAAAACCTCTAACCAAAAACTGTTAATTAAGTGCCAGAATCAGGAAACTGATGCAATTGATATATTCTACTCCTCTCTGGTCGCTTTCCTTGCCTTTGATTTTTAGAAGGGCTTTGTAGCATTTCTTTGCAAATGAATATGGAGGATTGTTAAATTGAAAAGCATGGACTGCCTTTCTTGCTTTGTCAGGGTTTGAAATTAAGAAAGTTGTGACAGTCTGAGGAATAAAGAGGCTAGCAAATTCTTCATGGCTTGTGACTGGCTATCTGAGGGACTCCTTCTACCTGCTTACATCAGCCTGCCCCATTAGATCTGGCAGATCATTAGATCTGGCTGTGGGTACCATCAGTTAAGGACAGGGGTGAAATCCAGCAGGTTCTGACAGGCCCTGGAGAACTGTTAGCAGAAATTTTAAGCAGTTCGGAGAATCGGCAGCAGAAATTTTGAGTAGTTATGAGAACCAGCAAATACCACCTCTGGCTGGCCCCAGAGTGGGGTGGGAATGGAGATTTTGCAGTTTGTTTTTATAACATTTATCTTTCGCTGTGGTTGTTTATGTCTTTATACTTGTTGTCTTTATACTGGTTTTTTAGTGCTTGCTGTATGCTGCCCAGAGTCGCCTTTTTGTGAGATGGACAGCTATACAAATTTGATGGATAAAATTAAACCCAATCTTGTTCAGGGTGATCTGAGAGGGAAGCTGAAGAAGGGAATCTGAGTTCAAGAGACCTAAGAAGTCTTTTGCCCACATTGGAAGATCATTTATTCTGAACTTGCCTTTTGAAATCAATGAATCTGAAAAGAGCTTAACGATGGATGGATCTTGTTGGGATTTAAAGTAATATTAAATTATAGCAGAAGCTTTAAAGTTGCCGTTGATGGAAAAAATGCTGGTTGTCTGCATAGTCAAAAGGGAAAATATTTTCTGCGTGTAAACTGAAATAGACATCTAAAGAAGCAGGCATGCAGACAAACATAAAAGAACTATTAATACAATATTTTATAGGTTGCCATTAAATATTTATACAGGTAAATGGCAATGTATTCACTGTTATTGTCTGCCAGGCAAGGTCTCCAAAAGCTCGAGCTAAATGTCATTTATCATGATATTTTTTATCAAGTATTTTCTCTCCCAAGCAGTCTAATGGAAGCTGAAAATGAACTTATTTATGTATGTTCAATAATAGTATCAAGGCTAGATCTGTACTTTACAAACATATTTTGCGTATCAATTCATGTATAAAAGTTAAAAGAGTCATTCTCACTGGATTTCTAACATCAGGTAGAGTCGCCCATAATGGAAAAACGATAGGCAAAATAATCAGATACGTAAGCTGTTTCCGGGGCGTATCAGGCCAGGCCAGGCTGAGGGGCTGATTATCATCATCATCTTCCTGTGGGGGAAAAAAAAGAAGACACTATTAACTTAAATGAAAAAGTGGAAAAATTTATTTTTTTAATTTAAAGGAAGTCTATAACAACTGCTGTTTGAAAAAAAATAAATAAACTGAAGAAAAATATATCCAACAATGCCATAAAATGTGTACCAGATTTTGAAGGAGAATTTTGCTTATTGAGGTATTTGTGTATATTGTATCTGTGTTCATCAATGTAAGTGGGGAGGGAAATATCTACCCTGCAACATAGACCAAATCTGGAAATAAACACTACATAAAATACTGGACATTATTGTTATAGGGTGTTATAACAGAATCTTGAATCAAGACTTGGTAAACTTCATTTTTCCTCCCACCCCCTCCTGTATATCCCAACTAAGCTGATTTGTTTTTACAATATGGTTGTTGAATTCCTTCTTCAAAGCCATCTCCATAAGTTGGACTAAATGATTACCGAAGTCCTTTCAAACTTGTTCTAGGATTCTGTGTAAACCAGATGCTCTTGTCCTATTGTTGGCTTTCCAAACCACTTTTTACTGTTATGGAAATGATGGAATAAAAAGGTATTTAGTTTCATCTAAGGTTACGGTACATTTTACATTTTTATGTTTAATATTCTCTAAAATATTTATTTTGCATAAATAAAGATGAGCTTCTATCACTGATTATGTACTTGTTCCAAATACAGAATCCATTTGTCTGTACACTTGGAAAACTACTCAAATTGTACTTTATACTGTACATTAGATTTAACAATTATTTTCCTACTCAGACTTTCTCATGATATAGGAACAATAATGGAATGTATGAATCAATTCTTCAAAATTATATTGCTATACTACTAAATTTATCCTTTCAGCCATGAAAACTATAATCCTACTCAATTTAAATATATTTGCAACATTTTTAATGGAGAGAAAAATGTTGTATTTCTTTTCCTTTCTGCCCACTATATGCTTTTCTCAAAGTCACATGTACATACATGTACTTAGTATGCTAAATTCACCATGGGGAATAATATTTGAAAGCAATTTACTTTGATAAAAATCAGATAAAAGCAAAAACATTTATATAACTTTCCAGATTATATTTTCTAGTTGGGCTTCATATGATTCCACAAGAGTCGCTATGCAATCTTAACTTTCATACCAACTTATTAGAACAGATAAATCTAACTTCCTGAACTATAGAGTACACATGATGATATTATTTACATGGATAATGTGCTAGAGATGTATAAACATTATAGAGATGGTTTGATGTCCAGATTTGTAACTCCAGAAATAACCTTATTTACTCTGGGATCCTCTGAGGTATATTTTGATCCAGTTTGTTTCTAGACCAGAAATAGATTCAGAAAAATAGACTCTCCACACCCAATACATGACTTAATAATAATATTTCTTCCTAAATACAACAAAGCTGGTGGTCAGAGCTTGAGAGCAGGGAGAAATCAATTCACTGGTCTTTTCCACAAAATAAAACCACTGTTACTCCTTTCTTCAACATTGATAAGCCCATGGCGGTATTGCTATATAGTCTTTTTTCCCCTCCTGAAGGAGAAAACTGATTTATTTTTTGAAACACCTGTGAGGTATCAATTGGCTGAGATAATACACATAACTCTTTAATTGCAGTCATTTCAGTTTTGAATGACAGATTCACTGTGCACACAATGGAAAAGGAGTTCAAGAACAGAATCCAACCTATTAACTCCATTAAAAACTAAGACGGAAAACTGATTTCCTCTTCATTGTAACTAATTATAGTGTGGCATTAAGTACAGATGGAAATAAATTACATAAGCACAGTTTGCTCTTCTGTTTGTCCTTTTAAACCAAAAAAAGGCTATTATGCTGCTAAAAGAAATTTAATACCAGTGTGACAGGCCTTATAAGAAGAGTCATTATACTTCAGCTAAGACTAATGACCTCTGAACTTCACCCATTTAAATGTATATTTTTTACTCCAACACCCCCACAAAACCTGCTTTTTAAATGGAGCCCCTCACTATATATTGCATACACAGAATCACCCAAACACAACTGCCTAGACAGAATTGGATAAAATTTAAGCTGCTTTGGTAAAAGAGGTCATAAATGAATGCAGGGACACTTCCTACAAGAGCTTTTACTGATATAAACTAATCAGCACTCTGGTGTGCCAGGAACCTACTGAATAACAGTGGTTCAATAACATACTTAACGATCATAAAGCACATCATGAAAGCCTTGCTTCCTTGTTAGAACTAGGCTGCCTGTTTCTTTTACTTAACATTATCTTTGTGATGTGAGGCACACATATTTTTCTTTCTTTGCTAGTTTCCATAGAAACTGATAAAAAAGGAACATGCCTGAGTATGAGGAGATGAGAATATGAAGTTGATTATTTTTAGGAAAGTCAGAAGCGAAAATAATTCAGCTAACTTTAAATCTCATCTTCTCTTAAAGTCAACAGATTATTTCTTCTTTCGATATTTCATCTCTTATTTATAAACAAATCTCTAAAACCTTGTCATTTCAGTCCTGATCAGCAAAACTCCTCCATTAAGGGTTACCAGAGATGACATATTTATTTTAAACAGATGAAATAAACCATCCTTAAATTCCTTCATTTTACCTCTAACCATCTTATTGTTTAATCCCTTCAAATAATATCCTAGAACTTGATTTTTTGTCATGTTTTCTTTGTCCCTTCTCACAAAATTCTTCAAAGCTCTAACAAGTCTCTTTTGTAAATCCAATCTGAAACTTATTCAGGTCATTCTCTTGGTTTGTTTGTATGTCCTTTTTAATTAAAACATCATTTTTTGTAGCTCCAGTGTAGCATCTTTTTCCATATGTAGCCTGTCATTTTTAAATCCATTTTCAGATCAGCCTCAGTCTTGTCCAGTCTTGTCTCTTGTATAACATCATTTAAACACAGTCTAACTATAGAGACAAACACTCCTAAAATTAACTTCTGAGTCCATTGTTCAAATATATTCTTATTATGTCCAATCAACGTTAAAATATTTCGCTATTCTGTATAAGTAAGTCAAAGTAACATTTAATACCTTCTAGTTCCTTCTAGAACCTTCAAAGCAGTGGTAGGTTTCAATTTTTTTTACTACCGGTTCTGTGGGTGTGGTTTGGTGGGCGTGGCATGGCTTGGTGGGCGTGGCAGGGGAAGGATACCGTAAAATCTCAATTCGTTCCCCACTCCAGGGAAGGTTACTACAAAATCCCCATTTCCTCCCAATCAGCTGGGACTTGGGAGGCAGAGAATAGATGGGGGTGGGGCCAGTCAGAATTTTTACTATCAGTTCTCAGAACTACTTAAAATTTCTACTACCAGTTCTCCAGATCTGGTCAGAACCTGCTGAAACCCACCTCTGCTTCAAAGATTCAATGTCCAACCTTCAAAGTTGTATCTTATCTTTTTTAAAAAGAACTAACAGCATTTTCCCACGGAAAATTCTTATAAGAGGTATTCTTATAATTAATTCTAAAATCTTATTTCTGGACCTTGACCATTTGTAACTTTACGAAATCAATGTTTTTTGTTTACCCTTTTTTAAAAATTAAAGATTCCATTGTAGATATAAAACTAATACCAACTTTGAAAGATAAATGAGTTAAAAGAAAAAAAAAACTTCCCTCTTTATCCCAGAAAGCATAAATAACTTTAACATCTCTTAAATGTTGTTTAACATCTCTTATCACCACTCTTAAAATACAACAATCTCTTCATCTCATATCTCACCTTGTTCTCTATAAACAAATCTTTAAAGCCTTATCATCCATCTTAATCAGAAAAGTCTATTAAGGGTTACCAGAAATAACCATATATCTATTATAAACATGATCTTAAAGAAAACCCAAACACTTGAAACTTTCTCTTTTATATTTATGTCTCATTTTTTTATTTTTAACCAAACGCCCAAATCTCACTATTTAAATCTAATCAGTACAAATCTAATAAATATGTCAAAGGTAACAATGTAACTGTTTCAACCAATCAGATAAACTTAAAACACAAAAAACCTCTTTCCCATATAGCAATAGCACTTAGACTTATATAACTCTTCAGTGTTTTACTAGCTGTCTCTAAGCGATTGACAGAATCAGCATATTGCCCCAAACAATTTGGCTCCTCATTTTACCGACCTTGGAAGGATGGAAGGCTGAGTCAAACCTGAGCCCTTCAGGATCAAACACCTGGCAGTTGGCAGAATTAATCTGCAATATTGCATTCTAACTTCTGCGACACCACAGCTTTTATAACTCTTTATCTATAAACAAGCCTTTAAAACATTGTTGCCTAGTTAAAAAATATATTATTAAATATTAGCCAGGATAGCAATTTGTCTATTTAATTTAGGTTAAAATAAATGCAACTTTTTTTTCTCCTTATTCCCAAAGTCTTTAGTCCTATCAAATAATGACCAAATACTTGGTTTCTTTTCATTTTCATTTTGTCTTTTGTCATAAAGTCACACATTTAATTATTTATAAAATAAATATTTAGAAAATGTATATGGCTGCCCACTCACCCACAATGATTCTGGGCGGTTTACAAAAAACAGTAAATTGACAAGTTCCTTTTGTAGAACCAATATAAAAAAAATCTAAAAATCTAAATTATCTAAATCACTCTTTCTGGATTATTATTTATACATCTTTTTTAGCTATTAAAAGATCAGCCAATTTCATGTGTATATTTAGTATTTCATCTTTTCCCTTATTTTTCATGTAGCCTATCATTTTTAGATCCATGACTGAATCAATTTCAGTCTTATCGAATACAACCTGTTCCTCTTCCATAAGATTATTCGATCTATCAAAAATGGCAGAAATCCTGAAAACTAACGTCTGAGGTCATTGTTCACAAATATCTCTCACTACATTGTTTTATTTCTTGGTATCCTCTAATATCCAACCTTCAGAGTCCCACTTATCATGTTGTTTTTCTTCCAAATACAAAAACGTGAATAGTTTCCACGAGAAAGATTCTTATATTGATTTTTTTTTTACTTTATAAAAATCCATCTGGAGTCTTTGTCTGTTTATAACGTTTTAAAATCAACTCTCTAATTCCTCTTTAGCTAGTCAATTCTGGAAAAAAATAGAAATCCTTAAGTTCATACTTAAAACTTCTTTTATAAAGGATTGAGGGAAACTCATCCAGTGAATACCATAAAACATGTTGTTCTAGGGGGTCTTAATATTTAAAAAATAAAAAAATAATTCCAAAGTGATTAAGAAATGAGGATTGCCTGAATCTTGAGTCCATAGGGGTCACATTATGTCTATGAGTTTATATGGAGTCCCCTGCTGTCTACTCAGAAGGAGCAGCTGCCTGGAGAATATGTGGACAATCTCATGATCTCTACTTTCTCTGGAGAGATTTCACCAGTTCAGATCCTGTATCTAGCCACAGATGTCAGCCATAATGTTGTGCTCATTTCTTTAGGGATATCTTCAATTTGCCATGAAATCCCCTTTTTCTGTTTATTTCAAACAATAACCAATAGTGATAGACACCATAGGTGCAATCCCAAAGTATCTGGAGCACTTGAACACCGGAAATGATATCTGATTCTTCACTTTGTTCACTCTTTGTTTCCAACTCTCACTTGGCTATTGACATGGCAAAGAAGCAGGATGGCACAGAATGACTGACCCAAGGTCACCCAGCTGATTTTGTGCCTAAGGCAGGGCTAGAACTTCCTGTCTCCTAGTTCCTAGCCTGATGCCTTAACCACTAGACAAATTGGCTCTCAAGGATATATATATATATCCTATTCATTTAACAGTTATTCATAGGATATAATCTCCAAGATCTTTACCCTCTTTGTTACTCTTATCTTCATATTTTCCAATTCCTCAGCATTCTTCCTCTATTGTGGTGACCAGAATTCAACACAGTATATCAGGAGCGGTCCGAGCAGTGCAGTGTAGAGCCAAACTATTATTTCCTACGATTTTGATGCTATAGGTCTATTGATGTAGCCTAAAAAAGTCTACATTTTGGCAGTTGGAGCAAATTCCTGTTAGCATACAATTCTTTTGGGCAGAATTCTACAACGGCAAGCAGTGATATCAAATCAATTTTTCACTTGCTGTCCAGTTATATTTTTGATTCTTAATTGTGCCTATGCTTAAGGCATTGCCTGTAGGCTGTTCGGTCTCATGTGTAGTTACTACATAACAATCTAAATGACCTTTTCTATTGCTGACCATGATGGAATTTAAGAATGTTCTGAAACACTACTTCAATTTTCAGAAATGGGCTAGGTTCCTACTAATGCCTTGAGTTGCAAGAAAATAATCTCGCTATTAGGGAGATTACTGAAAACCATGACACAAGTTAGTCATTTGGGACAAACTCTCAATGCTAAAATAAATTGTCGGGAATCTGTGGGGCCTAAATAATTATCCAACATCTGCAAGAGAAATTGGCTTGTTACTGTTTGTTCATATAGTGATCATTCCAGGCAATGATTTTTTGTGACAGTTTGGTAAAATTAACATCAATGGTGATAGATAATAAGGTTGTTGGTCAGAGGGATACACAAATTCTTTTGTATCTGGAATTTCATAAAAATTTCAGTGGAGAGTTTTTAATGGAAAGGAAATGTATCCAGAAGCCAAAGCGAAGTAAAATTAAATAGACAAGAGGCATCAGTCTGGAGAATGCTACAAGTAATTCCTTGAGTTACAACTGTTTGCTTAATGATAACTCAAATCAACAACAGCCTCCAAAAAAGTCAGTTACAACCTAAATTCAAATTTATAACTGTCACCTTGCCCATGTAATTATATGATTGCAATTTGGATGCTTGTGTGAATCATCCAAGTGTGAATGTAGACAATGAATCTTCAGTGACATGTTACACTCCATGGTCTTGTATGCTATAAGAAGATTGTCAATCAGCTCTATGTAGTTTGGTGCTGTGTAGTTGCCAAGAAAATTCTCAATAACATCCTTGCTTTCCAGGTTACTTTCTCTGGCTCCACTAACAGATCTTCAAACTGCTTGTCACAGATGATGTATCTGATTTGTAAACCAACAAAAATGCCTTCCTTAATCTTGGCCTCAGTTACTCTAGGAAACATCTGTCTCAAATAGTGAAAATCTTCACCATTCTTGTCCATTGCTTTCACAAACATTTTCATCAGTCCGAGATTTATGTGAAGTGAAGGCAAAAATATCTTTGTTGGGTCAACGAACTGTTCATGTGCTACATTTTTCTGTCCTGGAACCAAATTCTTTCCAAGTTTTAATGTAATCTGGCTCTCTTGCACAGCTGTCCCATTCACATATGTAACAACAGTACTTGGTATCAAAGCTGCATTCCAACCAGCAGTCAATGTTTTTAGATCTCCATAGATATTCCAATTGTACTTGCTGTACTGGATGTCCTTCAACAACAGTTCCATACTTTCGTATGCTTCTTTCATGTGTGCAGCAAAGCCAACAGGTACCAAAGAATGAACACTGTCATTGTGTAAAAACAACTTCTATAAAATAATATGTGACTGATTAAATTATAGGTTATTTTAATGATTAACAGCCAAAAATTTGTAAGAAACATCCAAAGTGTTCAGGAAGTAAAATCTTTGTTCTCCAATGTTTCTAGAAAAAAACCATCTTTGGTTAAGTTGGATTTACACTTATAACCTTGTGATTACTTTACAACCACATGACTCAACTTATGATATGGTGACTTGACTTATAGCCGTAATATATATATGGTTATAAAATTGGATTTTGTCATATGATGGTTCAATTTATTACCTCAATGACATGACAAAAATTCACAATCCCAATTGTGAACATATATCGAGGATTAACTGTAATTGAAAGCCAGGCTGGTTATGAGGAAATCAATTATTTTCAGGCCAGACAAATCATTATGTAAATATCAAAGCGGTGAGAGAAAGGCTGAGGAAAGAAGGTCAAGAATTTTTGGAGGGGGAAAACGAAGATAAGGAGGAAAAGGCAGAGATAGATGTATTGATTCCTATGTTGTGCTGTAGAAAAATCTTTTCTGTGTTTGTATGTGGTGTGTGTATGTGCACACATATATGTATGTTTCTATGTAGTATGACATTTCTTGTTTACATTAGAATAATGTATCTGATGTTTCTGCTGTTACTAAATACAGATCAACTTATAAAGAGAATATTTGTAGGTCATAGCTGAAATGAGGGGTACTTCGTGCTCGATTATTTCCTTTTACCTGTTTCATTACACAAACCAGGTAATATCATCAGTCCTCAAGGTTCTGATATGCAAGAAAACAAGCAAGCTCAGTGAGCATCAGGGACCCCACAGATTGACTTTCTGAAGAATAAATATCAATAGCCAGGTGAAGACTGATATTGTGATGCTCTTGAACATCTATCGTATTTTCCGGCGTATAAGACGACTTTCTAACACACAAAAATCTTCTCAAAAGTCGGGGGTCGTCTTATATGCTAGGTGGCCGGCTGTAACCAGGCAGACCAGCCCGAAAGGTTTTGACGAACCTTAAATGGCTCTAAGGAGCCAAGCTGAATTGCCTGCTGAGTTGCCGCTAATCAGCTGAGTTACACACAAGCCCCGTGTAAAAGGGAAAAACTTTCCTTTTACACAACGCTGGCCATCCCAGCTGAGTTGCCTGATTAGCAGGCAACTCAGCTGGGATCGCCAGAGCTTGGATGGCCAAGCGCTGTGTAAAAGGGAAAAACTTTCCTTTTACACAACGCTGGCCATCCCAGCTGCTAATTTTTGCCTGCTAATTGATATGTAGGAAAAATCCCCCCTCCCTCCAGCTTGTTTACCTTAGCTGCTAGCCGCAACGCTTGCCTTGCCTTGCCTGCAATCAAGCAGGCAACTAAATCACCTTGCCTCCAATCAAGCAGGCAGGGAGTTGTGGACTTCAACTCCCAGAATTACTCAGCCAGCAAAGCAAAGCTGGCTGAGGAATTCTGGGAGTTGAAGTCTACAAGTCTTAAAGTTGCCAAGGTTGGAGACCCTGTTCTATTGGGTAAGTTTTTTTCCCCCTTTGGGAGCTTAAAAAAAAAAAGTTAATTGGGAGGTTTTTTAGTTGTTCTTTTTTAGACCTAGCCATTTAAAGGATAGGTCTATGTTTTAGGCTAGGAAGTTTTAAATTTAGCTTTTATATAAAAATAAAAATAAAATAAAATAATATTTGTGCAGCTTTCTGAGATTTAGTGTGTTTCTGTAGTGTTTCACTCTAACTACACAAATGCACAAAATCTCACAAAGCTGTATGTGTGAGTAAAGTGTGAAAGTTGTTTTTTTCAGCTTTTTGTGGCTGTGTGAGGTTCCTGCTTGTTGCAGGGGCCATTTTGGGTCTAGCACAGCTGCTTTTACATTGTGGGTGAGCGAGTTGATGTTTTTTAATTTTTATTTGGTGTGTGTTGGAAGAGAGGTCATCTTATACAGCAAGTATAGCCCAAACCCTATATTTTTACAGGAAAAGTCAGGGGTCGTCTTATACGCCCAGTCGTCTTATACGCCGGAAAATACGGTACTCCTGATCACAGTAATGTATACACAGCGATAATGTCAAGAATCTCACATGCTCAGATTAGTTCTAATTTTAATTGTGTGCAATTATAGGCAGCAGACTTTGCTTTGTCATGTTGAGGGCTGGTAACCCAGCAACAGGGCAAGTCATCAATAAAAAAACTTTCTATTTGTCTAGAGTGTAAGGACATTTGTAGTGGAATTCTCAAGGAAAACATCTTGCTCCTAGCATTCCACAGATAATGGCATAACTGACATATTATCTTGCTCAGAGAGCAAATGGTCCTGAAAATTGACAATGAAGATGAGAACAATGCAGGAAAGTGGTGCTAATATAGCTCTGGAACTTTAACATAAAGTCTGTTGCTCACTTTGACAGGTTATGAATTAACATGTCTAGTGCACTTCAGAACAGGAAATTTGTTCTGTTAATTATTTGTAAGGATTTGATTGGGGTTTTATCCTGGTAAGCTGTCTGGAGTCACCGAGAATGGGTTGGGTTACCATATAAATTTTCTTAATAAATAAATAAGTATGCATGGTAAAAAGAAAGGGTCAAAGATGAATGGCTTATTAATGAATGTGGATTGAATACAAAAATAACTAGTTCAAAAGAATACTAAGGTGCCCTTGGTCAAATGGACAGCATAAATAAAGATGAAGTTGTAAAACAATAATATGAAGAGTGAATGGGTCAAGGGGAAAGAGCCAGTTTAGTCCAGTGGTTAAGGTATCAGGCTGGAAATCAGGAGACTGTGAGCTCTAATTCTGCCTTAGGCATGAAAGCCAGCTGGGTGACTTAGGGTGCATTTCTCTCGTGGGCCACAACATCAGACTTGGGCAACAAGCTGGTCAGTCAATTCCTGTCACAACCAATGGATCAACACTTGATTGATTCACTCAGATTTTGCACTCACGGGAAAATAATTGGAACAATAACAACAAAAAAGAATGGCTTAAGAGCTAGAGAAAGACTGATTTAATGGAATTGATGACATTCTCAAAACAGAGTTGATGAGATTCTCGTAGTTGATAGGAACCTCAAAGAGAAAGTTGTAAAACGTTTAAGGGCAATATACTGATGAGGATGTGACATAAGTAAAGTTGGTTTGCAAGAATGGAAAGGTATGGAAGTTATATTTTATAGTGTAGTTGGAAACTGAATTTAATTACATTTTACTTTTTTATAGTTTCCTATCTTTAATTTATTTTGCTTATTCCTTATCACTCAATACTGCATAAGGATACTTATCCAGAAAGGATACAAAATTGTTAAATATATATGTATGTATGCATGTATGCATGCTTGCATCTCTTTCTGGATGTTAAAAGAAAGTAGTCTCTCAAATAATGTGTTCCATCTAGAAATATCAAGAATTCAAGATAATTGAGTTTTTCCAATGATACAGTAATTTTAAACATCCATGCTATGTTTCATTTTGTATACTCCTATAGCCCCTAAAAATGAGTGAGCTATCCTCTATATTGTAAGTCAATTGAATATCCCACCTTAAAAAAATCATTCAAGCACAATGTATTTTTGCTGATTAGAAAGGAGGGTAAACCTAATTGCACATTGTATTTCTACACAGACACGCATACACACACTGTTTTCTCATTAAAAACAATGGTTAACATTTAAATATGTAAAAATGTATAAAAATATATTTTGTTCTCAATATGCTTTAACAGGTTAATATAATTTAATATAGGAAATTATATTAAGGTAATTTTGTTATCTTAACAAATAATCAATTGTTTATTGATTATAATTGTTGATTATAATCAATAATCAATTATTTTAAAAGTTAGATAGAATTTACTCTTTTTTAGAAATCTTTATAACTGAAAATCATCTTCATTAAGGCAAATCAGTTTGAATGCTTATTTCAGTCGTAAGCAACATAATTTTCATGGACATCAACATACATTGTCTCCACAAATAAAATTTAATGTCTTTATAGTATATCTATTGCAAATCCCAGGATCAAGAATGTTGCACAATTTTAGTGATCTCAAGTATAATCCCATGATATTTCACTGTTTTTGTATGAGTTACTTTAATTTTGGGGTCCAAAAACTGAAATATTAAGTTATATATTTTGCAATTTTAAGAGATTTTGTATAATTTAGTAGTGAGTGTCATGTTGGTTATTATCTTCTGCCATCTCCTATTGCCTAATTAAAAATAAATATTAAATTGACTTGGATTTACCATATTACATTCTCTGTGATTACAATTAGCCTACATAGTCAATATCTCATTTATACTATTTTAGTATCATTTAGACATTAATTCCATTCTGCAAACAGTTATCTAGGAAAAGTAATAAAAATAATCCATAGTTTATGTTCTATTTAAAATATAATTTTATATAGATATTTTTCCTACCTTTTCTAAACTACAAGATTAATCTTTCAGGTTACAGGATTATCAGTTAAGAATTTTTTTCCAAATAATATGATGATCATTAAATAGATGTCATCAGGAATGAAAAGGAAAAAAGATTAATAATGTGTTGATTCACATTCCTTCCTAGTCTTTAAATTTCTCATTACTTTGAAGTGGTAGAGTGAATCAAATGACAGGTTTAGGAGAAAACATTTTATGCAATACAACTATACATCACTTGCCATGCATGAGCAAAGTGACAATTCAACAGATTTTTTAAAAAGTTTATATACTGCAGTTAATATAAACTTCTATGAAGCTACAATTCATCTCTAAGCCATGTAGACATAAGTATATATTTTCCTTCTTTTGATAATAAGAGCATCTTCCCAATAACTTTAAGTAATTAATTTAATATGAAAGTAGCTCACAGAGATCTCTGTATTATTAAATCCTAGTTTTACTAAACCTCATAATCCTGTTTGTACTAATGATAAATTTATAGCTTCTAATAAAGTTGGTTTGTAAAGATACTGTGCATTATCTCCATGTAGCTCTCAAGGGTATATTTCTATTAAATTTGCACATAAAGCACTGATTTTCAATCCCCAAGTTGCAGATATTGTTGGATTACTATTCCCTTTAACCCTGATCATTTTACATGTGAATTTGTGAATGATGTAGCTGAAGAGAATAATATGTGAGAACTAGGGGCACTGGATTCCATAAGGTAATTTTGTGCTGTTTGGAATTGTAATGCCAAAAACTGACTTCAAATTCCAAAAATAAAGGAATTTTTCTATGGTTCACAATACAAATAGGTTTCATTTTTCAGATTGTGATAATTCTAGGATAACATAGAATTAAGCACAAAGCACATTTAACAGGGAGAAAAGCAAGAATGAAAAAAAAATTGATACCTCTTCTGCACCAACAGCACTTCCATTTTGCACTGGTCCATCACTGGGTGGTGTCACTTCAACTTCAATTTTTTCTGAAGTATAAACAGAAGAAAGAAATGTAAAACTGAAAACCAATCAGTCTTTTATTCAGTTTATAAATTACCCAACTCCATTTTGACTCTGGGTTAATTTGGACTATGCTCATGCATTAGTTTGACTGAACAACTGAATGCAAGTATCTTATTTTTTAAAGTTAAGTTCCAGACAAAATGCAGAGAACTCAATACTCCATATATGACACGCAAACTGAAATGTTATGGGTTGAAATAGCTGTCCTATACTAAGTGTCACTACTCTGAAAAACTGGTTTAAGTAATCTTACTGGGAAATGTAGGTTTAACATATAATTTGTCTTATCTATTCAGTATTCTAGTTAGAATTGAAAAAAAAAAAGATCACTCAAGCCTTTTTCCTTAGGAGTCAGTTACAACAATAATCATGTTTTAATTGAGTACAAATTAAATTGGATAAACAAGTTGGTGAACTGCAAGTGAGACAATCTACTTGGCCATCCTACATGTGACAAAATGGAGTAGTCTAAATTTAAAGATCATTAAAAATGAAAAAGATTCTGATAAATTATGAAGTTCTTCAGATCTGCTTTCATTTGAGAAAATGCTTCTCACCCATTTCAGACAAGTGACTTTGTGTGGTGAACCATCATAAAACAATTTAAATAATTACAGTATAATACAAAAATTAATATACCCAGCAGCAAGAAAACTGTCAACATAGGTATTAATATAGCCTATAGAAAGGGGGTCCTATGCAGATTCAGGGTCCCAGGCTTGGGCACAAAATCAGGTCTTCACAGCCTTCAAAGAAACTAGCTACTTCTTGGTTGATAGGACCTCTAACATGCTCAAACTATGGAACCAAATTGGATGGGTAAAAACAACTATGAGAAAACAGTCCCTCAAGTAACCTGGTCTAAAGTCATGAAGGATTTTAAAGGTGACAACCAGCATCTTGAATAGCACTTGGAAACACATTGGCAACTGCAACTCATGTAGTAATGGTGTTACATGAGTTGACACCTATGCAGATGCATTTTGCAATAATTATAGCTCCGAATACTTTTCAAGGGCAGCATAGAGGGTGTTATAATATATAATAGACTTATTATTGACCTAATGTAAGTTTAGTTGCATTCAGATGTATATCACGATACTTATATACACAACTTTGCAATATATTATAAAGGTTCCAGAGGAACTTTCCAATAAATTAACATATCAGAAAAGCATTTTAGGAGGACAGTCATGTTAACTTATGGTAATAAAAGAAATATCTGTTTTGAAGGAAACAATGCTGATCACTTATACTTACCAGCATTTTTGGCTCTTCCGTTCCGTTGTTCACCATCTATTTCTGGGGACTTTTTGGCCATCTTATGAAGAATAGATGCCCTTTCTTTGAACTTTCCTACAAAATATACACATCTTTGTTAAAGCATACTTATTTCTCAGCTAATGCCTCACTTTTTATTCATTTAGTGGTAGCATGTCACTCTGGCTTTTGCTAACTTGGCCTGCTCCCTACTCCAAACTTTTCCCAGCAGAAAGGATAAGTATTTCATTTGAAAATATGAAATAGACTTAGGTTTTCCTATTATCCTAAACTAGATTGGTAGTTCAAACATAATTGTAGAGAAAAGCACTGAAGAATAGCTACTAATCTTTGTAGGGGAAGGCAAAAGACAGACATTGTTTTGGTTCTCTTTTTTTATATGTCTGGGTTACAGATTACTTACTTATTTCCTTCCTGATAAATCAAAATCCCTGATTTTCATATTAATCTAGAAAAATTAATGGTTTATTACATCACAAGCAATAAAGCATTGAATAGGAGATGATAAATATATATCTGAAAGTTTAGATACAACCTCATCATGAAATAGCAATATTTAAGAAGTGTAATAGTCAGAAACACAATTGTTTTTCCCTGGTAAGACACTGGCACATATATCCTTTCAAAAGAACTGCTATTATGATAGAATTAACATTTCAGAGTTATATTTCAGAGTTATCATTACAGTGTTTTTCACAGAACAACGTATTTAGTTTAGCTAATACAATTTGAAAATATCAGCATTTAAATAAAGGTAGTGCAAAAAGATACATAATATTTCACAGGGTACACAAATATTACCCTTCAAGAAAAGAACGGCTATTTAAATAGTTATTTCAAAGAAAAATGCTGAAGACAGAAATAGGTAGTCTGGTCATTCCTTTCATTTAACATATAAATGGAAAAGTCAAACCTAAAATAATAGCATCAAATTTTCAAATAACATACATTTGCATTTGAATAGAAAATCAGTAGTGAAGAATGCAGAAAGCAAAAATGTAAATTTACCCTCCTGGAACTTGAACAATCTCATTATGTGGTTTGCTGTATAATGGTGCAATACTGCAGGTACTGTTCCTGCCATCATTAGAGCTGAATGATAGTGGCAGACTGTCATTACACTTTGAAAAATGATATACTATCACATGCAATTCCATGTTAACCTTTCAGACATATCAGAGGTCTAGAACTAGGAAAATACAAAATCAGATGGAGTTTATTTGAGATGAATAAATTTATCCCTTGAAGAATTTGTCAGGAAATCGAATATTTTGCTTCCTTCATCTGGTTCAGCCATTGTTTGTTCAAACAGCTATCAGCCCAGTTAACATCAGAATATCATAACTATCAAGCAAAATTTTATTAAGAAAGTGAAATATTGACAGAAATATTTACTCTTAGATTTGTCAAAGATAAGTGTTCTTTTTAAAAAATGGAGGAAAAAAAGCAAAAGTTACCTTATGGGCGGTCAATAAATTTTATAAATAAATAAATAAATAAAAGAGCAGCTTACCATGTTTTCAAATATTCATAGGCTTAATTTAAGCATTGTACCTTAATTTTTTTCTTTAAAATACTTCACATAAAATAATTGTGAACATTTTGAAAGATGATATATTGCCAAGGAGAAATACATTCTAAAGAAACAAAACAAAACTGAGACATTTGACGTAAACTATAAGGATGCCGAAAATAGCAACATATATGTGGTATCATCATGATGCAAATATGACTGATGCAGATATGTAAGCTTGTGTGATGAAGTTGGAATGTATGTGCTTTGCTCCCTATTGCCCTTCCAGAAAAGCAACAATTAAATAGAAATATTTCAGAAATGATGCAGTCCTTCAAAGAAGAAACTATTCTGTAACATTGCCACTCTCATTTCCTGTTTTAAACCTACGCAGCACGAAAGCACATTTCATTATATGAGACAAGGAATATGTTTTTAGTTAGATGACTATTGGGTCATTAAAAAAAAGAGAGTTGAATTCCACACTGCATTCATCAACAAACATTTTTTAAACACGCTTATCTGGTTCATAGAGGAAAGATTTACATGATTTGAAAAGAAATCAAGGTCAAGGCAGTTTGAGCAGCTGAGACAAAAATGATAGGGACAGTAAAAAGAAATTGGAAGGTGGGGAAAAGATTAAATAATTTTCTTTCTTTCTCTCCTGCTCAGATTCTTTTGTATATCTGCCATCTTCATTGTACTTCCTTAAAATTGTAAGAAAAACATATCCAGGTGCAGTAGACAGGAGGACAGCAACACTCATCTCTCTTCAATACCTTTTATATATCAGAGAAATATGATATTGTTTTGCAAGTACACAGAAAAGGTCAGAGACTCCTGGATAAGCAGAGAAGCTACATAAACACCATCAAAGCCGAATGGCCCTTCAACAAAGAAATATAGCAGAATTAAAAATGGGTTTTAAAAGCTGCTTCTCCCCTTCTGCTGCCTGTGGAATTACAAAAGGGCTGGGCTTAGAAAAACAAAGTACTAAATTAAATCAATCTGATGCTGCTCAATTTCTATTTCACAGGATTTCGCAAAACTGTTGTCCTAAAGTACAGATGCGTTAAGACAATATCATACGCGACTCAGATGTTGTCCTTTCATTCAATGAAGACTTTCTGAATAACAAATGACAGTTCAGCATTTAATCAGTCTAAAAATATATAAAGATAAAATAAAGGAAAAATGCTTTTCCTGAAGTTCAAATTGAGCTTGAATTTCAGTACACAAAGAACAGAGAGTATTTCTGGTATACTTTTTGTCACTTTGTGTACTGAAATTGCTGTTAAATGGATGTTCACTTGTTTAAATACACTAACACAATTCTACAGTAAGACTTGAATTTATTTCTACTTTAGTGACATGACTGCAATGCCTAGCACTAGTGAGAGTCAGTGGTTTTGATTTTTTAAAATGTCTGCGATGACCTTTATACACTAATTCTTCTGATGTTCAATTCTTATGCACCTATTATACAAAGCCAGAAAATGCAGCAGATCAACCTGTTCATGCATTCATGTGCTCTCCTAAATACAAGAAATTTAATAACATTTTCTAATATATAGAAGGCATATAATTAATTTATAGGAAATTTGGCAAAAACACTAATATTTACAAATACCTATTTGTGGAACTAAAAAGGTCGATTTCTAACTTTTTAATATAAAAAACAGTAACCAGGATGAACAATTTCCCTAAATGTTAATAAAAGTAAATACGCTTATTTGAAGAATGCAGGGTTTAAAAACTATGTATAGTATTTATCTATTGAACATTTATTAATAATATATAAGTGCTCTTAATAATATGTTGATCGTATATGCTGCATGAAAATAAAATTAAAAATGCAAGTTAGTAAAAAATATTAAGGGTTAAAAATGTTAAAATGGTAGCACATCACATTATGACACTGATGTCATGCAGAGAGGAACTGAAAGGAAAAAATAACCACGATAGGTTTTTTTAACAAAAATAAATAAAAAGGCTGACACAAAAAATCTAAAATATTTCTTACCTTCTTCAGTCATTGTGTCATAATATTTTAGCTTTCCATATGATCCAAGCTCTACAACATTATAGTAAAAGACAACAGAGATAAGGAACTCTCAGACATTCAAGATAATTGACATGCTTTCATACATTCTTAATCAATTCCATAGCAGTAACTTTTCTATTGAGTAGATTTCAAGTTGTTGAAATCCAAAATTAATTGTTTTTCCAGAATTTTTTAAAAAAATTATTCTATAATATGCATGTTGTGCAAAGTGCTTTAAACACAACTGAACATGCAAGCAGAATAATCTTTCTTCCTCAGTCCTACAATCTGCAATTTGTATTTTCTTATTATATCATGAAGTATAATGAAAAAGTGTTACGTTTTGTCTCTGTAAGATGGCCCCGTCTCTTCAGGATAATTTAGATGTAAATGTAGATGAGTGAAATTATGTACTATTTAAAAGTTTCTGAACCAAAAACCTGTCTTTTCAGAGACATGAGGAGCCACAGAAATAGCATTCATGTTACTGAATTAATGTATAAATAGCAATAGCACTGAGACTTATACACCAATTCACAGTGCTTTATAGCCTTCTCTAAGCGGTTTACAAAGTCAGCAACCCGCCCCCCCCCAAACAATTTGGGTCCTCATTTTACCAACCTCAGAAGGATGGACGGCTGAGTCAACCTTGAGCCAGTGAGAATCGAACTGTCGAACTGCTGGCAGCCAGCAGTCAGCAAAGGTAGCTTGCAGTACTGCATTCTAACCATTGTGCCATCACGGCTCATATAAATATATATTCTAGGATTGTTAAACAGTTTTGCATATTTCTATAATTAACATTACTGTGGGTAAAATTCTGAAGATCTTCTACTGTGCATTTATGAAACTTGTATTCATTAGAATTTCACTTAATAAATGAAAATGTAAACAATTCTCTACTTTTTTGCAGTATCAGATGAACATTTTTTCTTTAAACAAACTATATGATTTTTTTTGATAAGGGTAAACAATTAGTGTTAATGGTTTTTTAAACTGTAATGATTTATGACAGAATGATTGAAGATCAATTAAGACGTTAAAATAACCAGAAAAAAAAGGAATAAACAGAATAAGATAAATAAAATAAGAAAGGATATACATAAAGTACATTTAATTAATATAATATCATTAACTCATATACTACATTTTATTAAATAACAGAATTCTTATAAAGACAGTGTAAATAGCTGGACAATAATAAAACATGTTTCAATATCATAATTCAGATATTCATAAAGAGAAGGATTCTGTTCATAAGCAAATGTAGGATTGTACTATTTAACTTCCCTCAGCCTCATCATCTTCCTGTTTTGTTAATGCTTGTAATATCTAATAGAACAATGGCATCAGAAGAGTCAAGTAAATGACCTCTTCTCAAAATTCACTTTTCCCAAATGAACTGTCAGCTCAATTATAAAAGAAAGAAATGTTGATTAGGGCACTAAGAAACAGGAAGAGACTCCCATTGTTTATTCCCCACACCAGATCTCGTAGAGAAGGCATGTTCTGGGTCCCTTCTATTAAACAATGCACAGCCCAAAGTTGTGTCTTCTCAGTGCCGGTGCCTGCCGTATGGAACAGCATTCCTCAAAAATTTGGATGGCCGTAAATCTGTTAGCCTTTTTAAGACACTGAAGATCTGGCTGTTTTCCCCAGGCACTGGAATTAAGTGGAAAGATAAATTCTCCTGTTTTAGAAATGTTTTTCCCCCTCTGAACAATGTAATTGCTTATCTTTGGATCTTGGCGGAATATATGTTGCGGGTTTCTGTGCTACTCATCCTTGTAAGACATACAGAGTTACTTGTGTGAGATATGTGGCTATATGAAACATATTCATAAAAAGGTAAATACATAAAAATAAAGTAAGGCCTCTGGAAGATAGGACCTAGAAAAAAGATACCACATCAATAGTAACTTAATTTAAGAACATAGCCTTTCTCCAACTCAATGAGATATTGTCTATATACTGCTACTCCCATTATTCTCATCATGCATCATCATACATGTTCAATTCATTTCAGGTTAAATATTCAATAAATTGTTGAATTGATACACTGAATTTGTAATTTTCAGAAGTCTATATAACACGGTTATAACCCTGCCCCTCTTTAAGTTGGCCTCTGCTGCCTTCAGTACCATAATAAATAACTTGTGCTTCAATGAAAGACTGTACATCTGATTCCCAATATTTAAAAAGTCTATGGAGAAATTTCCTTTTCTAATCACCTGTGATTTTCTGCAATAATAACTTGGTATCAATAGCTGATTCATTTACTTATTCATTCTCACGCTCAATAATTCTATTTACTTCTGTTTTCTCTGATTATTTTATTTTTTTTATTTTTTTCCCAGATAACAAACTTTATTAAATTTAAAAAGGTAAAATTATATAAAACATTCACAACCTTAAAATTACAATCAGCAATGCTAATCACAACAAACGAATTAAATATATGTAATATATATAAGTACAAATATACACAGTGACTTATTTCCTGTTTTATCTTAATGACGGTGTATGATTATTACTTTTAATTTCTTACTAAATTTTGACTTTACCATCTTTTCCATTGATTTATCCTCTGATTATTTTAAAAAGACCATAGTAACCTTAGGCAGAATTTCATAATCAAAATTGCATTTTAAAGAATTAGCTTGATTTCTGAGGCATTGCTTGCCCAGATTACATATTCATAAAATGTATCAAATTGAATGCTAGTTTTATAATTCAGCTGTTATACCGTTTGATCCATGTATTATTAAACTATATTCAGTGCTTGTAACTATTTCTCAGTTGTAAATTTGCCCATTTCTGAATGTGTATATTCTAGGAGCACCTGAAGGAAATATACTTTCTTTTTTTTCCTAACTAACTTCTAATTCAAACTGAGCAATCTTTCTGCTCTCTTGCTTTACTTTTTGGCTGTCTCCTCCTGGCTCACTATGGCTATGAAGGGACTTCTTCAATGGTGGGTTTCTACCGGTTCGCACTGGTTCAGGCGAACCGGTAGTGGTAATTTGGCCTGGGTTGCTGAAGCAGTAGTGACTGCAGCAGCTGGGAGGCTTCTTGCAGGCACATCGGAAAAAAAAAAAAGCCTCTGCAGGTCACCAAAAAGGCTGCTGCCGTCACATCCCATTGTTTGCTGTGATGCATTTGGACTGACTCATCCCATTGCCTGCTGCGTCAGTCCGAGCACAACGCAGCAGGCAATGGGATGCATATGCACAGTCTGTGTAAAGAACAGGGCGGTGATGGCAGCAGCTTTTTCAGTGACCTCCAGTAGTTTTCGGTGGCCTGGGAGGCTTTTTCTTTTTAGAAATTCAAAAATTTTTCCTACCTTTTTCTGTGGGCATGGCTAGGTGGGGTGGTCATGTGACTGAGTGTCCATGAGTGATTTCAAGTTGATCACGCCCACTCAGTCACATGACCACCAAGCAAGCCTTTCCCACAGAACCGGTAGTAAAAATTTTTGAAACCCACCACTGGATTTCTTCCTTACTTTATGTGTTCAATATTGAGAATCCTTGAGGGCAGTCTTTTCCTCTTATCTTTTTCTACATACTGTATTTTATTCCTTGTGTCTTTTTCATCTCCTGCACTAGAGCCTTTAGATGGGAAGAGGGAATAAGAGATGTCAGACAATGTGTTCTGATCTTGACAGGCCAACAACTACTTGAAAAATGAAGTTTCATTTGTGCTTCTGTTTGCCTGGTGACAAGAGACTATAGATGAATTTATTAAAGGGGTAGATTGCCTCCACTGGAAAGTTGTCCCTCCCTATCCTAATAACTATAGCAATAGCACTTATATACTGCCTCACAGTGCTTTACAGCCCTCTCTAAGTGGTTTACAGTGTCAGCATATTGCCCAATCATTCTACCGACCTCGGAAAGATGGACTGCTGAGTCAACCTTGAGTTTGTGAGACTTAAACTGCCAAACTTCAGGCAGCCGGCAGTCAGCAGAAGTAGACTGCAGTACTGCATTCTAACCACTGCGCCACCACAGCTCTTAAGCTAAAAGATGTCCTACATTTGAGCAGCCTCACTCTTTCTTCTTCATTTTCTGTATCGCTTCAAATGACATGTTTTCTTTTCTCACTAAACTGACTGAATCAGTTAACTCACAAAGTAAAATCCTTCCTAACTTCTTAACAACTTATCTTAGTATTAACTAGAAGCTAGCCAAAAGGGGTGCTGTTAAAATAATGCATGAATGCAAATAAATGAATAGATTTGAATTGTTGGTCAGGTTTTTGTTAGAATCTATGACACAATTCAAAAATATTATGTTGGGGTACACTACTTATTATAATGTAGTAACATATTTGTTAATGACATCAGCACAGTATTTAAAACAGAGATGGAATCTGGAACATCTCCTGCAAAATGCATTATAGTATCTGTTCTCATTTCTTGCTCGGTTGAAATGACAGCAACCTAGATAAAGATGCAAATTTAATTCTAGAAAGATAGCTTGGTTTAAATTCTTATCCAAAATGTTAAAAAAAAAACTCTGGTAAATGAGGAAAATATCAAATCTAGGATGGCTAAAAATAAATGTCTGTGAAACAGAATGTTGCAATTATTAAAAGAACTACTATAAACTAAACATTTACAGGAAGATAAAAGCTACCCAGAAAGCCTAAAATACACATAATAAACCAAAAGTATATAAAGTATAATAACTGAAATCCAAGATGATTCTAAAAAGAAAAAGGATTATATGCCCAAAACATTTAAGGAAATGTATATTAGATAACTAGCATTATTTTGTAAACATTTTATTTCATTAATAATAGGGACATGAATAAAATTCTATAATAGAATTCATATTAATAAATCAAAAAGGATGGAGAATTAAGCATTAAAGCAATATGACCATTGCTTTTTCAGTACATTATCAGTACTGCTAATGAGTCTAATGATGTAGAACCCAAGGTATTAATTTAAGACTAAAATCATTATACTATCATGAAATAATCTATATATTTCATTTAAAATTTTGATACCACAGATAAATATCCACCTCTCAAATTGTGCAAAAGCAGTTACTAGATTGGATTCTAATCTGCTAGCTGCCCTGTGAATAGAAAATGCCAGAATTCCTAGAGAGACAGTTTGTTAGACAATGTGATTAGGATGATGTTATTATCAATTCCTTCTTCCCCTCTTGGTACCCAGCATCAACTCTCCCTTTGCAGCATCTTTCATGGCTAGTGTGTGAAGAAAGAAATTGGTAAAAATGTCATATCATTCTATCAAACACCATTAAGCAATGTCCATAATTCATCCCATTGTAATTAAATTCTATGTAAGCAGAAAGGAGCAAGCAGATTTGTATCTTGATCAATATTTGTAATGCACAATTAAAACACATTCAACCTTTTGCTCAATGGAGTATTGCTATACTGCACTATTCACAATATAAATTTCAAACATAAATGTTGAAGATGACCAGGTGGAGCCCAAAGGTGAGGTCAAACATGTCATCAGTTTGGAACACTTATGCAGCCACAAGAGGACCAAAGTCAAGCCCCCTCTGAATTCCATTGACTCTTATCTAGTGCCAATTTGCCTTATTCTTGTGTATAGGTAACATGTAATAAAATTTTAATGCTTTGAATTCAGCTCCTGTTCTCTGCTTACTTATGCCCAACAATAAAATTTCATTCAAATTATTTTATAATAGTAATGGTAAGTACATGGTAATTAACAGAAACTTTGGAGTTGCAACTTAAAGTAGATACTTATTTCTGATACGCTTCATTGAAATTTATGAATAATTAAAAAGCAACTTCACAGGGGTTGTTTTTTTTTAAAGTCTCAGGATGTTCAATATACCTTTCCTTAAAGTAGCGGTTTTTACTAAATATCATTCCACATTCATGGCATTCTGTATTAGTTCTTCATACAATGAAAATTAATTAACAACAGCAATTTTCAAAGGTAGATTAAATGAGAGAGGACAGGAAATAGATTAATCAGAAAAATAAAAATGGTTTCCATTATGAAATGTAAAAAGATGTGAGCAAGGCTTCAACTTATAGAATAGAATGCACACAGAATGAGGTGTGGGTCAAAATATAATTTATTACTATGTTATAGGATCTTGGAATAAAGAATGACAATACACTGCTGTGCACATGAAAATGTGCACTAATATTGTGTAAAAACAATGAATTTAATCCAAAATGAATGCAGTAGCCACAGAATAATCTCCCATGAGGATAAATGAGCACAGATTTACTTCCTCTTTTCTCTTTAATTAATCAAAGAATTAGAACTCTGCTGCTGACATGACTTGGCAAAAGAAGTATGTCAGACAAAATGAGAACTTGTTCTCCTTTTGTCCTCCTCTAAACAAGATCCTTCTTTTATGGGAGATGATGTTATTAGTTCCACTTTAAGAAAAAGGGAGCAGCCCCTGAGCTGACGATGGGAGATTCTGGCTCTAAATGATAAAAATGAATAAATAAAAGATAAGGCAGTAACTTTTCAAAAGATATCTTAAAGAAGCAATTACTTACTTTTAGGAAGTAGATTTAAATTAGTTAGTTACTCCATAACTCATTTTTATATGGCTCAACTAGAACTTTAAAGGCAGTATCTGATGCCTACAGTTAGGGAAAGCAGCTCCTTTTGCAGAGAAAAATTATTTTTCCCACTTTTGCCCTCCCTCCTAATTAGTTCTATCAATTTGTTATATCTTTTGTTAATGGCAAAATAAACAATGACTGAAGTAGCAATGGAATACTACCGTGTTTCCCTGAAAATAAGACTCTGTCTTATATTTTTTTGAATCCTGAAATAAGCACTTGGCCTTATGGCCATGCACTCAAAAGCCCGATTGGGCTTATTATCAGGGGATGTCTTATTTTGGGGGAAACAGGGTAATTTTTTGATTGATGAAAGCTATCAATTACAAATTGATGCAGAATATTTTTGTATCTCATTCTCAAGAAGTGTATATCACTAGTATTATTAGATCAATTAACTATCTATGCATCCTAAAAAAGGATTTTTTTGGAAAGTATAATAAATCAATGTGCATCTGTGATACTATAAAGACTTTATATAACAAACTATTCATTGGACTTGGGTGGCAATCTATTTAATATAACTACTACATAGGTAGAAGTGAGATTGGAAGATTGACTTAAACATAATTTGGAAAGCTCCTTTCAAGACATGGTATTTTTACTCCATGGGAATTTTATTACCTATTTCTTCAAACTGGTAAGACAGCCTTACCAAGCTCTCTCGGTGCATGGAGTTTATGCAGAGACTATGCATAGTGTATATACAAAGATTATGCTCAATATGGCCAACTTGAAAATAATACAATCAATGTCAATAAATGATTTTAGGAGGAGGGTGGGTTTAAGAAAGAAGAAAAATTTACTAAGGTTCGTGATATTATCAATCCATCACCTTAGAACCTCATCTCCTAAATACATATTGCATATAGCAAATTTAATAGTGTTTGGTAATATGTGCATTTTTCAGTCTTGATTTAATTTTTTACGGGCAAGTGGCAAAAACTAAAGCTAAATCTAGAAGAAGCTATTTCAAGAACAGATTTTATATAAAAAATAGGGAACATATGTATATTTAGTTTTATTTAATTTAACTTACTCTGTGTTGCTCTCTTACTTTTTTTTTCTTTTCCTTTCTATGCAGCCTTTTTTTTTCCTTTCAAAAAAAGCATTTAAAAGGTGCGCTCCCCCTGCTTTTGGCACACGATGGAATGGTAGGCATGGTAGGCCCGTTTTTCGCCCTCCCCAGTCTGCAGAGGTTTTCTTGGAGCCTGGGATGGGCAAAACAGCCTTTACCAACCCCCTCCCGGAGGCCCTCCAGAGGGCGGAAATAGCCCGTTTCCGGCCTTTGAAGGGCCTCCAGGGGGGTGGGGAAGGCCGTTTTCACCCTCCCCAGGCTCCTAGAAAGGGTCTGGAGGCTGGGGAGAGCGAAAAACATGCCTTCCCCACCAACCCCCAGAGGCCTTCCTGAGGCCGGAAACAGCTTGTTTCCTGACGTTCAGTGGGCCCAGAAGGCCCGAAAATCAATTGGCCGGTGCGTGCATGCACACTGGAGCTGAGCTAGGGCAATGCTTGTGTGTCCACCGATATGGCTCCGCATGCCACCTGTGGCACACATGCCATAGATTTGTCATCACGGGCCTAGACATTGATATTGTTGTGGCCCCGTCCTCTGAGCCTATCCCATTGGAGGAAGGAAGCTCTGAGCAGGAGGAAGAGGAGCCAGCCAGATCTCCCAGCCCCCCCCCCTCTGGCACCGTCTCAGGTGCCAGTTGAAAGAGAGCCAAGTAGTGGGGAAACAGGTGTCTCAGATGAGAGTGAGGGAGAGACGTCATTCCTGGACGCACGCCAAAGAAGGCGAGAGAAAAGATTACTGCAGCTGCGGTGACGTATGAGGAAATAGACCTGAGTCACTGGATTGGAGTCACAGGATCAATGAGTCACTGGACCACACCCAGAGCCTATATAAGACAGGACGGTGGGTCAAGATGTTTGTGACGAACAAACAAAACAAACATAGCAACCTCGTAGTCTTGGAAGCTAGATGAACGGCAAAGCTACGTAGGTGATTTTCTTTTTGTGTAAACTAATAAAGTCCTTGGCAGACGGTGTGCATATCGCTGCCAAGGTTGAGATAAGAACTGTGGAGTGTGCCAAGTGATTCTTAACCCTCGACTGGCTGTGTTTTTGTGGGTCTCTGAAGGGGGGGACAGATCAGATATTTGAACATAAATCTTTTTAACATTTATATTTTATTGGGTTTTACTAATCAATCCAGTTGAAATGTTAATTTATATTGCTAGTACATGTATGACATGCCATACGCTAAATAAATAAATAATAACATTTCCTTCAAGGTTGCCCCATTTTAAAAAAACGCATGCATTCTGATCTTTGTGTGTGGTTTACTATAGATACAGTAGATCAGATGCACTAGTATGCTTCAAAAAGGAAAAAAGAACATACCAGTGTCAATTAGAAACCTTGTAGTGTTTTTTTAAGATAGTAAATATCAACCAACCATTCCTATTTCCACTTTAAATTTTTTAAAAGCCAAAATTCAGATTCAAGAGAGACTAATATTAGCATGGTAAGAGCCAATTTTCATGAACGTTCATTTTAGAATAATGAAATAAGTGTAATGGTTATAAAGTACACCCCAACCATTTTAAAAACTCCTTGCAAAATGATAACTGCAGAAGAATGGAAAATTAGCACCTTTTTATCTTGTATTAATGTGAATTATGTAAAATGAAATTGAAGGGTCTCCATTTGAGAGAATCTTAAATGAGAGATACTCAGGCCTCGCAAATACAAGCATACTTTCAGAAAACACATTGAAATGCTGAAAATAAAAATCATAATAGAACATGCACATATATACAAATACATGCACCAAACTATGACCATGTTATTTGTTAATTTAATTTAAGGTAAGGTAGAGTAGATAGAGAAATAATCTCAGTAAATCTTCTATCTTAAAGCAGGCATTTAGAAATATTCAGTCATAATAGGATTTTACATGCACACAACTTTTACTGAGATAATCAGACAGACATATTTAAGAGCTGTGCCCATAGACAAAATAGAGAAATATGTGCTTATGAAGATAGTTTTAGTAAACATTAGCTTCAGAGTGAGAGAATAACATAAAATCAGTAATAATAAAGTGATACCTTCAGCCAGTGGATCAAGTGTGTGAATCATAAGTTGGAAAATGCTGTTCCTCATTAGACTATTGTGCAGAGATGCAGAACTTCCACCTCTTTGGAGGCATGGTTTAATCTAAAGAAAGACGGTGAAAAAGATTTCTGAGCATAGAATATGGGAAAAATGCTCCTAAATAGAATGTTTTAAATGAAAGAAAGAGAAAAGAGACATTTCTTTCCAACTTATACTGCAGTAGAATCTGTTTCTGAATAGAACAGTTTCTATACCTCATTGGCAACCTTAATTGGAAAAATAGGATTTCCTTTTCATGGAAACAATTAAAAACTTGGACATGTAATGAACAAGAATATCATTGTACTAAAATGGCTTCATCTCATCTAATGAATGCTGTGAAGAATGCTAGTTAAAGGCTGTGATGTACTTCATCATTGATATAATACCCACAGAGGTAGTATAAATGCAATAGCTGTCTATATCATAATTATATTTCTATAATTATGTCTCTAGGAATTAAAATACATTCTGGGTTTTTTCTCTCCCCATTCACTTATTCAAACCATTTTTCAAAGATTGCTTGGGCAAGTCCCTACACTTTTATTTATTTATTTATTAAATTTATTAAATTTAAATTTTCTTTCTTATAGTTTTTCAGAAGTGGTTTGCCATTGCCTCCTTCTTCCATGCTTCAGGCTTTCATCACACACACACACACACACACACACACACACACACACACACACACACACACACACACACACAAACATGGCCGCTCTAAAGATTTTCCATTTTACTTCAAGGCTGAAGGAGGGTTGAATGTAAAGAAAGCAGGGGCTTTGCCTGGAGAGTTTGCTTTGAAAATCAAATGAGCAGAAAAAACATCCAAAGCAAATGCAGAGTCCCAAAAATCAGACCAGGGTTGTCCACCAGTCCAGAAGTTCAAGCTTTCTCTCACAAACATCAAATGCCAGAGGTCAGCCATTGTTTCCAACAAAAAGAGCATGGTCAGGACTGCTTTTCAAATAAGGCCACAGCCAGTTGCCTCTACATCCTTGCTTGGTGAGGAACCTAATAGACCCTCTTTGCTCGTCTATTCATCATTGAGTGCAGGTGCAAGGAGGCCATATGTCATTATCATTTGACTTTTCCAGCTGCTCAGGTGGCGTCTGTGTTTGATCAGCCTCATGTGATTCCTGGCCGTGTGTCTCCTAAGGCTGACATTCCACAGGCTCAGCTGGAGCAACTTCCTCAGGGTCAGAATCTGAGTTCTAAGCCTGGGCTATGAGGCTTCCTAAGGCTGAGGGAAAATGAGTAGCCCAAGGTCACCCAGCTGGCTTTGTGGCTAAGGCAGGACTAGAACTCACAGTCACCCAGTTTCTATCCCAGAGGTGTCAAACTCGCGTCATCATGGCAGCATCACGTGATGTATCATGACTTTTTTTCCTCCTTTGCTAAACTGAGAGTGGGCATGGCCACGAATTTGATACCTCTGTTCTAGCCTGATGCAGCAGAAAATGAGTGTATTTGCACAAGTTCTTTTTTTTTCCTGATCTTGCCAATTTAAAATATATATTCCCATCTCATTTTCTATGGGCCAAGGTTATCTGGATGTCAGATTTGTCTCCCTTGGTTGTTTTGCTTTCAAAACATTATCTGTATCTTATGTAAAAGAATGTGAAGCAAATTAGGTTTCCTGAGTTCCAGACTTTAAGGAGCCAGGATTAAATGGTATAACTATTAAAGCCACAATTCACTTTTAAAAAAATACAAATCAGCAGAATAGCAGCCAAAGAGTAATTTCTTTAGCCAACTAAAGTTGGTGGGAAGTTTGCTGCTTTTGCCTCACAACTGAAGACTGATGAATAATGAAAGGTTTATCTTTTGTGAAAATGAAAATATTGAAAATCCTGTTACTAAATATTTCTGATTGGTTTTTTTCCCCCTCAACATATTTTGAATTCAGATTTTCTACTTTCCTGTCATATCTATGTCCAATTCCCATTTCTGTAATGCTTATTATATATTTGTAATTAATATAAATTATTTTTTATAATTTCATGTTTTAAAACAGGAAAATGGGAAAGAGACAAAAAGGAAAGAAAAGAGAAAATTATAAAAAAGGCAAAAAGAAGAAAAAGATATAATAATGTTGGAAGAAATATCCAGGTCCAGGTCCAAACCGGGAGAAAGGCACTGGAGATAAAATGGAGGCTGGAGGCTGATTGGAAAGAAAGGTTACCTTTATTGATGAAGAGCCACCAACCACATGTGATTCTGGGCAACTGACAAAATGGAGTTCAGAGTGAGTGAGTTTTATACCTTCTTTGGGCTTTGTATTTGAGCTTCCTGTTCTTGTGCAAGAAAATGTCCTTTAATATTCTATTGCCTGTGGTCAAATTCCTATGGCGTCATGGCTGGCTCTATAGGCAAAAGGGTAAATGCAAATCCTAGGTCAGTGATGGCGAACCTATGGCACATGTGCCAGAAGTGGTACGCAGAACCATCTCACCTGGCACATCAGCCATCGCTCGTTGCTCTTCCAGGTTCTGGTGCTCACATGCGGCCAGCTGGTCTTTGGGTGTGAGGGAGTGTCGGAAACCGGAAGAGCAGCTCCCTGGCATGCATGTGCACACCAGAAAGCTGAACTTCCGGTTTCTAGTGTGCACATGCATGCTGGGCATCTGGTCTTTGGGCACGCATGTGCGCCAGAAACCAGAAGACCATGTGACCGGCACGCATGCGCACATTGAAAACCAGAAGCTCAGCTTCCCGGTGTGCGCATGCGTGCCAGGGAACTGCTCTTCTGGTATACGGCGCTCCCGTGCATGCACACGCTCCTCTTTCAGCACTAACTGCCAAAAAGGTTCGCCAACACTGTCCTAGGTGCTTGTCTTGAGCTAATTTTGTCAACCTTTTGTTTGTTGCTTATCCAGTCTTTCTGTATGAATTACCAAATCTGCATTTCTAGAAGCTGGCCTCCTCAGTTTCTGCTTGGGAGCAGGGAGGCTGGTGCTGGTTTCTGCCTCCCTTAAGATTTTTTCCCATTTCTCCTTTAGGGGAGATATTCTATCCTGCCTTTTTTAATATTTCCCAAAACATTTCATTCTTCTGAGGTGGGGGGTGGGAACTTCCCACAATAGGAAAACACAGGAGAGAACAGAAATATGAAAGATAGTTAGGGTGTATGTAATCTAATATTTTCCAAGAGTATGAGGCCACCAGATTTGGTCTGCAAATCTCCAAATGACCACAAGATGGGAGAAAAGAGCTGAAATTGTTTGCTTGGTTTTGGGAAGGAGGGGGAATCTCTTGTACAAGGATAAATGAATCAAATGATTTCCATGCCAAAACAGAGCTAGAAATCATATTAAATCTGCTGTGAAGAATTAATTTTATTGAATAAATAATATTCTGATTATTGAATCAGAATAGGAGTATTCTGATTCAATAAGTATTTTTGAATCAATATTCTGATTCAATCAGTATTATTGAATCAGAATATTGCCTCAAAAGGAGGCAATAATTAGACAATTATTAATATATTTGAGGTCCAGAAAGGATTAAGAGAAACTAGACAAAACTGCTTTCTTCAAATCAGCTAGGACTACTTCCTAGTACACAGAAACTATTTACATACACATACACACACACACACACAATTTTATTACAAATTTTAAGAAAGATTAAAAACCAACAGGAACCAATATACAGTAAGAAAAATAAAAAGACAAAAGGAAATCAAGAAGCTAAAATTGCAAAAGCAAAGAAAGAAAAAAAGATATAAAGAAGAAATGCCAATCTTATATAGCAGCTATAAATATAGGTATAAATTTACTACTTGCTCTATGGTTACAAATAACTCCCTTCTTTCTATTATCTATCCTGTCTTATCATCAAAATAAAAAATGAAAAGTCTCAAAACAATAATTATTTCTTTGGGACACCCAGACAGTTTATTTCACCAAAGAGTATTTACCATTCATTCTGTTCTACCTTTTTTTCAATTTTCAACAAAAGTGTGTATATTTTAGAATTATATATTCATCACCATTATACAAATAATGACTTACTTTGCGCTAGTCTATACCATAATCCATTTATTAGGTAATTGTAAATAGGAATACCACTGCTAAGTATATTCTTCTGCTATTAATTGTTCTCTTGATTTGTTTTTAAATTTCCTTGATAGTTTTCTAATAAATCCCAGCACCATTTATCTGATCTGCCACTTCTCTTTTATAATATAATTCTTGAGCTGAGATCCAGAAAGGTGTTTTTGGGCACAACCTGGTCTTATACAGTATCTATTTCATATTCCATATGATCAATATGGCATGTCTAATAAAATGATTTTTAAATCCACATTAATTTTAACTATTATACTGTAACTATCCATGCCATCCAAACCTCAGTTATTATTTTTTTAAATGTAAAAGTCTTATTTCTGAGCAACATTCATTCTTTCATCCGGACCAAATAAGCGGTGAAATAAAATTTCAAACATGGTAAACCCAATCCTCCTCTTTCCTTTGTATCTGTTTAACAGTCATGTTATTTCCCCTTGCCATATAAATGCAGCTATGTCTTTTTGTCACTGTTAAAATTGTACATCTGTTGACAAAACAGACATTATTTGAAACAAAAACATTATGTTTGGTTAAACTTTTGTTTTATCACAGAAATTCTCCCCAATAATTGGAAGTTTAATTTTTCCTTTCTTAACATTGATTTCAGTTCAAATTGTATCATATTTATTTTGAAATCACATACTATCTATATCTATCATAGTAATAGCCAAGAATTTTACTTATTTGATCTTGTAGTTTTATAATTTTTGTTAATATCTTTGTTCTCTGATAAATCTTGAAATCTGCTAATGCACTTTTAATTTTTCAATTAATACTTTGACTAAATATATCATCCACAAATGCTGTAATTAGCTTGTGTTTAATCTTAACACCCAAAATTCTCTAATCTTGTCTTATATCTCTAATACCTCAAGAACCAAAACAAACAAAAGTAGAGACGTGGATGTTCTTGTTTTGTCCCTTTTTAAAATCTCACAAGGTTTTGTTAGTTCTCCATTAACAATTATTTGTTCTTTCTCAAGTATAAATCAACCTTATCCATTTAATAAAATTATCTCCAAGATTCATGTGTTCCAGAACTCTAAACAAACAAACAAAAACCCAATTCAAATTGTCAAAGCCTTTTTCCCACATCCAAGAATATAAATGTAGCTTGTTTTTCATTATGTTGCTCCAAGTATTTCAGGATATTCCAAACATTTCATTTATTACCCCAGAATTTTTTTAAAAACAAAAACTTGCTTTGAACTTCTTGAATAAAATCCTGTAAAATTATTTTCAAACTTTTGGCCAAAATCACAGTTAATAGTTTGTAATCATTATTCAATAAAGACATTGGTAGTTTCTTATTTAAATCAAATCTTGTCCCTCTTTGGGTATTAGTTATATTAGTCTCTTTTAACTATCAGGTATCTTTTCATTCTGCAAAGTAATATTCATCATTTGTTATAATGCTCATCTTTAGCTCATCTTCAGAGATGATAATTCATCAAATTAAGCTTTTAAAGTGGCAATAAGCTAGCTGAGAGAGTTGGAAACCAAGAAGAACTATGCAAAACGAAGAAATTTTGAATTTCCAAATACACTTGGAGAAGTGTTTGGTATACAAGTTGTAAAAAGAAAAAGAAAACAAAGTGCGATATGAATCTTAATAGAAGGGAATACTGTAATTACAGATAATGTGAGTATGCGAAAAGTGTTTCATCCATGTTATACTACTTTATAAAAAGGTCAAGAAGTTCACACAACTGACCTCTAAAGGAGATGAGGGATACTTCGTAGTTTTCTGCTTGAAATAGCAAAATTTATTTCTAATCAGCAACTGATCTGCAATACTTCAGAGGACAAATGTTCTTTCATTTCAGCGTTCCCAAATAAGATCATTTCTTCAGAAGCTGAGCTGCTTGTTGACAATTATATGTAAAAGGTTCTACCTTGAACACAGGATTTTTCAAGAGGCTGAGCTCTATGAGGACTAGTAATCATCTTAGTATAGAACAGTTTTGTGGGGTCTTTAGTGTTCTCTGAGCTTGTTCATTTGCTTGCAGACATTTCATTATCCAACCAAGTAACATCATCAATGCAAGTAAGCTTTGCAAGAGTAATCAATGCAAGTAAGGCCTGCAATGCAGCACAATTGGGGTGGTGGTAGGAGAATTGCTACTGTTAAAAGCAAAGTTGGAAGGGACCTTGGAGGTCCTCTAGTCCAACCCCCTGCTCAAGCATCCTATTCCATTTCAGACAAGTGACTGTCCAGTCTCCTCCTAAAAGTGTCCAGTAATGGAGCACCCACAACTTGTTCCACTGGTTAACTGTTTCTCACTATTAGGAAGTTTCACCTTAATTCCAGGTTGCTTCTCTCCTTGATTAGCTTCCATCCATTGTTTTTTTTCCTGCTCGCTGACATTTTGGAAAATAGGTTGACTCCTTCTTCTTTGTGGTAGCCCCTCAAACCTTGGAACACTGCTCTCATGTCATTCCTAGCCCTTCTTTTCATTAAACTAGACACACCCCAATTCCTGCAACCATTCTTCATGTTTTAGCCAGAGGGATTAGTTTCCTCCTTGGTAATTGATTAGGATATTAATTTCTGCTTGATTGTTTGTCTGGTGTTAATCTCTGTTTATCTGGGTGTTGGCTGCTGGAGATGATTTTAAGATTCCTTCATACCTTTTTTATTGTCTCTTTTGAATGTGTAAATATGGGCGTGTAAATATGGCTGACCTATTGATGGCTCATTTGTCTGAAAGCAAGTTTTCAGAAATTCTGTAGCTTTTTTTTTAAAAAAAGCTTGGTCCAGGGTGCTCACAGCTGACAATATAGTTGAGTCTGTCCATGAGTTGTGAGATTAAGGAGTTTTCATTGTGTCTTATGACTGCTAGTTGGTGTTCATGGATGCCCATCTGTCTGTCCTAAGTAGTGGCTAAATTCCTTACACTGCACGTTATAGGTGACTCCTGTTTTTTCTCATGGAATCACCACTCTCAGGATTCATAGTAAAAACTGTAATGCAACATATAGACACTATAGCAATCCCATGCATACAATCAAAAGTTGAGAACTGACCAGTGGTGGGTTGCTACCAGTTTGCCCCGGTTCGGTAGCAGCAGCGGTGGGAGGCTCCGCCCACCTGCCCAGATGTCATCAAATACGATCTGCATATGTGCAGAAGCTTCTGCGCATGTGCAGTCGGGGTGTGTGAGCAAGTAAACCGGTAGCAAAGGTAAGTGAATCCCACCCCTGGAACTGAGAAGGGAAAAAGCCACACCCCATCAACACTATGGTGTTATCTAGTCAGATATTGAAATCTAGTCTCCAAGCAAACAACCTCAGAGCTCAGAGAACACCAAGAAGTCCACAGTTTAACCCTGAGCTACATAGTATATATTCTCTTCTACAGGATACAACTGGAAAAATAGGACAAGATACAGGAAAAGGGGATTTTCTCTCAGTTTAGAATGGGAAAGCAATTACAAAACAAATTGTACTTCAACAGAAGACGGCAGGACAGTTTGACTTTGGAGCCTATGTCCTCCACTCTATCTTTAGTAATAACAAGAAACCCTAAGCAAATAAAACATTTATTGAGTTTAATTACAATGAAATAAATAATTTACTATACCTATTATTCCTACTGAAAGAGCAAGTAAATAACAAACATAATAGTCATTAAAATAATAAAATATAAACACATCTCCCTTGAAAGCAACACTTGCACAAATGCAGGTGTGTGTATTTTAACACAGATGCAAACACAATTATTCCATTTCCAAATAGCACTTTAGTAAAATAGTTCAATGTAAAAGATAAATAAATTATGGATAAATTAAATACCTCTCCTTTTTAACACAAATTAAATATCTGGAAACCATTATCTAATTAATAACTATGATAATCAGGACTAAGGACAGGACAAACATTTAAGAGCATTAAGGTCCCAACAAATCATGCCAAATTTTCTTTCATATTAACAAAGCAGGAGCTTAATGTATTATCCTGTAACAAGTCTACTGCAAAGAATCACAGTATGTCGGAAAGATTATGTGCCTGTTTACCAGTTGAACTGAAGTCGCAAGTTAATTGAATTCCAGGTTTATTGGAGCTACAAGTTTACTTTAAGAATTAATACTCTTGTCTCTGAAACCTCCATTTTTTAAAATTATAAGACAGGGTTGTGAAATGCAAACCATTGGGCTATGAAACTTAACAAAAATTGTTTTAAAAAGGTCTAACCCTAGGAAGCAATCCAGAGAATATTAGATTTACAGTGTCATCAGTTTACAGATAGAGTATATGCACACACACACACTAATTTTTGTGTGCGTGTGTGTGTGTATGCATGCACATTTGGGGAAAGACAACACCTCATACAGATAGTATTATTTGTAGAAAACTATTTCTAACCTTATTTAAAGAGCTGAGTGCACATTTGCAAAAAATATGTTCTACTTCCATTCTTAGAATTACAGCTTTTTCAGCGGTTAGTGATACAGCACAAGGATTTATCTAAAATAACCTAAATAACAAACTTACCTATATGGTTTTGTGAAGCAAAACATTGAAAAATATTCTCAAAATCAAAACCATTACAATAAATCCTTAATAACAGATATCACAAAAATCCTCAAGAGACTATATACAATGAAGTAGTAACTTCATTGTATAGTCTCTTGAGCAAACAACAAACAGAAGGAAAGTCCAGATAAAACATCTTTGGATGTTAAATTTATGGATTTCAATATATTTTAAAATTGTAGGAAAGTAAACTAAATAAAATATTAAAAGTCCTACAGTTTTGTGGAAGAACACATGTTTCCATAATCAGATACTCAACCCCAAAATTCAAGTCCCACTGTTCAATCCTGGGCATTCTAAAAAATTAACAAGTGATTGGTGATTATTTTTGACTTTCAAAATCTTTTCCAAAACCATGTTTGAAGCATTAACAGTGTTTTGCAAGGTGGCTTAAATAATAGTAGTCTCGGAGTGGAGCATCTGAAGGCATTGGATTTGGAAACATCCAAAAATAAGATGTTCATATTGGCTTCCCAGCCAGATTTATTAGAAAGGAAAGCAACTGGGTTATAAATTCTTGACAACTGAGTATGGCACTTTTAGGATTCAATTTATATCTTATTTTGGTAGGGCAAAAAGTTTTCTTCATTTTCTTGATAATAACATTGCAATGAATAGGAAACTTAGTTATCCATTTTATAGAAAAAATGTTCAGATATTCTGAACTTCCAAAATTTTACAAATCACTCTTACCCTACACTCTTGGTTTTAATAGGTGTTATTTAAATTAGGCAACAAATGTTTTCAATGATAATTTGTCATAATATACAACTCCATACCCAGGTCTTTGCTTACTTCCAGAAGTTCTACTCCCCTCTTCAAAAACTGACATTTGAGGAAGATGGTCTCGCAGACAAATGCAGAGTCTTCCATCTAACATATGCTTACTGGGAATGTTCACGCTCAATGGACTTATTCAAGATAAGCTTTAGTGATCACATCAGCAAGAAACAAAATAATTGCAAAATATGTATTAGTTAGGTAAAGCAGCTCCCCCCAACATAATGGGAACCAGCAAGCCTCAAACTCCTTTTTCTGTTCCCTCTTTCAGTACATAGTTTAGAAAAGTGGATGAGGGTTTTAAATTACCATTATATTGGCATATTAGATACACATGACTTCTGAGGTTTCCCACAATTGGCATAGGCTTTTCTTTCCAGTTTTCAATGGTTCAAAACATCATGTATTTAGAAAATTGATTTTATCTCAAGCCCTATATCCAACTAAGGATTTGCTCTTTTTCTTTGTCCATTAGTGTGGGTTTGTGAACTATTTGCTTTTCCTTTTTTCTAGGAGAAATTAATTGATAAAATATGAGATAAACCTAACTTAAAATTAATGATCAATTTCCATGAATCAGATCAAACTGACTAGATGACATATATGCACATCCATTTGTAAGTCTCCCTGCTCCATTTGACTTCTTTATTCTTGTTCTATGGAGATTAGAGATACTAGAAATGATTATTCTTGAAAAGAGAAAACTGAGTCAAAGGTAGGAAAAGAGGGGATCAAGATAAGGGCAGAGAAGAGAAGATCAAGAGCAGAAGAGTTAAAGCACAGATAAGATAGAGTAGGAGAGAAGGTCAATAGCAGGATAAAAGGGCAATAAGAGGACAGAGGGAAAATAGAAGAAAAGATCAAGAGCAAAAGAGTCAAAAGGTGGAGAGGAGAGGAGATCAAATTAAGATCCTTAAAATATCTGAAGGAATCTTACAGAAGAAAAAAAGCAAGACCTTTTGCTATCATGTAGAATGTAGAATGGGGCATAATGAGTTTACGTTTCAATAAATCCAACTGAATGTTATAGAAAATAAATCCAACTGAATGTTATAGAAAAATAACCCCTTCCTAATAGTAAGGGTAAGTTGACATGGGAACACTAATTACCCAGAACTGTAAGGGTCTCATAGGAAAACCAAGTAGAGATAGACAACCATCTGCTAGCAGTATAAGCAGGGTAGATAAGATTCAACTACCTAGGTTTCAACATGGATCTGAAGTAAGGGGGTTTATCTTCAGAAAATGAATTCAACATCAAGCATCAATTCCAATTTGAAAGAAAAGCCAACTTAAGTGTTATAACTGAATGCAAGGTTGAGATTCTAAGTATCCTCACTCGGAAGTAATCTCACTGAAAGTAAATACTTATCACAACAATACAAATTAACAATGAAGATGCATGACAAAAAATTAAGGCCTGAAAGCAAATCAAGAAACAAGACAAATTATACTGGAAAGGCTACAAACTAACTTGCTGAATGCAATGTTCGGCACTGATTAATGTCTCCTTATGACAGTCATTCAAACAGACAACTTTCCTTCACACTGCCATTACCAGGGGAATGCACAGTTTGCTTGCCTATTAACCAGAACAAAGCAACACAAAGTCCGAACAGCAAGTTCTTCATTATAGATAAAATGTTTCGCCCCTACTGGGGAATGCAGTAGTGTCTCATCTAGTTATTTCTGGCACTTTCATCTATTAGACTGTGCTTCCAAACAGAAAGGAAAAACAGTCTCTTTATACCCTTTTCTTTGATATTAAAACATTCCACGTGAATTAGACCATACTGATTTCTGAGTCTTTTACACAAAAATACATGTATTGGTTCACTACAGATAAAACTGTTACTCAAAAGTACATGCATTGGTATGTTACTGATAAAACTTCTGCAGAAGTAAAATAAAGCACATTCTATATTTATAGAATATATTTATTAGGGATACTTTGCAGTGTGTACAAACCACTCTGTTTGAATAATTAAAGAAGTCTGCCTCCTCTTTTATAGTGCTTACCACACTATTTCAGAAACTGCTCTGTATATACGTATATGCATAAATGGCTATTTTTTTCACAACAAAATAAACTGGCTGTGCATGCACATGAAAAAAAATGTAGCTGCTTTAATTATTTCATTTCCATCTGGGAAAGAAATATATATTCTTCATTTTTTAAAAATAATTTGTTCAAGACCACTTCTAAAATTAGGACTTGTAAGAATGAAAATGTTACTGTTATTTTATTCACTATCCTGTGCTCTACTGTATGTGTGCAGGCAGTTTCATCCACTATCAATATTAATTATGTTTAGCTTGATTATGCAAAATTTAGAGACTTATTTTTCCCTCTTCATTTTCATTGGATTTAGTCAGGATATTACACTCTAAAATACAAATAAGCCATGCTAGGTATTGATTTTTTAAAAAAAATATCTGAGCAAAGTACTGAAGAACACAAAATATCACATCTAAAAATTTCTGTCTAAAATATCAAATTATGAAAAATAATAGCTACAGAACATCTAGATATTTCTAACGTTATTACCTGTTTATTTAGCTGTAATTAGCCTTTATAATCCCTCACAATAGCTTTCCTTATGCTGATCTAAGGGTCTGAGGTTGAGAAATATAAATTGCTATTGGATATTAAATATAAATATAGACATGCCTGAAATTAGGAGAAAGATAGCCAGTAAACTCCTGGATAGCGTGAGAAACTGAACAATTTGCACATTCTTACAAAACACATGCATCTTTTAATATTATTATCCCATCACATCCCTCTATCTAAATAAGTTTTTGAAAGAGAAATTTTGCATGGAGCCATCAGTACATTTCATATATATGTAAAATCTTAATTAGGCTGTTTAAATCACTTTTGCTTAAGGGGCTTCAGAGCCAGTTAAATGAACTGTTTCTCCCACTGAAAATGAAAAAAGATAAGTAGGCATTTGGCATGAGATCAAACTAATCTCACACATCTCTATCTTAATCTGCAGCACATCTGGAACATATCTTCCCCTAAGCAAATTCAGAGGTGACCAACTGTGAGCAGTTTCTGTGCTGACCTGATCTCTTGTTTTATTTATATAAAAAGAGTATTTGACTGATTTCTTCCCATTAGAGTTTAATTAACATAACTATAAAACAGACTAAAATATGCCTGGCATAATTTTATTACAAATGAGAAAACCAATATGAATCCAACATTGTTTTTGTATATAAAGGCATGCTACAATATTTTAAGGTCCAAGAGTTCTTTGCCCCATTTACTGTATTTATTTTTGGTAGCAGCTCTCCATGGTCCTGAAGTAATTGCTTTTAACTTTTAATTAGAAATTTGTTTTAAAATGCTTTTTCTAATGTTTAATCAACATTTAGCACAAATTTTGAAATTGTGTGACTGGGTCAAGAGGAAATGCAAATGTTCTCTTACCAAGTTTTACTTCCAGTTCTTTCCAAATGTGAACAGCTTCCCAACTTTACTTAATTCAGTGTGGTTGGGTTCATACAACATGTTTAATCAGGTCAGTTAAAGATCACATGGCTGCATTTGCACAACTTTGTGTTAACTTTGGTTAGGGTTTTTGTGTGTGTTTGTGTGCCTTAACAAGTTTACTTACTTTATGGTTCACTTAAATATATTGTGCAAATTCAATCTTATTTCCTCTAATTCAGAGGTCTTCAAACTTGGCAGCTTTAAAACTTGTGAACTTCAACTCCCAGAATTCTCCAGCCAGCATAGTTGAAGTGCATAAGTCTTAAAGCTGCCAAGTTTGAAGACCTCTGCTCTAACTCGTTGATGAAATTGATCTACAAAGCATGCAGTTTAGAGGTTTAGCCTATAACTGTATAGCCACTACCTTTATGAAGATGTTCCCCCCCCAAAGGGAATATTAGGAAGTACTAGCAATTGGATTATAGTTTTGAAAATGAAAGAGACCCATTGTGGATTTTTGAAAAACAGGCACAATGCTGATACTTTTAAGGTATCTGACACCCATCTCTTCTTCAAAGATGTATTTATTACACTCTGGATCTATCTGGTTAATCTCCTGGCTGGATCAAATCAGTCATGACAGAGTGGGTCATAAGTGCACATGGCTGAATGTGTAGCTTTAAGTATTATCACAAGCTGAAAATGATTCCACAAATCCAGACCAGATGGGGCAATGGATCTCTAATTTGAACTTGCCTCAACTATGGCATCCAGGTCAGCACTGAGGCAAGTGATTTTTATCCACAAAGTGCCTTACAAAAGGACCATAAACACCAATACTTAATTTATGAAGCATAGGTGAAAGCCCCTGAATCATATGAGATATTTCCATGGGAGAGTTATTCTCAGACACAGAGGCTTTATTACTATGTAATAGGTATGACACTGTTCTTTAACTAATTTTCATTCAGTTTCTTGCTGAAATTTTGCTACATGTACTTTAGCAGCCTCCCAATCTATTTCACTGTCTGGGAATTCTTCAGCGGTAGGACACTCAAGAGTGTTATTGGATTAACAGTGATATCTCATGATGCTCTCTTCCTCTCTCTCTCTCTCTCTCTCTCTCTCTCTCCCCTCCCTCCCCCTCTCTTCCTTCCTTCCTTCCATCCATCCATCCATCCATCCATCCATCCATCCATCCATCCATCCATCCATCCATCCATCCATCTATTTATCATGGTGGTAAAGACAACTATGATTGGACTTGAACATCTGAGGCTTCCTGGGGTCTGGCAAACATCCACAGAGCTGCACAGACATTGGGGGTGGGGAGATAAGCAGGTGGGGGAATTGAAGTTTGACCTTTACCATACTGAGGCTGAGGGATGGCTTGGATTGAGGTGGCTCATCAGCTAATGATTGATAAAATTTGCTTAACAATGGCAATGGGAATAGCCAGGATTGTGGCTGGTAAGAGAGGCAGTTACATGTTATCTCTTATTATGACTGCCTTGCTTAGCAACTAAAATTCCAGTCCCAACTGTGGTTGTAAATCGAGGACTATCTGTAGGAATGGCTCTTGAAGGCAGTACATCTGGATTATATTTAAGCAGGAATTTAATTAAAATACTGATTCAGCTGATATCTTGTATCATAATTTTTAAGTTTTCCAAATATTATTTTAAGACATTTTTACTGAGTCATTCATGTTCTAATTTTTTCAACTTATAGTAATCAACTTTTAATTGCCGCCCTCTTTGGGATCTCTTTCTTTAAAACTAAAAAAGGAGTTAAAATTTTAACAAGTATATAACTTCCTTATCCTCTTTAACAGGTTGTTACTTTTAATAGGTTTATTGCAGTTTTACCCAACTGAAGTAGATTTAAATCTCCACTCAATCTCAAAATTTTATAGCTTTGAACAAATCTTAAGAATCTTGTGAGCTGCAAATATAATTGAAATAAAAAGGACCATTTACTGGAAGGTACTAAAACAACAATACAGTGCTGGTAATCTTCAATTTACAACCATTTTGCTTAGCAACTGGTTACAGCTCTGAAAAAAGTGAGTTATCATTGGTCCTTTACTCATGACTGTTGCATTATTCCCACAGTTACGTTGTCAAAATTTGGGTGCTTGGCAATTGGCATATATTTATATGAGAATCATATAATTATCACCTGCAATCTTCCCAGCCACCTTCTGACAAGCAAAGTCAATGGAAAAAGCTAGATTTGCTTAATGACTACACGATTCACTTAACAACTGCAGTGAATTGCTTAACACCCATGGTAAAAAAAAAAGGTTGTAAAAATGACTTCGCTTAGCAACTTCCTGTAATCTTATCATGTTTAGAATATGATTTGTATAATATAATATGTATAATATGATTTGTATAATATAATGTATATGGAGAGTGATATTACAAAGGTTGGGGGTTAGAGAGGTGTAATCAGCCAATATAGCTTTCTTAAAAACAGATTATTAAATTATTTATTTATTTATTAGTCGCATTTTTATGCCGCCCAACTTCCAAGGGACTCTGGCGACTAATAACAAAGAATAAAACAATGCGAACAATATCCCATACAAAAGTTTAAAAGGAAAATATTAAAACCTATACACTCCAATTCATGGCCGGGTTTTGCAAGATCACCGAAGCGAGATCAACGGCTCCAGGCCCCAATTATGTGTGTCCCCCATTTTTTAGAATCTTTTGGCATATTCCACTGATTTTGTCAGATACAATTTGACGTTTTCCATTTCTCAAATGAATAAAATAATAAAGATGCATCTGTACCATAGCTTTATACCATGTTATTCAAATTCAATTTTTGGTTAGTGATAAACAGATAAGTTCTAATTAATAATTTACTTGCGTAGTGATTTTATAGTAATGGCTGAATTCCCATAGGTTCAATTTGGATTGGGACAGAAACTAAAAGCAAAATGTAGAATGCTGTGGAAAAATTTTGTCACTAATCTACACAAAACTGTGAATAATTTCTCTAATGCTTCTGACCATGGACTTCAAATAAATATGTTTAACTTTTTAAAAGTTTGTCCATAACATTCATTGTTCTGATCATTGTTGTTCCATCTCCATTTAGTATTTTCCTAATATTTATATCTATTCTCTTTTAATCTCAAAGAAATTTACAGAGCAAATGATAATACAAGCAGCGTGCAATTGCTAGTATTTTCAATAAAATTGTACCTTTCACAGTAATGAAAAGTTCACAAAGACTTCTACAGACAAGTTGACTTTTTCTATATAATCTGGATGACAAGGAAGTAGTTAGGAATTTGCTGCTGTTAATAGTTGCTTCATTCGAATACAATGCTGACATTATAAAATTGGAATTATAATCTGTACTTTCCAATCTTTTCTTTGTTGATGTCCATTCCTGTGATCATTAAACAAAATAAAACTGGCAGAACTGCTATCAAATGAAACCATTCCATGCCTGCTAATGTAACAGTTACTTAAGTTATGACAAAATCACAGTTCAGCCACCGGATTCCAAATGTAATTAGGTTTTGATCTATAATTACCTCAGAGAGGTCTAAGTATCACCATATGTCTTGAAAATGATACTAGTTCATAACTTATTGCTTATTTTCTGCTCTATTTCCACCATACATATTGTTTAAAGACTGTATTATTTCTATATGAAATGTCCATCAATAAATCATGAAAAACAATTGGGCTCCTAATATCAGTTGCACCGTTTAGTACTTTTATTATCTGAATCATACTAACAAGGTAATTGCTAGTCTCTGAATTATTTTTTTCATTCATTAAAAGATTCTTCTATTAATAATTTTTAGTTGAAAACCTTACAAAATTATTGAGATTTTATGTACCAATTTCACAAATAATGATTTTAAATATATTTGCTGCTAGAAATACACCAGATAAGTTAAAAACCAGCTTAAACCAATATGAATGGAGAATGGAGTATGAAAATTCAGCTGGATTTTCTGAAATAAATACATTCAAATTGGTATCTAGCTTTAGCTTGCAATATACTACTTTCTGGTGGTGCTTGAAAACACATCTAGTGTAATCAAGGCACAAATGTTTAAATACTAATTGCCTACATAGCTTTCAAAAACTAATCACATTTACTTCTATTGCATAAAAAGGCAATTTTCATAAACTTTTCTTTTGTTTGTTGCCAAGTCTCTTTCACTTAATGATGAGATATAGAGACAATTTAAGGTATCAGATGCTTAAAACGTCAATATACCATTACTGAATAAAATTACACTTATTGTTAAAATTGAACTTTCAATTGTTATAAAGATAAGAAACAGAAAGCAAAATAAAATGATCCACATTTTTTCTATACACGATATTATTCACTCCCTTTTAAGATTTCACTAGTAATCAACCTAATAAACTCTTCACTCTTTAGTCAGACGATACATCTGGTAAAAGATAAGTCCTCCCTATAATTAATAAGTCTGATTCTAAAGCAAGATTTAAAAGTAGAAAAAAAATAATGTATTAAGCAAAAAAGGTAAAATTATGAAAGTTTTGACATATATGAAGCGAAAAAAGAAAAAAAAATCAACCTTTATTAGCATTTCATACAAAATGAATTTAATATAATTACAGGGATAATAGACAAAAGAAAAAGTTTATCAAAAGATAAGCTAAAGGCCATAAGCTTGAGTGCTATTTAAGCCTCTGAGGGTTCAATTTCTTTCCAGAGAAGTTAAAAAAAAATGAAATAGGAGGTATGATTTATGTAGAAATTCCAACACAAGAGTTGATATATTTGTTGGAAATTTTTGCCAAGATTGGCTATTAGCTCTGTACCAATTTGTTACTCCAATTCTAAGTTTCCTACATCCTTAGAAAAAATGATAACTCATACCCTCTTGTAGAAAACTATGGAACCCACAAAAAACAAAACAAAAAACCATGGTTTTGAGCCAAACAAATGCTAAAATGTTATGTTGGTTTTCTACTATTTCATTCCATGAAGCTAATATTGGTTATATCCAGTGGTGAGATTCAGAATTTTTTACTACCGGTTCTGTGGGCGTGGCTTGGTGGGCATGGCAGGGAAAGGATAGTGTAAAATCTCCATTTCCTCCCCACTCCAGGGGAAGGTTACTGCAAAATCTCTATTCCCTCCTGATCAGCTGGGACTCGGGAACCAGGGAATAGATTGGGCGGGGCCAGTCAGAGGTGATATTTACCGGTTCTCTAAACTACTCAAAATTTCCACTACTGGTTCTCCAGAACTGGTCACAACCTGCTGAATACCACCTCTGGTTATATCCAACATGTTTCTTTGGTTTGGCTATATTGCTTTTAACATCTGATAATTAATCCTTATGCAATATTCACCTGAAAGGAAGTCAACTCTGAACTTAGGACGATTTCCACAAAAGAGCATCCTTTCCCACAAAATCCAAATCCTAAACATAGACAAAGCTGTTCAATGCCCCATTTCTCTACTTTGTTAACCCACGCTTGAAAAGTCCATCTGAAACCAGTTCTAGATATTCTTGTCCATAATAAATGTTACATATGATATTCTCGTATATAGTATGTATCTGCCAAAGTCCACAATCCAACAATGCAAGGGTTAGAAAAAAGAAATAAATATTAATTATATGACATTATCTAGCTATTAAATAAACAATTGCACTTATAGCATTCAGTGACTATATATGACGGATGTCAAACTTGTAGCATCATGTTGCAGTCATGTGATGTTTTGTGACTTTTTTCCCTTTGTAGAACTGGGGTGGGCATGGCCTGTGCATGACACATTCAGCCCATACGCCGCCAGTTTGACAACCCTGCTATATATCAATCATTCTAACATTTACTAACAAATGTGGAAGAAAGATAATTCCATAAATATTGAAGATTGGTCAGCTGGGAAATATGGGATAACAATGAAAAAGAGAAAAAAGTCCTATTTAGATATTACAAAAAATTGTCAATTTAACCAAACAAATCTCCCCCCCCCCCACGAACAAAATTGTCTAGCCAGACATAATATATCTTCAAAGGCATCCACCATAGAGATGTCTGCCATTTGTTCCCAGTGGCCATAAAGCATCCACTCTCCTCTGTTCACAGGTAACTATTTCAAGAATAAAACTCAGTTTCCCATAATAGTTATACAGAACATTAAGACTTTGACAAAATCAATCAGTCAAGATTAGATTCATCAAAATTTAAAAAAAAAATGAATATATATTTTTCTTATGAATCTGAGATGGAGATTTTAATTTTTTTCCTAATATATTTTAAAAATAAATTGTTGAAGATAATTTATTTATTTATTTATTTGTTCAACTTGTATATCGCCTTTCTCCGAAGACTCAATAATCCATGTTACCTAAGGATACTGTTATTTCATGCAATATTATTTATTTAATATTAAATAATATTATTTGATTGGTGTCTTACAAGTTGACAAATCTTACTGCCAATGGTGAAATTCATTTGTCAATGTACAAAGTTTGCCTTTGTAAACATGTTAAGATTTTTCTTTTTTCTTTTGTTGAAATTGTTCCTTATTTTATCTTGCAGTAATACCTGCAAGAGAGTGACTGTAAGAATGCCTGAAAAAAAGCCTCTTCTATCCAACATGAAGTAGCTACTTTTTGCAATGAGGTCTGAAGAAAATGCACAAAGTGCTTCTGATACCTAATGCCTTACGGGGAAATGCCATGTAATCCAAATACAAAAATTAAGCAGTATTAAGATGCTGAGAGTCTACATTCTATTGATTCACTTGACTTCATTAATCATTAAAACCATAGCTTTTAAGCCATTGTTTCAGTGAACTCTATAGAATATGCCTTTCTGATTGTATAATTGGATTAAATGAAGGTAAAATATTTCACATGTACGTTCAATACTCAAAAACTGGCAATTTCTTACACTACATTGAACTGGCTTTCCAGCAAAAATTAAATGCCAGGCAAGTTTGCTTTCTTTTCATGTTCAAGCATGATTTTATTTTAATATAAATAACATGTATGCAGTTATATTCTAGAATTGTATCCATCAACCTAATGCTTTCTTGATGTTTAATTATTACGTTCAAGAATTAGTAGTAGGTTTGGACATGACAAATCCTGAGAACACAACTGAGTTCATAGAGATTACAGTGGAAGGTTAAGGGCATATAAAGTAGCAAATTCAAGCTTTCCACAAAGTTTGTAACCTTTTAGGTTGGCACAGTGTCAATAGTTCATTCCTTCAAGTTATTTCCTAATGTATAAAATTTAAAATTAAATTTAATACAACTACAGTATTTACATAAATAAATTTAAATAGCTAAGACTTAAAAAAATAAAATGAATGATTTTGCTTAGTGAAAGAAAATAATTAGCTTTATAATATGAAGAAGTAAGATACACTTAATGGTCCATATGCTTCCATTTTCATGCTCTTAATTCTTTTGATGTAAGCTCAAGAACTATGCAATTGATCTCCTAGGTCATTCTTTGACTCAGCCAAGCCATAAAATACTAGGAACAAATTGTCTCTAGTTCTTCCTTATCAATATTATTTTTAGGGAAATCCCTAGTTTTAAACTTATATCAGATTATAAATTAGGGTCTTCCAACAGTAACTACTATTTGCTAAATGATCCCAGGGGCATTTCTGGCTAATGTAAGAAATGCTTCATTGAACCATATCAAAACTTTACTAAAATCAGTGTTTTTACAAAAATCACTTAAGTCTGAAGTTTTCAGTACAAGTTTGCCACAACTTCTACTAGCTCGATTAAAGAAACCTGAAAAGCTAAATCAAATGTATCAATTTTAGAATGTTTCATGACTTATTTAGGAATACTATAATATAACCCATCAAGTTCAAAAAAGTGAATGTGGTATTTTTTCATAATGCCATTTATTTTTATTTATTTCAATAGTAATAAGCATTACTTTATATTATTTTCTGAGTATAATTTGTGATCAGTTTTATATCCATTACTGTAGTTTCAACTTTTTCCAGAAATATATTTACAATACATTTCAAACAATATAAAAACTGTTTGGATATATATTCTTTCCTAATTGCACATTGCCAAAGAAAATTCTCAATATTTGTAAAAATATTTGTTTAGTAAAAAAAAATATCTGAGAACTTCTCTCTCTTCCACTATTCTGTTCTATAGGGGTGGCCTTCTATAGAGCTATTAAGGCCACACACTATGCCATTGAAGTCTTTTCAGATATCTTAATTTATGAAAAATGAGAAATTTCTAAATTTGCCATCCTTTGAAGATCTCTATAAAAGGTCCAAAAATACAATTCCAGTTACAACTGCCATTGATCTAGACCTGAATGATAATTTTAAACTGCTTTGGAATCAATGTAACATTGACCTTAAAACCATTTTAGAATCAAAAGTGTAATAATTTTCAGGAATACTCATTGGGGTTTTAAAAGTAGCTTGCAGTAGAGATCAACATGTCTCACTCATGATGTATCTAATATGTCAAATATTAGAAATGAGGAATGATTATTTACCTTAAAAGTCAGTTCCACTGAACTTAATACTTAGGAGTAGGCCAGCATAGGACTGTGGGGTAAAGTGATTTGTTTAACTTATAGTTCATTCCTTTATATAATTAATTGGAACTAAGTCTCAATTTTGTCTTAGGGAAATGTGTACATTATTATATTCGTATGGGAGGGGACTGGTAATATTTTGTCTATGGAAGAATTCTACTTGAGAAGTACATATGCTTTTATATAATTTGGTTAGTCCTAATAAAGTTAACATACATTTTAACCCCCCTCCTGTGAGCAACGAATAATATTTAATTTCATCAGATACCAAAATGAAATACTACTAATTTTATTCAATAATCTCTACCTGCTGATGGAAATACATCTGCCAGCAGAATGGATTCCCCCACACCAAATCTACTTGAGAGGATTATGAGAAGGGGAGGAGGGGAGCAAGGGCAAGTCTTGTTATGCAAGTAAAAGTCTGCTCATATAAAAGTCGATGTCAGCTCTTACTTATCATAAAACAGTCAATATTTAAAATTAAATATTTCATTATTTCTAGCAAGTTTAATGTTTCTGGTGAAAATTAAGAGTCGCTAGCTGAAAAAGAATCACATATTCTAATAAAATAAACTCTTTCTGTTTTACATTTCCTTTACTTTAAAAACTTTCCCAAAGTTATCACTTTAGATATTTATGTATATGTATATATGCATGTAATTATTTATATAATTAAAAATATTTATCTGGGCAAGCAGAGTATTTTTATTCTGTAATTCTTGCAGATGCATGTTTCTGAAAACAATGCAGCAACCTAAAAGTGCTTTTTAAAACAAATCTATTCAAAAGTAGTTAGGAGATGCTAAACAAAAAAAAAAAAAAAAGTAAAATAATGATAAAGTCTTTCAAAGTTATTTTTTGGGATAGCTTGGGCAAATTTTGCCAAAATGTGTATTTTTGGAAACAATCAAACCTATAGAACCTATTGAAGCTATCACAGTTTTCTCGGGTTTTGTGGGAACAAAACAAAGGTTCTATGAAGAGACATACTTAAAACATTATTGGGAATGACATACATTTAAAGTTATTTAATGTAAGAGAAATTTGAAGTGAATTTAAATGTAATTTAAAGAGAAAGAGCAGTATAAGAAATGCTAACACTAACCCCAAGGGAGAGCCTTATATTGTGCTATTTCTTTGATGATTGTTGGCAAAGAAATATCTTTATGAAGACTAAAGAAAAAGTGATATGGATAGACTTTTCTCCCATCTGTTTCCCTTGTGAATTTTTTATTTAAGATCACAATTTTAAGATTTTATTTTATGTTAAAGAAAACATAATTTTCCAATTTTCTGTATGTAGTTTTATAGTTTGATTATACTGGATGAGAAGCAGTTTTGCAAATAACCAGTGCCACTGGTTATTTGCAAATAACCATTATCCTTTCGCAAATAACCATTATCCTTTCGTAACTATCTATCCTCCCATTTTGCATCTTTATCAAGTCTTATACAACAGCCATATTCCAAAATCCTGATTCCACCCCTTGTAGAGTTTCTTTAAACTGTGTATTAAAGCTGCTTCCTTTCCCTCCACTTGGAGTTTAACCTATAACTCTTCAACTTACTACAACTCTGGTCAGTTTATACAATACTTTAATAGCTTCTATTTACCAAAGCTTTGTAAACAAAATGAAGGCAACTTTTTCACAGCCATGATAAACAAGAATTACATTTTTTCTTACATTTCTTACATTTGCTGTAAGAAACTAGCTTTTCTATTATTTAAAAACTGATTTGTACAAAACATTTTAGAGCTGTTGAAAAAAAATACATGATTAATTTAAGCTTCTACCTCATACAAATTGATGAGGATTTTTAAAAATGAACTCTAAAAGGTATAATTCTAGGTAATACATAGGTCTGAAGTGCTATGATTTCATGCAGGCCTAAATTTCACCGTTAAAATTAAATGTAAACCTATCCATCATACAAATAATGTTTAAATTCTTCCTCAACTTTTGTTTTTAGATCTTTTCTTGAGTGTCTATTGTACCAGTAGTTTTGCACAGAATATCTTCAGCTTATTTCTTTTTTTAAAAAAATTGGGACTGTGTACATTTTGTTAGGGCTTCAGATTTGTTGCCAGGATTACACTTTAGCCTTTTGGTTCTTTAATTAGGTATCTTAGAACTCTCTTGACCTTCTCTTAGGTTACTGTATAGTCTTAAAAGATAAATACCAGGGACAACAATTTTCTTTGGCTAACACCTTTCCAGATTTGCAAACACTACAGGGCATTTTGGGTACCTGTAGATCCAAAATAAAGAACTTTAGCTAGTCAGTTCTCCATACTGTAAATAACTAGAAGTACTGCCAGATAAATGTATTTTTATTTTTTATGATGGGCTGCTGCTGCTTTTTAAAAATTAAAGACTCTGTAGAATACAGAAATACTTAGCAATCAAAATCAATTCTTCTTGATTCTTCATCACAATATTGCTTTACAGTTGTCCTTGACTACTATAATGTCCTTGCAATACAGGATAAAATCTGCAGTCAATAACAGATGTCATTGCAAGGCACATTATCTGCCCTGCAAAGACTTAATAATTGCTTTAGAAGCCAGTGTCCAAGTTCTGATGTAATGCTTGCTCAAGAAGAAAGAAATATCACGTTACAAGCTTTACAAATTCTACCTGCATTATATATTTATTAAGACCAAATTTCCAAAATATTTTCCACAACCTAAAGCACTCAAATACTTCTCTGGGAATAATTCCATTAAATCTCACAGAGCTTATTTCTGAGTAAACCTATACAGCAGAGCACTCTCAATTGAAACAAACAACTTCAGTTCCTTCATCCAACTGTAAGCCAGTTTCTTAAGCAAGGTGGCTGACCAGTTCCAAACACTGCTGGTTATCTGAAGCTGTCTTAGTCTGGCTTCAGGCGAGACCAAGAAAAGAAAACAACTTTGATTGTTCTGACGGATGATCTTCTGAAGACTGTAATGGGGAAAAGTCTCTCTCTACCAATACTCTTGGATCTCTCAGCAGCTTTTCGTACTACGGATCACTAAGCCCTTCTAGAGCACTTGAGAGTTGAAGATCAGAGACTATCATGGTGCTGTTCCTAGCTCGATGGCAGCTTCTGGAGTCCAATACCAGGGGATTAGAGTTGCTAGGGAACTGCAGGGTTCTGTTCCATCTCCTATGCTTTTCAATATTTATATGAAACCTCTGGGTATGATCGTCAGAAGGTATAAAGCTGGATTTAGACAGCTTTCTATTTTCTTCTATTTTCACACGGTGCATTAGTCCCTGTAATCAGCTCCTCCTTGGACCAGACTGTGGTACTGATGAACTATAAACTTGGATCTAGTGGGTTTGATTGTTGGTGATAACTCTAGTACAAGGGACATTTTCCTTGCACTGGCACTATACTTTAGAGTACTACTTGATCTCATACTGTCACGAGTACTTGGCTAGAAATAAGGGTGAAGGATACTTTTCTTTCAGCTGTATGAGTTACCAGCTTTATCTGGAGTAGATCTGACCTGAATTTTGTGATTTACTCCTGAATAGATTACTGCAATGCAGTTATGTGGAAATGCATTTGAAGAAAACTAGGAAAATATAATAAACCCAGAATGAAGAAACTTCTATCTGGTGTTTCCTTTTGGGAACATATTACTTTTCTGGCTTAATTACACTGGCTTTCTCTTGCTTTTTGAGCTCAATTTGAAGTGTTTAATATATAAAGCCCTCTATGGCATGGGTCTTGCTTCCATGAAATAATAATTTCCCCATGAAATTATGAGTAGGCTTTCCAAGCATCCTACTTGACATATTATGAGTGCCATTAAGAAAGGAGACCTAGGTTAGAAAAGGGGTAGATCCAGGGCCTGAGGGTAGATTAAATCATTGGTTGATTTTATCATTTATCATTGGTTGATTTTGTCTGAAGTGGTGTAGGGTTTCCTGACTAAGCAAGGGGTTGGACTCGAAGACCTCCAAGATCCCTTCTAACTCTATTATTCTATTATTCTATTAATAGAAACCTAAATACTTTCTTCTATAAATAAGCATTTATGTCCTAATGTTGCACATTTATAACTTGATACTGTCAGATATGGATAATATGTATTTTTATTAGTATTCTGTTAATATTTTAACTAGAATTCATTGTTTATCAATGCTAATTGAACTGATGTGACATGTTGTTCCTTCATAATGTTTATTGTTGTATTGTGAACAATCAATACAACACCACACGTATAAATTTAAAAATGAAATAACAGTGTCCATTGTAAAGCTCTTTCTAGACAAAGTATTACTTGATCAACCACAAAAAATGATAAACTGTAACTTTGTAGGCCATTATAGGAAGCTAGTGAAGCATCACGATATACATTATGGTGAATTCAATCACTTAATAGCAATAGCACTTAGACTTATATACCGCTTCACAGTGCTTTACAGCCTCTCTAAGCTGTTTACAGAGTCAGCATATTGCCTCCAACAATCTGGGTCCTCATTTTACTAACCTCGGAAAGCCTGAGTCAACCTTGAGCCTGGTGATATTCGAACTGCCAAGCTGCTGGCAATTGACAGTCAGCAGAAGTAGCCTGCAGTACTGCATTCTAACCACTGCGCCACCACCTCAAGCCTAACCACCACCTAAAACTAAAAAAAAGTTCCTGTACTACTCAGCAGTACTAAACAATACTACACTCCTACCAAATCTCCACATCAGTAGCCAGTTTGACTAATGATCTCCTGAATGAAAAGCAGAATATAAATTTAACAAAGAATAAAATATTTTATCAACCCCAAGTACTGTCATAGATTAGGCTCATGGTGTAAATGTAAACTCATATAAGGAAAAGTATATTTTGCATTATCCTGGTGCTCAAAACTATAATATTCAGTACTTGATAAAGTTGAAAACTTGTCATTGTGCAAGATTTACTTTTGTGCTTGCTACAGTAGCTACACAAAAATAATGAATATAAAATATTTTTATCTTGTATAAATCCTTATCAGTCAAAATCTTTATCCACATTATTTTAAAAACCTTGCAACTATGTGTTTATTCTGAAGAATTTCAGTGCAAGAGTATTCATCTAGAAATAAACATCTTTTGAAACCCTGATTTACTTAGTGGGATTAAGTTATATGTTCTAGTATAGCAAACCCTCTTATACAGAATAATTCTCAGTTCTTCATTCTGTATTCATTATAATTTCCCCATATCAGAATTTCCCACATTGTAGAAAATTCCAAATTTAGTTCCTTAACCAGGGTAAGAACTGATTAAAGAAATCTTCATCCAAGCAAGCCCTCTTCCAAGTGGCATGTATGTTTGTTATCTTTTCTATCTTTGATCACAATAATTAAACAGTAAACTAGAGTTGGAGATACTGAACTGCTCTTAAACATGATTAAAAGATATCTATCTTGAATTACTTAAACATGAAGAAATGTCAAATTACATCATCTCCAGTGGGAAATCTATCTTTTGTCACAAATATACCTGCAATCAAACTAAGCCATAACAATAGAAATAATTTCTAATCCCTTTGAAATGAACGTGAGTTGTCAAATTTAAGCCTACAGGAATGCAGACTTTCTATGGAACGCAAAAACTCAGATATAAAATTGAGGAATGGGCAGATCCATTCTATTTCAATAATCAGTTGCAATTCCAAAATAATCTAACAAATAATTGAATGAGGCCAATGTTAAGAAATTGAGGCATGAATCACACACATAAGTAACCTAGATGTGAAAACTCCCAGAACAATCAAAGATTTTTTTGCCATGAAATCTTCACATTTGCACCAAACTTCTAACAAGTATCTCTGACACATAGGGGAAATATTAGGCCACATCTTGTGAATAGTAAACTTTTTCCTCCATACAATATTTGTTAGTACATTTTGTGCCATGGAAGAGATCAAAAACAGAACTGCAAACTGTAAAGACTGCTTATCAGATTGGGATAATCTATAAACCAAACAGCATAACACATCCACAACACATTATGCATTGATTTAGAAGCAGGATAGCTAATTATACTGCCTTTTCTTCTTCACAGTAAATCCTACCCTCATTATTTTCTAAAGTGAACCAAACAGCTATTGCATTCAGATAATGTTATATGGGCTTGTCTGATACTTTTGCTTCCTTTAGAAACTGTCCTATTATTACTTCAATGTGTTTTTATAAACATTGAATTGAATGTTCCTTGTGCCTTTATATATTATTTCTTAGTTACATATGCTTTAAGTTAGAGATTCAGTTTTTGATCATTTTTATAGCAGTATTAAATACTTTGTGATTGTTGACCACATATTGATTCACATTTGTAGACACGAAACTCAGAAGAAAGGTTATTTAGATAAAAACAATAAAATAGTCTGCCCCTGGCATACAAAAATCAGGCCAATTTAATGATGGTATGTTTTTGGTATGTAATTGTGCCTACAGAAAGATTTCATTAATAACTACAATAATTTTTCTTTGCAATAACTAACCTTTCCATCAGGTTCTGGTGATACTTTATCCACTTTATTGCTGCTAAGTTTATTTTTCACCCATTCTTCTACTTGTGCATTGAATTTCATGAAAGCCACATAGCCCATATATGCACTCAGTAATATTAAACTTTCCCACCACCTAATGAAATTATCCAAAAAGAAGATGATTAGCAGTATCAAGTCTAGGATGTAAAAGGATACATCCCGAAAAAGTGGCCACCAGGTAAGGTGCAAAATCTGTTTAGAAAATAAAGCACACATCCCAATCACAAATAGGATGTTGAATACTGCAGATCCAACTATGGTTCCAATGCCAACATTGCTGTGAGATATAAAGATTCCTATTAAAGAAGTGAAGAGTTCTGGGGCTGAGCCACCAGCTGCCATAAACGTTGCCCCAGCAACATCATCAGAAATTTCCAGTTTTTCTGTGATGACTGTCAGTGAAGGAACAAAGAATTCATCACAGACAATAGCTAAGGCTACAAACATGTAAATCATTCCAATGATATGAAGGATCACAGCACCCCGTCGTCTTTCCTCAAGAGAAAAAAGGTCTGTTGGGTAGTCCCCCTGAGAATGTTCTGTGTGGTTATCAGGCATATCTGTTAATTTTGAAGAAATAGGTGAATCCGGAGTATCGTTTTGATTCCGTTCTTGATAGTCCAATAGAGTTCTTTGATGCACTGACTTGGACTTTTCACTGTCCAGACTGCTGATCATCTCAGTGCTATAAGGTTCCAACTGGAAAAAGGCACTAATTGAAAGTGAGAGTGTGCTCATGGCCATAATACCCAGGAAAAGTCCTGTTATCCGAATCAGTCTCTGTTTTTTCCTTATATGTTGATGTTTCTTAAAGCCAAGCAATGGCTCCTGCGGACACCATTCTTCAAGAAAATGAACGGCAATATTTTTGTACTGAACCATTTTTGAATTAAGTTTATTTGTGGTCCAAGAATTCAGAGTCCAATATGTTTTTCTTTCATACTTCCTTTATTCTTCAGTTAAATGGTACTTTGATGTTTTCTCTGAACCAAGGATTTATGAAGCTCATGCCGTTGCTGTGGTTAAAAAGATAAATATTTTCATCAGTGTAGAGGTATTTGACATCAGATGCACCTAAAAACATTGTCCTATACACACGTCTTAAGGTTTTAATGTGCTAGATAACATGCAATAAGTTTACAATAAAAACAAATTTACCCAGTATTTCTTAATATTATGCATGCTGAGAAACTTGGAATGATCTCAAAAGCTAATCTTTCATTGCAAATTTGAACCTTACATCCTTTGATTCTATTTCTTTAATTCCTGTAAAAGAATCAGAATCTTTTCATGATTCCAGAGCAATAATTTCATAATAGCTTCTTTCTTTTTATTACTTTTCTTGGCGTGCTTGTCAAATTTATTGAAACTGATTTTATGTGCATTAATTAAACAGCATAAATTCATTATTATATTAAGACCCTGAGAATTAACCTTAAATATTGTCAGGGAAACAAAATGGAAAGATGTTCTGCCTCATTTTTATATTCACCTAAATACAAGAGGCTATTTTACTTTTTGGTTAGATGGGTCTAACCTAAGTCTAAATAAACTGGCACGTAGGTACTTTAGAAGTATCTAAGTAGTGAATCAAATTAACATACCCAGTTAGAATATGACATTTGTTATGCTTTCAAATAAAGCAGAAAATGTAAACATCTTCCACATTTCCTTGTATCTCTCTCTAACTATCCACCACAAGTTTGTTGGTAAATTATACAACCTAAAAATTAAATTAAATCTTTTCTTTTCCAGAAAACATTATTCCTTTAAACATATTTAGAGTTAAGGAGTTAATTATCTCTTTTTTTGTTTGTTTGTTTTCTTTCAACTCTTATTCCTGTGCACTTTTGGTAACACACTGATTACAGTGAAGTGCAGAAACAGGACTCCTTGTACTATTGCCTTACAGTTGCTTCTAAGGAACTATTCCCCAAAACGATCTCATTGAAATCCTCAAAACCTCCAATTCCAAACCAAAATTTCCAGTTCAGCTCTGGGAATCCATAAAGAAGAACCACATTATCTCTCACCCTTTTAGGATTAAAAGCCAGAGTCAACAGCCACTCTGCAGATCCACTACTAAAAAAAGAAGTAATTAAAATTACGTAATTATGCTTGGTGCAGGGCCCGCACCGATCTACGAAGTAATCATCCCCTACCTACGCTCTCACTTCTTACTCCCGAGTAGATACAGGTTGGCGCGCTGGAGGCTCCCAAAAGGTTTTTTTTTTTTTAAACCTCATGGACCCCCCCAAACGGCATGCCTCCTTTTTACCAGGATCCGTAATCGCGGAGCCTATTTTTGCGGGCACGGCGAGAACTTCGCAGGAGGAAGTTCTTCATCCCACCCTTTGCGTGGAAAGTTCATGCAAGCAAGGGCTGCCGCCTTTGCCCCGAAATAAAGGCGACTAAGGCAATCACCTGGTCCTGCCGAAGACGCCCCGGGTTCAAGAAAGCAAGACGGGCAAGTGAATCAGGTGGAGGAAAGCGCGGGCTCGCCTTTCTCTTCGGCTCCCTTCCTCGGACTTTCTGCAGCCTCCACGGGGACGATGCCGCAAACGCTGCAGCCCTCCCGCCGCCGAGAGACTCCCTCCCTCCCTCGCCCGACCGTGCCCTACCTCCCCCGCTCAGAAGCCACGGGCAAACGCGGGGAAGGTCAGGAGAACTGACGAGTCGCCGGCCGGCCGATTGCTGCCACCGCCTCTTACCGGGCCACGTGAGAACACGAACGCCGGCTCAACCCGGGCCGCGCTCCAGCGAAGACGAGCACATAGATACACACACAGCAGCCTCTGCCGGCGGCTCTTCTCGCCGTCCGGCTTCAGCCACGGGAGCCACGCCCATTCGCGCCCGCTCCCCCAGCCCCGAGGCAAAGCGGCACGCGCCAGCCAAAGCCTCCCCTTCGCGCGCGCGCTCGCTCCCCGGGACCCCGACTCGCCGGGCGCTGAGGAGAAAGGGGGGGGGGTGCGTGCGCGTGGGCTTTTGAGAGTATACCGCCCTCTCTCTCTTAGCCGAAGCTTCCTGCGAGAGTTAGATCTCAGTAAAAACCCTCACAAGGTTGTTGTGGTTGTCGTCGTTGTGAGGAAGGGATACATGGGGGAGTCCTTGCCTTGACTATTTTTCAATTGAGCCCAAAATGTATCTCGCTAACTGAAGCATTTGTTAAGAGAGTTTTGCCCCATTGATGACTTTCCTGTTGTTAAGTGAAACATTGAAATGGTTCAGTTATTAATCCGGTTACTAAGTGAATCTGGCTGCCCCATTGACTTCGCTTGTCAGAAGGTTGGCAAAAGGGATCACCTGACCTCAGGACACTAAATACAAACCAGTTTCCAAGCATCTGAATTTTGATAATGTGACCATGGGGACGCTGCAACGGTCGCAAGTGTGAAAAATGGTCATAAGTCACTTTTTTCAGTGCCTTTGTAACTATGAAGGTCACTAAATGAACTGCTGTTAGTCAAGAACTAGCTGTACTCTTTGGGAATTTAAACACAAGCGAGCCAAGATTAAACAACTAATTTATGAGGGTTGTTATGCGCTATAGGCCATTTCCAAAGCTTCCTGCTCCCTTAGCCCACACATTGCCAACGCAGTCCTAGGCTGCATTAACAGAGGGATAGAATCAAGATCACCTGAAGTATTGATACCACTTTATAATGCCTTGGTAAGACCACACTTGGAATATTGCATCCACTTTTGGTCGTCAAGATATAAAAAAGATGTTGAGACTTTAGAAAGAGAGCAGAGCAGAGAAGAGCAACAAAGATGGTTAAGGGACTGGAGGCTAAAATATATGAAGAACAGTTTCAGGACTTGGGTATGTTTAGTTTAATGAAAAGAAGAACTAGGAGTGACATGATAGCAGTGTTCCAATATCTCAGGAGCTGCCACAAAGAAGTGGGAGTCAAACTATTCTCCAAGGATCCAGAAGGCAGGACAAGAAGCAATGGATGGAAACTAATCAAGGAGAGAACCTACAACTAAAGAGAAATTTCCTGACAGAACAATTAATCATGGAACGACTTGCCTCCAGAAGTTGTGGTGCTCCAACACTGGAGATTTTTAAAAAGAGATTGGACAATATTTGTCTGAAATGGTATAGGGTTTCCTGCTTGAGCAAGGGTTGGAAAAGAAGACTTCCAAGGTCCCTTTCAACTCTGTTATTTTGTTTCTAATCATTCTTCAGGGGAGAACCATCCAGGAATTGGAAAATCAGCAATGGAAGAAAAAAGATAGTAATAGTAATAGTAATAGCTGAATGCCCACATTGCCCTTAGCCTCTTGTTTTAATTGTTGTTTGTTGAACAAACAACAGGCAACCACTTTATTTATTGGAACAAATGACTCATGGGCCTAGGTTTCTGCACAAAACTAAAGCATAATGCATAGTTTGTAAAGGACAATTGCTGGTGCTTAACACAAACCAAAGAACTCACACAATATCTTAGCATGAAAACTAATGAAAACTTTAAGCACTTTTGTGCTTAAAGAGCACATAAAATGCCAATGAAGACTTTAGAATGAGGATTTAATTATGTCACTGCTTTACTCCAGGTACTATTTTCAGAATTTGTATGCATGAACAATAAATAAGTAATAACCAGAATTATTCCAATGCTATTTGCTAAAATTTTGCCAGGATTATTCTTGACAACAAAGTGAATAGACTGTAATAGGGTGACTTAATAGATGGCTTGCCTGCCACACAGCTTTTAAAAACAGTAGTGGTGAACAAATCCTGACTGTTTGGGATATTACATTTTTTTTCTTTGTCGGTTTCTTGAATGTTCTTAAATGAACATTTTAAAATGTTCTCTTTTCCTAAGTATTGTAATGCACTGATGGGAAAAAGGCTTCACTGGGTGTTTTTCCACCATTCTTGCAACTGTAAAGGAGCATGAAGCCCTGCGTTAAAATAAATAACAATAAATAATTCTTAAATTGAGTCCAAAACTATTTTTAGTGCTGAAATATTAGAAGCTGCCCTGTGTACACACAGAATCCCTCATTTTAATAATCAATAATCAATTCAGTAATCAATAATAAATCTCTCTCCCTCCCTTCTTCCATCTCTCCCACTCTCCCTCTCTTTCTCTATGTCCTGGTGAGAAGGAAGAACACTCAAAACAACAGAGGAAGCAAATGCACAGCCAGCCATAAAGGGCTCAGATGTCTGTACACTAAGAGTGAAATCCAACAGGTCCTGACATGTTCTGGAGAACCAGTAGCAGAAATTTTGAGTAGTTCGGAGAACTGGCAAATGCCACCTCTGGCTGGCCACAGAATGGGGTGGGAATGGAGATTTTGCAATATCCTTCCCCCAGGAGTGGGGATGGATTGTATTACACCTCTACAAAAACACACAATACCAAGGACAAAAGCATTCTTGAAAGCATTTGGGTGAATATTACAAAAGAAAGAAATAACATTGCTCTATGTGTATATTGCAGGCCAGCCAACCAACCAAGCCAAGGAAATGGATGAACATTTTGCAAATCTGTTAGTGAGGTATCCTGGAAACACATTATTGTATGAATCGGGGACTTTACCCTGGCATAAACTTAAGCGAGTGGAAGATCAAACAGGTTCCTGACATGCCCAGATGACCCACTTCGTCATCCAAGGGGGCATTTGCCCAGATTCGTCTGATGCACCAGTTACGCCCTTAAATGGACCGTGATGCCCTACGCACAGTCACCCATGCACTCATCACCTCCCGGACTGACTACTGCAATGCTCTCTACATGGGGCTGCCCTTGAAGACCACCCGGAGGCTTCAGCTGGTGCAGAATGCAGCCACGTGGTAGTAATAGGGGTGTCCCGACACTCTCATGTTACACCTCTCCTGCGGGACCTGCATTGGCTAACGGTTGCCCTCCAGGTGAGATTCAAGGTTCTGGTAATTACCTATAAAGCCCTACATGGCTTAGGCTCGGGGTATCTGGCAGACCATCTGCGGCCAGCGACAGCTCCCCATCTCCTGGTGCGTTCCCACAGGGAGGGTCTCCTTGGGGTGCCATTGGCCAGACAATGTTTGTGGTGACTCCTAAGGAGCGGGCCTTCTCTGTTGGCACACCTACCCTGTGGAATCAGCTCCCCCTGGAGCTCCAGGTGGCCCCTAACCTCCGCTCTTTCCGCCATGACCTTAAAACATGGTTATTCTGCCTGGGTGGTTTGGATTGAAGGGGTTTTTAAAAGGGATTTTAATGGTCTGTCTATAATCTTATTGGGGATTTTAACATTGATTTGACTTGTTTTTATTGTTGTGAGTTCCCTCGGAGATAGGGTGGCATACAAGTTCAATAAATAAATAAATAAATACATACATACATACATACATACATACATACATACATACATACACACATACATACATACAAGGTGGAAGAGGGAAACAGAGGGTCAGCTATATTAGATTTTATTCTTACCAATAAGAATGAAACAGTTGAAGGAATGGAAGTTGTAAGAATTTGGGGGAAAGTGATCCTGAATGCAGAGAAGAGCAACAAGCCATAGGATATATGGCTAAGGGAATGAAGCAAGTTTAGCCTAACAAAGAGAAAGCTTAGAGGAGACATGATAGCCATCTCCCAATACTTGAAGGGCTGTCACAGAGCAGAGGATATTGATTTATTCTCCATAGCACTTGAGAGCAGAACAAGAAGTGAGTGGAAGCTGGTCAGAGAAAGATCCAACTTGGAAAAAGGACGAATTTCCTGATAGTAAGTACAATTAATCAATGGAACAGATTGCCTCCTAGAATTGTGAGTGGTCCATGGCTGGAAGTTTTCAAGAAAAAAATTGGACAACTATTTGTCTGATATGGTATAAGGACTCCTGCCTTGGGCAGAGGGTTGGATTAGAAGACCTTCAAGGTCCCTATGATTCTATAAATTGAAGTCCACAACACTGAAAGCCACTTGAATTGGGTAAGCGTCTTGCTGAAGCACAATTATTCACCAATTCTTTTCTTCCAAAAGCTTTCACTAGTCAAAAAATATATTGCAGACTAGCAATTGACAGAGCAGTCATAAAGATCTTGGGAAAGATATCCAAATGCTGTGATATACCGTAGCTACAATCAAACAAGCCACGGTATTCCCTGTGACATTCTATGGAAGTGAAAGTTGGACTTTGAAGAAGGAGAATAGGAAAAGTATTGACACTTTTGAACTTTAGTGTTAGTGAAGACTTTCGAGAATATTGTGGACAGCCATGAAAATAAACCAAACGGATCATAGAGCAAATCAACCCAGAGTTCTTGCTCAAGGCACAAATGATAGTAATAATGATAACTTTGTTGTCATTGTACACACACAGTATACCCATACAATGAACTTCACTTAACTTCCAAAGACCAGGTCCAACACACATAACAATCCCCAAACACCCCCCCACCCACCCACCATAAATTCTCCGCCCCTAAACCACCCACACATCCAGGCAACAGACCAAGTAATTCTGTCCAAGAGCTCACTGATGGTGGCCCTTTAGTTCATTGTTATTCATTGCAATTATAGCTCTGGGATAAAAACTATTTAGAACACATGTGGTCCGAGTTTTAATTGTTCTGTATCTTCTGCCAGAAGGCAACAGTCCAAAAAGATTGTAAGCAGGATGAGAAAGAGAAAAAGAGGAAGACCAGCAGCAAGATTCAATTGCAGTGGATGGGCACACACCATTAGAAGACCTGAAAGATCAGGTTAGGGATAGATCATCGTGGAAAACATCCAACTATGTGGTTGGTAAGAGTGGACAATGAGTTAATAGCATATACGGTAATTAATCAGTATTGATCATATTTTATCTATATTTAGATTTAAATGAACTGGTTACCTAAGTCAGGGGTCCCCAACCCCTGGACTGTGGCCCGTTCAGAACCAGGCTGCAGAAAACTGTGGGCAAGCACGCATGCAGCTCCACTTGGGTGCGTAGCAGGTGGGTCCACATGCACACACATGCACACTCCATTTGTGCAACTGGGGGGGACGCATGTGCCTGCTGCTCACACAGAACCATTCATTTCTGTCCCCCCCACCCCGCCAGAAAGGTTGGACACTGCTGACCTAAATTATACTTTTGAGTTGTATAAACATCTCTTCATGGGGAAGATTGGGGAAAAAAGAGGACCAAAGGATAACATCTAAATAGTAGCTAAAAGCAGTAAATACTAAATTTGAAAATGCTGATGAGCGAGATTACCATGACTACAAAAATGGCATTTTTAAATACAAATTGGGGTTAGGCTTTTAAATGCTAATTGCAATTGAGAAATAGAAGAGGATCGAAACTGCAATCATGTTCCTATTACTTCCTAACTCACATGCCCTCTTTAAAGAACAGAGCTAGAGGAAACAAAATGCAAATTACATGACGTGAATGGAAAGAGATATGAATAATAATTTTGCAGGTCAGAATGGAGAAAGCAAAGCATCCTTCAGTAATCCAGTGAAGTAAATTACAAAGGTACATGCTATAAGGAAGGTCAAAAGTGTCAAGAATCAAAAGTACATATTGGAAAGGATGCATTTGTGTATAACTGTCTTTAAAAAGCCACATTTCAGATTGATAAGCTTAAAAAATAATAACGATTGTGGTTAAAACCAGGGTAGGATATTTTTGTCTACTGAAAATCTGCTGAGTATCTTGCGCTGCATATATTCTCTCACAAATAATGTAGGTGTAAAGCCAGTTAATTCCCATCTGCAGCTGCTTCCCCAAATCCTATGCCTCACATGCCAATATTTACTAGGTCACATTGCCAGTGTAATACCCAAAAGATGCACAGTGTGCCATTTAAGATTTGCCTGGTAAACAGAGATAAATTACAGAAGGTATTTTCTTGTCAAGTCAGCTTCACACCTAAACAAAACAAGTGAACAAACAAAAAAGTTTAATCCTGAAGGGTTTTGATTTAATGAAATGGAAAAAAAAGATACTTTTTTGCAGACACGGTATGTGCAATTAGAGAACAATGTGGATAAGCTTCTATATTTTACATACTAGTAACTCCACTAATTTCATAGAGAAAATAACCTTATAGAAGTAATCTGCTTTATGCTGATGCAGAAAGAATTATTTAGTGGAATTCAACAATACTCAAAACCAGGCTTTTAATAGAGAGGCTGAATTCTTTGGATAACATTCACCGCAGTCTTGCAAATAATCAAATATATGCTGAAGTCACAGGTCAGTTTTGAGTTGGCCTCTGTTTTCAAAGACATGTAAATGTGAATTGTGAGTCTATAGTCTACATTCACAAAAACTGAATGTATAATTCAAATGATGACTATGTTAAGGACTATGAGATCCAGACTGCAAATATTTGGACAACCATTAGATGACAGCAAAGGGTTCATCTTTATGACTTTGGTACCATCTAGTGATTGCCTGGATTTTGCAGCCCAGTTCCATAACTGTAACCGTGCGATCAACAATATAAGTTGACCCAGGTTTAAGTCCAATTTCAGTCATAGAACCTCACTAGGGGACTTTGGGCCATTTATATTCTTTTCGTTCAACTTACATCACAAGGTTCATGTTGTGAAAAACAATGGAAGGAGGAAGCTTCAATGATGCTGCATTGATTTCTGAACAAAATGCAAGATATAGGTAACAAATATATTTATGCTGATGCAATTAATAATCATTCTACTTTGGCCAACTCAGCAAAGATAAGCTCGGCTAGTATTCCTATCACATCACTTTGATTGTGTGGATGTATCAATATCCTAGCATTAAACACAGAAAATCTAAAATTGCCCTACACACACACACACACACACACACACACACACACACACACACAGAGAGAGAGAGATCAGAATGGTAAGACTTAATGCTTCAACACTTAATGCTTCAGTCTTTGAAATACAGGTAGTCCTCAATTTATGACCACAACTGAGCCCAAAATTTATGTCGATAAGTGAGATTGTTGTTAAGTGAATTTTGCCCCATTTTATGACTTTTCTTGCCACAGTTGTTAAGCAAATGATAAATGACCATCGTAAGTTTTTGAGCAAAAGACCCCAGAACTTAATTCTGCAGCTTGTTGCACTGGCTGATATTTTGTACATCTTGTTTTACAAGACAACACTTCATTCTGTGCAATGCACGGAGAGAAATTCGCCGACCAAGACAATGGAAGTTTTCACACAAGGTGACTGACAATGATCCTCCACCTCCATCCAAGTTGATTGGATTAGTTGGCATCAACCATTTGTTCAGTCCTCCTACCTATTGCAAAGGAAAAAAATCAGAGCCTGTTATTCACAGTCCTTTTTTAATTAAAGAGAAAAACAACAATAGGAAAGGCATGATTATCATAATTGGTACCTACATTCATTTGGATGGCTTCCTCATCCATCCCCTTTTTATTCAGTCAAAGGAGAGGAATAAAACAACAACATGGAATTCTTAGAGAAGCTCATTTCAGTAGGATCTGTGTAGAACCTAGTCTGGATCTCAGAGGCAGGAAAGGGCAATTACTATCTGGTAATTAGTCTGCTTCTAGGAACAGTGTGACGTGAATTCCCTGAGATGTTTGGGGACAAAAGTAACCTCTGTATGAAGCCAGGGGATTAATTAACAGGATTCACTTCCGCAACTTGGATCTTCATTCAGGACAGTGAAACCCTTCACTTCATAATGCTTGCCATCTTTACTTCTTACGCTATCTTGATTTGATTGAAATTTGATTGTTGTGAACAGCCCAGAGGTGTTGAGAGTTGGACGACATGCGAGTTTAATAATAATTATTAATGTATAATGCTAACAGCCCAATATGTTCTAAGTTCTTTGTCACAAAGTCAAGAGACAATTTTTTAAAAATATTTTGATTTATATTCCATACATTCCTACATTTTCTTGGAGTATTGCCTCTCAGATGAAATGTTTCCTGCCTGAAAAATGAATAGATTGTTTTTAATAATCTGGGAAGAATTAACGGTGTGTTGCATCTATTTGCCTGAGCTACTGTATATGCTTTTGTTTCTTGTTTTGTGATTGTAGCAAAAGCGAAGTCTCCATATGAATATAACAAGAACCTTGCCAGCTCAGTCTAATACCCTTTGACACTCAGTATCACTCAGACAAGCAAGACAAAACACCTGGATTGAACACCTTAGAACAGTGTTTCTGAACCTTGACAACTTTTAAGATGTGTGGAATTCAACTCCCAGATTCCCCATCTAGCAGGGCAGAGAAACACCACCTTAGAAGAGTAAGGTTGCTGACTCTGCTTCTGATGCAGTTCCATCTAGGCCACTGAGTGGTCCATCCATCTGGCTGTTGTTCTTAGCATTAGTTTCACTTAGCTGCAGCATTCATTTGTTCTGGAGTCCTGTACATTCCCAGTCCAAGAAGCTTCTTCAACTCTGACTGGATGCTGGGAATGGAAGGATAACAGCTGAAGTAGCTTCTTGGATGAGAAGCAAAGCATCTTCAAAGAAAAGGAGCTCTGGTGGCTCAGCAGACTAAAAGCATTGTAATTAAACATCAGCTGTCTGCAATTACTGTGTTCTAATCTCACCAGGCTCAAAGTTGACTCAGCCTTCCATCCTTTCTAAGGTAGGTAAATTGAGGACCCAGTTTGTGGGGGCAATAAGCTGACTTTGTATAAATATACAAAAGTATGAAGGCTATTGCTTAACGCATTGTAAGCCGCCCTGAGTCTCCGGAGAAGGGCGGCATATAAATCAAATTAAAAAAAAAAAACCAATAAGAAATCCAGTTGCCTCTTGAAAAAGCACCTTTGGGACAACCATGACCTGGATGACTGAGAATCTCCATAGACAACAAGGTGCTTAGTTTTTCAGCTAGCTTATTCCAGAGCCTGACACTATTTGGACACTATAAAATGACTCTATGGAAGAAATGGGTCATTCTGTAGTTTTGAAAAACATGGAAGCTGGAATTATTTATAGCTCCATTTTTTCTAAGATAGTTTGACAAAGCCATCCCAAATTCCTTTCCTTACCAAAGATCTGCTACTGCAACTATTAACTCGTTGGAATAATGTAGATTTCCATTTAGGAGCAAGGTTTCCCATGTATACACCTTCTTAGAAACAGTATCCCCATATATCATAAAAGTCCCAGCAGCCCTTAACAGAAAGTCAATCATGGTGTTTTTCACAGCCAGATGCTTTGTCATATTAGCCATATTAAATTCAAGACACATTTAAAAAAAAATCTTGAAGAGAAAAAAATATCAAAGTGCTTATAACCAATGCAAAAAGATTAGTAATGAAATTACTGTGGCAAGCTCTGGCCCCATTTTCCACCATTAAGAGTAGGTCACGAGCTAATCAATGCTCATTTAGGAGAATGTCAGTAAGGTACAAAATAAATGCAGCATAAAAGAAACAGCAGAGCCTGAAATTCATTAATTCCCAGGAGTCTGCAAACTGCTCATCACAAAAGAATAATTACCCTATATAAGGTGAGGGATAGTTAGCATTATCAATCTCAGCCCTGAATGGCTGCATGATTCCAATCGAATGGAGGAAGTGCAAAAAATTCAGAGAGGATCAAAGCTTCTTCTTAATGAAATTGAAAGAATAGTGTTGCAGCTAAGCCGCTTGCGTGCACATGTCACATGCAATTTTGGACCCTCTGTGCATGCGCAAAGCCTTCTGTGCATGCACAGAGGGTAAAAAAAGGTTACTTCCTGGTTAAAACCAGGAAGTAACAATGTCCAGGCAGGTGGACGGAGCCTCGCGTTGCCGCCGCTACCAGTTCTCCGAACCACCCACACCTGCCGCTACCGGTTCTCCTGAACAGGTGCGAACTGATATTATTTCACCCCTGAACTAAACTTATATAAAAGGTTTAGTTTTTTAGGTTTAGTTTTTCCTCCTTAAAAGACTTAATGATTACTTAAGATAGTCATTGGTCTAAGGAGGGAAACTGTAAGTCCACTTTGTACATACTTCCTCTACACCAGCTCATTTTTCTGAGAACCCTAAAATGACTATTTATTAGCCTGGGCTTGGATGACATACTGACTCTTTGTCAAAATAAGCTTACCTATCACCAGCTACAATAACTATGTGTGTAAGGTGGTTTTCTTTAATCAAAATTTGAACTATTTCTCATTCAGACCACTCAATTAGTCCAACTACACTTTGTATAATTAGACTGGGTAAATATATGTGTCTCAGGATATATTCTGGCGAGAGAGAAGTTATCTAAAGGTGAGTTCCAACACGAGTCCGAAAGTTTGCAAGACAAAACCTCTGATCCCGGTGACCGACCCAAATTGGATCCTGCAATCAGATTGGGCTCTGATATCATGCACAAAGCATTATTTTGTTGTCATCTTTTTGGTTAGGGTTTTGTATGTGGACTCAGACATGAACTATGATTTAATGAGGATGTTCATCCAGCCAATAGGGTTTTAGGCAATCGGTCTTGGAACAAGTATGTTGTATAAACATTTTGTGTATAACATTGCATGCAGAGTCTACCGAGAGAAAAAAAGGACAGCAGATCAAGGGCCCAAAGCTGAAGCTCTAATTGTGTCATTAAGCACATCTAATCACTGGACTGATATGACCTCTGAGTCACATGACAACCCCATACACGAAGCAGCTGTTAACAGTTAGTCTAGCCTTTTTTTCTTGTCATTTGTTTAGACTGTTGATTTCCTTCCTATCCTGTCCCATTTCTGCAACTTCTGCAATTGCTTGAAGTGTTTGTGTGCCTTTGGGTAATTTATTCAAGGCTAAAAATAATTCTGATCCCATTTCCAGGAATATCTGTGGGAGTACATTTGGAAGTCTGGCAAGGGACACATAACCATTTCCAAAGAGCACCCCGTATAAAATCAAAGCCTGTGGCTGCTTTCAAGCAATGTATTGTAATATTTCTTGCAGCAATCATATCTCAGTCATTCGGTGCAGTTTAATAGACAGGATGATTCCAGTTAAAGATTTTATTATGCCCAGCCTTTACAAAGCTCTTGGCATTCTTCCTATGTTTTATTTTATTTTATTTTTGTAAATAATTTTTATTGTAATTTTTCTTTTCCAAAACTCTAATACATATTCAAACAGACAATGTCATTTGCATATACTTTGGATTAACAATTCACATAAAATCTATATTATATATACTGTACATCCTCAGCTTCCTTATAAATATTACCTATTTTTATTTCTGTTGTCTATCCACTTCTGCCATTTCAACCATGACTTTAATTTTTCCTTTCTGCAAAAGAAAAAACAATTAAGGAACAAAATACGGGAAACCTCTGCAGTGCTGTGCATTTATATGTGCATTACCTGCTCTAAAGAAATATTCTCTGTTACAGTTCTTTGTTAAAGGTTTCAGGTGGGTGAGAAAGTGTTTTGTCGCCACCTAGTGGTGAAAGGATCCTATCATCAAAGTAAATTCAATCTTGCGTTTGTCGTTTACTGCAAAGTAAATTAAATTAAATTAGAAAAGAAGTCTGCAATTCTACAGCACTTCCAAAGAATAATTCTAGAAGAATGTAAGGGAAGTGACTTCAGAATAAATCTGCCTAGGATTATACTATGTTTCCTTTAAAACTTTTTTTTTAAATCTCTAAGCTGAATGCCAATATTTCTATTATTTTATTATTTCAAGCTACTATTAAATCAGCTACTGAAAGGTTAGGAACTAAGAGAAAGAAGAAAACTTCTAAAAACATTACTAGTAAATAGGCCCTTTGGAAAGTGCTAAGGAAGCGGTTGGTACTATTAACGTTCAGAAAGCCATTTGAACTAGATGCAATTGTTGCAGCCTCCTGGAGTGTGTAGCAGGAAGTAAATATAGAGGGTCCTCAACTTATAACAGTTCACTTAGTGACTGTTCAAAGTTACAGCGGCACTAAAAATTGACCTATGGCTTGTTTTTCATACTTAATACGGTTGTAGCAACCCAGGATCATGTGATCAAAATTCAGATTTTGATTGCATGTTCAAATATGAGTCCGTTGGAAACAGACTCATATTTATGATGGTTGCAATGTCCTGGAGTCATGTGATCACCTTTTGCAACCTTCTGACAAGCAAAGTCAACGGGGAAGCCGGATTTATTTAACAATGAAGCATGTTACTAACTTAACAACTGCAGTGATTCACTTAACAACTGTGGCAAGAAAGGTCGTAAAACGGAGCAAAATTCACTTAACACATGTTTCACTTAGCAACAGAAATTTTGGGCTCAATTGTCGTAAGTCGAGGACTACCTATAACTCCTTTTTGAACTCTGTTTTTAAAACCCTACCTTTTATATGACCCCATGATTTTATTTATAAACTTCCCAGAATCATGCAGGTGGCATGGACTGTGCAGAAATTTATTAAATGAATGAATTAAAGAATGAATGAAATTTGATAAACAAATGAATGAAAGCATGAATGAATAACCCTGGTCAAAGTTGCAACAGGGCAGAAAAAGATAAACCCCAGTTTATTTAACCACAGCTAGGAACAGAGATTAACTGGGGGGAAAAATCCTATTTGCCAGTTGTCTATGGAGATTCTCTCTCATCCAGGTCATGGTTGTCCCAAAGGTGCATTTTCAAGAGGCAGCAGGACTGTCAGAGCTGAAGAAGTTTCTTGGATGAGAAGCGAAACTCTTCAAATAAAAACCAGAAAGTCCAGTTGCCTTTTGAAAATGCACCTTTGGGACTATTTGCCAATTGCAGGAAGAGTGAGATGATGGGACCTTGAACTGTTGCATCAGGACAAAAAACTTTAAGTGGAAAGTTTATTTCTAGAAAAAAAAATACTGACTGCCTCATCTGTGATTTACCCAGATAACAGTACAGGGAATTACTTTTGCAGATGGAAAGTCCCTCTCCTTTCGGCAGCTTTCAAAGCAAGTCCACTTAAAGGAAGCTTGGCATCTGAGGAAGAGAAGGAATATTTTGGTTCACAGGCGACTCTGCTTATCATGAAGTAGATAAAGAGCATTGGAAAGAGGAAGCATTTATCCCTCTGCAAGGGAAACCTTTGTCTCTGAAGGAGCAAAGCTCTTCTAATATACAGAATTAAAAACAGCTGCCTTAGTGATAACCTTGACCACAATATATGGGGTGCATGGATGCATGTGTTTCCAAGCCCTTGTGAACAGAGGAATAGCACAACCCTGGACAATAGCAAACCAATGCAGATGGAGATCTGTGGATATCATTAAAAGTTTTAGAAGCACAATAATTGATGGAGCCATGAACTGAGTGGGGATTTGCACATAGAAGAAAATCTCAATTAGATTGGACAATTTGGCAGACATCCTAAAAGAGAATTACCATGTACCACTTTTGAAATTGGTGAAATGGTTCAAAAATATATGTGAAATTCCATTGGCAAAAACACCCTTTGGGGACATCCCAGCAGAGGAGATCTGCTGGGCAAGTATGGCATGTAGATAACATGGGTTTACTCTCGAGTAATTATGACTCAATAGTAGTAATAGTGAGAGGGATCTTGGAATCCTAGGCTGAATTCAGAAGGATAGAACCAACATCATGTGAAATGTTAGTATCGCTTTATAATGCCTTGGTAAGACCATACTTGGAATATTGCATCCAGTTTGAGTCAACTTGATATAAAAAAGATGTTGATACCCTGGAAAGAGGGCGGAGAAGAGCAACAAAGATGATTAGAGGACTGGAGGCTAAAACACATGAAGAATAGTTGCAGTATGTCTAGTTTAATGAAAAGAAGGACTAGGGGTGACACGATAGCAGTGATCCAATATAGAAGAGGGAGTCAAACTATTCTCCAAAGAACCGGAAGGGAGGACAAGAAGCAATGGATGGAAACTGATCAAGGAGAGAAGCAACCTAGAACTAAGGAGGAATTTTCTGAGGAGTTAAAACAATTAATCAACAGGACTGCTTGCCTTCAGAAGTTGTGGGTACTCCAATCCTGGAGGTTTTAAAGAAGAGTCTGGATAATTATTTGTTTGAAATGGTATAGGACAGTGATGGCTAACCTTTTTGCCATCACGTGCCAAAAGTGTGGGAGCGTGGGAGGGGTCACACATGCACGGGCCCATACCCATAAATGCACCCCCCATGCATGTGTGTGTGACCCCCCGCGACCCTTGCTTTTGGCACGCAATGACACAATGGGCCCAGTAGGCCCGTTTTTCACTCTCCCCAGGCTCCAGAGGCTTTCTAGGAGTCTGGGGAAGGCGGAAACGGCCTTCCCCACCACCCCAGAGGCCCTCCAGAGGCCGGAGACAACCTGTTTCCCAACCTCTGGTGGGCCCGGAAAGACTGAAAATCAGCTGGCCAGCGTGCACATGCACGCTGCAGCTGAGGTAGGGCAACGCTCATGTGCCCACCAATATGGCTCCGTGTGCCATCTGTGGCACGCGTGCCATAGGTTCGCCATCATGGGTATAGGATCTCCTGCTTGAGTAGAGGGTTGGGCTAGAAAACCTCCAAGGTCTTTTATTCTGTTATTCTGTTAAGAAAATAGAAGATGTTATATGCTGGCTGATGTGGATACTTATTCCTAATTCAGACCAACCATGCAAGAGAGACACTGAACATACAATTAACAGCCTCAAACAACTCAGTTGTGGACTTTTCACATGGATAGTTATTCTCAAGCCACAGATTTATGGAATGCTGGGATTTATGGATTGCTGGGGGAAAAAAAAAACCTAATTAAAAAGCCAAAGGGGACCGCTCTCCAAGGAAAGGGAGGAAAGCACTGGAAAATATTTTCATGACTTTGAATCACTGACCAGTAGGGGCCAGCATGGGATTTCATCAAATGCTCGCAGGTTCACCACAGTTGGCTCAATAGAGAAAGATTGCAATCAATGGGAACTTGCTTCCATAGAGCCTCAACTGATAATGCTGGATAAAATCTTTATCTATGCATTAGAATAGAATAGAAATGGTTCTGGGTTCTAGGAATAATACAGGTAGTCCTCAACTTACAACAGTTTGTTTAGTGACTGTTTAAAGTTACAACGGCATTGAAAAAAGTGACTTACGAACATTTTTCACACTTAGAATAGTTGCAGCATCCCCATGGCCGTGTGATCAGACTTTGGATGCTTGGCAACTTGTTCATATTTATGAAGGTTGCATTGTCCCGGGATCATAGGATCCCCTTTTGCAATCTTCTGACAAGCAAAGTCAAGAGGGAAGCCAGATTCATTTAACAACTGTGGCACTTACTTAACAACTGCAGTGATTCACTTAACAACTGTGGCTAGAAAGGTCGTAAAGTGGGGCAAAATTCACTTAACAAATGTCTCACTTAGCAACATACATTTTGGGCTCGATTGTGGTCATACGTTGAAGACTACCATAGAATATTGGGGATAATGCCTGTGGTTGACAGAGAAAATGAATGAAGGGAAGTCAAGAATTGGGAGGAATAATTGAAGCTGATTACCAAGGAGAAATTAAAATATTTTTAAGTACAAGGATGGAAACAGTAACTTTGAAAAGAGGGGAAGATGTTGGTCAATTGAATGGCGAAAAGATAGAGCTCTAGAAGTAACCCCACCCATTTTAAAAAAAATTTTAAAAAAAATATTTATTTAAGTTTTTGATTAAAGACAAAAGACAAAAGACAAAACCACACCCAGTGTATACAAAATACGGAGAAGCGGAGGAATTTTTTCTTTGTCTTCAGGTCTTCCAAAATTCTCTTTTCGTTGGTACTGGCATTATTTCTTCCAAGTTCCCGATTGCGTAGTCTACAAATGGTTGCCATATCCTCCAAAATATATTTTCTTTCAATAGTCCTTTTTTGAATTTTATATCACATGTTAACTTATCATTAAGAGCAATTTTCCAAACTTCTCTGAACCGTTCATTTAGTTTGTATTCAATATTCAATTTCCAGTACCTTACAATCACAATTCGTCTCATAATGACCAATATCCTTACAAGCTCTCTTTCATCAATTGTTAACACCTTATCATTCAACTTTAATATGAGGATGGTATCTACTCCCAACTTTACCTTCTTTTTAATTATTTTACTAGTTTCTTCTTCTATTCGTAACCAAAAATTCTTCACTTTATGACATCCATACCACATGTCTTCGTATGTCCCATTCTCCATTTTACATCTCCAACATAACTTACTAGCACTTTTATTCATTTTATATAATCTTATTGGGGACAGGTACCATTTCCAGATAACTTTATAGCTATGCTCCTTTATTCTTATCGATAAGGTCCTCATTATTCTACTATTCCAATTCAAAAACCATTCCTGTTCTGTAATACCTGTTTCTAAGTCTTTTACCCAATTATCTTTCATCACCGTTTGTAAATTACTATCCAAATTAATAATTTTATATACCTTACTAACCAATCCCTTAATTCCAATTTCTTCCATTCCTAATTGGGATACTTAATTAAAAATTAAAAAAGTGAGCACAGAGCGAGAGAGAGAAAAAAGAAGGATAAAATTACAGAACCTTGAAAATCTATGCTAGTTTCTTCCTGTTTCCAGTTATACTAAATAAAGTCGAGACACGGTTAAAAAAAAAAAGAAGTAACCCCACCCAGAAAGAAGACAAAATATGATGAATGGGATTTAAAGATTGGGTACACATCCTTGAGCAATAGATGGAAAAGAGCAAATAACTGGTGGAAGATCAGAGGATTCCTATAGCGTTGTGTTAACTGATACCAATATGTCTATATTACCGTATTTTTTTTATAGTATAAGATGCACATTTCCCCCCGAAAACATGGGTGGAAATGTCTGTGCATCTTACACAATTAATATTGTGGTGGTGGTGGGGAAGGGAGGTTAGTGTGGCGCCAATCAGCTGTTTTAGAACGGGTCATGGCGATGGTGGTGAACAGGCGGCAGCAGCGCTGGCGAATCAGCTGTGGCGAATGGATGGAAGCAGATGGGCGGTGGCAAATGGGTGGCGGCAAACAGGCAGCGGCAAATGGGCTGCAGTGATTGGGCCAGATGAATACTGGATCGATGCTGAGAGGCAGTGGCAGACTTTTCCCCCCTTGTTTTCCTCCCAAAAAACTAGGTGTGTCTTATACTCCAGAGCATCTTATAGTCCGAAAAACATGGTAATCTATATTCCTGTTATTTGGTTAATTTACCCTTAGGGGCGAGTCACAATTTAGTGGCTGTGATGACAGTTGTAAAGGCAGACAACCACACAAGTGTGATGTTTTGTAAGACTTGGTGTTCAACTAGTATAAGTGGAAGATTGAACCGAGAGATCCCTGCATGACTTCTGAGTTCAGGCCAAAAACCAAACCTGCGTGTTGCATGGGCTATTAAGAAATTTACTATAGTCTGCACTATACTTTGGAATCGGTGGTGAGTTGCTCCCGGTTCGCACTGGTTCGCAAGAACCGATAGTAAAAAATTTGTAGTAGTTCGGAGAACTGGTAATTGGCTTTCCATGCCCCTGAACCAGTCCCCGGCCCGGTCGCCGCTCGCTTACCACAACCACCTCATCAGAGGCTTTTTTTTTTACTTTTAAAAGCATTTTTCTACAACCTCTTCAGCCGAAAAATGCTTTTAAATGTAAAAAAAAAGCCTCTGATGATCGCGCGGCTCAGCTGGGATTGTCAGAGGCTTTTAAAAGCATTTTTTCTACAACCTCTTCAGCTGAAGAGGTTGTAGAAAAAAAAATGACTTTAAAAGCCTCTGGCGATCCCAGCTGAGTTGCCTGATTATCAGAGGCTTTTAAAAGTATCTTTTGCTGCAACCTCTTCGGCCAAAGAGGCTGTAGGGGGAAAAATGCCTTTAAAAGCCTCTGACAATCCCAGCTGAGTTGCCTGATTGTCAGAAGCTTTGAAAAGCATTTTTTTCTGCAACCTCTTAAGGTTGTAGAAAAAATGCTTTTAAAAGAAAAAAAGTTGGCCATGCCCACCCAGTCACATTACTCCCACCAAGTCACACCCACAAATAAGCCATGCCCACAGAACGGGTAGTAAAAAAAATTAGAACCCACCCCTGCTTGGAATGTGGCTTACCAACAGAGGAGGTTGGTAAATGTACAAAGCGGAAAATGTACAAAGGTGGAGACTGTGTCCAGCATTCAGTGGCATGGAAGAAGTGAATCATTGTGGTTGATAAGTTAGTAACTCAGTTGTTAAGTGAATTCTCCATTGACTTTGCTTGTCAGAAGGTCACAAAAGGGGATACCAATAGCAATAGCACTTAGACTTATATACCGCTTCACACTGCTTTACAGCCCTCTTTAAGCGGTTTACAAAGTCAGTATATTGCCCCCAACAATCTGGGTCCATTTTACCGACCTTGGAAGGATGGAAGGCTGAGTCAACCTTGAGCTGGTGAGATCCAAACTGCCAAACTGCTGGCAGCCAGTGATCAGTAGAAGCAGCCTGCAGTTTTGGATTCTAACCACTGCACACCAGGATCACATGATCTTGGGAATACTGCAACAGTCATAAATATGAACCAGTTGCCAAGCATCTGAATTTTGATCACGTGACCATGGGGATGCTGTAAAGATCATAACTGTTAAAAACAGTCAAAGTCACTTTTTTCAGAGTTGTTGTAATTTTCAGCGATCACTAAATGAACTGTTGTAAGTCAAGGACAACCTGTATTATATTTTGCCTCTCCCCAGACTGTCAGCTTTAGCCTAGGAGTCCAGTAGATTGTGTAGAGCTTAACGGAGGGGTCAATTCTGGACCTCTTGCAACTGTGCAAGAATTTGAGTCTAATTCCGTGCTTGATGTCTTCTCCCTGCTTGATTGGGTGTTTCCAAACAGATACATAGATTTAAGACCAGGTAGAATGCAGAAAAAGCCATTGTGATTTACCAAACCTTCATTAGACAGTGTCTAATTAGTGGTGTAGTCAGCTAAGGCATTAAAGAAACATTCAGCAAATCTGTCCTCGGTTTATGAATACAAAGAGGAACAGACTGCTAATTTAATGCACAGGGAAAGAGATTTCCAACAGTTACAGGAAGGTGAATTGCTTGTTTGGGAAACAGTAATTCAAGATGCCAGTTGGACTGGGTGAGATTAATGAAATAGAAATTAACTGTGAATATGATAAACATTGCATTGGAAACATAAGAGGGTAGGCAGTGAAGTATAACTTATCCTTTGCAGGGATGTCAAACTGGCGGCCCGTGGGCTGGATGCGTCATGCGCAGGCCACGCCTACCCCAGCTCTGTGAAGGGAAAAACCATCGTGATATGTCACATGACTACAATGTCATGCAGCGAGTTTGACAGCCGTGTTTTGTAGCATTATCTGTGCTAGCACGTAATCATATGTGAGTTCCTCATTTTAATTTTTAATTTGTCACTAGTGAAAAACTAGTACCAACAAGCTCATATGAAGAATGTCTCACTCAACGGGATATGATTTTACCCCGTGTTTTTACCCTAGTTGGGTTCTCCCACATTAGCAGGTCTACCTAAGAGAGTATTGTGCCAGCAGTTCCAAGCATTGTGCTCACGTTGTACCAGCCTAGTAAAACCTCTACCATATCTCATTGACTAGGGTCCCCCAAACTTGGCATCTTTAAGACGCATGGACTTCAACTCCCTGAATTCCCCAGCCATCCATGTTAGCTGGAGGAATTCTGGGAGTTGAAGTCCACACATCTTAAAGTTGCCAAGGTTGGCAAATCCTGTAATAGATCCTTTAGATCCAAATTACAAAGTTATACCTTTAAATTTATTCTTGGATGATTCTTTGGGACAAATAGCGAGTAAATTTCAAAGAAAGAAAGTAATTTCTTTATGATTACAAAGCAATTTGAAAATGTTTGGCGTTAAGCCATTTTTTTAATTAGCTTAACCATAATTTGTATTTTCTCACTCAAATGTCATAAATTGCAGCAGGATTGCAGTATGAAGTGTAGCATATCATAAGACAGATAAGGCCTTTTGATTATTCTTTCAGGGTGGCAATCATCCAGCCTTCGCATCACCTGAAGCTGGAGGTGAACTATAAAATTGGCAACGGGGACTTCTTATATTCAATGATATATGCAAAATGTTCATGGAATGGCACAACTAATAACTGAAATAAGGTGCCTGAATGAATGAATGACTTCTGAGCCATTCAAAATGGTAGCAAAAGAAAAAAAAAATCTATAATTTAAAAGCAATCTGTGGTTAGGAAAAAAAAATATTTTACAAAGAAGCCACAAAACAGAACTGCACATGCTATGAAAACCTATTTCACTGAAATCAGTTGGATACTCAATTCAATAATAAAACTATCTTCATATTGCAGGGAAGGTCAGGCATGGTGCAGACTACCTGAAACTCAGACATAATTCCAATTGTCACGATTCCCAAAATGAAAGCAATAAATTACCGGAGCTTTTCTCTCCAGAAAGAGAGAGAGAGAGAAAGAGAGAGAGGGGGAAAAAAATCAATGTTGTCTCTTCACTATCCCATATCCCCTGGAGAGAATGAAAGACATATTTACGTTTTGAGAGGAGAAGAGAGATTTGAGATACAGCCTGAAAAATCAGCTTTTGTTTCTTTTGCTTTTACAGAAGATGAATTCGGGAGAGTTTGTATCAAGCCAGACACTCTCGCCCTCTGTCTGGATTGATCTTTCCAATCTGATTGCAGGAGCAGACATGGTATTATAGAGTGATATATAATGGTACACTTCTCTGCATATGAGTATTGCTAGCCGGCTGATAGGCATCCACTGAAAATGCGCTCTTGGCTATGCAAAATGAGCAGTTATACTCACAGCACCTATAATTGGGGACTTTCCTGGTATCGTGGGAGGGCAGCAGTTAAAAAGGGGGGGGGATGGGAACGCTCTGGAGTGTGGATTCGCTCTTGTGTCATTTTAGCCACTTCCAGGGTCTGCACAGGGAACAGTTATAGTGAGAAAAACCAGCAATTTTCGGAGGAGCAGCGATAGGCCATTGTCCCCAGATGATTAGAATGGTAATCAATACAACACAGGGAGAAGGAAATTAATACATTTCCTGAAGATTTTAAAGACCGACTAGGATTTCGAAAAGTGGAGAATGCAAGACTGTGTGTGTATTTTCTACAACTAGGCAAGCATGACTCCTTATACCCATTACAGCTCCTTTTTTAACCTTGATTTAAAGAGCAGTACTGTAAGAGCTATCAATAAAGGAAAGCCAACCCAGTGAAAAATCTTATTAAAAGCTAGTTAAAAGTGAAGGAGTGCCTAAAGCCCTAAACCAAAACTTCCAAACTCAAGATCCCTGAATTCAAGTAAGGTACTTTAATAGCTGGCTTAGCTTTTTGAAAATTCTGGCTCACAAATTATCTTAAATCAGTACTGGTATTTTTAAACAGGCACTAGGAAGTAACTAATCGCAAAAGCCAACTAGTGCTGACTTCCAGTTAATATTCTGTTTTATAAGCACTATGAGCTGTAAGCAGAAAATCTAACCCATGTTATGATTGACATTTGACATCATTACTAGTCAACATTTATTATACAAGTATAGGTAATCCTTGACTTATGACCGGTTACTTAGCAACCGTTGAAATTATGACAGGCCCGCTTCCAAAAGCTACTTACTATCAAGTTCTGAAGTCTGCCACTCCTTGTAGTTATGTGACCACATTTTGGATGCTTGGCAACTGGCCCGCATTTACAGCTGTCCTACAGTGCCTCCCGATCACATGACCATGATTATTTATTTATTTATTTATAAAATTTATTTGCCTCCCATCTCATATCCAACAACTCTGCGTGGCTTCCCCCCCTCGTCCCCCCTTAGAAACCAACGTTTACTTCCTGTTTCCGGAAAAAAATGTCCCATAGTAAACAAGAGGTTGGCTTAATATCCATAGTGTTAACAAACCATAAGGTTTGCTTTATGACCATGGCATATGCTTAATAACCATGACAAAAGAGGTTGTAAAATGAGGCCTGGCTATGTGTTGACTTGTTTTACAACCATCATGACATATGACCATAATTTCTGGGCTCAATTATGGTCATAAGTCGAGGACTACTTGTATATAAAGGTTGCTTGTTACCTCCTTCAGTGGTTTGAATCCTGCAATCTGTCCCTGTTGCTGTTCAGATAAATTTGGCTCAAGCAAGTTTATGTGTGGTCTCCACTCTAAATTGGATGATGGGTAATTTTCTTCCTTCAGTTCCACAAGCAAGAATACAGGAGGAAAAAAAAATGTGTGGATGCCAGCAGTACAGTTTTTCAATGTGACACTTGCAAATAGTTGAGTTTTCCCATTTCAGACAAGCGGCGGTCCAGTCTCTTCTTAAAAACCCACAGGGATGAAGTACCCACAACTTCTGAAAGCAAACTGTTCCACTGGCTAATTGTCCTCAGGTTGTTTGAAATCATCTCTTTTTCCACTGAAATATAGTTTGTTTTTGTTTGGGGTTTCTTTTGCAAATTGCATGGTAGGACAATGTGAGCAAATGAGGATGGGAGACTGAACCAGAGAGAAAGAGAGTAAATTAGCAATACGGAGATAATAGAAAACAAAGCAGATAAATTGGGAGAAGAGAAGAATGCAGGTAAGTCAAGTCATCTATATCTAAATCAGGGAGTCTTTTTATTCTGCCTGTAGTCTGAAGGATTAGATTATAGATAGAGTTTATAGATTATTTGCACACTAAAACAGGTCCCCCCATTCAAAACTGGCCTGCAAAGTTGACATAGAACGTTTTGGGAAATTAACACAATCTCTCCAGTTCAAGGGCAAAAAAAGCAGGCATCTTTTTGAAAACAGTTTTTGTTTTACTTGGGTAAACAGATAGACTTACCAATTTACTTCAGCCATTCACTTTCTAATCTTTCTGGACAGGTTTAGTTATATGAAAGGACAATGGATATGAAAAATAAATGGGAAAGAAGCCAAATATAGAAAAAGGATGACTAGCTGAGATTGTTTTGCATTTCTCTTATTTGCTCTTTATTTTCTTATCTTCCTCAATGGTGCATTTAACTTTGGGTGATTCTGAGATTCAAGTACTTTTTATTAGTTTATCAAAATATAAAAGAAAAATGAAAATAAAGGGAAAATAATGGAAAAGGGAAAATTGCAGGGTAAAGGGGAGAAGAAAAAGAAAGGCATTGACTTCTGACTCCTTTTGGCGCAGTAGAATAAGGTAATAACATACAACCTCAACTTTTAACTTTTTCATAATAATATACAATAGCCCTTTCTGTGATAACAAACCTATCTAATCAGCAAAACCTAAAATCAAAGTTCCATTGCTTTCAAACACAAAGACCTAAAATAGTTTCCAAATCGAAACAAAATTGTATTTTCTTTAACCAAAGCAGTCCATTTAGACATCTCTGTTAACTCCATCAACTTTTGACTTTGGGTGATTCTGCATACTTTGAATTGTGAGAATGGCATGGTTTATTTCTTCGAGCAGTTATGATAAACGAGACAGAGAGCTGATGTGGCATCTGAATAACTAACCTTGTTTCCAAGATAGTGCTTTAATTTTGCCATCCTCCTCCTTCGAGCATGGAATTTGGTATGAGAGGGCCACGTCTTCTTCCATTTCTGCTTTTATTGGGGGGAAAAAAATTAATTAAAGAAGGAAAGATGGATTGGCTGTACTGATCAGCTGCACCTTTTAAAATGGGAATGCCAGAGGCTGCAGAAGTGATGGAGAAAATATCTGCGTGCACAATGGACTAAACTACGAGTGAAGCAATGGATAAATAAGATGAATAAATAAGCAAAGCAAAGAGTTTCATTCATGAGCACGGAAGCCAACGGGTGAATATTTAAAGACTATGTGCCCTGAATGCAGATGTTTGAAATTGCAGTGGTTTCACAGATTGGACATTACTAAGTGCTCTCTTGGGGATTACTGTAAGTCAGCCCTGACTGAGCTACACTCCATCTTATCTGCTATTGATTAGCCATAAACAATGTCACTCGTGTGGTAATTACATGTTGCAAATGCACCAATTTCCAGAGAGACTTGTTCTCAAATGAGTGAATGGAGGAAGGCAGTCAAAACTTTGTCTGCAGACTATCTTCATACGCTTCCTCTAAGGACCAGCCCCTCCCGTAACCCCCCCCCCCCCCCCCAGAGAATGGAAAAGTAACTCCTGTCTTTATTACTGTGTTCCTGGTAATCTGAAGAGCCATTTCCTCTTCTTACAGAAAGATAAAAAGAGACAGATAGTATGTGGGCTGAGGATGCTGTGTTCTGGTCAATAAGACAGGCCACAGAGGTCAATGGCTTTAAGCCAAGCCTGTCTGAGAGCCCTCATAAATGTTCATAGGTAAAGATTTAAAGATGTGCAGTCTGAACCGGAGGAGTGGAAAGGGAAAAAGCCTCAAATCCCTTATTGTAAAGGAGGCCAGCATCTAAAAGACCCTTAAGAACATTCTTGCAGGCCAGTTTCATACACCAACATTATTTATAAGAAATTGAGCAAGGATGGTGGTGCTATTAATGAAAAACGTAGATAACACCAGAAAGTGAGATCACTGGGACTGTTTAGACAACAAACATTTAACCTGAAATATTTAGAAGCACATGATATCCCTCTTTTCTTCCTTGCTTTCTTTGAAAGAATATTTTCACACAAGACATATAAAACTCCCCTTTTTTAACCACCCTGCATTCCCTTAATTCGGGATAGAGTCAGCAGCATATGTCATTGATGAAATAATCTATACAGTCTGTAACTGCAAGCAGCTACTGAAGAAATGCTTTAAATTTTCTTTGTACTTTAAATTTTCTTTGTACTTTAAATTTTCTTTGTACTTTGACATAGGCCAGTTTTGTAAGAACCACCCACAGCTACAAACGTCTTAGGATCATTTACCTGACAACCTCCTTTTATTGATGACAGTAATATTTAAGACAATATCAGGATTCCATTTAGGACCGTGGGTAAATTGACTAGAACTGGTAATGTTACCGACTACAAGTAACAAAACATCTGCAAGAATAAAAGGAAGCTCATAGGGCACCAAGGATCCCTCAAAAGGAGAAGACGAAACGCTACAAACCTTCCTATAATATGGTTGAGATAGGCTCAAGAAGAAAGTGCGGTGGCAGAGAGGGTTGCCTTCTGCCAGTCTTGTGATCATTTTTATTTTAAATGTGGTAAAATGAAGAAGTGTTGACAGCATTGGGGTAGATAGATTTGGGAGTGGGTAAATGGATTTTCAGGATCAGCAAGAGGAATTTTTTCGGACAACCGGGTCTCTTGAAATCTGGGTAACAGTCATTTTTCTTCCAAGAGAATTCCAGTGAAAATTGTAAAATTCTTCACTAAGGTTATTTTAATGGGTTTTTTTTTAGAAAAAAGAATCCCTTGTATTTTTCATATTTGAAGCACATGAATTTTAAATGTGATCAACATCATGTGTAATCTAATATGTGCATTTCAGTCTGAAGGCCAAAAATTCCTTTAATAAGCGACTTGCAACCGATTACTTTTCCCCCCATTATTATTCCTCTGTTATAATAATTAGGCACTAGCAATCTGTTCCAAATGGTACGGATATACCCTACTTTCTTGGCCTTGTATCTGGATCTCTGTAAAACCAACATACAGTAAGTCACAGCTTGGTACAGTTTGGTTTTATGGAAAAATTGACAAAAGTCTCCTGAGGCAATTTGCTCACATCATATGTAGTACAGTGGAAAAAAATGTTTTCGTAGCTATGAAACATCTAGAAATGGCATTCTAGTTACGTGTGAGTTGCCATTGCTATATGTGAAATACTGCTTATTCATCCAGCTCCACTGGATTTAAAAAAAAACATTGATAGGTAGATATTGTTCCCAACAAAAGACACCCAATACAAAATTTAGGCATAAGGTGAAAGAAATTGCAAAAAGAGAATCAAGATGTACAGGTAGTCCTCGAATTACGAGCACAATTGAGCCCAAAATTTCTGTTGCTAATTGAAACATTTGCTAAGTGACTTTTGCTCCATTTTATGACCTTTCTGGCTACAATTGTTAAGTGAACCACTGCAGTTGTTAATTTAGTAACCCAGTTGTTAAATGAATCTGGCTTCCCCGTTGACTTGGTTTGTCAGAAGGTCCCAAAAGGGGATCACATGACCTTGGAACACAACAATGATCATAAATATGAACCAATTGCCAAACATCTGAATTTTTATTACATGATCATGGGTGTTAGGAAATGGTCATTAGCTAACTAGTTGGTTAGGTAATATATAAGACAACATTATATGTTTATAGTATGAATATGTATAATAGAGCTTTAAGAGTATTGCTGAGTCATTCTGCATCCTGATTGGATGAGTTCTGTAGCAACTGTATTTAAGGAGAGTTTGATTGTGGTCTGTGTGGGCATTACACCATATTATTACTTGCTGCTATGTTGTAGATATCTTTGGTCTCTTTACATAGTCAATTTGATCATGGTTTATTTATTACTGCTTTTATGAACTGTTTTATATTGTTCCTGAATCATTCGTGTATTGTTCTACGAACTGGTAAGAAGTTTTGTATCTCTGGATTTATTATGCATGGCTAAGACTTGGATTGGTAAAAGGATTATGAATTTGCTTTGCTCTATAAGTAAACTACTTTAAAAACCAGTTTGTATGCAGTTTATTCTCATACTCTCCGTAACCGTGCGCAAACACTCTATGCTCTGCTTCATAACCGTTCCTGGTTATCTCACAACTATTTCCTTAACAATGGGGATACTGCAATGGTTGTAAGTGTGAAAAATGGTAATGTCTATTGTAACTTCGAATGGTCACTAAACAAACTGTTCTAAGTTGAGGACTACCCGTATCGTACCTCAATGAACAGCTGCTAAAACACTTTTGTTTACATAAATGCTCACAATCCTAAGCAAATGTAAAAAGCAGTAGCACAAGAATGTATACAATGCCCTCAGTTAATAAGAATAATTGCCTGGAGCTTTTCTAGCCACAAGCATTTTCTGTCTAAGAACTGTGTTCGGAGCCGAGCCAATAATATCTAACCAAATTCTGCACAATGTCCCTTTACTAATTTACTGGTTTTCTTAGTGCTTGTTATTTGTCCTCCTTTATTTATTTACTATTTTCTAACGGCAGTCTTTGAAATGAATGTTATTTTCTGAAATCTGAAAAATGCCGCAAAATGGGGGGAAAAAATCAAAAATCAAAAATGAAACTGCAAACTGCAGATTTAATTTAAAACGAAAGGGAAGAATGGAAGCAGCAAAGTCTTTGATATCAGATCTTTATAATTCCTGTGCTCTGGTGTTTGAAAATGTCCCGAATTACAGTTGTTTTTTTTCCAAGCCAATTCAAATCTCTTCCGGGAGCAACCTTCATGGGTTTAATGAGACTTAATCTCACATAGCATTACTTATCATCTTTCTAATATGGGGCCACCAAAGAAATTCATTTCCATCATTTGCCAGCAGGTGACAGTACTTTATTTGCTGAAATGAAGAATCCCCATTTAATCACAAAATAATCACAAAGATTTATGCCCTGGAGGCAGAACAGACGTACAGAAATTCAGTAGGAAAAAAATAATAGTGATTTCATGAAAGAATTTTTCTTTGGCATCTCATGGTTGTGCATCTCCAGCCATCTTATGGCACACAATGTTCCAGAATTAACACTGTAATTGTCATCACTTTTACCTGGGTGAAACAACCCATTTTTGAACACAGGTAACTCATATGGGCTAACTCATTGAATATGTCCAAAATCCAGGACCCATGACTTCTGAGAGAATGAAATTTGGGGAAGTTGTGGCAGCTGCCCCACATTTCTGCTTCTGACTGCTGCTGGGCTGCCATTGTGTCATGCAATCTTTATTTTCAATGTTCTGTATCAGTTTCTCAGCCAGTCTTGCAATGCTTTGCTCTCTCCCATTAAGCAACAGTCGCTTACCTACCTCCTGAAAAGGAAAGGGAAGGGTGGAAGGAACTCACATGTACCCTTCCTGGCCCATGACCCCTTGGTTGCTCCTCCACCAAGTGCTGTCCCCTCCCCCACATTTTCCTTATCTCTTGCATGTCCCATGGATCCTTCATGACTCATGCTACTCCCTGAAACGTCCCTTATCTGTGCAGCACCTCATGCACACCTCCACACACCCTCCCCGACCTGCCCACTTTCCCTGAACCATGGCACCTCTTCGGCACCCCTACCATTCCTGAGTTGTGCTACCACCATCTGCATGCAGTCCCTGACTTCTCACATTCCCAAGCACCTCAGGTACCCTCCCAACCCACATCACCCACCTGCATGCCATTCCCAATTTGTGCACCATCTCTCACATACCTCTGTGACCTCCATGCCTCCTTCTTGACTAGCACCATTAACTTACAGAACGTGTTGAAAATCTGGGGCCCATGGCCCCCAAGAAAATGAAATTTGGGAAAGGTATGGCTGCTTTAGTGCTACTAGTGGCTGTTGCACTGCTGGACTGCTCCTGTAGTCACATGTTCTTCAATTTCAGGGTTTTGTGACAGTTTCCCAGTCAGTCTTGCAATCCCTTGCCTGCTCCCTCAGCCAACAGCAGCCACTTACCTGCCTGCTGGGAAGAGGAAAGGGAAGGAACAAGTCCAGAGGACCAAAATAATATGTGGAAGAGGCTCAGGCAGATGCTTTCCTGATTCACTGGAGTATCAGTAGGGATGTATAGTACTATCAGACTTGCAAGATTCCGTCTTTACAGCCAATGCCGATAAAATAAGCTTTAGCCATCCTGTAAGTTGATTTCCTAGTCTAGTTTACCTAGTGGTCTGACAAAGGTCTATTTAAGAAAGTTAGTGAATTTTTATACTAATTCAAAGTTTCCATTTATTACCAGATTTTCAGATTACAGCAAAAAGATGTCTTTTTCTTTATCATCTTTCTTTCCCACCATATGAACTCCAAATTTGTGAAAACAGATATAGTTACTGAAAGCTAATTGTCCAGAAATAAGGCATTTATTCTTGTTTTACAATGACAAGGCACACGTTCCCAAGTCTCTTGTCATTATTTCTAGCATATCTTAATGCCACAGGATCAATCATTTTCCCCACATTATTTGGGTAGAGAATGCTAATTTGTTGTAGTCTTATAATAGTTGCACAATAGAAAGACATATGTTTCATGGCTTTGTCTCTTGTCGGCACAAGATACTAATGAGAAAAAAATGACCTTATTTTCTCAAACCTAGGCTTTAAAACCAAAGCAGTCTTTCTTAGAGTCAAGAGATGTCAATGTCAGAATTTTCACATTTGCCTGGATCCCATCTTCAGGGAATTTCTCTCTCTTATTATTCTTATGGAAAAGTTATGGGCTCCAGCACGTGCCCGAAAACTTGGAAGAATAAACCTTTGGTCTCAGTGACCTACTCAGATTGGATCTGGCAGCGTTATCATGGGACACGAAGGTTCTCCTCGCACATATGTACTAGTCGTTCCTGACTCTAGGGGGCAGTGCTCATCTCTGTTTCAAAGCCGAAGAGCCAGCACTATCCAAAGATGTCTCCGTGGTCATGTGGCCAGCATGACTAAACACCAAAGGCGCATGGAATGCTGTTACCTTCCCACCAAAGGTGGTCCCTATTTTTCTACTTGCATTTTTATGTGCTTTCGAACTGCTAAGTTGGCAGAAGCTGGGATAAGTAACGGGAGCTCATCCTGTTACACGGCACTAGGAATTCGAACTGCTAAACTGCCAACCTTTCGATTGACAAGCGCAGCCTCTTAGCCACTAGATATATTAAGCATATTTGGCTTCAAATCCCACTTGAGTCAATGTAACCATATCTGGCTTTACTGCAATACAATATTTTCCCTATTTTTATCGATTAGTTTTAGCTGATTTTAAAGTGACCTAACTATTAGGGCCTGCAATTAAATTATGAGGACTCATTGAACACAGCCCAATTTTCTTTCCCAGACCTTTGTGATCAGATTATGTATCGTATGTATATGGGTGTGTTTCTCAGATTTCGTTGTAGGGATTGTTTTGATCTTAGACTGACTGAATTGTGAATGCACGTGACAGAAGCAATAAAGTTGAATGGCGACCATGGTCAGTTGGATTTTAGATTAAGAGGGGATATTGAATAGGATGGACAATTAGATAACTTTGTATTAAAAATAATGGTTTTTTTTAAAAAAAACATTATTGCTTCTCAATAGAAGGCTTTTTGAGCTACAAATCACTTTTGGTATTTTTGGTTGTCTACCCAGCTGTTTTATTGTTTTCAATAGCTGCATGCCTTGAAGAATGAAAACTCTCTGTAATTTTAAATTGCATAAAAATGTTCATTTTTATCTAAGGCACTATCCTCCCCCACCATCTCTCCTCTTTTATGTGCTACGTGGCAGTTGAGGCCTTTGGCTTTTTAGTCTACTGGCTTGTGAGCTATTTACAAATAAATATCGGTTTACATTTGAGCACAGCTGGTGATAGGTGCAGTTGCAACATCTGTTAATTGAAGTGTTTGGACCAGCTGCCGGAGGAGCCTAGACAATTTCTAGCTCATCTGAGAGAATTTGTTAAGCACTGAACCAGCTTTAAATAAGGAAACAATTACTGAGTTTGAGGCTGTAAACCATTAGACCTCTTAAAGAAAGAGGGGAAAGGATCTTGAAAGGAGATTACAGAGTGGTTGGAGGAAACATTTTAAATACTTTCCCTTTTTATTTGAAATTAAAGGCAATAAAAGTTGAGTTCAGCATACAAAAGGGGAATGGGACAAATTGCCACAGCCAACTCGCTGTGGCCAACTCAGTGTGAGACAACTTGTTGTGGGACAATTTAACAATTCTATTCAATTATTTTAAATAAATAAAAAGTATTTTTGCCATTCACATTTCATTCTGTCCCTCCTTTTGTATCCTTTCTTTAATGATTCTATTCCACCATTTCTTTGATATTAGTGTAACTCTTATCCTCCACTGAGTTGCCCTTCAGCGAGTTAGCTATGGCAAGTTGGCTGTAGCAAGTTGGCCATGGAGTTGGCCATGGCGAGTTGGCCATATCGAATTGTCATAGACCCATACAAAAGGCTTATGTAGAAATGGCTGAAAAATCAAAAGAGAAATTCTGATGGTAGAAAACGCTGAGAGGGATAGGTAGGTGGGTGGAGAGATTTCAGGTAGTCCTCAACTTCCAACAATTCATTTGGTGACCAAAGTTACAATGGCACTGAAAAAAGTGAGTTAGGACCATTTTTCACACTTATGACCATTGCAGCATCCCCATGGTCACGTGAGTTATATTCAGATGCTTAACAAGTGGTTCATATTTATGACGGTTGCAGTGTCCTGGGATAACGTGACCTCCCTTTGCAACCTTCTATCAAGCAAAGTCAACAGGGAAGCCAGATTCACTTAACAACTGTTTTACTAATTTAACAAATGCAGTTAACAAATGTGGCAAGAAAAGTCATAAGAACTGGGCAAAACTGGCTTAACAAATTTGTCACTTAGCAACATAAATTCTGAACTCAATTCGTATGTCGTATGTCAAGGACTATCTGTACTTCTCACTTTTTAGTCAAATATATGTGCCAAATATGATCCTGGTATTTTTGGGACACCCCCCACTCCAGAAGGGTGGATGAAACGGCAGTGGGGATTTCAAGAGAAGAGATAATCAATAAAAATCACCTCCCTATTCCCTTTGTACCAGTAGAAGCTTTATGAATGAAACACTCTTTTGGGTTATATCCATTCTTATATCCATTAACTTATATCTATTCTTCAAATCCAGGGTCTATTCCCCCCCTCCGCCCCCATCCTTAGGGGGGAAAACCTCCTGGATTTTAAGAATGGAGAAACATTTCTGTTCTGTTATAGGAATACTCAGAAACAGATTCCGGAGTTATTGGGGATTTTTATCTTTCTTGAAGTAGTTTTCAGTTTCATGTTATAAATATGAGAAGAATATAAAAAAAAGTGGGGAATAGTCTCTGGTGACAGATTTATCGCTGAATTGAAACAGGTGTTTAGTGGCAAGATAAAATTCTTTGGCATATTTAATTTGCTCCTGAGATTTCTTATTACTTATGATATTTATCTTCTTAGCTGAACATTTTACTTCAGCCGAAATTTTTTTTGTTTCTTATGGGCTATGTCTCATCTTGTTAAAAAATAAATTAATGCCAGATTTTCTATCACTTTTGTTTTTTGTATCTCATCAACCCAGATATCAGATAGAGCAGCAAAACAAAGAGATACAGTCATCCTCTGCGGGCTGTATTGACACCAAATCCAATTCACATTAGGAAATATTAGAAAAATCAATGGTTAACAAAGATTGTACCTAGTTTATAGCAAAACAAAAGCAATAAGAAAGCCACTTTAATGGAAAAAACATGAAGTTGTCGCAAAAGGATAGCTACTTATTTAGTTAGTTATATATTGCAACCTGTCAACTGCAGGCACAGGCAGTACAAAAATTTTAATTAAAACTGAACATGAAACAGATGGGCAGAAAACTACAAAACATTTAAGACAAGGGTGGGTTCTACTTACCTTTACTACTGGTTTGCAATGGGATTACGCACGTGCGTACACTTCACTAATGCACGTGCCTTGCTTCTGTGCATGCACAGATTGCTTCTGATGACATCAGGGTCAGTGGGTGGAACCTCCCGCCAGTTTTACTACCAGTTCTATAGAACCGGTCTGAACCGGGGGCAACCCATCACTGATTTAAGAGGTGTGTGTGTGTGTGTGTGTGTGTGTGAGAGAGAGAGAGACAGAGAGAGCATCATACAATATTAAAAGCCCACTAACACAAAAACAGTGCTTTCTGCACATCTAAAGCACAAAAAGAAAAGAGTCAATGTTACATTCTCCAGGAATTAATAAATTTGCCCCAAATATAATATAACATGTTCTACAAAGCATATTTCTCTTGTCTTACCCTAACGTGTTTTATAGTTTCTGAATTGTTGATGGTATATTCAAAAGATATTGATTCTTATCCATCCAATAAACATTCTTGGTCAACCTGAATCTGAAAAAAAGAAGAAAAATGGTTTTGTTTTGTTTTTAAGTCATTGACAATTCAGAAAGCAATGTTTAGAGCAGAGGTGACCAACCTTGGCAACTTTGTTGGCTAGGGAATTCTGGGAGTTGAAATCTACAAATCTTAAAGTTGCCAAGGTTGGACACCTCTGATTTAGAGTAGCAGCCCCCAATCTTTTGGGCAGCAGGGACCGGTTCTGTGGAGAAAGATTTTTCCACAGACTGGAGGGGGCATGGTTTTACATGCTGCCTGCATCCCATGGATGGAGTTTTACTTGTTTGTGCGGTCCAGTTGCTGGCATGCCACAGACCAATGCCAGTCCATGTACTGGGGGTTGGGGACCCCTGATTTAGGGCATCTTACTGCCAATCAGGAACTTACATGAGTTACTGCAAGGGCAACTTGGATTGCCTATAATTTTAGAATAGCAATATATTCAATTAAAACATCTTTTGATTTCATAATTTGGCTCAAATGCATCAATAGCATTGAAATCTCCTGAAATACAATCAGTTTTGGAAAGTACTTTAGGTGAGTTTCATTAGTTATATGCAAGACTTTTGTTTACTCTGAAAAGCAAGTGGAAGAAGTCTAGATTTAACATTGGGAAGTGTCTCTCCCTCCCTCCCACACTTCATCCATCCATCCATCCATCCATCCATCCATCCATCCATCCATCCATGCATCCATCCATCCATCCATCCATCCATCCATCCATCCATCCATCCATCCAATATGGTGTTATTTTGCTCTGTAATACAGGTAGTCCTCAACTTACAACCACAATTGAACCCAAAATTTTCATTGCTAAGAAAGACAGTTGTTAAGTGAGTTACACCCCCATTTGATAACCACTTTGCCACAGTTATTAAGTGAATTATGTGGCTGTTAAGTGAATCTGGCTTCTTGCATTGACTTTGCTTGTTAGGAGCTGGCTGGGCTGGTTATAAATAGTGATCACATGCCCCTAGGACACTGCAACTGTCATAAATACATGCCAGTTGCCAAGCACCCATATTCTGATCACCTGACCATAGGAGTGGTGCAACGGTTGTAAGTAGTAATAGGATTCAGCCAGTTCGCATCACTTCAGGAGAACCGGTTGTTAACTTTCTGAGCAGTTTGGCAAACTGGTGGTTGGAAGAAATCATTAGGGCAGAGAACCGGTTGTTAAATTACTTGAATCCCACCACTGGTTGTAAGTGTGAAAAAACTTACAACTAGTCATAAGTCATTGTTTTCAGTGCCTCCCAGATCAGAAGTGGATTTATCCTGCTATCTTTTCTTTTTCTTTCTTCCCTTCGCAGTATATCCAAGCTGTTTTAAAGAGAGAGGGGGCAGTGCTTTGCAATTTGACAGCTTGGTGGAGTGGGGGAGAGAAGACCAAAACAGGTTGGAAGAAAAAGAGGGGGGAAAGTGCCAGGAAGTGAAATGAGAGAGTCAGAGAAAAACAGGAGATTCAGAAATGCCCATGTGGGTTCCCAGAAGACATCTTGCCCAGGGCTTTGTTTGTCCTGGCAACAATACTGCAAATCTCAGAAGATGAGATAACTCATCTCTGCATGGAGAAGAAACAGAACTAAGATCTCTCTCTATTGTAATAGAAGTAATAAGCTGATGTTATCTGTCACACTACGTTTTCCAACCTGAGAATTACAGGAACGTAAGGAGAACTTGTGGATGTGAAGCTGATGAACAGGGCATCTGATGGCTTTAGAAAGTGATTTTGTACGGTAATTGGGTAAAATTAACAGTGGCATCCAATCCTGCCCATATTTTCTCAGAAGCATATCCCATCCTTTATTCTGTGGCAATTATTCTGTGGATTCTTAGATGGAGCCTGGTGAGTGGGCTCTACAACTATAAAAAGAAGCATTTGCTTAGCAATAATGATATTACAGTGCATTGAGTTAATCCCCTATAAAGTAACTAAATGCACCAAAATTACTTTCTTGTCAATTACAGTTTGCCGGAGCAAGATGGGCACTAGTATTTCCAATAAATTAACAATAACTTGGAAACAGATTTTATTTACCTACTCACCCAGATGTTAATCCACAGATTTTAATTCTATTAAGAGGATAAGCAGAAATCATTACGAACAATAAACAGAGCGATTAGAGTAGAATCTAGCATGGCTGTTCTGAAAATGTAACCAACCAGCTATGAGTCAGGCCAGAAAGGGAAATTTAAATTTGAATACAACGAGATGAAAATTATTGTCTTTAAAGAAGTAACATGCAGAAAATATACACGAATTAATTAGAAAGAGATGAGCAAAGTCTGAACAAGAGGAGGCTGTCCCTTCAGAAGGCAGAGGCCCCTACTGAAATGAATCTGAAAATACTGTACAGGTAGTCCTTTACTTACAACCATTGGTTTAGTGACCATTCATAGTTACGACAATACTGAAAAAGTGACTTATGGTACTTGCATTTTCAATCCTTGCAGCACTTCTATGGTCACATGATCAAAATTTGGGCATCTGGCAACAAGCATGTATTTTATGGTGGGGTGGGGTTTTTTTTTTTGATGATGGCTGCACCATCCCAGGGTCATGTGAGTTCCATTTGCTGTTTTCTGACATGAAAAGTTAATGGGGTAAGTGGGATTCGTTTAACGACCATGTGAATCATTTGACTTCCCTTTATGACCAAAAAATGGTCATAAAATCGGGCACAACTTGCTTAACAACTGCCTTATTTAACTGTGGAAATTCTTGTCCTTAATTATGATTGTAAGTCGAGAACTAGCTGTATAGAAGTGTTTTTCAAACTTGGCAACTTTAAGATGTATGTACTTCAACTCCCAGAATTCCTCAGCCGGCAAATTTCAGAGAAAGAACATTTCTTTTGGTAGTTTCTGTAACTGTGTAACTCTACAATGTCGAAATGTCTATGTCCACTAGGTCATGGTTGTCCCAAAGGTGCTTTTTTTCTTTTTTTAAAAAAAATTATTTTTATTCAACATTTACATCTTTAAAATTTTAGTTACACTTTTACAGCTTTCCAATGACGGAATCTTTAGTAATATCCATTTTATCCTTCGGCCATTTGTATACATATGCATTTTGTTTGCTACATTCTTATTCATATAATCACTACATTATATACATACCTACTACACATTAAATATTGCCTTTTCACTATAATATCTTCTCTTAACAGTCACTATACATTGATTTTAGATTTCTTTTCCAGCCAATTATTCCATGTTTCGTAATAAATAGTTTCCTCTCTATCTTTGAGTTCCATCATTAACTTACCTGATTCTGCATACTCTAGCACTCCAAGGTGCTTTTTTCAAATTTTCTGGTTTTTTCTTTGAAGATGTTTCGCTTCTCATCCAAGAAGCTTCTTCAGCTCTGAAGAGCTCTGCTTTTCCTGGCAGAGGCACCACAGGCTGATCCTTTGCTCCATGGGCTGGGTGGCTCCGTGGGCTGGGGTGGGTTCTACTTACCTTTACTACCGATTCACAACGGGGTCGCGCACACACGCTCGCTTCGCTCGTGCCTGCGCCTTGCTTCTGCGCATGCGCAGATTGTCGATGACAACATCCAGGGCGGTGGGTGTAGCCTCCCACCGGTTTTACTAACGGTTCTTGCGAACTGGTCCGAACCAGGGGCAACCCACCACTGCGCGTGGTCCAGATCTAAGCACTCACAGGCCTCGAGTTTAACACCCCTGTTCTAAAACCCAACCACACTCTGGTAGCTCTTCACAGCCCTCAAAAGAAATGAGGTGGACATAAACTTCTGGCTCCTTTTGGTTACCTGAACATTGTAATATGTAGGCAGGGCTCATCATCCCTGTATGTCAATGCACTAGTAAGCATTGCAAATAAACCTGATAGTTCTACAGTGGAATCAGGTGGGAGAGCTCTGAAGGTTAATTGACTTTCTGCTCTTCTTGAACCAGAACGATCCACGTGTTTGAGAGCTGAACAAAATTATATGGCAATTATACCTTTGCACCGCAGGCAAAAGGATAGAGAATCACTCCAGAAGCCTTTTAGCGATCATTCACTATTTAAGAAATAGACTTCTCTGACAAATGATTTATAGGAAATGCTTCAGCGGGAAATTATGGTAAATCATACCTTTGCTGGTTATGAACTTCAAAGAGATTAGAGTTTTAAATCAACAGGTGGTTTCGAAGTACGCTGATGCAGTTCGGAAGGATTGCTATGCTTCAGTGGCCTTATTTAGAACTCGAAAGGTTTCATAATATTGCCATTTGGGAATACTAGGTAAAACTGGCTCATCCAAGCACATTTTCTAAAACTCTCCAGATGTTCTTATTTTAATTTATTATTTACAATTTCTGGACATTTCAGGCAACATTTAGGGTAAGAATTTTCAACCTGTAAATTCAGACACTAAGAGTTTTTAATTTATTTTAAAAGAAAATAAATATAGAATTTAAATTGTAATATATTCATCCAGGAAAAAAAAAAACCAAAGTATTGCTATGATTCAATGTCAATAATATTCAGCCTGGACTTGGAGCCTGACAATTGACTAATCAATACTTGGAAAAACCCAGGGCTGCTATTCAACAGGTTCTAACAGGTTCTGGAGAACCAGTAGCAGAAATTTTGAGTTGTTCAGATTGGTGACAAATACCACCTCTGGCTGGCCCCAGAGTGGGATGGGAATGGAGATTTTGCAATATCCTTCCCACAGGAGTGGGGAGGGAATGGAAATTTTGCAATATCCTTCCCCTGGAGTGGGGTGGGAATGGAGATTTTACAGTATCCTTCCCCTGCCATGCCCACCAAGCCACATCCACCAAACCACATCATGCCCTTCATGTCATGCCCACAGAACCGGTAGTAAAAAAAATTGAATTCCACTACTGGAAAAAAACATATCAGGTTTTAAATTTTTGATACAGATATCTTATTGCATCATATTAGAATAGTAGACCCCATATAGTAAATGATCAACAATAATGCTAAAATGGTACATTTCTAGAAATCCAATATTTATGCCGTTGCTTTAACTAAATGTCTATGGAAAACTAATCATTTTCTCAAAACTGTCCTTAGTATTATCAAAACTAATCATTTTGATAAATACTCTTTCTGTTTTGTTACATTGTATTTGTTATTATTGTAGGGATGATATTTGTATTTTCAATAAATGTCTTTTCAGGGATGAAGGCAAAGCAATAACGAGATTTATAACCAGTTATTTTCATGTTCATCTCACTATTTTAATCTATTAAGGACATTATATAGACAAAGTCATAGTTTTAAAACAGTTGTCAGGCATCTAAATTTTGATCATTTGGCCGTGGAGATGGTGCAGTGGTCGTAAGTGTGAAAAATGGTCACAAGTCATTTTTTTCAGTGCCATTGTAACTTTGAATGGTCACTAAATAAACTGTTATAAATCAAGGACTATCTGTACCAATAATTTGAAACCAAAGTATTTAGTCTTCTGCTTTGTTTATTTGAACAGATTTGAGGGAGATTCCATTTTAGGAAGAGGTTGCTGAAGGCATGGTAAATCCTTATCCACCCTTATCCAACCTCAGTCCATAGATTTCTCCTCGAATTTTGTCCTTTTCTCCCACCCCTGGGATAGTCTGATTCTGCATGTGATCAGGTGCCACGCCTCACTCATAGATGAGAATGATATTTGAATCTGTCCTACATGTAGATAGCCAGCTGTGGGTGTCAGATTTTTTCTCCTGCACATTCATAGCAATACAGAGTACAATTGTCTTCTGCAGTCTTCAATTGCTGTAGATTTATAATTACTTTACATTTAATAGAAGACATTAGACTCCATGGTGGTTCAATACTATTTTCATAGAGTCATCTTATGTGTGCCTATTCAGAGGAAGTTATGGTCGGCTTACGACCACAATTGAGCCCAACATTTATATTGTTTAGTGAGATATTTGTTAAGTGAACTTTGCTCCATTTTATGAACCTTAAGTGAATCACTGCGGTTGTTAAGATAGTAACATGGATATTAAGGGAATCTGGCTTCCCCAGTGACTTTGCTTGTCAGAAGTTTGCAAAAGGTGATCACATGACCCTGGACACCGCAACTGTCAGTTGACAAGCATCTGAATTTTGTTTTTGCCGTTGCAGCTTTGAACGGTCACTAAGTAAACTGTTGTTAAGTCGAGGACTACCTGTGATAAACCGTTTAAGATGTTGGTTTTCACTCCTTTCATTCATACATGCACTCACTCACTCACACATATAGAATAAGGAGGTAAAGGTAAAGGTTCCCCTCGCACATACGTGCTAGTCGTTCCCGACTCTAGGGGGCAGTGCTCATCTCCGTTTCAAAGCCGAAGAGCTAGCTCTGTCCAAAGACATCTCCATGGTCATGTGGCCGGCATGACTAAATGCCAAAGGTGCACGGAATGCTGTTATCTTCCCACCAAAAGTGGTCCCTAATTTTCTACTTGCATTTTTTACGTGCTTTCAAATTGCTAGATTGGCAGAAGCTGGGACAACTAACGGGAGCTCATCCCGTTACGCGGCACTAGGGATTTGAACTGCTGAACTGCCAACCTTTTGCTTGACAAGCTCAGTGTCTTAGCCCCTGAGCCACCGCATCCCTCATAAGGACCTCCCAATAAGAAGGTAAGAAATCCTAAATCAATTTAAATATAAAATATGATTAACCTCAAACAGAGAGTGGATCTTCTTTATGTTGTCACATAAAGCCAATAATTGAATTCACAACTGTTTAAACTAGCAAGCATGTACCTTGTATTCATACTGCAGGAACATCTTCTATACTGGCAATATGAAAAAAGAGATATATTCCAGGTAGTGTATGGCTTAAATCCTTTCATGCTTACATGGATTTTGAATTAGTTTATTAAATGTTTAATGAAACTGGTATTCCAGACTTTAATTAAACGCAGCGGTATGATAATATGTCACCAAAAGACACCTACAGCATATTTTCTCAAGGTGCTTTTATGGATGAACTATTTTTATGTCTTTAAAAGCCTAAGAGAAAATACCTCAACAAAAGAACAACTGCTGTTCTTAAATGGATTCCTTTGTGAGATCTGAATCACCGTACAGGATGTAAATACTTTGCTGTAGACAGAACAAAAAATATGGTATATAGCAGAGATTAATCAGGCCCTTGGACAGAGTTCGTTCCATGCAAACAGGAGATTTATACTAGTAATGAAAATTAAACTTGGCTGCAAAGACCAAGCAATCTGGTACAAGCAAATTTAATCGTTCTACCAACAGCACAGATTTCAGAGAAACAGACAGAAGCTCTCCAAAGTCTGTTCACTGATATGACATTTTTGCTAGTAAATTGGGCAGAGCAGTTTTACCATATCACAGAAAAAGCTACCGTTGCAAAATGGTGCGACCTCCTTTAAAAAAATAATCTGTAGTTAGTGACTTTCCTAAATTAAAACAATATGCCCCTTGATTGCTTTGCTTGCAATTTGCATGATGAGGCTAAATTTGTTGGCACTGATATACCGTATTTTTTGGAGGATAAGACACCCCCTTCCCCCCCCCCAAAAGAGAGAGAAAATCTGGGTTCGTTTTATACTCTGAATGTAGCCCCGCACAGCCTCGCAAATGGAGAGAGGAGGGGGGGAAAGCCTCAGGAACGAAGTTTCAGAAAAAAAGCCTCCAAACAGAGCTTCAGAAAAAAAAAAGCCTCTGAAAGGCTTTTATCTAAAATAATATGGCAAGCAACAAAAGAAGAATCAGTAAAGGTTCTACTGTATGCTAACAAATCTGGAGAATGATACAATAACCAACAGATCAGAAGAGGTTAATCTATATGCCAATCCCAAAGAAAGGAGATCAAACAGAGTACAGACAGTCCTTCAGAATAAAAGCCTCTGAAAGAAGCTTCAGAAAAAAAGCCTCCAAACGGAGCTTCAGAAAAAAAGTCTTTTTTATTGAAGCTCTGTTTCGGAGGTTTCAGAGGCAGAAAAAAATGTTTTTCCTGAAACAGAGTTTCAGAAGTTTCAGAGGCAGATAAAAAAGGAAGGCACAGAACTCACAACCAATAAACTTGTGCTAACCTCTGGGAACAGCTGTTTGGGGGTATTCCAGGAGGCCAATCCACCCACCAATCAGTTTTTTTCTTATTTTCCTCCCCAAAAACTAAGGTGTGTCTTATACTCTGGTGCATCTTATACTCCAAAAAATACGTAATAGTGTAAATAGTGAAACATTATTCCATAAAAAAAGCTGGAAAACTTGTTAGTCTATCTCTCTAAGTTGTGTGGACTTCAACTTCCAGAATTCCCCAGTTAGCAGAGCCATCATCACCCTGAATTCTGGCTGGGGAATTCTGGGAGTTGAAGTCCATACCACTTAAAGTTGCCAAGATTGGGAAACATTGGTTCAGAATGTTCAGAAAAAATGATCCACTCCTGAAGTAATCAGTATCATAGATTAAAACATAACTTGGTTTTGTTATAGTTTATGAGTCTATGTAATATATATCTTTTACTTATCTCTTCTAATTTAAGCAGCAATTTAGAATGCAATTTGTTGGTCTATTATTACTTAACATTACACTAATTAACATCTTGGCTGTTAATAAAATGATACTAATTAATATTGAATTACATATATTTATATACTCATTTTATTTTTTACTTCCCTTTAGAGATTATCAATAGTATCATAGGATTGAGTAAGAAAGGCCGTTATAAAAATACAGACTGAATTTAATATTCACAGAGAAATTCAAACAACACCTTTAATTTTTTTCAATAATCACCAACCCTCTCCAGATATTAAATCACTAACCAAAGGCTGCGAAGACAAGTTACCCTTTTCAACTCTGTATCCTTCATTCAAAAATATAGAAAAACCTCATATCACACAGCCCCATAAACCAGGAGCATAAAAACAAATTGAGTAGTTCTAATAATAAGTTTATTGTTACACTCGGCAACCAGCCAGAGTTGGGTAGTTTAATTTAAAATCAAATTAAAATGCTAATTACTAGTGATAATAAACCTGTAAACAAGGCTGAGCATTATTATTATTTATACAGAAGCAAGGAGAGCATGAAGATGAATGAAAAGCACAGAGGACAGGATGGTGGGTTTTTTTCTTTTTTTGATATATACAGAACAAGGCTTTGCAACTCCAGGCAAATGTTTTAATGTATTTTGGGAGGAGTCAATTCATTGTATTTGCCAGAATGAAAAGAAAACATTAAAACTAGAATCTGGTGTATTGAGATTAATTCACATCATGATAGCTAGGATACACATCTAACTGGATAAAAGTTCCATTGCTGTAATTTAGTAGCTCAAGCCCAGTATTTACTAAAGAATATTAAATCAATATGTCACACTGGATTATTTGAAGTGATACAGGCTCATATAATTATATTGTCCTCAGATATACATATACATATACATATACATATACATATACATATACATATACATATACATATACATATACATATACATATACATATACATACACACACACACACACACACACACACACACACACACACATATATATATATATATTCTGAGGTTTTCGCGGGTGTTTGTATGTAGGTCTTTGGTTATTCGGGTCTTCTCCCGCGTAAAATTGGAAGTGTCTTGGCGACGTTTCGACGAAGTCTCATTCGTCATCTTCAGGCTGGAGTTCTCGGCTTCGTGCTTCCAGGAGCAAATTTGCTTATAAATATAAATATATATATATATTTATTTATATAAATAAATAAATATATATATATATATATTTGCATAAAAACATGTATATTTAAGAAAATTATTTTACTTGTAGATTATATTAAGTTGTAAAGTAATAAAGGCAAAAAATCTAATACAGGTCGTCCTTGATTTACAACCACAATTGAGCCCAAAATTTCTATTGCTAAAGGAGACAGTTGTTAAGTAAATTTTGCCCCATTTTACAACCTTTCTTCCCACAGTTGTTAATTGCAGTTGTTAAGTTAGTAACACGGTTGGTAAGTGAGCCTGGATTCCCCATTGACTTTGCTTGTCAAAAGGTCGCAAAAGCCAATCACAGGACTCTGGGAGACCTGCAAATATCGTAAATATGAGTCAGTGGCCAAGTGTCTGAATTTTGATCACACGACCATATGGATGCTGCAGCAATCCTAAATATGAAAAATGGTCATAAGTCACTTTTTTCAGTGCTGTAACTTAGAAAGGTCACTAAATGAACTGTTATACATTGAGGACTGCCTGTGCTGAGAACGAATAGAAATAAAATAGTGATAACAATGGAAAAAATTTCAATCATTCATGCAATTTATAAAATCGAGTGTCTTCCTTTTATATTTGCTTACTGCAATTGTTAGTTTTAAACACAGTATATCCTCACTGACCCAGATTCATGACTGCTTTTATTACCCTCAACCAAAGCTGATGATTACTTATTAAATAGTGGATGAATTAAACTATGAAGAGATGTAAAATCAGAGGCTCAGGGAGAAGAGGAGCTAAAGAACACTACAAGAAAAACAGTAAGAGATGGAAATGACATCTCATCTCCATTTTGCAATATGCCTATGTAAAAAGCAAGCAAAGAATGTGGAGGTTCAAGATGTTAACTTAAACATTTCAGATCTGAGAGCGTTCTAGTGATTAGAAATGATAGAAAATATTTGTAGTTCGGGTGTTGGTTTGTTCTTCGAGCTTACTGTTTATCTTCCAAACATTTGGTCACCAGGCTAGGTGACATTCTCAGCGGGACTTCAGTTAAAGCATCTTGTTTCAGATCTTCACCCCGTTTATTGATCTCAAGTGGTCATGTGGTCAGTGGGTCATGTGACTGGATGGTCATGCCATGTGATCGGTTGTTTGACTGGCTGGTCATTGTTAAATGTTCCATCCTATAAAAAAACCTATTGGATTATCATTTTTGTCCTAGAAGTTTCCAACCCAGACAACTTTGGGTAGTCCAGAAATGTATGAATCAAAGCTTTGCAAAGCATTTACAGCAAGGGATGCGTCACGTGCTGGCCATGCCCACCCCTGTTTTAGCGAAGGCAGAAAAAGCCATGATATGTCACATGACAACAACGTGAGTTTGACCCTCCTGATTTACAGGGATGCCCTGAAATGTGCAGGAGCTAGGTTTTTGCAAGGCTCCAAACTGTTTTCTATTTTTATCTTTAGAAAGTGGGGGAGAAGGAAGATCCATCAAACCATAAATCAGAGATTCCCCATAATCTCTGAATTGAATCCCTGAGAAGATTCCTGAACTGATCATAAGAAAATTGTTCTGTAATTATCAGGACAATATTGCAGTCATTACTAGAAATCAGAATAAAACCTTGCTGTCTAGGTAACTTTCTTAGTACATGGTGGACATAAGAAATTCTCACTCCTTCTGTGGTTGGGAAGATGATAAAATACTGTACATTTCTTTTACCAAGCTTTTGATTGTTAATTACTTTAATGATTGATTCTAATCTATTTTTAGTGTAATTTTATTAATTTTACAAAGAATATTTATATTCTTTTCAATGTAGTCAATCACCTTGAGTCTTGGGATAATCAGAAATGTAAGGACTAAATACAGTAATAAACCCACTCTTTGGCACAAAAATATTTCATTTAAGTTGGAACAACCCAGGCTGAAATCCTTTCTCTTCAGCACTGGAGCAAGGTGAAGTGGTTGTTCCATCCAAAATCTTTGTCACAAGGACATCCTGCCCAGCAACTATCCCAAGATCCAGTCTTTTATAAGTTTTCTTCATTTCTGAGACTCCACTATGTTGTATTATCCACTAAAGTAGTTCTCTACCTCCTAGAGTCATCCAATTCTTCTTCTTCTTCCAAAAGAAGACATTGTCTGTAACTCAGAGTTGAACTGTGGATTTCATATTGGTCTCTGAGGTGGATGGGTGGGTTGATTGGTTAGTTAGTTACCCAGTTGGGTAATGGTTCACTCTACAAGTGAACAATCACGCTCAAAAAGCAACAAGAATTCCACAATTCTTCTTGTGCTGAAATAACAAGGGGGCAGGCTTTATACTGCTTCAGCAATGGTTGGATCGTGCTATCACTAATGGAGAAATAGTCAACCCTTCATAGATATACTCTTCAGGCCGGTATGAACCTTTCCTCCCCTCTCCCTTGCAATTAATTTTTCTTGACTCTATCCTATCTCTTTTCTTTCTCCAGTTGGACAATTGCTTCTGCCATGGAGATAAACATGAAAACAGAGGCTAGTGAGAATTGTAGTCTCAAGACTCCACAGTTCAATAACATTGAGTTATATCACACCAAGGATATTGCCATCGTTACTACTAAGGACTGAAGATTAGAATAACAGTTGGAAGGGACATTGGAAGTCTTGTAGTCTAACCCACTGCCCAAGCAGGAAACCTATACCATTTAAGACAAATGGCTGTCCAATCTCCTCTTAAAAACCTCCAGTGATGGAGTACTCACAAGTTCTGAAGGCAAGCAGTTCCACTGATTAATCGTTCTGTCAGGAAATTTCTCCTTACTTCTAGGTTGGTTCTCTCCTTGATTAATTTCCATCCACTGCTTCTTGCTCTGCCTTCAGGTGCTTTGGAGAATAGGTTGATTAGAGTTTCAATATTTTAAGCCTTTTCTCTTGAATAGCCTTCCCCATTGCTTAATTTAAACAAAATCCATAAAGAAAATATTCGTTGTAGAAACCTAGATTTATATAATATATTGACCTCCAATCTCTTTTGTATTGGTCAGTTTTCATCCTTCACTTTAGTCTTCTTCTTCTTCTTGTGCCGTATCCGTCATCGGACATTGGTGATCATGTTGGCGATCCTATTTTTATCAACAGCTGCACGAAAAAGTGCAGTTGAGTTTTGTCCACTTTAGTCTACTTGACCCAATTGTTGTGAAGGTTTAATCTAGCTCACCTGATTACCATATATAGAAGCATGAGGTCTTTAAGAGAAAGACAACATGGGAGCGTAATCATTCCAAAATAGGAAACAATCATAACCAACATTTTCAGATGGGCTACCTTTCAAACAGTAACAATGATTTATCTAGAAAGGAGCCAGAGCATCAGCTTACTTCAGTCTTCATCCCACAGAAATAGGAGGTTCCCTGAAGAATATATCAGCTCCTCCCTTGAGAACAGTGCAGCTTCCAAATTATCATTTTTCATTAGGTGGCAAAGTTGCGGTCATAATAAATCTCTCCGGATTTTTTTTTTAATTCTGCTGAAATAAAAACCAAGTTTGCCTGCAGCCTTCTACCAAATGGTCTGGTAAGAAATAATACAATTACATACATACATTTCAGCATTGTAGAGTATATTTATGTTCCAGCTGTTTTGTGATGATTCCTCACACCCTTAAGCTTTCTCTCAACCAAATCCCTGTCTGCATGCCTGTATTGAAATATGAAAGAGTGCCCCCCCTCCATGGTCCATGGTCTTTTATTCCCTAAATAATTAGGGAATTATTACCCTAAATCATTTCTTCCTTTGTTATTATCTTGGCAGGCTTTGGGAGATATTTATGTAATTCAGGCTTACAATCTTAGATCCTTTTATTCATGAACATAAAGACATACATTATGTGTGTTATCTTTAACTCCCCTTCTCCACTGGTGCTAATTCACATACAAAATTGCACTGAAAAACCTTTGTAGATTGGTAGTACAATGCACAGCAAGTCATCTTAACACTAAAAATCTATCCTTTAGAACAAAGTACAGGTAGTCCTTGACTTATGACCACAATTGAACTCAAATTTTCCATTGTTAAGTGAAGCAGTTGTTAAGATGTAAATCACATGACCATGGGGATGTTGCAATGGTTGTAAGTGTGAAAAATGGTCATAAGTCACTTTTTTCATTGCTGTTGTAATTTTGAATGGCCACTAAACGAACAGTTGTAAGTCGAAGACTACCTGTAAATAATTATTCCTTCAGCTTTTTTTTCTCTTCCTTTCCCAGTGTCACCAGCTAGCGGGAAAACATCTTCATTACAACCATTATCAGGATTTCTATAGACTCTAGTTATATTGGGACTGTAAGCTCACATGCTGGAAATTGTACAGGTAGTCCCTGATTTACAATAACAATTTTTAACCCCCAAATTTCTGCTGCTAAGTGAAACAATTGTTAAATCAGTTTGGCCCCATTTTGTGATCTTTCTTGCTAAGTGAATGACTGCAGTTGTTAGGTTAGTAACACGGTTATTAAATGAATCTGGCTTCCCCATTGACTTTGTTTGTCAGAAGGTCACAAACGTTGATCACATGACTCCGGGACATTGCCACTGTCAAAGCAATAGCACTTAGACTTATATACAGCTTCACAGTGCTTTACAGCCCTTTCTAAGCCATTTACAGAGTCAGCCTATTGCCCCCCAAAACAATCTGGGTCCTCATTTTACCCACCTCAGGAGGATGGAAGGCTGAGTCAACCTTAAGCCTGGTGAGATTCGATCTGCCAAATTGCAGGCAGCCGGCAGTCAGCAGAAATAGCCTGCAGTACTGCACTCTAACCACTGCGCCACCACGTTCATAAATACACGAACATTGCCAAGCATCTAAATTTTGATTATGCGACGAGGATGCTGTAGTGGTCATTAAGTGTGCAAAATGGTCATAAGACACTTTTTTTCAGTGCTGCTGTATCTTTGAACAATCACTAAATGAACGGTTGCAAGCAAATTACCTGTACTTGAAATGTATTTTGGAGCTGCAAAAGACTGCTACAGTATATGCTTTCTGTTATATTCCGATAAAATAGTCCACGTCTCTGCCTTTTCTAGAAAATTTGCTGCTCTTTTTATTTTTTAATTCATCAGAAAAATTCACACATCGATGCAAAATTAACCTCAGGCTATTTACACTATGATAGTCACACAATGAAAAAATTGAGATCAGGGCTTCCGAAGAAACACAATGCATCCAAAGTATTCTTTACATATAATACTGTATCGTAATCTCCCATTAGCTTAAGAGCAGTGCTCATCTCTGGAGAGAGCGGAGGTGGTGGTGGTGGTGGGTGGAAGCCCCATCTGCCAAAACGGAGGAATTATGTTCTTTCCTTTTTATCTTTAAAGGAAGCTGCGGCAAAACTGTGCAAATATGGAAAGAGGTTAGGAATGATGGCCTCGTCTTTCTGCACTTAAGCAAACCTATTTCCTGTCTGTCTCAGGGTGGAATGTTCTCGCTTATAGCTGTTCATGGCACAGGTTTTTACAGGTTTCTGTAATTTTCTGCTACAAGGGGTGAGATATGATAAAATAAGGTAATGGAATTGTAGACATCTATGTTTTGCATCAGAGTTTGCCCTATTCTTTTAAAGCATCCATTAATCAATTAACAGCAGCAATTGAATGATTGATTGACCCTGGGGCCAAGGGGCCATTGAAACCATGGCTCATATCCTGTTGTATGGACACCCACTATAGGGACTCAAAAACTCATAACCACCTTACCTGACTATCCTGGAAACTCTATATAATAATTTTTATGTAAAACTATTATTGTCGCATGAGTATGATTCAGTTCCTCGGACACATAGCTAAGTTTTGTTACTCTGTCTGAAAAACCGGGCAAACTTTGGTCACCCATTGATTTCACCATCCATTGTAATATATCACAATGCCTTGTTCTGTTTGGTTCTGTTCTGTTCTGTTTTGTTTTGATGCTTAATTTTTGTGGTGCTGGTCCATGGACCATAATAAAGATTGAATAGAACTGAATGATTGATTGGTTTTATTTTTAAAGCCGTACACTGAAAATTCCTACTGAGGTAAGAATTACGATTTTGATTATTTGATTAAGAATTATGATACTGGATGAAGAGGAATAGTATCTATGGCTTTAACCCACAACAAAAACAAAAGGGCAAATTTGCGCCAGGATATATGATACAGTGAAAGGTTGTGGCCTTGATCTCCCCTCTGTCATTTTTGTAAAGTGGTTTCTCTTCCTGATCTCCCCTGTCAAATTTCAAGGAGAATTTTTTCTACCAAAACAATAATCTGATACGTGTGCAGTAATGCTTATCCATAAATAACTCTATGTTACTTATTCTATATATCTTTTGGAAAATATATCTCACCTCTGGTGACCTGCCTCCCCTCCCCCCAAATATTATTTGGGAAAGTATGGCAAGCATTCAGTCAAGATGGAGTATATAAACCTTGAACTCTCCCTTTCCAGGTTTTTCTTTGCTGAATAAAATTTACAGATAGTCCTTGACTTACAAAGGTTCATTTAGTGACTGTTCAAAGTTATAACGGCACTGAAAAAAAGTGACTTTTGATCCTTCTGCACGCTTACAACCATTGCAGCATCCCTACGGTTACATGATCAAAATTTAGACACGTGGCAACTGACTCATATTTAGGATGGTTGCAGGGTCATGTGATCTCCTTTTGCGGCCTTCTGACAATCAAAATTAATGGGGAAGCCAGATTCACTTAACAACCGTGTTACTGACTTAACAACCGCACTTAACAATTGTGGCATGAAAAGATTGTGAAATGGGGCAAAACTCACTTGACAAATGTCTCACCTCGCAACAGAAATTTTGGGCTCAGTTGTTGTAAATCAAGGATTACCTGTATTTAGCAGTTTGGTCGCATAGTCCTTATAATGGACATCTGTGAAGGGCAACCTGGAGCAGCTTGAGAACAAAATTTTGTTGAAACACCTTAGAAACCATCTCTTCACCTGTCCCAAGAGTGCTTTTTTCAAGAGGCAACTGGACTTTCTTGTTTTTCTTTGAAGACGTTTTGCTTCTGATCTGAGAAGCTTATTCAGAGCTCTGACTGGATGGTGGAGAACGGAAGGACCATCCAGTCAGAGCTGAGGAAGCTTCTTGGATGAGAAGTGAAATGTCTTCAAAGAAAACCAAGAAAGTCCAGTTGCCTCTTGGAAAAGCATCTTTGGGACAACCATGACCCGGATGACTGAAATCTCCATAGACAGCTCTTCATCTTCTTCCACCAGTTCTTCTGCTAACTTTATGAATATGGTTCCTTCTGCTTCTAAAAAACTGGTCAGTGGGCATGTTATTCTCTAGACAAGAAAACTGCCTCTTTTCCAACAGTTTTGCAAAGAACTTAAAAAAAAACGGATGATGGCTTCAAAACCTTTGCAAGATCAACTAGGTGACCTTGAGAAAACAAACAAAGCACTTTTCCGCAGTGTACAGTATGTCTTTAACTCTCATGAGGAAGAAAAGAACGGTATTTCATCAGAAACAATTATAGTTATGCATTTAATATTTGGGAAACTGCAAATGCAGGTCAAATATTAGTGGATCCCAGAGGATAGGTTAATAAACTTAATTAATGTCTTTGACCTACATATGTACATAGCTGCACAGTACATACAACTCTACATAGCTCATAAAAAATAACAATTTTAAAAAGTTGAAAAGAAAAAGGAGAGAGAGAGGATAAAGTTTTGAAGGTATCAAAGAAAATGCAGTTTTATTGGACAATATTTGTTGCCTGGCAGTGAGACAAAATTAGGCTACATTACAGATAAAATGATCTTGTTATCTTCTAGGAGATAGGAAATGTGCCAGTAATTGTCTTCCTTGGGGAGAGAAGGAAGAGTATAAAAAGGAAGATTTGCTCATTTCATAAGTTACTTGGATCACATGGACATATGCCCCATTCTGAAGGTCACTAAGAAGAATATTAAACATGTACACATGTAGTTTTGGCAAAATGCTGTGTATGCATGTTTAGTATTCTTCTTAGTGACCTCCAAAGTGGGCATATCAGGGCGAGCAAATCCTCATTTTCCTCTTGTTCTGGGGTCCCAGGGACTCTAATCTGCAGTTTTCCAAAGACAACAATTTCTCAAGACTGCATGATTCATAACAATGAATATAACAATAATTTACTACCTGTCAAAAGCAGAAATTACAATAGTGTTAAATGCTCCGAAAATGCCGGAAAACAAAGGGCAGGTTTCTCAGATCTACATTCCGATACTCTACAGCAGAGAAAGGGAAAGATGGCCCCTTTATGACTTGTGGACTTCAACTCCCAGAATTCCACAAGTCATAAAGGGGCCATCATTCCCTATCTCTGCTCTAACAGGAAAAACTTTATGGCCATTGTAGCATCCCCATGGTCATGTAATCAAAATTCAGGCACTTGGCTATTGACTCATATTTATGACAGTTGCAGTGTCCTGGGGTCAGGTGATGAATGGTGGGTTGCCCCCAGTTCGCACCAGTTCTGTAGAACTGGTAGTAAAACCGGCGGGAGGCTCCGCCCACCGACCCCAACATCATCAAAACACTTCTGTGCATGTGCAGAAGAGCACGCATGGCCCCACTGCGAACTCGTGGTAAAGGTAAGTAGAACCACACCCCTTTTGTGACAAGCAGAGTCAATGGGGAAGCCAGATTCACCTAACAACAGTTTTTCTAACTTAACAACTATTGTGATTCACTTAACAACTGTGGCAAGAAAGGTTGTAGAATGGGGCAAACTCACTTAGCAAATGTTTCATTTAGCAACAGAAATTTTGGGCTCAATTGTGGTCATAAATCAAGGGCTACCTGCAGTGGTGGGATTCAGCCAGTTCGCACCACTTCGGGAGAACCGGTTGTTAACTTTCTGAGCAATTTGGCAAACTGGTTGTTGGAAGAAATCATTAGGGCAGAGAACCGGTTGTTAAATTACTTGAATCCCACCACTGGCTACCTGTGTAGCATACAGCACCGGAAAATTTAAGAATTAAGCAGCTGAAAGGTTTCTTGTCCCATCTAAATGTTTAAAGTTTCTTCATCTTGCTAGTCTTTCAATTTAAAGAAACATATTTAGGTATGTAGATACGTATGTTTCTTTTCCTGCAAAAGAAAAATGTCTTTCCTGGTGATATTTTAACAGACTTTGTTTCTGGTTCTAGGAAAAATAACTTCATGGCTCTGAAGAGCGGTGAAAGATTAAGTACTCCATAAAAACGGGAATGTCTTTTGAAGACTTCAGGAGTCAAATGCAATTGTCCATTTCCTTCCACTTCTTTGAAGAGTTCTTGCTGTCATTTTACTGCTTGGTGGTCCCCATAAATAGGATTCTTATATGTACCGTGGCCTTCCCTAAATTGGTCTCTTGTATGTGGGGTTGGGATTACAGTCAGCATGACCAAAGACAAGGCTGAGTGGGAATTTATTAAATCGAACAGACCCAGAGAAACCAAACTAGAGAAGAATGCTAAAGGATTGCTAAATTTAATTCTTTCTGAGACATACAGCATGAGCTGGTGAATCGCTTATGGCTGACCTATCGGGTCAAAGTAAATAATTTTAACTCAGCTGGATTCCCTTGCTAATAGTTGTCCACCTGTTTCCAGCAATTTAACAATAATAACTTGGTCTCTAAAGCCGAGGCACAGATTTTCCTATGTGAACTCTCTATTGGATAGAGAGAACTTTATTTCGGTCGTTGAGCAATAAAAATACAATCAATATAATGAACAACACAAAGCTATTCCTTCACTGAAGAAACATTTGGGGGTGAGGCCTACATATAATGTAGCAAAATTCTGTTACTTTTAGAGAAATAAATTTATCATTATTATTTCATGGACAGAGCAGATAAAAACTGCTCTGGTGCCCCAGAAATCTAAATAAAAGAGCTCTTATATCTAAATATGAAATTACAATTCTCTCTTACCAAAGGGCCACAAATGTGTAGTAAAATTCTCCCCAAAATTAAAATCCTGGAGAGAACTTAATTCTACTACTGCCATCAGTACCAAATACATCATATGAAAAGAAAGAGAGGGCAAATAGAAATATTTGTCCAAATACCTGTGACTATTTCAATCCTACTCTTAGTAATTACCTACTACAGGTAATAGTGACTACCTTACTATCGGTAGTAGGTTCATTTAGTGATCATTCGAAGTTATAATGGCACTGAAAAAAAGTGGCTTATGACCATTTTTCACATTTATGACTGTTGCATTTGCAGGATCCCCATGGTCATGTGATCAAAATTCAGACATTTGGCGACTGACTCATATTTATGCCGGTTGCAGTGTCCCAGAGTCATGTGATCACCCTTTGCGACCTTCTGATAAGCAAAGTCAATGGAGAAGCCAGATTCACTTAACAGCCATGTTACTAACTGAACAACTGCAGTGATTCACTTAACAACTGTGACAAGAAAGCTCATAAAATGAGGCAAAACTCACTTAACAAATGTTTCACTTAGCAACATTTGGACTCAATTGTATTGGTAAATCAAGGACTACCTGTTTAGCACTACCTGAATAACTTCTCTATTCAGTTAAACTTTGCAATACACAACGGACACTTATTTTTAAAAATCATTTTCAGAGTTTACTTCGCACTTATTTCTTATAATTCATGGGAACAGATAAGTTGAACATGTTATATTTTGCACTGTATGAAAGATACTGTTTTGGAAACATTTCTCTTCAGTAATGCTAAAGTCCATTAATTCATTACCTGAATTCTTTTGTAGAATCCACCTCCAAGGAATGAAATATCAATTTATGTCAGCTCCATGTGCACTTATATTGTACATTCAGGTAAACAAGGCATATATTCTCATGTCTTAAAAAAATATAAGGAAAACTATATTAAAGACCTAAAAATATTTTCCTCTGTTCCAAAATTATAACAAAATATCTGCCAAATAATAATAAAACACTTGCTACTGCTACATATATACATATGAAAAGAAAGGCAACAAACTTTCTGTTGACTCTCTAAATTTTTTTCTCTAAAAATAAATATTTTCCTAATTTGTTAGACTGTAAGAACAAACACCCATCATCGATGCACTACAGGAAGTCTAGCATTCAAGAAATAACTGAGAAATTTGAGCTCAAATTCATGGTTTGTAGTTGGCTCAAGTACACTGCCTTCCTTATCTGTATACACGCAATCCTTCAGTTTTTGTTAGGAACGGTATACGTCATTCAAGATAATTATCTCAGAGCAGGGCTGAAATTTTATTTTTCACCTTAATGTTGAGATAATCTTCATTGAATTTGGGATTCAGCGGGATTTATTTTTGAATTGCATACATGGGATTGGAATTTGAATCAATGTCTACCATTATATTTATATTGCCATTTATATTACAATAAATGTCTTGATTTTCTATATTGCCATAGCACTTTTTTGGATCAATTTTTTTTTAAAAAAAATGCTTGCAATGGAATGTAGCATATCCTCTTAAACAAGAAATAATACACTCTAATATTTCCTTCCTAGGATTAATTCTTTCTCAAGAGTAAGAATCCCTAAGGACTATGTATGTGTACTTTATCATGATGCTGTTGAAAATACAACAGTGATATAATGTCATACATGAATTTGCAAGTTTTTTGGCAAGAGATAAAAAACTTAAACAACAAATCACCTAGAAATATGCAAACTATTTCTCATTTGCTAACAATCCATAATACCCTACAGGAAGAATAACCCTGGAAGGGACTAGACGTCAAAGATGGTATATTTTTCATATTCATCCATCTTTAAATACCTTTGATCATTTCTTTCATCTGTGTGCACTCGCATTTGTGAACTGGTAGTAAAGTTAAGTGAATACCACCCCTGGGTTTAAACTAAGGCTCCACACAAGTAAATGCAAAAGAGCCCTGTGTAGGGAAAAAAATGGTTGTGCAGTGAGGAAAAGACGCATACTTTCATCCATTTTCCTTACATGATTATTCTTCATCATTATTCTGTGGTACATTCCAAATGCATTAACTTGACTACTATAATTCAGGAGAATCAGCTAATGCACCAAATCTTTTTAAATATCACTGAGTTCATTTCATAGCCGGGTTTCAATTGAAATTTATATTTGCACTGATTAAATCAGAAATGCGAGAGAGATGGCTAAACCTTCTTTTAAAGAAGAAATGATCTCAGGATGCTTTGAAGTATAGTAAAGCATCAACTCAGAAATGTGAAGCTCTCTTAAAGCATTTTTTGCTCCACAGGAGGAATGGGTGGGTGAATTTCATCAAGGGAGTGGTCCTGTTCAAATATTTGCTGTGAGGCATAAGTCGTTTCCTATCTTTCTCCTTTACTTGTTAACCCCATTAGAATTAATCTCTAACTCGATTTTACAGATAATGTGAACATTTGACTATTTACTCCAGGATAAAATCATGTTATGAAGCGGAAAAGAAATCTTAGCTTTGTCAAACTGTCACAGATATCCTAACATTTCCACATCATCCCGGCAATTTGTCATTGCTCCAGGACGGACACTTGATATGACAGTAAGAACTTAAGCCTCTATTTATATCAAAACAAATGCTGATTAAGAAAATCTATGGAGGATGCAAAAATCTGAAAGTTTGCAGTGTGATTCATTTTAAAAATGAATCGTGCATTTTAATGTAACAGATGGTGAATAATATGGAAGAACTGCATTAGCTGTGTTATTACAGTCTACATGAATGAAATGAAAAATGTATTACTCATTTTTAAAATCTTTACCTTACTTTCATTCTCCATGATGCCATTGTGCAGGAAAGATTAAAGGTCATCATGGACAACCAATTCTGATGGCAATAATGGAGAGAACAAATGAGGTTAAGCAGTTATTAGAGGGGTCTCAGAACTAGAACATTTCATAAAAAATAGCCTGCAGAGTGATGGAACAATTATCCTCGGTTCAAGACTTCAGGTACAAGTTTCGTACCAACTCTAATACTAATGATGGTCACAACCACTGGTTTCAAAGCCAGCCAGTCATGCGTAGAAGTGGTTGCACTGGACTGTAAAAGAGTTGGTAACTAACACCACAATTTTTATAGAAATGGGAACTTGATCAGACTTAAAGTATAGCATAGAAGGCTCCTGAGAAAGGTTGTAGAAGATCAGGCAGTGCTGAGAGGGGCGGAGTTAAGCACATCATCAACTTAGAATTGTTATGTTCCCACGAACACTCTAAATCCAATCCCTCCTGAATTATGTTGACCAATTTACAGTTGAACTTTGGTTGACCAGATTCTTGAGTATAGGTTTGAATAAATCATCCATGCAGCAACTTAATGGGCAGCCCTGATTCTTTGCACCTGATAATGGTAACAAAATGAGACAAGAAAAGAGATAGGTGCCAAAGTAGAGCAGAGGTAGTGCCAGCAAGAAATAACAAGGAGACTCTTTGAGACTGGATAAGTTCCATATCAGATTGTGCCGATGTGGAGAAGAAGCATACATTATCAATAATATTCCTGATGTTTTTCAGCTCACCTGAATATCAGTCAGTCTACAGGAAGTCCTCAACTTATGACCACAATTTCTGTTGCTGAGCAAGGTGGTTGTTAAGTGAGTCCCGTCCAATTTTTACAAACTTTTTCAGCATGGTTATTAAGAGAATTGTTGCACTTGTTAAATGAATCATCTGGTCATGAAGTGAACAACTTTGTCGGAAACCAGCTGGGAAGGTCACATGTAGTGAGCACTTCATCCCAGGATGTGGCAACCATTGTAAATGCACGCCAATGGCAAACCACTCAGATATTGAACATGTGACCGTGGGAATGCTGCAATGGTTGTAAGTGTAAGTCACTTTTTTTCAGTGCTGTTGTAACTTTGAGTAGTTGGTAAATAAATGGTTGTAAGTTGAGGACTGCTTGAATGGATTTTGTAAGAACATCACAACATAAGCAGTGCCCTGCTGGATAGGACCCTCACTCATGTAGTCCAACAGTCTGTTTCCACAATGGTCAACCCTCTACACAACACAAATCTGCCAGCAAATAATGTAGATAATTTGTATATGTGTGAAACAGACAGACAGACATCTGCATGATATTGCTGCAGTGCAACACACACCGGCATATTTCAATATTAGGAGATAATCCTATATTATATATATATTACAACACCGTAGGAATAATTCAATTTAAGTAGGTCTTTATTTCCAGATTCCATTATATGCTTTCTCAAGTGCCCATTAAACAGTCCAGACCGAACTACAGAAGAGTTTCATCCAAACCGGGAGACCAGAATTCAAGTAGCCATCAATAATTTAATAACCGGAGTTGATTTATAATACCAGGTGGGTAATTTTATATTGCAGACAGTATAAATGTTAAGCCTAGCAGTGCAATTAGTTTTATGTCAATACTGATCATATTTCCTAGGGATGTTTGTGTTTGGAGTTTGATGGTCAGGATTGGGTCTTTAAAAATTATAGCGAGTGGTGGGTCAAAAATGGGGAAAAAAATACACAAGCCATTCTTGAGAAATAAATAGATAGATAAGCTTTCATGTTTTTTCAAAATTTTTCATCAAATAGATTGGTTAAAAAAGAAAGTGATAAGCGAAGTAAAATTATTACATATTTTATATTATACATAATTATAACATGCATTTTATTTTAGGTGTAAGTTATATATTTCAGATGGTCAGCTAAAATATTTTGTAAATAAACAAATGAAAAGAGTAGCTCCAAATAGTAGCTAATTTTCTAGCTGTAAAATGATGTTTGGGCTGATGGTGTATCCACTCTTACCATTTAAGCTACTTCTGTCCTGTGCTCATGTCAGCATGACTCTTTGCCTGCTGAAAAAAATGTCTGGAGTGAGACATTTGGGCAACAATTTGCAAGAGACACAGTCCAGACTTGTCCTACCATTCCCTCCTCCTTTATTTAAATTTATATAGCTACTCACTTGCCATGCAGAAAAACACAATTTCTCTGTACTAAGCCCGTCCACTTTTCTGTAGCAGGTAGCAACTGCTGACTGTATACTTTTTGCGTCTGTGTATATATGTGGCAGGGTACGTGTGTGATGCCTTAACTACTACATACAACTGGGTGTCTAGCAGGGGTAGGTTCTACTTAACTTTACCATCAGTTCGCAACGGAATCACACGTGTGCCTATTGCTGATGACGACATCTGGGGCGGTGGGTGGGACCTCCTGCCAGTTTTACTACCGGTTCTTGAGAACCGGTCCAAACCAGGGGTAACCCATCACTGGTCTCTAGCAAGATATTATCAATTATTTATTGGTTGAACAGATTACAGATCATTTAGAAAAAGTGTGTCTTTTCATTTGGATTTGTTGTGGTTTTTTAGACCAACATATCTAACATTTGGAAAAGGGTGTATCTTTTTGTGTGGCCTTTCCGAGTGCGGATTTTAAAACCCTCTTCAAAAACCAAAATTGTTCTAAAGCTTTTTAGCTATCTTACCTAAGGAAGAGTTTGTAAAAACTTGGAAGCTTTCAGATTGATTTACAAGTCTTTAGTTGACCTATTTAAGACATCACCTTTGGACGACTAGGGTTTTTTTTCCCCATGATCATCAATGGTTTAAAATAATAAACATTAAAATGATAAAAAAGATACTGCAGGACGCAGAACTAATTGTAGAACCGAAGCAGCATTACTTTGAAATTTGAGGATAATAAAGCATTAAAAAGTTTATGAATGGATGAGTAAAATTGTAATACTTATTTTCAGAACAACTGGAGTGATTTTGGAAACAACCGAGGAGAGATGACAGGGGAAAAAACAGTGGCGTGACCATTGTTCTGTCCAGATGAATTCAGACATTTTTTAAAAAGAAAATCACATAAAAGGGATATCAGAGATGGTCAGATTACCTAGGAATCAGTGGTGGGTTTCAAAAATTTTTAACTACCAGTTCTTGGGTGTGGCTTGGTGGGCGTGGCTTGGTGGGCATGGCAGGAGAAGGATACTGTAAAATCTTCATTCCCACCCCACTCCAGGGGAAGGTTACTGCAAAATCCCCATTTCCTCCTGATCAGCTGGGTCTTGGCAGGCAGAGAATAGAAGGGGGCAGGGGCAGTCAGAATTTTTACTACTGGTTCTCTGAACTAATCAAAATTTCCACTACTGTTCTCCAGAACTGGTCAGGACCTGCTGAAACCCACCTCTTCTAGGGATAATGAAAACATTTGATGCCCCATGAAATAGATGCAGTGAATTTTGCACATTTCACATTTGAAAAATCTAATACTAGGAACTTACAGAAAAATGTGTAGCCTCCTAAAAGCCATGTATCTGATATGATCATGGTTGGTTTGTGTTTGTTTGTTTATTTAATGTATTTGCTGGTTATCTCACTGTTCAAGGTCACTCTGAGTGGCTTATAGGAAGATTGCAGCACAAGGAACATGAAAACTGTGTTTTTTGTCCTTTCTCCATACCCACTCTTCCAAGGGGAAACATTTACGATATATGCCACCTGCCCAGATTCAAATAGTTCACAACAATCAAATATAAAGACCATAAGATTAGCATAAAGCCCTTAAAACTTCAAAATATAATTAAATAGCTACTAAAAATCATATCATACCAACTTCCCACATTTGGTTAAATTCAGCAGAAGAGAATAATCTGTTTTTCTGAAAAGAATTCAAGGAAGGGGCAATCCTGAAAAGGAGGGTAATCCCTAGTGTTACAAGGTCTGCAGAAAAAGCCTATTTATGGGGCTTGATCTCGTGGGGGTGCAGTCAGAAGCATAACCTCCTGAACAGATTGCATAGGACAGGCAGATTCTGATCAAAGATGATCTTGTAGATAAAAAGGAACAATCCACATTTTGGATTGTACCTGGAACCTATTGGTAGCCTCAGAGCCGGATTTTCCTATAGGCTAACTAGGCTTCAGCCTAGGGCCTCAAGATCAAGAGGGGCCTACATTCAAATTGTTAGCAAAATTAAAATTACACTGTTCTAAAAACAGTGAACACTAAAACACTGAACCGAAAAAAATGGGAGGTGAAAGGGCCTCATAACTGGAATAGCCTAGGGCCTCTTTTCATCTAAATCCAGCCCTGGGTAGCCTATATGGCTGCCACAGTAGCTGTGGACCATGATGGACCATCAGCAAGTGAACAGGAGTTTTTCCAACAACAAAGCCAACCCCTGGAACATCACATTACAATAACTGAAGTGCAAGGTGTGACTTTCACTAAATCCACAGCCCGGCACAGTTGGATATTAACTCAGAATGTGTTTTTAATGCTTGGTTACCAGAGTCTAATCAAATCAGGAACCTTTAAAAAAAAAATTTTTTTTTTTGATGAGCTAAATGAACATGTAAAGATGAAGAGCCTCAGCAGAGTCCTGCTCAACAGACTATGATTAATCACTGAGCTGATTTGATACCAAAATGTTTTCCATCCAGAGAAGATGCTCATTTAAACCATTCCTTCTTGAACAGAGCAGTGGGGGTAGGGGGGAAAGGATCACTGTTGTAAAACTTAAAACAATGCCTCTTCCCAATTAGGCAGCCTGGGATTTGCAAAGCTTTGGGAACAATTTCTGATATTTAAATATCTGTACAGTCACTCAAGCTCTCATTGTCTCTCGATTGGATTACTGCAATGGCCGCTATATGGGGCTGACCTTGGGGTGCACCAGGAGGCTCCAGCTGGTCCAAAATGCAGCCGCGCGGGTTGTTATGGGAGCCTCCCATTACTCTCGGGTAACACCTCTCCTGCGCGAGCTGCACTGGCTGCCGGTGGCCTTCCGGATCTGCTTCAAGGTGCTGGTACTCACCTATAAAGCCCTATATGGAATGGGCCCGAGCTACTTGCAGGACCACCTCTTACTGGCCTCCCACCATCCTGTGCATTCTTATAGAGCTGCCCTCCTCCAGGTGCCGTTGGCCAGACAATGTCGGCTGGCAGCCCCCAGGATGAGGGCATTCTCTGAGGCTGCACCGACCCTCTGGAATGGGTTACCCACCGAGCTCCAGACAGCTCCCGATCTCTGCACATTCCGCACCGGCCTTAAGACATGGCTCTTCCATCAAATTCCCTGACCGATCATGAGGTTTTAATTGGGGATTTTAAATTTTTGGATTAGGTTTTAATATGCATTATTGCCATCATTGTTCCTGTTTTTATTGTGAGCCGCCCCGAGTCCTACGGGAGAAGGGCGGCATATAAATTTTAATAATAAAATAATAATAATAAATTTAAATGACATCAGGGGCTAATACATTTGCAGCCCTGAAATTAAGTCTTTTGAATATATAGATTATATTGCCTGAGTGAGGAATAATGCTGTGTTCTATATAAGCTTGGGGAATATATTTAGGAAAGTCCCATTGCTGATCTACAAGCATGAGAAAAAAATTAAGCTTTGGAGTCTTAGGTAGAGCAAGACTGACTAACATTACAAGCCTCGCTGTTTATGCAGAAACTCACGGGCACTCATTTAGTTCAAAATGTGCTACAATAAATTAATGGAGTTCTTGGAAAGATTCAATTTTTTAAAATTATTATTATGGGACTTGGCATTTATAGAACTGTGATCTGAGTGAACCACGTGCTAGGACCTCGAAAGAGCCAAAACAGCTCTCAGGAAATATATATGCTGTTTAAAAACAGCTCTGCCATTACTGTCAAAGCAAATTATTTGCTTTGGCTGGGGTTATTTTCTTCATAGCTCTGCACCTCGGTGTTCCTTTCATGGCTCCCACCTCACCCAGGCTGTCTCCCCGAAGGGACGCTTGGTCTCTCAGATCCCAGTTTTATAAATACATAAAGTGTTGGCCGAGCCACAAAGGCAACAAAATAGAGTCTGCCCCATGATGAAATATGACCTTTGCCAGTTCTTTCCTTGTAACACAGGAAATCTTACCCACTTAAGATAATACTAATTTACCACAAGGTTTTCTTCGGAAGGGCAACCTATGAGGGAGGGAAAAAAAGACATTTTAACTTGAGAAAAACTGGAAATATAGGCAAATATATAGGCAATTAGGCAAAATATAGAAAAGGCTCATGGCACTTTCAAAAGACAGTTTGATGTAATGGTGAAGACGCCGTCCTAGAAATCAGGAGACAGTGAGTTCTAGTCCCGCCTTAGCCATAAAAGCTGGCTGGGTGACTTTGGATCAGACGCTTTTCCTCAGCTCAACCCACTTCATAGGATTGTTGTTGTGGGGAAAGCAGGAGGAGGAAAAAGTACAAGTAGTCCTCCAGTTATGACCCAAAATCTGAAAAGAGACTGTTGCTAAGCAAAGCAGTTAATAAGCGAGTTTTGCTCCATTTTACGATCTTTTTTGTCACAGTTCTTAAGCAAACTGCTTTAGTTGTTTAGTGAATTATATGATGTTATGATTGGGTGGTTGTTGTGGGAAAAATAGGAAATGGAAGGAATATTAGGTACATTCACCGCCTTGAGTTACTTATAAAGTAATAAATGCAGGATTTTTTTAAAAAAACTAACTAACCAACCAATCAATCAATCACACAAACAAACAAAAAAACAAATAATGCATCCCATGCATCTAACAAATAGACCTGCAATCCAGAAACTTTTACGCAGTCATAGATTCATCTTGAAGGTACCTCAAGATTCCTCACTAGCTTAGCTGCAAAAGATTAATGTAGTCACCATCCCTCTCTGGAACACTAAATAAAATAGAGAGCAATTCAAATTATACAGAACCCTACACAGGAACAAAACAGTGGTGGGTTTCAAATTTTTTTACTACCGGTTCTGTGGGTGTGGCTTGGTGGGCGTGGCTTGGTGGGCATGGTAGGGGAAGGATACTGTAAAATCTCCATTCCCTCCCCAATCAAGGAGAAGGTTACTGCACAATCCCTATTTCCTCCCAATCAGCTGGGACTTGGGAGGCAGAGAATAGATAGGGGTGGAGCCAGTCAGAATTTTTACTACTGGTTCTCCAAACTACTCAAAATTTCTGCTACCGGTTCTCCAGAACTGGTCAGATCCTGCTGAACCCACCTCTGGAACAAAATAATCATTTTTAAAAGGTAGAGAGCAACTGGGGATAGTCGTAAATGAAGGTAAGCATTTTGGCTGTTAGATGGAAGGAAATCCAAACATAATGTCTTGTGATAATGGTCCCTTGAGTAAGATATTGCATAAATTGGCCATCTGCTCAAAGGAGTTTCTGCCTTTCTGTCTTCTTTCTGGCCTGAGGAATAGAGCGTAAGCTCCCCACATGCCATAGGTTCGTCATCACAGGCAAAGTGGTTAAGGTACCACACTAGAAACTAGTCCCACCTTGGGCACAAAGCCAGCTGAGTGACCTCGGGCAAGGCACTCTCTCTCAGCCCTAGGAAGAAGAAAGAAATAGCGAAAATAATAGTAATAGCACTTAGGCTTATATACTGCTTCATAGTGCTTTACACACCTCTCTAAGTGGTTTACAGAGTCAGCATATTGCTCCCAACAATCTGGATTCTAATTTTACCGACCTCGGAAGGATGGAAAGCTGAGTCAACCTTGAGCTGGTGAGACTCATACTGCCAAACTGTAATCAGTAGAATTAGCCTGCAATATTGCATTCTAACCACTGTGCCACCACAGCTCATATGTTCATATTGGGCAGGGTTACTTATTTACCTTTATAAGAACAATGTTTCAAGGAGGTTCTTTGCTATGAAGAAGCTGGGTGTGCACCGTGTCCTGCTTTAAAATGCTAAATGCCATTTGGGAAGCTTTGAGCCGTGTTGCCACAGTGGTTAGAATGCAGTATTGCAAGCCGATTCTGCTAACTGCCAGCAGTTTGATTCTGACCAGCTCAAGGTTGACTATCCATCCTCTTAGAGACTGGTAAAATGAGGACCCATATTGTTGGGGTCAATATGGTGACTCTGTAAACTGTTTAGCGAGGGCTGTAAAGGACTGTGAAGCAAGCACTATTGCTATTTAAGCATGATCTTCTGCCAGAAATTCTCAGAGATGTTTTTCCTATCTATCTAGCGGCCTCACAAGAAGGCTAGTCTAGTCATTGTTAGCAAATCTGCCATACAATTGTACATGCGACAATTGTATATGTGATATCGAATGTGATTTCTGGCCTGATAGAATTTGCCTTGAAAAATTTCCTTGACGTTTTTGCCTGCAGTTTTTCACTGTGGCTTTCTTCTACCTGCCCTTCTTTCCAACTTTTAAATGCAGGTGGTCCTCAACATATAACAGTTCATTTAGTACCATTGGAAGTTACAATAGCACTGAAAAAAGTGACTTATGTTCATTGTTCACACATACGACTCTTGCAGCATCCCCCTCGGCACGTGATCAAAATTCAGATGCTTGACCACTGACTCATATTTATGATGGTTGCAGTGCGCTATGGTCATGCAATCACCTTTTGCGACAAGGACAGTCAAAAAGGAAGTCAGATTCACTTAACAACCTTGTTACTAACTTAACAATTACATTGATTCACTTTACAACTGTGACAGGAGAGGTGGTAAAATGAGGCACAATTCAGTTAGCTGTCTCTGTTAGCAACAGAAATGTTGGGCTCAATTGTGGTTGTAAGTTGAGGACTACCTGTCTACAGCACTACGGCAAGATGAATTCATAGAAAGACAAGGAAAAGAACCACTTGGAATAATCTATTTGCAAGCAGAAGCAATATAATAAAAATGAAAAGAGACTGGGAAAAGAATTAATTACAGTCTTTCAAACAGGAGCATAAGGATATAATACCTTTGTATCAAGGATCCTTGTTCTCTAAGAGCTTTAAAACCACAGTACCATACAGTAATCTGAAGAAGGTTTTCTGTTTACTGTTTGATTTGTTCTGCTGTAGTTTTGGTTGTACTAGTTTCTGAAGCATTGTGTGAGTGCCAAAGGAAACCGAATACCCCTGCTCTAATCTTACCATGACTCAGTTCAAGCGTAGCACTAAGCTGTGGTTCGTTTTTGAAACCCAATTTACTGACTCAACCACAGTTAGCTAAGTTCACACAGAGATGCAAATTATAAACCACGGTTTACAAACCACAGTGCTTGAGTTCGCAGCACATGCTAAACCAAAAACCAAGCAAGCTACCCTGGTGGCTTAGTGTAATGAGCGAACCCAGTCATGACCTCCTGATGGTTTCATATTTGATATGTTGGAACACATAACGCCACACAAAACAGCCTGGGACTCTCTGCCTCTCATCCAATATCCAAATATTCACTGCAGGCACTTTAGGCACATGAGTTCTGGATTTTTCAGAGTATATTATGGGAGATGCACAATAAGCAAACATCTCATCTTTGATATCCAGTGTGGGACTACACTCTCTTTTTGATAAATAGGGACAGTAGGATTAGAACTGAAATATAAATGGAGATGGATTCATTAAGGGTTCACACCATTAGAATCTAGATTGGTGTTTTTCAACCTTGGCTGGCTGGGAAATTCTGGGAGCTGACGTCCACACCAGTGGTGGGTTTCAATTTTTTTTACTACTGGTTCTGTGGGTGTGGCTTGGAGGGCGTAGCTTGTGGGGCATGGCAGGGGAAGGATATTGCAAAATCCCCATTCCCTCCCCACTCTAGAGGGAAGAATACTGCGAAATCTTCATTCCCTCCCCACTCCTGGGGGAAGGATACTGTAAAATCTCCATTCCTACCGCACTCCAGGGGAAGGATACTGTAAAATCTCCATTTCCTCCCCACTCCAGGGGAAGGTTATTGCAAAATCCCCATTTCCTCCCAATCAGCTGGGACTTGGGAGGCAGAGAATAGATGGGGGCAGGGCCAGTCAGAGGTGGTATTTACTGGTTCTCCAGAACTGGTCAGAACCTGCTGAAACCCACCTCTGGTTCACACATCTTCAAGTTGCCAAGGTTGAGAAACACTGATCTCTAGACAACATAAAGACACCTATAATGGAAGGTATATGATCCATTAGCATCCAGATAAATGGAGATATGTTGTATGATGAGCATGAGCTTCATACTGAGGGGAGAACTTTCCAAATTTTCAGTCTGGAAAAAAAAAATCCCTTGTAGTTGCAGTTTGGTGGATTAAGTCTTACTTACAAGAATAAAGTTTTTTATTGAGACTCCTACATATAAAGTGATGGCAGGAGACTGAAAAAGTAACAAATGGGACCAGATGAAGAGTTTGATTCATTTCAAGTGCTTTTAAAAGGCAGCATTATCTCACCTGAGGAATGTCAAAGTCCCATTTTTGTACCCCTAATGTAGAGTTAGGTGAAATGTTTCTAATATATAAAAAACAATAGCCATTTTTGGTTGGTTAGTGAATAAAAATTAATGGAGAAAAAGTACATAATGATCACTGCTATTAGGCCTGTCGAATTGGGGAAGGGTTTACTGGAAAAAAACTGTCAATATACCTACATGCTTTGGTAGGCCTGGAAATTTTCTAGCCATCCAAGGTTCAGAATTCAGAAATACTATCATGCATAAAGGTCTACATTATTACAGAGAAGTTGCAAGCTGCATATTCAGAGATTTAGTGGGGTTTTTTTTTTTTGAAATTTTAAAAAAACATAAAAAATTAATCCAAACTAATATAAAGCAAAGAAGAAAAAAAGAAATAAAAGACAAAAAGGAAAGGAAAAGAAAAAAAAGTTTAAGAAAAATGTTCATTTCCATTCCTTGGATTTTTGCCGAGAGTCATCGCTTTGAATCTTCGGCTGAGTTTTGCCCTTGAAAAGACAAGAAAGATGGAGATTGATTAAACTGTTGGGGAAGGGGGGAGAGACTGTGATTTTCATCATTCACACACCCAACTGAAGTAAGGCAGGGTGCATGCCTTCCTCTCATAATTATGGGGTTCGCCCTATCATTAGATAAGGTGTGGCAGTTGCCTCAGGCTACAAACTCTGGTGTTTTTTAAAGGCAGCAAATGGTTAATTATTTAATGCATGCATTATTTTAATGCTGTTATTATGGTATTTAAAGCTATGGATAAAGGGACTTGTGGGATTTTTGTGTGTGAACAAATGTGTGTTTTGTTAAATATGCCAGAATTATTTATTTGACTCTCAATATTACACAGTTTGATGAGAATTCACTCCAATTTATGCACAAAATAGCTTGTGTTCACCAGGGCTAGTTAGGTTGAATACAATGTTTCAAGTATCAGTATCTATGAGCCGTGGTGGTGCAGTGCTTAGAATGTAGTATTACAGGCTAATTCTGCCGACTGCCAGGAGTTTGATTCTGACCGGTTCAAGGTTGATTCAGCTTTCCATTCTTCTTCAGTAAAATGAGGACCCAGATTGTTGGGGGCAATATGCTGACTCTGTAAACCGCTTAGAGAGGGCTATAAAGCAATGTGAAGCGGTATATAAGTCAAAGTCAGGGCTGTCAAGCGCGCATCACTGGCCACGCCTATGCCCAGTTTAGCGAAGGTGAAAACGCCGCGGCATGTCACGTGATGTTGCCGTGACGTCACCAATTTAACACCCCTGGTCTAAGTGATATTGCTATTGCTATCTGACAAACACCTATTTGGCTTTGGGGGTTAATTTTACAAAATAAACTGTTGAATTAGTAGTGAAAACCCTGATAGAAAAACTATTCTGATTTTGGAATTAGTATCACATTTCCTAACAAATCAAGAAATTCGTAGCAGCACTGTTCCATGAGCTTTTCAGCTCTCTTTTCATGCTGTCTGGGGAATTCTGGGAATTGAAGTCCATTCATCTTAAAGTTACCAAGGATGAGAAATATTCCATATTTACTGATGTAAATATGGAAGCAATGAAAATCCTCATAGAACCAAACATGCCTACTATAGCTGTTAATATTTCCCTGAACTCATAATGTTACATGGCTTGAGCATGCAACATTATTTGAGCAACTCAATCACAAATTACAAATTAGAACTACAGTATCCTTGACATAAGTGAAACTATGGCAGCATAAATCTAAAATACAGGTAGTCCTCCACTTACAACAGTTCATTCAGTGACCTTTCAAAGTTATAACGGCATTGAAAACAGTGACTTATGAGTTTTTCACACTCAGGACCATTGCAGCATCCCCATGGTCATGTGATCGAAAGTCAGACACCTGGCAACTGATTCATATTTATAACAGTTGCAGTGTCCTGGGGCCATGTGATCGCTTTTTGCAACCTTCTGACAAGCAAAGTCAACGGGAAAACCAGATTCGCTTAACAAGAGCAGTGATTTAGTTAACAACTGTGGCAAGAAAGGTTGTAAAATCGGGCAAAACGCACTTAACTGTCTCGCTTAGCAACAGAAATTTTGGGCTCAGTTGTGGTCATACGTCTAGGACTACTTGTGCATTTCATAACTCTGTACAGGTAGATGACAACTGAGCCCCACAATTTATGTTGTTAAGTGAACCACCTGTTAAGTGAATTTTGCCCCATTTTACGACTTTTTTTTAGTGAGTCACTGCAGTTGATAAGTTAGTAACCCAGTTGTTGAATGAATCTGGCTTCCTCACTGACTTTGCTTGTGAGAAGGTTGCAAAAGGGGATAACATGACCCTGGGACACAGCAAGGGTCATAAATAGGAACCAGTTGCCAAGCATCTGAATTTTGATCACATGATCATAGGGACGCTGCAAAGGTTGTAACTGTGAAAAACGGTCAGAAGTCACATTTTTCAGTGCTATTGTAACTTCAAATGATATTAAATGAACTGTTGTAAGTCGAGGACTACCTGCTCTTGTCATTAAACCTGTGCTATTTCAAGATTAAGCATAGGCTTTTCTAAGCCCAGATAAGATTATCAAAAGGGGATGTGAAAATACATGGCCTTTTTTTTTTTATGCCCACCACTAGTGATAAAAATCTCATGGCCAAACAGTTTCTACACCACAGCAGACAAATCCACATTTGGTGGACAAAATGTGACAAAGACTTTTTAAAGATCTTAAGGGGTCTTTGAAGATCTGTTTGTCTGGGTTCCAAGCAGGGGTGAAATGCTACCGGTTTGCAGTGGTTTGGTGAAGTGGTAGTAAAAAAAAAGCTACCGATTCATCCAAACCAGTATTTCCGACGATCAGATGTGCCGTGTGATTTATATTCGCTAGAAAGCAGGAAATCCTACTTTCTAGCAAATCTAAATCGCGTGGCACAGCTGTTTTTATTTATTTATTTATTTATATGCCGCCCTTCTCCAGAGACTCAGGGCGGCTTACAATGCGTTAAGCAATAGCCTTCATACTTCTGTATATTTATACAAAGTCAGCTTATTGCCCCCACAAACTGGGTCCTCAATTTACCCACCTTCGGAAGGATGGAAGGCTGAGTCGACCTTGAGCCTGGCTAGGATTGAACTCGCAGAAATTGCAGGCAGCTGGATCTTAATTGCTGCCTTTAGTAGGAGGCATTAGCCTCCTACGCTACTCAGGCTCTTACCCTGAGCTGTTCCCCACCTCGCTGTTCTACTTACCTTGTTAAGCCTCCTTTTTCCAAGCGAAGCGTGCGTTTGGTTGCAGAGCGCATGCGCAAAGCATGCATTTGGTTGCAGTGCGTATGCGCATGCAGTGTACATTTGGCACACACTGCATATGCGCATGTGCAACGTGTGTTTGGCATGCATGGGCAGCGAACCGGTGGCAATCCATGGAGGATTTCACCACTGGTTCCAAGTAACACCCCCAATGAAAGAAGAAGTCCAAAGTAGGTTTGGAGTGACCACAAGAACCTTGAAGCCGTTCTCCAGATGTAAAAATGGCACGGTAGGCAGGGATGGGTTCTACTTACCTTTACTACCAGTTTGCAATGGGGCCGTGCACACGTGCACTCTGTGAAAATGCAGAAGCATTTTGATGACATCAGGGTTAGTGGGCGGAGCCTCCCGCTGGTTTTACTATCAGTTCTATAGAACCGGTGCGAACCGGGGGCAACCCACCACTGACTGTAGGCAAGGTGAGCAGCTCTCCAAACACCAGACCCCTTGCCAGACACTCTCCCTTGTGCCCTCTTCTTGAGTAACACCATCACTGATTTGGTTGTATGGAGTTGAGTTACCATATCCGTGCTGCAAAAACCTGGAAGACAATTAGATGGCGAGAAAGAGACACAGAAAACTCCTTACTAGCACTGACAATGTTATCTAGTTTGAGTAATTAAACGTCGGCAAGAAAACAACCAAACTCAGAGAGTGCCAAGAACCTCTCATTTCAAGCCAGAGCTACAAATATTTTCCTTTATTAGCATATAAAAGGTAAATGAAGCAGTGGCCTTGAATTCTTCAGCATTATCCAAACTCCATCAGCCATGAACATTAATTTCACAAGAGACATACATTAATCTCTCCCGTCTTTGTTCGCTAATTTCACCAGGGAAAAAAGACATGAGAAACAAAGATAATTTCATGCACGCTCCCCAAACTTGTCACCTTTGTCTCAAATGACTTTGCAGTTGGAACTCTTTTCACAAACTTGTCAAAACTTACCCAACTGGTGTATACAATAACTTGTTAATGTCCATAATCATCTGAAAGAGAAAACCTTAAACTACCTAAGTGCCAGAAGAAGACAGATAAGGCTATAAATTTACTTTGCTGGACCAGAAAAAACAAATAGAGCTTTTTGCTGAAGAATGTCAAGTAAAATAAGTGCAACTGTGGGTTTCAAAACATCAGCTCACACTTCGTTTCTCTCCAAATGTTGACCCATTTGAGAATTCTTCTGTTGCCTTTGAAATTTTTGAAAAGTATTTTTTCATGTAGACACACGCATAGACGGAGACAAGATAAGGAATAATATACAGCTTCTGACAGACTTGCTGTTAACATGTTAAAATAGGATAACCAAATGAGGATGGCTAGGACCAAAGGCAGATGTCCTGGCAGTTTAAGGTGTTAAATGCATGAATAGCATCTCCAGGTCAAAATCTGTTATTGATTTATGCGCCTCTAAAGTGGAATTTTTCAGAAAATTTCAAGAAGATTCAGATCAAAGCTAGCAATTCTGTGAGGGAGAAATTTCCCCCCACAGCCGTAAGGTCAAATGAGATTTTCAAAATCCTACATAGGCACATCACAACTAACTCTTATATGCAATGAAATGTATTTTCAGATAAACTTTTACAGAAATTGTAAGTGCTTGCCTTGGTTTCCTCCTTAATCCAAGCAGCAAAACCAGTCAATATTTTTCAGCCTAACCAACACACACGATTGTTGTATTAGTAAAATGTAGGGAGATTCAGGCACTGTCTTGAACTCCTGCAAGTGTAGAGTAATAATAAATGCATTAAAATATCCCATATTAAAAGATACTTCTCTTTTGAATCCTTTCTGCTTTAGCAATCCATTAGGATCATGGCTTAGAGAAGTAAGGTGAAATATTTTAGCTTGTGCTATCTACTGCCAAATATTTTCCCCAGGTTTTATTCTGCTCTAGCAAATAGGTGCTGGGATTTGTCTATGGAGATTCTCAGTCATGGTTGTCCCAAAGGTACTTTTTCAAGAAACAACTGGACTTTCTTGTTTTTCTTTGAAGACATCTCGCTTCTCCTTCAAGAAGCTTCTTCAGCTCTAAAGTCCAGTTGCCTCTTCAAAAAGCATCTTTGGGAGATGCTGGGATTGTTTGTGAAGAAATGGCACAGAGAAAACCCCCACAGAGTTAAATTATGCTATTTCATGAGATCAGACAATAGTACAGTGCAGTAAAATTTAAAAAGTGGGTAATAACAAAAAAGGATGAAAAGAGGAATTTGTCAGACATGAACACTCATTTCAACAGCCTGACATTGCATGACTGTATGAGTAATCCTCGACTTCCAACCATCCATTTAGTGACCATTTGAAATTTCAACAGCACTAAAAAAAAAAGCGACTTACAATCAGTCCTTGCGCTTATGACCATCGCAGCATTCCCATGGTCATGTGATCAAAATTTGAGTTCTTGGCAAACAGCATATATATATATATATATATATTTGTTTTCTGAGGTTTTCGCGGGTGTTTGTATGTAGGTCTTTGGTTATTTGGGTCTTCTCTCACGTAGAATTGGAAGTATCTTGGCGACGTTTCGATGAAGTCTCATTCGTCGTCTTCAGGCTGGTGTTCTCGGCTTCGTGCTTCCAGGAGCCAAGACACTTCCAATTTTATGCAGCAGAAGACCCGAATAACCAAAGACCTACACACAAACACCCGTGAAAACCTCAGAGAATATATATGTATGTATGTATGTATGTATGTATGTATGTATGTATGTAAGTTTTTTATTTTTATTTCTCATAAAACGTATATAAATATACAATCTAACGATTCTTATCACACATATTATCTTCTGATTTCCATATTGGTTCGTTCTTCATCCTAAAACTTTAAAATATATTTGGAGTTGCCCTTCTACCATTCTATATCTCCCTACTTCCACAACAACTATTCGTCTCCCTCTCCCCTCTTACCCTTCCCTCCCTTCTTCTATTCTTCTTTCAACTTTCTTCTTTCCTCCTCTCCTTCCCCTTCCTTTCCCACACTCCTCTCCTCTTCCTCTCTTTCTAACCCTCTCTCATATTCTTATTTCCCCTCCCTTTCTTCCTCTCCTTTTTCCCTTCTCTCTCTCTTTTCCTCCCTTCTCTTCTCCCCTTCCAACCTGTCCCTCTACTCCTCTCTCCCTTCCCTCTCCGTTGTTGGGTCCATTTTCAATTCAATATTTTGTCAAGATGGTATTCGAGCAACCCCAATTTTATATTTACCACATTTTCCTTTCAATTTCTTTTCTAGCTTGCTGGTTAAACATATATCATCCTTAACGTACATTTAAATAGTCCCTCTTTTTTCATTTTCCCTTTCCTTCCCCCTTTTTCATTTACTCAGGTATGAACTAAACAGCATATTTCTGATGGTTGCAGTGACCTGGGGTCATGTGATCGCCATTTGCGATTCTCCCAGTCAGATTCTGACAAGGAAAATCAAAGGGGCTACCCAGACTCACTTAACAACTGTGTGATTCACTTAACAGCTACAGTGATTTGCTTACCAACCATGGCAGAAAAGAACCATAAAATCCAGCACAATTCACTCAGCAGCCGTCCTGCTTAGCCACAGAAATTCTATTCCCAATTGGTTGTAAGTCAAGGACTAAATGTAGAATCATACAGCTGAGGAAAATAGATGTTTCCCAGCCATATCCAGCAAAGCTTTCTCTCTTAGATGTTTGTATGGATGCCTTCTTAAACTAGTCTTGTGAATCATTACACCCAACTTGGAATAATGTGGAAGAAAGTCACAATAGCTCCTGCTTTACACTACAGCTGTCCAAAACTAATATTGGCATTGAGTTAGATTTTCTTCAGTAAGCAGTTCCATAAATGTCTACTGCAAAAGGGGAGTGATTTACTTCATTAGTGCCAAAAAACATAATGAGGGAATCATGTGAATAGTTTCATCTCAACTGTTCACCTGTTGTTGTAAATACAGGTAGTCCTTGACTTACGACCGCAATCGAACCCAAAATTTCTGTTGCCAAGCGAAACATTTGCTAAGTGCGTTTTGTCCAATTTTATGACCGTTCTTGTCACGGTTGTTAAGTGAATCACTGTAGTTGTTAAGTTAGTGATATGATTGTTAAGTGAATCTAGTTTCCCCATTGACTTTGCTTGTCAGAAGGTCACATAAGAGGATCACATGACCCCAGGACACTGCAACCGTCACAAATATGAATCAGTTGTCAAGCATCTGAATTTTGATCACATGACCATGGGGATGCTGCAGTGGTTGTAAATGTGAAAAATAATCGTAAGCCACTTTTTTAACAACGTTGTAACTTTGAACAGTCACTAAATGAACTGTTGTAAGTTGAGAACTATCTGCAAACAGGTTGTTGCAAATGTCAGGCTGGCTGACTTGCAGGGAGAAGCTGCTATACACAAGTTCAGTTTCAGCATCAACATTGGCACCCACATCTACTGGCTGTATTTACCCAAGATACTTATTTGGTTTATCATTTGTAAGCCTGCCATTTGGAAGATGGAAGGCTGAGTCAGCCTTGAGTCTTGTCAGGATCGAACTCCAGGCTGCAGGCAGAGTTTGCCTGCAATACTGCATTCTAACCACTGCACCACCAAGGCTCCAGGGGCCTGGGGATGGTGGTAGGGACATTGATGTCACTTCAATATTATTGCCTGATTAAGTAAAACAAAAGAATGCATTCCTCACAGTGAGCATTTCACAAAATATAACCATATCTGGAAAGTGAGCCTGTTAGTATGAAAGTTCCTTATTTAAAATATCCGGTCAATATTCCTGAGAAATTATACAGCACAAGCTGCAAATAGCCCAGGCCAATTTTTATGAAATAAAGCAATGGATTTAGAGTCCTTTTTTTCCTCATACTTTCACCAAGACCTAATTTATTTGTACCTGGCAAGAATATATTTTTAAAAGTATCTGATGTGATGGTTGAATAATATTTCTCGGTTAATTTAATAGAGTTAGAGGCTTAAACTAAGTTTATTTATGTATTCTAAAATAAGTATTTTATTTTCTTGGCAATATATATGCAGACCTAGAGAAGAAGTCTCAAATATAAACAGTTTCAATTAAATTTAATAGAACTGAATCAGACAAAGCGATCTAAAAGGACAGATTGTTAAGAGAAAATATTTCAGTAAAATTGCAGTGTTCATACTGGATTCATCTATCAAATTATTCCAAAATGTAGTTTGGTTGGTTTTGGTTTAGCATATTGTGTGAACCCAGTTGCTCCCTTTTTTTCATGTTTCCAGGACATTATGGTTTATTCAGTAAAGGATGGTTAATTAAACCATAGTTTAGCTTCATGTGTGAACACCTTGAGTTCATAATGTCACAATAGACCATGAAATGATTTGTTTGGATTAGACGTAGTTTGTTGCATGAATCATGGCTAATATCCTTAGTATCATGTGTGTGTCATGTATCATGTGTGTATCATGTGTGTATCATGTGTGTAGAATTAGATTGGATTAGATTAGTGAATTAGATTAGATTTACAACCCGCATTGATATCCTACTTCTCAAAAATAATTTTATACCTGAGTTAGAATAGAAACTGTGCAGATTCACCCAAAATATAGGATTTGAGAGAGCCACTGTATAGAAGAAAAGAGGCACTATGTAGCCTACCTTGGCAAAATTATACGTTAAGCACTTAAAAGTCACTTTTTAATGTAAGAACAATAATCCCTTGTATTTGGGGGCATTTGTTTTCTAATGCCTCTCCCATTTTAAAACAGCTGTCTGTTCTCGGGAGCTTTGACAATTTTTCTAGTGGATGTTTATATTTCAGCTTCACTGCTGAACAGGTTTAAGATTTAAACAGCCACAATTATGCTTTGAGGCTAACATACCAATTAAGATAAATGAGAGAAGTTTGTTTCTCTTTGGGACTCATTTAGTGCTCCGCATCTGAAAACTGACAGGCAGAAGACAAACTTTTCTCTTTAATAGCCATCTTTCAGATTAAAAGATGTTTTAAGGGGTGGGGAGACACAATCATGTCTGAAGATCCAGAATCCACCGAATAAAGAGGAATAACGAGAGCTATTCACCGAATTTCAAAATCTCCAAGCTTCCTAGTTTTAACACTAATGGACTCAAAGCCAACCTCTGGGGAGGCTTAAGCATCTTTGCAGAGGTGCTCTTTGTGTCATTAGTAGATGCGTCAGCACTCAGAGCAGCAAACTTAACAGTTCCACCATCCCCAAGCAACCTGCTAACTGTCCATTTAGGTGGTGTGTGTGTGCAAGGATTTTGCTGATGGTGATTTGTTCCATCGCTATCTGTCAGGGATGGCTTGAGTTTGTTTAAGCTCATGTTTGTGTATTCACTGATAGTATCTCGCCACCTTGTCTTCTGTCAGTTTTTTTTTAACTGCCTTTGATTTTTACAAGCATCAAGGTCTCCCCCAGTGATGCTTGTCTTTGCAGAACATGTCCAAGATATGAGAGATTTAGATTTATTATTAGTGCTTGGGTTTTCTCCAGATGTGGCTGCATTGTCAGATGTTACATCTTTTCTATTCTGCTCTACAGAGTGAAGAGTTGGTCTCTGACAGAAAGTCACTTGAAGAGACTAGAAGCATTTGAAATGAGGATTTACAGGCAGCCGTTAGGTATAAGCTGGCTTGACAAAATCAGAAATGAGGAGGTGATAAGCCACCTGGGAAAGCCAAAGGAAATCATCAAAACCATCCAAAAGCAAATGTTAGAATATTTTGGACATGTGATGTGACACCCGGAAAAATACGGCATACTTCATTTAATCCTCCAAAGAAAGATTGAAGGAAAATGAAAATGAAGGCATCATCATGCCTTCAAAATTTAAGGGACTGGTTGGACAAAACTTAATAGCACTTTTTCGTGCAGCTGTTGATAAAAATAGGATCACCAACATGATCGCCAATGTCCGATGATGGATATGGCACAAGAAGAAGTGGCTGCATTGTGCATTGGAGTAATAGGATAAGAGTCAGTGCTCTCTTATCCCCAAAGCATGGTGAGACTATCCTTATTTCCACAATAATGTCTTCAATTTATCCTAGACTCAAGGATGAGGCAGACCAGGCCTATTACCTTCAACTTATGTGTGTGCGCGCAAGTGCATTATGAATCTTCAAGTAAATATTGAGTCCTTGCAAGATTTGTGGAAATCTATCATTGCTTTCTTTTGATCACTGGGAGAAAATGACTAACCTCAAATAGTCTTCTCAGCTTTATGCCTAAAGTAGGACTAGAATTCAGTCTCCCCATTTTTAATGTGGCAATTTTAACCATTACACAAGACTACCTTCCACCCTTAATTTCATACTATCTTTTTAAAAAAAACAATTTCTCTTATATTACAGTTCTGGATCTTGAAACTTAACTATTTCCCATAATATAATAACACACCATATAAAAGCAGCACATTCCTTTGAAACTACTGTATCATGAATCACTTCATAATCTCAACAGTAATAACAAAAGCATAAAGTGACAGACAGCAAATACCGAGCAACTAAGTTTTACTTTGCAAAGGCGCCAACAAAAACAAGGCTTAGGAGAAAACATGATAGCATTTCAGTATTTGAAGGACTGTCATGGGAAGAGAGTGTCAACTTACTCTCCATAAGAGCTGAAGGGGAGGACAACAAGCAATGGTGGAAGCTTACTGGAGGGAAGGATCAACCTGGAAACAAGGAAAAAATTTCCCAACAAGAAAAAGAATTAACAAATGATATGGCTTGCCCTCTAAGGTTACAAATAATTTATCTCTGGAGGAATGCTCACCCACTGCTCACACAAGTGGGGATGTGTGCACACCCGCCCGCCATTTTCATGGCCCAGTTGCAAACTGCTTACAGCAGTGGTGGGTTGCTCCCGGTTCTGTCCGGTTCTTGCGAACCGGTAGTAAAAGCAGTGGGAGGCTCCGCCCATCCACCTGGACATCGTATTGGATGATCAACGCATGTGCAGAAGCTTCTGTGCATGCGCAGAAGCACGTTTGTGCTCCTGTTTCGAACCAGTAGTAAAGGTAAGTAGAACCCACCTCTGACTCACAGCCTCAGGTTGGGACCCCTGCACTGTAGCATTCCAGTTTTTCCAACCAGGTTCTGCACACATCTGGCAAGCACACATACATGTGCTCCTCTATTCGCACAAGCAACATGTATGCACACTTACTGTTCACAAAAACAGAGCACAGATACTCATACTCATCTTCCATTTCCACAACCTCGTTGCAGACAGCTCATAACTCACTAGTACACTATAACCCAGAAGTTAGGGACTCCTATCCCATAGGACAGAAAATCAGAGCAAAACCCCCAAAGAGGCTCTAGGAATATATTTATTTTAAAGATATCAAACAAAATCTAACTTCTCTTTCAGTCATAGTGACCTTGCTCACTTCACAGAACATACCAGAAAGCTACACATCACAACAGTTAATCACATGCCAGACTCTTTGCTTGGGCCCATTAAGACAAAAGAAGCTTTTCTTATATTTATATTGACACCTCTGCTGACTTCCTAGAATACACCAGGAGGATGCAGATCATCCAATGATTCAGTTCTCAAGTAGTCTAACTCAAGTAGTCTAACTTGAGCTGGTCATGTGACTTCAGGTTATTTCCCAGAACACATAAATGATATGCAAATTACCCAATAAATTAAACCCAATAAATTAAATCCTAGGGCCACTTGAAATAGCAGACAAAAAGCAAAACTGGATTTACCTCATAGCTTCTTGTCAGACCTGACTGGCAACTAGTCCTGAAATACAGAAATGGATGTACTCACCCTAACATTGTATATACCCTTGTTCTTTGTTCTATTGTGGGAAATACTTTCTCCTTTTAGGTTTATTAAAAATTGTCAGTGATGAAGTGTCCTTTTATTGTTGCTTTTCATTTTTCATTTCAATCCTTGATTGACTTGTAGGAAAAAGTGTATCCTTCACATGAACTAATAGTAACCATGTGACCTTTAATGGCAACAAGTTTAATGGTGTTTGATTATGCATCTAAAGGAGGAGGGTATTTTAATTAGTTCTTTTAATTAAAATGTTTTAATTAGAAGAACTATATAGTTCTATTTTCATACTGTTTTTTTTTTAAATCAAGTTTTACTGTTTTTCCATTCACCTTAAGTAGAAATCATTCACTCCCAAAGACTTATTGTACCTTAGATAATCAGAAAAATTGTTAAAATCTAGGTGTACTTTTAAAAAAGAGACAAAATTACTTTGGTCTGGAAAGATCCTAACTCAAACAACAATTTCTGCTGCAGTTTGGACCTGTAAATTTCTTCTGTTTCCTTCTGTAGCTTAATGTTACTAAAGGGAAGTGAGAAATTTACGACAGCAGGTGCTGGAAAGAGAAATTAGAAAATAGACAACCTCCTGGAGCTACACAGTTTTTGATTTTCTCATCTTACAAAACACTCATTTCCATAAATGTTTTAGCCGTATACATTCTTGTAAAAAAATAAATAAATTAAGAACTTATCCCTGCATGGAAATCTCGAAAAGACTTGTATTCATTTGAGAAATTTAAGCAACAAAATAATGTAACAAAATCTGTAATTACATAATGTGAAGCCAAATCAGCTTATGTTATGACTAATATATCTGCTAGCAATATTACAGATAAGAGCTTGTCAAGTGGTAACAATAGTTATAGCAAAAGACCCGACTTCCTTATCTGTCATAGTGGTTGTCCACAACCATTTAAATTATCTCAAAAATCTATGAGTAACTGGGCATCTTGAGCTGGTTAGGTGAATTTCTCTGGTAATCAAGTGATAACTTCCACACTACACCAAGTATATGCAAATTATTTCATAACTCAGATTCCAGATTGTTAACTGATTAGATGAAGTCCAATTCTCTACTATTTGGGATGACTTCTGTTTGCTTCCCAGAAAACACTAGGAGTATGCAAATTAACTCTGTGAATTATATATCCATCTTTAACATACATTTTTGTGAGTGCCCTAAACCAAAACCCTGCCTTTCCTATAGCTTGGAAATTAACAAACAATTCTTGGACTAATTGTTTCAGATCAATATTTCTATCAATTTTCAAATAAATTTAGTAAACTATAACTTAAAATAACATTAGTATCATTGACATAAGCTGAACAACAAAATAATGTGTTATCTATTCTTCCACTGAAATACAATAATAATAATAATGAAGGTTCTGGTTTCAAACAAAAGTCAATTCATAATTATGTTTATTTGGCTAAGGAAGTTATTAGCACTAGGGCTGTGGTGCATTTTCTGAGTCAAGAAGCTTCAATGGATAATTCAGTTCCAGGTTTTTTATTTTTAGGTTCTTTAAAGTGTTTTCTTTTTAATATGCAAAACAGGCAAGAGTTCATAAGAAACATACCATTTTTAAGCCACTGGAAGTCAAATGATTTAGATATAAACTTGTTCATCTGAAGCAAAATTATATGTGGTCTGAAATGCCAATGGGGACTTTCTCCACACTTTTCCAAAATGGTTGTTGCCTAACTGAGTAGCTATAGATCAGTGTTGGTAAACCTTTTTGGCACCAAGTGCCGAAACGGGACTTTGCACGTATGCGCGGGCTGGAAGCCGGAAGAGCAGCTGCCCGGTACACACGCCGGGAAGATGATCTTCCAGTTTCTGGAATTCATGAGCACGCGACCAGCATGTGCACCAGGAGGCTGCTATTCCAGTTTCCGGCGCTTCCCCATGTGTGAACACCAGTTGGCTGGCACGCCAGAACCTGGAAGACCAACGGGCGACAGCTCACATGCCCGGAAAGATGGCTTTGTGTGCCATTTCTGGCATGCATGCCATAGGTTTGTCATCACTGCTATAGATCAGTAGTGGGTTTCGAATCCCATCGCTACCGGTTTGATTGTGGATGCGCCCACGCACAAGCACACACACAACGCTTCTGTGTATGCACAGAAGCATCTGGATGGGTGGGCAGAGCCTCCAATCCCGCCGCTACCAGTTCGCCCGATCTGGCGCGAACTGGTAGCAACCCACCACTCCTATAGATCTATTATTATTACAGTAAAGTTGTTTCCGAACAAGTACTCAAAAAAAATCCACCAGACTAAAAATCTTCAAATTTGTGACAGAGGATAAGGATTGCTACAAAAGACAACTTCTCTGAATCAGAGGGGGGGAAAAGGTATTCTTAATAAACAAACAAACTCCAAGCACCATCATCAAAGTTGTTATATGCAACTTTGTTACTTGTATCCTTACGATTTATATTGATATTGATTGTTTCCTGATTGCTTATTTGTACTAAATTTAATGCCCTTTGGAATGATCACCAACCGGTCTCTTCCATGTCCTCTTAATGTTGGTTTATGATGATACTTCCAAAAGACAATGTTAGATCTGACTTTTACCATAAAATTCATTTGACATTATGATTCTTGTGGCTGGCTTTGGACAGGTTTCATCCATGGCCGGTTTTAAGGTCCCTTTGCATTTAGCATCACAGGCTACTTCCTTTGGAAAACCCAAATGACCCCAACGAGGGTCCCCAGGAATTTGCATGCTGCCGAGTTTCCTTTGCATCCCCCCCCCAAAGTCTCTTTTATCTCCCCGTGTAAAGCCTCCCGTAGCATTCAAATCTCAGAAACCAGCAGCTAGTCTTCCATTCCTGGCAGGCAAAGAAGAAAGAACTGAGGTGCTATAAAAAGAATACCTCAAAAGGCCAGTCTTGCTCCAGTGAAGCTTGCGAGAATCTGGAAAAGGTGAAGGTCAGAAAAGGAGCTGTTTAGAATTCCGATTGTTACAATAGGAGAACTATAAAACTATCTGGGAGGAATTACAGCTTAATTACAGGCCCCGCTGGGCAGCAGGAATGCAGGTTAATTCATTTTAAAGCCACGTGATTCCTTGGGTCCTCATGACAGACAGCTGGCAACAGCTGTATAAAGCCACATTTCCTACAGCCTACGCAAGCTTTGATGAGGGCAGAATAAAATGGACTTGTATGTCATCAGTTACATCTCTTTGCTTGCTTCTGGTCTCAGACAGGAGCAACATGGCCAATTTTTCCAGAGGTTTTGGATGTGGCTACGTACTGTAAAGGCAGCTCCTGGAAGTATTAAATATGAGCCAGCAGTGTGCGGTGGCAGCCAAAAAAGCTAATGCAATCCTAAATTGCATTAACAGAAGGATACAATCAAGATCAAGTGAGGTACTAATACCATTCTATAAAGCCTTAGTAAGTCCACACCTAGAGGACTAGATCCAGTTTTGGTCACCACACTATAAAAAAGACATTGAAACTCTAGAAAAAGTACAGAGAAGAGCAACCAAGATGATTAGGGGACTGGAGACTAAAACATGAAGAATGGTTACAGGAACTGGGCATGAAAGAGAAGGGCCAGGGGAGACAGGATAGCATCCAATATTTGAGGGGCTGCTGTAGGGAGGAAGGGGTCAAGCTATTTTCCAAGGCACCCAGAGGCCAGAAATGGAATAATGGATGGAAACTGATCAAGGAGAGATTCAACCTAGAAATAAGGAGAACTTTTCTGACAGTGAGAACAATCAACCAATGAAACACTTGCCTTTGGAAGTTGTGGGAGCTTTATCACTGGAGTCTTTCAAGAAGAGATTGGACCGCCATTTGTCAGAGCTGGTGTAGGGCAGAGATGGCTAACTTTTTCCAGACCGAGTGCCCAAAGTGTGCACACTCTAGCCCCCAAAATGCAATGCGCGCATGGGCCCTGTGCATGCATCCTGTCCCCCACACATGCACGCAGCCCCCATACATGCCCCACCTCATGCATGCATGCATAGCCCCTATGCATGCATGCACCCTTCCATGCTTGCACATGCGTCCTCTGCATGCATCCTGTCCCCACACATGCACGCAGCCCCCATACATGCCCTACCCCATGCATGCATGCATAGCCCCTACGCATGCATGCACCCTTCCATGCTTGCACATGCGTCCTCTGCATGTGTGCCATCCCCGCACATGCACATGAGTGCCCCTGCACACACCCCACCTCCAGACATGCATGATAGAGTCCCGAAGACCAGCTTGCTGGTGGGAGGCGTGTGTGTGAGTGGCAGTGGAGTTGAACTGAGGCGACGGCTCATGTACCATCAGAGACATCCTGTTTCCAAATTAGGGATTAGTCAGCTATACTGGCACTAAAGAAGCTGCCCACCCACCCCCACCCCCCACATCCAAGGACAGCCTCAACATGCACAACATCTGTTTAACTTTGTCACATTAATCTTGGCAGGGACTTGAAATGGCATAAGAGGTGAAGTAGGGATTATCAAAGAGAACAAATGGCCTGGATGTACTTTTCTGCTAAGCCAACTAGGATATCATAACTTGGTTGAGGAAAGTTCTAAAATGGTGTTTGTCAACCTTGGCAGGTTTAAGATGTGTGGACCTCAACTCCCAAAATTCTTCAGGCAGCATTCTGGCTGAGAAATGCTGGGAGTTGAAGTCCATGCATCTTAAAGCTGCCAAGTTTGAGAAACACTGCTAAGAGATCTCTTCAGGTGTCTGGCATCTGTCACCAGTAGCATTTTCCATAGCCAATGGCACGTATTATTGCTGGGATGATTAGACCTATCCACTTGATGTAGTTATTTATATGCAACTTTATTACTTGTATCCTTACGATTTATATTGATATTGACTGTTTCCTGATTGCTTATTTGTACCCTATGATATCATTAAGTGGTGTATCTTATGATTCTTGATTAATGTAACTTTTCTATTATGTACACTGAGAGCATACGCACCAAGACAAATTCCTTTTTTTTTATTGAAAAGTTTTATAAAGATACAAAGTAAAAACATTTCCCCCCCCCTCCCAACATCCCCCCACCCCTTTCTTCCCCCCTCCCTTCCCCGACTTCCCAGAGCAAAATACAGGGTACTAAAAAAAACATCTAACTTAATCTATCTATCCTCAAGTTAACAACCTCCCCCCCCCAGAATCTTAACTCCAATATAATTAACACAACATTTCTTTACTTTTGTTTCATTCATATGCAATTTGGTGTCTTCTCATTTGATACTTATTCTGAATATAATTAATCCATTTTCTCCACTCCAAAATATATTTTTCCTGAGTATGATCTTTTAAGTATGCTGAGATGTTTGCCATTTCAGCTAAATTTATTAAAGTCCATTCTTCTACAGTAGGCAAAGAGTTTTTCTTCCAATATTGTGCAAAAACAATTTCATCTCTAATACTGTACAATCATTTGTTATACCCAATAGAAACAATTGTGGAATAAATTTCAACCTCTTTTTCAAAATGTTCTGCGTTACCCACCAAATTTTTATCCAAAATACTTTGATCTTCTTACAAGTCCACCATACATGATAAGATTTCCTTGTGTGTCCAATCACACGTGACCAATAAAAAATCCTATTCTATTCTATTCTATTCTATTCTGTTCTGTTCTATTCTATTCTATTCTATTCTATTCTATTCTATTCTATTCTATTCTATTCTATTCTATTCTATTCTATTCTATTCTATTCTATTCAATTCTATTCAATGCTTCCGATTCACACATTGAAAGTGCTTCAGAATCAAACATATAGTACAAAGGTGGGTTTCAAGAGGTTCTGACCAGTTCTGGAGAACCGGTAGCGGAAATTTTGAGTTGTTCGGGGAACCGGTAGTAAAAATTCTGACTGGCCACACCCCCCTCTATTCTCTGCCTCCTGAGTCCCAGCTGATTGGGAGTAAATGGGGATTTTGCAGTAACCTTCCCCTGGATTGGGGAAGGAATGGAGATTTTACAGTATCCTTCCCCTGCCACGCCCACCAAGCCACGCCCACCAGGTCATGCCATGCCCACCAAGCCACACCACAGAACCAGTAGTAAAAAATTTTGAAACCCACCACTGATATAGGAGCTGCTGGAACATCTTAAACCAGCTATGTCTTTTCCAGAGATCATACAGCAACTGAAGAAGGGAGAAAGCTCAGGAAAAGATGCAGCTGCTTTAAGGAGTGGCAGACGAGTGCTAGAGGCCTACTCCTCTAGACTCTAAAACATTGTTTTGAGTTGAATCAGAAGCCCTAGATTTTTATATAGTTGCTGAGTAGAGCAGCACAGAAACATTGGTGAAAGAAAAATATCTAAGGTTATCCATGATACCACTGCTTTGTAAACTATATTAGCTACCAGCTTCTTCAAGGGGCAACTCAAGACTCTGGTAGATATCTTTAAGATCCAATATAGCTAACAGCCAAGCTACTCATGGGACCATTTCTTCCCAGTTGTTTCTATCTATCTTATCTGATCTAAGAGGAGGGCCATGTGGCAGGTAATATCAGTCATGGATGGCTAACCCTAACCCCAACCCTAACCCTAACACTAACCCTAACTCTAACCTTCTGGAACATTAGCCCTCCAAGTTGGTCCTCACCTGTTGGCCTTTTGTAAGTCCTTTAAAACCTGGTTTTGTGCTTCAACCTGGAGATCAGGCACATGATGGAGAGGTTTTGTGAGTCTGGTTGTTGTGGTTTTTATTCTTCATTTTATTCTAGTATTTTGTATAGTATTTTCAACTTATTTTAATGTTGTGAACCACCCAGAGTCATATATTTGAGATGGGCATCCATAGAAATGAAATAAAATCAACCAATCTTTTAGATATGTCTGTGTACAGGTAATAATACAGCATGCAATCATCTATGAAGATTATCAGTCATCCAGATCATGGTTGTCCCAAAGATGTTTTTTCAAAAGTCAACTGGATTGTGTTTTTCCCTGAAGAAGTTTAGCTTCTCATCCAAGGAGCTTCTTCAGTTCAAGTGGCCTCGATGACTCTCAGAGAGAGTGGTAAAGAAAGTTAGCACCCACCCCTCTCCTAGAAGAATGAAATATTCTAGGAAATATTAAAAAGGCAGAATATTTTCCCTAAAAGAGAAATAAAAATCTTAAAGGAAACAGAAACTCAGCCCCAGCTCCCGGCCCCCAGCAGATATTTTGGTGTTAGCTTATCATTAACACAGAAGACTGGGCAGCCTATCTACAAAACAAAAGACGTCAACTGCAAGACAGCGGCCCTGCCCGAGCTTCTCAACGTAATTGCCGCGGTGGCGGTTGATACCCCCAGGCTCTTGGTCATGGGGGATTTCAACCTGCCGTCTGTCGGTGAGGCGTCTGGGTTGGCTCGGGAGTTTATGGCTTCCATGACAGCCATGGACCTGACACAATTAATTCTTGGCCCCACTCACACAGGAGGACACACTCTGGACCTGGTTTTTGTCTCTGGTCAGTGGTTGAATGGCCTAGATGTAGGGGATATAGTTATTGAACCCCTGTCAAGGTCGGACCATTCTCTCCTGAGGCTAGACTTTCTGACCGCCGAACCCCACCGCAGGGAGGTGGAACCGATTAGGTGGTTCCGCCCCAGGCGCCTGATGGACCCTGATGGGTTTCAGAGGGAGCTTGGGCCAATGCCCGAAACTCTGGCTCACGACTCGGCCGAGGACCTGGTGGCCGCCTGGGATAGGGCGGCCGCCAGTGCCCTGGACCGAGTCGTGCCTTTGCGGCCTCTGACCCGGCACCGAATCTGCCCGGCTCCTTGGTTCTCTAAGGAGTTGAGGGAGATGAAGCGCCGGAAAAGACGCCTAGAGAGTGGTTGGAGGGTGAGTCGATCTGAATCCGACCGAACACTAGCTAGGTCCCATCTTAGGACCTATTTGGTGGCGATAAAAGCGGCAAAGCGTAATTACTTTTCTGCTCTTATTGCATCGGCAGATAACCGCCCAGCCGCCTTGTTTAGAGTGACCCGCTCCCTCCTACATCAGGGAGCGCAGGAGGACCTCTTGCAAGGGCGGGCTGAGGATTTTGCACAGTATCTGCACGATAAAGTCGCTCAGATTCGGGAAGGCTTGGACTCTGACTGGGTAGATTCCAGCGAGGTGACTGAGGCTGGTCTTGAGAACGTTATCTGGGATGAGTTCGATCCTGTAACTTCCGAGGACGTGGACAGGACTTTGAGGAGTCTAAACGCAACCACATGTTTATTGGACCCGTGTCCTGCCTGGCTGGTACTGGCCACTCGGGAAGTTACACGAGGCTGGCTCCAGGGGATTATAAATGCTTCTTTGAGTGAGGGTTTCTTGCCTGCCGCCTTGAAAGAGGCAGTGGTGAGGCCCCTCCTCAAGAAGCCTTCTCTGGACCCGGCTGTTTTGGCAAATTTTCGTCCTGTCTCCAACCTTCGCTTTGTTGCGAAGGTTGTTGAGAGTGTGGTTGCGCGCCAGCTCCCACAGTACCTGGTGGAAACTGTCTATCTAGATCCGTGCCAGTCCGGTTTCAGACCTGGGTACAGCACGGAGACGGCATTGGTCGCGTTGGTGGATGATCTCTGGAGGGCTCGGGACAGGGGATGCTCCTCTGTCCTGGTCCTGTTAGATCTCTCAGCGGCTTTTGATACCATCGACCATGGTATCATGCTGCGTCGGTTGGGGGGTCTGGGGGTGGGAGGCACCGTGTTACGGTGGTTCTCCTCCTATCTCTCCAACCGATCGCAGTCTGTGTTGGCAAGGGGGCAGAGGTCGACCTCGAGGCGCCTCGTTTGCGGGGTGCCACAAGGGTCGGTCCTCTCGCCGCTCCTGTTCAACATTTATGTGAAGCCGCTGGGTGAGATCATCCGTGGTTTTGGGGTGAGTTGCCAACTGTACGCTGATGACACTCAGCTGTATATCTTCACCCCTGACCACCCCAATGATGCCCTCGAAGTGATGTCCCAGTGCCTTGAGACCGTGCGGGTCTGGATGGGGAGGAACAGGCTTCGTCTCAACCCTTCCAAGACCGAGTGGCTGTGGATGCCGGCGTCCCAGTATAGCCAGCTAGTGCCATCGCTGGCTATTGGGGGTGAGTCATTGGCCCCCACAGAGGGGGCTCGCAACTTGGGTGTCCTCCTGAATTCACGGCTGTCCTTGGAAGGTCATGTGGCGGCCGTGGCCAGGGGGGCCTTTTATCAGGTTCGCCTGATGCACCAGTTGCGCCCCTTTCTGGATCGGGACTCCATGTGCACAGTCACTCATGCACTCGTCACGTCTCGCCTGGACTACTGTAACACTCTCTACATGGGGCTCCCCTTGGGGTGCACCCGGAGGCTCCAACTGGTCCAGAATGCGGCCGCGCGGGTGATTATGGGAGCGACAGGGCGCTCCCATGTGACACCTCTCCTGCGCGAGCTGCACTGGCTTCCGGTGGTCTTTCGGGTGCGCTTCAAGGTGTTAGTTTTGACCTTTAAAGCGCTCCATGGCATGGGACCGGGGTACTTGCGGGACCGCCTGCTGCTACCGATAACCTCCCACCGGCAAGTACGCTCACACAGAGAGGGCCTTCTCAGGGTGCCATCAGCCAAGCAATGTCGGCTGGTGGCCCCCAGGGGGAGAGCCTTCTCTGTGGGGGCACCCACCCTATGGAACGAGCTGCCTCCAGAAGTTCGTTTGATCCCAGACCTCCGCACTTTCCGAAAGGCCCTTAAGACCTATTTATTCCAACAAGCCAGCCTTGCTTGATTGTTTTTAATGGGGTTTTAACAAAAATTTTTAACTGATTTTTGGGGTTTTAAATTGGGTATTTTAATGGGGTTAGAATTTTATTTGGAACGCCAATGAATTTAATTTAATTTTATAATTCTTTTAATGTTTGTATTATATGTGTTTTTAAATCTGGTTGTTCACTGCCCTGAGTCCCCCTCCCGGGGAGAAGGGCGGTATATAAATTGAAATAATAAATAAATAAATAAATAAACTCCAGGCTGTTAGGATTAAAACATGACCCTCAGAACATAATAGGATTAGCCCTCTACCCATCTAGCAACAGAACTCCCCACATGGCACCTGGGGATATTACATCAGCCCAAGGTTCAACTAACCTTAATTCAGACAAACATGACTCCACATGATACATGTCCTTGCCACAGGAACAGGAAGGTCAAAGCCCAAGAGAGGGTATAAATAATACTCACTCTCCACTCCATGTGGTCAGCTACCCAGGACTTCAAACCCATGTGGTCCTGTTCGCCATTAAACCATCCTTCCAAACAGCCTCCATGTTTCCAGTGTCTTTCTCCCCACTTGTTACTGAACCCATCTGGACATTTCTTCCCACAGTGGTGATGACCAGATGACTGCAAGGTATATCAATCCTTCCATCCGCCACCATTCAGTCAGAAGTGAAGAAGCTTCTTGGATGAGAAGCGAAACATCTTCAAGGAAAAACGAAGTCCAGTTGCCTTTTGAAAAAAAAAACCACCACCTTTGGCATAACAAGCTATCATGAAAAATCTGCCCATCTCTAGCTGAAGCAGAAAGAAATGTTATGGGCATGGTTGGAATAGGTTTTTTTTGTTCTGAAAAGAAATGGAATGACTCTAATGCTCAAAGCCATTTCAGTTGTACCCTAGAATGTATGCATTTCAGGACCCACCACCCTTGCATTCTAAAGTTCTGGAGATGAAGGCCTCCAATTGCTTCTTACTTGCCTTCATTAGAAACAACTGGAAGCACCTTCTTCAACAGGTGTACTATCTCTGCACCTTCCTCTATCTATATCATGAGTAAAGAATGAGTAAAAGACATGCTACACGAGCACTGTCTTTGACCAATCCATTTGGGCAATCCAATTACCCAATCCATTACCATTAGGTAATTGTCAATTTGTTGACAATGGGGCTAGATTTTCATCGTATCTGTAGTCAGCTTCTCACTGGTTATTTTTTTAAAGTGCTGAAATTGCAGAATCAGGAACCAGAACGTCTCAGGCTAGAGAATATTGTTATGTAAACCCTGAGTAGAGGGCTTCTAGTCTTGAGGCCTGGAAGAAACTGGTCACATTTCCATTGGAAGGAAAGCCTAGGGTTAAAATCCTGGAGAAGACACAAATTCACACAGCTTGATTGCTGTCTTCTTCAGGATTTTGAGTCTTAAAGTCTTAAGACTTGTAAATCTACATGACTTCTATCTTGTCTGCAGTATTTTATCTAGCCAGAAGCTTTTGCTGTAGCAAATCCTTAAGTATGAAATTAAGTGTCTGGAGAGCAGGTTTGTATTGCCAAGTCTTGTGTAACGTTTGATATTTTTTTGTCAGCCAGGTGCGAAAAGGCCTGCAGTACATCCCATTTGACAGATTTGGAGTAGTTAACTCTTCTAGACTTCATAACATTTTGATTATCATTTTGTATTTTTTCTAATGCTGATAGACCAGCAGCTTTCTACTTACTGTCTCTAAAGGCCGTTACTTAAGATTCTGGTAGAACTCATTCTGTCTATTTACAGTATATGTTCAAATTTATTTTAAATTTAAATTTCTTGCATAGTAACCAGTTATAAAAATGCCCTAATATATTGATTTTCATGAGGTTTGAGATGTATATATTTGTTTAGGTTGATTAGATATGTAAGGTAGAAATATTTATGTAATTGAGAAATAAACAACACAAATTTCATTTTTTTATTCATATATTTATTGTATAGATTTCTAAGCTGCCTAGAGTTGCCTTGAACACAGAGATGGGCATAAATAAATTTAGTAATAATATTAAGCAGCTTTGTAATGTTAAAAATTGAAGAGTAACTTTGGGATTCATTTGGGGTTTCAGTTCAATCCATTCTAAAATTGACGCCTGTAGACTCAAGTACGAGGGTTCCAAAATGTTTCAAAAACTGCCGTATTGTCTTTTCCACAGACAACTTCGCCTCTAACCTGTTGTTGTAAAATCACTAAAATTTATTTTAACGGTTTCTTTTTAAATCCTGCCTTTATTACTTTATTACTTTTATGAGTAACTCAAGGCAGCGAACATATCTAATACAGATAGTCTTTGACTCACAACCAGGGGTGAAATCCAGCAGGTTCTAACAGGTTCTGGAGAACCGGTAGTGGAAATTTTGAGTAGTTCAGAGAACTGTCAAATACCACCTCTGGCTGGCCCCAGAGTGGGGTGGGAATGGAGATTTTGCAATATCCTTCCCCTGCCACGCCCACCAAACCATGCCCACAGAACCGGTAGGGAAAAATTTTGAATTTCACCCCTGTTCACAATCATATTGTTTAGGAACTGTTTGAAGTTACAATGACAGTGAAAAAGTAGCTTATGATCGGTTTTCACTCTTACAACTGTTGCAGCGTGGTAATGTGCTCAAAATTTGGACAGTTGTCCAATGGCATGTATTTGGCATGACGGTGCACGTGATCCTGGGGTTTGTAACCTGGTTTCCCACAAGCAGTCAACGGGGGAAACCATTTTTGCTTAACAACCACATGATTCACTTAACAGCTGCCGTGGTTTGCTTAACAAGTGTGACAAAAACGGTCGTGAAATGGGGCAAAACTGACTTAAACAGCTGCCTTGCTTAGTCACAGAAATTTTGGGTCAAATTTTTGACCGTTATTGTGGTCGTACGTCAAGCACTATTTGTGCTACTTCCTCCTCCTGTTTTCCCCACAACAACAATCCTATGAGGTGGGCTGGTCTGAGAGAGAGAATGACTGGCCAAAAGGGCTCGCAACTTGGGTGTTCTCCTGGATACACGGCTGTCTTTGGAAGAGCCTATGATGTGGCCGGGGGGGGGGGGGGGGCTTTTTATCAGGTTCGCCTGATCCACCAGTTGCATCCCTTTCTGGATCGGGATGCCTTACACACTGTCACTCATGCCCTCGTCACATCCCGCTTGGACTAGTGCAATGCTCTGTACATGGGGCTCCCCTTGAGGAGCACCCAGAGGCTTCAACTGGTCCAGAATGCGGCTGTGTGGGTGGTTATGGGGGTGACTCAGTGGTCCCATGTAACACCCCTCCTGCGCAAGCTGCACTGGCTCCCAGTGGTCTTCCGGGTGCATTTCAAAGTATTGGTTACCACCTTTAAAGTGCTCCATGGCTTAGGATCCGGGTACTTATGAGACCGCTTTCTGCCACCGGTAGCCTCCCACCGACCAGTACACTCCCACAGAGAGGGCCTCCTCAGGGTGCCGTCAGTCATACAATGCCGGCTGGTGGCCCCCAGGGGGAGAGCCTTCTCTGTGGGGGAACCCACCCTCTGGAACGAGTTGCCCCTGGAGATACGGAGGATCCCGGATCTGCACACTTTCTGCCATGCCCTAAAGACGCTTCTGTTTCATCAAGCCGGGCTGACCTGACCTACTCCTTTAAATTGCTTTAATTTAAATTGCTAAATTATGGGTTTTAATATAGGGGTTTTAACTGTGGGCCAAATTAATTTAATTGGATTTTAATACTGTTTTAAATTTTGTATTTTTTGTTTTTATCCGCTGCTTGTTCACCGCCCTGAGACCTTCGGGAGAAGGGCAAATATTCAAATATAATAAACATAAACATAACAACACACCCAGCTGGTTTTCAACCCTAAGGTGAAACTAGAATTTATAGTCTCCCGGTTTGTAGCCTGGTGCCTTAACCCCTACACCAAACTGGCTCTGATGAATATTGCCTGGTTTGGATTAGGGTTTTTGTTTGTTTGTTTGTTTAATGCAAGGGGAGTTTAAGATACAGGTAGTCCTCGACTTACAACCACAATTGATCCCCAAATTTCTGTTGCTGATTGAGACATTTGTTAAGTGAGTTTTGCTCCATTTTATGCCTCAAGTGAATCACTGTAGTTGATAAATTAGTAACCCAGTGGTTAAGTGAACCTGGCTTCCCCATTGACTTTGCTTGTCAGAAGGTCGGAAAAAGCAATCATATGACCTTGGGACACAGCAATGGTCATCAATATGAATGACCATTCAATTGGTCATTTACTTTATTGCAATGACAATAAAGTAAACTTTAAACTTTATAAAACACACTTCCCACTGAAAAAAGTAGATGGAAATGTCTGTGCGTCTTATAGAGCGAATGTTGCCAAAGCCCCACCCACCCACTGGCCCCCACCCTTTCGCCTCTGCCTCCCAGAAATTTGCCTCCTGGCAGCAAACAGCAAACAGCCTGGTCAGTTTCATCACAGCCTGATTTAGCACGAGAGCTGATTGACAGTTGGATCGGCGTCCCAGAATACCACCAACCAGGTGTTCAATCATCTGAGTTTTGAATGGTCATCAGTTGCCAATCATCTGACTTGATCATGGGGATGCTGCAAAGGTTGCATGTGTGAAAAAACGGTCATAAGTCACTCTTCTCAGTGCCGTTGTCACTTTGAATGGTCACTCACTACATGAACCGTTGTAAGTCGAGGCCTATCTGTAGTTGGAGCAAATTGTAACCATGCATTTCCAAGTTGCTGTGCTCCAGATGTTTCCCATCCAGGGAATGAATAGGCAGGCAGTACCAGATGTGGTCCACTGGACGGAGAGCCGTCTGAGGCTGAAGTGGACAGCTGTGGTGGTGAAGTCATTGGCATAAGCTGGAGACAGAAAGAACTTTATTGGAAAGAATTGTGCCTCTGCCCTCCATATCTCCCCCCACCCCTCACACCTTGTTTGAAGTCACTAAGCTTTGGGGTTCAAGGGAATTGTTGCTTTGAGTTTATTCTTCTGTAGGCGGATGGCTGCCTGCCAGTGGCAGCTGCATCTGGGATCATTTGCATTGCATGTAGAGGCTCTGGTTTAAACGAGTGGAGCCTTTTTCCCTCTGGATCATCTGCTGCTTTAAAGTCACGGCCATCGCTCTGCACAGATTGTATTCTCCCTTTTAATCTTCCACCAAGGACTTTAATAAAGCATCTTTGAGCCAGGTCTGGGCCAGCTCGTCCCAATCACTGTGAAAGCCAGTCCGTGGGACAAATGAGGAATTTATTTGATAGATATCCTTTTTGGTGGGATATATGCAAGGAGATTTCGGAAGCCGGGGGAGTACGCTCCCGCCAAGTCTACCAACAGCCAGTTAACCCGTCCAGGACACAGAGCTTAACGGGAATCGGCAATTTTCAGTTCACACCTCATGCGGACAAGAAAGAACATTTCAGTTCCTGTTCAACATCAAACAAACCAGCAGCTTTCATCTATCTGAACAACACGAGCCTTTTTTTACTTTACACCTGATAAAATGGAGTTGGCTCACCATTTTTAAATGGGCCTAGTGTGGGAGGAAGAGTTCCTCAGAGTAAACAAAAATAATAATAATAAATAATAATAAAGCCAAAAAATTAGCCGGGAATTAATAACATAGGACTTTCTCTGGCTACAGTTTTTTTGAAAACTGAAATTTATTTGTAAAACAGTATAAGTGCCCACGATACATTTTAGTCTGCTGATGTCCATTCACATGCCATGCTTCCCCTGGCATGTGAATGGAGTGGACAAACTTGTGTGTCATCCCCCCCCGCCCCCCGATAATCTGTTGGACGACAATATTCTCACATTTTATATATTTTTAAATTCTCTCACTCAGGAAGCAGGGTGGAAAAGGGAACGGGATCAGTCTTTGAAATGAGAATTTTAAATCTGTATGAGAAATGATAGATTAGTTCATTTTTCCAATGCCATACAAATAAAGTGTCAGAAATCCAAGGAATTTGTCTCTGTGGCTTTGTGAATTTATTGCAGAATTCCAGTCTTCCAAATCTTTTGGATAGCAAAGGGGGAGGGGGATCCTGCAAACTACAGATATGAACCAGTGGTGGGTTGCCCCGGTTCGGACCGGATCTATAGAACTGGTAGTAAAACCTGTGGGAGGCTCCGCTCACCGACCCCGATGAAATCAGAATGCTTCTGCGCACGGCCCTGTTGAGAACTGGTAGTAAAGGTAGGTAGAACCCACCCCTGATATGAACCAACCAACTCATATCAAACATTCACACTTTACAGGATTTTACTTCGCCATTGCTGTATGATGACGGAAGGGGTAAGATATTTTAAAAATCCCAACACACAACTGGTTCATGTTCACTTCCCAGGCACTGGATTCATATTAAAAGGACTTATCAGCAGTGAAATCTGGCCGGATCCATCTGGCTCTTGCGAACTGGTAGCGCCGGCCGCAGGAGGCTCCGCCCACCCACCGGGACGTCATTATGTCCCATTTTTGGTCCTCTATGCATGTGCAAAAGAGGCACGCGCACTCCCATTCCCAAACCGATAGCAAAGGTAAGTGGATTTCACCACTGGGACGAATGCTATTTTTTTTTCTTTCCCAGCTTTTCCCAGTCTTTTTTTTTTTTAGGGTTTCAACTTTCAACTATATCCATTGGTATGGTACATGGGCTATTAAACCTATTTACAGTAGCTAATTCATAATGCCGCACTAAAGCCAGGTTATCTAGGGAAAATAGCTTCAAGAGCAGCCTCCTTATCCTTTCAGCTGAGTAGATGAAATTATGTGGGCCTTTAAAAAGAAGTTTTTAAAAAAAACCTAGAATAACTTTTCACTTTATTCAAAAGACAGCAATAGAATGCTGCCTGTGATCTAACAAAAGAAAGACTATACTTGACTCTGAAATTATAATTTCAAAAGCAAGTCTAGTCTTTCTATTTTAAATTCAGGAGGCACCAGAATCTTCAGCAAATACTAGAGAAAATCTGCAATTAGTCTTGCTCCTACTCTATACTCCCTCTTGTATGTGTCTAATGTACATATTTAAATAAAATGTTGTTCATGTTTTTCTCAAGGAGCAGGACACATACATTTTGCTGAGGGAAAAAAAGATGCTTTTTTTGTGTGTTATCCTGGTCTCTATACCCAAATATACATCACAAGGACCACGCTGAGGTAAATGTTCCTTCCCATCCACAGCAGAATTGAACACATTGCTCTAACTGCAACCCAAAAAAATGTAGCATCACTAGTTGAACAACCAAAAGCTTCTCACTTCTCCAAACTAAGTAGGAACCAGTTTTGTCCAGCAGTTAAGGCACCAGGAGACTAAAAAGCAGGAGACTGGGTGTTCAAGTCCTACTTTAACCATCAAAGCCAGATGAGAGACATTGGGCCAGTCACTCTCTCTCAGTTCAATTCATCTCACAGGATTGTCATGGGGGGGGGGGGGGGCGAATAGGAGGAGAAAAGTATGCTGCATATGTTGGATAGGGAGCCCTGGTGGCACAGTGGTGAGAATGCAGTGTTGCAGGCAAACTCTGCCCACAATCTGGAGTTCAGTCCTGACGGATCTCAAGGTTGAGTCAGCCATCCATCCTTCCGAGGTCGGTAAAATGAGGATCCAGATTGCTGGAGGGCAATATGCCAACATTGCAAACCAGCTAGAGAGTACTGTAAAACATTATGGGGAGAGATATAAGCCTAAGTGCTATTGCTATGGATATGTTCGCCATCTTGAGTTATTTGTAAAAATAATAAAATAATAGCAAAGATAGATAGATAATAGATAGATAGATAGATAGATAGATAGATAGATAGATAGATAGATAGATAGAGTTGCACATTTCCTTTCCCAGGCCAATTCAATTAATCAGACCCTTGCTATTTTAAAAACCAAGACGAGATGTATATGGAGGCTTTGGAAACCAAAAGATGGGAGAAACAACTTCATCTGCAACAGGGGTGTCAAACTCAATTTCATTGAAGGCCTCATCAGGGTTGTGTTTGACCTTGGTGTGTGTGCATGGCTGGGGGGGGGCATGGTCAGCTCGATGTCACACATGTCGGGGGCGCCTGTGGCGGCCCAAGTGCTCTACCAGCGAAAACGGGCTCCTGAGCTCTGTTTTCTCTGGCAGAGAGTTGCAGGAGGCCGTTGCAGCCAAAAACGGAGCTTGGGAGCCTGTTTTCGTCGGCAGGAGCACCTTGTGCTGGTCCTTCGCTGTTTCCAGGGTGGCCCTGTTGGCCGGATCTAAGCACCCTGTGGGCCAGATCCGGCCCCGGGCTTTGAGTTTGACACCCCTGATCTACAAAGTTCTTAGGAATGTCTTCTATAAATGGAAGGTTTCCACTACTTTGGGGAGCTTCCAGCTCTCCAGGATCTTGTATTATGCGCACCGGAGACTGGGAATAGCAGCTTTGTGTATAGTACTCTAAATATTGTTAAGGACCACCAAGGATCTTTTTAATGCAGGATGAAATAAAACCAGATTGCCCTGTTTGCAAGGCCAATGGGAAAGGTTAACCTCTGAACGAGTACAGGTAGTCCTTGACTTACAACAGCTTGTTTAGTGACCATTCAAAGTTCCAATGGCCCTGAAAAAAAAAATGACTGTTTTTCACACGACCGTTGCAGCATCCCCATGGTCACGTGATCAAAATTCAGATGCTTAGCAACCAGTTCATATTTATGATGGGTTGCAGTGTCCCGGGGTCATGTGATCCCTTTTGCGACCTTTCGACAAGCAAAGTCAATGGAAAAGCCAGATTCACTTACCAGCTGTGTCACTAACTTAACAACGGCAGCGATTCACTGAACAACTCTGGCAAAAAAAGATCGCAAAATGGGCCAAAATCCACTTAACAAAAGAAATGTGGGGCTCAAATTGCTCAATGGTGGTTGTAAGTCAAGGACACTACCAACAGAAGGCACTACACATTTGCTTACTCCTTCTTTATATAAAACACGTGGTAGATGGTTTCTCTCTCGGCAAAAGTGATTTCGAGGACATTTTTCATACCCACTGTCATTTTACTGTCTTTTGGAGGAGATGGCTGCTTTAAAGAGCCCTTCTGAACAGCCAACACGTCTCCCGTTAGCAATTTCCACTTTGCATCTCTTCATTACACCTTTGATACCCGACATCCTTAAAGACTTACTGATGGTCAAGAGAAAATTGAGGGCTCTTTCCCTGCTTTCCCTCCCCCGCCCTTAAAAAAACATTTAAGCAGCCGGAGCATTCAGAAAGCATTTAAGATCACATGACTCATGATACAAACATGCGAGTTGGCAAGCCAGCATTGTACCCGATTGAAGAGCAATGAAGTTTTAATAATGGGTCATTTACTAACACGGAGGTGATGTAGTTTTTAAGAGCTCTTTCTCATTCTAATATGTTTTCTAATATGCTGGGCTGGAGGGTGGGAGGGAGGGAGGGAAGGGGAAGCAGATTTTTTCCCCTCCTCCCTTAAGGGGAAAAAAAATCTTGTTAACCTCTCTTCTTTTCAGTATTTTACCCCAAGGGTAGGTTGAGGGGGGGAGGCGACTGAGTAGAATAAACTTGAAAAATATGCTGCACAGTTTGAATGTTCCCCCGTGTTTGCAGTCCATGCACACATCGATGGATGACTAGAAAGGGGAGAAGGAGGAGGAGGAGGAGGAGGAAGAAGAGGAGGGGGGGAGGAAGAGGAGGAAGGGGGAGGGGAGGAGGACAAGTGGAATAGGATTCCTATTCCCTTCCTCCTCCTCTTTCTTCTACTTCTTCTTCCTCCTCCTCCTTCTTCTACTTCTACTTCAAAGTAGAAGTAGAAGGAGGAGGAAGAAGAAGTAGAAGAAGAAAGAGGAGATGGAGGAGGAGGAAGAAAAAAGAAAGAAAAAAGAAGGAAGGAAGGAAAGGAAAGAAAGAAGAAAGAAAGAAAGAAAGAAAGGCGAGCTTTTAATCTTTCTGAAGCCTGACAGAATTCATTTAAGAGCATCCGATAAAGGTTGCCCAGCTGTGATTTTCCTGGTTCGTTTTTTTTTTTTCCCTGAGCCAGGCCGACATGGTGGGCAGGGATTTCTCATGCCTCTGGGAAACACAAGGAAGAACAAAGTGCAGCAAAGCAGCAGTCGGCCCGAAGGATATCAAAGAAGTGGGGTTTTGAAGAAGTGTTTCCGTTTGGGGAGGGAAGAGTCTATTTCTGCCACCAAAAGGAAGCCCGAAGGATCAAAACCATCGTTTGTTGCTGTCGTTGTTTCCCCAAAAGCAATTTTGTTTAACACTCTATCTCTTAAACCTTTGGTATATAGCAAGTCAGAGATTCCACACTTGGTCTGTTCCCTTTGATGTCCGTTTGCTTTTGTTCTTGACCTAACTCCATGCTATTTTCACAAGACTTCATTTGTATGCAGCCTTAGTCCAAGCCTGCCACCCAGAATTCTGTATAGAAGTTTTATCAGCAGGCAAAATGAATTTACAGAGGGGGGAACTGTCTGTCTGTCTGTCTGTCTGTCTGTCTGTCTGTCCATCTATATACAAACACACATTATGTGTGGGTTTGGGGAGGTGTATGTATGATGGGTAGGCTTGAGTAAAACTGCAGAAACGATGATGTAACAAAGAAGATGCTTGCTGATTTTTGCGAGCCTTTTTTAAAGAAATGTAAAGAAGCAAGCTTTTTTATCCTGTTTTATTATAACCTTAAGTAATTTTGTGGTGGCCAACGACTAAAGATCAGAATGCCAATGATTAAAAACAGCTTTTTGTAGGGAAAGCTGCTGCAGTAGAAATAAAATGAGAATGTGATATCTTACACACAAAGGATAAACCCCATTTATTAGCAGTAATTTATTATAATGAGAAATTTGGGAACTTCATTTGGTTAGACAGTGTAAGAATACAGTATAAGAAAATGCAGAATGGTTGACTTAGGAAAACGTTTAAATAATAGTACTGCAAAAACTATTTTAAGAAATCTCAAACCCAAACTGCATATACAATAACAAGCTATTGAGGAAAGTGACAGTGTCCTAAGCTAAATCTAAAAACAAATATTTGAATTGAATGTGGTGCCTTTACAAGTATGGAAATGAGTGACATAAATGTGTCCTATGAAAAGTTAGACATAAAATGTTAGGCTGTTTTAATGAACTCTTCATTTTATTTCAGTTCAGTGAAATGGCAGGAACAGAACTATAGATAATCTTACCAGACCATGTTCTAGCTTTTAAATATCAGTAGTGAAACACCAAAACAGTACATTTTACATAGTCCGGACGGGTGTAAGACAGACATAGGGTATCTCCTATATAGCAATGCCGTATATAAAAGTAATTGAGCAACAATAACAACAAACCTGAATGAGGTTCACATTAAATGCAACCATGTAGTAGAGTAGAAGAAACAATGTTTTTCAGAGCAAATATGTTTTCACTGACAAATAATGGTCACTTCCATTATAGCTTGCCTGATTCCCACTGCACAGAATAGTGAAATTCAGGAAACAGACTGTATATCAGGAGCATCCAACCTTGGCAACTTTAATAATTGTGGATTTCAACTCCCAGAGTTCCCCATCCAGGAAGGGAATTCTGGGAGTTGAAGTCCACAGGTCTTAAAGTAGCCATGATTCGACACCCCTGCTGTATACGCACCTTGGCTTAATTGTCTTTCAGATTCTCTGCAAAGAACAGGGGTCACATTGCTTCATAGAAAAGCTACATTTAAAAAAATGCCAGCTGAGGATGAACTTGGATGACCTCCATTTAGCTACTTCCATTTTTTTTAGCTTACCTGAGATGCATCGTATGTGCCTCCTCTCATCCGTATTGTATTACCTCAGACCAGAATATAGTATCCACGAACCTTTCAAGCCTGTTTTTCTCCTGCACACCAAAGTAGCAAATTTAATTAAACTATTTAACTGAAAATGGGAGCAACATCCCTCACTTTTATTTTATTTTATTTTATTTTATTTTATTTTATTTTATTTTATTATTTTATTTTATTTTATTTTATTTTATTTTATTTTATTTTATTTTATTTTATTTTATTTTATTTTTATTTTTATTTTTATTTTTATTTATTTATTTTTTTATTGGAAATTTTTAAAAAAGTTTTACATATATTTCCCCTTCCCCCCACCCATTCCCCCCATACCCTCCCTAGCCCAACCCACACTTCCCAAAGCAGAATACAGGGTATACAATTAACAATCCTAAACCAATATAAGCTAATAATCTGTAATCTGTTATCACCCTCTTAAACTTTTAACTCCCTTTGACTAATCTAACCTTTAATACTCCATAAAACTATCTTAACCATTCTCTATTCAAAAGCTATCTGTAATTTTCTAGTCTTATATTTGCCTTGAGTATATTCTATCCATCTTTTCCATTCCAGCCTAAACTTTTCATTTGAATGATCTTTTAAATATGCTGAAATTTTTGCCATTTCTGCTAAATTCATTACTTTTAATGTCCATTCTTCAATAGATGGTAGATCTTCCTTCTTCCAGTACTGCGCCACCAAAAGTCTTGCTGCGGTTATTAAATTCAAAATCAATTTAGTTTCTATTACCGTACAATGTTCTACAATACCTAGCAAAAACAACTGTGGAGTAAATTTTATCCGTTTTTTCAAAACATTCTGTATAATCCACCATATTTTTATCCAAAGTGCCTTAACCTTTTTACATGTCCACCAAATATGAAAATAGGTAGCATCAACACAATCACATCTCTAACATTTAGGTTGTAGATTCGGGTACATACAAGCTAATTTTGGGGGGTCCATATGCCATCTATAAAACATTTTGTAAAAGTTATCTCGCAAATTCTGTGCTTGCGTAAATTTTACATTTCTAACATTCCTCACTTTTTAATACATTATCCACTCTACGCCATGTTTGTACATCGGGGATTGCAAAGGATGTGGCACACGGCTTTCCTGGATTGACGTTCAGTTTGATAACTGCAATATTAATAATAATGAGTACCTTTTGTACGTTCCTTGTCCCAGCTTCTGCCAACCTAGCAGTTTGAAAGCACATAAAAAATGCAAGTAGAAAAACAGGGGGGAAGGTATCAGTGTTCCGTGCTCCTTTGGCATTTAGTCATGCCAGCCATATGACCACGGAGACGTCTTCAGAAAGCGCTGGCTCTTTGGCTTTGAAACGGAAATGAGCACCGCCCCCTAGAGTCAGGAACACCTACAGTAGCATGTATGTGTGAGGGGAACCTTTGCCTTTTACCTTTGTATATTAAAGATGCCCACCTCCAGCTAGGAAGTTCTAACTCCACTATTTTGGAGTGTGCTTCATCAACCCAGGTGCTTCCAGCCATCAAAATCAATCAAGGAAGCCACCGCTCATCTTCTTTCAATGTGGTGTTATTAGACATGCTTTTAAAAATCCCCCCCCTTTTTTTCCCCCCTCTGAAAACCTCTAATTTTTGACAAACCATTATTGCAATCGACACAGAGCAATCAAGCTCGCAGATGGATTGGCTGGTATTGTGCGTACGTACACACATGTTCTCTCCAAAATTGACTGCAGATGCGAAAGCAGAGTCGCAAGTCTGCCAGGTCATCTTTCCTTTTGAAATGACATTTCTACCATTTTACAAAAACTGTTTGCAAACAGAATATCGGAATCAAAAGAGAGCTATTTTATCTATTCGGTGATGGAAAAGGTCACAGTGAGCAGCCCGCATCCTCCACTCAACAGAGACACTCATGCTTACAAGTAAACAGGTGGGCACACATTTCTCTGTGTTATGTGCTATCATGTTTTCTTGGTGTTCCTGTCACCTCATGCAGAAACTACATGAAAATGTAAGAAAATCAAACAGAAGATACTCAGAGGAATTCTTACATCTGGTTGTCTTGAGAAAACCTGCTTCTCTACCCAATTCTAATCCACAGAATACTTGTTCCTTATGCTGTAATTAAAAAAAGATCAAGAAAGTCCAGTTGCCTTCTTAAAAAGCACCTTTGGGACAACCATGACCTGGATGGCTGAGAATCTCTACAGACTTTTAGCTATACAATTTGGGATGAACACCCTTTGAATGGTATGGGAGTAGGAATAGATTTCCAGAGAAAAAAATTGCAGACTACAGGAATCAGGAGCACTATTCAGGTGACCCTGAGGACACAGATAAACCTCCAAGTGCTTCAACGACCCTCTAAAAGGATGAAAATCAGGGTCTGACAGGTTCTGGAGAACTGGTAGCAGAAATTTTGGGCAGTTTGGAGAACCGGTAGCAGAAATTTTGAGTAGTTTGAAGAACCGGTAAATACTACCTCTGGCTGGCCCCAGAGTGTGTTGGGAATGCAGATTTTGAATATCCTTCCCCCAGGAGTGGGGAGGAAATGGGGATTTTGCAGTATCCTTCCTCTGGAGTAGGGTGGGAATGGAAATTTTGCAGTATCTTTCCCCTGCCATGTCTACCAAGCCACGCCCACAGAACCGGTAGTAAAAAAACGTGGGTTTCACCACTGAAAAGCTGCCAGCTGTCTGCAAGGAATATAAATCCTTCCACTCCCCACCATCCTGTCAGAACTGAAGAAGCTTCTTGTATTAGAAGAGAAACATTTTCAAAAGAAAAACAAAACAAAGCAAGAAAGCCCAGTTACCGCCTGAAAAAGCACCTTTGGGACAACCATGACCTGGATGACTAAGAATCTCTACAGACTTTTTAAAAAGACCATTTTAAAAAATCAGTCTATCTCTATGAAGGACTAGCACAAACATGGCTTTCCAGACTGAATTCCATTTCCCTTGTATACCCAGAGGACAATGGGTGATGGGAGTTGTATTATATAGAGCCATAGAGAGCCAGTTTGGTTTAGGGATTAAGGCCTCGGGCTAGAAACCAAGAGACCATGAGTTCAACTCCTGTTATAGCCATGAAAACCAGCTGGGTGACTTTGGGCAAGTCCCTCTCTGTCTCAGCTTAACCTACCCCATAGGGTTGTTGTGGGGAAAATTAGAAGAGGAAGATGTGTTGTGTGGATATGTGTGCCACCGGAGTTATTTGTAAAATGGATATGTGTGCCACTGGAGTTATTTGTAAAAATAATAAAGGTGGGGGTATAAATAAATATCTACAGATCCAAACATCCCATTCCTATTGAAGATTATGAGATTTTCAAATGACACTGTCTTTTATTGAAAACAAAACTAGGCTTGGTAAAACCACTTACATAAGATGTTAGTACAGTACAGTATGTACTCAATAGATATGTAACAGTACCTATACTATACAAACCATGGTGCCACAGTGCTTAGAATGCAGTATTGCAGACTAATTCTGATGACTACCAACAGTTCGATTCTGACCATCTCAAGGTTGACTCAGCCTTCTATCCTTCCAAGATGGGTAAAATGAGGACCCGGATTGTTAGGGGCAATATGCTGACCCTGTCAAGGGCTGTAAAGCATTGTGAAGTGGTATATAAGTCTAAGTGCTACTGCTATACTGGCATATATGTATGCACACATATAGAGTATATAGAGTACAGACATCCTTGGTTAGGCAACCACATCTGTGCATTTTCCTTGTTCAAGTTATGGAAATAATTTATCATTGCTGCCTTCAGAATATTTTTTTTCCAACTTTCTAGTCTATCAATAGCCTAGAATTTCTGAATGCTTCCCATTCAGTACTAAGCACGGTGTGCTTAGTTTCTGGGATCAGCTGAACACAGCTAAGCACTGCCACCTGTCTGAGGCATTCATGCATATTTACACATATGGAATTAAATCTTTCATTTAATGCAATAAAGATTGGCCCAAAGATCATGCTTCTATCTTTTCGCCAAACCACGCTATGCGAGTGAAGATGAGAATTAGCTTTCAGAGAGAAACAGCACAGTAGCAGATCTGACCACTGCAAAAACAAGGGAATCGAGGGGCAGTGGGTCTCCTGCCCAAAAGAGGATAATCTATGATATTAGGTGAGAAAGAGGCTGTCTGCATGTTGATTTTATAAAAAAGGATTTCCTCTCAAAATGCAGATGTTGCTATGCACTGTAAAATTCTTTCGTTAGGACTCCTTGCTTTTCAGAACTTTGTGGATTCTTGTGAGCTTGCCTAATTGGATGCAGTCCTGCCTGCCAGGATAAAAATAATAAAATAGAATTAAAAAGCCATTGCATGAAATCATAAAAGAGGGACACTTTTACCCCACCTACCCTACTCTTGACTAAATGAACACATCTTTACTGTTGACTGAAGACCAGTAAAGAACTCCCTTTCGTGAACTCCCTTGAGAAGAGGTTCCTCTTTTCTGCTTAGAATTTGTTTGCCAAATTAAACAAGAGAAAAGATGGATGAACTTATCTCAAAGACTGGGAACATTAGGTACCTGCTTTCCCTCTCCTTCTCCCTCTCCCCCTCCCCCTCCCTCTCTCTCTCTCTCTCTCTCACACACACACACACACAATTCTACATGGTTTGCAATATTCAGACAGAGCAATCAAGGAACTGCATAGGGCTTGTCACAAGGTGCTGCCAACAAGAACAGACAAGGATTAAATCCTCCATTTCCAGTCAGGCTTGTTTCTTCCTCGTTTTGATCTCCACCAGGGTCATGTCAATGGATTTACCAAACAGCTGCTTACCCATGAAGGCCTTAGATTCCTGGCTGTCCTTGGATCAGTGATCAACCTCCCAGTGCCTCATTTGAGCGACCATTCCTTGTGGTCATAGAGCTAATTATAAATTGAAGGTTGCTGAAGGTAATATCAACAATCAAAAAACCCACAGTCTTAGCTGGTTTATTGATGGCTTCCTTTAATTTCCTGATATCTGAAGGCATCAGTAAGCCTGTGTTATTAGGGGTCTTGAAATAACAAAGGTCATTGCATGGGACTCTAAATTCTAAGGATTTCATGAACTCTTCAGTTTAGGAGACCCTGTTTGAATTTGTGGGACTCTATGAAAAGCGAATCCCGTTCTCTGGATTACAATCTAAGGAGGATGGCTGCCACAGGTTCATTTATCTGTAGAAAGCAAAACCAATCATGGTTACGTGTGCATGCAGCTTGATAACATAAACCTGTTGTTTCAAATCTACTGATAATTGAAACGGCTGCGGAAGGCCTTGAACAAAGAGAAATCAGATTTAATTGTTGGTAAACCTGCAGTAGGTCTTGAATATTTTGCAAACTGCTTTGCAAGTTTTTCAGACTTGACAGCTTTAGGATCTCAAGCTGCATAGATACGCAGACCTCAGCTTGCAGAATGGGAGTTGAAGCCTATGCATTTTAAAATTGCCACGTTTGAAAAACGCTGCTTTAGATGCTAAAATGCCTAATTTATTTGTGTTTTAAAATAAAGCAGATACATACGCTCAAGTATTTGAGCACTCAAATCCATACTTCTCAATAGAACAGAATAGAATTCTTTATTGGCCGAGTGCAATTGGACAGACAAGGAATTTGTCTCCAGTGCATAGACTCTTAGTGTACATACAAACAGCAAAGTGATAAATCATAGATCATAAATCATAATTCATAAGATACAACAAGGGACAGACCATAATATACCAACAAGAGGACGTAGTAGGAACAATGTGAAGGTGAGAAAGATGAAAAGATAGCAATACAGACTTCTACATAGGTAAATATCTTTAGGCATACGCCAGTGCTGTGGGCGTTAGCAGAGTGATGGCATGGGGGAAGAAATTATGTTTGTGTCTAGTTGTTTTGGCATGCAATGCCCTACAGCAGCATCCTGAGGGGAAAAGTTGAAACAATTTATGTCCAGGATGTGAGGGTGTGTAGATATTTTCTCAGCCCTCTTTCTGGTTTGTGCAGTTATACAGATCCTCAATGGAAGGCAGGCTGGTTATAGTTGTTTTTTCAGCAGGGCCAACTATTTGTTGAAGTCTGTACCTGTCCTGTTTGGTCACTGTGCCAAACCAGACAGTTATAGAGGTACAAATGGCAGGTCCTCTTAACTTGTGCCTACATAACATTTCTATCATTTCCCATCCCTATATCACAGCCTGCAGTTCCATAAATGTTCCAGGAGAAAGTGAACTGATGCCCTTAGACAGGGCTACTTCTCTCTCTCTCTCTCTCTCTCTCTCTCTCTCTCTCTCTCTCTCTCTCTCTCTCTCTCTCTCTCTCTCTCTCTCTCATATGGCTGCCCATCTCACTCTGGTGATGTACCATAAAACCAATAGTTAAAAACATTTTGCAAAAACCACTCAAAACAATGACACATAAATAAGATCATCAGGGGGAATGCATCAGATTACATATGATGCAGCCAATCTGTGGGCTCCTTGTTGCCAGGGAGTTTCCAGGGTTGTTTAAAAAAACAACAACAACAAAAAAAAAAAACCCAATTTTTTAGGGATTTCCAGAAAGTAACAATGGTGTGAGTAACTTAATTAAGGGGGGGGAGGTGTTTTTCTCCAGATGGCTATCTGGACACTCCCTCTGACATCATCATTTTAACACCAGGCCAAGAACCAATTTCCTTACTTTTTGTCTGCTTGAAGATATAGTTCTTTTCCCTGAGAGGCTCACATGCTGCTCTTTTAGACTCTGATGCTTCAAATGTTAGTTAATGGCTTGAAGCATTCTGTTTTGGAGGGAAACTGCCCTACAGTAGGAATCCACATAAGAAATAAATAAAAGACAGATGTGGGGAGAGTGGGAGAAGTCGAAGTGGCAGGAGTGACTGCTGTATAAAAGCCATCTGATGAGGTTTCTAAGCAGTGATGGGAGGACAAGGGAAGGATCAGGATACTTATAATTGGCAGTGCATTCTCAAATTCCAAGAAATGCCTGCTGATATCATACTGTCTCCTGAAGCACTTTCGCGTATCTGCTATTTATTTGGCTAATGAATGTGCTTTACTGGTATTTTAGGTGACTGCATTCAGGCAGGGAGGATGTCACCAGGTGGGGTTGAATAAGCTCAAGAAAAGCTAAAAACTCCAGGGATAGCAGGACCCAGAAGCCAGCTCTGCTGCTTACAAAGGCAATATAGGTAGTCCTTGACTCAAGGCCACAATTAAGCCCCAAATTTCTCTTGCTAAGCGAGTAACATTTGTTAAGTGTTTTGCCCCATTTTATAACCTTTCTTGCCACAGTGAAAGTTAAGGGAATAATTATATTGTGACGTTAGTAATACAGTTGTTAGGTGGCTTCCCCATTGACGTCTTAGCCACTGAGGGATGCGGTGGCTCAGTGGCTAAGACGCTGAGCTTGTCCATCGAAAGATCGGCAGTTCAGCAGTTCGAATCCCTAGTGCCGCATAACGGGGTGAATTCCCATTACTTGTCCCAGATTCTGTCAACCTAGCAGTTTGAAAGACATAAAAGATACAAATAAAAAAATAGGGACCATTTTGGTGGGAAGGTAACAGCGTTCTGTGCGCCCTCGGCATTTAGTCATGCCGGCCACATGACCACGGAGACATCTTCAGACAGTGCTTAGAAACGGAGATGAGCACTGCCCCCTAGAGCCAGAAACAATTAGCACGCGTGTGTGAAGGAATCTTTACCTTTACCTTACCACTGATGCTGCTTCTGAGAAGGACACAAAAGGGGATCACATGACTCCGGGATACCACAACCGTCATAAATATAAGCCAGTTGCCAAGCATCTGAATTTTGTTCACATGACCATGGGGATTCTGTGACAGTCGTAAGGGTGAAAAATGTTCATGTCACTTTTTTCAGTGCCGTTCTAACTTCGAGCGGTCACTAAATGAATGGTTTTAAGCCGAGGACTTCCTGTATCATTGTTAGCATCTGTGATATTTTTCAGCCCTTTGGATGGGGGTGGGGGTTGGTGTTGGACTTCTGCTATCTTCATGCTTCTGTTCTTTTCATGGTCCATTCCTTTCTCTTTAAAAAAGTTTTCAAATTCTATATTTCGTTGGCATATGGGCCAGATGTTTTCACAGCTCTGCATCTGCTCCGGTTATTTACTGAACTGCCAATGTTTTGGGATGGATGGTGGGGATGTGTGGAATTGAGAGGAAGAATAAAAGAGAAGCTCGGTCTCTTGCTATGAAAGCACTTTTAAAAACAACAACCTCAACAATTCCTCTCTGGTAAAAAGCTGAATCTCAAGCCACATTTCTCCCTTCCTCTTCCATAGTGTGAACCCCACACATAGCCAAAGAACCACCAGAAGTGTTGCATTGCTTTGGAACATCTCAGTGTTAATTGAAACCAGGGGCAGATTTCTCTTTTTCTTTAAAACAAATCTGAGAGTCAGGCAAAGCAAACCTCAGTCAAATATTTGACAGAAGTTCACAGCGCCGCTCAGCACTTTACTCAGTTCAGTTTAAATAATTAGAGACTCATTGGCACCCCGAACTCCTGGGCTACTTAAAAGAAAGAATGGGAATAATATATTTAACTAATTTGTGTAGTGTTTCCTCGTAAACCACATGCTATAAAACTCATTTTGAAAAATCTATTTCTTTACAGCTCTGATTTGATGCACAGCAAAAACACTCTGGAGTGGGGGGAAAGACGCCTTGCTGGTCCCTTTTACGCTGATTTACATTTCTATACAATTGTTATTAATTACAAGGACTATTATATTAAAGACCTAATGTACTATAGTTGTTCCGGCAACCTCAAGATGGTGAGGATTTAGGCCACCCTCAGCTATGGAAATTTACAGAGTCACTTTAGGCCAACTCTGTCTCTCAGCCCAATGTGCTTGATAGGATTGTTGTAAAATTTTTCAGAGTTATTTATATTGGATTTAGATCCTGCTTTGTTTTGTACAACCCAAGATGGGGGTAAATCATAGTCCCATTTTAACAATAACCGAAAAAAATAGACAAAGCTTCAATAGCACCATCGTAGTCACCATCTTCACTTTTTTTGGCTACATCTTATGGACATCCTTGTGCCTACCACTGATGTACCTCCCCCAAAGAAAGATGGCCCTTCCCAGTAAAAATTGTTCCCACCCAAACCTAGGTGGTAGGAAATGTCATAAAAAATTACTAGCTCTCATCTTTCTTACTTAAATTTTTTTTGGCCCTGTGTTTTCTCAGAATAAAATATATTATGGTATGGTATGGTATGGTATGGTATGGTTTGCACTGTACTGTACTGTACTGTACTGTATTCTACTCTACTCTACTCTACTCTACTCTACTCTACTCTACTCTACTCTACTATCACTGGTGGGTTGCTATCAGTTCGGGCAAACCGGTAGCGTCACCTGCCAAGATGGCATCAAATACGCTCTGCCCATGCGCAGAAGCAAACTTGTAGCAAAGGTAAGTGAAACTCACTCCTGTATACTGTGCTGTGCTGTGCCGTGTTTCCCCAAAAATAAGACTCTGTCTTATATCTTTTGAACCTTGAAATAAGTGCTTGGCCTTATTTTTTGGGGAGGTCATATTATGGGGCTCATGGAGCAAGACAGGGCTCGATGTCTTACCTGATTTCCACCTCTGTCTCCCTAACCGTTATTTGAGGAAATGGTTGGCTGCGCATGCACTTAAATATTTTCGGGGAGGGTTTATTTTGGGAGAGGGCTTATTTTAGTGCATGCGCTTAAAGCCCGACTGGGCTTATTATCTGGGGAGGTTTTATTTTCAGTGAAACAGGGTACTATACTATACCATACCATACCATACCATACCATACCATACCATACCATACCATACCATACTTATTATAGTATATATTATAAATAGATGAATAGATAAAGGTACCAAGCTAGGCTTCTTAGTATACAAAAATTATTTAAATTGTTGCTTACTCTTTTTTTCTCAAAAAACAAACTATTCTTATTACTGATTTTTTACATTATACTTTTTTCCCTAAAGAAAAGCTTCATCGCAAATATTAAGTTCTTAATAGCAGAATCAAAAAGCTGGAGTTATTTTTATCAAATAAATTAATCAAAAGCTAAACCAAGAACTTGATGATCAAGGTAGGTAGGTAGGTAGGTAGGTAAGTAGGTAGGAAGGAAGGAAGGAAGGAAGAAAGGAAGGAAGGAAGGAAAAGTTAGGTTGAAGTGTTTTTAAAGAATTGCCTTTTTGGTGCTCTTTGATAGTTGATTGTAGTTTTTTTGTCTGGTCCATTTCTGTGGTGTTCAAGGGTTGGCTAAGTGCCAGTGTGACAATCAATAACTCCTGAGCCCCTCTCCTCTGTTGGAGATTATTCCCTGGGCTCCTTTGTTTTACTGGTGGGTGGGTGGGTGGGGGCAGGCAGGAAAGGGGGGCAATTTCTAAACTGAAACAGGATGTCCTGCTGGTGTCTCAGACTCTGAAAGGCTCCGTTTCACTGGCTGCGTTGGCGACGCAAGATGGCTTAAGTTAATCCAGGAGGATTTAGGCGGCTGCAGGACTTCTCTGAGCCCACTTTCTTTTTGACTCAGAAAAACCTCAGAGGGACTTGCCGCTGGAGCTGGCAGCATTGTAGAGGGGGCTCTTTCAAAGGCCCAGGAAGTCAAAGAGAAAGGATCATGTTTTAACATGTTATCAATTTTGGATAGCCCTTACAAAGGAAAGAGTAGCAGTAGAAATGTAAACTTCACACACATTCACACACTTAATCCATCGGATCAGGAAGCCCAAGAAACTGCATTACCTATTTCGGTCATGGTTGGTTGAGGCAGCTGGCCACAAAGCAAAGTTTCAGGCAATCATGTAAGCAGAACTGCCAGGAGTCTTCTCTGATTTTTATCTAGTGCTTGACCACACAGGAGGCAAGCGATATGGATCAGCATGCTTTAAATACAGTGTATAATATACTCTGAAGACTTTTGTGATCCGCAAAATGGTCAGAGAGATAGACAAATCACAGAGCCTGATGAATAATAATTCCTATTTTGGGATTTATACCGGACAGCCTATTCTTTATTTTGGAAAGGTTTTCACGACACTTTGCAAGCTTTTATAGATTGACTCACACAAATGAGTTAAATTATTAGAGGCTTTTATGCAGTGGTGAAATGTAAAATTTGTTACTACCGATTCTGTGGGCATGGCTTGGTGGTGGGGGGTTAATATGACTGAGTGTGCGTGGCCAACTTTTTTTTTACTTTTAAAACCATTTTTTCTACAACCTCTTTGGCTGAAGACGTTGTAAAAAAATGTTTTTAAAGCCTCTGACGATCCCAGCTGACTTGCCTGATTGGCAGAGGATTTCTTTTTTTTTTTTAAAGCTTCTGATGATCCCAGCTGAGCCACGCGATCATCAGAGGCTTTTTTTTTTTACTTTTAAAAACATTTTTTCGGCCGAACAGGTTGTAGAAAAAATGCTTTTAAATTTTTTTTAAAAGCCTCTGATGATTGTGTGGCTCAGCTGGGCAATGGGGCGGGGGCGGGGGCGGGGATTTTTGCTACCGGTTCTCCGAACCACCCGCCTCCATCGCTGCCAGATCGGGTGATCCGGTCCAAACCGGGAGCATTTCACCCTTGCTTTTATGCATAAAAAAGTATGTTAGTATTTGTGAGTGAACATGGATGGGCTTTTCACACCTGCTCCGAATTTGCTCAGTTCTCTTTTGCTTTTTTTCCCAAATCTTTCAAAATGTTCTGTGTGAGGGCATGGAACTGATGGTTGTTCTTTTTTTAACCCTCCCCAATATAACAATGCTCAGATGAGAATCACAATTTAACCTTTGCTAAGGGAGGGAAGCAGCTGTTAGTGCAAAACCCAGTTTGGGGAGTAATCACAAGGGGTAGATGTGATAGAACCATAACAAGGCAGGATGAACAAAAGCTCATATTTTGACATGTTCTGATCGTGTCCCTATATTTAAACGAAAGAGTTCAGCTTTTTAAGGATAGGACTGTATTCCCATTAAGTAGAGCAAGCTTGCAGTCCCCACGGCTCAATGCTGCTGGCTTTGCTTAGAGAAACTGTGTTGAGGAAAGTGTTTTCACAATTAAATCTAGAGCACCAGCTGTATCTGCTTCTGAACCAATCAGATTTGATAAGGATTTTCTATGCCTTAATTGCATCCTTGGCAGTGGTGAAATATAAAATTTGTTGCTACTGGTTCTGTGGGCATGGATTGGTGGATGTGGCTTGGTGGGGGGAGGGGGTCATGTGACTGGGTGGGCATGGCCAACTTTATTTTCTACTTTTTTAAAGCATTTTTTTACTACCAGTTCCGGCGAATAGGTAGTAAAAAAGGCTTTAAAAAAGTTTTTAAAAAGTTCCGGTGATCGGGCGGCACAGCTGTGCTGCCCAATCATGATAACCTTTTTTTTTTAACCCTTTAAAAGTATTTTTTACTACAGAGTCGCTCGAACTGGTTGTTTTTATCACTACCGGTTTGCCTGACCAGAGAGAACTGGTAGCATTTCATCCCTGATCCTTGACCATTGCAATGGGCTCTTTGGTACCCTTGAAAAGTGTCTTTAATCTGTAGTATGTTCAAAACGTGGCGGCGAAGCTACAAATCTCAGTAAGCTTAGTACAAGGCTTTGGTTAGACCACACTTAGAATATTGCATCCTGTTACAGATGCGATGCTTTGCTTCACAGCAACACAGAAGCGCTTCTGATTGGCTGAGACTTGACAGCTCAGCCGGCGGGAGAATTAGGCCACTGTCATTGGCTGCTGCGTCTGACCGCCTCTATATAAATAGCGTCTGTTACTGAGAGCTGTGAGTTCGTTCAGTTTAGTGCCTGTTTGATGGATGTTAATAAACCGTTCCTGTTAACCGTTGCCTCAGTTTCCCAGCCTGTTCTTTCAAACTAGAACACATCCAGTTTTGGTCGCTACGATATAAAAAAGATGTTGAGACTCTAGAAAGAGTGCAGAGAAGAGCAACAAAGATGATTACTGGACTGAAGGCTAAAAGACACAAAAAACAGTTGCAAGAATTGGGTATGTCTAATTTAATGAAGAGAAGGACGAGGGATGACATAATAGCAGTCTTCCAATATCTAAAGGGCTGCCACAAAGAAGAGGGGTCAAGCTATTCTCCAAAGCACCTGAGAGCAGGACAAGAAGCAATGGATGGAAACTAATCAAAGAGAGAAGCAACCTAGAAATAAGGAGACATTTCCTAACAGAACAATTGTTCAGTGGAACAACTTGCCTCCAGAAGTTGTAGGTGCTCCAACATTGGAGGTTTTTAAGAAGAGATTGAACAACCCATTTGTCTGAAATGGTATAGTTTTTCCTGCTTGAGCAGGGAGTTGGACTAAACTAGACAAGGTCTCTTCCAACTCTGTTATTCTGATTTTCATACCAATACAAGCTCGGACATCCTGAAGGAGCTACTTTCTGCCCACTTTTTATGGTAACAATATTGGTCTTTGCAGCCTGAAATATTAAGAACCAGACTAAATGATCTCTTTTCCTGTTTGAAGTATGGTTGCTAAGATTGGCAGGAAAATCACCAGGATTCTCTTAGGCTTTGAGTTATTGATAATAGTAATTTGCATTTTCAATTTTCTATACTCTGGTGTTGTTTTTAAATTAACTGTCTTGTGTGTTCACTGGAGTAGGAAAATAGGACCTAAATCAAATATAGGCATTCCCCTAGCATAGTAAAGTTATACTTTATTATAGTCTTAGACCAGAAAAAAACAGAAAATAAGGTTACAAACATTATTAGATGCTGTGAAAGTATGTTAACATTGACAAGGTAACAGAACGTCACATCAGATTCCTAGACAATATAATTCACTACCTGCTTCACACGTGTGTGTGTTTGTGTGATCGGGCCCCTACTGAAAGTCGGGGCCCGATGATGACGTTAGAGAGCTTGTCGAAATGTTGGTTAAGATTTTAGCCAGAATTTCAAAAGGTTTTCGCAGGTGTTTGTATGTAGGTCTTTGATTATTCGGGTCTTCTCCCGCGTAAAATTGGAAGTGTCTTGGCGATGTTTCAACGAAGTCTCATTCGTCATCTTCAGGCTGGTGTTCTTGGCTTCGTGCTTCCAGGAGCAATGTGTGACAATGTGTTGTTGCTCCTGGAAGCACGAAGCCGAGAACACCAGCCTGAAGATGACGAATGAGACTTCGTCGAAACGTCGCCAAGACACTTCCAATTTTACGCGGGAGAAGACCCAAATAACCAAAGATAGATAGATAGATAGATAGATAGATAGATAGATAGATAGATATGCAATATATATAATTTGTTTCATCATGTGAATGAAATCATTGGATTCAATACATGTCTTTGAGAAGTGGAAATAAAAATTAATTTAAGATAAGACAAAACCAAGAACATTTTAAGAAAGGGAGAAAGAAGCATACGCAGCCTGAAATCAATATATATAAATGTACAGTATGTGTATATATGTAATCTCAAGGAGAATCAATATCTATTTTTCATAAAATGATATTTGCACAGACAAGAACAATCTGTTAGGAAAGATGTGACTAATAAGTAGGAACAATTTTTTAAAAGAAATACTACAATGAAGGACAGATTCAAAACGTACTTGGGTTTTCCAGTTTTTCAAATAATGAACCAGAGTCTAACTATAAAACCTGAATCAGCAGCCTATGAATTGGGAAACTAAGCAGCCAGAGGATCCACAGTAGGAAAGATTGTTAGATGATTTAAATCCAGCTATAGAATAGGCTCCCTCAGAGTTGTCATTGATCCCTGCTCTTTCAGCATTAAGACATTTTGCAAATATGCATCTATTGGACTAAGCTTTTTAACCTTAATTCATGAATATTTATGGCATACTTTGTTGAGTAAAGAGAATGACAGAATAACAGAGTTGGAAGGGACCTTGGAGGTCTTCTAGTCTAACCCCCTGCTCAGGCAGGAAACCCCATATCATTTCAGACAGATGGTTGTTCAATCAGCTTCTTTAAAACTTCCAGTGTTGGAGCATTCACAACTTCTGGAGGCAAGTTGTTCCACAGATTAATTGTTCTAACTGTCAGGAAATTTCTCCTTAGGTCTAGGTTTCTTTCTCTCCTTGATTAGTTTCCATCCATTGCTTCTTGTCCTGACCTCAGGTGCTCTGGAAAATAGCTTGACTCTCTCATCTTTGTGGCAACCCCTGAGATATTGGAACACTATCTCAGTGGAAGGAACACTATCAGGAAGGAAGGAAGGAAGGAAGGAAGGAAGGAAGGAAGGAAGGAAGGAAGGAAGGAAGGAAGGAAGGGCCCTCCTGGGTGTTCTGTGACTGGCCATGAGTGCTACACATTTCCAACCATTTCAGAATATTCTGTCCAAGTTCCAAACAAGCTCACCAGGGCCAAGAGAGTTGCTTCTGACCCTTTTCTGTTCAGGCAGAATTGAAGTATGATGAGCTCTCGATAGCTTTGTGTGCTATAAGTGAAGTACTGAGTGCTTAAGTTGCCTACTTCAATGCTGATGTTTCAAAAAAGAAATGGATTTTTTTGTTCAACAAATTAGATAAGTTTCTAAAAAAGAACTACAGTTATTGGAAATAAAATATTAGGCCAGTTAAATTTTTAGTGTAATCCACTTGAGCTCTTGGGATCTGATTGTAATAGAAATATAGACAGCTATATCTGATGAATTTAGATTTTATTTTAATCTAGATTTTTTCCTATTTCTCATTTCTAGGCAGATTTATTTTATTTTATTTTATTTTTTTGTAATAAAAAAAGGTTTGTCTTTAGGGAAAAAAATTGCTTTGGCAGCAGGCCCAATTTATAAAACTAAAATTCCTCCCCCCAAAATGGTACTAAAAACCAGGGAAAGTTCGTAGCAGCATTTTCAAGGCAGAAAAATACAATTTACAAAATATTCAGCCTACGTGCATTACCAGAATGGAACTTCCAGACTTTACCTAAGGGATTAGGATACTGATTCAATAACTTTGGTAACTATTCCGTAGGAACAGCCTAAATGACAGGCAGATGAAAAACCTGAAATGAAATGCATTTTTCTCTCTCTTAATCAGATAAGACGCCTTTGATCCTTTGAAGCATGTGTCGAAACAACTGTTAATAGATCTCAGAAGATTACACAGTTACATTCCAAGATTATCAGCGTCTCTAAGCTGTGCCTAAGGATATATTAAACTGTGATGAAGAAAATGAATATTTTCTCTGCCCACTTAAATTTGTATTCTTTGACCCATTAGGCCTGGAGTCATGCCATATGGCTCAGATTATGCTCAAATGTTAAACTTATTTGCATATTTAACCCAAACTGGCTTATTCATGTCTTCATAGAGGGAAGCCCTCATTTGAATAATCTGTTTTGGATTCCCATTTCCTCCGGTGTCTCTACTTCATTTATGTTCTGATTATGTGAGATGATCAAAACTGACACAGAGAATCTGTTACCTCTGTTTTATAAATCTTTTTAATTTTTGCTCTGAAAGTCTCACACACAAAACCTTTACCTGAATGTTACACTCTTCTGTTTACCTAACAGTGTTGAAACTGTAATTTTAGGGAAGCTGAATCTATGAAACATATATTTTTATACTGAATTGTTATAAAGGAGAGAGAGAGTATATTTACTCTAATCCTTTGGCTACTCCCAACTCTTCTTGCCTGTCTATTTGGAGCATTGCTGTTATTTCTGTGATGGTTAAAACAGTAGCCAGCAGAGCTGGCAGCAGATTAGACAGTGAGGAGGTTGGGGAGGAACGTGGGCCAGTCCTGGAGTCTGGAGAAGGCTCGGACAAGGGCTCTGAGTCAGAGACAGAGAGGGAGTCAAGACCATTTGGTAGTTCTTTGTTGCCTCCGGAGTCTCTAGAGTCTGACATCAGTGAGACAGAAGAACAGCATGAGCCTGTTCCCAGTATGCACATATGCAGAGCTGCCAGGAGACAGGAACAACTAAGGAAACAGGGTCGACTTGGGAGTAAGGCTTGGAGTTGATTGGCCCCTCCCATAAGACATATAAGAGGAGCGAATGGAACATGAGCTTTTGCAGAAAGCAATTAGTTCATCTGGCTAATTCAAGAGTTGAAAATTCTGTTTGTGACTCTGTGCCAAGTTTGGCCTTGCCCTGCGCCTGAAAATTAGTTCTTTGGCAGCGTTCCACATGAGACAGGTGGATGTTGATAACCTTCCTCTGAAAAACTGTTTATCAAGCATTGCGGACTGTAAATGAAAGTAATTTGCAGCCGTATGAATTAAAGAGGTTTGCCAGAACTAAGTTTGTGCTGTTTACTTTCTAAGGAAGCCTAGGCCAGAACAAAAACATTTGTAAATACTTATATTCTGTTACACAGTAATATTATGTTGACAATAATCTGCTCTCTAGATTAGTTGTTTGCTTGCAAACATTTCATTACCCAGCTAGGTAACAAAGACCAGTTTGGTCTAGCAATTGAGGTATCAGGCTAGAAAGAGGAAGACCATGAGTTCTAGTCTCGCCTTAGTCATGAAAGCCAGCTGGGTGACCTTGGGTCAGTCGCTCTTTTTCAGTCCAGCCGACATCACAGGTGGTAAAACCATGTCCTCAGGGTCTTGCAAAAGAGTGTCAAAATGGGGGACAATCTGATCTCCAGAGAGATGATTTTCCACAGGGGGAGAGCCACCATGGAGAAGACCCTTCAGCTCTGACAGGATAGTGGGGAATGGAAGAGCTAAAGAAGCTATCTTCTTCAGAAGAATGGAAGAGCTATCCTGTCAGAGCTGAAGAAGCTTCTTGGATGAGAAGCAAAACACTTTCAAAAGTCCACTTGCCTCCTGAAAAAGCACCTTCAGGACAACCATGATGTGGATGACTGAGAATCTCTACAGACCCTTCTTCTTGGTCCCACTAGAAGGTTCTCCTTAAGAGAGAGGACTCCTAACATCCCCTGCTATGGTGGGCCAGGTAGTATGTCTGGGAAGAGATGGTCTTTCAAATAACCTCCTCCCAGGGTATGTAGGGTTTTTGAAGATGACAACCAACACTTTTAATTGGACCTGGAAGCAAATCAGAAGCCAATGTAGCTCCTGAAAGAGAGGTGAAACACAAGCAAACCTAGGCTTGCACAAAACCATGCAGACCACTGCCTTTGAGCCAGCTGAAGCTTCCATATACTTTTCAAGGGCAGCCCCTTTAGAGTGCATTGCAATAATAAAGACAGGAAGTTATTAAGGCATAGGAAACTCTGAGCAGGGACAGTTGGTCCATGAAAAGGAGTAACTGATGCAAAACTTCCTGCCCATGACTGCTACCCAGGGATGAGATTCAATTTTTTTTACTACTGGTTCTGTGGGTGTGGCTTGGTGGACATAGCATAGCTTGGTGGGCATGGCTTAGTAGGCATGGCAGGGGAAGGATACTATAATATCTCCATTCCCACCCCATTCCAGGGGAAGGTTACTGCAAAATCCCCATTTCCTCCCAATCAGCTGAGACTTGGGAGCCAGATAATAGATGGGGTCGGGGCCAGTCAGAGGTGATATGTACCAGTTCTCCGAACTACTCAAAATTTCCATTACCCGTTCTCCAGAACTGGTCAGAACCTGCTGAATACCACCTCTGCTGCTTCCTTTTCCTCGATCAGGAGTCATGAGTCCAGGAGAACTCCCAGATGGCCAGACATAGCAATCCTCCAAAGAACCCGGAAAGGACCAATGAACCCCAAACCCCAAGTCATTCCATCTTGCCAGGGTTCAGTTTCAGCCCATTGCTCCCCATCCAGCCCTTAACAGCCTCCAAGCACTGCGAGAGGGAGGTCGTGGCATTTAAGATATGCCTTACGATATGACTTAAAAAGAGCTATGAAAAATCTACCCTAAAATTGGGAGTAGTGTATAAAAACAAAGTTTAAATAATCAAACAACAAAAACATATAGTTTAGGATTTTATTTTTGGTACGGCCAAAATAAGGATGCCCGTATAAAGCTAACATGCAGGATGTGAGGGAAACTCTGTTAAATTCCGTTTTAGTGATGATGTTCAAAACACTAACAAGTTGAATGTCAGTATTTGTGGGAGTATCTCTTTCTGAATACACTTTTCCAGATTTTAAAATCTTATGAAGGTGTTTTTCTCTACAACCAATCACTGGGAGTATATCATTCTACAGAGGTGTAAAATCTACAGTTCTGTAGAAGCACCCTGCTGAAAACTGGCTCCATTACTGATTTTTCTTTTAGCACCATCTGAACACCTCCCTATTAATCCACATTTTGGAATCTCAATAAAAGTTCTACCTGGATAATGCTTTTTTTTTTAGCCACATTTTCTATGTCTTATCACCTTATGGCTTGCATCCCATCCTGATATCTGCTGCTTAAAACAGTTTAATAGGTAAACCAGATTCTGTCAAGGTAGCATTTTCTCCCATTGCTGTGATCATATATTTCAGCAGCTCCATGTGCCTCCTCCATATGGTTAATAAATAAGTGTCAGCTGCTGGAAATTTAACCCAACCTACATAATTTTTTTATTTTTAGAGGTGCTATGGAAGCTCTCTTTTTTCTTCTTGACAGGAAACCCCACAAGACGTTATCTAGTCAGTCTGGTCCACTTCTTGTAAATAGGCTACTTATTTCTTTAAGAGTTAGAAGTGAAGGAGAATACCGATCCCAGGGTCTTTCATTACCTGTGAGTGGGAACTGGCTGCCTGCACTCACACCTGTCTGCTTAGCCTTGGCAAAACATAGAAGGCTGCTCACTTAGAAGCAGCAGTGGGTTTCACATATTCTTACTACCGGTTCGTCACATGTGCACTCGCTTTGCATATGCCTTCCATACATGTGTCTAGCCTTCTGTGCATGTGCTTTGCTCGTGTGCATGCCTTCTGTGCATGCATCCAGGCTCGAAAACATGGCTAAATAGGACTGCATTACACCGAGGTGGGGGGGGGCAGCGGTGGCAGCAGAGGGGTGCTCACCCGCCACCCGCCATCTGCCACCCGCAGTTGGGCCCACCCGTAGACACCACTCGGGTTCGCCTGAACCAGTACGAACTGGCTGAATACCCCCTCTGCTTAGAAGGGCAAAAAAATAGAGACATGTCTCCACCAGAAAGTCGGTAGATGCCAACCACAAAGGATTAAGCACTAAACAGAAGACCAGAGACCCATCCACAACCAGAGAGATGAGCAGAAGAAAAGGAAATCCACCTAATCTTGTGGGTCTTGTCAGTGTCACCCACAACTGTACAGCGTGCCTCTAGCTGCTCTGGAAACAATTGTTGCCTCACTAAACAGGTGTTGATTGAAAACAGTCTAAATATCTCCAAGAAACAGCAGCTTTGCTTAGGTAAAACCACCAACCTACCTCATTACTTGTTCAAAAACTTAACAATGAAGCTTGCTCACAAGAGGGAGCAAAATCAAGCAAGGTTATATTCTCTATTTTCCAAGAATTTTTGCTAAAGGGCCACATTTTGTTCTCATGATTAAGATACAGTACATAATTAGAAAGTTGTATGCCAGTTTCTTGTGCGTAAAATAAAACTCAGGGTCAATGCATCTTCCATCACAAACATACAGAAAGACATCACCCCCACCCCCAATGCAAATTTGCTAGAAAATCATTTTCCACTCTGGCTTGTATTTCCTGGCCCTTGTAGCTTTCTCACAACTGACTTCTCGCCCTACCCTTAAGTAGCATTTTGTTAGACTGGATTTATTACTCTTTGATTCCAACAAAGAGATCTGTTTCCTCCTTACTACAAAATAAAATTCTCACATCAGGATGACAGCCACAGCTGTATGGAAATTTCAAACATCTGATACTTTGATTCTGAAATTTCCATTGTAGAGTTCGTTAATGAGTTTCACTGCTTTGAATGCATGATATAAATTCCATTGCTAAGTTGATAGGGGACAGACTCCAGATGGTCTGTGAAATGTCTTTTGAGATCCCCATTTTTAGTACAGTTACTTAAATTCTGTTTAAGGCAGTTCAAATGAGTTTCCTTTGAAATGGCTTTAGCTCCTCTTGGTATTTATATGAATGCAGCATGAACACTGCTTCTCATCACAGTTTGATGGGCTGCCTGCATAAATGCAGATGAAAATGCAAAGCGATTTTCTATGCCATCTCTGCAGTGAAATGAATCCTCTTTTTCAATGGAAAAAGAATTCTGAACTGTAAACCTCTGATATTGAGGCAATTATTCGGATCTAAAATGGGTAGCACTTTAATTTTTCCAGGATTTACTTCTGGAGATGAAACAGAAAGATGCCACCATTCTACAATCCTCTCACTCTCTTCTGAAAGTAGGTAGGTAGGTAGGTAGGTAGGTAGGTAGGTAGGTAGGTAGATAGATATATAAAGAGAGAGAGAGTTGATAGATGATAGATGATAGATAGCTAGATGAGATGGAGAGAAATGATAGAGATAGATGATAGATAGCTAGATGAGAGAGAGAGAAATGATAGATAGATACATAGATAGATAGATGAGAGAGAGAGAGAGAGAAATGATAGATAGATAGATAGATAGAGAGAGAGAGAGAGAGAGATGAAACCGCCTTCTTGAGAAGAGATGGCAAAGCAATTCATCAATATTGGTTGACTATAGAAAGAAATGGAAAATTACAGGGAGTAATGAGTAGAGGAATTACACGCCAGCACCCACCCAGCCAATCCCCTCTACGGGTAGTCCTTAACTTACAACATTTCATTTAGTGACTGTTCAAAGTTACAACACTGAAAAAATTGACTTATGACCATTTTCACACTTACGACCATCACAGCATCCCCATGATCATGTGATCAAAATTCAGAGGCTTGGCAACTGACTCATATTGATGACAGTTGCAGTGTCCCGGGGTCAAATGATCTCCTTTTGTGACCTTCTGACAAGCAAAGTCAACGGGGGAAGCCACAATCACTTAACAACAGTATCACTAACCTAACAACTGCAATGATTCATTCAACAATGGTGGGAAGAAAGATCATAAAATGGGGCAAAATTCATTTAACAAATGTCTCACTTAAAAACAGAAATTTTGGGCTCAATTGTGGTCTGTATTTGTAATTTTTTAGAAGTAATAAATTATTAGTTTAATATTGATTGAGTCAGGGATGCGGTGGCTCGGGTTAAGACGCTGAGCTTGTCGATCAAAAGGTTGGCACTTCAGCAGTTCGAATCCCTAGTGCCATGTAATGGGGTGAGCTCCCGTTACTTGTCCCAGCTTCTGTCAACCTAGCAGTTCAAAAGCATGTAAAAAATGCAGGTAGAAAAATAGGGACCACCTTTGGTGGGAAAGTAACAGCGTTCTGTGTGCCTTTGTCATTTAGTCATGCCGACCACGGAGACGTCTTCGGACAGTGATGGCTCTTCGGCTTTGAAACGGAGTTGAGCACCGCCCCCTAGAGTTGGGAACGACTAGCACATATGTGCGAGGGGAACCTTTATCTTTATCTTATTGATTGAGTCCTTCTTTCATATATTCAAAGCTTCCAAATTCCAGAGGCCAGGAAGGTATTGGATGACAAATAGGTATAGAGCAATAGTTTCAGCTGCATATATTGTTATGAAGCTATTTTAGATACAGTAACTTAGATATCTCTTGTAAAATTTCAGAAGTTTTTGAAGTATTTTATTACTTGATTGCTGATTAAGTAAACTGATCTTTTTCAGTCCATATCCACCCCACCCGCCCCCAAATGTAGCAATAGAAATGTCACTTAGACTTATATACTGCTCCATAGTGCTTTACAGCCCTTTCTAAGCAGTTTACTGAGTCAGCCTATTGCCCCTAACAATCTGGGTCCTCATTTTATCACCCTCAGAAGGATGGAAGGCTGAGTCAACCTTGAGCCCATCAGGATCAAAATTGATTTCATTTCTTGTATTAATTTTACTGTTTGGTTTTGAATCTGCTGCATTCAAAAGTACAAATTTGGTAGCAAGTTTTGACAATTTTTGCTGCCACCCTGTAAGCTTTGATAGACTGCTTCAGTTCTGGCATCAAATCTTGTACATTTCTTTTCTACATAAAGTGTCATTACTCAAGTGCTTTGAAACTCATTGAATTGGATACCCAACTGATTTTGATGTGAAAATTTTTTTCTTGATACTCATTGTTTGTTTGGCGCTCAATGCAAAAGCTAGAACATTTTTTCCTAATGGGAAAAATGTGTTCAATATTCATCATTTTTGGTACTCATCGAACCTCCTGGAACCAATTAACAATGAGTACTGAGGTAGCATTGTATTGATATATGAGTTTGTCCATTTTTAAGTGTCAGGGGATTTCTAATTAAATGAAGACTGGGATGTACTAATGAAGCAGGCAGGCAAAATGAGGAAAATGTTCATCCTTGGGAATGAAGTGATGGGTCCATCAAATCTCACTTTTCATTCAGACATCTGGAAACATTGATCTGATCTCCTGCTGGTTCTGCACTGAGTATCCAACCGAGCACTACTCTTAGCTATTCCTTTTGGCAAGTTTTCCTATGCTACCTTTCATTTTTTACATGCAACAGAAAAATTATTAGCTGTGGTAACTGGGAATGAGCCAAAGAGTCAACATTTAGATCAGAGGTGTCCAAGCCATGGCTGACTAGAGAATTCTGGGAGTTGAAGTCCTCAAGACTTAAAGTTGCCAAGATTGGACACCCTTCATTTAGATAGAACTCTATTATCAGCTGGAAATTCCCTCTCTGACTTGGTTGCAGCAATATAGATTGAGCAGGCCTGTTGCCTCAAATCTTTCAGACTGGGTTTTCTTACTATCCCTTCAGTTCACCTTAAATTTATAGTCATCCAATGTAAAAGGGGGGCTTATACGAATGTTCTTTACCAAATAAGCAAATAAAATGTTTCCAATGTTGGCGTTTTCTTCAAAAAAGACAAAGAGTTAATTAAAATTTAAAAATATGCTTAGAATATTAACACAATACTCTTGTCAGTTTGAAATAGCCCAACCACCCGTGTTTTATAAACACATTTTTAGGTTGTTCTGTAATAGGAGGTGCCGACGGCTTAAGATGACCCCTAAGGCAGCAACAAATGGTAACACTCAACATTTGTCCAGCTTGTTTGCTACACTATACAGGACAGATGCTGGCTGAAGGGCTTCATCTAAGAGAGATCTAAAAGGTATCAGCATATGTTTTCAAAACAGAGCCTGGTGTAGAATTTACAATATTCACCTTGTGGTCCAATTTATGAAATATAGGTAATCCTCAACTTACAACCAGTGGTGGGTTGCTCCCGGTTCTGTCTGGTTCTATAGAACTGGTAGTAAAACTGGCAGGAGGCTCCGCCCACCTGGCACAACATCATTGGTGAACTGCGCATGCGCAAAATCTTCTGCCCATGTGCAGAAGAGCGTGTGCGATCCTGCTGTGAACTAGTAGTAAAGATAAGTGGAACCCACCCCTGCTAACAAATATTTAATGAGCGTTCAGACAATGGCACTGAAAAAAAATGAAAATTATGACCAGTTGTCACACTTATGACTGTTGCTGCATCCTTACAATCACGTGATCAAACTTTGGGTGTTTGGCAACTGGAATGTATTTAAGATGGTTGCAATATCCCAGGATCCTGGAATTGTCACTTGCAACCTTTTTATGGAGCTTCTGACAAGCAAAGTCAATAAAGGGAAGCTGGATTCACTTAGCAACTGCCTAATTCACTTAACAACTTCAGCGGTTTGCTTAACAGCAAAAAGGCCGTAAAACGGAGAACAGCTCACTTTACAACTTAACAAGTGAAATTTTAGGGTCAATTTGGTTGTAAGTTGAGGTAACTGTAACTATATTCATGTGTTTCATTTTAGAAAGCGAGGGCCTGTTTTTTTTTTATTCACACTAAAGTAAATGATATGGATCACCTCATCAAGTCTCACAGGCTGTTTCAGAAAACCCTTTACTTATTTTTAGAATAGAATAGAATTCTTTATTGGCCAAGTGTGATTGGACACACAAGGTATTTGTCTTGGTGCATACGTTCTCAGTGTACATAAAAGAAAAGATACATTCATCAAGAATCATGAGGTACAACACTTAATGATAGTCATAGGGAACAAATAAGCAATCAAATCATATTAGGAAACAGTCAATATAAATTGTAAGGATACCGCAACAAGGTTACAGTCATACAAGTGGGAAGAGATGGGTAATAGAAAGAGTGATGGAGTTCGGGAAAAAACTGTTCTTGTGTCTAGTTCTGGTGTGCAGTCTTCTATAGCGTTGTTTTGAGGGTAGGAGTTAACACTGTTTATTTCCAGGATGCGAGGGGTCTGTAAATATTTTTGCAGCCCTCTTTTTGACTCGTGCAGTATACATTCACTTATTTCTCCAGTTCTAATGTCAGGTTTGTAAACACTGGCTTTAATTCTAGTTCATGCCTTGCAAAGCTTTTCCTTCACATCAGCCACCAAGTTTTCTGAAGTGTTGAAGGCCAGGGATGGGCAGAGTCCAGTACTCAATTAAACATGTATTCTAAATAATTCCTAACTAGGAGAAATTTTATGAAGAACAGAAACATCCACTCTCAGCTTTAGCTCTGTCTCCCTGTGATGTTATATATATACACAATTATTATACACTCTCAGTTATAGTATGGTTAAACCTAGCATGATGTACTATTCTAGACTATAAGGTTATAATAGATTTTTTAAAAATAAATTTTATTAATTTTCTATTAATTACATTTCTTGGTGCTTAATAAACATAGTGAATTACCTAGAACAGTGATGGCTAACCTTTTTGCCATTGCGTGCCAAAAGTGGGGGGAGTGCGGTGGGGGTCACACGCATGCGTGCCCACATCCATAATTCTATGTGCCCCGCCCCCCTGTACTCCCCCCACTTTTGGCACATGATGGCACGGTGGCCTGGTAGGCCCGTTTTTTGCTCTCCCCAGGGAGGGCAAAAATGACCTTCCCCACCTACCCCAGAGGCCCTCTGGAGGCCGGAAACAGTGTGTTTCCTGGCTTCTCGTGGGCCCAGAAGGCCCGAAAATCAGCTGGCTGGCGCACACATGCGTGCTGGAGCTGAGCTTGCATGCCCACCGATATGGCTTCACGTGCCACCTGTGGCACCCATGCCATAGGTTCGCCATCACGGACCTAGAAAGTAAGATTCCATTCTTACTTTCCACCTCTTTTTTCCAACCACGGATAAAATAAGTTTCATGTTTGATAATATTCTGTGTCTTCTTTCCATCTTCTTAATTATCTCTTCATCTTGCGGTGTTTCTTCATCTTTCCAATATTGTGCGAAGATAATCCTCACTGCTATTAAGATATGTAATACTAAATACATACTTTTCTTCAAATTCTTCAAATTTTTCTGATATCATTCCTAATAAAAACAGTTCAAGTTTAAAATCTACATGTTTCTCTGTTATCTTTTCTAGCCATCTATGTATTTTTGCTCCCCAATTTTTTGTTTTAGCACAAGTCCACCACATATGATAAAATGTGCCCGTCTTTTGATTACATTTCCAACATTTGCTAGATATATTTTTAAACATTTTAGCTAACCTAGCAGGTGATAAATGCCTTCTATAAAACATTATAGTTCATAATAGGTTATAATAGTTAAGGAGTGCCTTAATACCACTTTGTACCCATGGTCTGTTCGGCCTTCTGGGTAGTTCTCATTTAGCAATTGCCTCATTTAGTGACTATTTGCAGTTACGATGGTGATGAAAAAATTTTATGAGCAGTCCTTGTATTTACCAGCTTCCCAGGTCTGAAAAGCACACACACACAAAAGCTGTAGTAAGATCATAAGCAGGTTCACTTAGTGACCGCTTATTATTTATTTATTTATTAATTCAATTTGTATGCAACCCCTCTCCGAAGACTCGAGGTGGCTCACAATACATTTAAAATCATTATAAAAAACATTTAAGAATTAAAAACATTAAAAACATTAATTCACACTATTCATGGCCGGATCTCGCCAGATCGCAACAGCGAGATCAATGGCCCTAGGCCTGCCGGAAAAGCAAGGTCTTCACCGCTTTTCGGAAGGCCAATAGGGTGGGATGGTTCGGACCTCAGGAGGTAACTGGTTTCAGAGAGCTGGGGCAAGCCACAGAGAAAGCCCTCACCCGCGGGCCCACCAGCTGGCATTGTTTAGCTGACGGGACCTGATGGGCTTTGCTTAATAACCAATTTGCTTTCGCTAAAGAAGGATTGACGGGTGCTTGGTGCTCTCTGAGCTTGCTTGTTTTCTTGCAGACATTATCTTAACTAACTATAAGAACTAACTGAGAGGGCACCAAGGACCCCTCATTTCAACCATGAGCTACAAATATTCTCTTTTAAAGAAGGACTATCTGTTCTTATTTTAATAGCGGTACATGTCCTTTTTAATAGCGCTGTGTGCTATTTGAATCTGAACTAGGATTATCGTAATATTAACTTCCCTTATGGCAGGGCTGTCAAACTCACAGCCTGTGGGCCGGATGTATCACGCTTGGCCATGCCCACTCTTGGTTTAGTGAAGGGTGGGAAAGTCCCAATATGTCACGTGACACTACCGTGACAACAAAAGTTTGACACTCCTGTTTTATGGACTTTGAATCTAAAATAACAGGGAAAAAGCAGATAGGTAGTAAATGAAGAAAGTCCAAAAACCATGGCTGATTGTGGCTTATGTTATTTGGGATGACAGGAATGGTTTGTTTTTTTTAAAAAAAATACTTCTTGTCCTGGGACATTTCCATATTTGAAACATAAACGTATCATTTCAGATTGCAAATATGTTTCTGTCACTTTTTGATAAGATCTGAGCTGCAAGTGTTTTGTAATACGAATCCCACTAACAGACAGTCTTTTCATTTTACAAGCCATTTATGTCCTAGATCTTTTATGACTGTTTTGATTTCAGAACAATTGTCTTATAAGAAACAGGCAAAATTTCAAGTTGGTTATTCTTTTACGATGGAAAGACTGTGTCATCCTGCATTTACTATCTTGGGTGGAAGATATGTGCTCTCTTTCTGCTTATACAATTTGACTCTGTATCGGTGTAATGGAAAAAGTGACCAGCTTCATTCTGCGTGGCCATTGATTATTGCTGTATTTAAAATGTAGCTAATGTTTCTTTTATTTAAGAATAGTTATATTTTTTGTATTTTTTTTTTGTATTCCTTTCTCTTATTTTTTTTTCTATGTGTGAAATGTTGAAATCCATCTGAATTAAATAAAAACTACCGTACTTCTAAATATTTATTTCACTCTTACAAATTTTTTTTAAAATGTCTCTCTCTCTCTTTTTAGGTTTTTTTTTGGGGGGGCTCTTATTATTATTTATTAATTTGTTAAATGTGCCCTTCTCTCCTGTAAGTGTTTCTCATTATGCCTGTTATTAATTTTTACTAGGCGCAATTAGCATGACATAGGATAATGGAATTGGTTGACATTCTAAACATGCTTTTATCATTTTACTCTTTAATTCAATGATGTAAGAATGGGCAGAAGTTTTAATTAACAGCTTTGTTTCCTATCTTATTTGTCAAGATGTATAAATTAAACTTCAGGGTAAGAGGAAACATGTAGTTCCTGAAAAACATCATATATCAACTGCACCCTCCTAGAACTGTGGGGCAGATTCCATCTTACAATTATTAACTAGACTGCATTGGTTATAAAGCCTGCTTCCTTTTACAGTATGTGTATTAAAGCAGTCTGAACAAATCTAAATAAACACTGCTAAACAAATCGAAGATGGAAAGTCAAATTACCTTACTCAGCCCATGGGATTTTTTTTTTTTTTTTTTTGCATTTAAGGACCTTAAGAAATTCACAGTGTAGTTTCTTTCTGGATGTTTTCTTGAGCACACCCTGTGTGTACTTAGGAGAAGCAAATCACAAGGAAAGTGCAGCTTTCTCGCAGATTCAAGGAACTTCACTTATCACACTTCTACCCCCTTAACACACTGAAAACCTTGACATTAAATATTTACATAGAACTAACGCTTGTGTTTATCTGTTTCTACTCCATTGAGCTTTTACAATCTTGCAGTGCTGTATAAGATCAGGATTCCCTGTTTAGTCTAACCGCCTTTCAGCATGAATGGGGTTCCCCCCTTCCCAAACAGTAAATGAGCATTCATTTCTTATTTCACACAGATGCTGCACACCGGGGTTTGCCAGAAGTTTGTGCTTCTATTATGAGGTTATGTCAGGATCAGAAGCGGGAGATCAATTGGAATCTTTTGGGACCTCTGACAAAAATCCACTGTCTTCTTGTTGGGCTCATTAATTCTTGAGCCCAACTACAAGTAGTCCTTGACTTACAACTAGGGCTGGATTTTCCTATAGGCTAACTAGGCTTCAGCCTAGGGCCTCAAGATCAAGAGGGGCCTACATTCAAATTGCTAGCAAAATTAAAATTACACTATTCTAAAAACAGTGAACACTGAAACACTGAACCGAAAATAAGGAGAAAAATGGGAGGTGAAAGGGCCTCATAAGTGGAATAGCCTAGGGCCTCTTTTCATCTAAATCCGGCCCTGCTTACAACAGTTTATTTAGTGACTGTTTGAAGTTATAACAGCACTGAAAAAAGTTACTTATGACTTTTTTACACTTACTATCGTTGTGGAATCCCCCTGATCACGTGATTCAGATGTTTGGTAATTTGTTCATATCAGGGGTGAAATCCAGCAGATTCTGACAGGTTCTGGAGAACAGGTAGCAGAAATTTTAAGCAGTTCGGAGAACTGGTAGCAGAAATTTTGAGTAGTTCGGAGAACCAGCAAATGCCACCTCTGGCTGGCCCCAGAGTTGGGTGGGAATGAAGATTTTGCAATATCCTTCCCCCAGGAGTGGGGAGGGAATGAGGATTTTGCAGTATCCTTTCCCTGGAGTGGGGTGGGAATGGAAATTTTGCAGTTTCCTTCTCCTACCACGCCCACCAAGCCATGCCCACAGAACCGGTAGTGAAAAATTTTTGATTTCACCACTGATTCATATTTATGACAGTTGCAGTGTCCTGGAATCATGTGATTCCCTTTTGAGATCTTCTGACAGGCAAAGTCAATGGGGAAGCAAGATTCACTTGACAGCCATGCTACTAACTGAACAACTGCAGTGATTCACTTAATAACTGTGACAAGAAAAGTTGTAAAATGGAGCTAAACCCATTAACAAATGTCTCACTTAACAACAGAAATTTTGAGCGCAATAGTAGCCAGCAGTCAGGGACTATCTGTATTCAGTTCAGTACACTTCTTTGCTTTATTCCTGTCTACTAAGAGCCACGATGGTGCAGTGGTTAGAATGCAGTACTGCAGGCTACTCCTGCTGACTGCTGGCTCCTTACAATTTGGCAAATCAAATCTCACCAGGCTCAAGGTTGACTCAGCCTTCCATCCTTCCGAGATCAGTAAAATAAGGACCCAGATTGTTGGGGGCAATATGCTGACTCTGTAAACTGCTTAGAGAGGGCTGTAAAGCACTGTGAGACGGTATATAAGCCTATTATATACTATATATACTATACTATACTACTACTCCAATTCTCCTTTAGCCAATTCTGATGCCAACTTGTTAACCAACCTTCGATGTTTGTCATCTGATCATTATAGTTCTGCTTTTTAAGAAAAGATTTCATAACATAGCTGATGGTCCAGTAACACCATCCAGAGCTTGGGTGGCTTTGGTCATATTGAGGTCATCTCTAAGATATCCACTGTGACAAGGAACTTAATTTCTTCCTTTCTTTATTAATCCATTAGACTTCGAGAAATTTGCAATTGTTCATTCACTTGATATCCAACATTGACAAAGAAGAAAATAGTTAAGAGCACCTGAAGAAAAAAAAAAACCCAAGAAGCTGCCCCAGTCCTTGGCCTGCCAATATTCAAATCAATAAACTTGCTGAAACTAAAAAAGTTAGTTTAAGAACTAAACTAGTTCTTAAACTAACCAGATGGGTCCCATCTAAGAACTGGCAAGTTCTTAGATGGGACCCTGGGAATTACAGATATACTGGCTTGAATCCTCTAATGGAGGAAAAGTGGGAAAGACATACAGGTAATCCTCAATTTATAAACATAATTGAGCCCAAAATTTATGTTGCTGATACATTCATTAAATGAGTTTTGTCCTCTTTTACGAACCTTTTTTGTTAAGTAAATCACTGCAGTTGTTAAGTTAGCAACACAAATGCAAATATTTCCATCAATGTCTCTCTCCCCCTCTCCCCCCCCCCCCCCACATAAGGCAAGAAGTTCCATATTATTTCTATCATCCTGTTCTAGTTTCCCTGGCCACTATACAAGAATTCTTATGCTATGGCTTACAATTATTGGTGAGCTTAGAAGGAGGAAGAGAGAAAGAGAGAGAGAAAAAAGTTAAATCTCTTCATGAAATGGGTGCTCTCATGCTAGGGCCAGACTTGAACTTCCAGCTTCTGCAGATGCCTCCTGGGTAGGATTTACCCAGCTCCATGCACCTTTTAATAGGCTTCTTTTCAAATAGAGCTTTTGATAATGATGCTAATGAAGAATTAATGTGTAACAGGGAGACTTCCCTCCCTCCCTCCCTCCCTCTCCATACAAACAAGTTAAAACCAAAGCTTTGAGGGGAGATTACTTGCCTCCCAGACAGGGAAAAATAATTGGTCACCTTGGTTAAGACAATTGCTTTTCTTCTCATGCCTCAAACTTGCCATATTCTAGTCTCCATCAAAAAATTTTTTAATATAGACCCCCAAACATTTAGTCATGCACACAATTCCTGCCACAAAGTTTAATATGGTGCAAAATATTATTTCGGGGGAATTTAGTCAACGCTCATTCCCTCACATTGCAAAGGAAGGAAGGATACTTTGTTTTTCGGAAGGATGGCTGGATGATGCTAGCCAAGTCTCATAGTTTCCCTCCACTGCTCAGAAACTAAGCCATCTTGCCGCCCCTCCCTCTCCATTCAGAACAGACCACCCACCCAGATAGGAATACACAAACCACATGGGTTAGGAATGTCTGCTCAGCGCCCAAATCAATATCAGCATCACAACCTTATTACTTGAAGAGCCTGGCTTTTAGCACAACTCATTTCTTTCCTCTTTTTTTATATATTTTAATTTTCAGCCCTCACCCTACCCCATAGCGCATACATGATTCCCCCTCCAAAAGAGGGGAGGAGGGAGAGAGAAAACGTCCAGCGAGAAATCCTTTTTAAAAGGAATGTCAAAGGAAATGTACCCTTGCTTTCTCACATCTGGATGGGAACCTGCAGTTGACATCTTAACCACGTGGATCCAGTTACATTCTTCCCATCCTATAATAGAAAATTGTCATTTGTACCACAGAAAGGGAAAGTGTGGTATATTTAAGAGCCATACTATTGTTGCAAAATTAAGAACACAGACGGAAACCCAATCAGAATTGTTCCATTCTTGCAATTATTTGAGAAACGAATGCAATACCTTTCTAGTTTGTAAACATACTGTTTCTTATGTCTTCTAACTTGCAAATTCAATCCTATGCATCTCTACTCAGAACTAAGTTTAGCGGGGTTCATATCACAAGATGCTCTCAGATATTGCTCCCATTTTCCCATTCCATTCAAATCCCTATCATTCTTCACCATTGGGCATCTCAGCTGGGGTCCTGGGAATTGGCTTACATTCCAGAAGGCACATATTGTCTCGATGTCCTACAGATAACACATTACAGGTAGTCCTCGACTTACAACAGTTCATTTAGTGACTGTTCAAAGTCACAATGGCACTGAAAAAAAGTGACACAATCATTTTTCACATTTTTGAGCATTACAGCATCCCTCATGAACCTGAGATCAAAATTCAGACACTTGGCAACTGGCATGTATTCAGGATGGTTGCAGTGTCCTGGGGTCATGTGAATACAACCTTCTGACAAGCAAAGTTAATGAGGAAACCAGATTCAGTTAACAGCCATGTTATTAACTTAACAAGTACAGTGATTCACTTAATTGAGCAAGACTAGTGATGAACAGTTAGAGAATGTTATTCAGAAGAACTTGAGGCTGATGGAGCTGGAATGAAAGAAACAACATGGCCATTTTATTTTATTCTGGCTGGAATCCAAGTATGTTTTTCTCCATCCAAACTCCATCATGTTTTCCACTACATCTCCAACCAAGCCCAGGGTGAAGATATATAACTGAGTGTCAACGCAGAAAACTTGCCTAAACCAATCTAATGGATAGCTCTTTTAATGGTATCATGCGGGCATTGAACAGGACAGGGGAAAAACTGAACTCTGTGGCTGAGCAGGAAAAATTATTTCGGCTTTTGACCAGTTTAACAAGGAGTGAACTGAACTGGCTAAACAGAATTCTTAAAAAACAACAAAAATGCACAATATAATCAACTTCAGTGTGAAATTTCAGGCAAATTGTGTTCAAATATGACACATTTCTCTGTAGCATTCATTTTCTTACCATGCTGTTAAATCATTTGAATTAATTACCTCAGACTAATGCTGAAAGAGGCATTCTTTAAAACACTTGGCAAAGGACAAGTTAGTGTTTGGATTTACAATGTATGAATTGTACTTCTGAAGGATGTTTGCAAAGGGCTGTAATGTAAACTATGTAAATAAGCAGTAATTACACCTCAAAGGACTCACCCTTTATGACTTGTATTATGATCCTTATGTCTTGATATTACCAAAGTTCTGCACTATTGCAATTCCACTCCCAATAACTAATTATTATAGTAATAATGTAGTGGTAATAATATAGGTAGCTTTGATACTATATAGATGTAATATTACATTTTGCCTTGGATATCTCCAGACTGATTCTTTTCAGATGTGGAATTTTGGGAATTTCCATCCCAATTCATGTGAAGGGTACTAAACTGGCTATTTAAATTTGAGACTCTAAGCCATGAACACAATATCCACCCCTACTCTATCAACTCTGGTTCTACAGCTTGACTTGACAATCAAGATTGCGTATTCATAAACTTGTGAAAAAATATATTATTTTCATTAGAAAAGGTCAAAAAAGGACAAGGGAAAAATAGTGGCTTTTAATACAGATTTTGAGTTCTGGTTCAGATGAAACACTACAAGAATATAATGTAGTTGTCATAAAGTTAGACCTTGTGCTACTGTATACTGTTTTACCAATCCTAAATGATCAATCTTCTATGCAGCCGAGACTGAATTCTTTGCCAGAAAATAGGACTATTTGAAATTAATTGAAAAAGAATTTATTTTGTTTCAGCATACAAAATAACTAAAGTAAATTGTTTTTTTTTTTTAAAAAAGGACACCACTTACCAGCTCTTATTCTACCAGAATTTTGTGGAAAACACTCTTCACTTTCAATACACAAATGCAGCTGAAATGTGTTTATTCCATCCTCATTCTCATCAAACTAGAGAACTAACATTTTATAAGGATGACTGATGAGCTACATGCAAGTCAGAGTTAAGAGTCTACTGTAATTTCAGTAATATTCCCTTTACATATTAACCCCTCCACCCCCACAAATTCTGTACATCAGCTACTATTTTTTGTGGCTCAAAGGACTTATTTTGCCTTTTTAAAAACAAAGAAAAAAACACATGTCCAGTATATAGTCAAAGTTATGTAGGCCTGTGCTCCTTCCAACAATCTCTCAAGAGTTTTTGCCACAAAATTTAGTTAGAAAAGTCAACATTGACCCCTCCCCCAAAGCACACATTTTGTGCTCAATTGAAATGAATTGTGTTGAATGTGTACTGTTAAGAAAAGTTGAAAGACAACCTTTAGATTTTAAAACATTTCATATAAAAATGCTAACAAAAATGTAAAAAACCCACTCAAACATCTCCCACCACGCTCCAAGATCACATCATACGCCTGATGTCAAAAGATTTCAAAAATCTCTCATCCCAACAATTGCACATTTAACAGTTGGACTTAAAAAAGAACATAACACTTCAAGTATGTTTCATGCCAATCATCAATAAGAGTCATAACATTACTGAAGAAAAGTACACTTGTTCTTTTGAAAGCCTAGGATAGACTTCCGTAGTATAGGTCAAATATTTTAATTTAAAAATAATAAAAAAAAAACACATTCACACACATACATACACATACACAAAAGGAAACAATTTCTTTGGACTTAAAGAAACAACGTTAAGAATTCCCATTTGATTATGAAGAAATAACCTTACTACGAACTTAATTTTTCATACTGCAACATACTGTGCGCATAGAACAAGGAAATCTATTAGATGTTTCCGCAGGATGATTCTGTAGCAACAGATGACAATCTGGTAACTAAGCAGCAATTGGATATACAACAGCCTTTCAAGCACAGCTTATTTTGAAAAGGCCAACAAATCCTTCAGATTCAAAAGTATTCCTTAAGCAACATCTTCTATCAGGGTATCACTTGAAATCCCTACTTTAATGGCTTCAGTAAGAAAAGGCCTTTTTTCTGCCCTCTTTCTTTAAATGGAATTTTACTCTGTTTTAGGAAATCACTTTTGTTAAAGTTTAAAAAATACTTCTGAAAATTAGGGCAGCAATGTTTAGTAGATAATTTCATTAACGAAAGATGTTTGTATTAGATGGCTGTTTTTTTTAAAAAAAATTATTTTACCATTAAAAAGTTTAAAATGGTATGTCAGATAACATTTTGGAAGAAGTCCAATCATCTCTGAAAAAAAATGGAAGGAATACAAGTTCTCAGATGGTCCCTATACATACACAAATGTAGATTTTTTTTAAAAAAAAGAAAGGATGGGGTGAGTGGTTTAGAACTCATTTATTCACATCCAAACATAGTATGCATTAATTATGCAATTGAAATTAATCTGATTAACCAGTTAATTTATTTAATTGAGTTAAGAGCCCTATTACAACTGAATGTGAAGTATGGAACAAGTAATAAAATTTAGAAATAATTTTCAGCGTATTGGCCATAAATAGTTCCAAATCAAGGACTTTCTATACTGTGAAAACCAAAGTGGTATTCCTCTTATGGCAAACATCTCCTTGTAATGTTATATTTGTTTCTAATATAACCTTAAAACAGATGCAGAAATATTGACGGGAAAGCAATTCTGAATTGGGATAGCGTATTATTACATTTGTGTTTTTTCCCTTAAGAAAAGTTCTACTAATTTATTGACTATAGTCTAGGAAGTAGATCAGAATCCTGTTTTGTTTTGTTACATATAGTCCAAAATGAACATGTTAATTATAACCTGGGTAATCCTGCTCCAATAGACTGAGCATTTTTAAAAAAAAAAGATGGATAGGAGACTTTTCTGCCTTACCCCACAACCAGTATCTTATTTTGGGGAACTACAGAAATTGAGACCAAACAATGCAGGGGGTTTTCACACTGTACTAGCAAAAGGTCAAGACAAAGTGGCATCAAAGCAAGAGTAAGGTCAGAAGGCCCGTGATGGTGGTGTGCTGGATCCAAGGAGCATCCGTGAGACACAGGACATTATAGTGTCTGGTAGTGTCATTCTCTCAAGGACGTTAGAATATGCATATGCAGTAATAAATAGATCAGTTATGTAATAAGGCAGTGTGTTGAACATGCATTTATCTTGTGGCCTGGAGTACCACAGAGAGAGACACATGATACCATACACATTCATTGTTTTTTTTTCAAGGCTATCCAGGCTAACTCGTCCAGAGCTTTTCCTTGGTGAGGAGAGCAATTCACTGAGGCTTGTCATTTTTCTTCTCCTTTATCAAGAGATGATGAACTGGCTTTAACAAAAAAATAAAGCTGAAGAGAGCTGTTGGGGTTTTTGCACCATGGCTGCATCATTCTGAATGTTTTATTATTATTTTTTTCAGATTAAAGGAAAAAAAAACCAGCAGTTTTTAATGCAACCACAACTGATGTCCTCAGGATGCTCCAGATGTTTCCAAGTAACTCTGTAATTTTCTAACTGTGGTTTTGTCCAGTGAGCAAAGGTCAAAGTCAAAGGTAGTGTTTGTGATGTGAAAATGTCCCGTTTCTTCTATAAGATTTACAATCTGTCATTCAAAAACAAAAGAAAAGGTTAAATTTAAACACTTCTGATCATCTCACCTGTAAGATTTGCAGACAAAATTTAGCACTCACTTATTTCTTTGTCCATGCGCCTGAGCATGATATATGAATGCCAACAATAGCCTCATGTTTGTTATAACCTTTCTTAGTTTTTTTTTTTTTTGTCGTTGTTGTTTATCTCTCTTAAATCAGGCAGAATGCTTTAAATATTTGTAGACTGCTAGAGTTCTTTCCAGGCAAGTATCCTACAAATTGGAGAAATGAAGTACCAAACTGAACAGTAACTCTTAATTGGCAATTCTCACTTATGATTCTGCTTGATTCGGCCATTTGCTGACATGAAAATGTCTCACACATAATGTACTTTACTATGAGCTCCTCAACCCTTTCTGAACTAGTGCCCTTCAAACGTGTTGGAGATCACAATTATAATAAAATATATTGTATCAGGTGGTTTTAGCATTCTTAAGTTTCATTTAGAGACCCTTTCTCCGGCTTCTATTCAAGAACTTTTCAACTGAGATGAAACCAACCTAGATTTTTGCATCTTGCAAAATGGGTCTATGCAAAGCACACGCTCTGCCTCTGAATTATAACTATTCCCAATAATCTTATACAGCTTAATTTGCGATTGCCATATATGAATGTATAAGGCAGTGTGAAACTATAGTATGAAATTTGCAAATATTTCTCTGATCATCGTATCATATAAATAAAATATAATTTTATTTATATTTACATATCATATAAATAAAATAAAAGTATAAGTAGCCCTCGACTTACAACAGTTCATTTAGTGACAGTTTGAAATTACAACGGCACTGAAAAAGTGATTAATGATACATTTTTCACACAACCATTGCAGCATCCCCATGGTTGTATGATCAAACTTCAGATGCTTGGCAAATTGAGTCATATTTATGAAGGTTGCAGTGTCCTGGGGTCATGTGGATCACATTTTACGACCTTCTGACAAGTAAAATTAGTGGGGAAGCCGGATTCACTTAACTGTGTTACTAACTTAACAACTGCAGTGATTCACTTAACAGCTGGGTCAAAAAAGGTTGTAAAATGGGACAAAATTCACTTAACAACTGTCTCACTTAGCAATATAAATTTTGGCCTGAATTGTGGTCGTAAGTCAAGGACTACCTATATATGCTTTTGATATTTAAGGAATAGCAAAACCTTAGAACATTTTGGACTGAAAGACATGAAATATTAAGAGCCGTACTATTAAGTGATCAAGAAGAAAGCAATTCTGGTGAGATAGCCCAACTGAATAGCCTGACACTCTGTAGTATGAAATCTATATATTTCCACCCATGCAGTTCCAGATCAGCGAGAGCTAATGAAAGGTTTAACCAGTCCACATTGTGAAACATTACAGCATTACTAAAAATTAAATGTCAACTTGCTGAGAAGCACCATGTTTAAAGTAGACATTCATTTATTTCTGCCACACTGGTTTATATAGTAACTTTGGCTCCAACACTCTACAGCTTGTGTCAAAGTAATGAGTTAGGAATGCAATTCTGAAATATGCTTCATTTAACCTTAGCTAATAAACCAACCCAGGAAGATTTCTAGAAAAAACTTTCAGAAGTATTTTTTTTTAAAGAATGATCCATATTTGATATGCCTTCCTGTGATACTCTGCCAAAACAGGGCTTTCCATTAACTCCCTTGATAATAAATTTAAGGAATTCAAAAGCTGTTAGGAAGTGTTAACAGATGCATTTTTAAGCAATGCAGTACTCTTTAGAGGGATGAGAAATGAAACTTCGCTTTGGTTTGATTACTATCTATCTTTTTTAAGCTCCTAAATAAAAGCAGCATGAACACTGGGATCCTGCTCTTTATATGGGTCTCTTGGAAATATTGTTCCAGTATTACAACTGAGTGGAATGAATATTCACATTTAATAGAGGAGCAGCTCATGGATATAGCCAGAAAACCTGAGGGCTTTTTCTGACCACCTGCCAAAAGAAACCAGGTCTTTATATTCTATTAAGAAATATTTGGCAGAAAAATAAGATAACAGCTGGCAAGATTTCAGATTATCAGCTTTAAAATCACATTAAAAGTAATTCCCCTGAAGATGTAGGAGGCAAAGTCCAAGAGAGTTTTATTTGCTTTTGATGAAGTAAACTACACTTTGTTGTTTAATATAAGATATAGTCCTGATTGTCCCTTTAATTTCACTGCAGTCAATTTGGCAGCAACAATGTAAATGCTTCTACAACAGAATGTATATAGAAGGACTGGTATTAGCATTTTAGATAATGGTGATTTTCTTTAAGTATTTAAGAGTAGGGAAAAAAGTGTCTGGTAAATCTAAACATAAAGCCAGTTTGGTCTAGTGGTTAAGGAACCATGCTTAGAAACCAGGAAACCAGGAATTCTAGTCAACTGGGTGACCTTGGGCCTGACGCTATTTTTCCGCCCAATTCACCTCATAGGGTTGTTGTTGTTGTGGGGAAAATAGAAGGAGGAAGATGATTGAATATATTTACTACCTTTAGTTATTTGTAAAAATAATAAAGATAGGATAAAAATAAGGGTAAAGGTTTCCCCTGTCCAATCATGTCCGACTCTAGGGGCAGTCTCATTTCTGTTTTGTATCTGAGGGAGCCAGTATTGTCCAAAGACATTTTCTATAGTCATGTGGCCAGTATGACTATATGCTAAGGATCACGGAGCACTGTTACCTTCCCACCAAAGTGGTACCTATTTATCTACTCCTTTATCTACTATTTGCATGCTTTTCAACTGCTAAGTGGACAGGAGTTGGGGCAGGTAACAGGAGCTTACCCCATCACATGGTGCATAGGTGTTGAACCTGGATTGTCGACTTTCCAGTCGACAAGCCCAACATCTTTAATCACTGAGCCATCGTACCCCCCAAAGATGAGATACAAATCGATAAATTACTTATAAATAATAAAAATAAAAAAAAAACATGTCTACCTCCTTCAGTTATTTATAAAAAAATAAAGGTGGGACATAAATGAATAATAAACAACATACATGTTTTCCTCTCTTCATATTGGAGCCTAGAGTAGTTTCAATAATGAAATGAGCAAAACATAAATTCAATAAATAAATATTGGGAAGAGTTAACATTGATTATTAGATACAGTATACTGATGTAATTTATGATAAGCTGCCATTTAAATGATAAACTACCAAGTGAGTTAAAATCTGAAATAGAAATGCATCATTTTCTGATTTAGGGGTCAGCTAAAGTTAATATGTTATCATGATAAGAGCCTCAGTGGCGCAGTGGTTAGAATGCAGTACCACAGGCTACTTCTGCTGACTGCCTGCAATTTGGCAGTTCAAATCTCATCAGGCTCAAAGTTGACTCCGCCTTCCATCCTTTCAAGGTCGGTAAAATGAGGACCCAGATTGTTAGGGGCAATATGCTGACACTGTAAACCGCTTAGAGAGGGCTGTAAAGCACTGTGAAGCAATATATAAGTCTAAATGCCATTGCTATATTAAGCCTATCATTACTACAACACTTAGGTGCAGCTAGTCATGGGCTTTGATTTTAAGGACTTTAGGAACAGTAACTGAGGATCACTTCAGGCATTATGACTATCCAGACCCCATTTCTCAAATCTGAAGCCTACAGACTCATATTAATTGATCCAGCTGATCTCAAGTGAGATAGCACTTTTTTGTAGCTTTACCACATGATAAATCAAGAACTTACAGACTTAAGAGTTTTAAATAAATAGTGTGGAGGAAAAGGTATATATGTCAGTATGTGTATATGGAGAGGTGGGCTGCTGCCGGTTCGGACTGGTTCTGTCAAACCGGTAGTTGCAACCCACGGGTAGGCCCACCCACCTGCCCCGGCACTATCCTGTCCTATGTTGCTGTGTTTTTGAAGTTCTGCGCGTACTCACATTTTTGGTGCTGGGCGAACCAGTTGTTACAACCAGCAGCAGCCCACCACTGTGTATATGCCTAGCTCAGGTAGCTTATACAAAGATCCTCAAGTAGTAAGTTGGGCTTAGAAAGAGCAACTGGCATGAAACCATGCAGTTACTGTAGTTCCATGGCTGACGATGGACATGAACCTAAATGGCACCCACAAAAAAAGAACCAAGATCTTGCAATGAACAAACAGATAAACAACTGCTTTTATAATTGGGTGCAGAGGTGGTACTCAGCAGGTTCTGACTCCGGTAGCAGAAATTTTGAGTAGTTCGAAGAACCGGCAAATACCACCTCTGACTGGCCCTACCCCCATCTATTCTCTGTCTCCCGAGTTCCAGCTGATTGGGAGGAAATGGGGATTTTGTAGTAACCTTCCCCTGGAGTGGGGAGGGAATGGAGATTTTACAGCATCCTTCCCCTGCCATGCCACGCCCACCAAGCCATGCTCACAGAACTGGTAGTAAAAAAATTTGAATCCCACCACTGATTGGGTGAGTGTATGTAGGAAAAAGGCAGAAAGAATGAATATGTGTTTTTCTGGGGAATTATTATTATTATTATAGAAGTCAATATTGTAAGCAGTGTTAAGCACAGAAAATTCTTATTTTAAAATTTTTCATAGTGAAGCAGTAGTTTCTGTGAAAAAAGAATTGTTTTGTCACTGAACCACACCAAAGTAGTAATGAACAAAATCCATAAATAAATGAAAATAACTAATTCAAATTTCAGTATTGCAGAACTAAATTGAAATCTGAATTATATAAATTCATTTAACATCTTCTGAATGTTCAGTTATGATTTGAACATTCAGAAATTCATTTCAGTGTGAATTATGCTTTTGTAGGACTGAATAGATTATAAAAAATTGTGAGATGCTAATATTTTGATTGATGGATTTGCTTTCTGTTGAAAAATCAAATTTAGATTTAGATTTTGTTCTTTTAATAAAATTGTAGCTTTGGAAAACTGTTCAAAAGACATAGAAGCCCTTACCTGTTGTAGTATATGTCTTTCTCTTAGAGTCATTAACCTTCTGTGAAGCTCAACTAATTCATCAAGATATGCCTGAAAATAAACAATTACAGATTAAAACAAAAAAGACAAAATTCGCCAGTTTGTGAAACCTCCTAGTTTTGCTCACAAATATTTTCAAGTTTATATGATTTCACCAACATAACAATAATAAACAATGTACATGTAGTAATACAAAATGCTAAAGGAATAATAAAGAAATATTTTACGAAGTCACATGTCATTTACATATAAATGCACATACAAATTTACATTTTTACGTAGATGTTGATTTCAATTAGTTTTTCTGGCTAAATTTAGATTCTAATGTATAGAAGCACAATTTAAACATTTTTTTCTATTTACCTTATCACAATCACCATTCTTAATCTGTTTTTCAGATTTATTTTGTTTTATAGGACTCTTTACTTCCAGAATCTACAAAATGAAAAGAATAAATATTTAAGGACATTACAAATTTAAAACTGAAATGTTTTACACTATGGTGGCCTTGTTCTGTAAGCAGATTTAAAGCCAATTTATATATCCTATCTATATCCCATGATATATACCTTAAGATCAGTTTCAACCAGAAATTAAAGCAAGAAACTAATTATAAATAAATTTGAACATCGAAAAAGACTTTGGAATTATCAACTAAATGAATACCAGTGGAAGAACTTTCAGTAATGATTCAGTAATATACTGTGTCTAATCTAGTATCAACTCTTCAATTTATTTACAGTTAAATGTGCCATATTTTTAGAAAGTAGCTTTAAAACCAGGTCATGGCACTTGAATTTTGTTTCTAAACTTCTACAGTACTAGAATTATATCCATACGTTGAAGTCTCTGTTTTGCACAGTTCTTCTATAAGCAGGGACATACCATTTCCAGAAGAGTTTCATCAGTATTGATCTACTTGAGCATTGATCTAGAAGTATTCATTTTTCTACTCAAGTAAAATCAATAACTCTAACATAGTGCTTAATGTGTGAAGAATACAGTCTTTTGAAATAGTCAGACAATAAGAACAGGAAATAACAACAGATTGTTGTTGACTAAATTGATTCATGTATATATATGACATTACTTGAAAAAGTGTCATTTGCTGACTTTTGGTTATTTTAAAAAGTAATAATTTGAGCTAATTTTCTATGAAATCAGAAGTATGACTGATTTGTAATAATTGAATCACAGATGATTTTATACTGTTTCCTACTCTAAGAACAGATAGGCCTTGATTTACAACAATTCATTTAGCAACTGCTTGAAGTTACAACAGTACTGAAAAAAGTGACTTACAACTAAAACTTGCACTTACAAACTCCTATAGCCATGATGGCGAACCTATGGCACAGGTGACACAAGGAGCCATATCTGTGGGCACACGAGCATTGCCCTACTTAGCCGGCCAGCTAATTTTCAGGCCTTCCGGGCCAACCTGAAGTCGGGAAATGGGCTGTTTCCAGCCTCCAGGGGGGCCTCCCAGATGGTGGGGGGAGGCCATTTTTGCCCTCCACAGGCTCCAAGAAAGCTTCTGGAGCCTGGGGAGGGTGGAAAACGCACTTACCGGGCCCACCGGGCTATTGTGTGCCAAAAGTGGGGGTAGCGCGTGGGGGTGGGGGTGGGGGTGTCATATATGCATGTGCAGGAGGTAGAGCACACTGAATTATGGGTATGGGCACATGCATGTATGATCCCCACTTTTGGCACGTGACAGCAAAAAGTTTAGCCATCTCTGTCCCCATAGTCATTGCTAGTCCCCTATAGCATTCCCATAGTCATTGATCAAAATTTGGGTGCTTGGCAACTAATATGTATTTATGACAGTTACAGTGTCCCAGGATCATGTGAACACCATCTGTGAACTTTCCAGCTGGCTTGTGACAGCAAAGTCAATAGGGGAAGCCAGATTTGTTTAATAAATGCACAATTTACTTAACAACTGCAGGGATTCACTTAACAATTGTGGCAAAAATGTTTGTAAAATTGGGTGCCATTCACTTACACGGGAGATAAATATTAAATATATTTATTTACATATTTATTTATGTAATATATTTATTTACATAAATATTATTCATGTAAAACATAAATGCATCTTTACACATATCGTTGGAAGGATTTTTCCCTCCCAGAAAATATTTTAGGCTATAACAGCACAAAGCAAATTCAGTAAGATCTGCACAAGCTGAAAAGATTCAAGACAAATTAACACTAGTCACTTATAAAACTAAAGAAGGTTCACAAAGTTGGGAAAATAAAAATGTTTACTGTAAAAATTTGGAATGTGCTCATACCAAAACACAATACCTGGTTATTGTTGGTTTTTAATAAAGGTGGAGGATCGTGGTGTAGAGGTGAAGATGCAGAACTGCTATCACTGTCACTTCCATCACTTAAACTAACCCTGAGCAAAAAAATAAAAATGGTAGAAGAATGAAAAGGTAAGAAGCAGGTAGATTTTGGTCAATACACAAATGAAAAATGCAAATATTTCTAACTTACTACAGATTGTGAACACTCTATATTATACTTTTAAGACCACTACATTTTATCTGGCTTGGCTAGAGTTTTACATTACTGATAGCATATTAAGACAGCAGTCCGCAACTTTTCCGTGAAAGGAGAACCGGGCTCCATGAGTAGTGAGTGCGCACACACATGTGCACACAACTCAACTTGTGCAAGTTGACCTGTGCTGGCCTACTGCTTGTGCAAGTTGAGCAACATGCATGCACGTGCCAGTCACACGGCCTGGTTCTAAATAGGCCATGGCCCATACGGGGGACCCCTGTATTAAGATACCAGATATAAGAATCAACTTAAAGGAATTAAATTTAATCACTAGCTTTCCATTGATATGTCAGTACATCAAGAATTTTCTTATGTTTGAGGATACAGCTTGAATGTAAAAAAAAAAAAAAAAATCCTGACCAGTACAAGCTTCAAAGTATTAATTCGCCCATGCTTAATAATTCAAATCTGTTAGCCTGTTAAGATAATACTATATATTCTGATATGGCAATTTTAATTACATAAATTATACCAAAGTGAAGAAAATATATTTCACTTTATGTGTAAGATACACATTGAAACTCTTGATTCAAGAGACAGGGATTTGTTCTCTCCAAATATGCATTAAAGCACCTACATCATCTCAGCAATTTTTGTCATTTATGCAACAACAATATCAAATAATAGAATTAGTCATTACCACAAAATTAAAGAAATTGACACAAATCACTTAATTTGCCTAATTTGCCTAATGATGCTGTTATATAAATTGCTGAAAATAAAATAAATTCAACCTCTGGGTGGAGGATTTTTTGGGAGATGTCTTATCTGGATTGTTTTGGACGCTATGGATATGTCTACCATCAATTTGCATTGACCATTAATAGTTTAGATTCTTGTAGAGAGCGGAAGCTTGCAATAAACTTTAATACTCATTTGAACTGCCTGGATTCCTTATTTCCTGTGCTTGACGGGGTATTTTGCAGAAGGTAAGGGTGGTGGGAACAGCACATTATCCATAGCATTCTAAAAAAAGATGAATGATGGGTTTGGGGATACAGGGCCTTATTCTGAAACTAAGAAAAATGCAGACTCATTCCTTGTAGTATGAACTGTAACTTTTAAGTCAGTGGTCCCCAACCTTTCCAGCTTTGCGGACTGGCAGTGATGGTGGAGAGAAGGGATGGTTCTGTCAGCGCAGCAGGCGAGTGCAGCTCCATTTGAGCAAATGGCAGGCACTTGTCCACTGCTTGTGCAAATGGGGCTTCGCGTGGGGGCATGAGCACCTGCCACTTGCACAAGTAGAGCTGCATGTGCTCGCACTAGCCCACTTGTGTGGCCCAGTTCTAAATGGGCTGTAACTCAGCAGTGGGCTACAGCTCAGATGTTGGGGACCCCTGACTTATGAAACAAACAAATAAATATTGTTTTATCCTGGAGAGACAATGGTGGAAGAAGTTTATTGGAGGAAGCTCAAAAATAATATTTTCAAACCAGGGAAATATGAAAATAGCAAGTGCAGTTTAACATGCCTATGTGAAGCAAACTGGGGCAAAAAAATATTAATTTCACAGATCTCAGGCCATTTATGTCCTGACGTTTAACCCCTGCTTCAGCAAGAATCAAAATTAAAACCTCCTTGAAAAATATGTGCCAATTCAAGGAGTTCCCACTGCTGCCCTAGATAATTTCTTTCATGGTCAAACCATTTTATCAGATTTAGGAAGTCACCATCTACTCCAGGGCTGTCAAACTCCCGGCCCACGGGCCCGATGCATCACATGCTGGCCACACCCACTCCCGGTTTAGCGAAGGGGGGGGAAATCCCGATACGTCATATGACATCACCATAACAACTTGAGTTTGTCACCCCTGATCTACTCACTCCTTCAAATAAGTCTATTTTCCGTACCTCAAGACTATTGTTGTATGTCCTGTGACCCTGGGATGACAGAAAATTGGTCATAGCCTTCTAATATGACATCATATACCCTGTTCCCCCCAAAATAAGACATCCCCTGGTAATAAACCCAATTGGGCTTTTGAGCGCATGGCAATAAGGCCAAGCGTTTATTTCAGGGTTCAAAAAAATATAAGTCAGAGTCTTATTTTCAGGGAAACACCGTATTTGAACATAACTATGTTGCCCTTTAGTTGTTTTTTCTGAAAGCTAAAACTTCCTTCAGTCTCTCCATATAGGACTTAATTCGCAGTCCCCTATTGATCCTCACTGTCCTTTTTTACATCAGTCTCAATTTCTCTGAATTGTACTGAAATTACAGAACAGAGAACTGAATATAGTAGTGAAGTGGAGAACAGAATGAAACTATCACATCTCATGACGTGTAAATTACATTTCAGTTAATGCAGTTCAAAACCATGTTTGCCTTTTTTTTTTGGCAGTCACAATATACTTAGTGTTTAAGTATAGCTTCAAAGTTTTCCACAAGTACTTTTACAAAACCAGATCTTCCCATCCTATAACTGATAATTTAATGTCCTTTCTTTCCTAAGATAAAACTTCCAATTAGCCTTTGTTAAAGTTCAGCTATGTTCAACTCATTTCCCTGATTTCTGAAATTCACCGTATATAGCCTAAAGAATTAAAAGCACAATATACATGAGAGTGAGAGTGTGTGTGTGTGTGTGAGTGAGTGTGTGTGTGTGTGTGTGTGTGTGTGTGTGTGTGTGAGAGAGAGAGAGAGAGAGAGAGAGAGAGAGAGAGGGATGGAGGGAGGGAGAGAGATTGACTATATACTAGAGTGCAGGAGATCTTACTCTTCTTTCTTAGCATGTTGAGCTTTTAAAACAACTTCCCAGATTCTTTCTTAAAATGTTTAAAATTTCCTTAAATCCCTGCATATTTTCTTTTCTAGCATGCAGTGTTTTAATGAATCTAATAAATATTTCTACCTTATCTCAAAATCTAAAAAAATCTCTTTACTATCTTTGGCTTGTCTTAGGCTGTCAAATTATCTGGAATTTATTTTTCTAATTCCTAACCTGCGCACTCTACTTCCTCCGTGAGTATTTATAGGTCTTTCCATCTCAGAGTCATTGTCATTCTCATCTGCTTCATCAGATTCATCTTCATTATCATCAGAATGCAGATCTTTCATTATAGACCTCAAAGGACCTAGTGAATAAAAACAAAAAGGGACACAGTTCAACAATAGGAATTCACATGAAGCCTATTTATGGTTAGCTTTATAATAAAACAAGTCCTAACAAAATTTTTAAGAAAGGAGAAAGGAGGATCTGATCATTAAACAAAAGATGCACTGCTTGGGGGAGCTTATGAAGCAAATGCTTAAACAAAAGTAAATTTATTCAAGGACCAGTTGATTTAAAACAGGATTATTTCTGTCAACAAGGAGATTAGTGTTTTAAGTGTTTGCAGAATAAGCCCCTTGGAATGTTAAGTAAAGCAACTTGGCATTCTACAGAACCAAATGGATCTTTAAAACAAAACAAAGCAAAATAAGATGCTATAAAAGACCCTTAAAGGTATCTTATATTGGAAAAATCTAAAGAGGCCACAGTAACAGTACATTTTGCTAGACTAATCCGTGTATTGAAAGTCATAGTCTAATAAATCACTGTGATTACAAGTTGCTCTAGCCAAGGCATTCTTTGTCTGCCTGTTTTTGATCTACTTAGAATATAGCTGTCTTCTTTAGTCTAAGGTCAATATCAGGTCAAACCAGCTTTTTGCATGCTCATATGTATAAAGTGTGTCAATTCCAATAGAAGAGACCTATTTTTATCCAAGAATTGGATAGAGATCCTACGCCTCCTACACTAATAAAGTTGCATAAAATAAAAGTTCTACAATTAGATACTTAAAATGTGAACGTACTTTAATAACATTAAAGCCATTTACATAGAAGCATTAGTTTCCAGAAGGAAATAAAAATATTTAATCTGCTCAGAGGTTGGGAAGCAAGAAGAAAAAAACTTTTGAGCTAATTTTTGAGCTAAAGCTCTGAAAATAATTCTGCCATTAAAAAACAGAACAGCTTTACAGAATAGTTTAATCCTTAACATCATTATTAGTGGTATTGTTAATAACAATTTGATATGTTGCTCTATGTCAAAATAAAGATTGGCTGTTGTTGAATTACTAATTGTTTTATTAATTAATTCAGAAAGGCAAAAGATCTATGTGGTCTGAAGAGAAACAGGTTAATTAATTTATATCCTGCCTTTAAAGCCATATGTTCAAGATAGCTAAAATAAAGAAGCAAAAACACAAATTTTAAATATATAAAATAATCACAATCAGGATTTTTGTTAAAATATAGAAACATGATAAATGCTAGTTATGTGTGTCCATGATATTAAACAGGAATTATAATCCAAATTAAGGCTGTAGTTATTCATTAAGAAAGTATTAAAAACTGCATGCTACCCTCCAAAACTAGATTTTTAAAAATGTGGCTTATAAATGCTGGAAAAAGAACTCGTTTCTGGTAATCCAAATTAGGCCATCTTTTAATGGACTTGCATCATAGTCATTAACCAATTTTATACTTTGCAATAAACCATAGTTCTTTGTGTTTGTTTAGCACACTGTGTCAATCCAGCCACCGTGGCTAAACCACAAAAAGTTGTTTAATAAATAATGATTAAAACAAATGGTGGCTTAATGTAATGTATGAATGAAGCAAGAGTTTTCAAGTAACAGTACTAACAGCTTAACTTAATCTTGATTTCATTCATTTCCAAGGGTGTCTCTGCTTAAAAGAATAATAAGTTGTTTTATTTTGTCTCCATGTGGTTATTTCTTCTATAAATTGGCAGTGAACATACTTAATATCTTCCTCCTATTTTTCTCATAATAACGATCCTCTGCCAACTCAACCCTTTTTAAATTGCTTGTTGTTTATACCAGAATAAATAGGAAGTAGAGTAAAAGACAGAGAATTAGAGAAGTATCAAGATTTGAAAAATTGAAAGATTATGGCATAAAAAAGTGCGTTGACAAAATTTCCATCTATCAATTATAAAAGGTCACACTGCTTGGATCCATACATATACTCTGCTGATACATTATGGCATCCTAGATTCTCAGGAAGAAGTTGATGCATGTGACAGCTAATGACAGCTAAAAAACTGGCTTCATATTGTTGTGTACATAATAATAGAATCGTTTGTGTATTTTTAATGTTCCCTGAAAAGCAGTAATCAGTTGGCAAAGGAAGAATTTTCATATAATCATTGCAGGAAAAAAAATGCCTGAAAAAAATTAGAAATATCAACTGATGAAAGAGCTGAAAAAAAGCATTTTTACTTATTATTTTTTTTAGAAACTAAATTCATAACATTGTGCTATTTACCATTAAGAATGACACAATGGGAACTCTCTCAACTATTTAAATATAAACTACATTATGTTTTTGCATATCTAAATATGAAAAAATATGTTTTTGCATACAGTATCTAAATCCTAATTTACTGAGAACTCCAAAGTCAAAATTCAAAAAAGGTTAAAAAATCTATTTGTTCCTTTTTGTAAAAAAGAGTTTTTTTAAAATTACAAGTTCTAGGTTCTTTGGTTTATTCATTTCTGCAAAATTTAAGACTGATAGACTTTGGAGGAACTACTTTTTTAAATGAAATGTACCATGCAAAATACATCTTAATTCCAATTATACCACTGCTCTGTGGGCTGCACTGGCTGCTGTTTGCTTCCAGGTGCAATTCAAGGTGTTGGTTATTACCTTTAAACAGAAGTGGGTTTCAGCAGGTTCTGACTAATTCTGGAGAACCGGTAGCGGAAATTTTGAGTAGTTCGGAGAACCGGTAGTAAAAATTCTGACTGGCCCCACCCTCATCTATTCTCTGCCTTCCGAGTCCCAGCTGATTGGGAGGAAATGGGGATTTTTGCAGTAACCTTCCCCTGGATTGGGGAGGGAATGGAGATTTTACAATATCCTTCCCCTGCCATGCCCACCAAGCCACATCACCAAGCCATGCCACGCCCACCAAGCCACACCCACAGAACCGATAGTAAATTTTTTTGAAACCCACCACTGCCTTAAAAGCCCTGCATGGCATGGGTTCAGGTTACTTGAGGAACTGCCTCACCCCAATGGGACTGGCCTATCCCACCAGCGCCAGCAGAGGAGGCATCCTGTGGGCCCTGTCAATCAAGGAGTTTTGGCTGCCAAGGTCCAGGAGAAGGCCTTCTATTCTGTGGTTCTTGCCTTTTGGAACATCTTATCTCCTGAAGTGAGATCGGCTCTTCAAGGGCTTGGAGAGCAGATGGCCTAGGGCCCCAAACAGGGGAGTATCACACTAGAGGTGGTGGATAAATTAACAGGTAATCCCACCTCCCACCCCTGCTCCCTCTTTCCCAATCTTTTAATATAATTTTATTTTTGATTGTAATTCTACTTTATATCAATTTAGAAATATTTCTCTTTCATAGTTTTATTGCTTTTAAGCACCCAAAGTCACTTCAAAACGAGATGGGCTGCAAATCAATCAATCAATCAATCAATCAATCAAATAAATAAATAAATAAATAACTTTTTAATTTCAGAAAGTCATTCGTTTATGCAGCCAAGCTGCTGCCATCTTCTATTGGGACATAGCCTGATTAGTTATCCAAAGTAATTAGAAATACAGTTGTTTGATTTCTGAAGACAGGTATGATGCTGAGTAAAAATTTAACTACTTCAGACGTTAACAAGTAAAACTTAATAATCTAGGAATTGCCGCAGCGCAGTGATGCTAGGATCAGCCTAGGAGAACGGAATTCAAATCCCTACTGAGCTATCAAGCTCTTGCAGGTAGTCCTGGACTTATGATCACAATTGGGATCAGAATTTCCGTTGCTAAGCCAGGCGGTTAAGTGAGGTGTGCTTGATTTTACGAACTTTTTTGTTAAGCGAATTACTGCAGTTGACAAGTGAATCATATAATCATCATGTGAATCCAGCTTTTGCCCCACAGACTTAGCTTATTTATTTATTTATTTATTTATTTCAATTTATATATCAGAAGCTGGCTGGGAAAATTGCAAATGATGAGCATATGACCCCAGATGCTACAACTGTTGTAACTACATACCCGTTGCTGAGCTCTCAAATTTTGATCACGTGACCATGAGGATGCCACGATAGTCCTCTAAGTGTAAGAGTTGGTCCTAAGTCACTTTTTCCAGTGTTGTTGTAACTTTGAATGGTGACTAATGAATGGCTCTAAGTCAAGGACTACCTACATTATGATTCATTATCAGTTCAACGTATTCTGCATGGATAAAATGAGAGGATAAAGGTTCTTAGAGCTATCCCTAATAGGATGACAATCCATCTTTAAAAACAAAAATAAAAATGCCATCCTTTTTGCTGCATGCCCAAGCACTCGACCCCACCACCACCCTCCTTTTTTTAATGTTACCTTGCTGTCGGCTGTTCTGAGACGGTGTGAAACTGGAGCTAGAGCTGGAACTTGAACTTGCGGGGCTGGGTTGCTCGGACTTGGAAAGGAGGGAATGTGGCAGAGTCAAGAGAAAATAAAGAACACAAAATTAGTTCATCTGCTTGCTCACAAAAGAAACAGAAACAAAATACAAAGATACAGTAAAGGGTCATATTTACTTTGCAATAAATGGAAGGTAGGAAGAACACACTTTCCCGTTATTACACAAAGGGATAAGACCGCATGCCACAGGTGGCACGTGGAGCCTTATTAGTGGGCACGCGAGCCTTACCCTAGCTCAGCTCTGGTGCGCATATTTTCAGGCTTTCTGGGCCCACCAGAAGTTGGGAAACAGGCCATTTCTGGTCTCTGGAGGGTCTCCGGGGGGGTGGGTGGGCATTTTTTGCTCCCCAGGCTCCATAGGCTTTCTAGGAGCTTGGGGAGGGTGAAAACACCCTCTCCCACCTCCCCGGAGGCCCTCCGGAGGCAGGAAACAGCCCGTTTCCCGACTTCTGGTCCCACCCCAAAAAAGCCTCTGGAGCCTGGGGAGGATGAAAAACGGGCCTACCAGGCCCACTGTGCCATTGCGTGCCAAAAGCAGGGGTCACGTAGGGAGTTGCACGCGCATGTGCAGGGGTGGAGCACATTGAATTATAGGTATGGGCACACACGCGTGCGCACCCCCCGCTTTTGGCACGCAATGACAAAAAGGTTAGCCATCAGTGGGATAAAGTATTATCCACTGTGGGCAAGCTCTTTTTCATCCCATATACTCTAGGTGGAAGATCCATGAATGATTTTGAAGGCAAAACCCATTAATGGTTTTGAAGGCAAAAGGCATACCATTAAGAGTCAAGACAGAACAACTATGCACAGACAAGTTGCAAACTCATTTCATAAATGCCTACAGAGCTCCCATGTACAAAGGTATTTCCTATGCTATGGTCCAGCAATAAATTGTGACTAGGTCCAATTTTGGTTAACCTTTTAATCAAATGATCAGTGAATTTGATTTAGTAAGGCCATGCCAGCCTATAAATTGGACCTTCCAACTACATTTGCTGAAAATCTTCCAGATATCCAGCCAACCTAACTCAATAATACCCAGTGGGAGAAAGCTGTTAAAAATGTAGAATGATTGTAGGCTGTACTGTAGAATGAATAAGAAACCATGACACAGGAAAAGGCCTATATTTTCATTAAGCTTGTATATTAAGAACATTATTCCCACAGCTGTCAAACAACTTTATAATAATCTGAAAAGATTGTGCATGAAGATGCTTAACTTAAACAGGATAGAAGTAGGACTCATAACAAGTAATTGCAGCAATTTTTTTTGTTCCTCAAGAACAATGCTCATGATGCTGTCAGGTTTTCTAAAATACATGGAAGAATTTTAGAAGGAAAAATCTGCAGCACACTTTATGCCAGCCTTGTGATCTTCACTGGTTGTGCTAGGGTTAAGGCTCTGTGTGTATTTATGGTGGCCTGCTTCCAATCAGAGTAGAAAATAAAGATTGGAGTAGGTAAAGGACCTGATTGGCCACAATGAAAATAGCAAACAGATTTAAAACTGTTTCATACCAAACAAATGGTATGAGGATAATTCTTACATATTGTAGGAATATTTATTGCATTGCATTGTATCGTGGGTATCTATGACAGCATAACAGCACCAAACAATTCTACTGTGTATAATCATATATACCAATCTGCCATGCTGTTAATTTTCAGAGTAAACCATATAACAGAAAGTGAGGAAAAGTGAGGTAACAAGTAAAAGAACATAAAGGTAAGAGATAAAAGAAAGAAAACAAGTCTAATTAAACTTTCGTTATAGCCTCTATATTTTTCTATGCTTACAAAGTACGCTTGCTTTTACCACATTCAAGCACTGATTTTTGTTCTTTAAAATTCTCCCTTCCCCTCTCGTTCTGAGGATTTCATCAACTCTATCCAGTCCCAAGTTTCTTGGTCCCCTTTTTCCTCTCAAACCATTTGTTTCTTTTTCATGTATTTATTTGATTCTTTTCTACTTGTCCTTTTCACATCCATTTAGAGCTCCTTCATTCTTGAACCTATCTCTTGTTCTACACACAGTTCTTAGGCACTCAAAATTGCATTCAATTTATTCCTCAGCAGTCCTTGCTCACCACAATCCATAGCACATATTTGCTCACAACACCCTGCCTTCCTATGGCCTCTTCTGGTCCTTCCAAAGCCCCCTGAATTACCGAATTACTTCTCCTAACTAACTATCCATGACAGGTCAGTTGGTCTGGCATATGATGGCAGTGCAAAGTGGTAGTGGCAGTCAGGCAGCAGGATCCTTTGGGAAGCTGAGAATTTTGATGGCCAGGTGACCAGCGGTGATAGGAGTGGGAGCTGGTTTTTCAGCTGCAACTTAGTCGGCCATGTAGTACATTCCCCACTTAGACAGCTCTTCTCTCTTTTCTACGTGAACTAACTTGGGACAGGACTGGCATTGTGCTGGAGATCTCAGGGCAGACATGTTTAGTGGCTATCTTGTACGATGGCATGCAGACTGCAAAAATCAGGACCGGCAGAGACTTTTTAATAAGTTGATGGCAGGTGGCGTATAGGGTATGTTTGGTTGGAGCTGCCTGCTGCCCTCAAGTCAGAAATAAGGATAGGTTAGTAGAGGTCTCTGCCTCACTAGCTCTCTGGGTATCATGTGAAAGTGGGGTGGCATATCTGTTTGTGTGTTAGAGTGGAAGAAGGTTTGGGAGTTGGTTATTGTGTGATGGAGGGCCTGCTTGCTCAAAAAATAAATAGAAATAAAATATGAATAAAGTTGGAACCTGGAGATCAATGGATGCAGATGATGGATCCGGTACTTTGTATTTATTTATTTATTTATATTTTGTATTTCTAAACCGCCCACCTCCCTGAAAGAGGGACTCTGAGTAGTGTACAATATAATATGACGGATAAATTTTTTAAAATGTATAAAAATTAACATTAAAATTAAAAATTAAACTAGGGTTAAAATTTTAAATTGTAGAATAATGACAATTAAACATCAAAAGGGGAAAAAAATCCTTAAATGACCATTTAATGTTGAATTATTACAGGTGTGTGTGTGTGGCTCTCAAGGCACTAGCCAGACCTATGGTTGCAGGGTCTTCTGTGTCCCCCCACCTCATCCAAGGCTACAGAGTCAACTTTTGACTCCTTTGTAGAAGATCAAGAGATTGAGGCAGTGGTGAACTCCTCCGTCAGTCGCCACTGGTTCCATGCATGGTGCATGCCAGACGCGTGCTGCACATGTGCATGCAGAGTTTGGTGCCAGGTGCACGCTGAACATGCATGTACAATACACACCAAACATACACTGCATGCATGCACATGTGCAGTGCGCACCAAACACATGCTTTGCATGGAAAAAGGAGCTGTTTGAAGGTAAGTAGAACTGCGAGGGGGGGAACAGCTCTGGCGCACAATTTAGATTCGCTAGAAAGCAGGATTTCCTGCTTCCTAGCGAATATAAATCGCGTGGCACAGCTGATTATCAGAAATACCAGTTCAGACCAACTGGTAACTTATTTTTATTACCGGTTTGCTGAACTGGTAGATTTTTTCACTACAGGTTAAACCAGTAACTTTTTTTTTACTTCCGATTCGCTGAACCAGTAGGATTTCACCACTGGATTGAGGGCTTTCCTAACCTCTGGGGTCAGGATGTTTCACAAAGTATTTACTAGCTGGATGCCCTTCCTGACACCTACATGGAGTTTGCAGCAATCAGTCATTGCTCCCAGAGAGAGAAATATTGCTGCTACCTAGCACTGAACTCACAGCCTCCTGATTGTGAGGCGAGAGCTCCACCACTAGCTACCATGCTGCTCATATAAGTCTAATAAATAAATGTTACCTAATAGTTATTTTTTCTCCCAGTTCATATCTATTTGTTCAAAATGCATCCCTGGTTCTTCCATTATCGTAAATCACTAGGGCATAATACACACTTATCAGCAATCTATGAATTCCTTTTATACATATATAACTTTTAGATTGGTTCAAAATTGGAAAAGGAGTCCGGCAAGGCTGTATACTGTTGCCCTGCCTATTTAACTTATATGCAGAGCACATCATCAGAAAGGCAGGGCTAGATGAATCAAAAGTTGGAATTAAGATTGCCGGGAGAAATATCAACAACCTCAGATATGCAGATGATACCACTCTAATTGCAGAAAGTAAAGAGGAACTGAAGAGCCTCTTGATGCAGGTGAAGAAGGAGAGTGCAAAAGTTGGCTTGAAACTCAACATTAAGAAAACTAAGATCATGGCATCCGGCCCTCTCAACTCCCGGCAAATAGATGGGGAAGAAATGGAGGTAGTGACAGATTTTATTTTCCTGGGCTCCAAGATCACCGCAGATGGGGACTGCAGCCAAGAAATTAAAAGACGCTTGCTGCTGGGGAGGAAAATTATGGCAAATCTAGACAGTATACTAAAAAGCAGAGACATCACCCTGCCAACGAAACTGCGTATAGTCAAGGCTATGATTTTTCCAGTTGCAATGTATGGCTGTGAAAGTTGGACCATAAGGAAGGCTGAGTGCCAAAGAACTATAGTGCTGGAGAAGACTCCTGCGAGTCCCTTGGACTGCAAGGCGATCAAACTGGTCAGTCCTAGAGGAGATCAACCATGACTGCTCTTTAGAAGGCCAGATCCTTTAGATGAAACTCAAATTCTTTGGCCACCTAATGAGAAGGAAGGTCTCACTGGAGAAGAGCCTAATGCTGAGAAAGATTGAGAGCAAAAGAAGAATGGGATGACAGAGAATGAGGTGGCTGGATGGAGTCACCAAAGTAGTAGGCGTGAGTTTAAATGGACTCCAGGGGATGGTAGAGGACAGGAAGACCTGAATGAATGTTGTCTATGCGGTCGCGACTTCACGACTTCGCAGCTAGCAACAACAAACTTTTAAATGACATCAGTTCATATTTTTGACATCCATTTTAGCTCTTTCAATTACATCTATTCCTTTACTTCCATGTACATATTCTTCATTCCACGAGAACACACCAACTTTACTCATCTGTATACTACTAAAACTTTTGTGTCTTTAACCCATACACTTGATACACTTCACCGTAGAGTAAGTTTTTTTCAATAAAGGTACCTCAATTTACAAGGCTAACTCACAGAAGTTAGGGGCCCATTACTCCCAAGGAAATGAAATTTGGGGAATTTTCTCCCATTTCAGCACTGCTGCAATCAGCCGCAATCACACAATCCTTATTTTCTGTTCAAAAGACGCCACCTCATATGTATTGCTTGAATAGGTTACAACTCTCCTCCAGCAATTATTAACTGAAAATAATGTAATAAATGAGTAATTTTATTTCTGCAGCAAAATGAACTAAAGGGCAAGGAATGTTTAACAAAAAAATTAGGTATTTATTATTGGTTCAAAATTAATCAAGAAATAAAACTTGATTCATGGACATGATTTTTTTTTCTTTCACTGGTATGGCCATTGATAAGAGTTTCCAAGAAATAGTTTAATCTTGTTGAGGAAAGTGAGGTAGGAAAGGCTGCCAGGCAGTGGTGAAATGTAAAATTTGTTACTATCGGTTCTGTGGGCGTGGCTTGGTGGTGGTGGGGTGTAATATGACTGAGTGGGTGTGGCCAACTTTATTTTTTAACTTTTCAAACCATTTTTCTACAATTTCTTCGGCTGAAGAAGTTGTAAAAAATGCTTTTAAAAGCCTCTGATAATCAGGCAATTTAGCTGGGATTGTCAGAGCCTTTTAAAACCATTTTTCGACAACCTCTTCAGCTGATGATCCCAGATGAATTGCCTAATCGTCAGAGGCTTTTTTTTCTTTTAAAAGCCTCTGACGATTCAAGCTGAGCCGCACGATCATCAGAGGCTTTTTTTTTTTACTTTTAAAAGCATTTTTTCGGCCGAAGAGGTTGTAGAAAAAATGCTTTTAAAAATAATAAAAAAGCCTCTGATGATCGCGCGGCTCAGCTGGGCATGGAGGGGGGGGGCAGGGATTTTTGCTACCATTCTCTGAACCACCCGCTGCCATCACTACTGGATCAGGAGATCCGGTCCGAACCAGGAGCATTTCAACCCTGCTGCCAGGGTTCCTGGAGGCTGGTCTTTCTTGAGAGGTTCCTGATGCCTCCATCAGAAAGCCACATAACAAAAATTATAATTGTAAGCCACACCGAGTCATTGATTGAGTTGGGCAGTTATAGAAATTGACAGAAGAAATGAACGGACGAACAAATAAATAAACAGGGTGATACCTATTACTCACACTTATCAGAAGGAGGCAACCACGATGACTATTGTAGGATTATCAAGAGAAGTGGAAAGAGTGAAGTTGCTACAAATAATCTGTTTTTAAATCTTAACACTTCCATTTAGGTTATAGTAAAATGAAAGGAGACGAGTTTGTGGTTTGATTATCTCTGGCCAACTGAAAACTGGTCTCCAATGCTCACCTTGTTCTGTATTGCAACCAGTTTTCTACAGCATGGCTGTAGCTTCCAGTTACATTGAATGATCCATTGAATGAACAATTTTAGTTCAACTTAACAAAGAAGTACAAATAGTATATTTCTAGCCATAAATCCTCCAATTAATTACATTCAAAGTCCCCACCCCCAATAGCGCAATAGTAATATGTGGCCCTATTAAATTCAGTGCTAAGTTGCAGTTTCATGCATTGTGCTTACATAAGCTCAACAGTTGTTCATCTACCATAAATCAATCTATTGTTGCCCTTTGTAATGAGAAGGCAGATTTACAGCTTTTTAAAGGCTTGCTTCACAATCAAAAAGATTGTGAGCCAAGCTAATGGAACATCTCTCTTTTTCTGAGGGTGCCAAAGAAAGGGGGAGGGAGTAGAGTTAGCATCTGTTCCTCTCAAACAAATGACATCTGTAGTTCTCACAGCTGGGACTGAAAAAAGCAAGCAATTTCAACATTTTGTACATACATGGAGATTCATGTGTTTCTCACTTGCCTCACACAAAACACTTTTTGTATTGATTTGATGGAACGTGATCTCTGTGCAAAATCTCCTATACATATAAACTGGACCTGACGCCAAATTATCAGCAAAAATATGTGGACCTTTGATATGTATTTTGGATTCTATATTAAAAGGATCAATGATTTAGATCCTAAGGTATGTGTTAAATAGAGTTATAGAAGGAGAACTATTTCCCAAGGGTAGATATTAGATAACTTTGCAAGCAGATAATTTTTTTCATTTTCCCCCTTCTTGTTTTACAGTTATTTCTAATATGAATATGGAGAAAACAGACATGATTAAGTTAAAATTTTAATATTAAATATAGAAATGTGTTTGAGTCATAAATTTAAATGTATTATTGACTGAATAATTTTCTTTTCTTTTCTGAAGAACATCCTAAAGCCGCAGATGGCATGCAAAGCCATATCGGTGGGCACATGAGCATGCCCATGCCAGCCAGCTGATTTTCAGGCCTTCCAGGCCCACCAGAAGTCAGGAAACAGGCTGTTTCTAGCCTCCTGAGAGCCTCCAGGTGGGTGTGGAAGGCCCGTTTTTCGCTCTCCCCAGGCTCCAAAGGCTTTCTAGAAGCCTGGGGAGAGCAAAAACGGCCTTTCCCACCACCCGGAGGCTGAAACAGCCCATTTGCTGACTTCTGGGGGACTGGAAGACCCGTTTTTTGCTCTCCCCAGGCTCCAGAGGCTTTCTAGAGCCTGAGGAGGGTGAAAACAGCCTCCCCCCCGAGGCAAGAAACAGCTTGTTTGCTGACTTCTGGAAGTTGGGAAATGGGACATTTCTGGCCTCTGGAGGGGAGTGGGGAAGGCCGTTTTCGCCCTCCCTAGGCTCCTAGAAAGCCTCTGGAGCCTGGGAAGAGCAAAAAACGGGACTTCTGGTCCCGGTTTAAAATAAATGTTGGACTTTCAAAAAAAGTTGTATCTATTCTCCTATTTTGGAAAATTAGTCTTAAATTCAAGATAAACATGACATATAAGCTTAATAAATAAATAATAAACAAATAAAATGGTATTTATTTTATTTAAGAAAATTTATGTGGTCACTGAACTCAATACAAGTACAATAATATTAGAAATTATTCAAGAAAAAGCAGGGGAAATATCTCCAAAAAGGAAATAAAGTATCTTCACAGTTTTAGCTATTTCTTGTTCTTCTATGGCACAAAGCCAGGAAAATATTAGTTTATTATTAATCTGTAACCTACTAGTATAATCTACAGATTATCTACAGTTTTATGAGTAGCACAAAATCTCATCCATTCTTATCTAAGTATGCATTTTATATTTTTAATATTTCTTTTGAGATCAAATATTCTATTCCATAGACAGAAAATTTTGCCACCCAGGAATACTGTGAATTTCTTATGAAATTCTCAGTCCAAAAGCATTCAAAGAAATACAACAATAACTTATTTTTTCTATACCTCAAATCACCAGATGTTCCTTCAAAAATCAGTTACAAGCAATGCTTTGATTCGCTTATACAGAAACACAGTTGGAAAATAATTGTATTATTTGGAAGAAAGAGTGTAAAAACATCCATGCTTATTCAAATCAAGCAATCATCTAGTCCAGCAGATGCCTAAAATTCATAAATAGGACAATGATTACAAGTACTGTTATATTTACAGTGTGCTCCCCCGGAATTGATATTAAGAGGTTTATCATTTCTGTTCCTACTATACTCTATTTCCATCTCTTTATCATTTTGCTTATTCTTTTGTAAATTACTTCTTAAACAATAAAACTATAATCACCACACTACAACCATCTCCTTTAAACTTATGCTTTCCACACTCAAAGGGAGCACAACTATACCACTAGAGTTAATAATCGTATTGCTTATTCCAAGATATATTTTCATTAATCAGTATTATTACTATTATACATAGCCTGTAAGTCATTAATTTACCTCAAATGATACAATGCACAAGACCAAAGCTTAAGCATCATCAGATTCCAAAATCACTTTACATCACAAGGCATAAAATAGATCTTGATCACATTTAGATATGAAGCTTGCACTATTATAGATGTTTGCATATATTTAGCCGATCAGTTGTGACATAAATACAAAGCATTCAAAAGGAAGAAAACAGTACAATCACACAAAATAATTAAAATGCCAATGTAATTTTAAATTTCTAAACTTTTTAAATTTCTAAATTTTGGATGTGAATTTTATGATTAAGTAAAGGAATAAAGAAAAATAGGTGAATAAAATGTTATGAGAAGCAAAACACTGCTGTAGTCAAGGATATTTACATACTGTATCCCAGTAATTTTCATTAGGAACATTCAGAGGAAACATTGAGAGGGAAGGGTCTGTTTCAGATTTAATGATTAGTAATGTATACAGATGCAATAGTGAAACAGTTGGCATAGTTCCAGTATCACAGAAAGGTTGGGCTTTATGAGAAAAGCAACCAAGTCATTAATGAAAAGGGCGTTGTCTTACCTGAACGCCCGTTCTGAGGGTCGAGGGGCCAGTGGTCAGGTATGGGTTAACTGCTCTGATCTAGTCGGATCAAGTCTGATAGTTGAGAAAATCCTCCTCCTTTGTTGCTTCCCAGCTTTCTTACTCGATCTGATCCAGATCAGATGCACCGAGCTGACTCTCTGCTAATTTCTGGCTATTACTTGCCCCTTTTTTTGCCTTTCTTCTATCAGGGCTGCAGAATTGTACTTAACGACCTAGCGAGGAGGGCTTCGTGCCCGAACCCGCTGCAGACCACATTGCGGTGAAGCGGGATTGAGGCTCCCGGCCAGTTGAGCCTTTCCACATGGGGTTCCTCGTAATCTGAATGTGAGCAATTAAAATGAATTAAACTGCTTCATCAAAGGCTTTGTCACTGGATCTTCCAGAAACACCTTCTAGGAAATTTTAAATAAAAATGATTAAACAATACCTCAGTAATTTTAACCTAGCACAGTCTACATTGACTGTCAATCATTTGAACCGGCATAATTTGGAAGGACCCTCAGTAGAAGGAAAAAGCTTCTTTTAACCAATATATTTTGCCTAATTAGATGTGAGCTTGTTATTTCAATATTTACAGGTAGTCCTCCACTTAGAACAGTTCATTTAGTGTACCCTCAGAAGTTACAACGGCACTGAAAAAAGTGACTTATGACCGTTTTCCACATGAGTGTTGCAGCATCACCATGGACACATGATCAAAATGCAGGTGCTTGGCAACTGACTCATATTTATGACTGTTGCTGTGTCCCAAAAACATGTGATCCCCTTTTCTGACATTCTGACAAGTAAAGTCAATGGGGAAACCAGATTCACTTAACAACCATGTTATTAACTTAAAAACTGAAGTGATTCACTTAACAATTGTGGCAAGAAAGGTCATAAAATGGGGCAAAATTCACTTAACAACTACCTCTCTTAGCAACAAAATATTGGGGCTCAATTGTAGCCGTAACATGAGGACTGGTGAACTCTCTGTACATCAGCAAAATAGAAGATATGTAAGCAGTGTTATTCTTCACTGATCAATGTCCAAGAATAATCAACACTTTGGAAATGTAAACAACTATCATCCTCTATGAACTGACATCCTAAATATTTCTGCATATTTAAAATGAAGTGAACCCAAACAACTATGGTTTATCTTAAATGCCACTCTTGGCATTAAAAAAGATACAAAATTAGATTCAAAATGTCCACTAGTTCCTTATTATACTTCATCCATTGTTAATTTGGGTATGTCAAAATTGTCTTCTATAATATTAAGATATTAATAATGTTTCCTAATTCCCAATTTTCCTAAAATGTTTTCAACCAAATAATGGAGAATGTTATCACTTCTTTAATCCTTTCTTCAGATTTTCAATATATTTGAAAGCTATCTTAACAAACATCAATATTTTATTTCTTCACAATAAGAGATCTTTGTCCCATCCAATTTATCTTATAATAACAGCAAATTGCCCCCTTTATCAAAATTTTAACAACATAATGATCTCCACTGTAGGGATTTTTGCAAAATATATTCCATATGTTCAAAGAACCTGGGGAAATAGAGAAGATTGCTTGTAGCCTGAACATTTCACCTGTGGGATGGATCCATAGCTTTCTTAGCTCCTTCTGTCTGCTACGTGGGGTGTCAGTAGCAAGATTCAGGAGGTCATTGGTGTTTCTCAAAGGGAAGGTGTGGTGCCATCTGCCCTGAAGAAAGCACTAGTGTGCCCCCTCTTGAAGAAGCTATCTTTCAATCAAATCATATTTGGAATTTTTACCTACTCTCAACCTTCTATATCTGGGAAGCCTGTGGAGAATGCAGGAGGGGCCCAGCTGAGAGAAAAATCATGATGGCTGTTCATATGAATCATTATCATTTATAAAGATACCATTTATCTACTTTTTAAATAAAGTTCTTCTCAGTCTACAGAAAAAAGTAAAGGTAACATTTTCCCTGTCCAGTTGTGTCTAACTCTAGTGCAGGGTTCTGCAACCTTAAACACTCAAAGAGTGTTTGTGATTAAAAAACACCGGGAACCACAAAATCCTTTTGACATCTCTCTCTCTCTCTCTCTCTCTCTCTGTATCTCTCTATATGTCTCTCTCCCCCCTCTCCATCTCCTTTCCTTCTCCCCCACTCTCTGTATTTCTCTCTGTGTGTCTCTGTCACTCTCTCTCTCTCTCCCCCCCCCACTGTCTCTGTATCTCTCACTCGATGTCGCCCTCTCTCCCCCCTCTCCCCCCCCCTCTTGAGATTTCTATGCTGCCCTATCTCCAGCCAGACTCAGGGTGGCTCACATCAGTAAAAACATCTAATGAAAAAGTTAAAAAGAAATTAAATCCAAATCTCACAATTTACCAGTTAAAAGTGCAATTAAGACTAACAAGTTAAAAATTAAAACCGCATCAGTCCAGGCCAGCCAAATGAAACAGCCATGTTTTCAGGTTGCGATGGAAAGAACGGAAGTCAGGGGCCACCCGGAACTCCAGGGACAGTTGATTCCAAACGGTGGGTGCGCCCACAGAGAAAGCTCTCCCCCTGGGAGTTGCCAGCCAACACTGTCTGGCCGATGGCACCCTTAAAAGGCCCACTCTGTGGGAACACACTGGGCGATGGGCAGCTGCTGCTGGCTGCAGATGGGTCCCCAAATATCCCAGGCCTAAGCCGTATCCCCCCCTCTCTTTCCCCTCTTTATTTCTCTTTCCCTCCCTCCCTCTCTCCCCCTCTTTGTATCTGTGTCTTCTTCCCTCCCCTCTCCCCCTCTGTATCTCTGTCTCTGTCTCTCTCCCCTCCTTTGTATCTCTCACTCTATGTCTCTCTCTCCCCTCCCCACTCTCTCCCTCTGTCTCTCTTTCCCCCCTCTCTCTTTCCCCTCTTTAATCTCTTTCCCTTCTTTTCTCTTCCCCCTCTTTATTTCTCTTTCCCTCTCTCGCTCTCTCTTTTCCCCCTCTCTTTCCCCCCTCTCTTTATCTCTCTTCCCCCCTTCCTCTCTTTCCCTCCCTCCTCTCTCTTCCCCCCATCTCTCTCTGTCCCCGGGGTAGGGGGAAGGAACCCCGTAACTGGTGCTGGGTGGTGGGAATCTGAAGTCCAGAAGTTGACAAACCCAGAAGCAGTGCACTGAAGACCAGCTGACTGGCGAGGAGGAGCATCACAACACCAGCGGCTCTGCAGGAAAAGCAACTGACATCTGGGAGGCAAGATTGAGCTGAGTGGGGCAGGGTTGCAATGCGGTTCCTGTGAAGGAGGGGATTCCGCTTCTCCCATTGTGAAGCGCGCTAAATTTCACTCTGCTGCATAAGGGGCTGCAACAGCAAATGTACGCAACGAAGGCACACAAAGGCAAGTGCAAGGGTGCTTCGCTCCCACACTAAGGCTCCAGCCATCGCCACCGTCATGACAGCGGGACAGCTCTTTCATCCTTCTGCTGCGACAGAGTGACAGGGAGCCGCAGCAGAAGGATGAAAGAACCACACGCGGCTCTGGAGCCGTGGGTTGCCAACACCCACTCTAGTGAATAGTGCTCATCTCCATTTCTTAGCCAAGGGAGCTACCATTCTCTGAACATACTTCTGTGATCATATGGCCAACATAACTATATGCCAAGACAGACAGAATGCTGTTACTTTCCTGCCCAAAGTGATGCCTTTTAATGTACTTGCATCTGCATATTTTTGAACTGCTTGGTGGGCAGGACCTGTGGCAAATAATGGGAGTTAATTGCATCACGCAGCACTTGGGTCTCAAACCCAGGCTGTTAAGCTTTCCAGCTGACAAGCTCAGCATCTTTAATTATTGAGCTATCATGCCCCTAATCTACAGAGAAAAGGTCCTTAGCATTCCAGCATGTAACTAACTTTATGTATTTTTCTGGGCTAGTACAACATTAAAAAAGAGGTGAATTCCATTCCTGAACCTGGCCCCATGATGAACTTATGACAGCCACTGCCTCTCTCTGGGATGTTTGTTCAGCCTACAGCCCTGGTTATTTCCAGGTAGTGTCCTATCCAAGTATTAACTAGATCTGATCCAGACAGAGAGAAAAAAGTTCATTAGAGTTTAATTGATTAGAAGAACTTTTTTCACAATCAATGCACATGCCATATCTATGTTGTTGATGTTGTGTCTTTGTACGAGGACAAATATACTATTGTCAATGATACATAAACTTTGAAAAGTCAACATACAGTACAGACTGTACAAACTTTGAAAAGTCTATACAGTCATCAATTTGATTGTGACCTTAACTGTGTCTTTTGAAGCAAATTTATGTTTTAAATTTTCAAGAAAAAAACACACACTCACACAATGACTCTAAGTCTAAAACTGACAAGAAAAACGAGCCTATATTAATTTATTACAGAACTCATAAGTGGAGCTACAACAGCAGTTTTAAGAGCAGAGGAAATAGAAAAATAAAAAAGTAGAAGTAAAATTTCCTGCAGCTCTTAATCTTTTCAAACCAAAACTGGTGGCACATATGTAAAGGTGTGTAGTTTTTTTTAACTTTTCTTTCCTGAAACATGTTTCTAAGAACTGCTTTGTGGATACTTTGCTATATTTCAAATGTGGAATACAATGTATTCACTTAACAACCGTATTATAAACGTAACTTCTGCAGTGATTCATTTAACAACGATGGCCAGAAAGGTCATAAAAAGGGCAACACTCAATTAGTACAATTCTCTTGCTCAACAATGGAAAATTTGGGCTCAGTTATGATCATAAGTTGAGGACAACCTATATCTGATTTCTTGCACATCCAGAAATCCTGAAGCAGCAAGGAACCAGCCAAAGAATGAATACCACTTTAATAGATGTAAAGAGGAGTGCTGAATAGTATATCAAAGACTGAGAAGAAAAATTAGATTTTAACTTTATTGCAATGTTAATAGTTTAACTGGTAATTTGGACCCATGACAAAAGTACTGTACTTAGACACTTTAATTCTCTAGGAATTATTTTGGCTAAGATTATTTCTGTTTAACAAGTGCAAGTAAATAAGGGCAAATGTCGGAATCTAAAGCCATATGTAGCTAATTCCATTTTTTCATCATTGGCATTAGCAAAAGGTAAAATATTTCTATCACCATCCAAAGTGAGTGTGCACAGAATCAAAATCATCTAAGGAATTTCACGCCTCTGAAGCATGATAATAACAATCCAAGCATTAATGAGTAATGATAGCTTCCTTCATTTAGTAGGTTTTTGTAATGAGTCCGAAGAGGTTCTTAGCTTAAAACAAACACTAATTAGAATTTATTTTAATAGATTAGAGAAAAATGTAAAGATACGTAAATGTAAAAATATGAGGTCATATTTTTGAGATATATGAGGGACATAGTACATTAATTAGGGTTCCCCTCTATCTTTAATAAATTAACTTAAGCCCGTGGAAAATAATAAGACTTAGATTTGGCTGAAAATCATCTTCCTATATATTAATTAATTAATTAATTAATTATATTTATAGAATGTATTTGCCATCCACTTCATATCCAACAACACTTGCAACATGAAAAACATTTTTAAAAATCCATTCTAAAATTAATGCTAGATTTATGTCATTAACTGCCTTAGGCTGCCTTGGAATGGAATAGAAATATGATAAAACAAACAAGCAGACAAATCATCATCATTTTAGCCATTGTTTATCCATCTTTTGCATGTTTTCAACTAATACAGTCCTGAGCAAACAAATAGGACATGAGAAACCTTGTATGAGAGCAATCTGATTCCAGAATGTTTTGGGTCCTTATCCAAAAGCACAAACCTTTGTTCCACTTCAAACTAGCCACTAAGCAATTTACAAATAATACAAACAAGAAATGCAATACAAACAATATAAATGTATGAAAGGCAGGATACAATAAACAAGTATATCAATATACAGTGACGTTTGCTAATGAATGCAACACCCAGAGCAATAATACGACACCATCTTAGTTGCTTATCTTCGCAAATAACCAAGTTTCAAAAGCTTCTATAAGATTGAGGGAAGGGATCACTATTAAGTCCAGTGGTAATCTGTTCCACAGGAGGTGAGCTCCCATGGAAAATGCTGCCTTCTAATCACCTACAGGTTTCCCAGTAGCTAGGAACTCTTAGTAGGCAAACTGTTTATCCATATTGGGCAGACTGTCCAAAACTAAAAGGTACTTTAATGATTATGATTTATTTATACATATTGAAACTCTACATTCATCATAAAGAAGAGCTTGCTAGGAATTTAGCCTCCTCATAAGTAAGTTCTCCAATTCTACTTTAAAAACAGGTTAGCTGAATTCACAGATCCCCCTAAATCGTGGCTCAGCTATGTTTTACTTTTATCTATTTCCATTTATTTTGTTCTTCCCTAGCACAACAGATAGAGCTTAAATAGAATTTTATCCAGAAATATTTGGCTGATGGGAAAAGAGTGAGGAAGATATGTTATTCCCCAATTCCCTTGCTTCTACCACACCCAATACCAATTCCTATGCTGTTTCAGAGAATCCTCAGCCTTCCCTGAGGACAAGTAAGGCTTGCAGAGAGAATTAAATCAGATACAATCGCCTTCTTTTGCCAGTAGCAGAAAGAAGATCAAGTCTTCCAAAGAGGGAGGCGACTTCCTTATCTGATAGTTAAGACACTTTTTTAAAAAAAAATATTTTATGCATATAGTTAAGACACTTACAGTATAATTGCTATGACATTTTAACTTTGAATTTCTCTATTCAGACAGATGGGATCTACAAAACAAATACTGTTATCTTCTCAACCATAGTTACTCTATTAACAGCACTTGCAACATGAAATAATCCATAATGAGATTTAATATTTCAATGTTTTTATCTTCTAGTTTGCAACTTAAATAAATATTATAAAGCTGACATGGTTATATATCATCATACACAGGCAATGAAAACAAGGTCAAGTGTTCTCTTATCACACAGCTACATGATCCAGTATAGGAAAACGGTAAGCAGGTTTTCATGAAATTAAACATCCTGTCATTGAAGTTTTTCACAAAGCAGTTTTTAAGGAACTCAAGATAAAAGCAGACATGTTTAGAATTTGAAGTGGTTTGAACTATTCTCCCATTGCCTCAATAGTAATAAATTTGCAAGCTTTCCTTCCTTTTCCTCTCCTTGTTGCCTAATACTTTTCTAATGAGAGCCAAAAATTACAGGCTAGGATTTAGAACAGGCTGATTATATAAGAGCTTCTGAAGTACTTTGCTACCTCATACAATTTAATATTGGAACTTTAAGATTACCTGAAGTTCTTGGTATTCACCTGGCAGTGGATCCTTTCATGTTTAAAGTTTTAAAAAGAGGTATTTTTAAAAATGGAGCAATGCTCGCATTTAAGATTAAAACTAACTTGCATATTAATGCTTTTTTGCTCATTAATACACATGAGCAAAATTTACAGTTACAGTTCTAAAGTAAAATCACAGTATATTGCAGTGCTGTAAAATGCACCTAAACGTTGAAAACAAACATTCCAATATCACAAATGTTAAAAGTACTGAAGATATTCATAATATCACTTTGCTTTTCTTGTTTTTGCAAATTCTTTACCCCTACATTATAGAACAATTATATATTATAAACTGTAGAAAAAAAATCCACAAATTAAAAACAAGCCTGTAGACACTTTCAATTAGAGTAATGATTGCATATTCTATGGTCTATACTCAAAAGTCACACTCACTAGTCTTATAACTGAGGAATCAGATGCTTGTAGCTATTTTAGGTCAATCATTCAGCAACAATGACAATGACTGACATCTCTAAAGAGAAATGAAGAATCAACTAGTCATATTCATATACTGTACCTTCTAAAAAATATTGAGTACAGATCATCTATAAATAAATATTTTAGATCAGGCATGTCCAATTTATGGCCTACAGCCCGGACAGCTAGTAATGCAGCCTCACAAGACAATAAAAATATATATAAAAGGATGTTTGTTATTTATATACATTAACTATATTATATAATATACATGCAGGTCAAGACAATTCCTCTTCACTCAACAAGGCCCGAGAAAACCAAAAGGTTGAGTAATCGTTTTTTAGATCTAAAAAGGAATTTAATCTATAGTTGAAATTATATACATTTTAACTCCTATATTTTTCTCAACATGGTATTTTAAATTAATTTTAACAGGGAAATGTAAATCATTTTGCCTTCACCATCTTGTGTGTTCTTATCAACAACTTATTTAATTGAGGTGGGGAGAGACTGAGAAAAAAGAGGGGAATAGAATAGAAATATCATTTTGGTCACAACTGTAGCACGGTTAGAACATTATAAAAATGTTTATGTTTTCATACTTTGTCTATCTAAAAACAATCAAAACCTACCTTAAAAATAATATACCTGCCTAAAGAAATTTCCATCACTGTTTAGTTTTATTTTATTTTTCATTTTTCTATTGCAAAATTTTAAAAGTTTTAAAATATTTTAATGTATGATTTAAATATTTAGCTATAATTTTAAATTGCAAACCGTTTTGAGATTCTTTTTTTTAACTGGAAGCAATATAGAAACATTTTAATACAAAAAAAATCAGAAAAGGACTAAGGATTATTTCTCTTTGGTGAGCTACTTATTGCTTGGAACATTTCAAAATATGAACAAAAAAGATAGGATTAAGTAATGAAATGTAAATGGGAATTAATATTGAAGAAATTAATATTTTACTGAAATCTTTATACCTAATAATAATTTTTTTATTGACTTCTTTATATCTTGGGAATATTTAATTTACTTCCATTGTTTAAAATGTATGTATGTATGTATGTATGTATTGGTTTGATTTATATGCTGCCCTTCTCCGGAGACTGAGGGCGGCTTACAATGCGTTAAGCAATAGCCGTCATACTTTTGTATATACCTGCTTAGTAGGGCTTTTGGCCCCCCAGAAGCTGTGTTCTTTTTTATACAAAGTCAGCTTATTGCCCCCACAATCCAGGTCCTCATTTTACCTACCTCGGAAAGATGGAAGGCTCAGTCAACCTTGAGCCTGGTGAGATTTGAACTGGCAATAATTGTAGGCAGCTAGCAACTAAGTGCTACTTAACGGCACTTTAGTCCGCTGCACCACCAAGGCTCAATAAGTTATAGATAACTTATTAAGATATTGGAAGCACAACTTCCTTTTCCACAAGATGTTTTATTTAATACATTGTACTGATTGGGAAGTAAAACAGAAAATAATTTTAAAGAAAAGTCCAGGCATGATTAAAGCTTTAATGTAGTGTAATAACATTACACTAAGTGTTAAGGTAATTAACATAAGACCTATATTCTATTGGTTTTCAAACATTTTGGGACTGTATCCACTTTCATCTACAGCATTCAATAATAGGGTTAGTAAAGTATCACATTAATTTTCTTTTTAGTATTCATACCTGAAAGCGGCTCTAGAAGTTATGAAAATTCTCTGGCATACTGCACATCTGAGGCACTGCACTACTAGTATGTGCCAGAAAGACGATAGCAAGATAAGCTTTTATTACACAAGGGAAAACCTGCTTGTAAGACATTGGATCTGTAAACTATGAATAAACTCACTGAACTTATTTGGATTTTTTAAAATGTAAATATGATTATAAATACAATTACAATTATTTAAAACTATTTCTATTTCTATATTTCCAACAAAAGTAATTCCTGTAGCAAATAGAAATATATACAGGATGTATGCTTATGAAAGCACGGAGCATGCCCAGAGTTTTCTTATTTGCTGATTCATGTATATCAGTACGCCAAAGTATTTTTGTACATCATATCTGCACAGCAAACACAAAGTCCTAACAGAGCAGCCTGACATGAAACTATGTTTAATAAACTTAACAGTATGAAGATATAGCATTATATATTTTCCCCTCTTTTCCAATAAAGCAGGATTTAACACAGAGACAATGGCAGAGTGTTCTTTTATCATTCCTTCTCTTATCTCTTTTTTAAATTTGTTTCTATCATGGCTATCATAAAGAAAATGTGTGCTTCTATGTATATGTATATACCATCTTTCCCTGAAAATAAGACCCTGTCTTATATTTTTTTGAACCCTGAAATAAGCGCTTGGCCTTATTATCATGCGCTCAAAAGCCTAATTGGGCTTATTATCAGGGGATGTCTTATTTTGGGGGAAACAGGATATATGATGATATGTATGTATGTATGTATGTATGTATATATATATATATATGTATATATATATATATATATATATATATATATATATATATATATATATATATATATATATGCGTGTGTGTGTGTGTGTGTGTGTGTGTGTGTGTGTGTGTGTGTGTGTGTGTATCAGGGGTGAAATGCTACCGGTTCACTCCGGTTCGGGAGAACCAGTAGTGATAAAAACTACCAGTTCAGGCGAATTGGTAGTAAAAAAAAAAAGCTACCGGTTCGGGTGAACCAGTTTAAAAAGCTACTGGCTCCTCTGAACTGGTATTTCCGATGATCAGCTGTGCAGCGGGGTTTAGCTTTGCTAGAGAGCAGGAAATCCTGCTTTCTAACAAAGCTAAATTGCGCACCACAGGTGATCCCCCCTCGCTGTTCTACTTACCTTCCCAAACCTCCTTTTGGCGCATACTGCGCATGAGTGTGCAGAGCAGGCTTTGGTGCACACTGTGCATGCACATGCAGTGTGAGTTTAGCGTTCAGTGAGCATGCGTGGCCAGTGAACCGGTAGCAAATCGGTTAGGATTTCATCACTGGGGTGTGTGTGTGTGTGTGTGTGTGTATGTATGTATGTATGTATGTATGTATGTATGTATGTGTGTATATATATATATATGTCTGTGTAAGTTTTCACGGGTATATATGTGTGTACAGGTGATATCTCGGGTTTCTTCCCGTGTAATTGCAAACATATCTTTGGAAGTATTGCAGCGACGTTTCGATGAAATCTCATTCATCATCTTCTGGCTGATGTTCTCGGTTTGGTGCCTATGTTTGCCCATAGGCACCAAACCGAGAACATCAGCCAGAAGATGATGAATGAGATTTCATCGAAACGTCGCTGCAATACTTCCAAAGATATGTTTGCAATTACACGGGAAGAAACCCGAGATATCACCTGTACACACACACATATATATATATGTCTATTTTCTTACTTTTCGTAGGTTTTATGTGGGTTTTTCCTTTAAGCCAGATTCTTCCTACGTAACCAAGATTTTTCTGCAACCCTAATTGAGTGAAATCACATTCACTACTTTCTGGGGTTTTTTTCCCCCTCTTTTCATTCTGGCAGCCAGCAGATTTTGTGCTGCATAGTGAGAGACTTATATAGCTATTTCTGGCTCATTAGCCATCATCAGTAAGCCACACCCACATCTCATGTATCCTCCCTGTAAATGTACAATGTCTATTTTCTTACTTTAAAATTTCAATTGGAAGTTTTATGCTCATTACTGAATATACAGTTCATATTAAGCAGGCATCTCATTCCATCAAGCATCAAACAATGTCAGAACTGACATATTTCTTATAGCCAAAGGCAATTCTTGTTATCTAATACCTAAAATCAAGTTCCAATATTACAATTTTGAGAAATTTGCATATATTCCCTTCTCCTTAGACTGGTTTTTCTCTTTATCTTAGTAGATATACTCATTTCTGTCTTTCAGTACTTGGATAACTACAGTGCTGCAACAATGCAAAGTAGTTGTCCAGCCTTTCCCAACTGTTCTACTGACTAGAATGATATGAATCACAGGATTCACTGATTGAGCTTATTATTAGGGATGTCTTATTCTGGGAGAAACAGGGTAATAACAACATAGATATCTAAACTTGATCTGCAGTGGAGGATTTCCGTATAGTAATAACTCACCCTATTCAATGTATTTCATCACTTTATTTTAACAAACAACATGGCTCATGGCTTCAAACCCCAAAATCTCTCTCAAGTAACTGTGTTAGATTTTGAAATAGCAGAGAGGCAATTAAAAAGAGATACTCCATCTTTCCCTATTTATTTCAAGGATGTAGTCCTATATTACAAAGACAGCAATATTACAAATGGAAAAACTTTCCATTTCTAAATTTCAGCTTTTAATATATGAATTTATCTTGTTCATAAATGTGCTTCCATCACTCACTAATCCTCATCAAGCTTATGAATGGAATTATAACTAAGAATATAAGCATGTTTTCAGAACTGTGAAAGCCAGTATAAAGAATTATATTATAAAGCAGTGGAGACAGCTCAAATTAATTATTAAAATGAAATTGAAAGAGATGAGTATACCTCGGTTAATCAGTCTTGAAGTAACACTGTGATTCAATATCATCTTGAACATAAAAATGCAAGCAGGGCAGCCTAGTAAATATGGGATATGTATATTGACCCTGCTTGCATATATATCTATTCTATTGACTTTGCATAGCATAGCATAGCACAGCACAGCACAGCACAGCACAGCACAGCACAGCACAGCACAGCACAGCACAAGATAGACGGATAGATAGACAGACAGACAGACAGACAGACAGACAGACAGACAAATAAGCTCAAGCAAGTCAGTCCTACTCAAAAAACATAAATATTTATTTCCTGGCAACCACTGAAAAAGCCTGCATTTGTTGACTTCCTATTTGATTAATAAAGAACAATCATGAATCAATTCCCTGGAATAAACCAATTACCAAAATCATCTGTAAAATGAAACTACGCATTTTATCTAATGATGCAAATGGAATCCATTCAATATACATATATATGCATACATGGATAATAAGTAAAGACTTTTTAAAAATTAGGTAAACAAATGAAAGCCTGTAACCAGACAACAAAATAAGAATAAACACAAACTCTTACTTCTGATTTTGAAGACACATTCTCCTCCATATCAGAATCATTAGGGTCCACAATATCATCAAAAGGTGGCAATGTATTTTTCTTTTTCTCCAGGGGCTCACTTTCCATTTTGACTTTCCCAATTTTAAACTGAGATTTATCTTTTGTCTGTTTTTTCTCCACGCTGGAGCAGGTAAGTATCAGTGGGGGAGCATTAGAAAAACTTTTAAATAAAGCCTCAGATCCACTTTTCTTCTTCTTTTTGGCTGCAAAGTCCTCAGAATCCAGACCAGGAGGCCTTTTGGAGGCAGCCTTCTTTTCTTGTTGCTGTCCACCACTTATGGTTAGTATGTTATTTTCTGATTTTGGCTCCTTTGACATAGGTTTGGGCTCTTTGAAGGCCATCTTAGGAACAATTTTTTCATCCTTTAGTGGTTTGTTTTCTTTGGGTTTTTTAGAGGATTCTTTGGAAGATTTGTTGTGTTCCCTGGAAGGTTCTTTGAAGGCACTTTTATGTTCTTTTGAGTCTTTTGAAGATTTTTCCTTGTGCTCCTTTGATAATTTATGGGGCTTTGAAAAACTGTTACTACTACTGCTGCTGCTACTAGTGCTTATACTCTTGCTCAGCTCCTGCAACAATGGAAAGTAAAAAGTTAACTCTTCGCTCTCGTCTTCTGTGTTTCAGAAACACCTACCATAATTTGCTGCTCTGAAAACTTTACATACATTAATAGATTAATGTATAAATTTACATTATATATCAATAACAAACTTGCAATTGTTGTCTACCAAATATGGTCTAATGGACTATTTCTTTGCTTAAATCATAACAAATAAAATTTCAATGTATTGTGTACAGGTAATCCTCGATTTATAACCATAATCAAGCCCAAAATTTCTCTTGCTAGGGTGATAAGTGAATTCTGCTCTATTTTACTACCACACTTGTTAAGTGAATCTGGCTTCCCAATTGACTTTGCTTGTCAGAAGGTCACAAAAAGTGATCACATAACCCTGGGACATGGCAATTATCAGAAATATGCCAAGCAGTCAAATTTTGATCACATGACCATGGGGATCCTGCAATGATCATAAATGTGAAAAATGGTCATAAGTCACTTTTTTCAGTGCTATTGTAACTTTGAACAGTGAGCAGCATGATGGTCTAGTGATGAAGACGCTCACCTTGGAAGATTGAGAATTGAATCCTAGTTTCCAATAGAGCTTTCTCTATTGGAAACTAGGGCCCTATTAGGGCACAAAGAAAAAATCCGGCCAGTAAACTCTCAGCTCCATCCACCCACCCCAAACTACATTGAATTAAGGGATTACAGGGTCGTAAAAAGGGAGTTTTATTATAACTTTGAACAGTCGCTAAATGAATGGTTGCAAGTTGAGGACAGTCATGATTTACATATTTTGTGAAGAGGTATCATTTTTGTGAGATTCTACATTAAAGACTTCTAAAATTGTTTACACGTGAAAACACCTGCTGGGTAGTAAATGATTAAGTACTATGAGGATGGTTATTCTCTATTCTGAGCAAAACATTTAAAAGTTTGTTAAGAATATTCATTGTTGCTTTATATGAAACACTATTATCATGTAAGAGTATTAACCATGCTGAGATAAAACAGAATTCACAACTTGGTAAAAGTGAGTAAGCAGGATGGAATTACTAAAAAAGTAATGAAATATGCCCATATGGCCCTGATAATCTATGAAACTATGATTTTGGAACAGGCCTAAATTTTAATTTAGAGAATTTTTAACCAAGGGGTGTCCAACCTTAGCAATTAAGACTATGCTGGCTGGGGAATTCTAGAAGTTGAAGTCCATAGATCTTAAAATTGCCAAGGTTGGACACCGATGCTCTAACCAAAACATTTTTAGAAATTTATACAGGACCTTGGAGAGTTCCTGCCTATCAATGTAGAAAAGCTTTTCCCAACCTGAAGCTCTCCAGATGTTGAAACTTCTGCTACTAAAATTCCCAGCTATACGGAAAAGGCCAAAGTTAACAAAACTGAATTGAACCACATAAAATGTAATCAAGTTTGCAATCTTGTGAGATCCGGCCATGAATAGTGTGAATGGGTTTTAATGTTTTAATTTTTAAATGTTTTTATAATGGTTTTTTAAATGCATTGTAAGCCGCCCTGAGTCTTCGGAGAAAGGTGGCACATAAATTAAACTAATAAATAAATAAATAACAAATCTTGGAAAACTAATAAAATCACATGCAGCTTGGTAGTTTCTGTGTTGTGGCTTCATGTAACTTTGAAGTAGAATTTTCTAATGCTGAAATTAAAACTTTAGGATGAAACAGCACCACTACCATAAAATTAGCAACAGATCTTTGAAAAAAAGGGAAATATATTGAAAGATAATAACCTATTTTGATTTGGCATAGCTATGATTTATAGCTATGAACATTGTTCAAAGCAAGCCTGGGTAAATTCCATCAATATATAGCTTCCAGTGGTTACATTTAAATCTGGATGTATGGCCACAATAGGGATTGGAATTTCATTCACTAATGTGGTTGTTAAGTGAGTCATCATGTGAGTGGGCCTGATTTCACAACCTTTTTTTCCAGTTATTAAGCCAAACTATATGTAGTTAAGAGAATTATGCAATCTTTAAGGGAATCTGGCTTTCCCAATCGATTTTGCTTGTTGGAAGATTACAAATTGCAATCATGTGACTGCAAGAAAATGCAACCATTGTAAATGAAAGCCAGTTGCCAAGTGCCCAAATTATGATCATTTGACCACAGGGGTCAAATGATCGTAGTGCGATGGTTATATTTTCAAGGATGGGTTGTAAGTCATTTTTCCCCAGACCATTGTAGCCTTGAAATGTTGTCAAACAAATGGTCATAAGTCAAGGACTACCTGTAATTATATTTACTTATAATTCAGTTTAATCAAGAACTGGTTTCCACCTAAAGTTGCAGAATGTTCCACCCTCAGTTTGACATGCAGTGACTACAACCTCATCTTTAAAGTTCAACAGCTGAAGTGTATCTTATGATAGACTGTAGAAGAAAAAATACACTTAAATGAAAACAGAAGAATAGAAGTGTGGGTAGAGTAGGAAAACAATTCTTATAAAATACTTTAGTGAGTCAAAAAACTCCATGTTAGATATAATTATGCACAATTTACACTTATCATACCAAGCTGCACCTTTGGTATTGCAATAAGTACCATTCAGCAGGCTTAGTAAATGAACTAGTTTAGAAATGATAATTAATCTTTATAAAATACACTTGCTTCCATTATGACCAATTCTCGAAATCTTGCAAATGGGTCAGAAAAAGCGGTAAACCAGGAGGAGAAAATTGTAACCTGTAATTGTGCAGGACAAAAAATATGTTTTGCATATGAAAAGAAGATTACATTTTGTTTCCAATCCAGAACAAATGGTCATATTCTGGAAGATCTGCCAAACCATTTTGGCTGGCCATAGTTCAACAAAACAGATGCTTCAGTTTTCACTGTTCCGGAGAGATCCTTGCGAGATGAGTAGAGCATGGAAGAGCACGTTGTCTCTCTTTCCTCTCTACAGCTCACAGACTGGCATATCTTACTTACCTACTCGGTTCTGATCTTTCCTGTGCTTCACCTTCCCTCCCTAACAGTTGCCGTGACTGCCATGAACATATTCCACTAAATGCCCATGATGTAATTAGAATAGAATAGAATAATTTTATTTATATACCGCCCTTCTCCCAAAGGACTCAGGGCGGTGTACAGCCAATTTAAAAACATAAATATACAAATATCATAGTTAAAATTAATTAAAATAATTAAATAGTTTGGCTGAATTTTAAAACCCCGAAATTTAAAACCCCAATTTAAAATCATTCAATTAGACAGCCCCGCCTGTCAGAACAGTAGGGTCTTAAGGGCACAGCGGAAGACCCAGAGGTCAGAGATTGTACATATGTCCGGGGGCAATTCGTTCCAAAGGGCAGGAGCTCCGACAGAGAAGGCTCTCCTCCTGGGTGTCGCCAGCCGACATAACTTGGCCGACAGCACCCTGAGGAGTCCCTCTCTGTGGGAGCAGACTGGTCGGTGGGAGGCTATCGGCGGCAGTAGGCGGTCCCATTGATACCCTGGTCCTATGCCATGGAGCGCTTTAAAGGTTGACCAACACCTTGAATTGCACTCGGAAGACCACTGGGAGCCAGAGCAGCTCGCGCAGGAGAGGTGTTACGCGGGCGTAATGGGTACGCCCATAACCACCCGTGCGGCCACATTCTGGACCAGTTGGAGCCTCCGAGTTCTCTTCAAGGGAAGCCCCATGTAGAGAGCATTACAGTAGTCCAGGCGCGAGGTGACAAGGGCGTGAGTGGTCATGCGCAGGGCGTCCCGGTCCAGAAAGGGGCACAACTGGCGGATCAGGTGAACCTGATAAAAAGCCCTCCTGGCTATGGCTGTCATATGCTCTTCTAAAGACAGCCGTGAGTCCAGGAGGACACTCAGATTGCGAGCCCTCTCTGTGGAGGGTAAAGATTCACCCCCAATAGTCAGCGATGGCACAAGCTGACTATACCAGGACGCCGGAAGCCACAGTCTTATTCTTATCTCCTGTTTCAATACTCAAAATCTGAAATTAAAATTCTGAATTATATTAAGCAATAATACAATGATTAGGAAGATAAGAGTTTGACAACCTTTGTGGTTTTATAAATTTTGTTTTGACCATGAATTGTCTTCTGTTGCACTGTAATTTTCTAACTAACTTAAATTCTTAGCAATTTTGAAAAATATTTAAAATTGTAAATCTAAAGTATTTGCATGCACAAAAACATACTTCCTCCCTCCTTTCCCCTTCACATTTCTCTATTTCTCCTGCATAGCTAGACTCAAGAGATTGATATAAATATATAAATATATCCCACTCCTATATAAACCTAGATGCTAAATCAGTAGGAATGAAAAATAGGGCATCCTTATTTTTTATATGTGATAGCACCTCAGTTGCAGAATTATCTTGGAACAATTTTATTCCACTTAGCTTTTAGTGATTTTTGTTTTTTTAAGTACACACAAATACACTATGATTACGAAAAGTCTTCAAAAGAGATATTTTGTATTTTAAGGGACTATGCATATAGTAACATGATCTGAATCATTAAAGAACTAGACATGACTACTTCTGAAACTGCTCCCAGGTGCTCCAAGCATAGGTATTTCACTTTAATGTTTTAAATGCACTCTCTCATAATAATAATAATAATAATAGCAAGGTCTACTTTTTCTCAATCTGAGCAAATTGAGTGACTTGGCCAAGACTCTGGTTAGATTCACATACCGTGTTAAGCCAGTGAAAACCCAAGCAAGCTAAATATAGCTTAATAAATATTGAACCAGTCACTATTTCATAATGCAATCCTCTTCATAGGATTATTCTTGCAATAAAATGGGAATATGGGAATTACTGGGTATGCCACCTAAGGAAAGCGAAGATAAAAGGCAACAAATAACTAGAAGTATTCTTAGAACTGAAATATAAAATTCTTATAAATAAATGTGAACACAGACTTTCTTTCTAAAAGCTTATCTTCTGTGAATTAACAACATGTGGAAATGCTCCTATAACAACTACCATATTTTTGGACTATAAGACGCACTGGAGTATAGGATGCACCTAGATTTCAAAGAGGAAAACAAGAAAAAATAGTTTTTGGCCTCTGTGTGTTTTTGCCCTCCCTGGCCCTCAGGAGTATTCTGCAGGCCTCCCAAACCCTCTTTTGGCAAAAACAGGATGTGCAGGGGTTTTGGGGAGGCCAAAAACAGGACTGTATTCGGTCTATATGACGCACAGACATTTCGGGGGGGGGGTGCGTCTTATAGTCCAAAAATATGGTACCTTCATGTCCCAAGTATTGGAACTAAGAAAGAGATCTGGATTTTAAGAAGTAACTCCCCATGAGTTAGTTAAAAGTTGATCACTGACCCCTATAAGCCAAGAAATGTTTTGTGTTGTCTTAATTACTTAAGAAAAGATAAAATGTACTTTCTGAAAAACAAAATAATGATCCAGGACTTTAATCTGGGTAATTTTCTGAATATGTGTGTGTGACAGGCATTATCTCTACCTCTGGCTAGTATTGCCAGTATTCTTGACAAAGTGCTAATGTAATCAAGAGAAGACTTCACCTCTAAATGGTTCAATCAAATAAGGTTGGTGCTTTTTAAATAATAATATTTCTTTTCAGATTCCCCAGCAATGTCATCATCCTTCCAGGAATATTTCTCTGTTTTGGTGTGCTAAAGCCAATCAAAGTTTGCTCCAGCCTTTGTTTCTTTTGTTGCTAATCTATAACTACAACATCTACCCTGGCAATTACTGAAGGGAGTATTCATCTTTTTACCTTCTTAGTCAAGCAGAAAAGAATGCCCCAAAGTTATGAACTTTTCTCCCAATCTTTTAAAGAAAAGCTAGGGAGAGGGTATAAGCCAAGAGGAAGAAGTTGCAAACCATTGCTTTCACAGATATTGTGATGGTTTCAGTGAGAAAAGATTCTTGGAGACTGCTAATCCATATTTTCCTTTCATACAGCCTTACGGTAAAGGTTTCCACAGTCGAGTTGAGTCTGACTCTAGAGGCGGTGCTCATCTCTGTTTCTTAGCCAAGGGAACCAATGTTGTCTGAAGACATATCTGTGGTCATGTGACTAGCATGACTATAAGCCGTGACGCATGGAACGCTATTACCTATTTACTCACTTGCCTTTTCATGATTTCAAACTGCTAGGTGGGCAGGAGCTGGAGCAAGTAATGGGAACTCATGTGGCACTTGGGTCTTGAATCCGGGCTGTCAGCCTTCCAGCTGAAAAGCTCAGGGTCTGTTGAGCCATTGCACTCCTTATATTGACTTAGCCACTCTTTAGTTCAAAGGTCTAAGTTGTTGTATCTTTGAATGAAGGAGGTGGTGGAAAAAACTAAAGAAAGTTTCTATTTCTAGAGGGGAATTTCCTCTTCAAATTGGTGCCACCGCTACTTTCACATTGGATTTTGTGGTACTTTTTTTCTGTGAAAGACTATTTAGCAGCAGGAGGTGAACATTCACAGTTTATCTAAGACATCCCTCTTTCCAACACTTTTTAAGGTTCATTTCACAACTGTATATTAACTTGCAAATCTTCTATCTCCCTGCCACACAGCTTTCCCAAACAAATCCTGCTCCCTATATTTTCCTGAGACACCAAAGTACAACGTGTATTTGGACTTAATTTAAATTGCATTTAAGTCATTATTTTAAAGGTTTGAACTGAGTTATTAGTCCCCTGCCCCAATTAAAATTATTTGAATTTGTGATAGGATGTGATTACATGCTCGAATACTCAAAGATTTTGTAGGTTTTATTTAGGTGTCAACATAAACTTTTAAGTTTGAAAAATCTGTGGTAACTTCATTTAATTCACAAACACAGTTTCGAACATTTAAATAGCCTTTGGTTAATACATATTAGGGTGTGGCTTAAAACTGAACCATGGCAACATAGGAATCACTTCTACTTGGACAGTGGCAACTTCCTTTAAATTCCTCTTTCTTGCAATCAAAACATGTGACAAATCCAGACCAGATTTGGGGACTGATAAATACAAAGGATCAAGAGAATATAGTCCCACTATAACATGTGATTTACTGATGAAATTTACAATAGGTTTATATCCCTAATCAATACATGTTTTATTTGTACTAATTTGTTTCTTAACAGGCTGTGTCAACTCTAGAATTTATTTATTTTATTTATTATTCTGATTTATATGCCGCCATTCTCCCGAAGGACTCAGGGCGGCTTACATACAACAATCGTCAATACAAATCACAGTGTAGAAATTAAAGTAAAATTAAAACCCCCATTAAAACCATATTAAAATTATAAAATTGTACAACCCCACGATCAGATTATTGCTGGAACAGCCACGTCTTTAGTTCGCGGCGGAAGGAGAGGAGGTCATCAGGACAAAAAGTGAGCAATTGTATCAAGTACATTTAAATTTGAATAGCAAAATAAATAAATAAAATAAGGGTAATACATATATTTAGTTATAAAAATTTCAGGAGCAAACATATTTAACTCTAAATATTCAGATTATGTTTATTTTTTAATTGTTATGGGTTTTCTGAAAAGGTTGAAGCATTTAACTAATTAATTCTTGGCTTATTGATCATTCAAAATTCAAAACTACTGCTCAAAACATATTCCAATTTCTAACCATAGGCAACATCTTACCTTTGGCCCATGAGATGATTTTTTCTTCACTTCAGAAAAAGACAGGGAATTAGTGGGAAGATTAGGGAGATGAAGACTTTGCCCTGAAGCAACTGATGTTCCATCTGACATAACCATGATCTACAGTGATGAAGTAATAAAAATATTAGAAACGTTTATAAAATAAGCTGGAATATAAAGTGAGGATTGTGGAGGTAGATGATTAAATATCTTAGGTAAACTGACAATTATAATTTCTTCTGTGGATTGTATGACAACTATTTTATTAATGTCACATGGCTGTCACCAGAATAGAAATGACAGATTAAAGCAATAACAGTATCTTCAACAGTGGCTTTAGAAGCACATAAAAATTAATATATTGTATAAAGAAATAACATGAATAAAAATTATAAGCTTGATGAATTCATCCTGGAGGTCTGTTTCCCTTACACCACAGGTAGCAATGTTTGAAGGGTTAGGGGTTGCAATTCAGCCTCCCAAACTTTTGAAAAGCTGCATAAATTCAAGCGTTCTGGTAACGTTATCAGAAGGAGCAGAACTGTTTTGTATGCATATGTGTGAATTTATCTCAATTTTAAGGAGAAATGGGTCAGATAATCTTTGGCAAGCAAGACACTCCTATTTTCATCCTTAAATCCTCTCAAAACGAGGACATTGGAGAGTTTTAAAGGACTGGAAGCAGTTTTCTAGATTCCTTCCACTTCCATACCAATACTTAACCACAGTGGAGCCAGGCCAAAATAAGCTAGGAAAAAAATGATAAATGGGACTGTTTGGGGAATGAAGTGATTTGCTTTCTGGTAAGGGCATTTATATTCATTTTCACATAATCAGTTTTCTGTGTACACCAATGCTTTCTGCTCCATTGATACTATTTTTTTTTTAAAAAAGCATCCGGAAAAAACTGAATAGCCTAAATTCATTTATTTTGCCATCACATTTCGACAATACATATATTTTACTTGGTTTATGCACCTATGCAGGCTGTCTTTGGAATGTTCGTATTATGTATACAATGAAGTCAGATGTACCATCTGTTGAATCACTTAAGATTCTGAAGACCAACCTAGACAACCCAGAGTTCACCTGAAACCAAGTTCCCTAGGAGGGAAATTGTTTGAATTAAAAAATGATCAAATGAAAAACTGCAGTTCCAGGTAAATAATCATTCTTTTTGTTGGGAATAGAAATAAGCATTAAAACATATCAATCAAAACTTTATTATGGTCAAAGACCAGAGAAGAGTAGAGTACGAAGGATTTAAAAGCATAAAAGATACATCAGGCCTTTTTAAAAATTACAGTAAAAAGCTTTAAAAAGAACATAAAATTCTAAAAGGAATCTTTTAAAAAGATCTTTAAAAGGGGGATAGGAACAATAGATAGGCACAGAGAAGGATGGCAATTTAAATCTATTACAATACAAATCATTCTAGAATAATGAAGTAGATGCTCATTAAAACTGGCTTATGCCACAAGTTATTTTCTGATGAATTTTCAGTGCTGCCATGTAGAACCTGGCAACACTGTGTATTTTCAGGGCTGGTGTCTCAAAGCAGCAGGGTTAGAAGTAAAATTGTTCTATGCTCCCTATGGATATTTACGCAATAATGGTGAGATGAGTCTAGGACAAATGTCTCTGGAGTAGAAGCAATGGAGAAGAACATGTTCTGTTGTTTCTGCATGTCCAGAGTTACAGATACACTGTCTCCCCAGGTAGGGGGCCTTCCTGTATCAGGATAGTTCAGTTGAGGCGAGGGCATGACATCATGCCAGAGTAAAGGCATTCCAGCAATTAGGTACTTCAAGTTAAATGGGGTGGGGGTGGGGAGTACCTGTTGGGTTCATTAGCAATAAAACTTGGGGACATAGCTAAATTATATTGGTGCTCTGTGTCTGTTGTACATTGTTTAATGAGTGCTTTGGCCTAATTGTATCCCATGCTGAGCAAAAGATCTGGAGAGAAGTCCAAAGATGAGATTTTTTGTTACACTGTCTTTTTCCATGTGGACTCATAATCATTACTCATAGTTAGTGAGACAAGGTTAAGGGGAGAAAAGGTTAATGCGAGACAGCAGTTGAGCATGGTCACCCATACTCTAGCCTCTACTTTCATGAGACCTGTCTCTAGTCTCAGGGTGGTATTAGCGACACATATTAAAACATATTACACTCTGAACATTTGGATATTAATTATGAAGAACTTTGGATTTATCATCCATAGGCTACAGCTAATATTGTTTTACTTTTGTAGAAAGATTTTATCCAAAAACCCTGGATAAAGTCATGTTTTCATATGAACATACTGCACATATAAACTGGCCTTGTAGTATTATGGAAGTCTAATCTATTTTTAATGTAAATGTATTTATTAATGTAATAATATTAATCAGAAAATAGTAGTAAAAACTAACATAAACTGAACTTAGAGAAAGAAACAAGAATGGAAAGGAATAAAAATGCAGAAAAATAAAGAAAAAGATTACAGTATAAGGTATAATATAATTAGCTACAAATCGCTCAGAGACATTCTGAGAGTGATATGGTATCTAAATTTGAGGAAAAAAAACAAGGAAGGAAGGAAGGAAGGAAGGAAGGAAGGAAGGAAGGAAGGAAGGAGGGAGGGAGGGAGGGAGGGAGGGAGGGAGGGAGGGAGGGAGGAAGTAAAGTATTTCCAACCTGTATTATAGCAAGTATAAACAAATTTAATAATTCTTCACCCTACAACGTTAAACAGATATTTCTTTATCCTATATCGGTCAATGTTTAACTTCCTGTTTAAGAATGAACTTTGAGCTTTTTGTTTCATACTATATAATTTATTTCAATATATAACTACCGTATTTTCCGGCGTTTAAGACGACTTTCTAACACACAAAAATCTTCTCAAAAGTCGGGGGTCGTCTTATATGCCGGGTGTCAGTATCCTGTAACCAGGCAGACCAGTCCGAAAGGCTTTGACGAGCCTTAAATGGCTCTAAGGAGCCAAGCTGAATTGCCTGCTGAGTTGCCGCTAATCAGCTGAGTTACACGCAAGCCCCGTGTAAAAGGGAAAAACTTTCCTTTTACACAAGGCTGGCCATCCCAGCTGAGTTGCCTGATTGTCAGAGCTTGGATGGCCAAGCCCCGTTTAAAAGGGAAAAACTTTCCTTTTATACAACGCTGGCCACCCCAGCTGCTAATTTTTGCCTGCTAATTGATACGTAGCAAAAATCCCCCCCCCCCCCAGCTTGCTTACCTTAGCTGCTAGCCGCAACGCTTGCCTTGCTTTGCCTGCAATCCATTGCATCAGCAAGCAACTAAATCTCCCTGCCTGCTTGATTGCAGGCAGGGAGATTTAGTTGCTTGCTGATGCAAGCAACTTGTGGACTTCAACTCCCAGAATTACTCAGCCAGCAAAGCAAAGCTGGCTGAGGAATTCTGGGAGTTGAAGTCTACAAGTCTTAAAGTTGCCAAGGTTGGAGACCCCTGTTCTATTGGGTAAGTTTTTTTCCCCCTTTGGGAGCTTTAAAAAAATAGTTAATTAGGGGGTTTTTTAGTTGTTCTTTTTTAGACCTAGCCATTTAAAGGCTAGGTCTAAGTTTTAGGCTAGGAAGTTTTAAATTTAACTTTCATATAAAAATAAAAATAAATAAAAAATTAAAAAAAATAAAATAAAAATAAAAATAAAATAAAATAAAATAAAATAAAATAATAAAATAATAAAATAAAATAAAATAATAAAATTTGTGCAGCTTTCTGAGATTTAGTGTGTTTCTGTAGAGTTTCAACTCTAACAAACGCACAAAATCTCACAAAGCTATATATGGAATTTTGTGTGTGTAAAGTGTGAAAGTTGTTTTTTTGGGCTTTTTGTGGCTGTGTGAGGTTCCTGCTTGTTGCAGGGGCCATTTTGGGTCTAGCACAGCTGCTTTTACATTGTGGGTGAGCCAGTTGATGTTTTTTAATTTTTATTTGGTGTGCGTTGGAAGAGGGGTCGTCTTATACAGCAAGTATAGCCCAAACCCTATATTTTTACAGGAAAAGTCAGGGGTCGTCTTATACGCCCAGTCGTCTTATATGCCGGAAAATACGGTATTTGTTTTTTCTTAATTTCTGTGTGTTTTCTTCTCAGTTTTATATTTGGTCTTTTCTTCTGTATCTTTATAGATTAAGAATAATAACAAGGAGTCTGTTCTTCATCATGATCTTGAGTTATCATCGTCTTCCACAGAGCCCACAGCTTTGGGAAGGATGTAAATGGAGCAACGATGGAAGAAAGAGATACCCACCCAACCAGCCATATCAGCCACCTCAATCCTGGCAATCAATGATGGCAGATATCATGGCCAGATTATCCTTACCCTCATCAATGTAATTCACTGACATGTACAAATAACAAGATTCTAACAAGGAAAACAATGGTCATGTGAGGTAAACAGACAACTTTTCTAAAGATTTATAATCATTATTTTGGCAGCCCAGATACTGTTGCTCTTTTTGGCTTGTAAAACTAAAAGCCAACTGAGAACACGTATCATATAAAGGCATAATGTGATTTGCCTATTTCAGTTTAGCATGATATATGAATAGGATGTGTGTGTTTGTAAGATTTGTTTGTGGTTTCATGGCTTATTCTAAATTTACTTTTGTGAATGCTCAGGAACAAAATAAAGTAATTGATCAAATTATAGTCATCTTGCATGACAAAAGCAGATCTAATTGCAGATTATTCTGCAGAAAAGTATGAATTTCTTGGTCTATGTGTGTGCTAAGTATTTTATATGAATAAAATATCCTATATCAGTGACAGCTAACCTTTTTGGCACCAAGTGCCGGAACCTGGAAGAGAGCAGCTGGCTGGTGCGCATGCATGCTGGACCAGCTGGCTGGTGCACATACGTGCGACAGAACCCGGAAGAGAAGCTGGCCGCCACACACATGCACATCAGCCAGCTGCTCTCTTCTGGGTTCCGATGCTCGGTGCCAAAAAGGTTAGCCATCACTGTGCTAGGCTGTGGTATGGCAATTACCAATACAGCAATTTTGTGGGTTAGTTTCACGTAAGCATGCATGTGACGGAACCAGAAAGAGAGCAGCTGTCCAGTACACATGCGCGTGACAGAACTCAGAAGAGCAGCTGATGATAGCGCATGTGCCCACAGAGAGAGCTCTGCGTGCCACCTCTGGCACATATGCCATAGGTTCGCCATCACAGTCCTATATGCTTCACTAAACTAAATTACATTCAAAAATTAAGCTGAAAACTATAAATTCAAATGAAATTACAGTTTAAACAAATGTGTCTGCAATGTTAGCAGGAAGAAACTGGGCTTTATTAAGTTTTTACACAAATATTTAAAAGACAGAATGTAAGTTTCATTTCATATTTTGCAGAAATTTTCAATAAAAGATTCTAAGCCCACCCCAAAATTACTCTGCTGGAGGAAATTCTTTAATAGATTGTTATGCACAGCAATCAATAAAACAAAGTAATTTTGCAAAGGATTTTGGGGGGTGAGGGAAGCCACATATCAATTATTAACACTGAATCTGGTATTCTGAAGTGAATGAGCTTTGAATTTCTTAACAAAAAAAAAAATCCTCTTTTTTCCTCAAAGAAGCAAATCTGTTTTTATAAACCCAACCTTACTGTTTCAATTACTGTGTGGGTTAAACACAAGAAAAATGGAAGAAATATTAATTTGAAGATGCTTTTAAAGCAGTCCGTATTTAACTCTCAACTTGACTCCCTGTAAAGGTTCTTAATAAAGTGGTAAACTACTACTTTTTCTTTCACATGTGTATTCAATCACCTGAACATTGAAAACTAGGTTCCCGAGCTCCTTTAGGGAGCAGAGACCTGAGTATTTTTTGCAGTATTGGTTTTATCCTGGTTATGTAATATTTGCATCTCTGCTACTATTTCACTTTTATTTGGTGTCATTGGATTAATATTGTACCTAAGATACCTATATTATGTGATCAAGTTCAAAAAAAAAAGCTGCTTTTCAACTTGAGAGATTTTGCTATGGAGGGAGGGAAACAACTTTCACTGTTTTGCTGTTTAATTTTATATAAACTCACCCCGCCAGCTTTAAGCAGCTTTCTTCTGAACTCCTCTGTTGGGTTGTTGAAAGTAAGTTTTTCACAGCGAAGATGGTTTACAGGTGGGTGTCCTTCCAGATGCAGGAACAGATCATAGTCAAAGCGGACTTTCTTCGGTTCTTCCTACAAGTTAGAACACAGTCAGACAAAACTGAGGGCGAAAACCTGACACTGTATGACATAAATTAGAATAGAATAACAGAGTTGGAAGGGACCTTAAAGGTCACCTAGTCCAACTTCCTCCTCAAGCTGTAGTCCTACATGCTGGCTTTTATCCCAATACTATAGATTACATTCATTTCCTCATAAAATATTGTAGTAATTGGTTTTTAAAAAGTGAATAGACATTTGGGCTTGGGACTTCCCAGACTGAGTGACCTGGGACTCACTAAAAAATTAGGATTTTTAAATTATTGAAAAAGAAAAGGCTATTTTGATTCTGATCAAGTCAAACTTCCAAAATTACAGTTGATTTTGTGTCAGTCACTCACACGGCATTTCTTTAACAATCTTTTACACTGTAGATGCATGCATTAAACTTTGATAGATATTTTACAGATGCCTACCATAAGCATATAAATTAATTAGGGAATTTATATCCTTGCATTGCCAAGTTGGCAATGATTACCCATAAAAAAAAGTCAAGGTGCTAGTTATTATGTACAAGGCCTTAAAATATATAAGGTCCTGTTTTAATTTTTATTTTCCCTACAGTTTATGACAGCTATTAAAATCAACCAAGAATTCCTAATTAATAATGACAACCATGTAGCAAGTGAAATGCTTTTTTTTCTTTATTACTAACAACACAAATACTTTCAACTGCTGCTTGATGATATTATCTGAGTCTTGGGTTGGAAACAGGTAAATTAAAGAGTTAAATAGAAGTATTTACGATCACATATAAATTTAAAGTAATAGTGTAAAAATCAATTTCCTCTATTTTAAAAGCAAAGAATCAAGGCTAAAAGGCAGTGATTTACCAGAATTATATAATAATCAGTGCCTAAATTAAATGACAAAATTTAAAATAAAGTTTAGTTTAAATTAGCCAAAACTTTATCTGGTAGTCAATTACAACAGTAGAAATTTAGTCAGCAATGCTGACTGGAGCCCAAATATTTAACACTGATTTGCATCATAAGCGTAAACATATTTGCTCAGAAGTAATTTCCATTAGATTAAGCTGAAATGTGCACAAAATAGCAACCTTAAATCAAACTGTGTTTAATTTCCTAATGTTAAAGCCAGAAGAAATGTGTACAAAACTCTGTGTGCCTAACTGACTTTAAACTGATGTCCACCAGTGCATCTTAGTGAAAATTCTTCCTCTTGTGTCTGTGAAAGGTTTTATTACATATACTGTAAAAAATTTAATTATACCTCAGCTATTTCAGGATGGAAATGAATGGTTATATAAGCTATACTATTATTGCTTGACAAAAAGTCTATTTGTTTAGCAAATTCTCTAAGAAAGGACCCCATATGTATTGGACAACTGTAATACAGTTTATATAATAAGAAAAAGAATTAAATTACTACTGTGCTGTATATATAGCATAGTAATTGCTGGAGAGCCAGAAGAGGATAACTGCTGTACAAGGAAGACTCATCCTGAAGCAAATCCATATTCAGCAGGATTTTGGGGTTTTTATATCTGAGACTGGCTAAATTCTGATTGCCAAGAAATATAAGTCAAAAGTGACAGTCATAAAAGAACGCTTATTTCCAAGCAAAATCTAAAGTATGAGTAACATATAATGTAATATAGAATACAATATTTTAAGTTCACTGTTTCAACCAAAAGGACTCATCTTTTCTGAACTTCTATGCACATGGCTTAAGTAACAGCTAACCATCAGTGCTCTATACAGTTCAGAATGGCCAACAGCTTTGTTAAAGGGTAAAATAACAATGTGTGGACCAGGATTACATAATGAATCACAACTAGGATTCATGTAGTATTTTCTTATTTCAATGAGGAGCCAAAAGCTTCATAGGAAGCATAAGCATGCCGTAAGAGCTCAGTTTCCCACTCTCATTTTCCAGTAAATGGTACTGAAAGATTTATAAGAGTAATACATTGCCATTTAATGTTTATATAGATATAGTGGGAATTTAGACTGTGTTTGTCAAAAGTAATTCTTTCCATTCTATTTATAAAAGTAAAAAATATATTCCAGTCTCTTGGAAAAAAATAATATTCCTATCCTGAAAGTCAGAAGTTTGGGTGTTTTAAGAAATTTCTAGATACTCAAAATATCTATTGACCAAAGCCAATTATTTTAAGGATGGCTACTGGCTATGATTTGATTCTACTTTATCTAATGAAATATTAAAAGTCACAACACTACATTAAAAAGCTTATTTTCAAAACAGTAGAATTAAATTAAAAGAATAAACTCACTTTTATTCCCAGTAACATTCGTTATTTTCCAGTGAGTGAAATATATTTAGGGTAAAATGAAGGAGCTTGGCTAAAACAACATATGGTAGACATAACTTCAAATCCTCAATTTCCTCTAAACTATACTAAACTGTATTATTTTTACATTTTACATTTTAAATACCACAAAGAGCAGCCTCCTTTCTTTACAAAGCATTATCTGTCTTATTCTTCTAAAATATAATCTCCATCTCTCATTTTACAAATTCATTTCCCCTTTCAGAAGAAACCCAACATCATATGAGCAGAAGACAGTTTGACCAAAAGACTCTTAAATAAATATAAATACCCTGTATAAAAATGAGATTAATGAAGCTAATTAAAATATCCTAACTAGCTGTATTAGCTGTCTTAAGTATATACCATATTTTTGGGACTATAAGACATACTGGACTATAAAACGCACCCAGATTTAGAGGAAGAAAACAAGAAAAAAATAGTTTTGGCCTCCGAGCATTGCGTTTTCGGCCTCCCTGGCCCCCAGAAGCACATTGCAGGCCAAACACAGGCCCACTTTTGGCCTGCAGAATGCTTCTGGGGGCCAGGGAAGGCGAAAACATGATGCGCGGAGAGTTCGGGAGTCCAAAACCAGGCCCATTTTTGGCAAAAACGGGGCTGTTTTTGTCAAAAATAGGCCATGCAAAGTACTGCAGAGTGTTTCTGGGGGCTGGGGAGGGCAAAAACATGATGCATGGAAGGTTCGGGAGTCCAAAAATGGACCCATTTTTGGCAAAAACGGGCCGTGCGGAGCACTGCAGAGTGCTTCTGGGGGCCAGGGAAGGCAAAAAAGCGATGCATGGAAGGTTTGGGAGCCCAAAAATGGGCCAGTATTCAGTCTTTTAGGCGGAGGGAAAGGTGCGTCTTATACAATACTCCGAAAAATATGGTATGTTTCTGCGTATCTCTTGGTTTACTGACACAATATAAGCAGGTAATTTTTTTCTTCTGAAATAACAGTTAAGAACTTAAAGCATTTATTCAGAGCAACTTTAACACAAAGATAAGTTAATTATAAAAAATAAATTATCCCTTAAAAAGCAGTGTGTTAAAGGTTTGAACTTATCTATATGATAATTTTATTCTATTATAAATCTCTATCAATATTCAAAATATATTCTGAAAGTGAATCACTTCCATTAAGACTGAATCAGTATCTACAATGAATTCAATTTCCTTATCTATTGGATAGCATCTAATGTTGCATTAGTGGTTTTTTAAACAACAAAACCTCTCCATCTGTTCTTGAATATCTGTTAGGCAGCATCTCACAATTCACTATATATTTTGGAAGAACAGCAAAGGACTGCAAGGGAGATAGAAAATCTGCTTCTTGGATTTATGTACCATTCCATCAGCAGATACTTCATTTGGATTTTCCAGACATATTTCAAGGAATGGAAAGGGTTTATGAAATCTATGACAAATGAAATTTTATCACCAGATTTTACATTGACATTTATTAATTCATTGATAATTTAAAGGGGAAATCTAAAGAACTTAATGGGTATGTGTAGAGAAATTGAAAGAACAGCATTACATACCTTGTTCTTGAAGTAAACCTCTATTGGCAAAATAAACCCAGCATATCCAGATTCTTCAACTTTGTACGGTGGATCTTTGCACACTGGGGGGGGGGGAGGGGGGAGAGAAAAAAGCTTGAGTTTATTATTATTATTATTATTATTATTATTATTATTATTATTATTATTATATTTATTATTATATTTATTTATTATTTATTATTTATTAGATTTATATACCGCCCTTCTCCTTACGGACTCAGGGCGGTGCACAGCCAATTTAAAAAACAAATACACAAAAGTTAAAATTTCATAAAAGAACAAATATAAATAGCCGTAAATTAAAACAAATTCATTTAAAAGATAATAAAAACTCTAAAAGTAATAAAATATTTACAGGAGTCAGGCTAAGCCGGCAAGCCGAAAAAGATAAGTTTTTAAAGCCCGCCGGAAAGTTGGGAGGTCAGAAATTGTTCTTAACTCTGGAGGCAGATCATTCCAGAGGGTAGGTGCTGCCACAGAGAAGGCTCTCCCCCTGGGGGTCGCCAGCCAGCATTGTCTGGCTGACGGCACCCTGAGGAGGCCCTCTCTGTGGAAGCGAACCGGCCGGTGGGAGGCAATTGGTGGCAGAAGGCGGTCCCGTAAGTACCCTGGCCCTAAGCCATGGAGCGCTTTAAAAGTGATTACCAACACCTTGAAACGCACCCGGAATAGTTTGAACAATAATTCTATGGCTAAATAAGTTCAAATTGCCAAAAAATGGCTTCGGTATTTTTTTGACTACCATATTTTTCGGAGTATAAAATGCATCAGGGTATAAAACACAGCTTAGTTTTAGTGGAGGAAAATAGGTAATCTGCCTACCAGGTATTAATCTGGCTAGCATCCTTAGTCTGGTCCGTTTCAGTACATTAGTTTGCTGGTTTTTTATTCCCTGCTTGGGGATAAAAAACAGATTCTAAGGCACAGCTGAGAGGAAGCAGCAATGAGAAAAACAGGCAAAACATGGGGGCGGGGGGAGATTGCTGCACTCGGCTAGTGCCTAATTAGGGCTGAAAAAAAGCTTCTAAAGAACAGCTGAGAGTCGGAGTGAAGCATGGAGATTGCTTCACTCGCTAGTGCCTCGTTAAAGCACAGCGGGAGAGTCAGAGCAGGTAAAGCTGGGAAGATCGCTCGCTAGTGCCTCGTTAGGGCTGAAAAAAGTTTCGAAAAAGCTACATTCAGAGTATAAGACACACCCAAATTTTCACCTTCTTTTGGGAGGGAAAGGTGCACTTTATACTCCAAAATATACGGTAGTTAGCTATCCACAGCATAATTCTAATATTTCTTCTGATCCAGGATCAAGACAAAACTAGAGAATGGATTTGTTGGAGGATGATCAGAAACATGGCATACTATTTTGTTTTCAGGAATTTCCATTTTTGGAAATGTCTAATTTTATGAAATTAATTCGTATCATAGTTAACAAGAAAATACTAGGGATTCTAATAGAATTACAACAATACTCGTTAATAGTTTCAAGTGCTTCTTAAAAACACATATAGGTGGCTATAGCACTTGAAGCAATGCCACAATTAGAACATTAAAGAGTCTAATGTTTGTCCCTTTGTCTTTCAATCCCTGTATAAGTTCAATAAAGAAATGTATATATTATTTGACATCTCACAATATATCCAAGAAGTCCAATAAAAATATCCAAGGAAGCCTCTGAATTTACTTGATTATGCAAACTTTATTGACTTTTTAAACAATAATTTGCTTCCATTATTTTTGGTCTCTTAGATATTTGTACAGCATTAAAAATACAAATGCCCCTTTAGTTTTTGTTGAATAAATTATTGACTTGGCCTCACAGATATGATAGACAAACAGATTTCACCTTTTTAAAACAAAGCTGGACTATAAAGCAGTTTAATTGCCAAATAGATAGACCAATTTATATACAAGACATTTCTATGACAGCTCTGTACTCTTCAATAGTATTATGCTGCTTAAGCTCTTTACTCTCCAAGCACTTATGAGTTCTTTCAAATAGATTTTCTTTCAGTGTAAGGAAAAGCTGGCCAGTTAATTGTTAAATCCAGAACTTTTTTCTGGAATATTACTTAGGTTTAAAAATATATGTGCAATATTATCCGACTTTTTAAAAAAAACATTATTGTATATATACATAAGATTCTTGATTGTTCAAATATATAAATAGTTCTGGATTTTGTGAATATATTTAATTTTATGTATTTGTTCATTAAACATTATAATTGATGAATAGATTCAAACTCTGCTCATTTAATACAACTGTTCCTGAACAAAACTGTGCTATTATATTGTCTCTAATTGTAACAATAAAAAATATTACTACTTTTTTATACTATTAATCACATTTCACAATCTTAATAAGAGTTCCAACAACATTAATATCTCATAATAAATCAATTTCAGTAACTAAACCAAAACACAACTTTAACTTACAAAGCTCAGTCACAGTAATCTTTACCTGGATTAAAATATAACAAGGAAAACTAAGAAACATGATTTGGGGAAAGGGACAATTTTAGCAAGAAAGTGCTAGAGTTAGCAAGGATATTTTTAACAAGACAATAAAAAGCAATGCTAGAAGAATAGATGGAATGAGTTAAGTGGCTGAAGTACCTTCTTGAAATGTACATTTTCATACTTCCAACATGCTGGGCTTGAAGTCAGGATTTATTTCACAGCAATGCAAGCTATTTCAAGAACTAACAGTAAATTATATTCACAGAGAGTGGAAATTCCACTAATACAAGCATCTGGCTTTACTAGTTCTGGGCTGGCATAGAATCTGCATTAAGAAATGACACCTAGAACTCCAGAACAAGCACAAAAGGTAAGACTTTTACCTTCATGTCTTGCTCATGGATTTCCAGGAAGCATCTGTCTGGACACTGTTGAAAACATGATGCTGGACTAAATGGACCCTGAGTCAGCCAAGCTCTTACGTTCTTATTCTGGAAATTTAACACATACATATTTTGGAAATAGGAGAGCAAATCAATTTCAGAAATGATCTGTGTTCATATATCTCATCACACTGAAGGTCAGAACAGTGAAACTCATTTAGACAAGAACTGCCATATGCTTATCCACAGTTTTAACAGATGAATTTATCTAGGCACATTTATTACTTCATAACTGAATTCCTGAATGAAATATAATCATAAAGTATAACAACGTAGTTAAATGTTTCTTATCTGCTCGCATATATTTTTCAATGAAACCTATTCATACATTTTCATTGGAAGTGACATTTTCATTGATGCTTATTTTGAAAGCAGAGGCTCATACATTTTTGATTACTGCACAGGTAAAATTAATTTTTCTGAGCTTTTACATTCTTATACAGATTATTTATCAACTGACTGGATGTGTATTTTAAACTCCTAGATTGATCAAGATCAATCAATCACAGGAAAAAAACCTGCTTAAATTCATATAGATGGAGTTGTACTTGCAACAAAATTAAAGTAATTCTGGAAGCTGATTTGTGATTTTACCTAAAAACATCAAGGCAAACTCCTTATATATACTTTGGTGATCCCTAAGACTGTAGTGCCTTGAATCATGTATAGCCCTTGTTTAACAATATGAAAAGTGGCATTTTCCCTCCTTTCAATGTGAGCTGCAAGGGGAATAGTGATGATGACACCAGACAGAATGAGGTTGAAAACTTTGGGCTATTTATTATTTATTTTGCTTTTTTAATATATTTTTTTTCTTGAAAAACAAAATAGTGTGTTAAGCCTACTGAATTTTAATGTGCTTACTGTTCATTATTACTGTTATTAAAATTATGTCACTATGTTCTGGTATCTTTCTGCCAGATTTCAAAACAGGAAACTGGGGGACTGCAAAACAAAACTTTCCAGCTCCCTCAAACTCCTTGAGTAGGGGAGACTCTTGGAAATTTATGCAGTCCATAGGATGGCCACCCCTTATTTATAGTACTGATTTTATTATTCAACAGAGAATAAAAATATTAGGATTTTCATGTTCATGATTATGAGATGATATGACTGCTAAAAATGAAAGCATACCCAGCCCATATAAGCTGGATAAAGTTGCTCTTAATTTCACATAATTTTCTGCTACATAATTTTCCAGTTTATAACAGACCTTCAATAAAAGAATTATGCAACGTTGACAGATCTAGTTTATATACCGTGTTTCCCTGAAAATAAGACTCAGTCTTATTTTCTTTTGGGTCCCAAAATAAGCACTAGGGCTTATTTCCAGGGGTGTCTTAATTTTTTTGAGTGCCACCGCCATGAGGCGTGGGGGTGGAGCTGCCCAATCCACACATTGGCTTACCTCAGGGCCCCCATGGCTCCATGTTCCAATAACTGCCTCGCGGTGGCACCAGCAACCATGTGCAGCAGAAGCCCACGTGGCCCACAACGTACTTCTTCCAGCACCCACACAGCACCGGAGCAGGAGGCCGAGTGACCCAGCCAGGCAAAATGCTCCATCCCCAGGCACCCAAACACCTCCCCCCATCTTTGTGATATGTGAACAAAGTCAGGCATTTTTTGAATTTTTGACACACTGAGCCCAAAAGTTTCATCATCACTGGTATACAAAAATGTCTTATTATACCTTATTACATTATTTTTTTATTTTTTTATTTATTTTAATTTGATTTATATGCCGCCCTTCTCCGGAGACTCAGGGCAGCTTACAGTGCGTTAAGCAATAGCCTTCATACTTTTGTATATTTATATTTATACAAAGTCAGCTTATTGCCCCCAACAAACTGGGTCCTCAATTTACCCACCTTATAAAGGATGGAAGGCTGAGTCGACCTTGAGCCTGCCTGGGATTGAACTAGCAAGTAATTGCAATATTATGACAATATTCTTTGCCTTATTTATAAAGCATAATGATGGATGGATGGATGGATAGATGGATGGATGGATAAATAAATACTAACTGAAATTTTCTTAAAAACTGGTCTTGCATGAAATGTAAAATTTGAAATGAACAAAAATCTCATGTACTTGATCAAAAGATCTCAACTGAATCTCTTACCTAATTGTGATGTGAAATATACCATATTCTGCCCTTCTCAAATTAAAAATAATTACATCTCAATTGACCTTTCTGAATTTCACAACACATTCCCTTTCATAAGGTAACAAGTATTCAAATATATCATGCAAAACATCCCATCCATTTTTGTATAAATCAACAAGAGATTTATCCTCTTGTTGAATAAGAGGAATGCTACATATTCACTGGTTATTTATAAAAATAAAAAGGATACAAATAAAATAAATAAATAAATAACCAATCAATCAATCAATCAATCTACCTTTTCTGATAAGGTAATCCTGTGCTGTGTTTAATTAAAAGGCCACTGAGTTCAATATTTTTCCTCCATATGAATATCTTTTTTGTTTATTTATACATCACATATTCTTCAGGAAGTCAAGATGTCTACAGTACATCCCTATAATTTTATCTCTGTAATCCCTGCAGTGCCATAGCTGACTATGATCAGCTATGAAACTTGATTGTCCACTCACATCATTATACTACATGTTGATTCATCTCATATGAGAATTATCCTTTCTATATTATATCTAATAGGCCTGAGTTATGCTTGAAATATGCATCTTATTTGAACTTTGATTTCTCATGTCAGAATTTCTATACTTCAGCTTTCTATGCTAGCACAGCTATGTAGAGTCAGTCAAGCAAGTGCCAAGAAAATTACATTTCGAAGGAGTAAAATAAGGATATTAATTATGAGAAAACTTCAGTTTCACTATGCTGAACTCAGAACATGCAAGGGAAAATTTTAACATGTAAATTTACTTGCAAAACATTTTTATTGCTGAAAAGAAATTAATTTACCGGTAGTTCCTATTTTCTTATAAGCATGCGTTTTTACTCATAAACTTGTGATTTAGAAATGACAGTTTTAAGAAAAAGCTGCTTATAATTACTTAATTACTTGGAGTTCCACACAGTTTTGTCTGGCTTGTGCTCAGATTTAGTTAAACTAGAAAATTGAGGTGACGAAACATGCTAGAAAAATCTCTACCCTAATATAAACAGAAAGGGTGAAATCTCATGTTCACTTATCTGAAAAATATACAACATTCAATGGCTGTGTTAAAAAATGGTTTGTTTGTATATTTTATTCATTTGGCAGGCTGCATAAACTTAGCCGTTGTAAAAAATTAAGCCATGATTAAAACAATGTAGGGCTTAATGCAATGTTAATTCAGGCTGTTAAATCTTAATAAGACTTTTTTTTTACAAACTGCATTAATATAAATGAACCATCACACTCCAAAGTATTGAAGCACTCAAATCTTGTGGTAGGTTTGTGGGGATGCTTTGAATATTATTCTGATTGTGTCTATATGTATGCACAGAAAATATTTTCACTAAGATTAGTGACACATGCACAGAGAATCATGGAAACATCTGAAGCAACCTTACCAGCCTTCCAAACAATAAGTTGCCTTAAGACTGGCAGGTACTCACTCACACTAATATGCTTTGCACAATACAGTATGTAGTTCAAGCATTTCTTTTGAATGTAATGGACTGCATTCAGCCTAGAAAACCTTGTGTACTCGATTATTGGACATCTTGCCAAACAGCTTCTTCCCAGCATGTAACAACAATTTTTCGTAATAAGCCTTCCTTCACTTAGCTGAATTAAATTCAGCATAACACACGATTCATATTCTCAAAGTGCTTAAGTATTGCATTGCTCCATTGTTACAGGTTTATAGTAGATTATTCAAAGAGCTCAAAACCCTTTTTGCTCCATATGCCAGCTTTCTTTGAAAAAGTAGTGCTGAAAAAAGAAAAATGGAAAGGTCTAAGCAGTAGATTCAAATGAAACTGGAATGCATAAATCACCACACATACATTTGATATTATCTTAAAACAATGCTTTATTACTCTTATATCCAAGTTTACATTGGCATCTTAAAAGATTTCTAGTGAAGACACAGGGCACATTATATAATTCTATAACCATTTTGCAGAAGCCAAAAAGCTCTCTAAATCCTAAACTGGAAAAAAAGTGTATTAGATTAACAGAAAACTATAGTTCAAAGAAAAATATTTGTTGTTGTGTCTAAGCTATTTTGTAATTAGGCTATTTAAAATTAGGCATTTTAAACTTTCCAGCATGCATATTCCTTGCACAAGAACATGACGGCTGGAAGATAATTGAATATATTTTTATTGTGGGAGGGTTAGCTGTGGTAGTGCTGCTGAGTTCCTTTTTCAAGCACAGAAATTGTTTGCACATTGCACATTGAAAGAATTTGAAGAATATGGCTGTGTGTCTTTAATTATTGCAAATGTATTGAATGCTAACCAAAATTTGCACTTTTAATTCAAATCATTTTTATTCATAGAGCAGATGTTAGAGCTTTTCAATTTGTGAAGTCTGAATCCAACTATAGTCTATAGTACACTTCTGAATGAAATAGTCTATATAGACTGCAGGGGAAAAAAAAGTTTTCTCACCTCCATTCATGGTATGTATCTTTCTAAATCTCAGGTTCTCTATCAGAAGCCTGAGTGTTTGAAGATTCTGTACGGTATCTTAGCAATTCCTAGCACAGCACTCTTCTCAACAGAGAGATCTGGGTTATTCCTTGAATCTATTAGAACCACTCTCCCAGTTTTGGAGTCACAATCCTTTTAATATAGTAGAGAGACACCAGGTCAAATTGGTTGGGTAAACAGAGTTGTAGTTCATAAACTGTGTGGGACTATTATTCTTGAAATATAAGTATTCAATATGGAGGACAATCTATGTGTACATTTTAATGCATTTTTTTGTCTTAGAACACAGAATAAAAGAGTTGGAAGGGACCTTGGAAGTCTTCTAGTCCAATTCCCTGTTCAAGCAGGAGACCCTAGGTCAGTGATGGCTAACCGTTTCCAGACTGAGCGCCCAAAGTGCGTGTGTGGGCACACAAATGCGTGCGTGCACGCCCAAACCCCCAAAATTTAAAGTGTGTGTGGCCCCCGCGCACGCACACCACCCCCACGCATGCACATGCAACCCCCGCATGTGCCCCACCTCCCACATGCATGCATGCCCCCGGTGCATGCATGGCAGAGACCTGAAGACCAGCTGGCTGACAGGAGGAGCGCATGCATGCACGGCTGAGCTGAACTGGTGCGACGGCTCGCGTGCCCACAGAGAGGGTACTGCTTGCCACCTCTGGCACACATGCCATAGGTTCGCCATCACGGTCCTAGGCCATTTCAGATAAATGGCTTACAGTCTCTTCTTAAAATCTTCCAGTGATGGAGCATCCACAACTTTTGAAGGCAAGCTGTTCTACTGCTTAATTGTTCTCACTATTAGGAAATTTCTCCTTAGTTCTAGGTTGGTTCTCTCCTTGATTAGTTTCCATCCATTGTTTTTTCTCTTGCCTTCTAGTTCTTTGGAAAATAGGTTGACCCTCACTTCTTGGTGGCAGCCTCTCAAATTTTGGAACACTGCTATCATGATTTGCTAAGTTTTGCTTTGTTCTTGTAGTATGTATGTATGTATGTATGTATGTATTGGTTCGATTTATATGCTGCCCTTCTCTGGAGACTCAGAGCGGCTTACAATGCGCTAAGCTTTTTGAAGTATGTATTTTAAACTTTCTGAATAAAATTAATTTTTTATTGGGAAAAAAAAAGGAGTTCTGAGTTCTTCTACCACTACTGGGACCACTTTGGCCTTTATGCTGAAAATATATACACCATAAAAAAGCTTGTGCAACTCTTCAAAACTATTAAACATTTTCATGTTCTTATGCAAGAGCTTGATGTGAAGTCACCAAAAAGTCATACAAATGGATGCTCATGACATATGAATTGCCTTAATGCTTCTCTGGAAAGATATTGCATAGAAGCATTTCTGCAGCGTTTCTCAGCATGTTAAATTTGAATGTAAGTACAGGTTTGTGTTTCACTGTTTCACACCATACTATTATGGGGGTTATCTCTCATCCTTTATTCTTGGCTGGAAGTTGGAATTTTCAACCTAGCTTAACTGACATAATCTATGCTAATCATTTAAATCAACCTGACCAAATTTGGAACCCTCCCTATATGATCAAGTACAGTATCCATCATGTTAATATTGGTTAAGATCAGTCTCTAGAGGGCACCAGGTTGGGGAAGACCATATAAACAACGCAGATTTCCCTCAGGCTGCCAGCAGAGAGGCATTTGCTATAATTAAGAGATTGCTGCTTGCTCTGTCAATACATTAAGTTATTTTTCAAAAATCTGTTCCCGAGGTCAGCCTTTCTTTATCTCGAATCAAACAGCGTGGAGAGGAAGAAAGGTGCCTGTAAGTTAAATATTTACAAACTTTGCAAACAAAATGACAAAATGAATTTTTGTTGTTGAGAAGCCACAGACTTTTAAAACGAATGTTTAACCTTTTGTTTTCATACCACTGACTTGTGTGTAACTATACCCTTCAAACACATGCTTTCCATTTCATTGGTTTACAAACCTTTCTTGACAAATCCAAGTGCAAATCTATTCAAATCCAAGATCATTGTTTTATTATTTTAAAGTTCTGTCTCCCTGCTTATATCACTTGAAATTCAAATATAGCTGCTTTCTTCATATTTTAAATCCTTTAGAAGTATTTTCTTGGTTTAAGCAATAATTCTTTCTTCTTACTCTATTTTTAGAAATAATAAAATTAAATTCATTTGAATTTGTGTTTATTTCAAGAAAGTCAAGGCAAGAGTAAATTATTCTTCCTCACAATTATATCATAACCACCTCACTAACACAACTACTTTACTCTTCATGGAATACCCATATGTAATCTCAGTATTATTGTATGTGGATATCAACTTCCCTTGCTCTTGGCATACTGGTGATGCCTCCGCAGAGATGTCTTCATAACCACAGGTCACAACTACTAGATTCTACTTTACATGGAGGCCTCCTTGAACAGGTGGTCCTCGACTTACAGTAGTTCATTTAGTGACTGTTCAAAGTTAGAAGGCACTGAAAAAAGTGACTTATAACCATTTTTTACACTTACGATCTTTGTAACGACCCCATGGCCATGTGATCAAAATTCAAACACTTCGCAACTGGCTATTTATGACATTTGCAGTGTCCTATGGAGATGAGATTGCCTTTTGTGAATTTCTGACAAGCAAAATCAATGGGGAAGCCAGATTCACTTAACAATCGCTTTACTAACTTTAAAAACTGCAGTGATTCACTTAACAACTATCTTAAAATGTGGCAAAGTTCACTTAATATCTGTCTCATTTAGCAATAGAAATTTAGGGCTGTATTGTGGTCGAAAGTTGGAGATTATCTGTATGTGATGGGTCTCCTCTGTAGACAGTTATATCACTGGCGAGATGCTGTTTACTGACAACATGGTACAGTCTGGAACGGTTAACTTCTTTTTGTATGTTGGATTTTACATATAACTACCTGAATACTGCCCAAAGCCACCTTTATTATGGCAGATAGATTTGATCTTGGTTTTCCTCAATCCTAGTCTTTCTGAGCAATACAACACAAGTAATCATCTATTGCTGTTATAATCATCACTGGATGTCTATCATGCCATTTTCTACAGAATTTTGAGAACTATGATCTAGTCCTATGCCTTGACATAGAAAAACCACCTGAAACAACTGGACAAATCATTTGGAGTGATAATAGCAACAACAACAACAACAACAACAACCACCTTGATGCATTATTTAGTATCATAAAATACATATCATAAAATATATTTCTTGGCTTAAGTTGGTTCACAATGTAAGCCGTACATTTTTTTCAATTAAATTTAATATTCAAAGATGCTAAATAATCCCAACAATAATATTGTTTCACCTATCACACTATAAGTCATCATACTTAGTTCACTGCATAAACCATAATGTCTGGTTTCATGTATAATATTAAACAATGAACTATGCTAATTTATAAAATATGACATTGTTTATCCATGTAAGTAAGAACATTACTTGGGACTGATTTTCACAGCCACATTTTATTTCTGTCCCTGAGAAACTTATTTATCAGTTTGAACTAGGCAATCTATTTTGCAGTTTTCTACACATCTCTTCTTTGGTCTCTTTACTCAGTTACTCTACCTCAACTCCAAGGCTATAAATATTAATGCCCTTTGGGCTGAATTTTTGAGGGGAGGGGAAAGGCTTTCTTCCATGGGGCTTGTCTGTGACCCATCAACATATAAGGTGTTCTTTGCCTTATTATGTGCACGATTTGTACCACAGAAGGAATGACAACTGTTATGTAGATAATAGAATGACTACATTAACTTATTGCTCTGAACCAGGTTGGTTTAACTTTGCTTTGCCGAGTAAGCCTTTGGTTGGACTTACATAGTATGCTAAGTCTTAAATCATGGCATACAAATTACTGTGTTTATATAATATGCTAACCCAAAACCAAACAAACCACAGTATGACTTAGTATGGTATGTAAACCCAGTCACTAGCTCACTTTTCTGCTGAATTTCTAGGGAATCAGCAAAAGGTACATATATATACATGAAATTTACTAATGTTTTACCTGCATTCAACAGTCTAGACAGAGGAGTAAGAAGGTCATCAAACTTTCTTCCCCCCAACAATTGCAGCAAACACAGAGAGTATTAGAAATAGCTTAAAAATGGAGGATGAATAAATGTTATGTTGTCTTAACCTCTTCAAAAATGTGTTTTACACACCTACCATTTTGCTTGTGTGTAAAGTAATAAAAAAGAAAATCAAAACTGTAGATAGCGTTACACATATAGTCAGGTCTGGTCTCTACTATGAATATGCAAAACATGACTAATGAGATACTCTCGTATTCCAAAAATATGTAAGAAAACAAATTGGCATTTTATGATGGAATGTAGCACAAAAGGTAGCAGGGTTCTTAATAATTACTTATTTCATAGCTCCTGCCATTGTATATTCGTAAGAAATTGGGTTTATTTACACTGTAACTGATACAAAATTGCCAAGTTTCAAATCATGGGTTAAGCCCACCTGGTGAGCAAAAGAGCTACTGATGGGTTTGCTATTTTGATTATAGAAAGCTTGGGCTAGCATTGTCAGAGTTTTATGCACAATTATGTGCCATGTAATAATACTCTTTCCTGTAAGTGATTGATAATATTGGAAACATATAAAGTATTGTTTCTTCAAAATTTAGCCACACATTTGTTTTCAAGAGAAGCTGAGCTCAGTTTATAGTGCACCCATAAAGGCACCCATGTTTGGATGTTAGGTTACACAAGAAGAACAGAACTGAATTACACCAAGAAATTCTTTATCAAATTTTGGTAAATTTGGAACTGCGGTTTTAGACAGGGTCTCAGCCAGCTAAATTTCTTTAGTTTATTGCTGTTTCTATGGGGGGGGGGGGATTAATTCAGATTTTTTGTAAAAAGAAGGGTCATAAAGGGCAGCAATTCTCCTTGGTTCAATAAGGCTTTTATATTATATTGCAACTTCAGCCCTTTATGGCCGCTTGTATCCTTTCAAGAAGTTAAATCTCTTATAAATCTCTTATTGTTAAAGAACAATCAACCAAGCTCTGAGTGAGGTAGGGGTTTGCCCCTGGATTTTTTAAAGAGTCATGCAGACTGTTAAACCTCACCCTTGGCAGACTTGCTTACTCACATACACAACACAGAATTTATACAAAAAAATTAAAAACTTACTACCGTGTTGCCCCAAAAATAAGACCCTGTCTTATATTTTTTTTGAACCACGAAATAAGTGCTTGGCCTTATTTTTGGGGACGTCTTATTATTTTGGGGCACATGGAGCAAGATGGAGCTCCTTTTGCCGTCTTACCTGATTTCCAGCTCTGCATTTAAATATTTTCAGGGAGGGCTTATTTTCAGGGGGGAGGCTTATTTTAGCGCATGCACTTAAAAGCCTGATTGGCTTATTATCAGGGGATGTCTTATTTTTGGGGAAACAGGATATCACAGTTCTTATATTTGAAAACAGCAGCCAACATAATATCAAAGTACAGATCTATTAGACTGATTTAATACTACAGCTGAAGTTCATGCTAGATTTATCTTTCACAAATTGGAATATTTGACAGATGGTAATAACATACTGGAGAAAAAGGAGACTGGTTTTAGGAAGGATGCTGAACAACAGATAATACTTTATTCTGCATTATCTGGAACCAAAAATTCACGGTTGCAACATTTATTGACTTAACTGCATTTTTTATTCCATAAAGAGAGATAAAATATGGAATATACTAGCAAAAGCAAACACAGTAAAAAATTACATTTGCTGCTTAAAACCTTATATGTGTTTTAATATACTGAGTAAACTAGTTATAGATCTAAAAACAATTTTTATCACTTTATGCTTCTATTTTTTTAAACGTCCAAATATATTCTTGCGTATGTCTATGACATGGCCCTTTCATATAAGTGGATGTGACAAAGTCATTTAGGAAAGTTCATCATTACTGTAAAGAAAACGAATAAGTTGCTTACGTGTAACTGTGGTTCTCTGGGTGTCATCTGTACCATTCCCCAAAAAACATTTTGCACTTGTACAATCACTACTGAATTTGTTTGTGACTGAATTCTAAGAAAGTGTCTCTTCTTTGCAGTTCCTTGAGCCATCATAGATGACAAAGAGCTCAAGGAAAAACAATTAGGAAGATTGGTTTCTATGTTGATAGATAGGTAATTTGTAGATGAACCCTCAAAAAGCAACACTTAACCAGTTTGTTCTAGTTTCTTTGTTTCCAAACAAATGGGTGAATACTATGGCTATACTTAGATGAGTTAAATCAGAAACACCTGCTTTGTGTTTACATAATGTTGTTGTCTTGTCTAAAAATACCTGGTTTCCCTGCGTGGTTCTCCTATCACCAGACTCATATAACTGGCAACCTGAAGAGAAAATGTTGCAATGGAATAACTATTTCCTTCCTCTCACAAATATATGGTTTGTTCCTCTTACCATAAACTAGAATTGTCTGAGATTTTGGGGAAGCATCCTCTTTGTTTGGCTCTACAACTAGGGAATAAGGTATGAATACTCTGGAGAACTCTACAAAACAATTAAAGTCGCAGAAAACAATGTATTAAGAAATAATGAGAAACAGCTCGAAAGAGTTGCAGAAAATGGCTCCTGAGAGAAGGCAATGAAGAAGTTATCTCTGAAAGAAAGTGAGGAAATGGTGGGAGGCAAATCATTAAGCATGCATAGTGGAATGGAGAAACCTATTCCTCCCCCCTCCCTTAGAACTCAGCTTTACAACAATCAAAATGATTTCTGTGCAAGCATGTAAGGCAGAGAGATCAGAAAAATGAATCCATTATTGATAATGTCATACGTTGGAAAGAATAGGCTACATAAATGGCATGTTTTAGAAAAACAGAACCACTGATGTCAAGGGAATCAGCATGGCGTATTTGTTAAGATGTTAAACTAGGAGCAATGAAACCCAAGTTTCTAAGTCCTCCCTTAGGCATGGAAATCAGCTGGGTGATCTTGGACCAGTTGCTCCCTTGTAGCCCTAATTAGCACCAGATTCTGTGGCAAAACAGCTGGAAAACAGACTCCTTGTTGCATCATACATTCATGGCCTTGCTGTGTGAACTAGGCAAGAGAGTGCAGAGCAAGCAGACTCTGCTCATACAGATGAGTCAGTATGCAGACCGAAGAATAAAAGCAGAATTTAGTGAGCACTTGGTTGAAGATACCAGACAATTCAACACAGCTTGGTGCCATAAAAGCCTTCCTTCCTACTTCTCGCTTGTATTAAAGACATATGTGAGTTTAGTTATTATTGTGTACCATAATTCTGTAGGAAGAGAGGTAGAAAGTTACACGGGAAGAAAAGAATGTAAATGTGCTGTTGTTTTATAGCCTCAGAGAGTTTATTATTAAATTTGAACCGAATAAGGAATTTAATATATTGGATATTTTAAAAATCAGTTGTGAGCCAACAATTGAAAATATAACCACGGAAATGTAGGTAGGGAATAGGTATTAAATAACATTTTTTACTTGTACAGTACACAGATCTTCAAAGTAAAGAATTTCTACGTATAGTTGCATCAAACATTTATTATTCAACACAAATGGAAACAAAGAGCATTTCAGAGATATCCTAGTGTTGTCCTATGTGGTAATGTTGTCTTTTTCTCGCATCAAAATTAAGAATGTTATAGTAACTGGAGTGCTGAAATTGTTTAAAAATATTTAGTGATTTTACCAACTATTTATCTAGAATAATAAGGGAAACTTTTCTCCAGAATGCAGAATGTAAGGAAGATGTTATGTTTTCACTGTTGAACTTTTCTCCACCATGGCGCACAACTAAAATACAGTTTATTACCTACCAAATAGTAATTTATAGTAGTATTTAATTAATTATGAGAGGAGAAAATGAACATCCATCTGCATCCGCTTAAATGTTTGACAACTCAACACAGAGTAACGTTCTCCTTGCTGTTTAAAAGAATTCATTTAAGAAATGTTTACCTACATTGTAAACTGTTACCATAAGAAAAATAGATTCATGACCATTTTTAAAAAAAAAAAAATCTAAACCGTATTTGTAAAATCAGAAGTTAAACTGACCTTCTTCGCTGGAATCGCTTTCTGAAGCTTCATCTGGACACATCTTGAATATCTAAGTTCTGTGCAGTTCTGTGTCACAAAATACCTAAAAATATTTCTGTTGTCTATCTGAGGAAACACTAGTTGTTTTGCTTTTTTATGGAACAGTGTAAGCAAAAAAGCACTTCGGATTTCAAAAAAAATATTGTCATTCAATTGGATGAAATTTACCAGTAATGAAAATGATGAAAAGCAATATCCATCACTTTGTACCATAAAAAGTAATGAGGATAAAGTAAATGTAATCAAGAAAATCATCAGAAAGACTGCATTATTTAATGAATAGTCTCTTTGTATTACCATTTCTCTTTCTATCCCTGATAACTTTAAATAGGGGGAAGGACAGGAATTATAAACTTGTAAGGTGCAAAGTAGTATGCAAATGAAGAAAGTCTCCTCCATTATGAGCAGATGAAATACCTCTTATGTCATACAATCTAGTTACCCTTAAGACCAAGTTACCTTACTTTAAACTACATTATTATACATTTATCAGGAAAAGAGGCAACAGCAGCAGAATCTTTAAACGTTTAGGATTTCTATGCTTGACTTAGTCAAGTCCTCGTCACATAAGTGGATCTAGAAGAGCCAGTTTGGTCGAGTAGTTAAGGCATTGGGCTAAACACCAGAAGACTGTGAGTTATGAATGCCATTTCAGTAACTTTGAGCCAGTCATTCTTTCTCAGCCCAACTCACTTCACAGGATGGTTATTGTGGGGGAAATAGAAAGAGGAAGGAGTATTAGGTATGTTCACCACCTTAAATTATTTTAAAAAATAATGAATGTGGGATTAAAAACATCTAAAAATACATAGTTCGGTGCATTGTAGTGTTATAGCATTGAAAAGCAGGAAAATAAGACAACAAACTATGAAGGTGGCTGTCTTTTATTAGCATTACCCAGAGGTAGTATTTAGCCAGTTTGCACCAGTTGACACAAAGCATTGGCGGAAATTTGGCCAAGGTTACCGAACCGGTAGCAATGGCTGGTTGGCCATGCGCCCGAACCGGTTTCCCCGCCCATGTTTGTCACCTCCATGTTCTTCGCACATGCACATCCCATTGCCTTGCAAGTCCAATGGGATGTGCATGCACGAAGAACATAGTGATGACGCAGCAGCTTTTTCCGCAACCTCTGGTACTTTTTGGTGACCGGTAGCCTACTGTCTGTTTCAGCTACGGCAGCTGGCTGGGGGCCACCGAAAATTCCAGTCAGCTTGCCTTCCAGACTCTGAACCAGCCGCCGTGGAAGGTAAGCAACCAGAACAAAGAGGCGGTGGTGGGGGAAGAAGTGGGGCTAGGGCCAGGGCCACTAAAAGAGGGGAAACGGGTGACTAGGGAAGGGAGGGTGGGGATAGGTAGGTGGAAATTCCAAAAATTTTCCTACCTTTTCCTGTGGGCGTGGCTAGGTGGGGGACATGTGACTGAGTGGGCATGGGTGTGAGTGACATCAAGTTGGCCATGCCCATTCAGTCACATGCCCCACAACTTAGCCATGCCCACCGAACCAGTAGTGAAAATTTTTTAAACCCACCATTGGCATTACCTAATATGTTTAAAACATATTAGAAAGTAAAGTAGCTGATGTAAAGCATATTAGAAAGTCAAGCGAACACCCAGCATTCATGCCTAAAATTTGGAATGCAGATAGTATCCAAAGAGAGCTAGAAAATGTGATAGAAACATTTAAGAAAATATGAAAAGAAATATCAGATAACAGCTAGATTTAGTAAGCAGGTTAGAAAAACTGAATCTCAGTGAGTACATCCTTTGTTAAAGAATGAACATCTACAGATGAGACCACAGATAAATTTAGAAATGTAACAAAAATGTACCAACAAGCAATAATTTTTAGTGGTAGGCATTCTGCGCTGAATATATTTCAACTCCTTCTCTCCAGTATCTAATAACGAACTCTAGGTTCTCACTGTCTCAATCACGTGATTATGAAGAATAAAGAAGAGAAAATAAGTACAAATTTTCAGTCATTTGAGAAAAGGCAATACAGGTAGTCCTCACAATCATTCGTTTAGTGACCATTTGAAGTTACAAAAACACTAAAAAAAACCCTAACTTATGACCATTTTCACCCTTACAACCATTGCAGCTTCCCCATGATTATGTAATCAAAACTTGGGATGCTTGGAAACTGACACATATTTATGATGGTTGCAATGTCCCAGATGATCACCTTTTGTGACTTTTTGACAAGCAAAGTCAATGGGGAAGTCAGGTTCACTTAACAACTGTGACAAGAAAGGTCATAAAATGGGGCAAAATTTACTTAACTATCTCACGTAGCAACAGATCTTTTGCGTTCAATTGTAATGATAAATTGAGGACTACCTGTACATGTGTATGAACATAATTATGTCTTTAGAAAGGGAAAAGTGAGGAGACATGGTTTGATGGAATAACTGACCACTGGAAAGGTAATGAACTATCATATAGTAACTAATTTCAGACAAAAATTTAGGTGGGTAATGAATTAGGGCATGATGTTTCTCTTCATTTGGATTAAATTGTTTCAAAATATATTGGTAAAACCTGATTGGTAAAACAGCGCTGTTTTCAAAATCTATTCCAGATAGTTGTAGGAGCTCTCCAAAGCAGATTTGGGGATCGGAAGAAAAAGTTCTGAGTATATTTCCATTCATGTGAGGTAATATTTCATCCAATGCCAGATTTAACAGAGGCATAGTTAGCACTCCAAGATTTTATTCAGTACTTCCTGTTCATTCACAGAAGCAATAATAATGAAGTGAGAGGCAGAAGACAAAAAGAGATGGAGAATAATCAACAAAGGCAGCAAAATAGCTGTGTGCTGAAGATAAGGTAGGGAACAAGTGACAAAAGGAACAGGGAAAAAATTGCAAATGAGAACATGTAATTAAACAGAAAAGCAGTTATTTATTTCCATCATGGGACCAATATCATGTGAGCAGATCCCAACCGTGCCTTGTTTTATCACCTCCCTTGTCTACTTGCAAGTAAACAGGAAGCGAGAGAAAACAAAAAACAGATTTAAGGTGCATTGTGATTTCCTCACAAAGATCTCTAAAAACCTGTTCATTTCTACCACATTTGAAAGGGAAAAAAAAATACTGCAATATTCTGACATATGAGGCACAAAACCGAACCTGGCTGAATTTACCATCCTAAATTTAGAACTTCTGTACTTCAAATATTTTTAGAAATGCAGAGGCAACTCCTAAAAGATTTTACCAATGTAATGGATACTTTAAAGAAAGCAAACAATCATATTAGAAGTATTATTAAAATACATCTAAATTTTCAAAAAATACATTTAAATGTTAATATAAGAGAAGTATTTTTAAAAACAAAAATATCCAAACTTGCCATAAGAAAATTTAATTCACAAACTAATGTAAGTATTTGGGGAGGGGGGTGTAGTGTTTTTAATAAAATGTAGTATTTAAATAAAATGATTTTTTAAAAACAAAGAATAAATTATTTAAAAAGGTAAGCACAGAAAGGTTGCAGTTAATCTATATTTAACATGAGGAAGTGGAATGTAAGGAAAAGAGGAATAATATACACAGAACACAATAAATTAATACATTAAATGTATGAATCTGCATTTCTCTTGTACATTCTCTTTCTCCTTGTAAATTTTGCTCACAGGACAAATCCCGATTCTCAGATGTGTTATTCCTGATACATAATCTACCCTCTCTACTCTTGTGTGTTTGAAATACCAAATCTACGTTACTTAATTGGCTCCACACGAGGGACCATCACAGTTGCTGAGTTACATTCCTTATGTGGCTCTCGTTAAAAGGACATTAATGACTGCAATCAGTCCAATTCTACTTCCTTGCCCAATGATTTAATTTCCTGTACAGTATTCCTTTCAGCTCCCTTTGAACATGTTCTCAGCCAGTATTCCTTTTCTTTGAACCTCTGTTCTCTATTATGTAACAGAACCCACACTGATGGGTCACAGACAGCCTACAAGTTGTAACAAATTATGCCTCTCACTGCCTTTTTCAATATTTTGCTGAAATAAAATGGTATAAACTTAATTTGAAGTGTTCGCTGTTCATCAGCACACAGGTAAAATGAAGAGAACAAGCCAAGGGCTAGACAGATTTAAATGGATTATAAGGTGAATTGTTTGTAGATAGTGAACAACTAAAATGATGTTCACAGTGAAAAATACCAAAAAGTTAATTGATACAGCAATAAGGAAAGGAGGCAGAAATATAGTTTTCCAAAATTATCGCATGAACCTCCTTTTGAAATGTGAGGCCCAATTTTTCGGAGTATAAAACACACCTTTTTAACCCCCTCCCCCAAAAGGGGGTGAAAATTTAAGTGTCTTATACACCGAATGTAGCCCTGCTCACCCACAGGCCCCCACCCTTTGGCCTCTGCCTCCCAGCAGTTACCTCCTTGCAAGCAAACAGCAAGAAAAAACAGCCCCATTCAGCTTCAGCATAGGCTAATTAGCACAAGTTGATTAGATCGGCCTCCTGACTCTCAGCTGATTTGCTCTCAGCTGTTTTGCGCAGGCTCTTTTGCAAGCTCTTGTTTTGCAAGCTCTTTGCTTGCTGCAAAGAGTGCTGGAGCAGATTTTTTTTCCCCTAGCTAAAACGAAACTGAAAGTAAAGCAGGCTCTGCTGCAAGGTGACAAAATGAGGCAGGGAAAGAGATTTCTTTTTCTTTTTGCTCACCAAAAAAGGTGGGTGCAAACAATGGGAAATTTAGCGCAAAAGAGGAGGGTTCAAGATTTTAAAACACAAAAGAAAAAACGGTCTATTTAACTAGGGAATTGTAATAATTGAAATGCTATTAATTGTATATTGTGTTGAAAGCAGAAATGGTTAAGTTATGGTTTGGAGGAATATATGGGGAAAATTATTTGGTTTATTATTATTGGTAAATATAATTAATTGATTTGTAAGAAATTGGATTGCATGGAAATAATTGGAATATTCATGTTCATATTGATTAATATACAAAAAAGATAGTTATAACTAATTGATTTATATAAAAATGTTGAATTTGTATTAAACAATTCTAATATTAAATAATTAACCAATGTGAGGATGGATATAAAAATAGATGACAATGAGAAGGGGTATAATATAGAATAGAATGGAAAAACTGAATTTGATTAAGATTAGAGATGAGAATGAAGGGTAATATTGGTTTTTTTAAAAAAATTAATGAGGAATAAATATGGCAAAAAAGAAATATAGAAATTGTAAATTAAATTGAAATGACTAAACACTGTTTAAATTTGTGAACCAGCCAAATACTCTGTTCAAAGAAAATACATTTTATGTTTGTATGTGTGCTTGTCTAAAAAATTAAAAAAAACTTTAAAAAAAACAACCAAAAAAGGTAGGTGCGTCTTATACTCTGAAAAATACGGTATATTTGCCCTTATATTTGTACGTCAGTGGGGTTGTTAAAAATCAATCCCTTTAAATATTTGTTCCTCTTCACTGTCAATTGGTTCACCTTTTTAACACCTCATATTGATATAAAAATATTTGTAGACACATTTTTGATAGGAATACTGAAACTTGTATGTATTTTTATGTACTGGATGTGGATTAGGAAGATCTAAACTCAAATCCCCACTCAGCTATGGAGCTCACTGAGCCAGTTATTCTACTTAACTTACTAATTGTGCTTAATGCTAAAAAGTTTCATTGACACTGTACTTGCCATATTGAATTGTTCAGATGAAATGCTTATTAAAATATAAACTGTTTGATTATGTACAGGGAATAGGCACAAAGAACTACAAACTGTTATATACTATTTAACACATTTTTATTTTTTGTCCTCTAAACAGGAAAACCTAAACATTGAAAATCAAAGCTATCAATTCTGAATAAGAAAGGAGCTATTTGCCTCACTTAGTCACAAAATATCAAATATAGTGTGAGTCCTGAAAAGATGTTGTAGCACTTAACTCTTCAATAACATTTTTCTGCAAATTATATCATGCACAACATTTGTCACATTTAAAAAAGAAATATAACTTAAAACACTATAAGACTTTCTAATCAAAATCATTAGATTTTAAAAAACACCATTTTTATTTTTAGATACTTCAGAAACCTGACAATGTCCAGACTGAAAAACTTTGGTTTTATTTTTAATCTGGTACTTTGAACTTGAGTCAGGTTCTTGCATATCTCACAATAAAACTTTATTTTAGAAAGCATTTCATTCCAAAGGTGGAAGGAGGAAATAATTTTTTCCAAAGTTCCACAACACTTCCAATGTTTCCCTTGGAAAAAACATAAAAACTTAAACATGATATACATATATGCAACCTGCCACTTCATATTTCTAGTATTAGCATAATTTCTTGCTTTCAAAATTACCATCACTTCTGAACTAAAAATATTTCTGTGAATGAATTATAAGGGAAGAAGCAGCAATCTACCAATTTTAAAAGCTATTCTAAAGTTCCTGAACAATTGCTGGAACTGAAAATAATTTCAGTTCCCTGATTATCAATGTATTAATAAGAGGTAAGCTTGTATTTTCAGAGCTATGAAGTGCCTCCATTATTGTATTCATAGCAGAGTTTTTGTACTGCATTCTCTAACAGATGGACTCTTGATGGACTAGCATTCTGCAAAAATACTGTTATTATGTGATACATTAAAAGAAGCTGTAGATATCTGTGAGAAACTGATTAAAATGCGAAATACCTCCTGCAGAAGAGAATTGTTTAGGAGAACGTAGCCACGCACAGGGTAAGAACTGATCAACTGAATCAGGTACATTTTGTATGGGATATCATGGTGCAAGTTGGATAGATTATTTTGATGTTTTTCGCTCTATAACCCTACCTGCTCCTGTAAATCTGTTTGGGATAATTTCTGAAGAAGATTCAAATACATCAGATATTTAAGACAGAATCAGAAAAAAATGAACTAAAAACATAATCATTGTGCCCCCTTTATTAGAATTCTGTTCCATCTATTAATTAGTGATGGTTTTATACTCACAGACTAGATAGAGCAATTTTAGCCTTGGGTTTTCCCAATATTTGATATACAATAAATAGTCCTCATTAATATTCTTGATTTTGTAGATATGAAGAAATTGTACTTTAAATATCCTATTCATAATGGTAAAAAGGTACTGGATGGAGATCTCGAATATTTAAATTCAAATCTCCTTTTGATGACTGAGCTCGCTCAGTTATTTACTCCAAAGATTTGTCATTCTTTGTCATAGTCAATAAATGTTGCCATGAACCCATAGAGAAAATTTGAAGCAAGATTTTCAGAAGTGGTTTGCCACCTTTTTTTTTCTACAGCCTACTTTTTTTGTACAGAAGATGATAAACTTGCTTAGAATTCTGTAGAAAAATGATTTTCCCCCTCCAACTATTACAAAAATTATACATAGAGACAAGAAACAAGAAAGTCTTTAATGCATATACTGGTACCTATACTTGTGCATTGTAGCAAGTATTAAGAAACTTCTAAACTACGTTTTTATAAGGATTTCAATAGAGAAGTACTTAACCAGAAGAAAATCAAAGATAAAATGAACTGAAGCATAAGAAGTGAATTACTGATAATGGGCACAGTATTTAGATATTGCAGATGCCAGCAAATTATGTATCACCATATAGACAATTGGATGATCCTGTCATCCTACTCTTGCAGCTGCAAACCACTCATGACGTGCTTGGCCATACTGGCTAGACTGCAATATGCCAATTAATTAACATATTAGATAATTACTATGGTATCAGATATATAATTTAATGTATTTTTCTCACAACTGACTCAAATGCATTGAAACATGCCCGTGGTCACCACAGGAAAGTTCCACTTACCAAAACCCTAAATTAGAAGACAGTATAAAATTACCAAATAAACAAAAATAAGTTGTTGATTTGTACAATGACACACAGGTTACAGAATGTGACATAACTTGACCTAAGAAAGCAAAACAAGAACACATTAAAAAATAATTCCAAAACAACTTGCCACATCAAACACATTTATTATTGTTGTTTTGGTTCTTTGTTTGCATATAATACCTGCAAAGGTATCTTTACAAGATCAAAGTGGGATTTGGGTGAGGGGGAAAAAAGCCTCTTCTTTTCTTTTCTACCATTTTTTTTCAAACTGAAATTCATTTCCCTGAATTTGTTTTTTTTTATGCAGACAAAAAGATGCAAGCAAAACTACCATATTAGAAAATTTAGCATTGGAGTGGAACTCATTCTCCCCTTACAGGCATGGAACTGTTCAGCTACGATAATATCTGTCCATATTATTTACAGTCAGCTCTGAAGAACTAAACAACTTTTTAGGCACTCCTGTGAGGTTATAGAAGGTTTCTTCCAATTTGCCATGTATAAATGTCTTAATTTATTTTTTAACATTAATAGCTTTATCTGCAATTTACAATTTAGTCACACCAAGAAAAAGAAATAGGTTACTTGGTTTACACAAGTTTGAAATTGCCTATATTATATGCTTCAAGTGAAATTAAAAAGCATTGCATACAATCTTCCTATATTCTCAAATAATTACTTGGTAACCACGTTATTTTCTTTATGTGATTAGCTTTACTGCGCTGTGGTGAATTATTTTTACCCAACAAAATCCCACTGAAATTATGTAACTGCCTATTAATTTTAATGAGAAGTTAACACAGTAAAATGTACACAGCAAAATTACTTTTTGAATACATCGTAGAGGTTTGGAGGAAATTATGGTCTAAACATAATCCAGATATTTACAGCTGGTAGGATGAAGAAAACTGTGCAGAACATTTACTTTAAATTATAGGTGGTCCTCAACTGATGACCAGAATTGATCCCAGAATTATAGTCATAAATTGCCACTGGGCCCAATTTACAGCCTTTTTTGCAGTGGTTATATTAAGTGAAGAGTGTGGCTGTTAAGCAAGTCTGGTTTTTTGGTGTTTTTTTGCCAGAAACTAGAAGTAAATGCCAAAAATAGACAAAAACTGCTAAAAATTGTAGACAAGTGACCGCAGGATGCTGGAAATGGTTATAAACGAGAGCCAATTGCAAAGTATCCAAACTGTGATCATGTGATTGCCAGGGAAAAAAAGGAGGGGGGGATATGGCTGCCATGGTATCGAACAGTCATTAAGCATTGACTATATGTATTTAATCATGATTAATAAATCATGATTGATGTTTAATATGAGACATACAAAACATGGTAAAAGAAATCATTGACTTTTATTTGATCCATGATAATGTAGCTGTTGAGTTCTTGCAGAAATGACGTCTGCGGAACTGCCTAGGACCACACCCCCCTCGCGATTGGCTAAGACGCAAGCTGTATTTAGGCGGGAGAAAGGCGCCCTCTTGATTGGTTGTTCTGTTCTGGCAGCTTGCTATTTAAGCAGCTGTCAACCTGTTCTGAGTTGTTGTTGTAGTGTTAATCCTGATTACATCGTTATGGTTGAACTTGTGTTTGAATAAATTATTAAGTTAGACAAGCTGCTGTGTTCATGTCCCATTGAACTTAACAATTGGCGACGAAGGTGGGATCTCTGAAGTAACGGCTAACAAAAGAAACCCAGCAACCCAGCGAGCTATTTCCACCTCAGGTGACGTGAGGTAATTATTGTCAGCCACTCAAACGCTCACTAGGCAAAAGGAAAATGTCTACCTTTCTGCCTGCATTCTCCCCATTTGTGCCAGCATCAGAGACTTGGGACGCATATATGGAGCGTTTTGAGTGTTTCCTGCAGGCTAACGCTCTCACTGAACTCTCTAGCACCCGCAAAAGGGGTTATTTTCTCAGTTCATGTGGAAGTGATATATTTGGGACCGCTCGAGCATTAGTCGCCCCGCAGCAGGTATTCGAAGTACCTTGGGATACGCTTGTTGAAAAACTTAAGAATCATTTCTCCCCAGCGCCATCTCGTATAGCCCGCCGCTATACATTCTGGCAGCGCTGTCAAACTGAGGGCGAGTCTGTTAATGATTATATGGCAGCCCTGCGTTCGTCCGCCCTGCACTGTGAATTCCATGATTTAGATGAGATGTTGTTGGGACAACTGGTCCGCGGCATAAGAGATTTAAAATTACAGCGGAGGCTGTTGGCACGATCCGAATTGACTCTTCAAGTCGCTGTAGATGAAGCACGAGCCGCAGAGATATCTGACCGTTCGGCCGCTGAAATGCATCGCTCTCTGCCACCTGATTCTAAGCCTTTGTCTGTGCATTATGAGGGCTCGGAGCAGGGGGACACGTCCGAGGAGGAAGAAGGAGGTGTGGATCGTCTTAAAACGACTCGAAGACGACAGGAGGGGCATAAAAAGTCAACAAAATTCCCCTCAGATAATTGTGCGGGTTGCGGTGGCAGTCATCGTAGAGCCGATTGTAGATTCCGATCCATCAACTGCAGACGCTGTGGAAAGAGGGGCCATCTATCCCGCGTCTGTCGGGCGCCCACGTCTGCCCTGGAAGCCCCAGCAGTGCCACTACCAGATCGCCGCCAGAGGCAGAGAGCTGTTAACCGACGGAATGAATGTTTCGCTGTGTCCCGCTATGAGGAACCATCAGAAGTCGCTGTGAGCCACGCCACTTCTTCCACTCCTGCCCATAAGTTGTTCATCACAGTTGCCTTAGAAGGCGCCGCCTGCAGAATGGAGGTCGACACTGGGTCCTCCCGATCACTTATTGCATGGTCAACCCTTTCTAAATTGCTGCCAGGAGTGTCTAGGCGTCGCCTTAGACCTTGTCCTGTCATATTAAAAGACTATCAAGGGCAGGCTATTGCAACCTTAGGGTATGACACCTTCCATGTGTCATACCAGTCATTTTCTGGCAAACTGCCTTTGATCATTGTAAGGGAGAACCTTCCTTGCCTATTGGGTTTGGACTGGTTCGCTGCTTTAAATTTAAGTATCTCCGGCATACACGCAGTATTCCCTGATGTCTCCACCACCCTGGCGAGTGAATTCGCTGATGTATTCTCTGACAGCCTTGGTAAATATACGGGGCGGCCTATTTCCTTTAATTTGGACCCCCAGGTAGTGCCAGTCCGCCTCAAGCCTCGAAGGGTGCCGTTAGCACTGCGGCCAAGGGTAGATAAGGAGTTAGATAAGTTAATCGCACAGGGCATACTGGTTCCAGTAGATCATTCCAACTGGGAAACTCCTATCGTCATTCCACTTAAACATGATGGGTCGGTCAGAATTTGTGCCGACTATAAGTGTTCCATAAATAAGGCGTTGCAAGCCAACCCCTATCCTGTACCTGTAGTGCAGCACCTATTGCACTCCTTGGGCCAAGGCCGAGTTTTTGCTAAACTAGACTTGGCCCAAGCCTACCAACAGCTTCCGGTGGATGAACAAACAGCCATGGCCCAAACCATTGTCACTCACCGGGGTGCATTTAAATGCACCCGGCTACAATTCGGGGTGAGTGTAGCCCCGGGAATATTCCAAAGCATCATGGAGCGCTTGCTCCAAGGAATTCCCGGGGTAGTACCCTATTTTGATGACATCTTAGTGTCTGCTACTGATCATACTGATCTTCTAGCCAAGCTACGAATTGTTCTGACCCGCCTCCGGGGGGCCGGACTAAGGCTTAAGAAGGAAAAGTGCTCCATAGGGTTACCGCAAGTTGAATTCCTTGGATTCCTTGTAGACGCCCAGGGTATCCATCCCACTCCATCAAAAATAGCTGCCATTAAACATGCCCCCACTCCCTCTTGCAAGGCTGAATTACAGGCATTTCTTGGCCTGCTCAATTTCTATGCTATTTTCCTGCCCCATAAGGCTTCCCTTGCTGAACCCCTGCACCGTTTATTAGATTCCAAAGCTCCGTGGGTGTGGAGCAGCGCCGCGGCTGCCTCTTTTCAAGCAGTCAAAGATGCCCTGACTTCTCGGGCTGTGCTTGTTCAGTATGATACCAAATTGCCATTATCCCTAACTTGTGATGCCTCGCCTTATGGCATTGGTACAGTTCTGAGCCATGTTTTTCCCAATGGGCGGGAGGCTCCTCTGGCATATTATTCTAGGACCTTGTCAGCCTCTGAAAGAAACTATAGCCAGCTCGATCGTGAAGCCCTTGCAGCTGTAGCTGGCGTAAAAAGATTCCATGACTATCTCTATGGCCGACCCTTTACCCTTATTACTGACCATAAGCCATTGTTAGGGTTACTAGCTGGTGACCGGCCAACTCCTCAAATCTTATCTCCCTGAATGTCCCGCTGGGCCGAGTTCTTGGCAGCGTATTCATACCACCTTATTTACAGGCCAGGTTCGGCTATTAGTAATGCCGATGCACTCAGTCGCTGTCCATTGCCATCCATTGCTAATGATCCGGCGCCAGCGTCCTCTGTCCTACTCGTAGAAGAAACAGGTTTTCCCCTATCTGCTGCTCACATCAAACAGGGTTCTGCAAAAGATCCCATTATTTCGCAAGTTCTGGACTGGGTTCTCAGGGGTTGGCCAAAAGGGTCTGTCCATTCCGATTTCCTGCCATTCTTCCGTAGACAGCATGAGCTATCCACCTTAAAGAGTTGCCTCCTATGGGGCAATCAAGTCGTTATTCCCCCCAAATTCCGGCGTCAAGTCATGTTCTATCTTCACGATGCACATCCTGGGGTGGTGCGTATGAAGGGCCTGGCCCGTAGCTACTTGTGGTGGCCGGGGCTTGACCAGGAAATTGAGGAGTGGGTAGCTAGGTGCTCTCAATGCCAACAATCCAGGCCAATTTCACCGACTGCCCCTGCCAGGGAATGGGAAATTCCCCGGGCGCCCTGGGCTAGGATACATATGGATTTCCTGGGCCCATTCCATGGCCATACATTCTTGATTGTGGTGGATGCATATTCTAAATGGGTGGAATTGACTATCCTGCAGTCCACCACTTCAGAGGCTGTCATCCGTGTCCTGATAGGGTTATTTGCTACGCATGGGTTACCGGACACTGTAGTCACCGATAATGGGTCCCACTTTACCTTGGCACAGTTTCAGCTGTTCTTAGCTAGGCTGGGCATTCGCCATACCACTACAGCACCGTTCCATCCGGCTGCTAATGGTCAGGCAGAAAGGGCCGTTAGATCAGCTAAGGAGGCTTTGAGCCGCCTGGGAACTGCCAATTGGCACCAGAAGATTGCCCAGTACCTATTAGCGCAGCATACAACACCCTGTCAATCTACTAAAGTTAGTCCGGCGGAATTGCTAATGGGGCGGCGGCTTCGGACAGTGTTGGACCGTCTGCACCCTGCTTATGCTCCAGAGACTCTGAAGGAGCACAGTTCCCAGTGCTGGACATTCAATGTCGGGGACCCAGTCTTTGCCCAAAACTTCGGGACTAGTGTCAAGTGGTTACCAGGGCATGTCTGTGATTTAACTGGCCCCTACTCTTATAGGGTCCGGCTCGCTGACGGAAGAGCGTGGCGGCGGCATGTGAATCAACTGCGACGACGGCGTATTCCCGCGGAAGACAGTCCTAACGAGCCTGCGGAAACAACTATTGCCGACCATCAGCCGCCCATGAATAATTCACCTGTATGATTCACCTGTAACAGACTTACCTGTTTTGCCTAGTTCTCTCCCTAGTTCTCCGCCGTCGGTGTCAACTCCGCCTTCTATACAGCCACAGCCTACCATCGCTGATCAAAGTAGAACTTGAGATCCGCCTCCGCTGGAGACCGGCCCCAAACTGAGAAGGTCGGGGCGGATCCGACGCCGTCCGGCGTATTTGTCCGACTACGCATGTGCTATCCGGGTGGGGAGGGGTGTTGAGTTCTTGCAGAAATGACGTCTGCGGAACTGCCTAGGACCACGCCCCCCTCGCGATTGGCTAAGACGCAAGCTGTATTTAGGTGGAAGAAAGGCGCCCTCTTGATTGGTTGTTCTGTTCTGGCAGCTTGCTATTTAAGCAGCTGTCAACCTGTTCTGAATTGTTGTTGTAGTGTTAATCCTGATTACATCGTTATGGTTGAACTTGTGTTTGAATAAATTATTAAGTTAGACAAGCTGCTGTGTTCGTGTCCCATTGAACTTAACAGTAGCATAGGAAAAACTTGATTTATAGTGTTCGTAATTATTCTATTATGTTGTTTATTTATAGAGGTACAACTGGCAAGTGAAACATAGAGCACTTGGGGAGGATGCAATTAAAATTAGGTAGCTAATTTGAGTATTAATAAAATGTTAAACCATAATAAATATATAAGAATTTAATTGGTTTTGACCTCTGAGCATGTACATAATAAAATAAGCGAAGAACCCTTTCTGTCTGTAATTCTCTAAGTAATTTTGGAAGGAAGATAGGCAAGCAAATCAGCAAGGGAATAAAAAAGATCAAATTATCAATTATTTATTTATCATTTATTTCGAAAAATGTGCTATTGAAAGTATTAATGATGCTTTTGTTTTTTTCTTATTTTCTTATTTTACTTTTAGTATTTCATTCTTTAGTATCTATATTCTTATTTTATCATCAGCTTGAAGAATGTAAAGTACTATACACTGACAGTAATCTGAAATAATTCTCTGCTCCTATTTACATTAGACAGAGTCTTCCCATTTCATTATCCACATTATCCAGTTTTTATTTTTATAATAATTACCAGCTTAGCCCATTTTAAGTATAAATATTGACAGATGCTTTGGGATTGCAGGTATCTTATGCCTAATGAAAAGGAGGATTCTATTTTCACCAGTGGTAAAACGGTAACACTCATAAAACAACAGACTAGCCCAAATTATCCATGCTGGAAAACAATCCAGGAGAGCATGAATCAACAAAACTGATTGCTCCTTCCTGCAATGGATTGTGTTGTTTAACTTCAACTGGATTGTGCTGAGTTTCAGAGATCTAGCATATTCTATAGAAAGTACACAGCATAAATTAAATATCAGACTTCCATCAAGGTACAGAAATAAATCTATACTATGCCTTCCTTCTTCCTTAAAATGTGCTGATTGCCCAAAGAATGCCAACAATTTCTCCCCAAAGGCCTGTTCACTACCACTGTGAAGCTTTCCTGGTAACCGAAATAGACATTGTGCAATACAATACAACAGCATTTTCCTTTAAAGTGTGTTGCTACTAATAGCTGCTGAGCTCTTCTATATCAAAATTCATTTTATTTCCAAAAGTGTTAATGATGCCTTTATGTTTTTTCTTATTTTCTTATTTTGCTTTTAATATTTCATTCTTTAGAATCTATATTCTTATTTTACCATCAGCCTGAAGAATGTAAAGTACTATACACTGACAGAAAAGTTGGGGGTTTTTTGAGAAATAACTTGTTTTTTCTACAGACAAAAAACTTAACTATTTTGGAATTCATATCGTAAATCCATTTTTATTTCAGCTGACAAGACGGCACAATCTTGATCTGTCAGTTGTCTTGGCCTTATGGGCAGGCAAGGTGGGTCCTTCTCTGGATGACAAACTGTGTGAGATGTCAAGTGACTACAACATGGTGTCAGAAAATGTCAGGCACAAAAGACCAGGTCCACACGTGAAGATCAAATAAAATTGATTTATTGCTACACAGGCTATATACAGGAATTTTCTCAACTAATGGTTAGGGCCTGCTTGGAATTAGATAAGGATAAAGAAAATCAAGGGGAGGTTAGTCTCCTTATGGCAATGTAGGAATTCTATACTTATTCCTCTTCTAATTCTACTTCTAGGTTTTGCCACTCCTTCTCCTATAGAAAACTACAACTGTGATCCAAGTAGATTTATGGAATGTACTGAAACTAAATTGAGGAAGATCAATTTTTAGCTTTTTAGCTTCAAAAGTTTTACCAACTGTTCCAGCACTAATGTCAAAAATGGTCATGCCTCCCCAAAATGTTTTGTTCTAAATAAAAATCAATGGAACAGAGCTTTACGTTAAGGTAATGTTGCCAAACAAGATAAGCATCAAAAGTATGGTAAATATTATAAAAACTTCAAATAATTTTTAAAAAGGAGCAGGTTATCAGAAGACTATTTCAAAATCAAATAATTTTTCTTATTACTTTCAAAGATTGAGCCTAATAATTCTAAGTTAGCTGTGAATTATGCTTCCAAATGATCAACAAAGTTTATTTTCAAACTCTTAATGATTTTGAGGGCTATTAGCTAAACTAAGTAAAAAAATATCCAAAGATAAAATTTAAAAAATCCTGTGAAATGAACAGAAAATTTTGAGTTTCATCTGCAAGTGTCGCTAGCAGTTGAATTATTGAATATTTAAATGTGTATATAAATGTGTAAATGTGTATAAATTTTGAATGAAAATATATAAATATTTAAATAAATAAATAAATATTTAAGTAAGTAAGTAAATAAATTAAATAAATAAAAAATATGTTTTCTGAGGTTTTCGCGGATATTTGTATGTAGGTCTTTGGTTATTCGGGTTTTATCCTGCATAAAATTGGAAGTATCTTGGCGACATTTCAATGAAGTCTCATTCATCATCTTCAGGCTGGTGTTTTCGGCTTCGTGCTTCTAGGAGCAATGTGTGATCTCAGCTGTTTCTTCCTTTTAACTGCTAGTGGGGGTGTGAACTGATTGGGTGGGAGCTTGGCTGTGTTCTGATTGGTGGAGGTGTGTTTTGATTGGTTGGGGGTTGGCTGTGCTCTGATTGGATGGGGGGTTGGCTGTGCTCTGAATGGCTGAGGGTGTGTTCTGTTTGGGTGAGGGCTTGGTTGTGCTTGGGTTAGTCTGAGTTGCAGGGGAATTTGAGCTGGTGAGCTGCATTGCTGTTGTTTGGCTTCATGTTCGTGGTCGTACCACATCTTCATGGTGGGTGTCAGACTGCTCCATTTATGGATTGGAGGGGTTTAAAGTAGCTAATGATGCAGCTGCGGTCTGGCTTCTGGTCTGTGGTCGTGCCTCATCATCGGTGTGGGTTTGAGTCTGTTTTCTGTGTGGATGTGTGGTGGTGACATCCTGTGTGGCCCTCGTGAGTGTGGGTCTGGTGTCATTCCTCGTGTTAGCGACTTGTCAATAAGGGCAGTAGTGCAAATGGCTGGTAGACGGGAGGTATCATCTCGTTTATTCATGCTGTATGGGCGTTTTTCTATCTCAATGGCTTCTCTGATTATTCTGTTGTTAAAGTCTTCAGTTTTGGCGATCTAGTCTTTCATGTCCTGTGGCTTTACGGTGTTGGACCAGGGAAAAAGTTGGTTCCTCTTTTCTGACTGAGTTCTTGTGTTCTTCAATGCGTACACTTATTCTTCTATTGGTTTGTCCGATGTATGTGGTGGGGCGGGCGGTACATGGGATTTCATATACTCCTTTTCTAACTCAATTTTGTCCTTGGGGTTTCTTAGGATGGTGAATATTTTTCAGTTTGTTCAGAATGCTGTTTTGATGTTGTGTTTGTGGAGGATTTTGCTGATTGTCTGTGATGCCTTTTATGTATAGGAGGAGGGCTTTGCCGTTTTCTTGTTCTCTGACTTGGATTTTAGTGGGGGTTTCTTTTTGGATTAGGTTGGTAATCTTATTTCTTTGGAATCCATTGGATGTTAGTACATTAGTAAGAGTGTGTAGTTCGGTTTTTAGGTGTTGTTCGTCAGCTAAGCATTTTGTTCTGGAGATGAGTGTTTTGGCTACGGAGTTTATCTGTGCTAGGTGGTGGTGTGAGAGTGCATGCAGATAGCGGTTTCTGCGTGTTTTATTCTTGTAGATGGTGTGTCCTAGGGAGTGTAAAGTGGTGTGTAAAGAATTCACTATTAAAAAACAATTGTTTTAAAAATTTAGGATATCAAATTTATATCAAATTTATAGATAAATCCAACTAAAAGCATTTCTGATGTGAGGCTCATGTCCCATTAAGCCAGCGGTGAAATGTTACCAGTTCACACCAGTTCAGGCGAACTGGTAGTGAAAAAAAGCTAGAAAACAGGAAATTTAGATTTAGTGAATCTAAATTGTGCAGCACAGCTGTTCACCTCCCTGATGTTCTATTTATCTTTCCAAGCTTCCTTTTCCGTGCGAAGTGCGCATTTGGTGTGTACTGGGCATGCTCGCGCAGTGTGCATTTGGTGCACTGTGCATGCCCGTGCAGCGTGCATTTGGTGTGCACTGCACATTCGCACACACAGCATGCATTTAGCGCATAATGTGTATGCGCGGGCAGTGAACCAATGGCAAACCAGGGAAGATTTTACTAGTGCATTAAGCCATGATTAGTTATCCATGTTTCTTAAATATATTGTTAAAATATATATGGTTTATTGAATGATTTTTGTATAATCTGCCAATGAAAACTAAAGTCTGTACTGGCTTGTCTCCAGATTCCCATTCAGTCATGGATTGCAGTATGTAGTTAATCTGGTTTACCACGATAACATGGGATGTCATATATCAGAACTCCTTGGAAGTGGATAGTTTGTATTTGTATTCTTGTATGTAAATACAAGAGGGACATGGTGGCTCAGTGGCTAAGAGTCTCAGCTTGTTGATTGAAAGGTCAGCAGTTCAGCTGTTTGAATCCCTAGTGCTGCATAATGGATGAGCTCCCGTTACTTGTCTTAGCTTCTACCAACCTAGCAGTTTGAAAGCATGTAAAAAATGCAAGTAGAAAAATGGGGACCACCTTTGTTGGGGATGTAACAGCATTCATAAATGCCTTTGGCATTTAGTCATGCTGGCCACATGACCACGGAGACATTTTTGGACAGCTCTAGCTCTTCAGTTTGAAATGGAGATGAGCACCGCCCCCTAGATTTGGGAACGACTAGCACATATGTGCAAGGGGAACCTTTACCTTTACCTTATGTGAATACAAAAAATCATTATTAGCACAATTTTCTCCCATTTCTTTAAAAAAAGCTAAAGTTTCCTTTTGCCACTGTTTAAAGTGCTAACAACATGATTAGGGATCCCAAGATCTATATCAGTGAATACTCCTGAATGAAAACCTTTCCCAGAGTGTCCAAAATTTCAACATCTGTCAGGATTTGTAAGACATTTTTCCACACCAGGTATTAAGCTAAGAGGAAGCTCATTTTACATCTGCTGCTGAGCGACTACAAGTTGGCAGTAACATTTGGTCAGAATTGTCTTGGCTAAATTTCAACCAAAGTCTTTTACTGCTTTCAATTAGTTATTTCTCTAGTATTGCAAGTCATTAACTGTTCACATCCTTTCTTCTACAGGATATCATTTTATGCAAAACAAGTTTCAGTTATTACAAAATAAAGTTCACATGCAGAGAACTGCCTGTTTGATCTATCTTTCTTCCTTTTAAGTTTGCAAAACCCTTTTTAACCATTCCCCCCCTCCCTCCAGGCACAATATAACTGAATTTCTAAAACAGGCCAAGAACAACAAAACGTGTTAAAGAGTCTCTTCTCTAGTACAGAAAAATAATTCATGCCAAAAATATGAGTGCTTCACTTCTGTTCTCTAAGAAGGAACTTGGTACAGTATGAAGTTTATTATAGAAGACATTATTCTTCTATAACTGTATTTTCCAAAATTTGTTTTGACTATATAGGCTACATTGGGAATTTCATTTAAAAAGTCAAACAGCTTATTTAAAAACTACATAAATTATCTGAAAGCTTTTAAAATTGAAAGTATAAACACCCATAAAGAAGTAGAAATTGAACTGACAACCAACACTAGTATGCATATATTTATCCTGATTAAACTTTCAAGAAGACTGCCTATTTTCTTTTTTCTTTGAAACATGCCAACATGTCTGATTAATCAAACCATTCATGGAATACTAGCATTCCCCAAATCATGCACAAAGAATTTGTATCATAATTAATCACAAACACTAGTGAAACTAAAGAGACGAATCTGATTTATTTATATTTATAAAACTGCTTTTCAGATAATCTGGAAGATTAATAAATTATTAAGATAATGAGCCAAGAAGTAAGTTGTCACCTCAGTATTTTGATTGTCTCCCTAATTCTAGGAAAACCTTTATATGTATATAAGGATCAGGACATACTTAAGGAACATCTGCAGGAGCTTTCTATAAATTGCTACAACAGATAAAGAAACATATCTTGTTCTCTTATATATAATATATAACTAAAATATGAATCCAATGGTTAAATAGAACTGTTATCAAAAGGTATATAGTATACTTCATCCACTCAAAGTCATCAATATACATTACATCAAAATGCTTTCTATGTTGTTATTTCAATAGGGCTCATGTACAAGACAGCACTATCTCTTCCTTAACTACAAATTTTCCTAGCAATTTGCCCTACCAAGCATGTGACTAGAATGAGATTTAAAGCCAAAGTGAATTTGGAACTAAAGTTCTACCACATTACATCTATTACTTCTTGTATTATTTTATTCACAACTTAAAATAATTAAAAGCATTGGTTTTCTTGCATGGAATTTTGGTGGTTTTTTTTTTTTTTTGTAATGATTAGATCTGAGGTTGTTTTTTATTATGATTTAAGACATATTTTTTGATCCAGTTTGGAATGACCAAAATAAATGTGTGGTATTTTAAGACCCTATGATCTAAGCTGAGAACCTTGTAAACCTCAGTTAAAATATGGAGTGCAGCATTACTCAAATGAAGATAAACATACCTTATTCATTATTGTAAAATTTCCAATTCTTCTGATGTTATGTTTTTTTGGTAGATGGGGCGTTGGTCTTACCTGATACACTCCTTCTCATTGGGTGGAGATAGCATCCAGGAATGGGTTGATCTTGTCTGCTAGCTGATTGAACTGAGTCTATCAGAGCTGTGAGGACACGCCTCCTTCATCAACGATCTCCAGCTTGTGGCGAAGACGAAGTGACAGACTTGATGTGTCTTGTCCTGAAGTTTTTCCTCTAGGACCCAGGACAAGACAATCGTTAGGGTGGGCTGGATGTTATCTCCACCCGACGAGAAGGCGCATATAAGGTAAGACCAATGGCCCTTCTCCATTGTGGTGGAGATAGCATTCAGGAATGGGACATACCAAAGCGGGCTTGTCCTACGGGTGGCCGCAGTCTGGTCTCAGGTCTTCTGATCAGAATGGAACCTCTGGAGGATCTGACTGCCAAAGGCCGCTTCATCTGAAGTGAAGGATATCCAGTTTATAATGTTTGATGAAAGGGGACAGAGAGGACCATGTAGCTCTCTACAAATCTCCTCAATAGAGACTTTAGATTGCCCACGCCGCTGCTGTGGCCGTACTCCTTGTGGAAAGGGCTGTTATCCATCTAGGCAATAGAAGGGCCTGTAATTCGTAGGTCTTGGCAATGCATACCCTAATCCAGTGGCCCACAGTCAATGGAGTGACCTTTTTGTCTAGGTAGAAGGTTGGAAGGACACAAAGAGCAACTCTGTCTTCCTGAAGGAGGAAGTCCTCTTAATATAAATGCAGAGGGACCTCTTCACATCCAAGGTGTGCCACTACTTCTCCAGGGCGTGGACTGGGCCCAGGCAGAAGTCAGGTAGTATAAGCTCCTAGGCCCTGTGGATCCAGGAGTTCACCTTGGGGATGAAGGAAGGGTCCAGCCGCAATACCATCCTGTTAGGATGGAAGATACTGAGGTCCTTCCTGACATAGAGTGTCGCCAGCTCTGAAATCTGCCTAGCGGATGTGATGGCTACCAGGAAGGTCACCTTGCAGGTTAGGAAGCACAGTGTGGCCGATCTCAGTTGTTGAAACGGGGCCTCGGTCAGCTAATGCAGTACCTTGGTTAGGTCCCATGTAGGATATCTGTGAACCACTGGAGGCCATAGGTTCATTGTATCTCTAATGAACTTGCGCATAGTCGGGTGATGAGTGAGGCACTCCAGATCCCCGCAAGAAAGGACCGAGGACAGAGCAGCCACTTGACGATGGATAGTGTTGGGCAAGAGCACCTTGTCAAGCCCCTCCTGGATGAACTCCAGTATTTGGGGCATGGAGACCTATGTCAGGTCCAAACCCGACCTGGAGCACCAGGAGTAGAATGCTTTCCAGGTCACATCATATATCCGATTGGTGGATGGTCTCCTGGAGGCTTGTATTGTCTCAATTACCTTGGAGGAGTAATTGTGCTGGCTCAGAGAACTCCACTCAAATGCCAGGCAGTCAGTTGTAGCCACTGTGGATCTGGATGGACCAAGGCCCCCTGACTGAGGGAGACTCTGTCTGGCAGTATTCTCCAAGGTCTGGCCACCAACAGGTTGACCAGGTCAGCAAACCATGGTCCTCTGGACCAGTGGGGTGCAAGGAACAGCACTTCTGCCCTTTCCACAAAAACCTTCCGGACCACCTTCGGGATGAGGGGAAGAGAAGGAAAAGCATAAAGAAGCCCCTAGGGCCTAGGACTGCGAACAGCATCGACCCCTTCTGCCCACGGTACTGCAAACCTTGCGAACAATCGCAGTAGTTGAGTGTTGTCCTGGGTGGCAAAAAGGTCCACGGCTTCCCATCCAAAGTGCTCCATCAGCTCCTGAAACAAAGTTGGATGCAGGCACCACTCCACGTGGTCAACTGTGGCTCTGCTAAGCCAGTCTGCCTGCACATTGGTAGCTCCTGAAATATGCTCCACCTTGAGAGATAGATGGTGCCTTTCAGCCCAGAGACACAGTTGTTCTGTCTCTTGCATAAAGGACCTGGAGTGGGTTCCCCCTTGGCAGTTAATGTGAGCCTTAGTGGCCACATTGTTGGTGAGTATTAGGACATGTCTGTCTGACACCATGTCCTGGAACTGTCTGAGGGCCAGGTGGACTGCCCTGAGTTCCAGCCATTTTACAGGTCTGTGTATGGCCACTGTCCCTGAACCATCCTGGCTTGGATATGGGCCCCCCAGCCAAATAGACTAGCATCTGTGGTAATTGTTAGGCGGTTTGGTTCCCTGAATAGACTTCCCCTAGTATATGCCTGGGAAGCCCACCACCAGAAGGACTGGATCACTTCTGGTGGAACCCTGACCTTGGCTGGGGAATTGCTCCTGCCTTTTCTTTGGTAAGGCAGGAGGAACCACTGAAGGGACCTGGGGTGCAGGCGTGCCCAAGGCACAATGGAAATACATGAAACCACCTTGCACAGGAGCTGTGAGAGAATGACCAGCGGTACTGTATGTTCCCTTCTGACATGACTTACTAATTCCGTTAGACTCATCTGGCGCTCATGGGGGAGGTAGACTTTGCACACTATGGTGTCTATTACTGCACCTAAATGGAGCAAGCGGTTTATTTGTGACAAATGGCTCTTAGTTACATTTATGGAAAACCTGTGGTCCTGAAGCACCTGGATGGGGGCCAGAAGACTGTATCAGGATATTATCCAGGTAACACTGGACATGCACAGGAAGAGCCAGGAGATATGCCTCTAATGTGGCTAACAGCTTCATGAACACCATAGGTGCCAACAAGAGGCCGAAGGGCAAGGCCCTATACTGGAAGTGAGGACTGGTGGAATGAAAATGGAGATATTGTCTATGTGCCGGTAAAAATGGGGACATGCAGATATGCTTCTATCAAGTCAATGGAGGTGAGGAAGTCACCCACTCTAACACTGTTCAAAATGGAGTGTAGTGACTGCATCTTGAATCACCTGTAGATTAGAAGGCAATTCAGCCATTTCGGGTCCAGAATTGCCCTCCACCCACCCACCCCCGAGGCCTTTGGAATGACAAAGAGGATGGAATAGAATCCCATGCCCTATTGGTCCTCTGGAACCAGTTGGATTGCATGAATATCCAACAGACATTGAATAGCGGTTTCCATGAGGACCCTCTTCAGCTTGTCCCTTGAAGTGGGACAAAGAATGAAAAATCTTGGGGGTGTCGAGAGGAACTCCAGGGATAGGCTCAACCAGACCATCTCCAAGACCCAAAAATCTGTGGTAATATCCTCCCAATGGCTTGCAAAATTAGCCAAACGTCCCCTATTGGGAGGGTTGGTGGTGCAGTTACTTTGGGAGTCTATATGAACAACTTCCTCCCCCATGAAAGGGCGCTTGGCCTGAAATTGCTTGTTTCTACCTGAGTGATCCTGCTGCAGTTCTTTCCTGGGGATGTAGGATCTCTGGGCCCATGGAATCCCCATCCCTGCGTCCATCGCCTGAAAAGATGGGCGGAGAAAATACAGCATAGAGCGAAAATTGCCACATCTAGAACTAAACAGGATCATCTTCCTTTTTTCTTTCGACTCTACCAAGATGGTATCCAGAGAGTTGCCAAAGAGCTTATCCCCTTGGAAAGGGGCCAAGGCCAGCCTCCACTTAGGTCGGGAGTCTGCCTGCGATTGGCGAAGCCATAGCAGCCTGTGTGATGCTACGGAGGAACCTATGGTCTTCGAGGCGAACTTGGCCGCATTGAGTGTGGCATCTGGAGAGAATTCTGTGGCAGCCACAAGCTTGTTAAGACCTGATGTATTCTTAGATCGCCTGGTGGGAACCTCCCTTGCAGCTGGCGAAGCCAAATCAGTGATGCCTGCTTGAAAAAAAGAGGCCACCTTGAAGGCTTTGATTGCCCACGCCGTCGCCTGATATGCTTTTTGGAGTGTCTGCTCCACTCTCTTTTCCTCTGCCTTCAGGGACTCCTCAGGATTGCCTGGTATGGCCGAGGAGGATTCCAGAGCAGCCACAGGAGCATCCACTGCCGGGATCTGGAGAGCCCTCGTGAGTTCTGGGCCCACACTGTAAAATCTCCTGTCATAGGAGGAAGGATTGCAGCCTAACCCAGATGAAGCCTATTGCCTCTGGACCACATCAATAAACATCTGTGGTAAGGGAATGACCCCAGCCTCCGTGGTCTGTTCAAAGAAGAGGGGTTCAGTGGTGTCAGTTGAAGCCATAGGTGCCTCAGGGCCAGAATGATCCGTCCCCAGATGGGTTGAATTCCAGGCCTTAAAGAGAAGGGACTTGAAAAGAGTGGGGTGGAATAGCCCCATAAAAACTGGCTGGTCGAGTATCAGCCCTTCATCTTCAGAGAGCTTCATGTCCCTTTGCCCTTCCACCCCAGACAATGATGACTGGCTCCTCTAGGAGGTAGTGGGGGAGCAGGGCTCTGGAAAGAGTGGAAGCTCCCTTGGTAATTGGTCTGCCTGGTCTAGGCCTCGGTCTAAGTAGAACCCAGATGCTATGGAGGGTGCCTGCCTGGTCTGCTGCATTCCAGCAGCTATGCCTTGCCTGATGGCATCTGCAATGATCAGTTGCATGTTGACTGAAAGCTCAGGCATTGGTGCCTCCACTGGGCATAAGCCCACTGCATTGCGTGTGAATTTTGCTTCAGCCCCCCCAGAGGCTTGTTTTTTAACTCCTGCAGCCACAGGCATATTTGGAAGGGAACTCCAGAAGCCTGCAATGTTGACAGGCATTTGGTTGACTGGAGGGGAAATTTGCTGTCCAGCTTCCCCTGGTGGTAAGTCTTGCGAGTGCAGCCTGTAAGCAGGGATTGGCTCACCTTGAAATTCCAATGGTTGATCACCGTTTTGGCGGGAACTGGCACTGCTACCCTTGGAGGGTGTCTGTAGGCTTTCTTGGGCAGGCTCCCTCTGCCCCTTGTCATACAGTTTTTCCAGGGCCCTGTTCCTCCTGTGCATGTCCTTCTCAGCTGTTTTAGAGCTCTTATGAGCAAGCGTGGTTCCTTTCCCAATGCATGAGGTGCCCTGTGCTGCCGATCCTGTTAAAGGAGTTGGCCTGGCACTGCGGGAAACGGCCAGTGAGTCCCTGGCCTCAGTGGCCTTCATGTGCTCACTGTCATCAGCTGCCGCCATCTTTTTTTCCCTCTATGCCATGCAGACTTGCTCATGGTGGAGCTCTGCTGCCAGCACAGTCTCAGAGCCTTTAGAGAGTGCCCGGGAAATGGGCAGACCTCTAATCCCTGTGGGAGGCTCAGGGAGGTGGTTAGGGGCCCTGTTATAATCGCCCCTGCTGGCGAGAGCCTGACAGCTGCTTTGCACCTTTTTCAAGGAGTGCAGTTCTTCTGTCAGCAGCTTCCAGCAGGCCTGAGCAGAAATCCCTACACACTGGGCATTGCACTAAGGCTAGAAGCCCTTGCTGCACCTCTGAGACCATGGCTGGTAGTGGTGTAGAGCCAGGCTCGTTCACGCTACCAGTGGCACAATACTTTCCCATGCTTGCTGATCCGTCGGCCTTCACTGGGCCCAACTGAAGCCCTTCATGTTGGAACATCCAGTGGTTCCACCAGTCAGACCGGGACCAGCCAGTGAAATCCAAGTTTTCAAACGGAAGGAATAGAGAATTTTTTGACACATCTGTCCTACTGAGGGACTGAGCCAAAAGCTGGGGACCATTGGTGAAGAAAGCATAGCCTCACAGCTCTGACAAACTCAGTCCAATCAGCTAGCAGATATCAACCCTAAAATTAGTCATATTTTTTTCCCAAATTCAGTTTTAGTTATTAATATATTAAGGAGATAGCTTTAAATAAACAATCATCAATCCTTAAAATAAACTTAATTCTCCATCTCTAAAAGTAACAGTAGATAACAAAATTAAGTTCAATTTATGCTTACAAATTAAGTTCAATTTTCGCTTACAAATGAACATTTAACATATCTCTTGTACTATACAAAAATATTTAATATGAAAAAAATTATATAATCTCAGATTTGAAAGATACTACAGTTGTAGTTGAATATTAAAAGATTTGATTTCAGGATCATGCTCAAGGTTCTCTAAGAAGGCATAGAGCTATATTGTTTTTTAAACATTATTTTAGGAGTTTGTAAATCCAGTTATTTGCATCATAGCTTGACTTTTTTGCATTTATAGTTTATAACACATGGAACAAACTGCTTCTAGGATAATTTTGAAACCAATAGGTAATTGATTTATTCAATAATATACTTGTTATTCTATTCTTTGTAATAAATTGGAACGTTTTTCCTTTTTTATATACTATCTTTACCCATCAGCAGTACATAAAGTCTAATTTGTTTAAGCCACTTGTAGACAAATAAAAAAACACTGTACATTAAACCATTTTAACTGACATCTTTATATACTATAACTGGTACAACCATCAGAGTCTTCCCGTGTCCTATCCATTCTCTACAGTATTCATCTTTCATTTTTGGATTTGTTTATTCATTAAAATAGAATATCACAAGGAATGCCAAGGAATCAGGAAACATCATGATGTTTTTCTCTCATAATTTGAGTTGATCTTTGACATAGGAAAGAATTTGGAAACCAAAGCTTCATGTACTGTAATCTATTCTACTTATGTATCCATTACTCTAGTACAGCATTTTTTTAAAAACCCTACTATTATAAATCATTAATTTGGATTTTAGCAGTGCTAACATACTAGTTTTTGCTTCATCACAAGCCATTCATTTTCCTTAACAGGTTGTATTCCCTAAAAAACCCATGAATGTTCCTTCCTCCAATTCGGTCATTTTGAAATGGCCTATGCTTATTTTAATTTAAAGTGAAATTAAGATGGAGTGATAATATATGCTTAAAATTAGCTGCTGAATGAAATACAATCAGTTTGGGCATTAAGAATCATCACTATCCAATATTCTTTCATTGTTGGCACATGCTACAATTAATCACTTTTTAATGCTTTTAAAACACCTGTTAAATGAAACTTTAAAATATTGTCTACTAATATAAACATAGCTGATAATAAATCACTTTTTAGTTTTCTCCCACAGTAAGCCAGGCATCAATGATGCCATTCTTCCTCACCAACTCTATACTATAAACAAATCTATCAGTTGTTTCTGAATTCAGGAAATCTGGAACTGACCTGAAAATTATCTTGCTGATTTCTAGTAAGTATTCTCACTGAAGCCAATAGACCAGGACTGAAAGCCATGTCAAGGAAAGCCAATAGCAATTTCAGATTACTTTGTATATCAGATATTTTACCACAGAAATATCCTGTTAAGCATCGATTCCTTATTTATTTTGAAAAGTAGACTTACGTAAGATTTGTCTAAGAACATTCAAAGTGACTTGGAGATTTATATCTGCTACTTTAAGTTTCTAGATCTTGAATAATTTTCTCAATTTTTCACTGATTTACTGAATAAGTTATAATGGAGTCACAAATAATGGCAATGGCAAGATCTAGATATTTTCATGGCCCAAGACCATACAAAAAAACCTGAAAACTTTCAAAAATTCCTGATCACCAAAATTCTTTTCATTTTAACAGAATGGGGATATAAGCAAAATACATAGGAAGTAATCCCATCAACTGTATATTCTTTAATTATAAATTAAATCCAATAATTTAATGCAAAACAATTTTAACCTGCCTGCCTTTCTCTTGCTGAAGTACAGTTCCTAAAACAAAGGTCGTCAGCAAAAAATGTTATCATTGTTTCCATGGCCTATAAATTATACTGAGGAGATTCACACAATATGCCAGAATTAGCCAAGTGCAATATAGTCTCAATATAGCTTATGTGGTATGTTTTTAACAAAGGCAGGAAATGTAAAAATTAATAAGTACGAAATTTAATTTTAACTTTAAAAATTCCTGTTTTTCTTACAGAATAATTTTAGGCCACTTCACAGGAATCTTTGGATGCTTAAAATTTCCTCTATGTTTAATTCTTTAGTCATAGATACCTCTTAAGTCTTAAATTTTACCAAATACAGTATAGTATTTGGAAGAAACAGGCAATATGCATTCAAAGCTTTAAGATTAGTATCTTTAGATCCTTTCCAAATAGAAAACAATTCTGTGTAAAAGGAAAAGGTAGCAGCAGCATGTGGAAACAACAATTATCCTTTAACTTATTCTCCTAAAAAGATGACTAGTGAACATCTGTTTGAGGTTAGTTACTAGTAGACCATTTATGGCTGTGAAAGTTTGACCATAAGAAAGGCTGAGCGCAAAAGAATTGAGGCCTTTGAACTATGGTGCTGGAGAAGACTCCTGCGAGTCCCTTGGACTGCAAGGTGATCAAACCGGTCAGTCCTAGAGGAGATCAACCCTGACTGTTCTTTAGAAGGCCAGATCCTGAAGATTACACTCAAATATTTTGGCCACCTAATGAGAAGGAAGGACTCACTGGAGAAGAGCCTAATGTTGGGGAAGACTGAAGGCAAAAGAAGAAGGGGACGACAGAGAATGAAGTGGCTGGATGGAGTCACCGAAGCAGATGGCGTGAGCTTAAATGGACTCCAGAGGATAGTAGAGGACAGGAAGGCCTGGAGGAACGTTGTCCATGGGGTCGCGATGAGTCGAACACGACTTCGCAACTAACAACTAGTATACCTGTGAAAAATGACATTATCGATTAATATCTTAATTTTTAATTTGATGAGAGATTAAAGCCTTTAAAACTTCATAAAAGTTTTAATTTTAAAATTAAAAGACAGGATTTAAAAGACACACTAAACAAAGCTTAATTAAAAAAACCTTTAAAAGACATGCTTAATAAAAAGCTATGAGACATATACAAGCTCAACACAGCAATGACTGTACATCAACTTCAGAAATATTTTACACTCATATAAGGATTGCATTAAGAAAAATCACCAATTAGTACTCTGCCAAGTTCTCTCTCTCCCTCTCTCTCTCTCTCTCATCCAATGATCATCTAAAGTCTTCTAACATTTAAATTCCAGGCACTATCTATATGTAGTGTATAAATTTGAAAAAATAAGAAATAACTGTCATTATTTCCAGCTTGCCATTATGCCAGATGAACAGCTTGTTGGTTAAAAAACATTTTATGAGAAAGATAAAGTACCTTTGGATAGCAAATACAGCTAAGAATTATGTGTTGGGTCCTTCCTACAGCAAACAAAGTCACTGGGGTTGAATCATGGTATCTGAATAATCTGGCAATAAATTATGCCTCTATTCAAAGTGAAAAAAACAAGAATAAGCTAACTTATTTAATGGTTATTTCTCTGATTAAACTAACTTAGATGACATAAGCACTAACAAGGGTTGACAAATAGCTAAACTCACATGATGAGACAAAATTCTCATAAGCCAATCAAAACGAAAGAGCCTGCAAATGTAAATAATCTATTCCAAATCTTTATATCACATGCAAATAATTTGGATTTAGACCGCTAGATTTCCAAAATTAGGAGTTTTTCAGCAAGCTTTAGGGTAGTCCTTTATGTAATCTAATACTGTTTCACCAAATAAAGCTCAATTCACATGCTGCTTAAGGAATACAAGTCTTGAACAGATATACGTTGCCTACTTCTTTCCTCAGGAATTTTAACTATCTTGCCTGAGGAAGAATTCTTGTAAATTTAAAAGCTTACAATAGTTTTATAATCCTTCAGTTAACTTAATGAAGATATCCCACTAATACGGATTTAATTTTTTCACTGTTACTGCAGATATCAGTGGTGAGCTTATAAAAAAAGCTTACGCTTCAACAATAAAAAATAGCTTCAAAGTTAAAAAATATTAGTGTTAGAATGCTACTTCATTCATTCTGTCAATCATCTGAATTACTCTCCTTGTGCATGCCACACAAGCATTCCAAATAAACTATTTGAACAGTTGCCAACAAAATCATAAGTAACTCTACTAAAAGTAGAACATTTCTCTTTTGTATTTATCAGCCATTGTTACTTATGTCTTTAGCATAGTACTATGAAACAATCCATTAGCATATGGAAATAAAAGATAAGATGAGAATTTAAAAACAAATAGTGAATCTATGGCTGAGTCAGTTTGAAACTACAACTGTGGAACTACATTGTAAATTTGACTGGCACCAATTTTCATAGATAAATTTTCACTGCTTCATTAGTGTGTGTGTGTGTGTGTGTGTGTGTGTGTGTGTGTGTATTTTCTGAGGTTTTCGCGGGTGTTTGTATGTAGGTCTTTGGTTATTCGGGTCTTCTCCCGCGTAGAATTGGAAGTATCTTGGCGACGTTTCGACGAAGTCTCATTCGTCATCTTCAGGCTGGTGTTCTCGGCTTCGTTCTTCCAAGAGCAATGTGAGATTGCAGCTGACCCTTCCTTTTAACTACTAGTGGGGGTGTGAGCTGATTGGGTGGGAGCTTGTCTGTGTTCTGATTGGGTGGAGGTGTGTTCTGATTGGTTGGGGGCTTGGCTGTGCTCTGATTGGATGGGGGGTTGGTTGTGCTCTGATTGGATGGGGGGGTGTTCTGTTTGGGTGGGGGCTTGGTTGTGCTCGGCTCAGTCTGAGTTGCAGGGGGATTTGAGCTGGTGTGCTGCGTTGTTGTTGTTTGGCTTCGGGTTTGTGGTCTTGAGGGCTTTTCATGGAGGGTGTTGGTCTGATTCATGTATGGATTGGAAGGGTTAAGAGTGGCTAATGATGCAGCTGCGGTCTGGCTTCTGGTCCTTGGTCGTGCCTCATTATCAGTGTGGGTTTGAGTCTGCTTTCTGCGTGGATATGTGGTGGTGACATCCTGTGTGGCTCTTGTGAGTGTGGGTCTGGTGTCATTCATCGTGTTGCAGACTCGTTTGTCAATAAGGGCGGGTTTCCAAATGGCTGGCAGGCGGGAGGTATCGTCTCATTTGTTCATGCTGTGTGGGCGTTTTTCTATCTCGATGGCTTCTCTGATTATTCTGTCATTAAAGTGTTCAGTTTTGGCAATAGTTCTGGTCTTTTTAAAGTCAATTTCATGTCCTGTGGCTTTGAAGTGTTGGACCAGGGAAGAAGTTGGTTCCTCTTTTTTGACTGAGTTTTTGTGTTCTTCAATGCGTGCACTTATTCTTCTGTTTGTTTGTCCGATGTATGTGGTGGGGCAGGCGGTGCATGGGATTTCATATACTCCTTGATTTTCTAACTCGATTTTGTCTTTGGGGTTCCTCAGGATGGTGGATATTTTTCGGTTTGTGCAGAATGCTGTCTTGATGTTATGTTTCTGGAGGATTTTGCTTATTAGACAAAATAAGAGAAATCAGAGACTTCAGATTACAAGCGTGTAAATAAGGTATCTCAACTTCCTGCTAGATTCTTTAAATAAATGCTAGCTATTAAAGCCTTTAAAAAATTGCCCCTTATCTCACTTCATGGAAATTTAAATGTAATTATGCTGGAAGTCCATTAAATGAGATCTAATTGTATAGAGTTTGTTTAATCGAGGTTTCATTGTAAACCCAAATTTTTGATCTTCAAATTTATCCACAACTGAATGTTTTTCATTTATAATCTCCAGATTCACACACCAGATTCAAATTCAATAACGTTTTTCCAGTCATTAACCAGCAGAACACACACCAGATAAAGCCACAATGTGACTTCCTTAGTTTTAATTTTATATAGTACTGTATATAAAAATCCTACCAGCATTATTAATAAATCTTGGTTTAAATCTTAGCATATTGTATGAACCAGGTACATGTGAAAATATTATGACCAAAAACAGCTGTTTTGAGTAGAAGTAGTCCACCTGCAATCACAATTAAGCCCAACATTTCCATTGCTAAGCAAGACAATTGTTAAATGAGTTTTGCCCCATTTCACAACCTTTCTTCTCATTGTTGTTAAGTGAATCAATGCAGCTGTTGATTTTGCTTGTCAGAAGGCCACAAAAGATGATTGATCATATGACCGTGAGGAACTGCAAACATTGCCAAGCATCCAAATTTTGGTCATGTGAAAAACAGTCATAAGTCACTTTTTTCAGTGCATTGTAACTTTCAATGGTCACTAAACGAATGGTTATCAAACTAAGGTCTATCTGTCAAGGACTTACAAGAATTCACTTAACAATTGTTCACATTAATAGCCTCCAAAACAGACATAAATTTGAAATTATGACTATTGCCCCACCACTGGTCCCGTGATTGCAATTTGGGTGCTTAGAAACTGGCTCACATTTATGACTGGTTGCATCGTCCCATAGTCACATGATTTATATATTTTCTGCCTGTTTCTGGTGATTAAAAAATGCCATTGGTTAAGATGGATTGACACAGCCATGTGATTCAATTTAGAACTATGGTAAAATTGGTTGTAAAATCAGATCTGGTCACTCAATGACTCAATTTATGACTCTTAATGACTTATAATAGAAAATGCAGTTCCAATTGTGGTTGCAAATTGAGGATTACCGGTATTCCAAAACTGAAATGCAACACCCTTTTCCCAAGATTTTGCTCCAACCTGAAACAAAGTTTCAAGTTCAATTTAATGCTTGATCCAAGATCATGGCAAAATTCCATTTTGTTTGAAATGTTCAAATATAATATAGTTTGTTTTCTTTTAAATTCAGTCAAACCACTGATTAGGCAACGAAACAGGCACAGGTTCTTTCCTGCTGACATTTGATGTATTAGAGGGAAGTTTGACTATGGAAGAATTAATTAACTTCATACTCAGAGACTAAGTATCTTTTATACATTAGAAAAATACTTTTAAGAGATTTATTGGTGGTGTAAAATTCTGCTTTGTTGAGCTTTGCAGACAGACAAGTGAACCTTTCTTTCTATTAAATTGTACCACCCAAAAAAATCCCATTGCTGTTAAACAGTATTACTTGGTCTGTTGTATGGATGTTTGGGTGGTTTAAGGTTGGGAATTGTGGTGGATGAGTGTGTGTTTGGGGATTGTGTGTGTGGGACCTGGTCTTTGGGTGTCAAGTAAATTTCGTTGTATGTGTATACTGTGTATACACATACAATGACAATAAAGTTTATTTATTTATTTATTTATCTGTCTTTGCTGGCCTTCGTGGCTGTTCGTGCAGGTGGACAGGGAGCCCATAACATGCTATAATGTTTTGTCCAGTGTTGATTTGCAGGCTTTTTAAAAACGAAATATATATTATCCCTTTGGCCATTTCTCTATAGGCTGTCAGGTGCAAAGAATCAGGACCATACTTTAAGTTCCAATTAGGAAGATTTATTGCTCAAGTCTGTACACAAGAATCTAGTCAACTAATGGTCAGTACTAAATTGGCACTCAATGTGAGTCAACAGAATTGAAGGGGGACTGGACTTGGAGCATTAGTAAACATGTAACAATTCTAGGCTAACTCCTCTCTTGACTCTGCTTCAGTCTCTGCCTCTTCCTTCCCTACATAGGCTTCCTAACAAGCAGATCCCCATCAACTTTAATAGCCCAAAGACAGACCAAAAGGAGGGGGGTAAAGGATTTCTTTCCAGTTCCCATTGTTTTCTATGGCAGGAAATTTGAAATTTGAGTTTTTATTCTGATTGAACACAAGACACTTGAGACATTTTAAGTTTTGTTCCAGTGGAAAGTAGAAACCTTGCAATGTTCCAAAAGAAAATTCTGAGTACACATGCTTCTATTCTGAATTTGAAATACTATTTTTCCTTTTTGTATGCAACCATTAATACAGCCAGAGTTCAATATTAGTTATTTGCTACCTAAAAATAAATGTCCTCTACCTTTAAATGACAATACCAAGACAATTTACACAATAATATTTATTTATTTATTTATTTATTTATTTATTTATTTATTTATTTATTTATTTATTTATTTATTTATTTATTTATTTATTTATTTATTTATTTATTTATTTATTGAATTTCTATACCGCCCTTCTCTCAAAGGACTCAGGGCGGTGAACAGATTAAGATTTCATATACATATAATATTATATATATGTGTGTGTGTGTGTGTGTGTGTGTGTGCGCGCGCGCACACACACACACACACACACACACACACACATATACATACATACATACATACCTTGGCATAGAATTTAGATGTTTATGCTAGCCCTGCTTGTTGAAACAGAAAGGTCTTCAGGGCACGTCGGAAAGTGCAAAGATCTGGGATTATTTGTATTCCAGGTGGTATTTTGTTCTAAAGCGTAGGTGCCCCCACAGAGAAGGCTCTCTCCCTTGGAACTACTAGACGACATTGTTTTAATGATGGTACTATGAGTAGGCCTACTCTGTGAGAGCGTATTGGTTGGTGGGAGGTTATCGGTTGCAGCAGGTGGTCTCGTAAGTACTCAGGTCCTAAGCCATGGAATACTTTAAAGGTAAGAACCAACACCTTGAAGCGCACTCGGAAGGCCACCGGAAGCCAGTGAATATATGCATTCTCATCTGTGCAATTCCATCCTGGGCATTATTAAGCAAAGAAATATATTTATTTTCTGCAACACAGTTTGTTCAGTAGTTGATACTAGAGAAATATTAGGCAATATAACAAAAACAATTTCACAAGTATGTGTAAAAATGGGACACACCTTCCAAATAAATCTTAGCTCCCTCTTCTATTGAAGCTTTCCTTCCTTCTTTCTTAAAATCCCTTCTGGATATTTAAGTGGAGTGCTTTAATCTAGCCCTTGCTTTTTCACAGAAAATCGATTGCTTAATATTATTCTCATGAGTGATTAGCAATATATAAATGGCATTTCAGATGAAAGAAATAGAAAGACCACTTAGAAGTAAATGTTAAGAAGATTAGCTTTAAATGATTCTTACTGAAATTTCTAAATTTAGAAAACATTTTTGTTCTACTTATCAGAGCAAAAGTTTGTGATCAATGAATCTGTTTTCAATTTCTTATTTATTGATCAAAATTCTATACCAGCTATCTCACCAGAGTCTGTGTCATTTATAATAAATATATACAGTGATGTAAAAAACATACATTGGAAAACAGAATCAAACACAGTTAATGACCAAAGAGTTAAGAGCAAAATTAAAAGTTAGGATGCTAAAAAATTAAAGAGGCAGGGACAAGCCTCCAACAAGTCCCAAGAGCAGATCACTCTTAGACCTCTTATCTTGACACTCTTCTGGAAAGCAAGCAGATTGGGGGCCTACCTCACCTCAGGGATAAGATATTCTAAAGGGCAAGCTTTCTTAACTGTGTGGCTCAGTGGTTTAAAAGCCCTGTTCTCCAGCAGTGAACCCTATTACCATGTGACGGGGTGAACTCCCATTCTTTCCCCATCTTCTGCCCACCTAGCAATTCAAAAGTAGATAAATAGGTACCACTTTGGTGGGAAGGTAACAGTGTTCCATGTTTCGCTGTATCCTTGGACAGTGGTGTGATGTCATGCTAACCACATGACCGCAGAAACATCTCAGCACAATAACATGCCCACCAGAAACCAGAAGACCATGTGGCTGGTGCGCATGCGTTCACCGGAAATCAAAAGATAATCTCTCCTGGAACCCGGAAGAGCAACGGCTGATGGCTCATGTGCCCAGAGATGGCTCTGTGTGCCGCTTCTTGCACATCTGCCATAGGTTCACCATCACGGCTCTAAGTGTTTCATGGCAGTTTACAATAAAAGCACTGAATCAGAATAAATCAAAATTAATAAAACAGTGAGTGATTAATTGCAAGCTTACAGAGTCATAACAGACTAGAGCAGCATATTAATTCCATAAATATATAAATCAATGGGCTTGGGGCAGAATAGAAGGCGAGGCTAGGCAAAAAAACCTCTATCCTGGCTCAAGACGACCAAGTCTGTTGCAAAAGCCATTTGCAAAAGCCATTGCTACATGTGCAAAGATGATCCACAGGCACAAGAGTGATTTTTAACAGTAAGTCTGTAAACTGTATGTGCAACTAATGGATTGCTGCCAAACCACACTCCCAACGGCCAGCTTGTCCAGGCAGAGAGGGAGCTTTATCTAAATGGAGGCCCCTTGTCAAAGTGCAGTCTGATAGTTTTATTCATGGGAGATCACAGAAGTTAATTACTGTATCTTAGAGAAACATTGCTTAGCAAATTTTGAGAACACTGAATTAGCTTTCTTTATAGATAAATATATTTTTCCTCCTTTGGCTTATTTTTAAACACTTATTTCTAGAATCTGATCTAATCCGCTTCAAGTAATTTCAAATCTATGTACATTTACAACACAGAGAAGAGTGGGCGATTTTTCTGTGGCAACTTCAAGATTCCCAGTTTTTGAATCTTGAGTAGCCAGAGAAAGTTATAGGGGTTATGTCGCTGTTTTAGCCACATCTAAACCACAAAGAAGTCACTTGTTTAGGTAAACTATGATTCAAATAACTGGTAAAGTTAAAGAAAAGAATTGGCTAAATACCATGAACTGGTTTTTTTTTATTTACAATGTAGGAAGCAATTGCACTGACTAGAATACATTTCTTTGAAATTAATAGGCTGAACTTTTAAAACTCAACTATAAATAACTTTGCCTGCCATTACCTGTGCAGTCAACAAAGACAGGTTGTAAAAAAGAGTTTCTGAGATCACTGAATTGTTACGGCAGTTTCCTCTCTCAATAAACTAGTGACTGCAGGTGTAACAAGTTGTTCCTAATTTGCTTCAGTACACGGCAGTCTTAGAAGGGAAAGATGGCTTGGTTCATATAAACACACTAACCTATAAGCCATAGCTTATAAATCACAATGTTTCAGATAAGACAGGAAGCTAAAACAAAAAAAGTCACATTATTATTTAGAGCAAAGTACCTATTTCATATCAAACTGAACAAAACATCAGTAGTGAGTCTCTCAAAATTTCTTTGTGTGCTATATTCCACAAAAATACCCAATGAGATTTAAGAAATTTAGATCCTCAAACATCATTTTAAAATCACTACTACAAAAAATAAATTCCTTGTCTGATATTTGATAAAGATGTTCAGCACAGAATGAAAATCTAATTTCATGGGTCGTCTAAAAGTCTAAAATGCAAACAAAAGCCACAATATCCACTACAAGGTAGAGCATACTTACAATGACACATAACTCTCAATTCCTAACAGTTGAAATTCCATCTTGAATGTATAGTCATGCTGCTACAATTTACTGAAGTGGGTCAAAGAAGTACAGAAGTACAGCGGTTTTATAGGATAAGTACAATATTAGGAGAGCTTGAGGAAGAGATGGGCCTCTATTAATGCACCTTCAATAAAATGCTTCCCATGCACAGCTTCCTTTACTCTTTCTTTGAGTGGGGAAAAAGGTAGAACAATTTGCATTTACAGCTTAGTTCCTCTGTCCCTTTAACTTTTTTCTTCTTCTTTTTTTATGGTGGATATAAATGACACCAAATTGTCAGATAGGCTGTATGTTACCTATACAAACAGGCCTATTTCTGACCAGCCATAAAACAATTACTGATGAAATTCCTATAAGGTCTCTTGACTCCTAAGCTTGCCTACAAGGCTTCAAAGTTAAATTTCGTTTAGTAGACCTGGGTTAGTGCCTAAGGTGAAGGGAAGGAGGAGTGAAATCTTCTTTCTCTACAATTTTTGAAAGAATTTTTGCTTTCTGTCTTCCCTGAAGTTTAGAAAAGAAAACAAATGAAGGTAGGGACTGTATTTGAAGCAATATTTTTTAAAACTTCATTCTAGTTGTTCTCCCTGTTAAAAATAATATGCCTGATTTTTTGTACTGCATTTCACCTTCAGCTGCTGTTAAATCAATGCTCCTTTTTAGAATCAACATATTTCCACAATAAATGTCTTTACTAAACAACTTAATTCACACCTAGTGATGAGGGATAATGACTGTTTCAACATTTTGACTTGGGATAATGATCACAACCACTGTAGTTTATTCCACAAATCATAACTAAACATTTTGTAAACTCAACCCAAGAATGGTATACCTGTTTGAAATGAGATACATATCTATCTTGGTGCTCTATTTTAGAGTAAACAATATTGGGTTTAATAGTGTAAAAATGTTAAGAAAAACTTTGTGAAAGTCTGCAACTGTTTTGATATTTTATACTGTTTAGGAGCATCAGGCACCATTTCTATTCTATACAGGTTCACAAGTTTTTTACAAAATTGACAATAACTGATCAACCATTTTAACATTAAAAATCTCAGCTAGGTCTTTGTGTATCTTTACATCCAATATTACACCATATATTCTTGTCTTATATATGTAGAACAAAAATAAGTGTAGAAGTGAGGCGTCCACCTGGGCCATTTCCTTTTTTCCTCCAGTAAAATCAGAAAGAGCAATAAAGTCCTGAATAACTCAAAAATAGTGGTTATTATTAATAAACACAATTGATTCCTAGCTTTCTCCTTTTCATCGACCACTGTTACATCACCAAAAACTTTTGCAGATCACCATATGGCCCAACCAAACTCCAAATTTCTGGTGAGGTCACCCAAAATTTGGGATATCCTTACCTGACAAGAGTGCACAAATCTCGCCATGCTGAATGAGAACACCAAAAGTGGATAACCTTAAGAAGGCATGTCAAAATATTGTGAACTTTCAGATTTATTTATTTTTTAATGTAATTGTAAACTATTTTTCATTTTTCTTTTGACCCTGCAACACAGAGCACTTACAGAACCCGCACTGGTCACCAATTGGCTTCAAACTACTCAGCATAATTTCCTTTTTCCTTATAGCATTAATTGTGGTTTAGAATTATGGTTAATGTTAACTATATAATTGAAAAGAAATGAAGTAAAAATTACTGTTTAGAACATTAAAGAAAACACAGCTGGTACTTACTAGCAGTTTTATTTCTGCTTAACATATAAGTGTCCATATTTAATCTGATAGTTATAATTTCCACAACATTATTTGTTATATTTATAATATCCTACCGTATTTGCATCATATTTGTATATTATTTACATACAGAATAGGAAGTTTTAACTCAATTCATACTTTTTCTCTTTATATCATATTTAGCTATATTTTTAAAACAGGATTAGAAACTGATATTTTCCCTAAAGATGTATTTAAATAGATTACCCTAAATAAGAAACATACTCCTTTATATGGCAATCTATATGAAATATATTGATATTGAATATAATTAAACCCCTGTAAATGTTACTGCCATAAAAACATAAAATCTCTGTTACCACTACTACCACAAAAAGCAACCACTAGGGAATTTTTTTAAAAATGCTTATATTCAATAAAACAAATGTACTGAATAAGATGTGCATACAACTGAACTTTTCTTCATTTTTACTACCAGTAATTATTTTGAACCCTTTTCTTCATACTTTTTTACACTATTTCCCTCATCTTGCCCATGCTTTTAGGGATTCTCTCAGGCACAATAAATACTTTTAAGTTCAACAACTTGCCTTGTTTGTTAAACTTTATGGTGTATATGTTCTAAGAAAATGGTTTCCATTTGGAACACATGCGAGTTGAAATCAGCTTTGTACTAATAAATGTTACATGGTATTACAATGTTGAGCAACAATTTTTCTGCAACATTTACTATAAACTTTTACCTTGCATCTTCTATTAACCTATGATAAAAACCTAGCAATTGGCTAAACATTTTAAAATAGAGCTAAGGTTATAAAGTACTGAATGCAATGGATAGAAAAGTTAAAAATCAGATAAATCAGAAAATTCCAATATAACTTTATTGTCTGTGTTTTCAAAAGTCATTTTAACTATTAATTTATCAGATGAACTTGTGATTTCTATAAATACTGTTTCTCTCCAAATTATTTATCTATATATAGCTTCAAATTGTATATTTTCTTGCATACTAAAGCAAGTGAATTTGTAAAAAAAAAAACAAAAAAAAAAACCTGGAATGATTTTATAAAATTCAGCCATTTGTAACTGTTGTTGACCTTTTTTTTTAATAAACTGCCTTGCATCACAAAATCATAAAACTATCTTGAGGATAATACTCTATGTATGCTTTATTAGCTTTCTAACTGCACATACTTTTCTCCTCACAATTTAAATTGGGAGGAACTGATAATAACAAAGTTTGAAGAAGCAGGATTAATCTGACAAATAATACTGTAACTGCTGTATAGCAAGCAATTGCTAATCCTGGACAATATTTTTAATTTTTCAGCGGAATGACCATCTTGTCAGAACATAACACTGTTCTTCGTGATTTTTGTTAGTATTGTATCTATCTCAGATTAGGGGATGACTATGGAGACAATACTAACAATAAAAATTGAATGTTTTAAATCATTTATAGCAAATATATTTTTTCTATTATTAATAGGGCACCTACCCTTTGGAACAGGTTACCCCCAGGGATACGAATGATCCCAGATCTTCGTACTTTCCGTCGTGCACTTAAGATCTTTCTTTTTCACCAAGCCGGTCTGGCATAAATCTTTTCTAATTTTTAAATCTTTATGCTGAAGATTCTTAACTGTTGAGCCAAACTGGCTTAATTATTTATATTCACATTCTATATGTATGTCATTTTAACTGTTCACTGCCCTGAGTCCTTCGGGAGAAGGGCGGTATAGAAATTGAATGAATGAATGAATGAATGAATAGATAGATAGATAGAATAATAATAGAATATTTTGTGGGGTCAGGGGACACTGCAATCTTTGGATCTTCATCATATTTTCAATTTGAATTTCTGTGACTATTAATTAGTATATAAATTCCATTAAGAATCAGTTTTAACAAAAGAAAACAAGAGGCAAATGAAGCAACTGCTTTAAAATGTTTTAAATTAATGTTTTAATTAATTTACATTTACTTAAACCATAAAGGGAACTTATACCCATTTTAAATAACATTTTCTAACAATATTTCCTCTCTCTCTCTCTCTTTTTTTACATCAATGACAGAATTAGAGGATTAGTAAACTGTAAAGGAAATCTCAAATAATAATTTTGAGGCTTCCTTTTATTGTTCTTACAGTATCTAAAAAAGCAATTGTGAATATTTCAGATATAATAAACAAAAATAACTGTTGTTGCCTTATGTTTATAACATAATTGCTGTAAAACCGCAACTTCAAAATGCACCAAGTAACAAAAGTTACAACTGTTACCTCTATTTTAATTTTTTAAAATGAGAGAGAGAGAGAGAGAGAGAGAGAGGGAGGGAAGGGGTGGGGAGAGAGAGAGTGTGAGTGTTTTTTCCGAGAAAATTGAAACCTTGAAAAAAATATAACATACAGAGATAGTCACCCTCATTTGTGTTTAGCCTGATTTGCTCATAAAAGTATACTAAGAATAACATTGAAAAGAATAGGTTTTTTAAAAAGATAAGCATTCATTGATTAAATTCACTTAAGAATTTATTAATTGTTTTAATAATTCTCTCAAATGAACCTGCAAGCTCTGACGAATATAACAAATTTTTGTGTGTCTATTTAGGAAAAGCAAGGACACTAATGCTAGAAATAAATAAAACCTGCATCACTGCAAGAAACAATGAGTTGTGTATTATGGAATGTTGTCTTCTGTACTACAGCAGATACAAAAAGCATTGCGTTACAGGGAAAAAAGGAGGAAGTCAAAGCTAAAAACAGACATTTAACCACATTAAACACTAGCTAATCAGTCTCTTTTTCTCAAACTGGAACGCTCCCACAGCAGCACTATTTCTTCTGATCTTTTATTTTTATCATTTGCATGGATTCTTGGGAATTACAAATTTCCATTTAGTGAACAAAGCCTAGCATTAGACATGTTAAGGTACCCCTGAGTTGATATATATCCAATACAAAGTAAGTAAAATGTTTAAAAATAAATATTTTAAAAGAAAATTTAGGAAATATTTCCTAAATTTTCATTACTTTTTCATTTTCTCCTCATAACATAACATCAAGAAAGCTGCGGGGGTGGGGAAGAAAAACTCCTTTCTCTGAATTTTTCCCTCCAAGGCATCCATGTTTCTACTTATAGTCTTATATCTTCAATTGTAGATTTTCCATCTTATTTGCAGAAATAAAAGCAGCCATCTATTACAGGTTAAAAACTAGTTTGGGTTAGGTTTTTCTATTTAAAAAATAGTTCTGTAAAATAGCGAAGCACATCACATTTATTGATGCAATTTATATCCTGCTTTTCCTCACAGAGCTATTGTATGTATCTCTACCTGTGTGGATGGAAAGATGGAAATTTGAAGGTATAAGTAGAAACATGAATGTCTTGGAGGGAAAACTGGAAAAATTCAGAGACAGCATTTTTCCCCCTTTTTTCCCCACTGAAGCTTTCTTGATGTTATATTATGGGGAGAAAATAAAGAATTGGTTAGTATTTCCTAATTTTTCTTTTAAAATAAAAAATATATACAAAGACACACATAAACATTCTCTTCTGTAATTTTTTTAACCGTACAACTATCCTCTGTGATAGGCAACGCTAGGGGAGAACTTGCTCAAAGTCAATCATTGAATTTCAATGAGGTTGGGGCTGTTTTGAACTTGGCTTTGTCCATTAGAGCAGCAGCTCCCAACCTTTTTGGCACTTGAGACTAGTTTCATGGAAGACAATTTTTCCACTGACTGGAGATGGAGGAGAAGCGTGCAACCTAGATCCCATGCATGCACAGTTTACAGTAGAATTTGCACTATGAAAATCTAATGCCTGTTCATCTGAGCTGGAGATTATTATTATTATTATTATTATTATTATTATTATTATTATTATTATTATTATTATTTCTATACCGCCCCTCTCCCGAAGGACTCGGGGCGGTGCACAGCCTAATTAAAAGCACAAGACAAACAACAATTTAAAAATTAAAAATATTAAATAATTTGGCTCAATATAAAACCCCAAATTTAAAAATCCCAGATTAAAACCAATTTAAAAATCTTCACATCGATAGCCCGGCCTGACGGAACAAAAAGGTTTTGAGGGCACAGCGGAATACACGGAGGTCAGTGATCTTATGTAATTCTGGGGGCAGTTCATTCCAGAGAGTAGGAGCTCCCACAGAAAAGACCCTCCCCCTGGGTGTCGCCAGCCGATCTGGCCGATGGCACCCTGAGGAGACCCTCTCTGTGGGAGCGGACTGGCCGGTGGGAGGCTACTGGTGGCAGGAGACGGTCTCGAAGGTAACCCGGTCTGATGCCATGGAGCGCCTTAAAGGTGGTAACCAACACCTTGAATCGCACCCAGAAGACCACTGGGAGCTAGTGCAGCTCACACAGAAGGGGGGGTCACATGGGCACAACAGGTTGCACCTATAACCACTCGCGCGGCTGCATTCTGGACCAGCTGGAGCCTCTGGGTGCTTTTCAAGGGGAGCCCCATGTAGAGAAGATGTGTTGATGCTAGTGCTGGGGAGATGTTCTGACCTAGGCTTCCCGAGTCAATAAAGCACACAAATAGTCCCCAAAACCTCTTTTATTTCAACAGCTGTGAATTCTGTTCATTCACAGATGAGTCTCAAATAGTTGTAAAGAGTCCTTCAGGATAAGGCTGATAATCACCTACCTTTATCTCTCTTGACACGCTGCCAGAAACCTAATTGGCAAAGCCACATGGAGTCCAGAATCAAATAGAGCTTCAGACTTTAAACTGAACAGAATTAACAACGTTGCTTCCTGCAAAGGCCCAAGTGCCTTTGCTCCCCTTTTAAGTCTAATAGGAGGAGCCAATCATCTCCAAACCCTACTCTCGAGCCATCCCTTTTAACTGTTCTTGCCTTCTGGCAGCTCTGTGCATGCACGCACTGGGAACAGGCTCCCCCTGTTCCTCTTCCTCTCTGAGGTCTGACTCTGGAGGCAGCATGTACCTCCCAGATGGTCCTTTCTTTGCCTCCAACGCAGAGCCCTCGTCCGAGCCTTCCCCAGACTCCAGAACTGGCCCATGTTTCTCCCCAGCCTCCTCACTGTCTGACTCTGCTGCCAGTTCCACAGGCCGCCAGCAGACCACAACAGGAGAGACTGCAAATACAGATGCAGCAGTGGTGAAATCCAAATTTTTTTACTATTAGTTCTGTGGGCGTGGCTTGGTGGGCGTGGTGTGGTGTAGCTTGGTGGATGTGGCAGAGGAAGGATAAAATCTCCATTCCCACCCCACACCAAGGGGAAGGATATTGCAAAATCTCCTTTCCCACCCCGCTCTGTGGCCAGTCAGAGGTGGTATTTGCCAGTTCTCCAAACTACTCAAAATTTCTGCTACCGATTCTCCAGAACTTGTCAGAACCTACTGGATTTCACCCCTGAGATGCAGCTTCCCTCACTTGCCTGCCATTCATCTCCAGCTGTGCGGCCAGTTCCTAACAGTCCATAGACTTGCCCTTGGTCTGTGGTCCAGTGGTTGGGGACCCCTGCAATAGAGTACTCTATGAATATCACCTATATGGATCAACTTCTTTCAAAACAGTCATACATACACTTTCTCTGTGATGGGGGATATTGTAAGAATATAAGAGATAAAAGAGTATTGTTCTCACACAAACCGAAATGACATTTCATGGAAAAATGGAATATTTCAATATTTGGCAAAAAGTCATTTATGAGATTTCTTCCTTGAGCAAGTATGGTTCTATGACCAATCCTCGATTATAGATAAATCTAACTCATATAAATGCAATTAACTATTTCAAATTAATAATATGCGTATATAAAGACACTGCAGCCTATAATAAGTTAATATAAAGTCTGTGTACACACGTATGTAAGAAAGCTGTCAAGAGAAAGAACTGCTACTATCAGAATGCAAATTTGCAATACATGAAATACAAAATGAGACTGAGACCAAATGAAGAACTATATAACTACAGCTTTTTCCAAACTATATAGATTTCTTTTTGTTTTTACAATAGTAACACTCCTCCTTATAAATCAATATACTACTATTTTGTAATAGGTACACCTTTTTGACATGGTAGGCCTGTGAATACTCAAATATTAGGTTATTCCTTCTATTGTGTTGATACACCCTCTCATTATCAGATCAATGCATTACAGTACAAAGAAAAACTGGGAGGGGGGTACAGAGGAAGAGATTAGGTGTAAGGAATCCAATTTACTTTTACTGCATGCACAGAATAGATAGAACTTCTAATTACTGGATTTTCCTAGTGCCCAGTTGCTAAATATTTAATATTTGTCCAATAATCATTTCCTGCATTATAAAGGAAAATAGAACAGATTTACCTGAAAGTCAAATCAATTGATTTCAATAGAATTTACAAAACAGTTTTGTAAACCATAAGTATGGTTTAGGATTCCCCCCCCAACCCAAACAAAAATCCTGCTATTATTCAAATAGTAACAATTACAACATGTTCATAGAGATATAAACACAGGATCCTCAAAATGAACTGGAAAAAATGAGGTGTATGTTCATTAAATTATTTCGAGATACCAAAAATGCATGTTTTCCAATCTTTTACACAAAAGTATTAGTTTTTACCTTGATCCAACTTGAATTAAGTCACTTACAATATTGGCATAATAGTCTATTTCTTTTTCTACTTTATTGCTGGCACTTAAGATAGACTGAACTGGATTCTTGATATCCATTTTTGTCTAAATTCTATTTAAGTTTTTAAAAAATCAAAAATCATACTAAGTGACTTCATCTATTCAATGAAGCTTCTTTCAAAATGAAATTCCAGGCTACTTAAAAAATAATCCAGAAGTTAATATATTTAGAGAGAACACAGAATCTGTCAGATCACATAGGAAGTAAAATGTAATTTGCATACACCAAAAGAATTAAAATTGCTGTGGTTATCACATGTTCAATATTCCTCGTTGCCAGTTTACATTTGGTTCTAGAATCAAATACTAAGCTTAGTAATTTAGTAATACTATTCGTAATGTAATTATACTATTTTGAGACAGCAACTTGATTTATTTAACTATTACATCAAAACATATTTAATGATATTTAATTAGAATTTAAATTTATGTCAGAGTTTGGAAAATATAACTATAGGATTTGCACCAAAGAAGCAGGATTTCCGGTAAGTCACAATATGAAACAGTCAGGTGACAAGTTAGGAGATCAAACAAATCATGATATAGATTCTTAGGATACAGTAAGTACAAATCACATTACAAATACAAATCATATTAATGGAGCTAATATTGTCTATATTTTGATTAAAAGTAAAATTTGGGTTGAACTGAGATTGCCCAAAGGATTATGTTCAAAATTGGTTCAATTAGTTATGTTCAAATACATGTTGCTGAATTATGCATGATTCCTACAGTCTATGTACAAATCAGTCACAGGACTTCCATTGACTACAATGAATACAAAAGCCATTATATATAGTCAATGGAAACACTTACTGAATCATTAGGAAGTCCTTCAGTAAGATGAAGACAAGGTTCCTAAAGCACATATGTCAGCACATATACATGAGCATACACACCCCCACACACCCATACTCACAGATTTTCAGCTATTTCTAAACGATTCTGCTTTCTTTCCTGTTTTTTAAATAACTACCCTTTCAAATTAGCTTGCAAGTATTTAACTTTTATAAAACATATAAAGCAGATGTTTTCAAATTCAACTCAGATTTAAGTTAAGTTCATAAAAAAATGAAAGTATGCTTCAATTTACTGGGTCAAATAGCATACTTTTATTCTCACTGAATTGTACATATGGCATATACTATATGGTAAACTTTATTTTATTCTTTAATTTTTATGAGCAGGTTGTTACAAATCTTTGGTCTACTTTCGTCAACCAAAAGGAAGTAGATTATTCACATACTATTTCTTAACTGCTGGAGATACCACTTTCTAGATATGCTTTGTCATCATGTTAAGACATAATATGGTGTTGTATTTGGGTTTTGCTTAAGATGCTGTGAGAACTTAGTCATTATGGTTTGTTTCGTTGCTTAATAAATTTTGCAATTATGGCCAATTGTTGCCTAGCCAGAAAACCATAAGTAAGCCATAACGATCTATATTCATACCACTTCCTTTCTGCTTATCTTACCTTATTTGCAATTCCTTGGGAGAAAATCTTTTTTCTTAGGAAATCAACTATTTCTATGGCAGGATCTTCACTTTCCACATAGTTCCTATCTCCTGTAGTCTTCCATCTATTTCATTATTCTTGTAACTGATGTCTTGCCCTAACTCCATTTGCTTCAGCAAAATGTATGCTTTATCACCAACATTTGTATTGTGGATTTTAAAAGCTGGCTTCATTTAATTATTACTGAATTACAGAAGAAACAAGATATCACTAAGTAAATGATCATTGATTTGCACAACAGAATTCTACAAGTCTAGTTTTAAAGGAAAATATTTGTAGCTCAGGGTTAAAATGAATGGTCCTTGGTTCTCTCCGAGTTTGGCTGTTTTCTTGCAGATTTTTCACTACCCAAACTCAGAGAGCACCAAGGACCTCTCAAGTCTAGTTTTGATAAGACGTTATTAAAGATACTTGATAAAAAAAAAAACACAGCAATATGTATTACCACCATTTGTCCAAAGACAGACAAATGTGTAGAAAGCAACCTACAGCAGAAGTAAAACAAACTGGTTGCAAGAACAAATTGAAAATGTTTTTCTTTGTGTGAAAATCACCATACATAAATGCAACTCCAAGTAATCAGTTAGAATGAATGACATGTTAGAGAGAACTAGTAAAATTCTTCATTTTGACAAAATATTCACAAATTAAACATCATCTTATTGAAACGTAACAACTTCACTTTCATAAGGAGCACACTTTTTAAATAATAATAGAACTATGGTATTCTAAATCAAGCTAAATTAAATTTTATCATTGTTTAAACATGTTTATGAAGTTTTATTTTGTTTTCATTTCTAGAAGGGATATAGAGAAATATCATGATTGTAAAATTACTTATATTTTGATGTGACACATAGGACCTGTTTGGCAGAATGCTAAACCATGGATAGGCAGGATGGTATGTATGAATCATTGTGAACTATGGACTTGCAAACAATCTCTGGGTGGTCCTAAAAGGATGTGGGAAAATTATTTCAAAAATTTAAATAATCTATTACAGTTTTTGTTAACCATTTTTATTGTGGCTTCGCTATTTGAAGCAATTAGTTACTAATATATGTTTTAATAAAAGCAGGTAATGTTTGTTCATTAAAGCTCAGAGCAAAAGTTTTTGATCAACTCTTTCAGTGTCTTCTGAGGAACAAAAGAAAATGAGTCAAGGACTAACCGCAGCTTATGCTTATAATATTTGTTGTGTTTTTTTAAATAAAGAGCATTGACCTCTCAAATAGTTTTACATAGTTTGCTATTAATTTCTGATTATCATTTTAAATTACATGCTATATGATGATTGTAACTGAATGGTGAATTTTTAATTACAAAAATCCTACAGCATTGAGGCGATATCTGGGGAACCCCCAGCAGAAGCTGTTTACATGATGCTATTTGTCTGATTTTGTGTGTGTGTGTGTGTGTTCCTACATCTCATATGGAGCAAATTAGCAGCACAATAATTAACCATGCTTTGTGGATGCCATCTTTGTTTTAAAAGTTGCTTCACTGGCCATTTTTTTTTTGTAATCATACTATATTTCAGTGACTTTAACATAGTTTAGGATGATATTTAGAAATATATCTCATTATAGTCAAAGATTATCCATGTCACATAATTCAAAGCATGTTTTGAATTCAGCCGATTAACAAGTAACATCTACCCAATATATTCCTCACCCATATGACAGACATGGAGTTTTTCATGTTTTATCAATTTGCATATTTAATCTAAAGATTTAAGTATTCACTTAAGACTGAAATTCTTATTTTGATTTCTCATATATACTTAAATCATCTTAGCTTCAACTCTGAAAATTAATATTTCCCCCTAAGCATTTTGGAATATTTAGAGAGAAATATAACAATATAATTACAAAACATAATCAGATACTTCCTTAGCCATGGTTATATAACATCTCTATTGATTACTGAATGGATATCAAACCAATTAGTCTCTTCTCCAAATATTGCAAACCAATATATAATTAGGCTGGACTGGTAAGTATTAAAATAACTTCCAGATGATTTCTGCAAAAATTTAAGCAGAATTTTAGCTATTAAATACGCAGGAGCTAAAAACAATGGCCTCAGGTAAAATTTAAATAGATAAATGGGAAATTGTGGTCCACATCCCATGATTGTGAGATGTCATGGAATACAAAATTTCATTACTGGCATTAGTTACAACTTGTGCTTGTGCAATACAACAGCAGAGAAGCTTGTGTGATACAATGGCAGAGGCAGAGAAGCACACTTAGTAACAGTTGCATATTCATTATAATTTCCAACAGTTGAATTTATGAATGGTCAGGAGCGCTACATGAACTGGCAAAACATATTGTTTTTACTTTGCTGTTATCTAAAAGATTATTTATTAATGAATACACGAAGTACAGATTAGAAAAAGAAAAACATAAATAGCTACTTCCTTTGAAGTGGCTGCATTGTAAATTAGCTGCATTATCTTTTGATTCAACCTGTGTGCTTAAGATAACGATCTAAACAGCAAGTAATTTGTTGGTATAATGAAAGGAGATTGTTATTCCTTATTAATTGTTGCTTGTATTGATAGCACATTTTATTTTGATTCCCAATTCACAGTTGAACCTTTAACAATCCATTTAGTGTCAATGCTTCAATCAAAGAGCTAGTAATATACGAGGGGGGGTGTATGAACCTGTACATCACACACACACACCTAATCTCAAATTGAACAATACACTTTTCTTAAATAAATTTCAGCTGTGACCCACCTCACCCGCTATGATAAACAATTGTAAACACACAACTGCATTTGGAGGGAAAACTAAAACCATCTCTATGAGAAGAAGAAACACAGCAAAAAGTATAAACAGAAAGAATACAGAGATTCTTCTCTATATTATTCAATGTCTTCTAGGATGGTGAAGTTCTGTATTTTTTGTATATAAACCCATTAAGTTTTCTGTAAGCTTAGATTTCAAGCATGCACTAATCTTTGTTAAAGAAAATCATATGAAACAGGAAAAATACACTATCTTGATTGAAAGCACCCTTTATTCGTAATTAATCTATTACTATTTGTTTATTCCTTGTGTATCACCTAATTGTTTATTTCTAGTATATCTGCCAAACAGATATAAACAACTCACCATTGAACAGGTTTAGTCCATAAATATACTTCATTTTTATTGGTCATTACTACTTCAACAAAGAACCTTTAATCAAAATAATTGCCTTAAAGATTCTGTTTTTACCCATCTGCCTTTGTAACACCTACCTACTTCTAATGTTTATTTCCCTACAAAAAAGAAAGGAAAAGAAAGAGTCTGCTTCTTAAGACATTACTGCAACACTATATTGACAATAGCTATTGCTCAGCGGTTAATAAACTAAAAGTATTTTAAGACACTGATGGGCCTAGTATGGTATAAAATATGAAACAGAAAATACATGACAAATACTACATCATAGCAAACCAACTTGTTAATGCTGAAGAGCCACACCAAAAGTCTATCCAATTTGGCACTTCATTTACATGAGCTAGCCAGATGCTAATGGAACATACAGACAGGATAAAAGCACAGCATCGCTGTTCTTCTTGGGTTCCTCTGCAACTGGAATTCAAAGAAGTACTGTGTCTGATAAAAAAGGGCAATCTCTTCCCGTTAAGAGGGGATCCAAAGTAACTTCCATAAATGGTAATTTGATCCCAATGGTTTCAGACTATAAATATACACTCACCCACCATTATTCTAGGATTACTTTTATAGTAATAGGGATAGAAATGTGGTGGGACAGTGGAATATATCAATATTTTATTGCATACAAAAGAAAATATCTCAGAGCACCAAGAAATCTACATTTTACTTATATACATTGCCTCAATTGAAAAAAAAATCCTATTTATCAACTAAATTGTCTTGCACTAGACAGGAAATATAAAAAAAACATCAATAACAACCAAACAAAAGCTGTGAAAATTCATAAATTGCAACCCAGAATTTAAGGAAAACATGTCCTCCATTAACATTTTACTCCCATTAAGTGTATAACACAGCTACCAAGGGACAACCTGTTGCGCATTCTATATTACCAAATGTAATGTAACAGGAAGCCTCATCAATGTAATATATACATGCAGAAACTTACCTACTTGTATCAAGTACTCACCCCTTTGCACATTCTGGACTATAATGAATATATTCACTTAACAACAACAATAACAACAACTACAACAGATCTATGTTACAAAAGTCATGTTTCCTCAGATTGGACAGAAAGTTATTCAGTTTGAGGAATTGAGGCAGATCATCACAAAACATTATAACAGCATGGATGCAGGATTTTCAGACTTAATTCCTATTCATATTAGGATGTCTCACTGATTTTTAAACAGACTTACATCTGAACACCAAAAATTAGATTGCACTAGAAAACTAAGGAACTTCTTACTATGAATGTTAATTATACAATGCAAAAATAAACTTTTATCCAAAGTTCTTACATTTCTTGGTGAGAATTACATCTTCGCTACAGCTTCCAGAAACCAATTTCTAACACATATCAGAGGAAAAATAATTAAACCAAGCCTAAAAATTGTATGGGCAAGTATTTCTTTTTCACACTGAAAGCCAAATACGTATCAATGGAAAAACAGTTTATCAGTGGAGGTTTTGGCAAAACTCAAAATGGAACATAAAACAATATTATTAGCAATATTTAATAGTACATAAGATAATTCAGTAAAAGCATTCAAGAATTACCAAAAAATAAATCAAACAAGGGGGAGGAAAACAATATATAACTTACAGAAACTGGTATCCAAAGATGCTATATAATACTTCAAATAATCAATTTGAAAAGATGAAAAAGCTTACAGATTTCTTCCCATCCTTTCCTTTCACAGATTCACAGTTCTGTAATTTCAATAATTCTCAAACCCTCTAAGCAAAATGGATTTATTAGGATGCTATTTTAAAAGACCACAGGAGTTCTATATGCCAATAAAGATTAGACAAACAATAACTGCTAACCATTGTGCATACTCAGATAAACAAACCTGTTCACAAACAAAGCACCTTATTGTATTCCTACTATTACCTCCACTAATCCTACTAAAACAGTCAAGACAACAGCTTGGAGGCCGAAATGAAAATTGAAAACAAAGGCTTCCTAAACCTCTTGAAATCAAAAGAAAAATCACTCTCATTCTTCTGTGTTTTGAAGGCACTTAAGTGTTTGCAATTTTTTTGGTCATATGTTGACTTCTTTTAACTGCATGCTGAATCAATACAAACTGGAGGCCATAATCCAAACAGTAAAAGCACAAAGACTAAACAGCTCTTCATCCTAAAACTTGCATAACTCAATACTTTAGATAACACTTTGCCAATACAAAGACACATACAATCCAAGAACAATCCAAGAGAAAATGTAAAAAGGGTACCAAATAAAGAATATTACTCAGCATTATTCTGCTTATTTCTAGTGAAAGGTAGGACCATAAACACTGCAAATGAATACAATAAGTGGCAACACTACATGTATCACAAATGAATGGAATAGTTTCCTCTATCCTGGGACTAAAGGTCAAAAACTACAGCAAAAACTGAACCAGACACATTTCACAAATGAATAGTATTAAAAGAAAATGTCCAGATACTAGTTGCTTCATTGTAAAAGGAAGCTCATGTCCCTCTCTGACATTTCTCAGAAGCTGCAGCAAACCATCACCAACCTCCAAAGGTGGTAAAAAGCATTGCCTGGTCAGGTGTCCATCCCCGTGATTTTCCATTAGCCAAACTGTTTCCTAGGAAAAAGCTTCACCTCCACCCCGCTTAATCCTTTGCAGAGAATAACTAGGGTTTCAGATCACGAGAGCAGAGTGTGGAGTTTGGAAGTCGAAAGCAAACATCGAAATCGAAGAGACACCTTTGTCCTGGAGCCTTACCTCTTTTTGGCCTAGGGAAGCTGTCATGCAAGTGAAAGACGACTTTCTCCACAAAGTGCTGAATGTTACTATGCTCGGGTCCTCTAACAAATACCATCCAGTCGTGAGTAAAACCTTCCACGGTGGGTTTCTTCCTCACCTGGGCTCGATGGCCAAGCTCCAGTTTCACCTGAACAGCACACTAGGGAGAGAGAGAGAAGGATAACAATGAGTACCAGAGAAAAAGCAAGGATACCTCCCCCTTTCCCTCAACTCCACTCCTGTAGATTTCAAGGTTCTCTGAAAAGGACAAAAAGAAAACACACACAAAGAAAATAGCTGCCTGCTTATGGAGGGTAAGACACCATTCTCTTACTTTTAAAGAGACATTGCCAGGAGGAGAGCAGCTCCGATTGTAACGGAATGCAGGCTGGAAAAATGCAATCTCGAGGCCGGGGTTGGGTACAGAATTTAGGGTTGGGGGACACGGGAAAGTGGGAAGGAAATAAGGGGGGTGGGTAGAGAGAACGAATTTCTGAGGAGGTTCATTCCCATAAGAAGCCATGCCAAGAAAAAAGAAAAAAAGGGAAAGAGCAACGGACTAAATAATACTATTATTGCATATTGGGGGTTTATCGGATTTTCAATGTAGCTGGCATTTCAAGTTGCATTTGAAACGCGCTCCTCCGGAGAAGCAGTCAATAGCAGAAGGGGAGAAGAAGAGGATGAGGAAGGAACCGAACAAGGAAAGGAGGTGCGGCGATTGAAGTAGTTTCCAAACCCATTTTTTTGGTTTTGGGTTTTTGTTTTTTTGTTTTTTTGCAGGAAAGGGAGCTTCTCGCCTCCGCCTCACCGCCACGCGCGTGCATATATAAATATACACACATATACATAGATATACACCTAGCCACGCGCAGAAAGAGGAAGACTATCGGGCGGGGGGGGGAGGGTGGGAAAAGGGGTGCCCGCCAGCTGTCAGAAAAGCCACGCCGGGGAAGAGAAACGCACCATCCTGAGAAGGGCGCCTTCCTGAGCGGCGAGCCAGTTCCCCCCCTTGCACACTGTTACTCACGGCTCCCGCCGCCTCCCACACCCCCCACTTCCACCTCCCCGGGCGCGCGGCGGAGGCGGGTTGCTGCTGCCGCTGCTGCAGAAATATGGCTGGATTATTATCCGCCTCCAGTGTGCGTGCGTGTGTATGTGTGTGTGCGCGCGCGCTGCATGCAACTGCACGGAGAGGAGGGGAGAGGGAGCTCGCGGGGGTGGGGAGGGGGGGGGGAGAAAGAGAGAGAGAGAAACGAAGAGGAAGCCGCACGCGAGAGAAGGATTGGCGGAATCGCCCCCCCCTCCTCCTCCAGCTTCTCTCTCTCTCTCACCAACCTCTTGCTATATAATTGCCAGCACTGTGAGGAGGAAGAGGAGGAGAAGGGCGGGCGGGGGAGAGAGAGAGAGAGAGAGAGAGAGAGAGAGAAAAGAGCTTGCTCTTCGCATGTACTCACCGAATTGGCCATGCCTGGGGGCCTTGGGGTGTCTTCAGCTCTCCCCGCCCCCACCCTCTCCGCTCTAATTCATGAAGAAACGGAGAATGCGCGCAGGAAAGGAAAGCCCATGGCGGACGCCTTCGCTTGCTTTCGCCCTGTAGGCTCCTTATTTTTTTTTATTTTTAATTTTTTTTTCCGCCTGCTGATAGTACTGCCGCCGCCGTCGCCTTCTTCCTTGTCTGTCGCTCGGCTCGCTCCTTATTAAACTAAGCCCCCGGCTCTGGCTGCTGTGAGCTACCGAGAGCATGCGCCCTGGTGCACGCCTGTGCCAATTCCTGACACACTCATGGATACAACACCGGGCCAAAAGAGGAAAGGAGGGGAGGAAGGAAAAAAGGGGGAAAAAAGGAGCGGGAGGGGGGAGTAGCGGTGGTAAAGAGAAAAGAGGGAGAAGCCAGTCAAATGCAATGCCGGGAGTCCGGAATAACAATAATAGTAATAATATTAATAATCAATCATGGGAAGAAAAGATTGAAGGAAACCCGCGTGCAGGTCGGAGCCGTGCGAGGCGCGCAGCCTGCGAGCCTCCCCTCCCTTCGCCGCCGCGCACACACAAGCACACACACTTTCCGTGCAGCGCCTTAAAGTAACAGGTTTATTGAACGGAGGGTGGGAGAGCCGAAAACTGTCCAATCACAAAAAAAGTAAAAGTCCTGGGATTTGACAATAAAATAATAATTTTTTAAAAATCCCGGATTAAAACTACTGGAATGTGTGCCTGGAACCCTTTTTAGCCGGTAGCGAAAAGGGTGAGTGGAGGGTGGGGAGGTTCGTCTTTTTCGTAATGAGGCAAAAAGGCTGGAGTCCCCCCCCCCCTTTTTTTTTTTTTTTTTTTAATGGTGACAAAGATCTTTTTAATAAGAACTTGGAGAAGGAAGGAGGAGGTGTGTGTTTCAAAACATCTTGGAATTCCTGCGTTACTTCAGCGGTTGCCAATTAAGGTTTTAAGTGATAACTGGGATGAGTTTGGTAGGCATTTTTGTACAAAAGTGAATCAAAAAGTGCTGGTAGAAGAAAATCAAAGGCCTTCAGTCAAATAAGGTGTGCGATTGGAAAGTTGAAGCAACTTGTAACTATGTTTCGTTTCATTGATATAATTGTATATCAATGAAGCCAAAGAAACACTCTTTTGGTTAGATCACAATTAATTTTCTTTATGTCAATAGATAGGCATTGATTGATTCCAGTATAAAATTAGCTGTGGGATTACTGGTAAAATGAATGGGTTAAGAAATGAAGGAATGGAGAGATGTCCCGCTCAAAGGCCCACTGGAGACCTTGGTTGTTGTCTCTAAACCCACCTTACAGGATTCTATTTCATTACCCACCCACCCACCCCCCCAAAAATAAAAAGTAGAAACAAGAGATTCATATGGTTCCAGAAATCCTAGAAGGATGCACACAGAATATGTAACAGAAAAAGAATCAATACCTATCCTTCATTCAGCTTCCCTTCATTAAAATAAAAATAAAAAAGACAACACCTAAAATGAAAGTTTAAATCTGAACATATTCTGACCTGAACTAGCACTCCCAAAATAGCAACAGCAATCAATTATTGATTGCAGTGGTTATAAACTGTACTTGAACCCCGATACACTTTAGCAACCAACAGTTGTAATCCTTAAAAAGACCAATAATCTGGCTCAATTTTTGAGGGACAGGGAAATAGTTGCTTTTCCTAAAGTTATTGCTACATCTTCAAGATAGATTAGTGTGTAATATGTGCACATGTAGGTGGAATGAGATGAAAATAGGGCGATAGCAATCTTTACATTCAATACTTTCTTATTCAGGTAAAATACCAAAATGTCCTTTAAACTCAAACTACCTATAGATTTAACTATAATGTACAACCCTAAATTAATTCAAGTTTGGTTGACATAAAAACTGCCACATCTTTTTTTTTCACTTCTCATGTGGCCTTATAAGAAACCTGTGTGTTCCAGTCACTGATAAAGTCCATACAGAAGACTTGGTTTTCACATTTTTAACAAGAGAACAACCATAAACCTCTAATTCTGTGCCTTAGTGCGATTTTAAACATGCCTTATCCTTTGTTTAACTGGAAACTTGAATAATATCACTCCTCATTCCATTTTAGGATGAATATGTATTAGGATTCTGTAGACTGCTGTGTAACAACCTCTTTTGCTCATCTTCTGTAAAGCTTCTTTTTTTAATGTTTAGCATCCAGCCACATAATAAATTCAAAACCTATATATAAGTTTTATAAACTATAAATGTTTTCTTATGTTGTGAACTTTTCATTGGTTTTAATAAGGATGATTTGATTTTTAAAATGTTTTTATGGACTTTAAATGTTTTATTCTTTGTTATCTCCTTCTTGGGGATTCCAAATACAATTTTTTTCTGAGAAAGAAAGGGGAGTAGGGAGAGAATTCTAGCATTTTTCTTTTTTTTCAGTGCCATCCCTCTGCCCAACAATGCAATGCTATATATGTACACGTGGAAGTAAATCCCAGGGTTCCGAAGGGGGCATCTTCTAGATTGTCCCCTTGAGAGTTGGAACAGATTTTCTGATCTATTAGTAAAATAGATATTAGAGGCAAATAAATCAATGAAAGTTCTCTTGTAGTTTCTGAATTTTCCTTTTGGGATCTTCTTAAGGTCCCCAAATCATTTCTTGATGGGACCTTCCTAATCTCACTGGGTTTGTACACTTTTAATTGGGAAGGATGGAATAAGTGTAAGCAAAGTGACTCCAGGATATTCAATACTACTAGACCTAGAATATTGAGTGGACATACTTACACTGTAGCAAAGAAGTTTTTGTTCATAGTACTGCAGACAGTTTAATTGATAACAAAATACAGGTTTCCTAAACACGGTAATGGAAGAGTGGCTAGATGTAAACATGGGAAATAAACAGCAGCTTTTGAGCCCAAGTAGAACTCTGTGTAGTTTTTAAAAAATTAAATTGATTCTTTATATTATTTTGGTGATGTTAAAGATTATTATTTAAAGATTCTTGGGTCTACCATTTAGCAATTTTAATTGCAGCTTCAGCTCGGGTTAAAATGTTGTTTAGGTATTTATTTCTTCATTGCAATAATAGTCAAACTGTGTTCCAAACTGTTCCATGTTTTCTTTAAAACTTAGCAGGATGTCTTTTTTGGAAAGAAAGTCAATGGCTGGCTTTCTCGTATCAAATATTTTGGTCATTTTTCTCCATTTGAGGATGGGGAGTTTTATGAAGTAAGATGGATGTCAAACTGGCAGATACTTAAGGCAAATACTTAACCATTTTGCCCTTTAAAACTTCCAAAACCTGCCCACTCTACTTTTGTAAATTGTACCTCAAGAAACCACATAACTCTTCTGAAGCTTTCAAGACCATTGAAATTGTGCATCTCTGACTTAGCTGGTGTACTCATTCAATCAGAAAGTATATTGAAGCCTTTCTGAGAAATATATGGTTCACTTGTCTTAGCTTTCCTCAGCAATACAGAATTAAAAGAGAGAAAGGGGACAGGCAAGGAAGAAGCAGTTGTGTGGAGTTCAACATCCCAAACTGAATTCAGCTGACAGTGATATGTGATATCTCAGTGGCGCTATTGCTGAAGCTACACATAGTTGTGCTCTTACCAAGTTATTTGTTGGGAGCAAGGCCGGTCCTACCTTTAATAAAGATAAGCTGTTTGTGTCAACTGTCACATTTGGAATAATATTTCATTATAGTTTAAACCATTATTGTATCTATTGTCCGATATGAAGAAAGCAAGGAAAGATTTCCTGTCTTTTTATCAACATAAGTGGTTGCTTTGGCTATTACAAATCTTAGTTTGATTGGTAATCGTGATTTTCTTTTTTTCTCTCTCTCTCTTTCTTCGAAATGGGCTGAATCTTTATGTAAAATTGAGATAGTGTAAGAAAACTTGAAAAAGAACATAAAGGCACAATAAATCCCTGACCTACGCACCTTTCACCGTGCCCTCAAGACATTACTGTTCCAACAAGCTGGGCTGGCCTAAACATGAATTTTAATTGTTGGTATATTTTAATGATATTGGGGCCAAATTATTTAATATGTTTTTAAACTGTTTTTAAATTTTGTATATGGGTGTGTTTTATTGTTGGCTGTGCACCGCCCTGAGTCCTCTGGGAGAAGGGCGGTATAAAAATTAAAAGAAAGAAAAAGAAAGAAAGAAAGAAAGAAAGAAAGAAAGAAAGAAAGAAAGAAAGAAAAGGAGGGAACACTACAGAATACATGCAACATTCTAGCTCCATCTTTTCAGCCCCAGTATTGTGTAACCAAAGTGCAGAAATTTCCAATTTTCAGCACTTTTTTTCAGCTACAATTAATATTACATCAATAGTAGAATACCAAAACTATTTTGCTTGTGTCCTCCCTCAAATAAACAAAGTTCAGCATCATATCCTCTAGTAAAATCATTGTCACCTGCCTTTCTTAGCATCAAATCAACAATTGATCAGTAAAGGATCTTTCCGCCCCTCATTCCAAAAAGAATACCCATCCTTTTAAGTGTACAAAAAGTGGTGTTCAATTCTTACATTATCACCCGAAGAAAAGGGAGAAGGAAATCTTTCTCTGCATGCCACAGCATAATCTTCACCTATGGTGAGAGGTTATAGGGGTAGACAAGGAAAGAGAGAGAGAGGTCCATTTGGTGTATGTAAGCCTGTTCACACAGATTGAACTTTGCTTGTGGAAGTGAGTACACAAGTAAGTTTTAATACAATACTTGAAATTAAGGGGATTCAGTTTAAGTCAGACCTTTCCATTTGGTATATCAGCCATGGTGGTAGTTGTAGGGATGGCATTTCTAATGGAAACCTTTTGGATGTCTTCATGTGAAATATTACTCTACAGTGATTCCAGAAGTCTTCCCATTGACTTTGACAGTTAACCACTGCAGCATAAATTACAATCCCTGACATTTGTGTTGAGTAAAATGACATAAGCTGCTGAAATATATTAATCAGTAAGCCAACCTTATATTATTCAATTGAAGATTTGCAGTTGGAAAGAATAATAAAAGTAGCTCTTGCTTTGAATATACAATAGAGGATTATTTTTAAAATAAAATTACTTCCTACAACCTTGTAAAATGGATTGTTTTTGATGGACTCCGCAAACCTCACCCTGAAAAAAATCTACAATGAAAAACAAACAATGTGCAAAGGTTTGGAAGGTAAAGGTTGGAAAGAATCTAAATACACAAGCAAAGGTAGAGACTCATTGTGAACCCAGAAAACTTACCTTAAGAAAGGAAGGGAAAGAAAAATTCAAAGAATGTACTAATTGAATAAATGCAACTGGTGATGATGGACTAGAGGAGGAAAATGGCACATCTAATAATATTTAAGAACTGCTTTTATCATCACTCTTTGCATTGTGGCATCCTTTAAAAGATTCTGAAAAGTTGTTTTTTTTTTTAGTTGCGTAATTACGTAGCACAATTTTCTGGCCTGGGGAAGAGAAATATATTCATATTATTTACAAAAGTTAACTCATTCATTCATGTGCAGACATACACGTGCACATACACATGCTTTGGTTGAGCACTTTCCCATCTTGCTTTTTCAATTTGCAATCCATAGTTTAAAAACAATCCAAGGTTTCTGTTTTTATCCTGTAAATGGGAAATGATATGTTCAACCAGCAGATGGCGTAAACAATCTTTGAACTTTTGTCCTCACTTGACCTCTTCCAAAGGACCCTACAGTTCTTGGTCAGTCTGTGTTTCACCATGAAGATGTGTTGAACTCTAAATTAATGCAACAGTTAGTCACTTAGAGCAATTTGCTACTAAGACAATACCTACATATATGCATACTCTAAAGGCAGAATCCAGGCAATAGTATTTCAAGTGGTTAGGGATATTTCAATGCATATTTGTACATGTTGGTACTCGGGCCACATTTATCGAGCCCTTTTCATGGTTGAGATTATGCTTTTCTTATAGCTGCACATAACTGCAAAGCTTACATGGTACAAATTATAGTGCAAAAACAAAGCAGAACCACTTGTGACCTCAAGGTCGCTATATAGTCAATTTGGTTGTACCTCTGAGAATCCTTACGCATAATGTAATGCATGTGCATATTATAATTACGATAAACCACTGCCAGAAATATTTTCAGTCACATATACATTTTAACATCTTTTGCCCACTGTTACTTACAAGTCTCAAATTACCTTATATTGTATTATAATGCTTTTGTTGTATGTGTCTGGAGATACTTCACATGACATCCTATACACACATAAAATATGAGTATACTACAATCACATTTAAGACCACAATGAAGCCATGCATCACTAAGCCACTCTGTTTTGTATCTATATTACTGGTGCCTGAGATTTAACAAATGAGTTCATATGTCATGGAATAAACCATGTTTTTTTTTTTAAAAAAAAAGATCAACCAAGTTTATAGTTAACATTAATTGAAAATCGAGTCTTTGTAGTTCAGTAAAAATAGGTTGGTCATTACAGAAAATCTGTGCCTACTATTTCCTAGACTATCATGGAAACAAAATACTCCTGTTAGGTATTCTGAGATTAGAGTGTCTGAGGGAGAGGTTAAAAAAAAATCAAGATAGAAGCTGTGATTATGCAATTAAAGCTCTACCCCTTTTTAATGTGTGTTACGCACGCTCTAAATTTTAATCCTAACTCTAGTCCTGCCTTAGGCATGAAAACTAGCTGGATGATTCAAGTCATTCACTATCAGCCAAATACACTGCACAGGGTAGCTGTTGTAGGGAAAATAGGAAAAAGAAGAAGTATTAGATATGTTCACTGCCTTGAGGGGAGAGAGAAAGAGAGAGAGAGAGAGAGAGAGAGAGAGAGAGAGAGAGAGAGAGAGAGAGAGAGAGAGAGAGAGAGACTGTAGATATAGATATTTGTAATCAACAGATAGTTGAGATGGCCAACATTGAGAAAGCCTACCAACAGATGGAAAAGGCTCGACTAAAAAACAACATTGAGGCATTGATCATAGCAGCACAGAAACAGCCGCTATGCACCAGATCCAAGAAAAGCAGGGGTCTACCAAACTAGACAGGACTCAAGGTGCAATCTATGCACAGAGGCCTCAAAGACAGTTCAACACATAGTGGCAGGGTGTAAGATGCAAGCAAGAATAGCATACACTGGCACAACTAAGCAGCTAGCATTATGTACAGGAATATCTGCATGGTGTTTGGGCTAGAGAGACCCTCTCAAGTTCAGATGGGAGTTTCTACAGAAGTTATTTTGTGAAACGTAACAGGTCTGTTGGACTTCCAAATCCAGACAGATACTAGCTAGTCAATCAGATATCATGGTAGTAGACAAGGATCAGAAGGCAGCAGTGGTGATAGATCTAGTGATATTAAGTGACAGCAAAATCAGGATGAAGGAGCATGAGAAGCTGGAGAATGACCTGAGCCTGATGGAGGAACTAGAAAGAATGTGGTAGCACAGGGTCCCAAGTGCTCCTACCAATGTGGTAGGAGCACTTGGGTCTATGATTCCTAAGCTGGGAGAGAGACTCCAACAGATTCCATGAAGGACATCAGAGCTGTCTGTAGGAACAGAGCTGTTCCTAAGACAGCACAGAAGAGTGCTGTCTTAGGAACAGCTAAGATATTGCGCAGAACTTTGAAACTCCTAGGCTGGTAGAGGAGCCAATATTGAAGAACATGCATACCACCTGTTAAAGAGGTGAGAAGGGATTTTGTAATTTGTTTATGGCTTGGATAGAAATATAAAGACATTCAGTTCTATTCCACACCTTCTTCACTTTAGAAGTAACCATGCTAGTCTTTTACAGTGAAAATAAGACAAACATCTTGTGATAGCTGAAAGACTAACAAATCTATTGTGGGGAATATCCAGTGGCCACTTCATTGTGGTCCATGAAAGCTGATGCCATAAACATTCCTTAGTCTTTAAAGTGCTAAATTCTCCTATTTTTTCTCCTGTACTTAGGCTGCTTTGTAAACCAGTCAGCAATGATGATAATTTCAATCAGTAAAGCTGCTTCTATTCACCATTTCTGAGTGGATCTCAAGTGGCTTTTGAAATTGAAATTAGAGCTAAAGTGCATGAGCTGCAAGAAACAACTTCTGGTCAATATTTTAACATTCTTCTTACCCAAATATTATTAAAATTCTTGTAGCAGAGTGACTCATCATAAAAAAAAATGTTTTGCCTGCCAAAGGCAATGGTTGGATTTACAAATCAAACTGTACCAAAACAAAACAATTCCTTTTATGTTTTAGCTACTGTGTTTCCCCGAAAATAAGACCCTGTTTTATATTTTTTTTAACCCTGAAATAATTGCTTGGCCTTATTGCCATGCACTCAAAAGCCCGATTGGGCTTATTATCATGGGTTATTTTGGGGGAAACAGGGTAGGTATACTGTGATTTATTTAATTGTGTTTTGTTGATTATGCTCTAATTGACTGGATTCCCACAATTCATGAAATTAAATCCACACATACAAACCATATTAGGTAGTGATGAAATTCCAATTTTTTAATTACCGGTTCTGTGGGTGTGGCTTGGTGGGCGTGGCAGGGAAAGGATATTGCAAAATCTCCATTCCCATCCCACCCCAGGGGAAGGAAACTGCAAAATCCCCATTCCCACTCTACTCTGTGGCCAGCCAGAGGTGGTATTTGCTGGTTTTCTGAACTACTCAAAATTTCCGCTACCGGTTCTCCAGAACCTGTCAGAACCTGCTGAATTTCACCCTGATATTAGGGCTTTGTGTGTTGTGTGAATGAGCAATTTCTTTCTACTATTGAGAGGAATTGTGTAACAAGAATGAAGAAGTTATTCTATCTGGCCCACAAAAATCTGAACCATGTCTAAATACCAACAACAAGCAGTATTATATCTCTTTCTTGCTGTTTGATTTTGCAACCTAGATACGATACATCTTTAAGAAACACATGGGCAAATAAAATGATCTTTCCTCCTATTCCTACTGGACAAGTTTAGTACAGGTAGTCCTCGATTTATGACTACAATTGAGCCCAGAATTTATGTTGCTAAATGAGAAATTTGTTAAGTGAGTTTTGCCCCATTTGATGACTATTCTTGCCACATTTGTTAAGTGAATCATTGCAGTTCTTAAATTAATTGGTTGTTAAGTGAATCTCGCTTCCCCATTGACTTTGTTTGTCAGAAGGTTGAGAAATATGATCATATGTCCCCGAGATACTGCAACCATCATAAATATGAACCAGTTGTCAAGCATCTGAATGCAAATCACGTGACCATGAGGATGTCATAAGTGTGAAAAATGGTCAAAGTCACTTTTTTCAGTGCCATTGTAAATTTGAATGGTCACTAAATGAACTGTTGTAAGTCAAAGATTACCTGTATAGAAAAATAACGCTTCAGAACTTCATATAAATTATCCCTCCCACCCAGTGGTGAGATTCAAGTAATTTAACAACCGGTTCTCTGCCCTAATGATTTCTTCCAACAACCAGTTTGCCAAACTGCTCAGAAAGTTAACAACCGGTTCTCCCGAAGTGGTGCGAACTGCCTGAATCCCACCACTGCTCCCACTCCAAAATATATTTCAGTACTTAACAGGATAGATAGGTTATTACTCTTCTGGCACTGTAAAACTGATCTGTTAATACCTAACTCAAGGAGTTATTTAAAATATTTGAGCTTGTGGTAAACTCCCATTTACAGACCTTTGATTTCAGGAGAGAAAAACAATGGAGGGGGAAAAAAGGAAGTAATATTTTATTACTGAGTCTGTCAGTCTGAAAAAGCTCTCTTCCAAGAACCAGAGCAAATAATTTTAATTATCCTAGTAAATAAAAGAAGATTTGTGGAAGAAAAGCTTGCATGTTAAGTAGTGTTGGCCGTAGATATGCTTGCTGCATATAGAGGGAATTTTTCCTTTCCTTCAGGTGAAAAACAGCCTGAGCTTTAAAACAGCTTCTAAGGCTTAATCTGTCTTGCTGTTAGCGGATGTTAGTAGTTTGGAAATGATGTGCTATTTTTAGACTGCAACTTCTTCTCAAGTGCAATTTAAGCATCGATACCTAATTGCCGAGTTTTTCCTAGTTAAAATAATTGAGCATACGAATGTGGGCTTTCCTGTGAAACTCCTGTTAACAGAATCGGATTCCTGTCCCGTGTATATAATGCATCGCTTGATTTTCTCTGACAGTCACTATTCACTTTTTTCTATAGTTTATTACCGTTCTTGTGTCTCTGGGAATTGGGCATCTTTTCCAGCTTGAATAAACGATTCTAATGATCTAAATATCATCCTCAGTCATTTTTAGGCTGAGTAAGCAGCTACTATAGCTAATTATGGGCTAAATGGATGTTTCTCCCCTCCCAGCCAGGACTATAATGTTAAAAACCTATCTCAAACTCAGCTAGATTTCCCAGCTGTGCAGTTAATCTGTTTTCAACTGACTCAATCTCAACAAAGAAATAAAAAGGTATGCATTAATAAACACACCCACACTATAAAGTTTCTTTACAATGTTTAATATCACATCCTAGATTTTCAAGCCGGATGCATTGCAATAATGTGGCAATGTAAAGCACCTGGATTAAAGCAGAATAAAATGCTATCAATTTATATTTCTTCCATTGTCTAGGAAAAAAGATATACAGTGACTTTATTTGCACACTTAACCACAAAATAACTAAGCAAATTTTATAGGGCTGTACATTTTAATTTATGGTTTTGGGTGAACCAAACATTTGGTCTATGATGGTTCCAGGTAGTTGTGACTTAGTCCAGAAATAGTAGCATGTGATCTAGCACAATATGCAAAACTATTCTGGAAAGCGTGTATATCAGTGGTGAAATCCAATTTTTTTTACTACAGGTTCTGTGTGCATGGCTTGGTGGGCGGGTGTGGCTTGGTGGGCTTGGCAGAGGAAGGATACTGCAAAATCTCCATTCCCACTTCAATCTCCATTCATGGCAAGTGCTACCATATTTGACTGATATTGCTGGAGAGGCTCAACAGATTGTGCTAATAGGAATAGCTTCATTCCTTTCAGTAGCACTGTCACCAGAGAGTGGCTATGGCAGATTTCTGTTCATTCTTATGGTACTTGAGTAGTGGGGCCCCTTTTTGGCTATTCAAATATCTACGTTGAAAGTACAGGTAGTGCTCAACTTACAACATTGTTCATTTAGTGACCATTAAAAGTTACAACAGCAGTGAAAAAAGTGACTTATGACCATTTTTCATTGTTGCAACCTTTTGTAGCATCTCCAGGATCATGTGATCAAAATTCAGATGCTTGGCAACTGGTTCATACTTATGACCATTTCTGTGTCCCGGGGTCACGTCTTTTGCAACCTTTTGACAAGCAAAGTCAATGGGGAAGCCTGTTTCATTTAATAGCCAGGTTACTAACTTATCAACTGCAGGGATTCACTTAACAACTGGGGCAAGAAAAGTCATAAAATGGGGCAAAACTCACATAACAAATGTCTCACTTTATCAACAGAAATTTTGGGCTCAGTTGTGGTCATAAGCAGTTGTATTTCTGTAGTCATCCAGAAATATGTGCACAGTGCCTTCTGTATACTGTGCTCCAGGGGTGAGTTCTACTTACCTTTACTACCGGTTCGCAACAGGGCCGCTTGTTTGCTTTGCTCACATGTGTGTACGCTTCTGCGCAGAAGCTTCTGCACATGCACAGAAGTATTCTGATGACATTAGGGTCAGGGGGCGGAGCCTCCCACCAGTTTTACTACCGGTTCTATAGAACCGGTGCAAACCAGGGGCAACCCACCACTGCTGTGCTCCATATATTAACGCTCAGCAATATTTCTCCTTTCCACCTGATCAGAAAAAATATAGTAGCCTTTGAGAATTGTAGACTGTAGATTCTCAAAGGTATTTTCACGATAATAGCTATTCTAGTATAGGTCAGTTTTTAGATTGCCTGTTATCTAGCATTTCTATTATTTTAAAATTAACTTTGTTTTAATTTTTGAAATTACTGTTTTGGGACATCACTGGTTTTATGATTTTGATAAAGATTGCTTGTTATTGTTTTCGTGAAAATTGCTCCAGGCTTTTTCTAGGAAGGAAGTGATAATGGAATGAAATGAAATGAAGAAAATGAACTTAATAATGATCAAAAAAGAAAGGGTATCTGTTAATGTAAGAAAAATCCTACAACCAAATCTGTAGTTTTATGGGGAAAAGAGCAATAGGGATGATTAAAAGTCAGTTTAACATAGAATGAACCCCTTTAAATAGAAGGCTTAAAGGCAATTTTAAATCCACATTCCTTTATGTATGCACATTATCAGTGAAAAAGATGCCTTAAAATTTCTTTCTATGGCATGTCTGAAATCTCCTTTTGTGTGTCCGTGTGACACTCCTGAGCAAGCTGCCTCTTTGCCACAGGGTCATTTTGAGAAGGCAGGAAGGGTGAGAGGCCAATGAGGCTATTGGCAAATCCTCCCCATTCAGTGAATAGTTCTGTTTAAAAATATACAAACCTTGGATCAGCAATCTACTGGTAACTGTTTTGGTTCTCAACTGAAAACAATGGGATGGGTTTGTTGGAGGAAAGTCAGCGCATGAATAACAAGACTCTTCTTGGGGTGGTCAGGAGTCAGCAAAAATGGCCATGGAAAAGAAAAGAGGCACCCGATAGGTTAAAAGAAACTTTAATAGATCAATGCAGTTTATTCCATTTTTTGTTGCTGTTTTCTTTTCGCGCTGCATTTTAAAATTATTATTGAAGAAACTATGAAAACTTAAACGGTAATGCAGATTCTGTGCAGCACAGGTAGTCCTTGACTTATGACCACAATTGAGCCCAAAATTTCTTTTGTTGGGTGAGAATTTGTTACATAAATTTTGCCTCGTTTTATGAGCATTTTTTGCCTTGGTTGTTAAGTGACTCACTGCAGATGATAAATTTGTAACCCGGTTGCTAAGTGAATCTGACTTCCCATTGGCTTTCCTTCTGCTTGTCAGACGGTTGCAAAAAGTGATCACATGACCTTGGAACACAGCAATGGCCATAAATATGAACCAGTTGCCAAGCATCTGAATTTTGGTCACAGGATCATGCAAAGGTCGTAACCGTGATAAACGGTCATAAGTCATTCTTCTCAGTGCCATTGTAACTTCGAACAGTCACTAAATAAACTGTTGTAAGTGGAGGACCACCTGTACATCCAAATGAATGAGAAGCACCAGTAAAACCAATAAGGCAATCTTTAATTAACTCCTGTGGTCCGTAATTATGATTAATATAGTTTTAGTGCTATCCATGAACGCTAGAAACAATTTGCTTAGAAAGATAGCACAGAAATAGTAGTCTATTCCCTATTTAAAATGAGATGGTATCATCTAATTTTAACTCAAGAGAGACTGTCTTTACTGAATTGAAATTTGGCAATTCTTGTTATAAAAAGTCCATCTACTCCATTACATTTTTTAATTAAAATACGTTTGGGCCCAAAGAACATTAAAACGAGACAGACGGTCTTTAAGTTGCTTTGGGATTCTGGAGGCTTTCTATTTTCTGTATCTTAAACTGAACCCACAAAACAAAATGCACACATATACACTGTTGTATAGGTAGCATGATCCCGAACAGCCATTGTCATTCAAGATACATCAAAATTAATGAAGCATGCAGTGTAAAACAGTCAATAAATTGGATGGATTGCAATCCAGAAACTATTTCATAGCAACTTCTAGAAATAGGGAGACTCAGATGGCGCCCTACAAGATTTCTATGGAAGGTTGATGACTGCAACTGGGAAGTATAATATATAGGAGGTAAAAATAATCTCTCATAAGAATATAACATTAGGCAGATTTGCATTTGCCGAGTGGATTCTTTCTGTCAATCAATTCCTCTTTTAATGAAAGTAGGGCACATCTACTATGAAATATTTCATTCTTTGATGAACCAAAACAATTACATGAAGCCTAAGTCCTATCCCTAATTCTACAATATGGCTACGATCACACAACATCCCAGCCCTTGGTTTACTGAATTAACCCAGTTGGCTGGATTTGAACATTGACTCATAAATTCCGGGTGCTCTGGTTCTCCCATTAGACTGGGATGATAATCAGTAATAATCAGTCATAACAACATATATGAGGGCTACGAAATCTGAGCTGCAAAAATCAAGATGGCAGCAAAGAAAACTTTGCCTTTTTGTGATTATCTTGTAATTATTTAGAATTTTTTCAGCCCAGCTCTGCTAGCCCTAATATATGCTACTATTACTGATTATCTTCCCAGTTTAATAGGGGAGCTAGATGACAGGGAATAAATACAAAGGTTGTAAATATGTCTAGCCGCATAAGAGATTAGCTGTGGAGCGTTTTTTAAATAAATAAATAAATAAAATGTTATAGTCCCCCAGTGACAAATAATAAAAGCTTTGGCAGTCCTCCTGAGACACCTACATGGATGCATTTGACTTCTGATTGCCTCAAAAACATTATTCCCTGGAGAAAATACAGCATAGCAAATACAAAGCTGACTCAACAAATTATTTTCTTCAGCCATTGTACATATAATAACCGAGGGGCCTTCAGTCTAAATCTGTTTCTAGTCCTATTTTGACTGGATTAAAATAATAATAACTTTTTGCTCCTACTCTGTTCAAAAATCAATTATCCTATGTATTTTTTGAATTACGTGCTGAATTTAATAGCTATAACTACTGTAGAGAGAAAATGCGGCAGTCTTTTAGTTTCCCCTAGTTTTAGGCACAAACAAGACCCTTGACTATGGAAATTCTGAAAATCTTTTCATATATAACTCCCATCATCCCCAGCATGCATGGTCATTGTAGCTAATATTTCTGGAGAGCACCTGCCTGGAGAAAGTAGTGTGATATGTGGCAGAACTATTATATAATTCCTTATCCAGGCAATTATTTTTGTCAGTGTAATAATCTTCTCACAAATTTTGTTCTCTGAGCAGTGGCTCAGTGGCTTAAAGATACTGGAGATGGCCTTTGCTCCTGCGGTTTGAGTCCTAGCACCTTGTGGCAGAGTGAGTGCCCATCACTTGCCTCAACTTTTGCCTACCTAGCACTTCAAAAGCATGTTATGTGCAAGTAGATAAATAGGTATCACTTCGGTGGGAAATATGACAATGTTTTGTACAAACAATTGAACCCCTGCTGGTACTGGTTCTGCCTGGATATGATGCCTGATTGCAAGGTGACAGCAGTAATGGGAGAAGGCTCCAGATGATGCCTCAGGATGTCACTTGTCTCTCTGGGGTGGTGTCTTTCTTGTACTGCACCCTGAATAGTACCCAAGAGTGAACTTAACAGACTAGCACTCTTCAGCAGCAAAATTTGTAGTAACTAACTAACAACACTTTGTATTAAGTCTGTAGTCTTTTGACTAATTGTAACATCACCATATGCTAATGAAATATATAATGATCTCTGATCAAATTGTGCATCATATAGTGTATGTTGTTTGGGTGGTTGATTTAATATAATTTATAAGCTGCTCCATCTCTGGAGATTCTGAATAGTATACAGGTTCATGCACTACATTCAGTATCAAACTTCCTGTTATGATGTCTAAATAGATTGATAGCTTAGTTGATTTAGCTTAATATATGAAGTCAGCCAGCAATGTCTTATTCAATAATAAATGCTAAACTCAGCAGCATCTGCAGCAAACCTCTGCGACAAAATGTCAAGATATACATAGTGAGATCACTCAAATGCTGTAAGAGTGTGGAGGCTCATGAGGTTAGAATGCTGGACTGACGATCAGCAGGCTCATGTTCGAAACCTGCTGCTGCCACAGGGTGGGATGGGCTCCCATCACACGCTCCAGCTCCTGACAATCTAGCCGTTTGAAAGTGGGCAATTGCAAGAAGATAAATTGGGATCATTTCGGTGGGCAACTTTACAAGGACACAAAAGTAGCCCCCAACTGGGTGTTCCCAGGGCAATGGTGATGTTACTGGCAAATCCTTTCACTACAGAAGCACTTCAGTGCTTTTAATATGGTAGTATAGTATACTTAAATGCTGCCCTTATGTATTTCCATCCTGAAAAAGTGACATAAATATATCAGTCACAGCATCTACATGTGTGTATTATCATTTGCTCCCAACTTGCTGATATCATGTAACCCGAATAACATCTTCTTGCCATTTGATGCCCTTCACAGCATGGTGCCATGTTACCTTCAGGATTGTATTTGATTACATTGGCTCATTCCATCTGGTCAGGCAGGAAGGTATGTTACAGACCCTGTCAGCTAAAGAATTTTGCCTGGTGGGAGTCCAGGAAAAGAGGCCTCTTGGCTGTTGCCCCACCCTGTGGAAATTCCCCCCCACCCACCTCCCAGATGAGGCAGGCCACCACTCTCCTGGCCTTTTAGAAAGGTGTGAAAACATGGCTCTGTGACTTTGCTTGGGGTTCACATAAGAACATGCACCTGTGGAGCTGATTAGCATCCTGCCTTTTAATTAACTTTCACACTGATTTTAATTCATCCTTTCCTTTAAAATTTAAACTTCATATATACTATTTTTATGGTTTTATGTTTTTATCTGTACACCATCTATGGTTTTAAAATTTGCTGAATAAATAAAATTTATTTGTGGGTGTGATTTCAGGACTGACACTGAGGCTGGAGGAAAAATAAGAATATGTCAATACAAACAGATGGATATTTCAGCGTCAAGCTTATGAAAAGAGAAGGTTAGGCCTTCAGTTTTGCATTTTGGGAAAAGGTATTTATTTAATGAATGAATGAATGTTATTAATTCCTCTTCTTGACAATAAATATAATAGCGACTGTTGATTGTGAATCTTTCTGGTACTTTGCTCTTGACTTCATCTTTAAAAAGGAAAAAATTAACTACATTAAAGAAAACTTGTTTGTTTCTGCTCGGACTTTGGACTTTTTGCTAGACATCAGTTTTGGAAATTGACAATTATAATTGTTTCTAATTTTAGAAATATTGCATAATATTGAATTTCAGATTAAAAGTTTAATGTATTTTATTTTGGTAACTATACCGAAAAAGTGGAAAGTTGTTTTTCTTTCTCCTTCCCCCCCGCCCCTTATTTCTTTGCATCTTCCCCTTTCCTATTTTTTCTTCCTTTATTCTTGTTTTTAAATATTTTTTATATTTCATCTTTTGCAGAAATTTAAGAAAGTATATTAGAGGAACCATTTCCAGAAACATTTGAGATTGCCAAGGTTTTTGTGATTGTAGCAGCCATCAGAGGGCTTTGGTTTTAATACTGGAAATGTTTATTCATTTCCTAACTTTATTGATTTTACTAACTGTTTGGCTCATATTATATTAACTTCTTGTTTGATGCTATGTGTTTGTGATTTTATTAATTTTTTTTTTTTGACGTGGGGTAAGATTTTTTATTGAAAAAGTTTTACAATACAGTTTTTATCCCCGTTTCCCCCCCCACCCTTTCCCCCCCACCCCTCCCCACCCCCCCTGACTTCCGTTACTAACAAAACATCAATTTTATACATCAATCATTATTAAACGTTAAGTATAGGTGAGATCCAGATAAGATATCATAAATTTTAACAATAAGTAAAGTAAAATTACTCCAAAATGCTTACTAAAAAAAACATAAAGTACAATTAAACCCAAATATATATCAAACTAAATTATAAATGCACAATTAAACCTCATTCAAGCATAAGTCATTTATAAAAACTTAACCAATATTCTTAAAAATTCCCTTCTTTTTATCCTAGACAGCAGTATAACCAATGTATATAAATTTATTTCAACATCATAATTATCTAAGTAATAATATAGTAAATATGTTTAACATTATAAATTTTCTAGATAACATTATAATTTTCATTTCATTAAAATAATTATAATAATAATAATTTTAAAATAATTCTATATATATAATCTCTAACATATATATTATACCATACTAATAATTTCAAACCTTTAATAATTATAAATCAAAAACTAACTGAAAGTTCTTAGTTTGATATTTGTTCTGCACATAATCAACCCACTTCTTCCAGTCCTTAACAAAAACTTCATGGGTCCTGTCTTTTAGGTATGCAGAAATCTTAGCCATTTCCGCAAAATTAGCCATCTTTGATGTCCATTCACCTATAGTAGGTACGCTATCTTTTTTCCAATATTGACCAATCAATAATCTAGCTGCAGTAATCATATACAAAATCAATCTCGTGTCACTCGGTGAGGAATCCTTAACTACACCCAACAAAAACAATTGGGGAGAAAATTGAAGCTTCTTTTTCAAAACGTTCTGCATAACCCACCATAGTTTAATACAAAATGCTTTCACTTTTCTGCAGGTCCACCAAATATGAAAGTATGTAGCATCCAAACAATCACACCTCCAACATTTAGGTTGAACATTTGGATACATACATGATAATTTCTTGGGATCTAAATGCTATCTATAAAACATCTTATAAAAATTTTCCCTCAAATTCTGTGCTTGTGTAAATTTAACATTCTGGACCCAAATCTTTCCCCAAGTTTCCAACATCACTGGTTCTGCAAAGTTTTGTGCCCACTTTATCATACAGTCTTTAACCAATTCACTCTCTGAATCTCTTTCTAACAATAGATTGTATACCCTCTTAATATGCATCGGCCCTTTTCGTTTCATCTGGATCACCAAATCTTCTTCATGTAGCATTAGTCCAATTTTCTGGTCTTCTCTCCATCTCGACTGAAGTTGAGAATACTGCAACCAAGTTAAGTTCCTCCCTTCTTCCAACAGAGTTTTCAAAGATTTCAAATTCCATCTGCCCCCATCATTAAAAAGCATCTCTTTGTATAAAATCCCCCCGAGTGACTTTATATTTGGCATAATCTGCCCAAGATCCAACCACAAAGGTATTTTGTAATCCAATTGAAGCTGGTGCTTCTTCCAAACTCTCATCAGCGCCTGTCTCAGCATATGACTTTTAAATACATTAACCAACTTGTCTTCATAAAACAAGTATGCATGCCAACCAAAGTCCAAATCGTGGCCTTCTATATTCAAAATATCATTTTTCATTGTTCCAAACCAATCACTCACTTGTGTCAACACTGCAGCTTCATAATATAAACGTAGGTTTGGGACTTTAAGGCCACCTCTTTCACGTACATCTTGCATAATTTTAAATTTAACTCTTGGTTTTTTCTCATTCCAAATAAATTTATTTAAACCTGATTGCCATTCAGCCAATATTTTATCGCTTCTGAGCACCGGAATCATTTGAAACAGAAACAGAAATCTAGGTAAAACATTCATCTTAACTGCTGCTATTCTCCCAAGTAAAGATAGTTGCAGTTTCTTCCAAGTTTCAAGGTCCTTTTGAATCTTATGCCACAAAACTTCATAATTGTTTTGAAAAAGTTTTATATTAGTCGCTGCAACCTGAACTCCTAGATATTTCACCTTTGTAACTATTTCAAAGCCTGCCAACCTTTCTAGGTCACTCTTTTGTGGTTCCGACATGTTTTTAACTATCATCTTAGTCTTCTTCTGGTTTAGTCTAAAACCTGAAACCAAACCATATTCCTCTATAATGTTTTTCATCTGGATGATTGATTCCAAAGGTCATGTTAGGGTAACAACCAGATCATCTGCAAATGCCTTTGTTCTGTAATCCTTTTGCCTTATAACTATTCCATTCAAATTGTTCGAGTCTCGTAATGAATTCATCAAAACTTCTAAAGTTAGAATAAACAACAATGGGGATAACGGACAACCTTGTCTGGTGCCCTTCTGTATATGAAAATTAGAAGTTAAGCTTCCATTAATAACCATTTGTGCTGTCTGTTCTTGATAAATTGCCGCAATTGCTTGTATAAACTGATCCCCAAAGTCCATTCTAAACAGAGTCTTTTCTAAAAAGTCCCAATTGACTCGATCAAAGGCCTTTTCTGCATCCAAAAACACCAGCACCGCAGAAATCTGTTTATTTTTCTCAAGATATTCCAATAAATCTATAACTTGCCGCACATTATCCTTCATATATCTACCCTCTATAAAGCCTGCTTGATCATTGTGAATCACCTCTTGAATAACTGGCATCAGTCTGTTGGCTAATACTTTTGCAAAAATTTTATAATCCGTATTCAGGAGAGATATTGGTCTAAAATTTTCTGGTTTTGAGGAACCATCTTCCTTTGGTATCAGTGAGATAAAGGCCGTCTTCCAGGAGGGGGGTATTTTACCCCCCTGCTGTATACTACAAAATAAGTCCTTAAGATGTTCGACCAATTCTGATTGTAAAGTTTTATAATATACTGCTGTCAAACCATCCGTCCCAGGAGCTTTAGCTATTTTCAGTTGTTTTATTGCAAATAAAATCTTTTCAGGCGTTATTAATTGATTCAATCTTTCTTTTTGTTCAGATGAAATTTTTGTAACTCTCATCTTTCCAAGATATTCATCAATAAGGTCCTTTTGAATATTATCTGTATGGTATAAATTAGAATAATAATCTAAAAAAGCTTGATGTATTGAAGTCTGTTGAAAAACTTGTTTACCTTTATATTCAATAGTATCTATTATACGAGAACTTCGTTTCTTTCTTAAAGTATATGCCAACCATCTACCCGGTTTATTAGCATTGCAAAAAGTATTATGCCTAGCAAATTGTAAATTAGTTGCCGTCTGGTCAGCCATAAGCATCTGAAATTGATCTTTCAAAAGTTTTATAGTTTCTTGCAATTTCTCATCAGTCGGATTCTTAATATGCAATTGTTCTTTCTCCTTTATTTCTGACTCCAAATCTAATCTTGTCTTTTGTCTTATTGACCTGTACTTAGAATTCATATAAATCAGTACACCTCTCATATAGGCCTTACTTGCATCCCAAACAACTTCAATGGGTGTACCCTTATTCAAGTTCAATTGAAAAAATTCCTTCACGTGTTTTTTAAGGTCGGGTATATTCTTCTCATATCTAAATAAATTCTCATTCATTCTCCAAGATCTTCTCTCCCTCTTACCAAAATCCATTTCCATCCATACCGAACTATGATCAGTCAAAGTTCTTGGAAAAATCTTAGTCTTGGTCATTTTAATAAGTAAATCAGAAGAAACCAACATAAAATCAATCCTAGAAAAGGATTTATGTCTGTCAGAAAAAAAAGTAAAGTCCAATTCCTTCGGATGGTGAATTCTCCATACATCCTTCAGTTCTAATTCTTCTTTCAATACAAAAAAAGTCTGTGGTAACTTATTCCCCCTCTTAGCCAATGTCTTTTTGTCAAGAATTGTATCAATCACACCATTCCAGTCTCCCATAATCAAAAGAGACTTATAATTCCATTGCAATATTTTGTTATGTAATAATTTATAAAAAGTTTCTTGCTGTTGGTTTGGGGCGTAAATTCTAATCAAAAGCAACTGAACATTCTGTATATTTATTTCAACTGCGATATATCTTCCTTCATCATCCGATTCTACAAGTTTAGCTGGTATTCTTTTAGAGATATACAACACTAATCCATTCCTTTTCACCAAGTTAGAAGACATAAAATGTGCTCCAAATTTTGAATTTATCAAATATTTTTGGTCCTGGGTTCTAATATTAGTTTCTTGCAAACAGACAACGTCATTTTTATACTGCTTCAAGTAGTGAAATATTTTCCTTCTTTTCTGTGGGGAATTCAAACCATTCACATTCCACGATAAAAATCTAACTGTCATCTGAAGGTTCGTGAAGCGTACCGAGCAATTGCCTAAGACTCTGTTCAACGGCAGAGGTCTTTGGTCTCGCTCCTCCCACTGCTTCAGATTTCTGTATTTTCCCATTTGCCCCCTTCACTTCTTGTGGCATCATGGACCTCTGCTGTTTTTGCTTCTCTAGTCTCTGCTTCTCTGCTGCATGGGTTATGCGTTGATCTTTTGGTTCTTGCATCAACAGTTCAAGGTCCGGATCCACCTCTCTTGTTGCTCTGGAGTGCTTTATTCTGGGCTCTGGGAGGTCTGCAAAAAAATCCTCTGTAAAACCACCTACTGCTCCTAAAATTACCTCCCTTGCCGTTGCTCGAAGCCTGTCGTTCTTGTTCCCTTTGTAGTTCTAAAATCCCTTCTTCATAATCCTTATCTTTGGAAACTCCTTCAGATGATAACAATGTGGATGAACATGGTGGTGTTGGAGATCTTTTAAGAATGTTCTGGTAAAAATGTTCTGCTTTTTCCAACGAATTTAGACGGTATCTTACATCCTCATATCTCAAAATAATTCCAACTTGGGCATCCCATCTGAATGGAATCTGACGCCTTTTCAATTCATTTACCAAAAAGCCATAGTCTCTCCGATCTCTTAACATTTTAGATGGTAGCTCTTTAAAAACTCCAACTTGATTACCTTCAGCTTGAACAGTGGTGTGAAAAGAACTTTGCAAAATGTCATTTCTCAGCATTCTATCAGTAAAATAAATCACAACATCTCTGGGCAAATTCCTCTGTCTTGCAACACGAGAATTAACCCTATAGATCTTATCAATTCTTTTAGCAATTAACTCAGGTTCCAACTTTGAAATTTTGGCCAATATCTCCACACAGGCAGCCCTCAAGTCCTTTCTATTATTCTCTCTCAGTCCTCTCAGTCTTAAAGCGAACTCCATAGAACGAAACTGTAACATGGTAATTTCATTTTCTAACCTCTGATTCCTCACATCCACTTAAAAAATTTTTCCTCTGCTTCCTTCTTGTTAGTTTCCACTTCTAAATTTAAATCATCCACTTTTTTCTCCACCACCACCAACGCATCTGTGAAAGCAGTTACTACTTTAGTTACATCCTGGTTTAACTTCTCACTTTTTTCCTTAACAAACTGCTTCATTTCAATTTGATTATTCTCTATCTTTTCATTCAGATCTTTAATTTGGTTAGCAAGAGTTGCTGTTAAATTAGCCATAAAAGCTTTCAAATCCTCATTCCCTCTTTCTTGAGTTTGACTCTGAGGCTGAGTTAATGGCTTAGCTGGCAGTTCCTTTGTCTGGTGAGTAGGGGAATCCCCACCAGCTTTCTTTGAAGCCATGCCTGGGCACAATCTTAGTTTCTTAAAAAAAGAAAATCTTCCTCCCTTTCCTGAGATCCCAGTTTTTCTCCCCAGTTTTGCAGAAAGGGGGATCAGCAAAAATTATGTTTCTGCTTTAAGATCTTGAAAATGTATTCAGTTAGTACCAGGCAGGCTAAATCACTCTAATTAGCACTTTCACTTTCCACTTTCACTTCCTTCTTTTTAGCCAGACGCCATTTTCCATCCACATTCACTCAGAGATTTAAACTGTAAACTTTTTTCCTTTAGTCCTTAAAAGGCTTAAAAACTCTTAAAAATTCTTTTAAAAAAAGTCCAGATCTCACCTAAATCTTCAGTTAATAAAGGATCTCCAAATAAAGGCTCCAGAGGGCTTTGGTTTTAATACTGGAAATGTTTATTCATTTCCTAACTTTATTGATTTTACTAACTGTTTGGCTCATATTATATTAACTTCTTGTTTGATGCTATGTGTTTGTGATTTTATTAATTTTGATTGTAAATAAATAAACTACAACTATTAAAAATGTGAATTTGTCAAGTGAAGGTGACAAAATTCATAGAATACTTATTTGAATGTCACTATTCCACATTTTAATATTTAAGCCTTAAATAACTTCCATCTTGGAGCCCTTATTGTTTATGGTAAGTTACAGCATCTGGGTAAAAAAGTCAATATTTTTAACCATTTAGAGTTTAAACAAAATGGCAAGTTTAAATTCTCAGTTAAAAATAAATTAAATAGAGCAGTTTGGGTCTAGTGGTTAAGGCACTAGATTAGAAACTGGGAGATCATGAGTTCTAATTCTGCTTTAGGAATGAAAGCCAGCTAGGGGACTTGGGGTCAATTATTCTTTCTCTCAACCCAACACACTTCACAGGATTGTTGTGGGAAAAGTAGGAGGGGGAAGGTTATTAGGTATGTCTGCCACCTTGATTTATTTATAAAAATAATAAAGGCAGGATATAAATAAATAAAAATAAAATAAATGTGGCAGAGAGAGAATTTACAAAGTTTGCAACTTTGTAAAGAATGTGCAAATACATCCGTAAATAGTTATTTTCATGTCATTTAGATGAAGTTCAGTCGAATTAGAAGATATTAATATTTGAAGGTTTGTTAAAGGCAAATCATAGTGTAATTTTCATAGATTAGATGAATATACTGTAGTGTAGTGTAGCATTCTACAATTAACAGGAAAATAAGAACACTACTTAATACATGTCCAAAAATGGCAGCATCTGTTAGCAAATGATTTAATACAACTGTCTTAAAAGTAGGTTCAAAGCTAAAAATAATTTTAAAAAAGTCCACAAGAAAGAAAATAACCTCCTATTTTCTGATAGGTCTCTTGTTCAGGATGTATAGACATTTAATACGTGAAGTTTTTCTATTCAAGGTAAGTTCATGATCCTGCCTGATTTATTCAAGACTGACTATATTATGACTGCTGTGATTTCCTCATTTCAGCATCTGCTTCCAAAACTAACAACTGCTTCTTTAATCACCTTTGATCAAGGCACAACTTCCAGATTTAGTAACTGTGTGTTTTTATAATCATACACATCCATACAAAATTTGTACAAACTCGCTTTGATGGCTGTGAGCATGTATTCAGTGGAGAGACCCTCACCAACACAGTAATTTCACTCGAAGTCTATGGAAGTAATGCAATCCTTTCATTAATTTTGATGAGAGTTGGCCTACACCCACTTTCTGGAATTCATCACAAAAGAATCTTTCATATAAAGCAACAGACACTGCTTGTTTAAAGTCATAAAGTAAGTAAAATACATGGACTGGCATGGTTCCATTGTTTAGTGATACCTGGTAGAGCAAAATGGGAAACCAATGCCCTTTTATGCTTGTGGACTTCAACTCCCAGAATTCCTGAGCCAGAGTGGTAGAGTCTTGTTTTACTCAAGTTATTAGGGATTTCAGTTATATAGTATTGTATATGAATTGCAGCTACTGATTCACAATTATTAAACATCTTAATGGAAATAAATTTGTACAGTATTCTCTTGACCCACCTAAACAGCTCAGAAGCTCATCAAATGTTTCAAATGTTTCAAATCCAAATGTTTCAAAATCAGCAGACTATAATATTTCACTATAATGTGAGGTACCAAATTTGTAAAACAACACCACAGGAGATTGGTGGAGAACATTTTTTATTTATTATTTTTGCAACTGGCAACTCATCTTACAGTAGCTGTTGCCTTAGCAATTCTTTACTAGATCTCCAAAATTACTTCCACTTAGATATTTATTCACATAGTTTTTTGGTCCCTATTATTATTGTATAGGTTGGTGACTGAGACAAGGGAGTCAAGCTGAAGTCCTTTTGCACCAGGATTGTGCTAACAAAATCTGCTTTACCGCATATGTTGTTGCTTTGGTGAAGCTCTGTGACTGAAAGTAACATCTGTTGAAAGAAAGTTGGGTAAAAATGATTTTGAAAGGAAAAGGCAGGCCTGCTTCACACATGACACTAAAGCTTGCTCATTTTGACTTAGTATAGAGTACACTCTAGGGCACTGTGGCTTATGTTTGCTAAAAAATAATAATCCATTTTTAAATTTTTATGTGAACCAAACCAAAGCATGTGTGAGCCAGCATCAAAATATTTACCACTTTTCTAGGTATTTTGACCATCCAGTTAATTTGAGTCCCTGTGGTAATACTACTAATAAAATTTCCTTTCTGTTATATCTAAGACCCATACAACAATATAGATCAAAGTGCAATATAAATAGACTTATATACCACTTCACAGTGCTTTACAGCCCTCTCTAAGCAGTTTACAGAGTCGGCATATTACCTCCAACAATCTGTGTCCTCATTTTACTGACCTTGGAAGGATGGAAGGCTTAGTCAACTTTGAGCAGGTCAGGATCGAACTCCTGACAGTCAACATCAGTGTTTGAACAGTCATATATTACAATCATAATATAATCCCAGTTCTGCCACTGTTTAAGCAATATGATTCTTCTAACTTCATATTAGGCCTGTTGAGGTCAAATTTTGAAACCTTAAAAGTAGCTGGCCTTGTCAGAGCTCCATATTGTGTACAGTACTAGGGTAGTATGATAAACCTAAACTCCCAACCTTTATCAACAAGTCATGTTAGCTGGGATTATCTTTTAAAATCTGTAGGGCTTTGGGTTCCCAATTTGACATAAATAATCCTACAAGAGTCCTGACCCAGCTGTGTTTCTGGGAGAAATGCCCTTAAGTCTGTATCTTTGGCTAGCAAAGCAAATAGCATCTTTGGTGAAAGGCTTAGAATGAACAAACACTTGCAACAAAAGTCAAAAATAATAATAATAAAGTTTCTTCCAACGTATAAATAACAAGAAAAAAAAATAAAGGAAACAGTCAGTCCACTAAAAAGAGAATATGGCAAAGAAGTAACAGGCAGCAGACACAAAGCAGGCTGACCTTCACAGCAATGAATTCTAGAGCTGTAGGTTGAGTCTGAGGGAGATGACAAATGTGTCATCTGTCCACAAAAGATCTAAGTCCAGCCCACCTTGATCTCCACTGACTCTTATCTACTGCCAATTTGCTCTGACTGTACTAGTTCAGATTCTTGTAGAGACCTTAAGTGTGCAATAAACCTTTATATTCATCTTAACTGTCTGGATTTCCTATGCATTGCAGAAGTGACTTACATACAGTACAGACCAGCTATAATGGTCTTTTCATACCCTAATTCTACATAATGCAGGCCACACATTTTGCCAGCTGACTGAATGAAGGATATATCGCTTGTGTGAATTTGAACCTTATATAACCAACCACCATTTAGGTTAAAAGTTTGCTTTGTTTTAAATTACATATAATCATGGAAATGATTAACACTCTTTTGGTCAGGTTATATTTTACTGCCTGGATTAAGCACTTTAAAATAAATATTACTTTAAATGGAAGGCTTTATTTGGAAAGATTCCTATTGTACATTTTAAACTGTCACTTCTTTAGATGTTTGGTTTTTTATCTTAAAATTTATTTTAAGAAATACAATTTTTTAAAATGCTTATTTTAAGATAATATGAACTTGATGAATTTTAAATGCTTATTTAAGATAATATGAACTTGATGAATCTTTTACTGAGCACAAATTAATGTAGTTTGGTATTGTTCTCTGACAGGAAATTGTGATTGAAATAAGGTTTTAGGCCCCAAATTGCATGCTACAAAACAAAGTGCTAGCTCTTACATCATCCTTATTCATAAGATGTATATCCCCGTTTAATGGACTTTGGATGCTATAGATATAATTTCTGTCCAGACATTCCTTAATTAATGGACAAGTTTGTTGAATTCCAATAACATGGATAAGGATCTTAAATTTACACAATTGAATAATATTATTTGTATCAAGTTACGACATAGAAATTGTCAACCCTGAAATTAACCTGGCTGAGACCATATTTGAGACTTCAGAGTTGCCACAAGGAGGAAGAAGGGACAGGGAAGGGGGAAAGTAGATGGAGGGGATTTTGTAGCCAAAACAAAAAGTTTCCTGTGGGACCAAGAACACTCTAACAGGTGGCTGGGGAGAGGAGGAGTGAAGTAACCAAGCACCCAGCCAGCACCTCTATTGGACAATGTGACCAATGACTTGGGGAAAGGGGGAAATTTCAATTTTTAATTAGGTGAAAATCGTGGGAACTTTCAGAGTCGGCTTTCACCAGTTGTGCTAATATGATGTATCCAATAAATTGTTCCTAGAGGAATCTACCTGCCTCGGGGTTCTGCTTTCAATGGGTGCATTACTTGACAGATAATCCTTATGACCAAAATTGAGTCCAAAATTTCCACTGCTAAGTAAGACAGCCAAATGAGTTTTGCCCCATTTTATAACCTTTCTTCCCACAGTTGTTAAGTGAATCACTGCAGTTTTAAATTAGTAATCTGGCTGTTAAATGAATTGGCTTCCCCACTGACTTTGCTTGTCAGAAGGTTGTAAAAGGTGATCACATGATCCCCACTGCAACCATTGTAAGCACTGCAATTGTCATAAGCAGTTACCAAGCATCCAAATGTTCATCACATGATGCTGCATCAGTCAGAACTGTGAAAACCAGTCATAAAGTCACTTTTTTCATTGACATAATTTCAAATGGTCACTAAACAAAGTTGTAAGTCAAGGACTACTATAATATAAACAACTGATATACTTTAACAGAAGGGACAGGGCAGGATTGCTCAAAGTAGTTCCATAAAGCAAAGGGCTTCATTACAAGGAAATAGGTTTTATCATGAATATAGAATACAGAATAACCAAGTTGGAAGGGACTTGAATGTCTTTTAGTCCAACCCCCTGCTCAGGCAGGAAGCCTTGTACCAGTGTTAGCGATCCTTTTTGACACCAAGTGCCAAAACGGGAGCGTGAGCACGGGGGAGTGCTGGAAATTGGAAGAACAGCTCCCTGGCACGCACATGCACGAGTGCCGGAATCCGGAAGAGCAGCTCCCTGGTGTGCATGGTCACCTGGTCTTCCGGCTTCTGGCACGCATGTGCACACAAAGACCAGCTGGCCAGCGTGCATGCGTGCATCAGAAACCAGGAGCTCAGCTTCCCGGCACACACATGCATGCCAGGGAGCTGCTCTTCCGGTTTTCGGCACTCCCATGAGTGTGAAGACCAGCTGGCTGGTGCGCAAGTGCGCACAGGAACCTAGAAGGACAACAAACGACAGCTGGCATGCCCAGAGAGATAGCTCTGCATGCCACTTCCAGCATGTGTACCATAGGTTCACCATCACAGCCCTATGCCATTTCAGACAAATGGTTTTCAATTTCTTCTTAAAATCTTCCAGTGTTGGAGCATTCACAACTTCTGGAGGCAAGTTGTTCAACTGATTAACTGTTCTAACTCTCAGAAAATTTCTCCTTAGTTTAGGTTGCTTCCCTCCTTAATTGGTTGCTTCTCTCCTTGATTGAACATTTCCCCCAAAATAAGTGCTGTTTGCAATGAAATGGACTGCCTTGGGAGATGGTGGACACTTATTCACTGGATATGTTTAAACAAAGTTTGGATGGCCACTTGTCACCCATGCTCTAGCAGTGGTTTTCCTATACAGGACAGAACATTGGTTCAAATGTTCCTCCAAATTCTATGCGTGCAAACCATATTCTCCCACTTAGCTACGACAATATGCTGAAAGTATATAAAAAGAAGAATGTATAAATTCATTTATAAAGAAGAATTCTTCTTTACTGAAAACTGTGAATTAGGATGTATGACAGCAGCCCTGAATAGCAGCATGTCCTGAAATTCTACAAGTGCAAATTCAAATTTTATATACATACTTTATTCATAGTTTATAGTTTAAAACAAAACAAAACAGTAAACTGCCAAGATAGACTGATGTGATTAGTTTTCTGGATATTTAAAAACCCTACAATATTCTTTCTGAACTTTAAATACAATAGGCTAATAGTCTATATAACCCACAAAGCATTACATTTCCTTTGCTTCTGGCTTTGCATGACCTCACCCTGATAGTTACCATTAGCAGATCACAATGGTTTGCTTCACAAAGAAAAATCTGTTGCCATAGGTGGGGATGCAGCTGGCCCTTTAAATAACCAGCCAGCTTTCTAGTCCCAGAGGGAATCACATGACCTCCGAGAGCCAATAAAGGGGAAAAAAAGGGTTCTGTCAGATTTCTGGCGGCAAAAGTTTTGGATGCTTTGAAAGAGATGATGGTTACTAATTCCATCTTTATGATAAGGTTGCATTAGCAGAATTTTGAAAAGAATGATAGTTCAAGTTCTATAAATATATTAGAAATATGTCATACTTGAATATTCTATCCTCTGTGTGTGTGTGTGTATATATGTGTGTGTGTGTATAATAGTATATGTATATTATATATGAATGTGTATATATGTGTGTGCGTGGGTATGCATGTATGTAAGTATATATGTATATGTATATATTATAAACTTAAATATTAATTCCTTTATTTTTTATGTGGTATTTTTCGCTTTTTAAAAACTTTTAATATTCAGCCCTAGTCTTTGAAAATGTATTATAATTATCCTTGATTTATTTGTTGTCTTTATTATTTAATATTTAATATTTATGACAATATTTTTTAAAAAAGAAAGAACTCTTTCCTTCCTTCCTTCCCTTTTATTTTCTTGAAAACTAGGAAACTTCCTGAGATGTTCTGCCACCGCCTCCTTTGAACTCAAATGTCGTTTATCACACTGTTGTTGAGGTTGTGGATCTTCTGCCTGCCTACCAAAGTCATTTCCACATACCATTCATTTTACACATGGATACCCGGGACTAATAGCTTCTCTTTTTTAATTAAAATTCTTTGCAGGTGTTTCTCTTAACTAGTCTGATATTATCAATTCAGGTTTGGTTATTTGCATATTGATTTCCTTTATGCTGGTTAATGACCGCAATAAAATATTTCAGACTTGGTGTTATATGAACAATTAGGATTGTTTCTCTAAAAGGAAAAGGCTCTATTAGTTTCTCTGTTTCACCAACAGATCCGAAATGAGAACTAAATAGAATATTTGGCTCCTAATTTCATAGAACTTTTTTTTAAAGTCACAATCCAATATAATCAGATCTTTTATCTGAGAATATTGAATGTTGCTCACATTGTCTATAATATACACATTGTGCTGAGCCACAATGTGGCTTTCACATAACATGGTTAGTATATTGTAGAAAGCTAGCCACTGCAATTTGTAAATTATGTTTTTGTTTGTTGTGCAATCCCAGGCAATATTAGTTTACTAGAGAATGAATGAATTATAGCTTATCACAAAGTGTGAATAGATTAAGGGAGAAATATTTTGTTGTATTAACTTATTATAAAATACCTTTCCCCAACTGTGGTATTACAGAAAAACTTTTTGTTTAGCCAGTTATTTGAATTAATAATGTTTATGTGTTTCAGTATTTTTTCTTTAATGGGATTGTAATTTGAGGCTATTTTTATTTTGATGGATATACTGCCATAATATACCGTTTTAATTATTTTTATGTAACTGTTATGTCTAGGATGACTTTTTAATAAAGCAGAATAAATTGTCTAACTCTAGTTAGAATCCCATATGTTTTAAATAAAATTAAGTGTGGTTTGGAGGGCAGGTTAATTTTATTGTATTTATGTTATTTTGTAGATATGGATTTTGTTTTTGAGGCAGCTGTTTTTAAATAATAGCGTATAAAGAAACTAACTCTTCCAGGTCATTAATTTTTTTTTTCATTTTCAAAGTCTATTAAATAACTCAGAGATTTCTAATGTCTTCATTGTAGCTATATATAGGCATATGCATGATTGTAATAAGCAGCGACACAGCACGTAAAACAATATGAAGTGAAAAATCAGTATTAGATTTAAAAACAGCCCACAGATAAATTGATGTCACCAGCTTTATAACACACCACCCTCTGAAACCAAATCTTCCTTATTTGTAATGCGTCTTCCTCCTCTTCCCGGGCATGCTCAGAAGCAACAATGTAGCCAACTTGCCCTTTTGTGAGTCATGGCGAGCGAACAATCGCTACTGAGTCTGCGCTGTATACCACGTCTCCGGCCGTGGGACGTTGCTGCGGTGTTTGACAGAGGGATCTCGAGCGAACGCAGGTGAGCGCCTGTTTCGGCCTTAAGAGGCTGCTTTCGGTTTCAAACGCTTGCTTCGAAGGCTGCTGATCGTAGCCTTCCAACAATGGATCCAGTAGAACGGCCTCTGCAGAGTTAGGGGGTTGCGCAGGGCTGCTGAAGCGTGCAATTGGAAAGTAATTTAAACTTTTTAATGTCTCTTATTCTCCTGGATTGAGTTGATGCATGCCTCACGTTTTAAGAAGGAAACACACTCGCCTACTTCCCTAACTCGGCCGCTGCAATTTATTCTAATCTAAGGCAAGCTTCCACAAACTGAAGACCCCCATCAGTTGGACTCCTCTAATTTTTATAATCTCCATGCAGAATGGCTTGGCTGTCTGGCAATGATGGGGTTGCAGCCTACCATTTCTAAACAGCTGAAAAAATAGAGGTCTAAACTGTATAAGGCTCTGCTGAGATGTGTTGCTTTTAAAAAAAAAATGTTTAGAGTTGTGTATATAAAATTTGAAATTAATTTAAAACCATCTCAACATGAATAAGATGAATTAGAATTATGTAACAAACCTAAGCTGCTACTAGAACAGAGCTTTGGACTATTAGATCAAAGCGTGATTCAAACCAGTGTTATTTCAATTTGCTTGGAATTTTAGAGAGGCAATCCCTGCTAATTTGGCCCTCCGTACTCTTGTAGACATGCTGTACAGTTAGTGGAGAAGTTTAAAGGCTGTGATAAAGCAGACTATGATAGGAGCAGACTAGCGAATGCTGGCCCCATCCTTAGTGCAATTACATGCATTTGGTCCCTTAGCTCCAAACTTGCTCTGTGAACATATGAAGCAAGGTTCCTATGATGCAGTAAACTGTTGTATTCTTCAGTTAATACATGTAGACTGTCACTTTGACTTATGGCTAAAACTCAGTTGATGCAAACACTTTTAAGTCTGAATGTTTCATATACATATCAGTTAACATTTTGAACGATATTGCAGAGTACTCACCTCTACTCATCTGATTTTTCATACTGTAAACATACAATGCCTTTGCCAGTGTTCTTGGAGCAATAGGATTGACAACCCTCAGCCTGAAGATGATAGATGTTTGCTGATGCAGAATATATGACATGATTAAGAAATAGAGCAATATTACCAGAAAGTTAAAGCAAAACAAAAGTTAATATATAGTGGATATAAACAGTCTATTCACTCCTGTTAAAATGCCATTTTTTAAAATTTTTATTTCCCCACAGGATAATTTTCAGTTTGTTTTTAAATTGATTGTACAGCTTATATGTTACGAAGATGGAAACAATTCTGAAGTGATTTATCTTGGTCTGATTTTCTTGTATTTCAAAAACCTGGCATTTTAATAGGGATATAGACTACGGCTGTCAAACTTGTGATGTCATGTTGCCGTCACATGATGTTTTGTCATGTTTTTTCTCTTCCTGGAGCTGGGGTGGGTGTGGCCTGCACATGATGTATCCAGCCTGTGTGGGCTGCCATTTTGGGCTGCCATTTTGACACCCCTGATATAAACTTTATGTATCTACTGTGACATGTGGAATATAATAATTCAGGATCTTAAGCAAAAAAACTGACTGGATTAAGAGAAGGATTCAGAATGTTGACAATGTACTGATATTACAGAAGAGTAATTATAAATAAATAAGATGGTTGAGCTAATACCTTATTCAGCTGATAAAAAATCAGAACATATTCCCCCCCTCCCCCAAAGCATCTTGTTAATAAGGCACTTCAGTAAGTAGCTCAGTGTCTTTTGTGGTATACTGTATGGTTAAAGGATTGGGCTAAGGATGGGAAATTAGGTTCAAATTAGATATTTATTTATTTAATTTGTAAACCGACCATCTCATTTTGCAAAGCATCTCTGGGCGGTCTAGAAATTGCTTACAGATTGCTAAGTGATTCATTAGCAGTCTCTGAGCAGCCTACATTTCAAAATTGTTGTCAGGGTAAAATCAGGGATAGTTCTGATATGATCCCTTTTTGATTTCCTAGACAAAGACAAGCAGCTACAAGAACAGAACTTTGGTTTAAATATAAAGCAATATAAACAAATTAGCAATTATTTTAAGTTGAAAAAAACTACATTCCCTATACCAGTGATGGCTAATCTTTTCTGGATCGAGTGCCCAAAGCACACACCTGAACCCCCAAAATACAATGTGCGTGTGGCCCCCGCACATGCACCCCGTCCCCTGCATGCATGCATGGCCCCCTGCATGTGCCCTGCTCTGCAAATGCGTGACCCCACATGCCTCCTCCCCCTGCATGTGCACGCAGCACCCCCATGTACTCCGCCCCTACGCGCGCACACCCGGGTGTGCCACACCCCCTGTGCATGCACAGCAGAGACCCAAAGACCATCTGGCCGGTGGGAGGTGCATGCACATGCACATCAGAACTGAACTGGGGCAATGCCTTGGGTGCCATCAGAGGGCTCTGCATGCCACCTCTGACACACGTGCCATAGTTTCGCCATCATGGCCCTATACTTTCAGCAAGAAGAATAACTGTTTTCAGTTGTTGGAAGATTGTTAGGGCAACAGACTAAGCTTCCAAGACTGCTTTAAAAAAAGATCTTCCAGTAGCTCTTCATCTATAAGATGTACATTAGAGTGTTCTCTCCAATTGGTTCAGAGAATGTTGCATACCCAATGTTGAGGAAGATTCTTTATCTAACAAGCCGTAATGTGGTTGCTTAAGTTCACATGTGACTGTTAGACAAATGTCGCCTCCCTTCTAGTCCTTTAATGCTTCAGTGTATTTGCTATCTCATAGCAATATAAGTACTGGAAAACCATCTTCCGTTCCTGTAATACATCTACAGCACTCTTTCTCAAACTGGTGTTCCCAGATGTTTTACACCATGATGTGAATATCATCTACTGTGGAATATGCTGGGAATTTGAATGAAAATCCAAACCATCAGGAGGGCACCAGAGTAATGAAGGCTGCCACAGACTATAATGGAAAAATAGCTATCTTTAAATATTGCTGGCTAAGTACACTCAAGCATTCAAGAAAGTTAACAAAATTGTTGAGACCCTGCGGGTGATACAATATGTCAGTTTATATATGCCAAAATAATACTAATCATTCTGTGGCTAATGTCAGAAATATTAAAATAATACGCAAGAATTTTACGAAGGGAAATTCCAGCACACAGCTGTTACATAGAAATTGGTTCCTCTCACCATAATGTAACCATTTATCGCCCAAAGGTGCTTTCTCAAAAGGCAGCTGGACTTTATTTTTTCCTTGAAGATATTTTGCTTCATGTCCAGGAAGCTTCTTCAGTACTGTCATAGTGGGTACTGAAGAAACTGCTTGGATGAGAAGCAGAAGTCTTTAAGGGAAAAAAAAAAGTCCAGTTGCCTTTTGAAAAAGCATCTTTGGGACAACCATGATCTGGGTGACTGAGAATCTCCATAGATAACTGTTTATGTATATTTCAGACATCTAAATATGCTAAACCAGGGGTCCCCAACCCCCGGGCCATGGCCCACTACTGCACCATGATCTGTTTGGAACCAGGCTTTTCCAACAACTGGCCAGTGCACACACATGCAGCTCAACTTGCGTGACTGAGCAAGCCATAAAATTTGCGTGACTGACCAAGCCATAAAATTTGGGGATTGCTGTGCTACACTATGTGCTCTTAATTTAAGAAGATTTGTGCATCTTCAGTTATATAACTATTTTATTCAGAATGCACACATGGCTTAGCCATAATATGGTTAGTTTGACATAGGCTTAGTGTACATGTATAAACTCAAATATTTGGTTTATGTTTAATCACTGCAGTTTATTCAGCAAATGTGAAACCAAATCAATGATGAGCTTGACATCTTATATCTACTTTTGTTGTTTCAGAAGTTCAATTGTATATAGATTAATCAAACAATGTCTGAAGAAATCAGAAAAAGGCTTGATTTTCCTAACACGCTTATACAATCACAGGTGAGAAAGCTTCTGTTTGGTTATGTACCATGTATGGCCTGAATATATAGATTGATCCAGGGGTGAAATGCTTCCAGATCGGACCGGATTGCCCGGTCCGGTAGCGATCTTGGCTGGTGGTTTGGCAATTCGGTCAGGTGTCACCCAGGTGTCATTACTTCCTGGTTTTAACCAGGAAGTAATGTGTTTCTTACCTTCTACAGAAGGTCTGCATGTCCATGTGCGCTTCTGAACTGTAAGGAAGGTAAGTAGATTTCACCTCTGGATTGATCCACACATAGGCACTTGCACTTGTTGAAAAATAAATTCTTTAAATGAAACCTCTGGGGAAGAGTTTTGAGTGGGATGTCTTCAAGATGATGAGACCCTGCTTTGCTGCTCCTTACCACCCCCGTTTCAAACAAATATTTGACACCCCGGAATATTGCTGAAGTGCCATTATGGACTGGATGAGAAAGAGCAAGCTGCTGTTTAATCCAGCCAAAACAGGGGTTCTGTTGTTAAATAGTAGTCAGAGATTGAGATCATTTTGGAAAAATGATCTCAAAAAACCCCCTTAAATTCCTATTTTAAAGCTACATTTTACTAGCATCTAGCTAATTGTGGCTGGTTTTAAAAAAATAAGCAGAGATAGAATAGATTAATATTTGAACGGGGGACCACAAAAATTACCAGGAGTATCGAAGAAAATGGGAAATTTTAAAAAATGCAAGAAAGTACAGGGGATAGTGGGAAACTGCTTGTATATATTGCTAATATATTAATATATTACTTCTAATATATTGCTACCAATTTCATGGAACTGTCCTAGAAATCACTAGGAGCCGAATTTGACTACTAGAGTATGTGCTAGTAGTTTTCTAATTCTTTCATAGAGAAGTATGAAATAGATTTTGTTAGATCGGAACTAGTAGTCTTTCTGTTGCATCATTCTACTTTTCTTAATGGCCGTCCGGCAGCTGAAGCACAATAATAATGAATTGACAGATAAGCTCCTAACCAAAACTCAAAATCTCTCAGTTCCTTTATAAGCCATTTGCTTGGTTTCCACACTGTAGGAACAACAGGTATGCTCTTGTGTGGTTTGTTTTAATTAGTGAGAGCAGCCATTATGTCAGTGAAGAAATATTCCTAAGAGAAGATACAGGTTGATGTCAGGCTTTCTTATTTCTTCTGCTGATTTATGATCCTGTTAACTCAGGGGTGTCAAACTGGCAGGTTGTAGGCCAGATCTGTCATGCGCAGGCCATGCCCGCATCAGCTCCACGAAGGGAAAAAAAGTCACAATACGTCACATGATGGCAATGTGACGCCGTAAGTTTGACATCCATCTGTTAACTAGAACTGTTCATTTTTCAAATATTAATACTGTTTCTGAAAATATTTTTCATTTGGACTTTTTTTTTTTTTAGAAAAATAGATCTTTGCCTGTATTCATTGGATAAGGTTGGGCATTTTGTGGTCTTTCAGTTGATATTGTAATACTGCTTAGCACCACTGATTTTATTAGTTTACTCTGTTGGGATTAAATAACTGTCTGGAGAACTAAAGGAGGCTCATATCTACTCAAGAATGTTGCCTGCATAATTATATTTCTAGTAGGCGTATGACATATATATTACAAGCAGTTTGATATGTTTTCAAATATCTATCATGTTTTCATATACTACCTGTCTGACTTATTGACACTTTTCTAAATAAATTAATCAGAATGTATTTAAATTTAGAAGGTGAAAAACAGCCTTGTACATGCATTAGCAGAAAGGTTAGGGAGGTAGCATTTGTTTATTTTAAACCCCATGAGGGAGTCATTCCTTCTTATTAGGTGTAAATATACAAGATAAAATATTTTTAAATGCCTCTGAAGTGCTTTCTTATAAGAAATTCTACTTTCTTAGTAGAGTCACTAAATTCTTAAGGAAGTGTAGAACTCATCTGGCTATTTGTCCATTTATTCTGTAATGACAGATCAAAATACTCCATATACTAGGCAAAACCTTTTCTCATCACCAGGAACAGTTATTAAATCACTTTTGAAATGAGGACTTTCTCATATATGTAATTCCTAAGTAAAAGCCTATATGCTAATATTTTAATATTAGTTTTAATATGTTTTTGCTATGCTTATTCAGGTAGGAAGTTCTGGTCCACTTGTATTGACAATCTAAATGGTTGTGAGTGGCCCTATTTTAGCTTCGAGATAATATATCTCAGAATTCTCCGGGAAGATAAAGAGAATATCAAGTTGCTACTATTGAATTGTGTTTGATAAATTATTTCCCCCCAATATAACCTTAGCCTTCATGTTGTTGTTTAACTAATATAGCAGTATGTGGTGGATAGGTTGCTGCTGGCTGCAGTAAACATCATTGTTTAATGATTTATGTTTATTCACAGGCTGTGGGCCATCTTATTGCTGCAGTGCTGAAAGAAAATGTTTTATCTAACAAGATCAGCCAGTCCAGTAACCAGGTTTGTGACTTTGCTTTCATTTTTCTTTTCCCCATTGCCCTGACAACTGCTTTTGTGGTGCAACATGATTGAAATTCAATTCCGGTAACTTTCACAGCTAGAGGATAATCTGGAGGATAATATATGAGAAAGAAAAAAAAACATTGAAATGGTGTACGTAACAATATCAGACCGTCTAATGATAATGATGCACTGTCTGGAATGGGTACATTCATGCACAGCATGAATACTAACATTTTATGAGGCAAGGAAGACTTTGAACTGCTCTCTGGACTGCTGGTATTTCTCTTACTGAAAACGTGCAAACTATTTTTTACAATTATTTTAGCTCTCTCTTATAACTCGTATCAAGAATTAAGGGAACCTACAGGTAGTCCTTGCTTAACAACCGTTTGTTCAAAGTTATGACAGTGTTGAATGAACTCACAACCAATACAATGCCCCTGTGGTCATGTGATCAAAATTCCGGTCCTTGGGATGGTAGAGTGCAGGACAGCTTGCTCACCCTCTCACCCATGGCAGCAGCCATCCCTGGCCTGGCTGCACTTTGGTCAGGCCACAGCAGCCACTTACCAGCCTGTAGACCTGCTTGTGAACTGCCCAGGACTTGTGACTTCCTGCTAACATGGTCATATGATTTTATACTTTCTGATCGCACTGCTTAGCGTGCGATTCTGGTTCTGGTTCCAATTACCAGAAGTAAATAAATAAACAAGAAAAAGGCATATACAGGTAGTCCTTTGACTTAAAACCACAACTAAGCTCAAAATTTCTGTTGTTAAGCAAGACAGTTTTTGTGAGTTTTGCCCCATTGTATGACCTTTCTTGCCACAGTTTTTAAGTGAATTACTGCAATTGTTAAGTTAGTAACACAGTTCTTAAGTGAATCTGGCTTCCCCATTAACTTTGCTTGTCAGAAAGTCGCAAAATGTGATCACGTGACTCTAGGACACTGCAACTATCAAAAATACATGCCAGTTGCCAGGTGTCCAAATTTTGATCATGGGACCACAGGGATGCTGAAATGGTCATAAATGCAAACAAATGGTTGTAAGTCAAGGACTACTTGTATAGAAATTTGTTTCATTTTCCTCAATTGTTCGTCTTGACTGATGCTGAGGTTTGTAAAAATCTGTTATGTAATTGAAAAAAAGATTTTCAAAAGATTTGCGAAATCTAGCAATAGATTACCTGGTCCTGATATAAAATACATTTTCTTATTCCATTATCTTTTTCCTGATGTTTACTTTGTGTAATAGTTCATTAGATTTAAATGGAATAAAACTTACATTTCTGAACGTAAATTTAGAATTGTTGGAGCTAAAAGTATTAGTTGCAGCTTTACTTACTTAGTGCTTGATCACTTTATATCTGGCTTTCCTTCAAGAGACAGAGACAATGTACATAGAATTCCCTCTTGCTGTTTTTCTCCTTAATAACCCTGTGTGATAGCTAGAATTTAGAAAGCATAGTGGGCTCAAAATTATGTCAAAATCCATAGCTGACAGTGGACTGGAATTTGAGTCTTTTCAGCACTAATGTAGCTCTTTGCATCTCCTTTTCTATTCTCAGCATTGTTTTCCTGCATATTGTAAAGCTCATTAGAATATAAGTATGCAACTGAAAATGAAATAATTAACTGATCATGGGCTTTTTCTGTTAATCATTTATGTAAGTTTTGTGGACATTTCACTATATACATAAGTGGATTTTTAAAAAATGAATACATACCATACATGTAAAAGTGTGGCAAACTGTAAACTATCTACTAGATATCTTTCTGAGTATTAAGTGGAAACATGTCTTTTTTTTATTAAGAAGGCCAGAAATGTCCTCTCATAGAACATTTCAGTGGTGGGTTGCTCCTGGTTCGCACCGGTTCACAAAACCGGTAGTAAAAATTTTTAATAGTTTGGAGAACCGGTAATAAGATTGGCTGGCCACGCCCCCGAACCGGTTCCCGGCCCGGTCACTGTTCGCTTACCCCGCCCACTCCCAATCTATTGCTGCCTCCCGAGTCCCAACTGATGGCTAGAGGGAAAAAAACTGTTTAAACTCTTGCCGCAGGGCTTCAAAGGGCAGCCCTACAGCTGATCAGTGTTAAAAGAAAACAAATGAGTAGACCGGTGCCTGCAAAAATAGAAAAAACAGCCCCTTTCAGCTTCAGCATAGGTTAATTAGCACAATTTGATTGGATCGGCCTCCTGACTCTTAGCTGATTTGCTCTCAGCTGTTTTACACAGGGCTCTGTTGCTAGCTGCAAAGAGTGCTGGAACAGATTTTTCCCCCTAGCTATGCTGAAAAAACGAAACTGAAAGTAAAGCAGGCTCTTTGCTGCAACATGACAAAATGAAGCAGAGAGAGATTTCTTTTTCTTTTTCCTCACCAAAAGAGATAGGTGCAAACAATGGGAAATTTAGGGCAAAAGAGGAGAGTTCAAGATTTTAAAACACAAAAGAAAAAAGCTCTATTTAACTAGGGAATTGTAATAATTGAGATACTATTAATTATATATTGTGTTGAAAGCAGAAATGGTTAAGTTGTGGTTTGGAGGAATATATGGGGGAAATTATTTGGTTTATTATTATTGGTAAATATAATTAATTTATTTGTAAGAAATTGGATTGCATGGAAATAATTGGAATATTCATGTTCATATTGATTAATATACAAAAAAGAGTTATTTAACTAATTGATTTATATAAAAATGTTGAATTTGTATTAAACAACTGTAATATTACATAATTAACCAATGTGAGGATGGATATAAAAATAGATGACAATGGGAAGGGGTATAATATAGAATAGAAGAGAAAAATTGAATTTGATTAAGATTAGAGATGAGGATGAAGGGTAATATTGGTTTTTTACAAAAATAGATGAGGAATAAATATGGCAAAAAGGAAATATAGAAATTGTAAATTTAATTGAAATGACTAAACACTGTTTAAATTTGTGAACCGGCCAAATACTCTGTTCAAAGAAAATACATTGTATGTTTGTATGTGTGTTTCTAATTATTGCTATTTATTCTTATTTTTTCTCTTTTATTCTTTAAAGTTTAACAATTCATTCTTTATCTTAATATCTTAATATTTGTTTTGGGTTGGCTTTCTTCCCTTTCATCTTTTTTATTGTACAGCAGTCTTTCTCCTCAAACCTACCACCTTTCTATTTTCTTTCCTTCCTACTTTCTCTTCCCCCCCTCTTCTTCTCCTCCCTATTTCCTCTTCCTTTCTCCTTCTCCTCCTCTCTTCCTCCCTCTCTTACCCTAACTCCTACTCTAATTTCCCTTCCCTTCCTTCCTCCCTTCTCTTCCTTCCCTCTCTCTCCTTCCTTCATCTCTCTCCTTCCTCCCTCTCTCTCCTTCCTCCCTCTCTCTCCTTCCTTCATCTCTCTCCTTCCTCCCTCTCTCTCCTTCCTTCATCTCTCTCCATTGCTGTATCTCTCTTCTCCTTCGTTCATCTCTCTCCATTGCTGTATCCTTTTGTGCATATGGACTACTCAGAGGGCTGAAAAAGTTATTTTTGACTGGTCCTCGCACTTTTGACCAGTCCTTGAACTTACGACTGTCTTCACATTTTACGTTTTTGCCCTATCTTATCACCATGGTGAAGAGAAGCAGTTGTGAAATGAGTGACATGGTTGTTAAGAATGCTGCACAGGCATAAATGTGAGGATGATCATAAGTGTGAGGACCAATCAAAAGTGTGAGGACCTGTCAGAAATGACTTTTTTCAGCCCTCTGAGTAGTCCCTATACACATAGCCATGCTCACCCAGTCACATGACCTCCAAGCCACACCCACAAAATAAGCCACGCCCACAGAACCAGTAATACAAAATTTTAGAACCCACCCCTGGAACATTTGCCTGAAAAGTTTCACCTTTGAAACAGACTTTTTATGTTTTGGTCAATTCTAAATGAGGAGAGTAAAAATTGAACTACTAGTTTGCATTAGGAACTTCAGTCCAAAACCAAATGTGTTTGCAACCCATTGAATGATTTAAATGGCTAGGTGCAGTTAAGCATTTTTAGCTATATTTTTTAGAAGTATAAAATATTAAAATTGCAACAGGATAACTGCCAGCCATCTCAGGATTAAATTACAGATTTTGATTAAGTCAAAATTAAATGTCAGTCCAAATAAATTCAAAGCAAACTCTTAAAATAAGCCTTCCTCAAAAGATGCCAGAAACTTACGTTCCAAATGCAAAAAAACTGGAAGAAAAAAAAATTTATGAGGTACTTCCACAGTGAATGAAAATGCCTTTTTAATATATTATTTGTTTCCCACACAGTCCTGAGAGAGGTATTTGATGTTCAAGTCATGCTCAAATGTCTTACACAACTATGGTAGCAAAAGCAGGAATCTTCCATGTCAACAGTTTCCTGTATCACATTGGTACATTTTACTTAGTTTTGAGTTCAGGAACCCATATGAGGTAAATTAACTATAGTATATATTCAGCAAGTGAGGAAAGAATCGAATATTCTTTAACTTTCTCTGGTTTTGCTCAGATATCTATTGAAGTAGAATAGCTCTGGGAACAATAATCGAATTTATGAGTTATCAGTCCTGAATAACGGAGCTTGTTTCTCCTGTCTCTTTGATTCCAGACCCCGGCGTTAAATTTGCTCTGGGAAAAGTCCTGCAGTGACAATACGATGGTCCGGACAACCTGCTGTGAGGCTCTGGTGATGCTTGTTAAACAAGATCATGCAGAGTTTGGCTACATTCTTAACACAGCACTCAGCCTCATTCCGTCAGCCAGGTGATGGTCATTTACTTTAATTAAAGATCAGCTTTTTTATAGTTCAGAATCAGTGATACCATCTTGTAAAAAAAGGTAGGCTCGACCCTGGGGAAAACGTGAAAGAGCAATTAATGGAGGAAGGAAGAAATAGCTATTAATGTAGAAAAAATTATACAGGTTGTCCTCGACTTACAACTGCAATGGAGCCCAAAATTTCTGTTGTAAGTAAGACATTTGTTAATTGAGTTTTGTCCCATTTTGCGACCTTTCTTGCCATGGTTATTAAGTAAATCACTACAGTTTTTAAGTAAGTAACCCGGTTGTTAAGTAAACCTGGCTTCCCCACTGTCTTTGCTTGTCAGAAGGTCGCCAAAGGTGATCACATGACCTTGGGACACAGCAACAGTCATAAATATGGACCAGTTGCCAAGTGTCTGAATTTTGATTACATGATCATAGGGATGCTTCAAAGGTCATAACTGTGAGCACTGGTCATAAGTCACATTTTTCAGTGCCGTTCTAACTTTGAACTGTCACTAAACAAACTGTTGTAAATCGAGGATTACCTGTACAATCCTGAGACAGAGGAAAGCATGAGAAAGATGCAGAATAACTACCTTGGTTTTGTTTAATATATAATGCAACAGAGAGAAATTTGGACAGGCTTTTCTAGATCCTGTTTTTTTTACCTTAATACAATAAAGAACATTCCAGGAATCTTTGCTGTTTCTGAAACTTGACCTTGCCCACCTCGCAGGGCTGACACCTCTGCTTTTTTCTGCTCCAGTGTCCCTCACTTCTGAGTGTCCAAATGCTAAATAGTGATGGGGCTTCAGAGTCAAGCCGTCTTCCCTAATCTCTGGAACATCCATTTCTCGTTTTTATTTATTTATTTTTTTTGCCATTCAGAGATTCTCTTTGCAGGTCTTGGGCCTGGGTAAAATAACAATGCTTTTCCTCCAAGAAAGCTGTCGGGCATGTAACAGTTTCCTTATAATGCTCAGAGGTATTCTCAGCTTTGTTCAAACATTTTGCTGTTGTGAATGAAAACACTACCAGGTACTTTTTTCCCCCCATTTCATTTGAGACTCCAGTGATCTTATTGAATTGACTATGGATTCAGTGTTCAGTGTTCATGATGTCTTTGCTCAACCCAAACCCAAACAGATTTTTTTGGACGTTTGCCAAAACTAAACATATAACATATTCCTTGATGTTCTTCCTCTTCTCTCCTATTTTTAAATTGGAGTTAGATAAATGATGGAGCAGAGTAGTGTAGCAAAAAATAAATAGGTAAATGATGAAAAAGAATAATTACAATGACGCTGAAGCTTAATCACCTACAGATTTTTGTTCTTTGCATAGAGGTTGTTTTATTGCTCAAGGCTAGTAATTTGGTTTTCCACCTGTACTGTATTATAAGGTCATTGACCCTCAAAGTCAGAGATTCTATGATTTGTACCATCAAAACATATTTCTACATTCTAACTTTCACAAAATTACATTTTGAATGTGCCTTGCTTCAACTAGTAAAAGCAATACATCTCTCTCCATCCCCAACCCAGCACAGAAAAACAGTAATCTCTTTTTTAAACACTACCAAAATACTCTATTAAACTCTAGCATATAATGTACATCAGGGTATGGCTTAAAAATATAAGCCAAGCCCCTGATGAGGGTTAAAACTAGGTTACTTGTCAAAGTAAGAGCTGGAGTTAAGCTAAATAAGAACAGGAAAACTAAACAATTTCCACAATACCTTCTTGACAGGGGTGAAATCTCCTTACCTTCCCAACCGGTTTGGAAGTGTGTGTGCTGCACATGCGTGTGTGCTGCATGTGCACGTGTACTCCACTCACACACACATTCATCACATGCATGCTTGGACCCTCTGCGCACACGCAAACCCTTCTGTGCATGCACAAAGAGTAAAAAACAGGATACTTCCTAGTTAAAACCAGGAAGTAACGACCGAGCAGGTGGGTGGAGCCTTGCACCGCCATAGCTACTGGTTCTCTGAGCCACTGGCCGCCATCGCTTCTGGTTTGGCCAAACTGGTCCGAACCGGGAATATTTCACCCCTGCTTCTTGAGCATATAAGTACCATTTTCAAGGAGAATATCAGGAATTGCTCTGTCAAAAAAAAAAAAAAGATTTGCTGAAAAAGAGATGTCAGATGTTCAAGCTGATGCTAAAAAATGCTAAGCGGCAAAAGATATTGCTGAGCACACTGAATAATTAAGAAAGCCAAAAAATACCAGAAAGAAGTCGGCATGTGCTTCATTGATTTATAGAAAAGTTTTGATTATGTCAACATGTGAAACTGTGAAATGTGCATTTAAAAAAATTGGGAATCCCAGGACATCTCATTGTCCTCAAGCAAAATATATTTACAGGTCAGGAAGTCACAGTATGGATAGTACATAAGAAAACACATTGGCTCCAAGTCAGCAAAGGAGTGAGACAAAGTGCGGAGGATAGGGAATAGCCTTGAAGGACAGTTGGGAGGTAATGATTAGATAAAAGGAGACTGAACCTGCATCAAGAGAGTAACTTGGTAAGCCCTTTCCCTAATTCAGTGGAGATAATGGGAGGGATGGCGAAGCATGTTCAGACTTGCAAGATTCTGTTACTATAGCTTTTACAATAAAAATAGTACTAACCTACCTGACATTAGTTTCTCAGTCTGATCTATGTTGTAGGACTGAGTTTATACTATCCCTTCATTTATTCAACCCATATCCTGAATATATGTTAAGGGAATTTGGATTGGAAGCAGATGAATGTGTGAATGTGTTACTTTGGAGGAAGAAATATCAATAACTTAAGCTGAAAATATAAAGGATCTCCAAGCTCTAGTAATAAAAGTTAAGGAGAAAAAATAGAAATTAAATTAAATATAAAGAAGACTAAACAAATGGCAACAGCTAGAATAACCATCCTTAGAATTGACAAGATATCTAAGTGGTAAATAGCCTCTACCTTTCAGGATTAACAATCAATAGTAAAGGAAGGAGCAGTCAAGAAATAAATCATAGACGAGATAGAGCAGCTGCGAAAGTCTTTGAAAGGATGTTCAGATGCTGTGATGTGTTTATACTCACAAAGATCAGAATAGTGCAAGAAATGACATTCCCTGTGGCACCCTATGAAAGCAAAAATTGGACTTTGAAGAAATAGAACAGGAAGAGTATTGCTGTTTTTTAACTTTGCTGTTGAAGAAGACTCCTGGGAATCTTCTTCAACTCTGTGGACAGCCAAGAAAACAAAAAAGTAGATCATCAAACAAATCAACCCACATATTGCCTTTGAGGCTGAAATTATCCTAGTTTAGATTAATTATGCAAAGACTGAGCTCTCTGGAGAAAGCTGTAAGGCTGAGAGTGAAAGAGAAGAAGAGGACAACAGGTAGATGGACTCGATTACAATGGTGATTTCTATACCATTGGAAGATCTGAAGGACTAGGTCAGGAATAAGTTGTCATGGACAAAATTTAGATGATTGCTAAGAGTTAACACCAACTTATTAGTACATAATCAAATGAGCCGTAGAAGGTGACCTTGCGGGAAATATGCAAGCTGTTTCACCAAAATGATGAGGAGTGAAACAAAACTTAAGTCCACAACAGAGAGCAAATACATACATTAAAGTGGCTCAGAAAGACACTACTCCCTAATTCACCACACTGTAAGAAGAGGGATGATATCAGAGGTAGGTTTCAGTAGATTCTGACCAGTTCTGGAGAACTGGTAGCGGAAATTTTAAGTAGTTCGAAGAAACAGTAGTAAAAATTCTGACTGGCCTCGCCCCCATCTATTCTCTTCCTTCCAGGTCGCAGCTGATCAGGAGGAAATGGGGATTTTGCAGTAACCTTCCCCTGGAGTGGGGTGGGAATGGAGATTTTACAGTATCCTTCCCCTGCCACACTGACCAAGCCACGCCCACCAAGCCATGCCATGTCCATCAAGCCACACCCACAGAACCGTTAGTAAAAAAATTTGAAACCCACCACTGGAATATATATAGCACAATCAGAAAAAATGGATATAAGGAGGCAGTCAAGACTTTGGGTTCCTCCTCTCAGTTGACTTTTAGAAGACTGAGGACAGTATCCATTTTGTCTTAGTTTTCAGTATGTTTTTTTTTTCTTCAAAAGGACACTGGGTTCACATTCTTCCTTTTCTAATTATTTTTGGAAAAATTTTGTTAACTGTTTATCAGCTATTAGAAACCTTAGGATTGGGTGAATTTTATAACACTATAGTTTGTGAATTTCCTTCAAACCATAGTGAAAGAAGTTTTAACAGTAAGTTTAAGATCTTTAAAAACAATTACGGAATAAACAGCAAGAATGATTAAAACTTTGATTTTAGAAAGTTAAAAACGGACTAAATATCCAGATAAATTTACAATAAGATTTTGAAATTAATTATAAAGAATGCTTCCTATGTGAAAATTCTTTTTTTTAAAAAAAAACATAATAAGAGAAGATTTTTTTAAAAATGGATACTAAGGGAAAATAGAAGGAGTTAAAAATTACCATTAAAGGAGAAAAATACGTAAATTCAATTTACAATTACAGAATGAAGCAAACTATTTTAATATTGGACATTTTGAATAATATTTTTGAACAATTCCCTGAGAAGTTAATTTTAAGTACAGAAGTGCCTGCCTCTGTAGACAGACAGTATCTAAAAGACTGATGGAAGTGAAGCAAGTTCTACCTGACAAGAGTAGGACTGAGTTGAAAGTGGATTTCTATAAGAATGACATGAAAAAAGATGCTACACTAGGCATACAAAAACTTTGGCTGATGTCTTAACAATTAAAAGGAATATTGAAACAGCAAAAGGAAGTGAGTGACATGGATAATTTTTCTATATTGCATTTATAAAAAGTGATTTCTTAATGTTTTGAAGATAAGGAACAATGACATTACTTGAAGGGACTAAAGACTGAGATTGTTGGAATAACAGAAAGAAATATAAAGGTTTATGTGATCAAGGCTGAACTAAGTATGTTGTTAATGGACTTTTTACTGACATCATGACTGACCCTTAAGGATCTTGGTATATGAACATATGACCACATATGTTATATTTTCAAAGAGGACATTTTCAAAATTAAGGCTGTCTTCTGATAGTGCCCAAGAGATAATTTACTATGTAAAACTGGGCACACATAGCTATAGGAATCAGAGCAAACCAAATGAAAAAGTGGTATGTTGAATTATGTTTTGATCCTACATTAATGACATAAACTGGGAAGTCCTTTCAAATGAAACAGTGGTGTTAAGAGACATTGTGAAAATGTTTGTCTTTTTGTAGAAATCTGTTGATTGAACATGTATTTTTACTGTGCTTTTGATAGGAATGTCCAGGGCTTGATAAAAATCATTGTAAAGCTATTACAGATGCAAGCCTTGAAGACATCAAAAAGTGAAGAACAACAACAGCTTGACTTATATGCAATTAGGTATGCCTTAAATCAGTCAAATTTGGCATGTTGTTTGGAATGGTAACATGATTAACATGCAAGTGCTAAGGATTTTCATTACAGTGGAGCCTCTGGTCATGAACGCTTCTGACCACGACCAAATTGAGTTCCAACCAAAAAATTCACAAAATTTTTGAATCTGGTCACGAACACATACTCGGATGCCTATCAAACACAGCCACAGCCGATTTCCCCTTCTGTGCCATTTTTTTTTGTAAGTGCCAAACAACAGCAACCTTGAGTGGCAGCTGCATTAATTTTGGTTAGGTTCGAGTCACAACCAAATTAGGTTGTGACCAAAGTTATGGAACGAATTATGGTCATGACCAGAGGTTCTACTGTATTTGCAGTAATGATTTTATAAAGTCATTTTGTACACTAAATTAATGAGTACTGAAACTTTAGCTGAGAACATGTGTCTTGGACAACCCAATTTTTTTCCATTCCGCATGTCCATAAATGACCACATGTTCCTTGAGATTAAGAGGAAGAGCCACAGTCAAGGCAATGATCAGATAAATCTAAATAATAATAAATCAGATAAATCCAAAGCAAGAATGGAATTTGAGAAAATATCTCAACCTTGAAGGCAAGGAACTGGGAGACACATTCAGATATACAAGACTGATGTTGGCACCTTGAAGAAAAAAAGACTCAAATCCCAACATTATAGATTTTAAAACTACTTTTATTACAGAGTTATAGTAATCAAATCTTGCAAGATTTCTCTTTATCTGACTATTTTCTTGGCTGTGGCTTTTCCTCCTGTTTCTCAAGTTTCTCTTCACAACCAATTATATCACAAAAATGTCAGAAATATTGATTTTGTGCTTACAAATGCATTTAATCAGTAGAAAAAGTTGAAAATAGATAACAATAGATAACTGCAGATAACAAGAATTGGTTGTTACAATTCTTGGTGTACAAATAAAAAAAAAATGCCTGAAATGCTGGTTGCTAAAAGTACAATAAAATCTGCTTTGTTAGGCAACAACTACAAAAAAGATGGAATTAGGTTTGGTGAGAAAGTCTAAAGAAAGTTGGAGAGTCACTTTGGTTTAATGGCTAAGGCACTGAGCTAGACAGCAAGGGACTATGAGTTCAAGTCCCATCTTGACCATGAAAACCAAATCAATGATCCAATGACTGATCAATGAGTCAGTCGCTCTCAGCTCACATCACCTCACTGGGTTGTTGTTGTTGTCAGAAAATAGGAGGAGGAAGTGTGTTCACTCCTTTGACTTATTTGTAAAAATAATAAAGGCTGTATATAAATAAATAAAATAAAACTATTCAGCTAAACCTTTGGCTTAGTATTCTCCAATAAGCAGCATATGTTCAAGTAGACAGTTATGGGGGACGTGATGAAGGGATAGAAATGCGGCTTGAGGTTAATAGACACATATTTACAGTGAAAGAGTTTAAATCTCCAAAGCCAAAGTAAAAACCTCCTGCATTATAGACATAATCTAATGATTTGATCAAATCTATATCCATTAACAGTGAAAAAGCCCAGAGAATTGGTGAAATGCCAGACAATTTAAAGGGAGTAATTGATTCTGTTTTAAGAAGAGGCGAAAGGATTTGAGGAACTGACATTTGATACCCGAGAAGATAATAAAACAACAGATCTATAAACACTTTGAATGCAATATAGTGATTACTGGAATTCAGCATGGATTTGTTGAGAACAAGTCTTATCAGACTTCCTTCCTTCCTTTCTTCCTTCCTTTCTTCCTTCCTTCCTCCCTCCCTCCCTCCCTCCCTGTAGATCAGGTGAATACTTTGAACACAATAAGACTTAATTTCAGCAAAATATTTTACAACGTAGTCTATACCATTAATTAACAATTTAGTTTATATTATTTCTATTAGATGGGTCAATACCTATTAAAAACTTATTTATTTATTTATTTTATTATTAATTTTGTCGCATTTCTATGCCGCCCAACTCCCAAGGGATTCTGGGCGGCTTACAACAAAGAATAAAACAATGCGAACAATCCCATAAAAAATGTTAAAAAGAAAAGCATTAAAACATTTAAAACTTTAAAAACATTAAAACACATGCACTCCTATTTGTGGCCGGGTCTCGCAAGATCATTATAATGAGATCAACGGCCCCAGGCCTGCCGGAAGAGCCAGGTCTTCACTGCTTTGCAGAAGGCCAATAGGGTGGGGGCGGTCTGGACCACAGGAGGTAATTGGTTCCAGAGAGCCGGGGCAGCCACAGAGAAGGCCCTCCCCCGCGGGCCCGTCAGCCGACATTGTTTAGCTGACAGGACCCGGAGGAGACCGACTTGAAAATTAACAACCAAATGCATCAAATTAGAAAGGTGTATTTAGTGGAATGATATAGAGTCAGGTTTTGGATTGAGAGTTCTTTAGAATTAAATAATAACTTGGATGGCAATGAAAAGTAAAATTGCAAATGACATAAAATTGAATATCTCCGTTAACAGCAACAATATCAAGGCCAAAACTTGCCCAGAAAAACAGAATGAATTTTAACGGAGGCAATTTCATATTTTTTTTTCATTTGGGTGAGTGGATGGGATGGAATATAGTCCTGAAATATGAAATAGAAAATATGAAATATTACCCAGTATTTTTCCAGTATTTTATCATTTTTTCTTGATAATGCTCTTTGGGCATCTGAAAAGAGACAGTAGTAAGGAGTGCACAATACAGTATGTATAGTATGAAATTGTATGCATACATTCATTCACATCAAAGAAGAAATATTATTCATTGATTATTTAAAATTTATGCATCAGGAACATATTGTAGGAAAAGTTCTGCTGTCATAATAATAAATGTATCTTCATTAGAGTCATTATTACCATTCATGAAGGTCATTAAAAAGTTTACTAATGTATTGTCTGTAAATACAGCTTTCATTCTGTATCCATGAACATGTACTCTTCTTCTATTAACAAAGCATATCGCATGGACAATTCTGTATTTTATTAAAATACTGTATTTATGGTTGTGCTTATTTTTAGGATAATCAGATTTGCAAATTTTATTTTTAATGCATTTGTCCTCATTTTTGTTTTCTCCCAGAAACTCTCCTCACCCTCTAATTATTATACTTGAAAACAGACCTGATTGCTGGCCATTCCTTCTTCAACATATGACCACCTTTTTCCAGCAATGTCCAAAAGGGTAAGAAAATAAAATAATTTCATAAATCGTTGATGACACAGTTGGCCTCTAGGTTCTTATATGAATTCAGGCTTTAACAATACAGGATTTTTGCTGTTGAGTAATAGAGTGATAACAGTTACAATAGCATATCATTTTAGGCTTAAAACGCCATAGTGCTTTACAGTATTTCTGGTCAGTTTAGAATGTAAGTATTATTTGCCTATTGCCTCCAACAATTTGGGTCCTCATTTTTCTGACCTCAGAAGGATGGAAGGCTGAGTCAACTTTTAGCCCTTTTCAGGATCAAACTCCAAGCTGTGGGCAGAGTTTGCCTGCAATACTGTACATTAACTGTGCCACTAGTTCAGCAAAGTGTAGTATTCTGCTAATAATCATGATATCATATTAACTTGTGGTTAAAATACCACTTGTTTTTTCACTGTTTCACAAATTAGATACCTAGGCTGATTCATGTTTCAGGTAACACATGAACTTCTGAACATTTGGTCTTAATTGTCTGCTATGATCCTTTATCTAATATATACCCATGAAACGGGGGTGAAATTCTCCCGGTTCGGACCGGTTCGCCCAATCCTGTAGCGATGGCAGCGGGTGGTTCAGAGAACTGGTAGCAAAAATCCCTGCGCCTGCCCACTCCCACCATGCCCAGCTGAGCCGCACGATCTTCAGAGGCTTTTTTTTTAACTTTTAAAAGCATTTTTTCTAGAACCTCTTCCAACAAAAAAATACTTTTAAAAATAAAAAAAAAGCCTCTGATCATGCGGCTCAGCTGAGATCATCAGAGGCTTTTCAAAGCATTTTTTTCTGCAATCTCTTGGCTGAAGAGGTGGTAAAAAAAAATGCTTTGAAAAGTCTCTGACGATCCCAGCTGAGTTGCCTGATCAGCAGAGAGGTTTTTCAAAGCATTTTTAAAAAAGCCTCTCTGATGATCCCAGCTGAGTTGCTTGATCGGCAGAGGCTTTTCAAAGCATTAGAAAAAATGCTTTGAAAAGTTTTTTTTAAAAAAAGTTAGCCATGCCCACCTAGTCACATTACTCCCCCACCAAGCCACGCCCACAGAACTGGTAGTAACAAATTTTACATTTCACCCCTGCCATGAAAATACTGAAGTATTGGACAAGGTCTTGCAGGTTGTACGGCAATCTGCAGATTGTCACCTGTTTTGTCTGTCATTCTTTCTAATTGCTATGTATTATAGAACAGCAGTCACCAACCAATGGCCCGTGGACCACTGGTCATCTGTGAGAAAATTTTGGTGGTCCGCAGAAAAATTATTTGCATTTTTTATATTGCACTAAATCAGGGGTTCTTAAATTATGGCCCCAGCGCCAGATACGTGCAATGAACGCTTGTTACTGCAGAGAATCTTCCCTTCGGGGTCTTTTTGTGTGGGTCGGGGGGGGGCAGAAATTCCAACTTGGGATCTGTTTCAGCTTCCTGGTGCGGGGCTTTGGGCGAATGCTGGAAGGAAGCGCTACTGGTAACAAAGAGCTGGAGGGCCTTGTTCCAGTGGGACTATATCATGGCCTGGAACTGGCTTACCATCTCAGCCCACAGAGCCTCCAGGCACCAGTATCTGGCCTTGCACTCCTGCAGGTCTTCTCTCTGCTTGCAAAGCCTATGCTCGTAGTTCTCAGTGAGGTGCTTCTGCTGAGCCTCCTTCTTGGTCAGATCCAATTTGAACTGAGCCAGCTCTTTTGCCAACTCTTTCTCATGGTGGCTGCTTAGCTCCAACAACTGCTTCTTGTTGGGACCCTAAGGAGCCCGGGCAGGCAGGTGAGGAGTGACTGGGAGGGGAGGGGTGAGTAGAGGCTGGTGAGGTGCCCCTCGACGTGAATGACATCACGCCAATCATTAAGTAGATCATATTAGTGTTCCACAGGATTTAAAATTATGAATTTAGTGGTCCCTGAGATCCAAAAGGTTGGTGACCCCTGTTCTAGAAGGTGTTTTAATTCAGGTCTTTCCAACTTGAAGTAGCAGTGATTTATTTGCTTTTCTTTGGTTGCATTTGTTGGTTTACATGTTTTAAACCTTGAGGGTATAGAAATTAATTACATTTTTTTTGTATTTTTCCAATTACTTTATAGTTGACGTTTTATTGTATACCAAAAGAAGCAATCTATGATACATTGATCTGATAAATGTCTTGTCGTTTCTTAAAATTATTTTTTACAATTTCAGGGCAGAACGTGTATGTATCAATATAATGAGGCCATTTCTAAGGTACCTATATTGTGAACCTTACCAGTTGCGGGAACATGCAGAATTACGGATGAGCCTGCTTAGAGTCTTGCTTCAGCCATATGGGCCTTTGAACAAAGAGGAGCCCCCTGATCTTGAATGCCATCTCCTTCAATTGTTTTGTGACCTAGTCCCGTATTATCAGGTAAAGCTTCTCCGGTGCTAACCTCTCAGTGCACATTATTTTATTTATTTACTTTCTATTTTTCCTAAATTTCTTTTAACATATGTATGTGGACAAGAGAGTATGATGGCTCAACACATTCCTTCCTGCAGCCACCTTGAACAGGAATTCTGAGTCTAAGGGAAACCTCAGATTGTACACTAACTCTGCCTGTAGGAGAGTTATCTCATTCTGCCACCAATAGCCTCCCACCGACCAACGCGCTCCCACAGAGAGTGGCTCCTCAGGGTGCCATCGGCTAAACAATGTAGGCTGGTGACCCTCAGGGAGGGAGCCTTCTCTGTGGGGGCACCCACCTTCTGGAATGAACTACCTCCTGGGATACGTACGATTCCCGACCTCTGTACCTTCCGCCGGGCCCTAAAGACCCTGCTATTTCAACAGGTTGGCCTGGCTGAATAAGGACCTGGATGCGATATTTTTAAATTATGGGTTTTTTAATGGACAAATTGTTTAATTCTTTTTAATTGGTTTTAATTTTTATATGATTCAGTGTTTTATCATGGCTGTGCATCGCCCTGAATCCTTTGGGAGAAGGGCGGTATAAAAATCTAATCAACTTGAACCTTGAAACTTGAAAGATCACTGCATACAAAGGACCCTGAGACCCATAGCCATTTGGTCTTGTCAAGGTTGATCTGAAGTTTATCCCTCTCCAGACCCAGATGCAGGGGTGAAATTCAGGTTCTGGAGAACTGGTAACGGAAATTTTGAGTAGTTTGGAGAACTGGCAAATACCACCGCTGGCTGGCCCCAGAGTAGGGTGGGAATGGACATTTTGCAATATCCTTCCCCCAAGAGTGGGGAGGGAATGGGGATTTTGCAGTGTTAAGGATATTGTTGTTGTGTAACAACTAGCAGAGCGAAGTGCACAGAGAAACGTTTTTGAGAGCACTGAGGTAGAGATACATACAAACTGGTGTTATCAAAAATGTTCTTTATAATGGGAAATAAACAATCTCGTAGTCTTCTAAACAGTCCAAGTCTTTACCGGTTAACTCTAAACAAACTCTTACCAAACAAACAGTAGTTGGTTCACAAACCCCGGATGGTAGCAGATCCACCCACACATGCATGCAATGGCAGCTTATCATCAACTGAACCTTTTACAGTACCGTGCTTAAATACATTGTTAAACTATAAGTAATTATAGCATGACTCAGCATTACAGCATGATGCAGCATTAAAACTTAAAGTCACAGAACACATATATTGCCTGGACAACTGTTAGGCCCAAATCATATCCTAACATGCAGTATCCTTTTCCTGCCACACCAACCAAGCCACACCACGCCCACCAAGCCATACCCACAGAACTGGTAGTAAAAAAGTTTGAATTCCACCATTGCCCAGATGGATTCCAGTCACTGGGAAAGCACCTTGACAGTATTACTTGGCAGCTGGAGATAGAGTTGTACAATTAAGTATCATCAGCACCATATCAGGGAGGTAGATTACCTATTCCAAATAAACTGACATACTATGAAAACAATATCTCTCTATGCAAAGCCTTCATTTATACATATCTGTCAACACTTTATGTGGTTCTCAGTGCTGAGCCTTTGCATGTATGATGCAGTCTTGTTTCTTTTTCTGTAGGTAAAAGACTCTCTACAGATAACGGAAGCATTGCTTTTTCTGGAGGGATTATTTCGGAGTCTGCTGCGTTACCCTAGTTTTTGGAAGACACAATTACGTCATCTTTGTCTGCAGCTTCTGATTTTCTGTGAGGTTAGCCTGCAGGCCACAGGGGAATGTTCATCTTTAATACGCTTAATGGAGGAAAATGTTGAGCTTCTGAAAGAGGTATGCTCTCTGCGGAATAAGTTAACTTTTAAATATGTATTCATACCTACTTTGAGTGGTGGCTCTTAACTTTTGGCACTTAGTTGTAAGGCTTTTGTTAGTAACCTGGGCTGGAAACAGGCATCACAGATATTTAAGGACACCAGAGCTGCTGAGAATTAGATTTATTGTAGAAAAATGTAAGTCATCGTGTAAACTTTCTCAGCATCTATATACTATTAAAACTCATTTTACAACTTTTAGCTGGACAAAACTGTGCATCCTAGGTCAACAATTTTTGAACCAATGTACCTCAAATGGACTAACCTACAGAATGTGTCACAAATCCAGGAGCCATGACACCTGAGACAATAAAATTTGGGAAAGTTGTTTATTGCTTAGTGCCTTTCCTGATTACATGGCAGGTAATCCTTGACTTACCAATACAATTGAGCCTGGAATTTTGGTTGTTGAGTGAAGCGATCATTAGCAAGCTGTCACATGACTATCATGTGACTGCTTCACTCAACAACTGCAATCCTGACATTCCTAATTGCGGTTGTTAAGTGGATTAGGTAAGGAGTACGGATGGGGTTGGGGAAACCCTGGGAGGTTCCACTCAAGAAGTGAAAATACTCTGTGCCAAAATCCAAACAGATTTTTCAGCCTCTGAGAAAGAACACTTACCTCCCAAGTCTTCTCCATCTGCCTAAAGTACTTTGTGCTGATTACCTTATCACACTGCCTCTCTATTCTCTGCTTGAATTTTGGCTTCCTCTCCTCTCTAGGGTCTGTCTGAAAGAGCTACCTCCTGAAGGATGTTAGCTCTCCTCTGAGTTTGGAAAGGAACACCTTCTGCTGGGTGGAGAAATGGAGTTCAAATTATTAGTATCTTAGCTCCATTTTTGGATGGCATGGGAGGATGTCAGTTTTCCTTTGCATGCAGAAAGAAACTCCTTCCATGGGGTGCTGAAACAGATCTCAAATCATCAGGATCAGAGCTCTGTTTATCCACCTTGCTGAAGGAGTTCAGTGCTCCTTGGTGGGCAGATCTTTCAACCAGTCCCCAGGGAAAAGAGAAAGTCCTTTTGGCTGGCAATGGCAACTTGCAACTTGACTTCCCCCATTAACTTTCTAGGGAAGCTGGTAGAAAAGATTTCAAATGATGATAACATGTTTGTGGGGCATTTGGCAACTAAGTTCTAAGTTCAAACAGGTTGCCAAATGCTTAGATCGCAATTATGTGATTGCAGGAGAGTGAGCACTTTGCTGTTCTATGTAAACACCCTTTTCAAGGCCATTGTAACTTTAAACAGTTGTTAAACTTTGCTTTGAGGTATTTTTCGGACTATAAGGTACACTCCCCCCCCCCAAAAGTAGTTGGAAATGTCCTTGCATCTTATAGAGCGAATGTTGCCGAAGCCCTGGCCACCTGCCAGCCCCCACCCTTTGGTCTCTGCCTCCCAGCAATTTGCCTCGTTGCAGCAAACAGCTTGGTCAGCTTCAGCACAGCCTGATTTAACATGAGCAGCTGATTGGCGGTTGGATTGGCCTCCGGAATACTGACAATCAGCTGTTCCAGGGTGCGGGGATTGCCGCCGCCTATCGCTGCCTCTCCGTACCCCATTTTTGGCCTCTATGTATCCTGTTCGGTGGCGATAGGCAGCCTGAAACAGGCCAAAAATGGGGGGCGTGGAGGCCAAAAATGGGGGGCCCAGAGGCGGCGATAGGCAGCTGCAATCCCCACAGCCTGGAATAGCTGATCGTCAGTGTTCTGGGAGGCCAAGAATCAGCTGCTCATGCTAAATCAGGCTGTGCTGAGGCTGACCAGGCTGTTTGCTGTTTGCTGCAAGGAGGCAAATTGCTGGGAGGCAGAGGCAGATTTTTTCCCCCTTGTTTTTCTCCCCAAAAGCTAGGTGCGTTTTATAGTCCGAAAAGTACAGTATATCAATTCGTCATTTTTTAAACAGTTGAAATTATCTTTACTAGAAGGCAGCATTATGCAGGCACAAGAAAAGCATTGTGTTAGAAAGCATTGTGTTACAAATCATAATTTATAAAAATACATGCTAAAACAAAATATACAAACAAGTCATGTCATTGGCTTAACACAAAGAGTGAAGCCAGTCATATTCTAGCTATAGTGTTTCAGGTAGCATTTTTTTCTATCTTCTGTGTGATGCCAGGAAATAAATCTGGGTCTTACTGTCTTTCTTCCTGTTGGATACATATACATTTTTAGTAATGCAGAGAATTATAGGATTCACTAGTTTACAAATCAAGGATTCATTATTTGTAACAGCTGAGTTTCAAAGAAAATTAGCCTTTTTGACAAGTGAGCACCTATGTGTAGAGATTACTCTAACCTTATAAAATGGAACAGTATAAATTAGGTATGCTAATATATATATGCACACACACACACACACACACACACACACACACCCCTTCTCTGAACATAGACTTTTTGTCTTTGTTTTTTCTTGTGTAATGGGGATCAAAGAAAGCTGTTGTTACAGTTCAAGACCAGAGAAGGGAAATCTGGCTGGTGTTTTTCATGTATATATACACTTATTCAAGCAATATGTTTAAACACCAGTTAGTATTCATTAATTCTCTTGAGAGGAGTCAGAGTTAGTCACTGGCTCTTATGTTATGACACTGTTGCCTGCTGCTGAGGAAATGGAAACATGGAAAGTAGCTATGTTACCAGCACCAAGTAAAGTCAGAAGGAACTTAAGAGTTATTTATTTTACATATTAAGGCTGAAGAAATAAGCTTCATTTGATTTTTTTTAAAAAACCAAGAGTGTAAAATTTGCTTAGGGTGTTTATTTCCATAGGCTATGTTGTATGTTATACTTGGAAAGAAAATCAGACTTGATTGTGTATTTTGGTTCTTCAGGGTTTTCCATTTCAGATGACCATCATTGGATTAGGTGTGCTCCTGCTGCAGATTCCAGCTAGTCAGCAAAAGCCTCTTTTAAATCTAGGTAAGACTTCATTGTAAAATTGCAATAATTCCCTGAAAAATAACTTGCTTCATTTAGCTTTCTGGGAGGGAGCATTTTCTTAATAATTTCAGATTATCAGGAAGTATCACTTTGTTGCTCTTGTTGGCAACTATAGTAGATTGAATTTGTTGTTCATAAAGATTAGTAGGAGATTATATGTCATAAACATATATTTGTTTAGCTATTTTTATGCCCAGAATGTCCTTCAGATCTCCATTGTGCCGGGGAAGATCATCCAGAAGTGGGTAATACTCTTGCTTCACCACTTGGAGACTGAGTTAAACTTTCTTGGCCATGCCTCCTCCTTGCCTGGGTTCCTCCCAGTTCGACTCGGTCTTCCAATGAGTGAGACTGAGAAAAATGAGGCTCAGCTACTTCAATCAAGATACTGGAATTGATTTACCGAGCAAAGCTCGAAGATCGCTGTAAGCGATGTTGGAGGTTACTAGTCTTCTGGTAATCCTCCCTGCCGGCTTGATTATTAGCCGAGGTCCCTGCCGATCCCGCGCTTAGCGGACGGGGCTTAGCCCCTGGCATTGCTCTGCCTCTGCAGAGAGAGAATCAGTCCCTGCCTGTACCATCCAGGCACACTGACAGCGGCTAGCGCGTGGGCGCATGCAAGAGCCGTGGCAGGAGTGCTCATTACGAGCCAGGCTGCCTGGTCTGCAGTGGAAGGCAGCAAGCGCGTAAGCGCATTCAAGAGCTGCGGCAGGAGCACTCATAGCGAGCCAGTCTGCCTGATTCGCAGTGGAAAGCGGCTAAGGAGATTTGGTGCCATTATCGTCGCAGCAGGAGTGCCCTTTCAGAGCGAGGCTACATGTTCCCACTGACAGACGCGGCAACAGCGCTTGGCTCCATATAGCCACATGGAGGGCCTTCCTTTCAGCGCCGTGACGGGAGCGCCCAGCGCTATCTTTGCCGCAGCAGGAGCGCTCGATCCAAGCCGGTCTGCTTTACCTGCCAACTTCGGGGCGTTGATACTTAATGCCATGGCGGCTGCAGGCAGGAGTGCTCTCACAAGCCAATCTGCCCATCTATACAGGTAATGGGGCGGCTGAATGACAAGAGGGATCCTGGTCGGGGCGGACACTTATTTTGGGAGTACTTGAAGCTGCCCCGCTAACGCGCCATTGCGCCATTGTTACTGCAGGGCCAAGCTCCTAGGAGCTGATATTCCGCTTGCTCCCGTCGGATAACCCTCTGAGCCAGTCGGGACTGTAGTTCCAGGCTTCGTTTACATCCCCAACAGCTATGGCATGGGGATTCCCCAGTGCCGGTCTTCCTATTGCCTTCGGCCATGGCACGGATCTCCATTGAGGACTGCAACGGTGTTTTCGGCCGTATCAAGGCAGCTCATTCGAGCCAGTCTGTTTATTATTGACTATGGCGCTTTGTGCCAGGTTTTCTGCAGCGGGAACGCTCCCTCAGAGCCTGTTTGCCGTGCTTTTAATCACTGTGCCCAGCAACAGGGGGCCGGGGCAAGAGGGTTCCTCTGAACCAGTTGCCTCATTAACCATCGGCTTCGCCTGCGATATAGCTGCCTAGACAGACTAGCCCTCTGAGCCGGTCTATCTCATTTCACATATACTGATACGCTGAAGCCGTTACTCCTGCAGCAGAGGAGCTCCCTTTGAGCCAGGCTGTCTCATCTCACCTTTGGCACCTCCACCGTCATTGTGGCCATGGCAGATGAGCTCCTTGGAGCCTATATGCCTTGTTTCCCCAAGCGCCTCGCCTGACCCGTAACTGGCTAGCGAGAGGTTTTCATTGAATTGGAGCCAGTTTGCCATTATATTGTAGGCTGTAGAGGAGGACACTGGGACAATTAACGGCCGTTTCCAAACCATGGAAATGGGAACATAGGCGCTCTTTTTTTCACCGTCACAGGAATATGAGTTTCAACTTTGGGCTGCCTTCCAATTAGTTTGAACCTGTTTGGTCCAATTAGCACTAATTTGGCACCTGATCCTTGGCTACAGTCTTCTTAACAGGACAATGGTCACTACTAAGAGCACGCCCCCCCCCAAACATCTTATGTCAGAGCTCTTGTCATCATAGGCGGTGATTCTGGCAGGCCGAGGGAGCTTTATCGCAAGGGCAGTCTCGAGCAGATAATTCTGAAGGCTGCAATGGGGATTTGTACCACTCTGACCTGCTAAGTTACCAACGCAGGGGGTAGCTAAGAGCTCCCTCCATTCCCCATGGATACCGTGATATTAAACTAGTACGGTATTTATCCTGCTGACGTTGGTCCCTTTTTCACATGGTCTCCAGGTGCGTCTATTGGCAGACCTTCCTTATTACTTACAGAGTAAGGTCCTCCGTACTATGTTTAGTCTGCAGGAGCAGTTATCAGGTTTACATATGGAGCCAATTCCTGGAGAAGCCCAATCCTTAAGCGCACCCTCAAGAGGGAAATGCTGCACCTGGCCTTTAACCGGCTTTTATCATTGCCTCCCCCCTCCCAGGTTGTTCCTGTGATAGACTCGGAAGGCTTTACTTCCTCCTCACTCTCGGGCCCCTAAGCTCAGCTAGGGGGCCGTTCTTGGCATCCCGCAGAGAACACATTTCCAGTCGGAGCGGGGCTCCTAGGTTGGTCGAATTCAGGCCCCTTCGTTCTCGCAGACAACACGGTTTCTAACCAGGTCGCCCCGCTGTGCCCGTCGTTTCTCTCCTATATGTGTTCAGTGTCCATAGGGCTTTCGATCCTGTTGGACCAGGAGCGGACCCGGACTTTACAACAGGTCATACGGTTCCCGTTTGTTATCGAGGCGGATTAGGAGCCATGTGCAAGCGGGCCATTGGAGATCACACGGCCTCTCCCTATGCTTCCTTTCGGAGAGGTGGACCACACCAGCGGTGTCTCCAGTCAGCCTGCCACTGGAAGAACCACATGCCAAGGCCGAGGGCTCCTCCGCGATGGCATCACAGCAGCAGGTAAGGCCTGGACCATCAGATCGGCACGGTCCTCCCAGCCATCCAGGGCTGTAAGGCAAGGGTGGTCTCTCTTGGGCTCGCCTTTGGAGTTACGGCCTTTGCCCTGCCAGCAGGCTCCCTTCTTCCCGGTTTCTCCTCTCCCGTCTCCTGCTTGACCTTCCTCATGGTGGCAATTTTTTTTTTTTAAATTTGATTTATATGCCGCCCTTCTCTGGAGACTCAGGGTGGCTTACAATGCGTTAAGCAATAGCCTTCATACTTTTGTATATTTATACAAAGTCAGCTTATTGCCCCCACAAACTGGATCCTCAATTTACCCACCTTAGAAAGGATGGAAGGCTGAGTCGACCTTGGGCCTGGTGAGAATTGAACTCACAGTAATTGTAGGCAGCTGGATGTTAAATGCTGCCTTAGTAGGAGGCATTAGCCTCCTACGCCATTCAGGCTCCCTTAAATTCATCCATTAAACGGGGAGCTTCCGGATCATGGGCCTTTCTCAGCTTGGCCCGTCACTATACCCTGTCTAAGATCATTTTTATGCTGCTTACATGGTGACCATCTCCGTCAGGCCTACAAGGCGGTGCAATCCACGCCAATGCTACTGGTGCCAGCCGGCGCCGGCAATGTGGTAAGTGATGGTTGTCCTGGAAGCCCTACCGGGGGGGGGGAGGGACCTCTACTCTCCTTGCGAGGGGTACTTGTCTGGTCCTGCTGAACAATTGGTTTGGGCTGGAGCCTCCGGCTCTATCCTCACTTCCCTCCTTCTCAAGGGCCGTTGAGCATGCCCGATTATAGTTTTACTGGCTGCGAAGATTGCATACTCTGGGCAGCTTTCCCTTTCTATTGGGGATTTGGATTGAATCGTTCCTCCAGTTTGGATTAAAGGGATTAAATGGATGAAGAGGGTAATATCCAACTTGGTTCTTTCGGGGTCCTTCAAACTTTGCCATTCTTGGAGGGCTGCCGCGACCACTGGTAACACTGGCCTCAGGACGGTCCCATGGGGCATCCGGATCAGCCTTCACATCTCTCAGGCTTCCGATTCAGCTCTTGAGCTTCTTCACTGCGACCCTCGACATGGAGGAGACACGGCTCGTCCTTCAGATGACCGGGAGGACTTCATCTCCCGTTTCAGTTTGCTACCACAGGTACCCGGCTAGCACGTGGGGTCTCCCGTGAGCCTGGCCATCCAGTCTGGGCTGGGGGTTTCCTTGCCTAGGGACTGTCGAACCTGGCGGAGTCTAGGGCCTCCTGGTTCTATCCCCTATGGGACTTGATTTGGATTCTCCCAGTTGGGACCGTTCTGAAGGGAAGGGGTTCTCCCTGTTTCGGTGGCCGGGTCCAGTGACCTTGATTCTGCAGTTTCTTTCAGTTTCCTTTGGCTGTGATCAGATCTGTTCCGAGTGCCTCCTGGTGGCTTATGGCAGGTCAAAGAGGCATTTCGGGGAACTTCCTGCCGCCCCCCCCGCTCACTTGGGGGGAGTACAGTTTCTGGGTCTTCTTTCTAGCTGTACCTTGGGCGGGCACTGTTGGTCCCTCGGTTGTGGACAGTCAGATTTGGGTGGCCGTGCCTTCCACCCAGGCTCCAGATTCTCCAACTGCCTCGGGGGCGTCGGTTAGTCACTGGTCACACAATTACGCCTGGGTACAGGATTCATCTGGGTGGTTCATGGACACGTAGTTTTCCCTTTGATTGTATCAGCCTTTGCCAGGTGAGTTTCCCCAGACTATCCCACACAGGGTTTCGTCCTGGCGGGTTTGTAGACAGGTTGGTGTTTTTCACATTCAGCTGGTCAGCTTTGTGCTCACGGGTCTCATCGGAGATCACGCATGGTGGGACTTGGGACCAGACTACTGTCCTCCCGTCTGACTGACCTGCTTTGGTAAGTCCCACTTCTGGATGATCTTCCCCGACATAATGGAGAAGGGGCGTTGGTCCTACCTGATACGCTCCTTCTCAGGGTGCGGGGAAGATCATCCAGCCCCACCCTGGTGGCTGTCTGGTCCATAGTCCGGGAGGGGCTCCTGTTTTGCAGGTTTGTTTTTTGAGCCTCATCATTGCTACGTCCTCATTGAACTGGGGAGGAACCCAGGCAAGGAGGAGGCGTGGCCAAGAAAGTTTAACTGGGTCTCCAAGTGATGAAGCAAGAGTATTACCACTTCTGGATGATCTTTCCTGCAGCCTGAGAAGGAGCGTATCAGGTAGGACCAATGCCCCTTACCTGAGAACAGGTCAGTGATTTAAATATCAAATTAAGTAAGAGGAAATACAGAACTTTACTCATGAGTTCCATGAGATACCTAGATAGATAAGAAACTAATTTCATTTACAACAATCCTAGTCAAAATTAAAATAAAATGTTTATCCATTTAATGACAAAAAAACATTTGTCTTATTTATCAGCCAAAAAATACTCCAGAAATTTCTTCTGTTTCCAGTTAGACATCATGCTGATTTGATTTTTCTAATGTATATTTAAGGTACCAATTAGCAATCCAAGATTATTCAAGGGTTTTCATCCATTGATGAAACCAGATTGTGAAGGGTGGACAATCAGATTAAAAATTTATGCAATCCACATACCAGAGTCACTATCAACATTTTTCCATTAGTATTTAATAAAATCATAATGAACATTTAATAAAATACAAATGAAGACTATTAAAGAAGTAAAAAAAAAAGAGAAATCTGAAAAAAGAAAATATTAATAGATTTCCAGATAAGATGTACTGAAATAAGAGTATGGAGACTTTCCTTCTTCCCAACTGTTGGCTTTAATCCAAAGTGCTTCAGCTCCCTCTAAAAATGTAAAAAGAAAAACTCTGAGCATTAAAAAAAGCTACTACATTTCTTCAAATGATCTCAACACAATAAACTTCTCTGGAGCATCTGTGACAAATTGCTGGAAAAAGTAAAAAAAAAGAAGAATTAATTTATTTTTGATTTCCTGCCCAGTGGGCTTTTCTGAATAACATCTGCTTCTGAACTGTTTGTGGAGTCAGATCTGGAGAAATCATTATCTCCTTTGTATTTTATTCCAAAAATCCCACTAGCTAAGACAAATGTTGGATGTGATCCCAAAGTGTACATCTTAAAAACTTCATAGCATTAGGACAGTAAACAACTCAACATAGTTCCCCCCCGCCCCCTCAGTTCCTTTATCTTACTCTTGTGGATGAGGAATAAATGTAGCAAAAGCTAAAGCTTTCTGTTCTACAGCTCACTTAAGAAATTGCTTTCCCTGGAAAGAATGGTCCAATTCTTATTTATTATATTTTTGTGGTTACCTTACAGGTACTAGGTGTTGATAAATGAAGCAATACAAAGGGTTTTCCATTTAAAAATTAGAACTACTTACTAAATGCAATGAAAACATGCTGAAATACTACCTCATCCTTAAGGGGTCTTTGATGCTCTTTGAGTTTGGTTGTTTTCTTGCAGATGTTTCATTACCCAAACTAGATAACATCATCAGTGTGCACTGATGTTGCTATCTATAGTGGACAGTGAAGAAAACCACCAGTGAAGAAACCACCAATGAAAAACAGCCAAGCTCAGAGAGCACCAAGAACTCCACATTTGAACTCTGAGCTTTCTTGGTCCCTTGTCCTTGGAAGCTATCAAAGTTATAAACTCAGTTAGTCACCATTTGACTCAGGAATCTCAGATTCCTACTTCTACATTGATTCCATAATAAATTTACATTTATTATTGTGGGAGTTGAGATTCCCTGAATGAGATAGAATTGTAAAATTATGTCAGAGTTAAAGGGTATTTGTCTACTGAAGGAACTTTGAATGTACATGTCAATGCAGCCATTTTATTATGACTCCCTAATATGGGGGTCAAGAAGCAACAGTGAAAATTGAACACAGAACCACTGATTGGTTCAAAATTGGGAAAGGAGTCTGGCAAGGCTGTATACTGTCTCCCAGCCTATTTAACTTATATGCAGAGCATATGATGAGAAAGGCGGGGCTAGATGAATCAAAAGTTGGAATTAAGATTGCCGGGAGAAGTATCAACAACCTCAGATATGCAGATGACACCACTTTAATGGCAGAAAGTGCAGGGGAACTAAAGAGCCTCTTGATGCAGGTGAAGAAGGAGAGTGCAAAAGTTGGTTTAAAACTTAACATTAAGAAAACTAAGATCATGGCATTCGGCCCTCTCAATTCCTAGATGGGGAAATAGATGGGGAAGAAATGGAGGTAGTGTCAGATTTTATCTTCCTGGGCTCCAAGATCACCATAGATGGGAGAAATTAAAAGACGCTTGCTCTTGGAGAGGAAAGCTATGGCAAATCTAGACAGCATACTAAAAAGCAGAGACATCACCCTGCCAATAAAAGTGCATATAGTCAAGGTTATGGTTTTCCCAGTTGCAATGTGTGGCTGTGAAAGTTGGACCATAAGAAAGGCTGAGCTCCAAAGAATTGAAGCCTTTGAACTATGGTGCTGGGAGAAGACTCCTGCGAGTCCAGGGGTGGGTTCTACTTACCTTTACTACCGGTTCGCAACAGGATAGCGAAGCAAGTGCATGTACTTTGTTTCTGCGCATGCGCAGATTACCGATGGTGACATCTAAGGCAGTGGGCAGGGCCTCCAACCGGTTTTCTACCGGTTCTTATGAATCGGTCCAAACCGGAGGCAACCCACCATTGTGAGTCCCTTGGACTGCAAGTCGATCAAACCGGCCAGTCCTAGAGGGCTGCTCTTTAGAAGGCCAGATCCTGAAGATGAAACTCAAATACTTTGGCCACCTAATGAGAAGGAAGGTCTCACTGGAGAAGAGCCTAATGCTGGGAAAGATTGAGGGCAAAAGAAGAACGGGATGACAGAGAATGGCTGGATGGAATCACTGAAGCAGTCGGCATGAGCTTAAATGGACTCCAGAGGATGGTAGAGGACAGGAAGGCCTGGAGGAATGTTGTCCATGGGGTCGCGGTGGGTCGGACACGACTTGCAACTAACAACAGGATGTCGAATGTTGCATGTTTTTGAATACCCTTCTGTTCTAAACGGAGATTGTGTTTACTACTTTTCAGTATTGTATTAGATGGTTCTGAGTTTTAAAATTCTTAATACAAATGTTCTCTTGTTTTTATAGCCATCAAGCTTCTGTCAGGTTCAGAAATCAAGATGACTCCATTGATGGCTGTCATCTTAGTGATGCCTGCATTGCAAATATTATCATCTACCGCTGTTCAGGACAACATGACTGAGGAGACTGATAGCCCGACTAGGCAGCAATTAGCCATTAATCTTCTAGAGATTGTACAGCAGGAAGAGCTGAAGGAGCAGCACTTGGTAAAGTTTTCATGCTTACTTTAAGTTTTCCAGCTGTGCTTGCACATTTGATTAGCAAATGTGTGGGCGAAAGCAAGGAGCAATCAAGTTCAAGTTATGTGATTCACTCCTATGAATCCTCGAGTTACAAATGTAATTGGCAAACCCCATTACATTCATAACTCGATTACCTGTAATTCATACGAAATGGGGGATTTAATTGGCAAGTAGAATAAATCAGTCCCAAATAAAACCAAGTCCATCCAGGGCTAAATCAAGTTTCCTCTGGGTTAGTCCAACAGTTCATCTGAATGGGTTGGTGAGCTTCCAAAACATGACCCCTTCCTCATATTAAGCCTATATTGATATAGTCATGATACGCCGTAAGAGCTGGAAATGTTTAGGTCCACCTGGAGTGGCAATGGGATGCTACTTTGAAGAACCTCCTTAAAGAGAAGCCAAGAATCCCTTTGCATGTTAAGGAGCTCCAGCTAATTTTAGCATGTCAATAATTCATAATTGCTTGGGCTTTAAGCATGCTCTTTAGTAACAGAACTCTACACTTCCTTTATAGTGATTGACATTTGGGAAGTTTAAGAGGGTATGTAATATAAGTATAATTGTAGGTTTAGTTTAAAAGAGGAAGCCATAATTGACAACAGTGATGTTGGCGATTTATTTGAATGAAAAAACCTCTTTTTACAGCAATAAGATAATGTAATTGTTCTATGCACTGGCCAACTTTCCCCAACTTGGGACTGTTCAGATGTGTGGGTTCAATATTTCCACAATTCCCAATCAGTACTTTCTTTGTCCATACAAGCTACGAGTTATGGGAATTGTGGTTTTAATATATTTTTGAAAGTTGAATAAAATATTCATCTTTGGCATCATGAAGAAAGCAGTTTCATTGTTATAACAGGCCTTTTTCATTTCCCACAGGTCTCTTGGGAGCACTACTTCCCCATAAATAGTACCTATGGTTCATTACACGTCACTTGGCAACTCCTTTGGCTTTTGAGAGACAAGAGCGCCATGCTTGACTGGTTGTCTTCTATTAAATCAATGCTTCCTATTGCAACACAAGTCTCTGTCCATGTTGTTCTCCTGGTAGCTTATCTCCTCATTCAAGAGAATGGGGATAATCTTCATAGTGTGCTGGATGCTGCCATAGAAATTGCAAAGGTGGATTCATCACAGGTAAGATTCATCTCCAGTCATTAGGCAAGGACCCACCCTGATTCAAGCCATTCCTGGCTTGGTCCCTCCCAATCCTGAGCCTTTTTAAGACTGCTTCCCCTTGAACTCCCCTCATCTGCCTATGCTGCCCTGCATAGCAGCAGTTTCAGCAAGTTGCCAGACCTCTTATTTCAGCCCTGAGTTTGCCAGTGTCACTACTATTAAGGAGTGTTCCCTCAGGTTCCATACCATGGCCAAATGCCCCAGTGCAAAGCCCAAGCTGACTCGCCCACCCCAATGAGGCTGCATACAATGAGGCTACATACAACCTTTTTCCTAAGGTTGTATGTTCCAAGTTGTGTGTGGCCTTCTTGAGAGGCTTTGGAAGTCTTCATGTATGATCTTATTACAAGACTTTGGAAGGCCTCAATTGACAGGGTTGATCTAGCATAGGGCATTGAAGCTGGCAGGGGAGATATGGGTGGAGAAAGGCAGGTGGGGAGTTGAATGACCAATCCTACAATTGTAAGTGCAGTGGGCTGCCAAGTGCCTAAATTTTGATCACATGACTTCAGAGGCTCTGCACTGGCTGTAACTTTGGGTGCCAGGGTACATACTATATATTTACCACTTAACTTCAAACACTGAACAGACACTAAGTGAATATTTAGCTGAAAGTTAACTGAGAATTACCTGTATTCATGTGAATCCTGGCAGAAAAGATACTTTGAACCATTATCCAAAAAAAATTCAGCTTTTAAAAATGTTTGTTTTTAAATATATTTGAATAACAAAAGCAGCAGATAATCAGATGTGAAGTTAGTGATTATTAATTTCAACTACAGAGGCTCTTAACAGACTAGTCTACACATACATGAACATACTCATGGACTTTTCTATTTTTTATTAACCTTGGGTATATTGGAAGCATTAAGTAGGGTGATATAATGTTAAAATACAAGGAGAGCTGAACCACTGAATTATGAGAAATACTGTAAGCTTTGGAAGAATAAAGAATACAATTCATTAATAACTATGAAGCATTAAGTAATTGTGTTCTATTAACATTAAACACTTTGGGATACATTCAAATCAGGGATGAATTCTACTTACCTTTACTACCGGTTAACAATGCTTGCTTTGCTCGCGCGCGCACACTCTTCTGCACATGCGCAGAAGCATTTTCATGACGTCAGGATCAGTGGGCGGAGCCTCCTGCTGGTTTTACTACCGGTTCTATAGAACTGGTGCGAACCGAGAGCAACGCCCCACGGATTCAAATACTATATTTATTTCAGTAAAATTATTAAAACATGCAGAACAATACCTATTAAATGGCTGTTTAAATATCATAAAGTCCATAGAATTGCAAAGGTTAACAATAAAATAGTGGGAGAATAGTTGTGGATGTACTACAGCTGATCCACTGTATTTAATTTCCTTGGGTGTCTTGTTTTTTTTTTTTTAAACATGCATTCAAAATGCAAAAAAAGACTTAATGATAAGAGAGGAATTCTGCTTTACAGTTTGCAGCTCTCTGTGGGAACAGCTGTCTCTGGATGGTTTTTGTTCAGGATGCTTTTATCACATTAATTCAGAACAGATAAATGGGAACTACTTTACAAGAAATGGGGAGCTTGGGAATTTCTTTTCAACCTCAAATGGCCTGAATTGCCTTTGTTCAAGATATTCTGCTGATTAAAAAAAATTTTTTTTGGTTTAGTATAGAATAGAGAAACGGAAGAAGGTTAGAACCACAGAGGCTGTTGCCAATGGCAGTCTGCTGTAAATTATTTGCATAGTTATGGATGAGGATATGGGTTAATCCTAGATCAACCACATTGAGTGCTAGAAAAAAGCATTTTTAGACCTTTGGGTATTTGGCTTGTTGGGAGGTTTATGGTTAAGTTTATTATTAGCAGAAGATGCTTGGCTTTTGTGTAGGTATATTTTTTTTTACATGTGGGTCACAATATGTTTTAGTACATTGGAAAATAATTGATTATAAATCAAAATTATAGCAGACTAATTTATTTAGAGTTTATGTACTAAAATCATAAAGAAAACTTAAGACAGATATAACATTTTTGAAAGCATTATAATCTGCAAAACAATGATCAAATAAACATGGAATATTAGTAACAAAAATATTGAAACCAAGTTTTTGCAATGTACATAGGCAATATGATAGCTATCTGTTTTGCTATAAATTATTTACATGTGGAATTGAGATATTTTGCTTAAATCTCTACAATTTTATTTTCATCTATGGGATCAAATTGCAGAGGTCTGTTCATGTTTTATGTTTGCATAATATTTTAATAAATTAGACATTTTAAACAGGAAAAATGTAATAGAAGATGCGAAAAACATTAATTTTAATTTATCATTTATTATTTAAGATTGTTGTGAATGCTCCTAAGGCATTTTGATAGGACCTCAAAGATATGTGTGTGCTGCAACTGTGAAGTAGGAAAAGAGTAACTTTTCTTTTTGAGATAGTTTTATTTATTAATTAAATTTTATGCTGCCCATTTCCCATATAAGGTGACTGCTTTTAAGTTATAAAATAAGTAAAAAAATAATTAACATATTAAAATATTTAAATTAAATAGATTATGATTATAAAACTATAATGAAACCAGAACCAAGAGATGGAGAAGACTGGGATGAGGTCTTCTTACCCTGTCAGCCTCCTCCTTGGGGTCCCAGGCCAAAAGAATGGGATCAGTTCTTACCTCCAGTGGTAGAAGTTCCACAGGGATGGGGCTACAGCGGAAAAGGCTGTTCTTCAATCCACCTGCTGGAACTCCTTAGCAGATGTGATCCAGAGCAGGCCTCTTCTGTGGTGTGAGTGGTGCAGACTAGTCCCATTGGGCAGAGATGGCTCCTTAGGTACCCAAATATTCTTTTGAATTAACAACTAATACCTGTGAGTTATTGAGTGCCTCTGCATCTCCTCAAATATTAACAATGCCTTGTTTAAGCTCTCTTTGGATCCTGTTCTACTATGTGGATGGAAGCTATAGTTAATTGGCTTTTTATTTTGGTTAAAATTTCAAATGCTTTCTTCCAAATGCAGGTAATCTTCATTTAACAATCACTTGTTCCATGAACATTTCATTTCATTCATTTCATTTCATTTATTTCAATTTATATACTGCCCTTCTCCCCGGGAGGGGGACTCAGGGCGGTGAACAACCAAATTTAAAACACACATAATACAAACATTAAAAGAATTTTAAAATTGAATTAAATCATTGGCGTTCAATTAAAAGTCTCAACCCCATTAAAATACCCAATTTAAAACCCCTGAAATCAATCGACAAATTTTGTTAAAACCCCATTAAAATCAGTCAAGCAAGGCCGGCTTGTTGGAATAAATAGGTCTTTAGGGCCTTTCGGAAAGTGCGGAGGTCCGGGATCAAACGAATTTCTGGAGGCAGCTCATTCCATAGGGTGGGTGCCCCACAGAGAAGGCTCTCCCCCTGGGGGCCACCAGCCGACATTGCTTGGCTGACGGCACCCTGAGAAGGCCCTCTCTGTGTGAGCGTACTGGCCGGTGGGAGGTTATCGGTAGCAGCAGGCGGTCCCACAAGTACCCTGGTCCCATGCCATGGAGCGCTTTAAAGGTCAAAACTAACACCTTGAAGCGCACCCGAAAGACCACCGGAAGCCAGTGCAGCTCGCGCAGGAGAGGTGTCACGTGGGAGTGCCCTGTCGCTCCCATAATCACCCGCGCGGCCGCATTCTGGACCAGTTGGAGCCTCCGGGTGCATCCCAAGGGGAGCCCCATGTAGAGAGCGTTACAGTAGTCCAGGCGAGACGTGACGAGTGCATGAGTGACTGTGCACATGGAGTCCCGATCCAGAAAGGGGCGCAACTGGCGCATCAGGCGAACCTGATAAAAGGCCCCCCTGGCCACGGCCGCCATATGCCCTTCCAAGGACAGCCGTGAATCCAGGAGGACACCCAAGTTGCGAGCCCCCTCTGTGGGGGCCAATGACTCACCCCCAATAGCCAGCGATGGCACCAGCTGGCTATACTGGGACGCCGGCATCCACAGCCACTTGGTCTTGGAAGGGTTGAGACGAAGCCTGTTCCTCCCCATCCAGACCCGCACGGCTTCAAGGCACTGGGACATCACTTCGAGGGCATCATTGGGGTGGTCAGGGGTGGAGATGTACAGCTGAGTGTCATCAGCATACAGTTGGCAACTCACCCCAAAACCACGGATGATCTCACCCAGCGGCTTCACATAAATGTTGAACAGGAGCGGCGAGAGGACCGACCCTTGTGGCACCCCGCAAACGAGGCGCCTCGAGGTCGACCTCTGCCCCCCTGCCAACACAGACTGCGATCGGTTGGAGAGATAGGAGGAGAACCACCGTAGCACGGTGCCTCCCACCCCCAAACCCCCCAACCGACGCAGCATGATACCATGGTTGATGGTATCAAAAGCCGCTGAGAGATCTAACAGGACCAGGACAGAGGAGCAACCCCTGTCCCGAGCCCTCCAGAGATCATCCACCAACGCGACCAATGCCGTCTCCGTGTTGTACCCAGGACTGAAACCAGAGTGGCACGGATCTAGATAGACGGTTTCATCCAGGTACTGTGGGAGCTGGCGCGCAACCACACTCTCAACAACCTTCGCAATAAAGCGAAGGTTGGAGACAGGACAAAAATTTACCAAAACAGCCGGGTCCAGAGAAGGCTTCTTGAGGAGGGGCCTCACCACCGCCTCTTTCAAGGCGGCAGGCAAAAAACCCTCACTCAAGGAAGCATTTATAATCCCCTGGAGCCAGCCTCGTGTAACTTCCCGAGTGGCCAGTACCAGCCAGGAAGGACACGGGTCCAATAAACATGTGGTTGCGTTTAGACTCCTCAAAGTCCTGTCCACGTCCTCAGAAGTCACAGGATCGAACTCATCCCAGATAACGTTCTCAAGACCAGCCTCAGTCACCTCGCCGGAATCTACCCAGTCAGAGTCCAAGCCTTCCCGAATCCGAGCGACTTTATTGTGCAGATACTGTGCAAAATCCTCAGCCCGCCCTTGCAAGAGGTCCTCCCGCGCTCCCTGATGTAGTAGGGAGCGGGTCACTCTAAACAAGGCAGCTGAGCGGTTATCTGCCGATGCAATAAGAGCGGAAAAGTAATTACGCTTTGCCGCTTTTATCGCCACCAAATAGGTCCTAAGATGGGACCTAGCTAGTGTTCGGTCAGATTCAGATCGACTCACCCTCCAATCACTCTCTAGGCGTCTTTTCCGGCGCTTCATCTCCCTCAACTCCTCAGAGAACCAAGGAGCCGGGCAGATTCGGTGCCGGGTCAGAGGCCGCAAAGGCACGACTCGGTCCAGGGCACCGGCGGCCGCCCTATCCCAGGCGGCTACCAGGTCCTCGGCCGAGTCGTGAGCCAGAGTTTCGGGTATTGGCCCAAGTTCCCTCTGGAACCCATCAGGGTCCATCAGGCGCCTGGGGCGGAACCACCTAATTGGTTCCGCCTCCCTGCGGCGGGGTTCGGCGGTCAGAAAGTCTAGCCTCAGGAGAGAATGGTCCGACCATGACGGGTTCAATAACTATATCCCCTACATCTAGGCCATTCAACCACTGACCAGAGACAAAAACCAGGTCCAGTGTGTCCTCCTGTGTGAGTGGGGCCGAGAATTAATTGTGTCAGGTCCATGGCTGTCATGGAAGCCATAAACTCCCGAGCCAACCCAGACGCCTCACTGACAGACGGCAGGTTGAAATTACGACGGCAATGAAGAAGTGGGACTTACAACTAGTTTTATAGTTGTAGCGGTCACAGCATCCCCGCAGTCATATATGTTCATGATTTAAGCGATTTAAGCATAATTGCAACTTGCATTTATGATGTTGCAGCATCCCACGATTATGTGATTGCCATTTGTGCCCATCGCGGTCAGTTTCCAATAGGCATGTTAGTGAGGAAGCTGAGTAGAAAGCTACAAATGTAACCATGTGACATTGCATTTAACTAAATAGGATTTGCTTAACGATGGAAACCAGAAGTCCTAGAAATTCTAAGTTGGTGCAGTCATGTGATATCACACTTTATGTTGCTTAGTGACAGAGTTGCTGGTCCCAATTCTATTACCGTATTTTTCAGAGTATAAGACGCACCCTTTTCCCCTCAAAAGAGGGTGAAAATCTGAGTGTGTTTTATATTCCGAATGTAGCCCCACCCAGCTTCTCAAATGGAGGTTTCAGAGGCTGAAAAAAGCATCAGAAATGAAGCTTCAGAAAAGAATCCCCCAAAGAGAGTTTCAGAAAAGAAGCCCCCAAACAGAGCTTCAGAGGCTTTTTTTCTGAAGCTCTGTTTCGGAGGCTTTCAGAGGCAGGAAAAAAAGTTTTTTCTGAAACAGAGTTTCCGAAGTTTCAAAGGAAGAAAAAAAAGCAAAAGAAAGCAAGGCACAGAGCTCACAACCAAGGAACCTGTTGCTAAAATTCACCTCTGGGAACAGCTGATTAGGGTATTCCGGGAGGCCAATCCACCTGCCAATCAGCTTTTTTCTTATTTTCCTCCCCAAAAACTAAGGTGCGTTTTATACTCCGAAAAATACGGTAAGTAAGGACTCCCTGTAATTTGCTTTCACTTTCGATAGTTTATGTAAAAGCAACTGTATGCAATATGATGCAATTCTCTAAGTCTGCCTTTAGAATTTTTCCATCAACCAAGCCCCTCCACCAGAAATTATGCTCTGACAGATTTCTGCTTCTTGGCACAAAAGTATCTTGAACATGTTGTATCAAAGGTCACATAAACATATTCCATTCTATTTTTTATGAACCACTCTTTTATTTTTAGTCAGTGTCTGATCTTTACACCAGTTCAAACTCTTGCAGTCAGAGGAGGGGAGCATGAATTTTAATTTCATAGTGTCATCATGTAGATAATGTTTTTCTTTATAAAGAACAAGACCTTGCTGAAAGCATGCTAATTGACTTATCCAAATTGATTTTAAAAGGGGCATGTTGTTTCATAAGCTTTCTATTCATGGCCAATTGTAGTTGCTTTAGCTTGTTGCTACAATAGCTTGTGTAGTTTACAGTACTATACGGGTGTTGACTAATAGTGACCCCTAATTGAATGGCTTATGCAGTATTTCTTAATATTTAAAAAGAAAGAAGTAGAAAAGTTGTAGTTTATCACACTTTTCCTTGATCCCTTTTTTGCACGAATCCTGCTTAGCTCAATATACCAGGGACAGCTGATAAGAACAAAGAGGGGAATAGGCATATAAAGCTGCCATTTCTTAACTTGCACAGTATCTGGACATTTAAAGGCACATGCTCCTCAAATGAGGCATTCATTTGGGTCAGAACAAGTTGATTGTTAGATTATGACTAAATAGAGAAATGCAATGATCTCTCCCTCTTCAGAAAGAATCTAAATTGAGTCCTGCAAGTATTACAGTATTTATTTTTAGAGAAAAATAAAACTTTTTAAAAAGGCAGTGCAAAACAATTTTTTTTTTACTTTATTTTGTTTTCTTATATTCTATTGAAAAGATCAATTGGTAAGCCTATGCTGTTCATCTAAGATCATAAAAAATCTTCTCTGGGCTGAGATATGTAGCCTGCTTGCCATATGAATGCTGTATATACTTATAGGGGCATCTGTCACTGATTTCTGTTGAGGTCATTTGCATACTGTGCAAAATAGCCAATATGGGCTTGATAACAATTGCAGCCTGATACAAGGTTGAGCAAAGGAGATCTGTATACTTACTCCATAGAGGAGCTATTTAACACTTCTGTCTGCTTCCAGTGCATCTTATTAGGCAGAAAATGATTTGGAACAATTGGGAAGTTCAAGAATTCTTAGATGAGTATGATGCTAGTTTGAATGTGGAAAATCACCGCAGAAGTCATACTGATTTGTTTTGTTGGCAAAAGAGTTTAATGCTCCTTTCCTAATGGGTTGAATGGACTCATTGTGTCAAAAACACTATTATTATGTTGTGTGTGAATCCAACCATGCTGCAAGAATAAAAAATTAAATCGTTTGACTGAGAGGTCATTTGTGCATTGTAATACAAGATCTATTACCATTATTAGTGGATTATGAGTCCCTAGGGGATATTCACCCTTTTATGATCTAGCTAAACTGCAGCAGTAAAATATTTAGTTGTAAACGACAGCCTTCTGGGAAATTCATATGAAGATAGTTCTCTTCTATATTACTTTGGACTCGAGTGGAAGACCAAGAACAAATCAAATGAAAGAATAAATGAAATTTGATTTTAAGAAAAAATGGCATTTCACATTCTCAGTTTGGGAACTAGGGTGTGTGTGTATGTGTGCATGTATGTGTGTACATGTGATTGCATGTGTGTGCATGTGTGCAAAAATGCTTTTTGTCTTTGAATAACTAGAAATTGCATTACAAATGGAATATACTGATCATTATAAAGGAACATATGAGTAATGTGAAATTATACACATTATACATTATACATGTAGAATAATCAAAACACATCATATTAAAATAAAATACAAAATTAAAAGCACTGTCCAGGTACAAAGAGACTGGTTTGCAGATTGCAAAAGATGAAATAACAGTAACTTGTATACAGTTTCAAAATTCTGAAATGTGACAGATATATATATATATTAATCAAATTTACCGCCTGAAGAACATGGTAGAAAATTAAATCTCATATGCTTTGTATGAATTTATAGCAGAAATGATATTGTAGTGATGGTGATGCTATTAGGAAAATAACAGCATTGTTCTTACCCTGAAATCTTATGTTTGAATTACAACTGTTTGTGTCCTGTATCCTTAAAATGGCAGCAATTTTAAATTGCATTGCCAAGGTTGAGGCCTGGAGACAGTGCCTTCTCCAGGCCCTCAACTTCAGTCTGCTCCTTCTCCCAATTAGTTCCTTCCTTATTTTTTTCCTTGACATTGTTTTGTCTCTTGCTGCTTTACTATCTGCACAATAAACACTCACGTTTTCCAGATAGAATACTGACATCCCCCTGTCCCTCATTTGTTAGACAGTTTCTGTGCAAACTATTTTAAAACAATAGTTGTGCCTGGAATTTTCATTTCTCTAAGAACTTCTTTTTTTTTCAAAAGAAGATGTATGTAGTTGTGAATCCAACGACTTTGTTTTACAAAGAATGCTTTTTCCCAAATCTTATCCATCAAAAATTAAAAGGAAAAAATATGAAGGATGCTACCGTGCTTCCCCAAAAATGAGACCCTTTCTTATATTTTTTTGAACCCTGAAATAAGCGCTTGGCCTTATTGCCATGCACTCAAAAGCCCAATGGGCCTTATTATCAGGGGATGTCTTATTTTGGGGAAAACAGGGTACAATATATAATATATATTGCTACAACTATCACTCTATCACAGATTTATAAAAGTTGTTGGTTCATTTGTTAGTACTAATAGTACTATTATTAAGTAGTAAGATATTATATTATATTGTATAATAGTACTATTATTAAGTAGCAAGATATTATATTATATTGTATAATATAATATAAATATTCCCTTATATCATCAGATGGCTTTGCTTTGCTTCTCTTCTCTTCTCTTCTCTTCTCTTCTCTTCTCTTCTCTTCTCTTCTCTTCTCTTCTCTTCTCTTCTCTTCTCTTCTCCCCTCCTCCTTTTTTTTCTTTTGCAAGGTAATTGCTGTGTAGCTAAATGAAGATTGACTTGCTGTCAGAATATAAACATGGGTAGCAATTCTATCTTGTGAAGGATCATATTTTGATCCTGGCTAATAATTTTAAGAGCAGCCTGTAAGTCTGTTCGCATGACTGGCTTGACTGAGATTTTGTTTTTAAACTACAGTTTATTGTCTGAAGAAAGAAAGAAAAACGGAGGGATGAATCTGCTAACTCTTTGTCAGGCATCTAATGGAGAGGGTTGGCCTAGCTGCTGAATCTTTGGAGATGGTGAGGGGCTGAAAATGCTGCATTGCTAAGCAACACATTCAATAGCTTTCTGAGTGTGTTCATAGGCAGAAGCAATGAAGAAGGGGGTGGAAAGAACTCTTAGGAGAAAAAAGGTTGAAGAGTAAATGCTCATTTAGCATTGGTAAGGACATAGCCTCCCTTTCTTTATGCCAGAAGTTAAGAGGTAGCTTTTGTTGGATTTTAAAAAACCTAGTAGAGTACAACAAAGCATCAGAAACCATTGGTTTATGATCTTAACATAATTTATAAAGTAGATATTGGTATAACATTGCTAGCTACTTTACAAACGAATACCTATATAATTATCACTATATCCCCACTATCAGTTTAATTCTCCCTGTGTATTAGGTCCCAGAGAGGCATTTCTAATTTGAGTGCTTTTCGAGGATATCCTTACTTAGATCTTGTCAGAGAATTGTGTAGCTGGGGCACAAATGAAGTCAGAGATGCTGACATGAACTTATAGTTTTACACATAGCAATAGCACTTAGACTTATGCACTGCTTCACAGTGCTTTACTGCCCTTTGTAAGTGGTTTACAGATTCAGCATATTGCCCCCAACAATCAGGTTTCTCTATTTATATCTATATATACAGCAAACAAGATAGTCAGGCACATCACAACATCATGAGGTAAATCACAGTGCACACCAAAGAAAAAAGGCGGGGAAAAAGGGAAACTCCCCTTTCAGACCCCTAGCAACCAATCACAGCGTAGGTTGCCTTCATGCGGGAGCTAGCACTCGCCAATCAGTCAACAACAGAATAGGACAGGACAGGACAGGACAGGACAGGACAGAACAGAATTCTTTATTGGCCAAGTGTGATTGGACACACAAGGAATTTGTCTCTGGTGTATACTGTATGCTCTCAGTGTACAGAAAAGGAAATAAAAGAAAAAAATATATTCATCAAGAATCATAAGATACAATGCTTAGTGATAGTCATAGGTTACTAATAAGCAATCAAATCATACTAGGAAACAAACAGAACAATATAAATATAAAAAACAAGCAACATGGTTATAGTCATGAATAGGAGGAGATAGGTCATCATAAAATACAACACTTAGCGATAGTCATAGGTTAACTGTGTGTTAACATATAACTCTGTTCTGGCTCATTGTACAGCCCCACTGTTCTAGCTACTAAATTTAAATATATTAACATATCTCTAATGATTTTTTTCAGTTGGAAGTAACTGTTAATTCCCGTACAATTGAAACTTATAGGAATAGCCTAATGGCTTTGGAGCCATATGGTTTTTGAATGCTTAGTTCCTGTTTCTGAAGTTATACTAATTTCAAGTTATTATCATCTGAAAACTCTGAGTTCAAAGGAAAGTTGTGTACATCACAGTAAGCTGCTAATGTGATTAAAGATGCACTATAGAGAAAAAGAAAAGTTCCATAAAAATTGTTCAAAGAAACCTCCTTTTCTGGCAAATAAAAACGATATGGATTTGTGAGAAGCAGGACTGCTTCTACCAAGGCTTATTTTGGTGTACTCTTCTTCTGCACCTGGACTGTGCTTTATTTAGCCCAATAAATTCCAGCTTTGTCCTGCCCTGATTAGGCACCTACAATCTGCTGGCTCCAGTAAGATAAAATAGGATGAGGTTGTCTGTAAAACCTGATTCAACTAACTTGCAAATCTTTGGGATGGGTACATTTTTCCTGCATGTGAAGGTGCATGCTTTTTTTGTTTGATGTTGACCCATTATTTCTAAGATCTTGTTTGAATTTGATAATTTTTGTTTTTCTCCACCATATGTATGATAGAGCTGTGGAATTTATGATTTTTTTTTCTGAAACGTGCATTGCTTTCAAAACCACACTGCTGTTGAGTTAAATGTATCTTGCTGGTATGTAAAAATTATAGTAGATATGACATTTTGGTTAAAATGAGGAAATTTGTATTAAAATGTACTCCCTTTTATAGCATTATTATTTTATTATGTTATTGCATGAAGAGCATATCATTGATTAAAATACCAAGGATACCAAGAATACTTGAGTGTTAAATTTGAGTACAAAATATAATGTAAATATGTAAATAGCTACAAAAGTATTATTAGACATATTTACTATTTAGTTTTTAACAGCAATTATTTTAGCAACAATAACTCTCTTAATCTTTTTTCAAACTCTCCCATTTAATGTAAATTGTAGATGTAAGGTATAGAAATGAGAATTAAGTCATATAATAATTTGTTTTCAAAGCAATATTGTAGCCTAAGAAACTAGTTTATAAACTAAAGATTCTTAATTTATTTCCAGTTCCAGCAAAATGTACAAATGCAACCTTTGGCACAGTGGAAATAAATTCTGTTGAAAACACAACTTGTTTAAATACTGGCAGCATTTTGAGTATCTTTGGGGATACTCAACTTTGGGGCTCATCTTATTTTTGAGTGCTTGGTGGATTTTTAAATTTATCACAAAATGATGGACATGACAGGATTTACAAAATAGCAAGCAATGGGAATGGGTCAATCGCAAAATGTCCTTTTTTAAAAATCAGACAGAAGGAAATGAAAGACAAGTAACCTGCCAAAAACCCCATTACAAGAATATCTCTAAGTCTGTCTTCCAAGGACATTCAGTTTTTTTGCTCCAGTGAAATAGACTGATGTTTTAAGGACAAATTTCAAATTTCCTTTTCTTTTTCTCTGTCAACGAACCAAGTCATGTCCACTTTATTTTCCTAGGGTACATATTCACAAATCAGATCAGTGTGTCTGTTTGTGTCTATGAGCAAGATTCAGAATGAAATTCAGCGGGGAAAAAACCTAAAACATACAAGTGTTGGGACAAAGAAAAGAAAAGAAAAACCCTAATCCCAGGTTCAGGTCCCAATTATTCACTTGCTAATCTTCATAACCATGGTTTTTATGGCAGAAATTGATAATTTCTTTGATCAATCTATCCATTTCTGGTGGTGGTGGTGGAGCTTCATTTCTCTGTGTAGCCTACTCTTTCTAATTGCAAATCAGAAATAACTTAGTCAGCAGTGACACATTACAGCAGGATTGTCAAACCCGATTGCATTGCAGGCTATATCATGACATACTATGATGTTTTTTGCCTTTGTGGAGCCAGGTGGGCGTGGCCTGTATGGGCCGTATCCGTCTCCCAGGCCACCAGTTTGACAGGCCTGCATTTCAGGTATGAAAATAGTTAAGTACTGTATTTTTTGGAGTATAAGACGCACCAGAGTATAAAACGCACCTACCTTTTTTGGTGAGGAAAAGAAGAAAAAGAAATCTCCCTCTGCCTCTGAGCACTTTTGCCTCATTGCAGCAAACAGCAAACAGCCTGCTTTACTTTCATTTTTGTTTTCAGCATAGCTTGATTAGCACATGGAAAAAACCTCTGCTCCAGCAATTTACCTCTTTGCAGCAAGCAGCAGAGGCCTGTGCAAAACAGGTGAGAGCAAATCAACTGAGAGTCAGGAGGCCAATCCAATCAACTTGTGGTAATTAGGTTGTGCTGAAGCTGAAAGGAGCTGTTTTTTCTTGCTGTTTGCTTGCAAGGAGGTAACTGCTGCTAGGCAGAGGCCAAAGGGTGAGGCCAGTGGCTGGGCAGGGCTACATTCGTTGTATAAGATGCATCTAAATTTTCACCCCCTTTTAGGGGGGAAAAAGGTGTGTTTTATACTCCGAAAAATATGGTATATTGAGTTCACCAATATACCAATTCACTACTGCCTGGCAGTAGTGAATTGAATCTGCTAGTTCTGAGCATTTCAAGTTCAAAAATTGGTTCAAAATCAACCAAATATTGTATGTTTTGAATTCAATACAAATTAGATATACTGAAGGTTGCTACATTTGATTCTTTCCAAGTCAATGGTGTGCAGGATAACTTTTTGAAAATTGAACAAAATAGGATTAATTTTAACATGGTTGGAAAATTCAAGGAAAGAAAGTTCAAAAATGGTCCAAATTGGCCAAAAGTTGAAAAGTGGGGAGGGGGGGAATCTTCCCACACAATATATATATGAAGAGCAAACTACAGTGTTGTGGACTCCCAGACCCCTCTTCCTCTCTTTCCCATCTTTTCATTTCTTTTCCTTGTCCTGAAGTGGCATTATTATTATTAAAAGGGTCGGAAACAACTCCAGATGATGTGCATGTCATGACTTCTGTAACTTGTTCAGAGATGTATATTAGAAACAATTGCATTGTTTTTTAAAAAGAAAATACTGTATTTCAAGCTTGGCATATAGGGAAAAATTATAAATGGGAAAAATGCTAATTTTTAATTATTATTTTTTTTTTTAAAAAAAATAATGGAATTGAAAGATTTAGACTGGTGCATAAATTCCTGTCTGCGAGACTTTAATAATCAGCTCTTTAATGTAAAAGCATTTTTTTTTCATAGAATTCAATGGTTGTCTTCAGCTACAGTATAATCCTGGGTAAAGATTTAATTGGTTTAAGGCATTCCCAGCAGGTATTAATAGACACCAGCTCATATGCCAAGGCACCTTTTCCCTTTCAATCTGAAGCACCACTGCACATCCCTTTTAATTAATATAATCCAATTCATAAAAGAGGAAATAGTTGAGGAGTGCTATTATTGAACTGCTGGAGGGTATGAATGCTCATGGGAACTGTGATAGTTTATTACGGCAAGAATGAACCATCCTTATTCCTTCTTTCTTCCTATAGGAAAACCGTTTGAAACATTCCCTTTAATTATAGTTTTGTTATTCAGATTAACAAATGTTAAATGTTTAACATTAATTCTGGTACGTTTTGAACAACCGATCTTTTTAGAAGTAATTGTAGATATTATAAATCTTGTAGATAACAGAGAAGGTTGTATTTTGCAAAAATAGAAGTGTACAACCTGCAAATTTCCTCAGACATATTGGAAGGCAGACTGGAAGAGGAATGTGTGAAACTGAGGCCTGTTATATGTTTTAACATATTAAAATATAAATTGCCATAATATACAGATACTTTCTACATTCTATACTTCTTGCTTTTGCTTCATTGTCAAACTTCAGTTGTAAACAGTCCATTTTTTATTTTGCAACATAAAGTGCAATATTTCACAGTAGCTTTTTATTTCCTTTGGTTGTTTTTCTCAATCCTAATTCTGTTCTGAAATTAGGGAAAGTTAGCACAAAATAAAAGCTTCTATTTGTCTGTATTAGTATTTATAAATAATATAATATGCTAGTTTTAGGTTGGTTGCTTTTATGTTTAGGTGCCAAATCTGATTCCAGTTCTGATGTTTAAATTGGGAAGACCACTGGAGGCCACACTTTGCCGGGACATCTTGTATACCTTACCGGCTTTGGGAGTTCATAAGGTCAGCATGAAAATATAACTTCTTCTCATATTATTTACATGAGGTACAATTACTTTCAATGCCGTGGTTATTTTCCACAGGATCTTTGATACTTGTGATATTAATGTTGAAAGCTATAACATTGGGACTAAGATTGCTATGCCTGAATCTTATACACAGTTCTGATTGTACAAATTTAAAATGTTAACTATAATTACCCTGATTGTTGGCCTAGGAGGATATTTTGGTGGTTTATTTCTATACTGCTATAGTAATCCTTGGAATGTGCAATTACATGGCTCAAGACAATTATGGCTATATACATTGTGTGTGATTCCTTATAAGTAGGTACCATGTAAAGGTATGAAATGTTATTCTAGTGGCATGGAAGAAGGTAAAGAAAATGTGCTTTATAAATAGATTTTAAAACAGTTATACAAAGGAACCAGTGAATGGGGGAAGAATTCAAATGTTGGCAGGTAGGAAATAATAAAGAAGAAAGTAGTAATAGGGTTGTCACCTTGTAATTTATCAAAACACAGACAACTGTAACAGATGACCAGACTGAACCAGAGAGAGGGGTTAAATGGAACATCAGTCTCAAGTCCCTTCATACCCACACAAGAGTTCTAAGCCTAGCTCACCTTGAATTCCATTGACTGTTACCTTCTGCCAACTTGCATTGATCAATAGTAGTTCAGATTCTTGTAGAGAGCTAGCATGGAATAAACTTGTACTCATTTGAATACCTTTGATTCCTGATTTCTTGGGCCTGACAACAAGCCAGCTGTTGATTAAATTGGCAGGTTCAGCTTAGGTATAATTAAGTATTTATCTTTAATAGTGAAAGGCAAAAACCAAATAAATACATCAAATGAATACCAGTTCAAATAACAACTGTATGCTCATTCAAAATACTAAATATGGATGGAAAAGAATTATTATTTAAATAGCACTAGCACTTAGACTTATATACCACTTCATAGTGTTTTAACAGCCCTCTCTAAGAAGATTACAGAGTCAGCATATTGCCCCCAACAACCTAGGTCCTCATTTTACTGACCTTGAAAGAATGGAAACCCTTGAGCCACTCAGAATCAAATTCCTGGAGGGAGCAGTGAGTTAGCCTGCAGTACTGCATTCTAATCACTGCGCCACCATGGCTCTAAATAATAATAATATAATAATATGTTAATTATAGCTGTCTTGAAAGCCACTTTGATTTAATAGTAGAGGTATTAAACAAAGACTAGGGAGATAAAAGTTCCAGTCTCCACATAAGCATTTGGGGAATGACAGAATTAGTCTCTGTCTCTCGGCACAACTTACTTTACAAATGAGGAAATATTGGAAGGGAGTATGTTATGTGAATTGCATTGAGTTCTTGAAAGAAAGGTAGGATATAACACTCAGTAATAAGTAGCATCTTATTCAACAATTCATACTTTCAATTCACATCTCTGAGTGATTTAATCTAATCCCAGTGCATACAATGAATACAGTCACTTAAGTCATATGTCGTTCTTAAATTAAGAATATATAATCTATATATCATGAAAACTCCAGAACTGTAAAGCCTACAAACTTGAAATTTGCCACGTATGTTCCTCTTGGCTTCTAGGTGCTGACTAAGAAAGGATTTTTCGAAATGACCATCAGAGCATTAGTATTTCCTATATTATTATTATTAACACACTCTGATGCTAAGGAGATGTACTCTCCCTCACCACCTGAAAAGAAATCTATTCCTAATGCAAAACACAAGGAGAGGAGTTTCACTTTCAGTTTTACTTTCACAGCAGCAAGCAGCTTTACTACAGAACAGTTGAGCTAAGCCACACTCAGCCTCCTTGTCTCCTTTTTGCTCACACAGCAAATACTGTTTGAGTTTCCAAACACCCCTCAACTCTCTCACACACTGTTAGGATGCTAGCCAGATGAATACCAATGGATGTTGCGGGCTGGGACATTCTACTCCCCTTCCCCCTCTGTTCCAACTGTCAGTTGCATTATGTTAACACAATCTGATGCTACGGACTTACACATTCTACATTAAGTTTCAGGCTGCAAGTGTCAATTTATCAAGCCTGAGCACATAGTTTTGTAGCAAAGCATGGGTGTCCAGCTAGTTGTTTATATTCATCAGAATAACCTTTTAATGGTTTTAATTTAAAGTTTCCACAAATTAATTTATCGAGTATCAAGTATATTAATTCAGTTGAACTATAAACACCATGTCTACTCTTATCCTCCAATGAAAGTGCAGATTATAGTTTATAAATAAAGCTAATGTGGGATTGTTGGCCATACCTCCAATTTTTACAACTCTGCTCTCTGCTTTGTCTACTGGTAATATTAAATTGTGCAATCGGTCAAATTAAAAATTACTTTCTGATTGATGTCTTAAATGAGAGCACACCAGTGGGTCTGGAAATAGTACAAAGTTAATCTCTCTCGATTTATTTTACATGATAAATGAATATACAAGAAATTGCATTTACAAAAAAAATATCTTCTAGGTCTGTGTTGCACAGATTTTACGTGTGCTGCAGGTGTTAGGAAACACGCCAAAACTTCAAGCTGTTACATTACGTCTGATGACATGTTTGTGGGAAAAACAGGTAAAGCTTTGCAAACTGTTAATTTTCAGTTTGACAAAAATGCTTAACAGTGTCATTCATTGCTGCATTGTTTGTACTGTTACAAACTTGAAGAGATGCAAATATAAACTTTTCTTGAAAACATATTTTTATTTAAGTAATTAAATACATGCTGGGAGTTTTGGAGGGCTACATATAAACTGCAGGTTATCCTTCCATAATATAAGCTCTTACCTGAAAATTAGTTAAAATATTGTGTACAGGGATCAGCAATTTTTTCAGGTATGCACCCTCTTTTTTCATCTATTTTAATCCAAATTGGAGGGTTGGAAAAAATGATATCAAGGGGCTTAAGATCCTCTTTAACAGTGGGTAGTTTAAAAAAAACTGAACAGAATTGATTGTGGGGTAAAATCACATTTGGTACTGGGAAGAAGCTGGCAAAAGATTTTTTTTTAAAAATGCCCGGGATCTGTCTGAGCACCATAGTGAAAATGATTCCAGAAATGTTTCCTCTTTTGATGGGAAAAATACTGGGCAATATAGGTAGTCCTTGACTTACAACCATCATTTACTAACCATTCAAAGTTATAACAGTATTGAAAAAAGCGACTTATGATTGTTTTTCACACTTACGACCGTTGCAGCAACTAATACATATTTATGATAGTTGCGCTGTCCCAAGGTCATGTGATCACTATTTATAACCCTCCCAATGCTTTCTGCCCATTAAAGTCAATGAGGGAAGCCAGATGCGCTTAGCGATTGCATGATTCACTTAACAACTGTTTCTAAAAAGGTTGTAAAATGGGGCAAAATTAACTTAATTTGCTTAGTAACAGAAATTTTGGGCTGAATTGTGCTTGTAAATCGAGGGCTACCTCTACATCAAAATTCTGTCTACCTTCCATTTTAAATGCCGTGTCTTGGTCATAGGACTTTGAGCAGAGCAGACTGTGCAGTAGTTTGCCTTGCTTGTTCAATACTTCAAGTGCCTGTTTGTACAAATACACCTGTACATACAAATACATACAGACACATGGGATGAGAGTTTATACACACACGTTCTCACTCTTGTTAAATGGAAGAAAAATCAGAGGCCTCCTATAGGATCTGCTGGTAAAAAAAAAACCTTGGAAAAAATTCTGAAATGCTACTTTATGTCCTTTCCCTGCGTTTTTAAAAATTGTCCCCAAGTTTTGTCAAATACTTGAGATCGTTGCATGAAATCTTGTGAGAGCTCTAGTATGATTATCAAGATGTCATATGGTTTGGGGATCTTGGAAGATCTCTGTCTCTGTCTCTCTCTGTCTCTCTCTCTCTCTCTCACACACACACACACACAAAATTGGTGTGTGCAGTTATTGCCACGGCCTCATGTATTAAATGTTTGAAAGATAGATTAATAAATAACAGTAGGGCAATAAATTGTCACTCTCTAATTTTCTATTTCCTTTTCTCCTATCAAAAAATATATTTAGGATCGAGTTTATCCAGAATTGCAGAGATTCATGGCAATGTCTGATATGGCTTCATTATCTGTTAGTAAAGACACTCAGTGGGAGAAAGTGATTGCCAAAGCTGCTTCTATCAGAGATATATGCAAGCAAAGGTAAATGTTAGGTTTTATATATTAAATTAGCTTATGTTCTTCTTGGCTTGATAATATGTATTGTTTGTTCCTATTAGAATGTTAACTCTTTGTTTTTTTGGCAAGGGTTCAAGGCAAAAGGGTTTTGTACAATATGATCAAAATTTTTGGAGCTGTTCTATTTATACCATAATTTTCATTCCTTCCTCCAACTTTTTTCCTCTTTTTTCTTTAAACTGATGTAAGTTTATGTGTTCTAAAATTGTGCTGATTTTAGTTCTTTAATGCTTTTGGGTGTACTTGCATTTTTTCTCTTGTGTAAAGGAAAAAAAATCAAATAATGTATTTTTATACTGATAATAATGTTAGTAAGGAGTATGGCCTAAAAAAGGGAACCATAACAGCCTAAGATCTAGGTGGTATAAAAACCTTGAACTACTCTACTAGACATAGCGTATGTGTTACGATTCTATGTCCTTGCTTCCCCAAACTTTATTTACTGAGCTTCAGGTTCATCTTTCCCAGTTTCAACTTTATCATCTATCTCTGCTGTAAGAACATTTGGTTTGACCATTGTGTATTTTAAAGGAATACAGTATCATAAATCCATCTGCTTTTTCACTGGATTCCTTCATCTCATTTCCTAGGCCAAATTGTTTTCAATTGATTCAAGCTGTTTCAAGACTTTCAGCATTTGTCTGAAAAATTGGTTAAGATCTAACTAAATCCTTAATGAATCTGTCATGTCTGAGAATGAAATCAATTTATTTCATGCCTTTTCCACAAGTTGAGCTGTCACTGTTACTGAACTTAATACAATAATGATTTATTGAATAAGGTTCAATAGTCAAGCTTACGTTTAGGTTAGACCACAGAAAAGTGGTTAGAGTCACACATTATACTAATGTTCATTTTTTTAAACTGGATTCTCTAAAGAAACTACATAAATACAGAAGAAAATATGAAAAAAGAATAAAGGAATATAATAAAGATGAATAAACTAAGAATTTTAAAATATCAGGGAATATTATAGTTTTCCTGGCTCTAAGCATTTTTATGTTTTCTCTTATGGTAGAGATGGTGAATTGTGCCCTTCTAGCTGTAATTAAACTTCAGATTCCAGCTGCCCCATTCATAATGGCCAGGAATGGTAGATTAATAATATATGGATGGCCACAGATTCCTTTCCAGAGACAGAGTATGCATGCATGCATGCATAAGTATGTATGTATTTTTTATCCCACCTTTATTGTTTTTACAAATAACTCAAGGTGGCAAACATATCCAACACATCTTCCTCCTCCTATTTCCCCCACAACAGGAACCCTGTGAAGTGAGTTGGGCTGAGAGAGAATGACTGGTCCAAGTTCACCCAACTGGTTTACATGGTCAGCTTTCTAGCCTGGTGCCTTAAACCACTAGATCAAACTACTACAGATCTTGACATATCCATGCAATTATGTTCATTTTCTATAGTTCTATAATTACATGAAAACTTTGTTATCTTATTAGGCCTTACCAACATGGGGCAGATATGCTGGCTGCAATTTCTCAGGTACTGAATGAATGCACAAAACCCGACCAAGCCACACCTGCTGCCTTAGTCTTACAAGGACTTCATGCACTTTGTCAAGCTGAGGTATAGTTTATTGAGTTCAGAGGGCTATTTTTCTCCTTTATGTATGGCATGTTTTGTTCATCATTCCTTCTGGTAGTTGTTGAAATAAAATCCCATATTTCATTCCTGTTAAATAAGATTCTATTTTCCTCATTCACTAATATTCTAATAACTGAAAGTTACTAGAGAGTTGTAGTCAAATTATATTTCAGTCATTGATGGACTGGCTCTGAAAAATGTTGTTTTTGATACATACATTGCAAATGTGCCTTCAATTTATTTTGATTCTAGTTTTATGCTGATGTCCAAGGACCTATTTTCTCCCATGCTATTAGGGGGGGGGAGTAGAATTTGTAGTACCTGAGATATCAATTACAGCAGTATTTAGGTTTCCTCAATTCTTTTGTTAGTTAGTAATATTAAATTGGTTTTGCAGAACAGCATCACTTGGTAGCTTTGTCTAAATATGGAAGAGAAGAGAATATAAGTGGAATGAGGAAATTATTTCTTAGGATTGTGACACTGTTGGTTATATGGCAATGAAGATGTTTGGATGTAAGCTGCGGGATCCTGTGGCATCTCATACTGTGGATGGTACAGTTGGAAACAAATACAGGGGAATTCAGAATAATGAAATAGCATGATGCTAGGGCTATTCCTGCTCTTGATCATTATAGTTCTATAGCTAGAACACACAAATGAAGAATGTATAAAAGTAATAGAAAGACTGTAGAGCAGACAATGAATAGTTCAGGTACATTGCAGTAGTAGAAGTCATTAACATTTTCATTGCACGTCCTAAATTATTGAATCCATTCAGAAATAGCAAGTTTAAAGCACCCCACAACCTCTCCCACTTCACATGTAGGCATAACTCTTTATTTTTTTTGTATTTTGATGGCATCCAGTGAATTTTTGCAGTTTTACTGAGAATTAGAACCATCAGTGAAACATTTAAGGTATAATTAATTATAAGCTGTAAAAGAAGAAAATGGAATATTAAAGTTTCCAGGAGCAGATAATATAATTAACTAATCTCTGAAATAGCACAATTTTTGACAGTTAAAATGCAAGAACTTAAATGAATTTTGTGAAAGTTTTAAAATATGGAATGGAAATATGGTGTGGAAAATAAAAAGCTGTTAGAAGAATTGCAAAGACAGTTTAATAGCCCCAGGGTATATTAGAAAACCCTTTTTCTTTTGCAGCCATCTACTAGTTTTTATAGTAGGTGTACAGGAGAACAACATCTAAATACAATTTTACATTATATACCTCTGATATGAGAGAGAGAGAACTCAAATTTTAGGGAAGGAATTTAATGGAGAAACAAAACTGCTTAAAGAGACATTTTTTGCAGTTGATGCTGAACTTTGAAAAACGTCTTTTGGTCAAAAATACTACAGTGCTGCTAGTGGTAATGGCCATCATGTGATGGGAGTGGGATTTATTCTTCTTCTGGACTTAGCTTAGAAGTTGGTGGAGCAGTGCCTCAATGGTTAAGATGGTGAGCTTGGTTTTTTTTTTATTGAAAAAGTTTTACAATACAAAATTTTTCCATTTTTTCCCCCCATACCTCCCCCCCAACCCCCCCTTCCGCCCATACCTCCCCCACCCCAACCCCATTTCCCACATCCCCCCTTGACTTCTGCTACAAATTAAAAAAAAACAAGTACATATAACAAAATAATATAACAAATAAACCTATAAGTAATAAAATTTTCCTAAAATTAACAATATTATAATAAAAAAAACTAATAATAATAAGATTTACCTCACTAATCAACCATCCACCATCAATATTCATTTATCAATCAATACCATACTTATAATATTTAAACCCAATTAAAAGATATCATGCCTTTCTCTAATCCATTAATATTAACATTATTAATTATATACCAAAATCAATCCCCCTAATAATAAAATGTAATAAATCACATCCATATCCAATTAATCAAATAATAATCAAATCAAATAGTTTTATCCCAACTACACCCATCAACTAAAAAACAGAAACATAAAACATTTCTCTATTCTATACATATATAATTATAATTATACAATTATATCCAAAAATTTTCTATCTCAATAATCCGTGTTTCAGTCTTCTCTTCATCTTGATTGAAGTTAAATATCCAACATAGTTCTAATAAGCTTCGTATTCCTGCTGCTTCCATCAGCAAAAAACATTTCTCCATATAGAAATCCCCAAGATGGTGAGCTTTTGACTGGAAAGCAACTGGCAGCCCTGGTTCGGGACCTGTCATGCGATGGGGGTGAGGTTCCGTCCTTGTCCCAGCTCCTGCCAACCTACCAATTCAAAAGCATGCAAATATAGATAAATAAGTACTATTTGGGTGGGAAGGTAACAGCACTTCGTGCTGACTATATGGCTGTGGAAATGTCTTCGGACAGCACTGGTACAATGGCTTTGAAATGGAGATCAGCACTGCTCCCTAGAGTTGACAATGACTAGTAAAGTAAAATCCACAGGGACTTTTTTTACCTTTAAGTGGAAATAACAGGAACATTGGTGAAAAAAGACCAAAAAGAGAAGTTCTTTTTTTTTTTAAAGGGAAACTAAAGCTGACTGATCTGGGCTCAGAAACCTGGTTAGTACTTGTATAGGAGTTACCCTGTTTTCCCCAAAATAAGACATTCCCTGATAATAAGCCCAATCTGGCTTTTGAGCACATGGCAATAAGGCCAAGCGCTTATTTCAGGGTTCAAAAAAATTTAAGACAGGGTCTTATTTTCAGGGAAACACGATAATTAGAAAACAATGGGGGCGGTAAGATATTTTAGGAAGTTCAAAGATATCCTGGGAGAAGAGAATGGCAAACTACATATGTACTATTGCCAATAAAGCTGCATGGATGTATCCCTGAAGTCATGCAAAACCACACTCGTTTTGAGAGAAGTATATCTAATATATCTATTATAGCTGATACATTGAATAAGTACCTTGGACTTCAAGAAAGCCTATTTTATTAAACTCAGAGCAGCATTCAGTGACCAGAGAAGCTAACTGGAAATGGAACTCAGATTTTAAAAAGAAATACTAAAAACACAATTGCAAACAATTTCATTGGGAAAAAATATGAATGACAATAGAAACTAATGTAAAAGCCTAAAAGCCATCCAGAGTCACATGTTGAGACGTTTCATGATACAAATTGAATGACTGACTGACTGACTGACTGACTGAATGAATGAATGAATAAATAAGTTTCTTAGTGTATATGTCTGAAAAGAAAGAGACCGATACAGGAGAATTGTGCTGTGCTTTGGATTAAGAGGCAAAAAGATGCTTTGAAGTATGTGTGGGCTTCAGTTTGTCTGAGCCTCAGTCTCTTATCCTTGAGAAATGTTAGAGAATAGATGACATACTAGATAACTGAAAGAAGCAAAATGCCCATTTCTTCAAAAGGGAGTAAAAAGACACAAAGAGCTGGGAAGATTCCAGAGCTATCAATCTTGAAAATTACAAAGTGTTTAGTAGAAGTTAGCACAGTTTTGTCAAGACTTGATCTTGCCAGACAATAATATCACATCATTACTTTCTTTTGGACAACTTCTTTAGTAGATTGTGACAATAGTATGAATTTAATATTCCTTAATATCAGTGAAGTTTTTTTTACAAAATACCTCATGATGATTTTGTTGGCAAGTAAGTTAAATGTTAGTCAGATGGTATGATAATAGAATGGATACATAGCTAAAAATAACAAAACAAGATTTAACAGATATACTTAGAAATCAAATGCACAGATGCAGGATGGGAAACATGCCATACATGTTTCTGCCCTCACAGAGCATCTGGAAGCTTCAGCTGGTATAAAATTTAGGTGCAGGCAATTATATGCCCACCTATATCAGTTCACGTTACACCTCTGCTCTGTAAGTTGCATTAAAGTTTAGAGAAGGGTAATGAAAAATGGTTAAGGGACTAGAAATGAACTCCTATGAAAAAAATTAAACCCGTTGGGCATAAGTCTTGAGTACACTTCTAATTCTTGAAAGGGTTTCATAGAAAAGATCAAGACTGTTCTCTATTAGCTCAAAGTGGCTGATGAAAGAATAATAGTTTGAAATATGAGAAAGAAGATTCCAACTGAATGGAGAGAAGTAATCATAAAGACCAATTACTCAGAGAGGTGGTGAGCCTTCCATCAGTGACTATGTTGCCACTAGAAAGCTTCTGTTGGAATGGGTTTTTTTTCCCCCCAGTTCTGTGATTCTGTGGTTGTACCATTTTTAAAAATGCCTTTAAAGGAGAACACCATAACAATCAACACTGGAAATCAATCTTGAATCTGAATCTCACAGAATAACCTGCAACATTTAACTATTTTTTAAAACTGCAATGATTGTTCTGTACTAAAATACAATAGCTTATATGAAATGCAAAACACTATTCAAGAATCACTCATATTACTCCTGAGTATTTGGCTTGCTTTCAGGTAATTTATGAAGACAGCTAATTCTTTTTGGACATTTAAATGATATACCTCATAAATGATATTTACAGTATTCTTTGCTTTCCATGTCAGATCTGGAAAACATACAAAGTAATCCTTGCCAGACCATATTTGTTAAGTCTTGGCAAATCCGTTTTTTGTACTAGAATAATTCAACAGAAGCCAGCATAGTTTCTATGAGTCTTCATGTCCTAGTCTATAATAGGTTTCATGTGGGAACGATTAACAGGGAGACTACGATTCAGAAGTGAAAAAGCTAAGTTTGTGTGTTGAGTGTGTGTTTATAGTCTTTTCTTCCCTGGAAGCAATTTTGTGTATTTCCTTGATCCTACATTTATCAGGCTTTGACCAGAGAGAGGACATACAGAAAAGCAAAATGAAGGGAAACTGACAGAACAGAATAATACAATGGGAACTATGATGATGACAAATTACATTACCTAGTGAATTTGACAACGAGAAGAAAATTGTTTCGTGGCCATTCTTAAAATAACTTTGCTATTAAAACCTGAAGAAATATATTTTTCTAGATTAAGGAAAAGCAGAAACTGAGTTTCTTTGGGTTGAAAAATCTTTTCCTTGGAGACTAACAACCTACTCTTATGAAATTTATTCCATATGCTTCCTGCTAGACACAGGTAAACATAGTGAAACACAGAGGTGCCATTTAAAAAAAGGCACAGGAACAACTTTATCTTCATATTATTCAGGAACACCAATGATTCTGAATATTTTGAGGAAGAGAATATATTATCACAGCAAAAGTTGATACAGACAACTTTTAATAATGTGATTATAATTCACTTTTTAAAATACCAGTTATCAGATAATCTTGAATTTGAATAAGAAAGTGAAATATAGGAATTAAGCTTTTCAAGTGGTATTTTAAATGGTTTTAAGAATTCAGGCTCTTGGTATCAATACACCATAACCTGAAATGACCCTTCAGAATGCCTTTTACATTTTTGGGGGGTGATAAGTAATAAACCAACTTCCTATGCTTGTTATTAGTGGTATCCTTTTAGTTGTAACATGGCTGCCTTCCAAGCAATAAATTACTAGTTATCAATCTGTTCTTAGCTTATACATGCAGTTCAGGGGTGAAATCCAGCAGGTTCTGACAGGTTCTGGAGAACCGGTAGAGGAAATTTTGAATAGTTCAGAGAACCAGCAAATACCACCTGTGGCTGGCCCCAGAGCGGGGTAGGAATGAAGATTTTGCAATATCCTTCCCCCAAGAGTGGGGAGGGAATGGGGATTTTGCAGTATCCTTCCCCTGGAGTGCGGTGGGAATGGAGATTTTGCAATATCCTTCCCCTGCCACACCCACCAAGCCACACCACGCCCACTAAGCAACGCCCACAGAACCGGTAGTAAAAAAATTTGGATTTCACCACTGATACAGTTGTGCTTCTTCCACAATCTAGTACAGATAGTCCTCGGCTTACAATCACTTATTTAGTGTCCCTTCAAAGATACAGCATCAATGAAAACAAGTGATTTATTACCATTTTTCCCATATATAACCATTGCAGCATCCCCCTGGTCATGTGATCAAAATTCAGATGCTTGGCAATTGGAGTGCATTTATGACCACTGCACTGCCCAGAGTCATGTGATCACCATTTGTAATCTTCCCATCTGACTTCCAACAAGCAACGTCAAAGGGGGAAAGTCAGATTCACTCTGAGGAAAGAAAGCCCTTGTGGTCCAACTGGCAAGGCACAAATCTGAGTTGGTAAACTGTCAGTCAAGTGACAGATTCAAAGGAGAAGCAAGTGACAAGAGGAGAGGAAATCCAAGGTCCAAACACAGCCAATTAGGCTTTGCTTCATAGGTAAGAGCTGAATTTTAGATAAGTTCTCAGCACTGTCTTGTGTAAGTGAGTACAATAAGTAAGCTATGCTGAGATTTTATCTAGTACACAGCTGTAGAGCAGTCATATATGTAGTCCTTGACATAAAACAGGTTGCTCAATGACATTCGAAAGTGTTGATGAATCTACTTTGAGGCTATTTACAACCCCAAATCGAAGTTCCAAAAATCCACTCCAGTCAAGACCAAATGTCGGGCACTCAGCAACATTTTTATTAGATTTTTATTAGTTTATAATATGACGTACAAAGAGAATACAAAAGTAAATAGTAGGGAAGTTAGGGGAGGGAAAAGTGGGGGATAGTGGGGGAAAGCAAGGGCAAAAAGAAAAAAAAAAGGCATTGACTTCCGATTTGTTCGGTGCAGTAAAATAAGGCAGTCAACATTGGCTGCATTCACGGTAGTTTGCAGTGTTACAAAGTCACATGATGGTGTTTTATGATGGTTTTGCTAAAAACGGGCACATTTTGGTTTTGTGCAAAAATGTCCATAGCAAATCATTTACTTAACAAGTAACACCAAAAAAAAAAAAAAGTAAACTTTGGTCTGTCACACGTCCAGCTTGTTTTACAGCCATTACAACTTAAGACTGTGATGGGCAAACTCCATTACAGTCATATGTCGAGGACTATCTGTATGATTATTCCAAGCCTCAAGAAGGAAAAAAAAACCTTCACTGCATTAGAATTTGTACATTTTGACAAACTGGTAGATCCCCTTCACAACATTTAGGTACCAAGGCTCAAGAAAATATTGTATAAGAGAAGTTTGTTTGTGTTACAAGGCGTACAGGTTGTTTCCATCAGAACTTACTCTGAGCAGAATATAATTTCTCCTCCATCAGTTGGGTTAAAAACAAAAGTGCACACAGTATAGTTAATCAAAACACCTTAACAATTTCCAGTTGCTCAAGGGATTTTTTTTTTTTTACTAAAGTTCATTATTTCTTGAGACCTGTTGACTTCAGTCTGGATTGTCTCTTCTTCCTTTTCTCTTTCTTTCCCTCCCTTTCTTCTTCCACCTCCTCCTTGACATTTATACAATTATGAATGCCACTTTTAGGAATAATGGAATCACATCTAATTTGACTCCCAATTGAAGTATTCACAGTTTTGGCTGAGGTCTGACAAGAATTAAGTCCTCGTTTTTCCTCCCAACTTTCTGCAAAGTGATACAGAATGGTCACATAGAAGAGGGTCAGTATACTATAAAATACATTTCAGATCTTCATGCAAGTTAGAATAACTTCTGAAAGTATTTACTGCACTCATATAAACCCACTGTATTTTTTATTATCTTTGTTTCTAACAGAAAGGTGTATTAAATTTTAGTTTTCTTTATGCAAATGGTTTCACTAACAATGTACTCTTCTATTCATCAGGTTTGGCAAGGATAATTAAAGCATTTTCTATTGAAAGTGTATATCAAATCAGCGTGTTCTGTTGCACAGAAGCATAAAAAAAACACTGTCAATAGTCCTGAAATCTGTGACATTAAATCCTTGTTAGGTCTTAGAGATGGAAATGATCTATTCATGCTAAAACAACAATAAAGGAAGGAACAATAAGCACAAAATCTAAAACAAACTTACAAAGACTGTTTGCACCCTCAGCCTTTGAACACTGCCAGGAGTTACAAAGATGCTTTCTGATCAGCTATCGCTCCGTTGTGTCAGAACTAATAGGTGCCCCCATATTGAGGCACAAAACTGCTTTCATCTTTTGCGACTCCTAGAGGGTGTTGTGTTCTCAAATAACAGCAATGTACAATTGAGCAATAACTATCCAGACACTGGGCATTTCCTGGGGATTCATGACCGAGAGAAAGAGTTCGCTGCAAGCCGTTTATTACCAGACAGAATTGGCTGCTCCCCCGGAAATGCACCACACTAAAATCGTTACTGCAGTGCTGTTATTACCTTTGCATTTGTTTACATTGTTTACAAAAAAAAATATTTTTCCCCCCAAAAAAGATAAATTTGGTTTCTGTGTAACATGAGAACATTGACAGTAACCGATTCTCAATTTTGCTGCTATGTTTCATTATTCCAGAAAACATGTTTTGCAGAAAGAGCTAATTAAACATTTGAATTTGAAGTCAAGTGTGTTAAAATAAATTTTATTATAGAAATGTTTCAGTATGGATAAATATTTCCCTAAAGCTAGCCAGAAGATATATGATTATATGCTTTAAATTGAGCATGAGTTTTTATATTACATTCTAAAGATATCTTAATAGTGAGGTGGTAAAATACTGCATTTCAGATTGGATTCATGGTATACTGTTAACTCAGAATATTGTGTTTAACTTTAACTTTATCAGATGGGAATGTTTGTTCACATGTAAGGTTGCTGTGTTAAAAATGACACATTTTTCATGTTGTAACATACAATATATTCACCTTTTCCCAGGCCATAGTGTTTTATTTGAGACAATAATTACTGTACTGGTGCTATTGAAAAGAAGAATTATAGAAACGTTTCCCCTGATTTAGAAAACAATTCAAGCGTAGATCAGAATTAGAGACTACCTTATTGCTTTATAGAAAAAGATAATTAGTATACATTTACCAAAAATAAAATAAAATAAAATAAGGGGTACCCATGTTATAAAGCCCTAGGCACAAAAATGTGCTTTTAAGAGTGCTGATAAAATTGTAGAATATGGCACAGTTTTCCACTAATTTTTGCTAGCCCTTCACTTTGTAAGTCTACTAAAGTTAGCAATAATCTACTAACTGGAAATTATAACTTGTATAATTTCCAGTTAGTAGTTTACTGCTTAGAGTAGTTGGGAATTTTCTGAGGTATGCTTCAATACATTCAGAAGCCATGGAGAAAGGTTGTACGGGTAGGCCAGTACCATCAATTAAATAACATTGCTTGAAGAGCAATTACACTGGATGAACAGCAATTAAAAGAAGACCTCAAAGTCCTTTGATCTCATTATGTACTTAAAATGCTGGGAAAATTGTATGGTATTGTTCAAAAATAAAATAGCATGTAATTCTATATGTCTTGGTAATAGAAGAAGACTTGACTTCTTTCTCTCATTTTTGGGTCTTAGTAGTTACCTACAACCTGATTATGCCCTTTGACCCTTTAGTGCCTGTTTGTTACTGTCACTATGTTTATGATAGCGTGCTTTATAATTATTTATTTGATTTGCTTTTACCATAGTTTCCTGCTTTTATAGATTCCATTTTTCTACAAACTCCCTAGGATAGTGAGTATAAATAAATACATATATAAATAAAATTTCCTGCTTAAATCACCAGTGGATGAGGGCTGTAGTTCAATAACATCCAGAGGGCTACTAATTATCATCCTTCCTCCAGATTATCAGTTTCAAGATATTCAGATCCTGACCTGTTACCAGTTTGTTCTTTTTCTACCATTAAATGTTACCAACCCAGATTAACCTTTCCTTTACAATTCAGGATAAGACCAGCTGTTTTTTCTGTGAAGCTTGTTTCTTTACCATTATGGGTAGCCTTTGACATGACCCAATTATTAAGTAACCTTTCAAATACTTATAAAAAGAACTACTTACAACCTGTTCTCAAAGTTATGACTGCCTCTTTTGCAGAGGCCACATGACCACATTTTGGGCACTTGGCAACCAGCTCACATTTTTAACTGGTTGCAGCATTCCATGGACAGAGGAGTACGATTTGTGATATTTTATGTTCGTTTCCAGCAAAAAGGATCCATTTAGAAAAATGGATTCACCTAACCAAGTATATGATTCAGTTTATGATTGCAAGTGACTCATCATAAAAATGGTCGTAAAATTGAATTCATCACGAGGTGCCTTATGACCGCAATGATTTGCAACCAATGTGGTCATAAGTCAGGGGCTACCTGTAATATTCTTTTGTATAAAATAAATGTCTGGGAGAGACTCCACAGCTCTAAATTCAACTTTATTTTATAGCACAAAGTCACGAGTATAATGTAATATAGCATTTATACCCACAAATTTTATCTTTACAATATGCAGAATTTAAGTTATATAATGCTTTCTTTCTATGGAAATCAGGTAAATGGGTATACTTTTCAGAATATACTGTATCCTGTGCCTTGAATGAGATATACATACAACCTGATTATTAGTATCTCGACTAATCTGAGATTCTTATTGGATAAAACTGAGATGGTTTTTAAAACTGTAATGCTGGAGTTTCAAAAATCATAATCTATCTTTAATCCATCCTGATCTATCTTTCTTTCTTTCTTTCTTTCTTTCTTTCTTTCTTTCTTTCTTTCTTTCTTTCTTTCTTTCTTTCTTTCTTTCTTTCTTTCTTTCTTTCTTTCTTTCTTTCCCATTGATTTACTGTATCTCAACAAAATTCCAAGGGCATTTGGAAAAGATCAGCAGCTCTGAAGGCAAGGGAAATTTTGACTTTGTCTGTTATGAACAAGGGGAACCCAACCACCAGCAGAGAAGCCTAGCTGACTGGCTGCAAATCACGACTGGTGAATGAACCCCACTGAGTTGGAAATAATACCGTGACTCAAAGTATGATAATCATCAATGCTATTATACTATCTTGGCAAATATCTGTCTTGATTTAGGTTTTGATTTTTTTAAAAAAAGCATTAATCTTTTTTTATGGTGTTTTAACTTAGAGGACACTGGGGGCCGGCGGTCAGATGTCACACTTAAAGTTGCTCTGTGCTAAGACGATAACTATGGTACATGTTTTGAACTATAAATGTGTAAAACTGAGAACCTTTGTTGAGGAACATTTATGCCAATGTTTAAGTAGAATGATTTCATTACAATTTGTAGACTGAGAAATGGTTTTGGAGGAAGTTTCTTTCCAGATACTTTCCAGAGTGAAAATGTTCTAAATGAGCAATTTTTTAAGATGCCAATATTTATTTACTTACTTACTTACTTACTTATTGGTTCGATTTCTATGCCGCCCTTCTCCGGAGACTCAGGGTGGCTTACAATGTGTTAAGCAATAGCCTTCATACTTTTATATATACCTGCTTAGTAGGGCTTTCGCTCCCCTCCCCCAAGCAGTGTTCTTTTTTATACAAAGTCAGCTTATTGCCCCCACAATCCGGGTCCTCATTTTACCTACCTCGGAAGGATGGAAGGCTGAGTCAACCTTGAGCCTGGTGAGATTTGAACTAGCAGTAATTGCAGGCAGCTGGCAACTAAGTGCTACTTAACAGCACTTTAGTCTGCTACACCACTATATAAAGCTTTGAGACCATATGCTGAAGAAAATAGCTGGCTGCATTTGGCCTTAACCTGTTGATTGTGCATCTCTGCCCTAGAGAATATAAAAGCCATTGAAAGCCATCACTGAGTGTAATGTTTTGTCGATAAATTTATTATTTTGGAAAAAAGTCAACCTTTTAAGGTACAGATTATTTGATTAGATGGTGCCATCTAATTGAATATCCAGTTTGATACCAGCACTCCTCAACAAAGAATCAAACTCACTTTCTTATCCTCAATTTTAAGAGAATTATTCCTTTTTCAACTTTTATGTAAGAGTGGCATATCTTTTTAATGATGATGGTTAGCAAATATGTGAATTAAGTCTTAGGGTATCTCTTTGTCCCTTTATATCATTATTCTGATCTGAGGATCATATTAGGCATTTCCTCCTATAGTAAATCAATATTTTGGCTAATTGGAAAGTATTCAGAGAGCAGTTTAAGATATTGAGGTGTTTGGAAGACAAATAGTAGAACAGTCAGAAGGAATTGTGTATATTTACCCTGAAGGAAGAAAAAAAACTAAATGATCATAGAAAGACATTATTGTATATAAACTTATTTCAAAGGATCACAGGCAAATGAAAAAAAATAATGCTGACACACTTAGTGTAGTCAAAAGTAACACATAAGGATCTGTAGTCTTAAATCCAGAGCCAGTTTGGTATTAAGGTAAAGGCTAAAAACCAATAGACTGTGAGTACTTTTAAAAAAAATATTTCCTTTTTATTAGTTTATAATATAAAATACAAAAATACAAAAGCAAATAATAGAGAAAATAGGGAAGAGAAAAGAGAAGAGAAAAGTACAGGAAAGGAGGGAAAAAGAAAGAAAAGGCATTGACTTCTGACTCCTTTTGGTGTAGTAGAATAAGAAGTAGCATTGAACCTCAATTTTTTACTTTTACTTTTGCATAACAGTATAAATTAGCCGTTTCTATAATAACAGATCTATCTAATCAGTAAAACTCAATCAAATTTCATTTTTTTCTACCTCAAGCACAATCCAGAAGCGGTTTCCAGGTAGAACTAAAAGTAGTTGTGGTTTTTTTTTCTTTTATCAAAGTAGTCAATTTAGTTATTCTGCTAACTCTTATCAGCTTTTGCAACTATTCATCCATTGTCGGGATTAAAGCATCCTTCCATTTTTGCACATTAAAGTAATATTGCTGCCATCAACATACTTAACGTGTAACAAAACAAAGCAAAAAAAATTTCCAAGTCTTTTTCCATTAAACCCAAGAGAAAAGTTCCTAATTTTATCTTTATATTCACTTTGAGAATCTTCTGTATTAAGATATGAACCGTACTCCAATATTTCTTTGCTTTATCACATGTTCACTATAAATGATAAAAAGTACTTTCTTTACATTTGCATTTCCAACATTCATTTGAAAAACTTTTATACATTCTTGATAACTTATCTGGTGTTAAATACCAGCAATACATCATCTTATAATTTTTTAAAATTGTAATTTAATGTAAATTTTAAAACTTTCGTCCACATATTCTCCCATTGTTTAAGCTTCACATTGTATCCAAGGTTCCTTGCCCACTGAATTATACAATGTTTTACATACTCACTTTCCAAATTCAAATTTGATGTTTTATAGACCTTAGCAATATGTCCATCACTACCACACAGTAGGGTTTCCAATTCATTTTTAACCAAGTCAAACCCATAGCTCTTTTTTGTCTGTTTTTGTCCTTTCAGTTGGAAATATGTAAATCACTGGCAGACATGTCCTTTTAGCTCTTCCTTAAACCTGAGGATAGGATCACCAAAATTAAAAGTTATTATTTTACTATAAGTCCTTAATTTACTTAATTTCTTAATTTTTTTTTTTTTTTTTTTGCAAAATAAAGGCTGTTGGTCATTTTACACTAAAACACACAGAGAAGGTGCAGATTCACTGTTCTTTCCATTTATTCTTTCTTGTGATATAATGCATTGATTTCACTTAGCTTGTAAATAAATATTTATGATTTCTCCCAATTTCAGGATTTTGTTTTTATTTTCTCTTTTGCCTATATACATTCTCCACATGAATTGTTTTGTCTAGTTATTGAGATCTATGTTTTCTAAAGTGGAGGTGGAGAAGTGTCGTTTTCACTCAACGTATAATCAGATTAAGTTTCAGTAGCTGTCAACATGAGTTACACTGGAATTGTCTTCATGGATCTGTCTTTTCGTTAAAAGGACTTAACTCAATAGGAATTCTTAAAAGCTTTATCGTTACTGATTTTGAAATGGTTCCCCTAAAGTATTTCTACAGCCTCCAAAGTGACTGTTTAATTCTGATGCCCAGCATTTTGATTTTTTTCTAGCATAAAATATTGCTATAGTGATTTCATTAACTCATTATCTTTTCAAAACGAGCATCCCAGGACAGTGTTGACTCATTTATCTGCCCATACAGATATTTGATTCTCCCACTTGGCAGAGACAATTGCAGTTTTCTTACAATTTTCTATATATTATGAAACTGTTTTTGTGATCTACTTCCTTGATTTTGAATATAAACCAGATGTGTAACCCTAATTTAGACACTACTTTGTCTTCTTCCCTTTAGTATCATCTTGCTGTTTTAATATTTGGAAGGATATGGGGGTTTTTTCTAGCCAATATTACTTGTCTGTCAATATTTCTGCTGCCATCACAGCATAGACTTGAATGATTCATGATAATTGCAGGCAACTGCAGAAACCTGCAGATATTATAACAATGTCTGAAAAGTTGAAATTCCTGAAGGGAATTTTATGCATTTCTGTGTATGGATTGACCCCAGGGAAATCCATTGAAGTCTTCAATACAATGGTTTACTCCCTGCAGAGATTGCGGGGGGGGGGGGGGGGGGAGGGCCTTCCAGCCTGGGAGAATGCCTTATGGGGAAAACTAAAGAAGAAAGCATCTTAAATGTCCCAAAAAGTAAATTATTGGTTGCTTGATCTATTTCTTCCAGTTATGATCTTACTTAGTGTATTTCCAAATGGCCTAAAGAATGAAGGGTATGGTAGACAATTTAGGAAACTAGTGTCTCTTGAAAATTTTGGAAACTTAGAGTACAGAATAATTTTTTGGTGGGAAAAGTGTTAATATTTACAGATTTATTATTATTAGATTTTTATCCTGCCTTTTTTACATATATAACTCAAAGCAGTGAACATACTTAATATACTTGCCTCTTTTTTCTCAACAACAAGCCGGTGAGCTAGGTTGGATTGAGAGAGAGAAACAAGCCCAAAGTCATCCAGCTGGCTTTCATGCCTATGAGAGGCCTAAAATTCACAATATCCTGCTTTTTAGGCCAGCATCTAGCAACTAAAGAGAACTGGCTCTCAGGTGATGCGGCTATGATGCATTTATAATAAGAAAAGTGTAAGTCTCGCCATTTTAATTCTACTAACAAAATTGCAAGAAATCATACATTAACAATCTCATCCTTATGGGGAGGCAATGGGAAAACATCAGTATTGAAGTGGAACTGCTGGTATTATTGCTGATATTGCTGATTTTTCTTTTAAAAAAACACTGTTTAGCTTGATGAAAATGTACACATTAAGGAAAGAAATGAAGTAAAACTGCTTAGTCTATAATATTACATCCCTTAGTAAAACCATAAAACTGAAATGAACATTTTACAATATATAATTATTACCTTTTGGGATCAGCTATTAGTATCCTTGTTTCCTCTATATGTGACATTACCATCTATGTTGAATTGCAGTTTTTATCTACTCTGGTGTTCTTCAGATTCCTAAGAACTACAACTTCTAGACTTCCTGGTCAGTAAGGATGTTGACAATACAGTTGGGAATCCTGAAACTGAAAACTTTTCTCCATTAATGCCTTACTTTAATCAAAATTTTTAAATGTCTGATCCTTTGAAATCATATCTAAAGAAGAACTTCAATATAGCAAAGAATATATGAATTTCATACTAAAAATAAAAAGGAGACACCTATTACATATCATGAAATACAGTACTTGTCCCTTGTTAATAAGATAGTGTCTTTTATTCATACACAGCATTCTTCAAAAAACTATTGTTCCCAAGATTGCACATTAATTATTTGCTTGATGGCTTCTTCAGTCATGACCATGTAATAAAATTCTATTGGGCAGTAGATGGATATATATTGTTGTGTTTACTGACTAGAGCTTAGATTTCTGTGTTTAAAAACCAGTTGACTTAATAAATGGTATTAATACTACCTTGACATCTAGTAATACATTGCCTAGTCTAGATGTGCATTACACCTCTCTAAATTATTGCTTTTCTTGAATTTCATTCATATAGCACTCTGGGGGCCCATCTAGAAAACAAACTGCTTCAGCATTGACTTATTAAGCTATAATTCTGAAGCAAGTAGGCTCAGGCATGGACACAAGTTACAGTTTTGTTAGATTCAAAAACTGCTGTCATTATAAAATGGTAGCATATTTCTTTTTAAAAAAATATTTTATATCAAAATATGGAGTTTTGAAAATGTATGGATTTAAAGGCTGCAAATTCCATAGGGGATTCTGAGATGGTAAAATGTTGAAGCAGATGCAACTTTTATTGTAGTAGCTTTTCCTGGGTCAATAATGGTCAGATAATTAGTAATGAATACAATTAGATTGCCTAAAAGTAATAAATTTTGCCATGAGTGAATGTACAGCTCCATTGATTTATGCACAATTGGGGACAACATATTAGCATACCTCTATTATTTATAGGTTTTTTTATTAGAGCTATATTTATTCAAATATTTGAGTTCTATTAAAGCTGCTTCTTTAGAACCTTACCTGCAGTGACAGATGGTGCTCACTTTCTCAGAGATTTTTGCCAAAATTTTTTAGTTTTGATAATATCTGTAATGAAAATAGTTTCAAACATGATTCACCTAAAATATTATTGTATTTTAAGGGAATATTAATGAATTGAAGTTCTGACTATAACTTTTTCAAATGGATATCCTTCTTTTAATGGTAAATTGCTATTTCTAACTATAAAAAAACTATGTGTTTCACCAAAATTGATTTTATATATGAACCAGATTTTACTATTTTGTTGATGGATCTTTTCTTATTCTATTAACACAAAGGATTTTTCCCTCTAACAATGATCCGGCAAGGGCTAATTTCAAGCTATGAATAAATACAACAAATTTGTGTAATTATTTGAGAATTCTTTAGAATAGGCCCACTATATGTATATTTCTATATTGCTTATTACGTTAATTATTGGGATTTAGGCAATACTATATTGTCTTGCAGGGCAGTCACTGTATTAAATACCCATAGAATGAGATGAACATGCCTGAAAAAATTGGATTTTGATTGTGCATATGGCATGCTAGCCAAAATGTACCTAACAAACTTGTATTGCATTTATCATTAGCAGGGAATACTGCATGTGGCATAGGTGTGGCTAAAGCTGTTCACCTTGTCTACACCTTTCTAACTTTGGCCTCAAGTTGATCACAGATATGAGGAGCAAAGGATATGTCAGTATCTGTGGGCTCATCTATGATGACCATGGCATATTAGAATGTAAGAGGAATAAATCAAAGCAGAACATGATTAATAAGAAAAAAAAAGGAAGGAAGGAGGAAGGGAGAGAGGGAAGGAAGGAAGGAAAATGAAAAAGAAAGAACTAACAGATTAATAAAGGTAGTCAGATTTGAAAGAAACTAAAAGCATAGCAACTTCAGAAAATGAAAAAAAAAAGCCCTGTAGACATGCTGGAAGGAAGAATGTAGTTTACAAGGTCAAAAATGTATGAAAAGAACCTAAAAGACAACTTACCCCGAAAATAAGTCCTAGCTTGATTTTTACACATGTGCCCAATACAAACCCTCCCCCCCAAATAAGCCCTAGTTAAGACCCCTCCCACTCGGGGGTGCACCGGGTGGGATGAAGCGCATGGATAAAAATTAAGCTAGGTGATGGGGAGCAGCTGCCCTACTTACCAAGCCTCACACATCCCAACACCTAACTCGCCTTGCAAGCCCACTTCTATGGCCGTTTGCCGCCTCTTGCATGTATACCCCCCCACCTCCATTTTACCATCAGAGGCCTTCTGAAAAGGCCTGTGCAGCTGAGAAACGAGATCCAGTTTGATGCTCACGTCGCCCCCTGCCTCTCTTTCACCGTCAGAGGCCCTTCTGGAAAGGCCTCTGCATCCAATAACAGAGCTTCAGATCGATCAGTTATTGGATGCAGAGGGCTTCTGGAAAGCGCTTCACAGCTAATAACAAGCGGCTGCAGAAGAAGTGGGCCAGCAGTGGGTCCTGCTGGACGGGGTTGTCAGTGCTACCACCTTGAAGTGAGTCAGTAATTAGACATCCCCCGAAAATAAGGGGGATGCCCTTTTTGATGACAAAAGAAAAGGCCATCCTGGTGCCCTTTTTGATGACAAAAGAAAAAAAAAAGACTGGGTTTTATTTTTGGGGAACGCAGTATGTAGCATGTGTTGTTGATGTAAACTAGTTCCGGCTGTGTAAATGAACTTAATAATAATAATTGGGTTTCTATCTGAAACATGGCACATCTGGTTTACAATGAGAGCCTACAAGATGTGATTTGTAAGTGCTATTTCTAATCCATATATCATATATCTTTAAATGTATTTTAAACACGCACACACAGAGACACATAGACTGTGTCATGCTAAAAGCAGCCTTTGTTTCTCTATTCTAGGTTGTTTGCATTCGCTCTACATGGAATGCACTCTCACCAAAACTGAACTGTGATACCCGGCCACTTATTTTAAAAACACTCAATGAACTGTTCTCTCTTGTCCCTTCATTAATGGTGAATTCGAGTGAATATGAGGTATGTGTCTCATACTGGCCTATTTTTTTTAAAAAATCTGTAATTTTAAATAAGGCAATCAAGTTAATACTTCCTTGAAGATTGTTTATGAACATAAGTGAATGCAACTGAATTGGAGAGTCGAGGCAGTGTTCTAATGACATTATTGGAAAGCAGTAGAGCCAGATTTCCTTTGCTATTTTTCCTTCAACTTTTGAAGAATTGTTATTTTTATAAGACTAGCAGATAACGATCAACCTTGGTGTTCTTCAAAAAAGCTAAGCAGGATTGGACCTCATTAGCATTTGGATAGCAGAGCACTTTCATTTCGCTTGCCATAGGCAAGGTTAAGAAATTGAAAAGTATTCCAACAGACAGCAGTGGCCAACCAAATTTTCGTTGCCAGTACTCTAAAGAAGACTTTACTTTTACTTCTAAGTAAGATGCATTAAATACATTGGAGATTTGCAAAGAAGGTCAGACCAATCAGAGAAACTACTCAGGGCCAGAACTAATGTTTATAGGTATCCTCGACTTATGACCACAATTGAGCCCAAAATTTCTGTTGCTGAGCGAGACAGTTGTTAAAGTGAGTTTTGCACTCTTTTTATGACTGCTTTTGCCACAGTTATTAAGTGAAGCACTGCAGTTGCTAAATAACACAGTTGTTAGGCGAATCTGGCTTCCCCATTGACTTTGCTTGTCAGAAGGTTACCAAATGGTCGTAGGACACTTTTTCAGTGCCGTTGTAACTTCGGTCACTAAATAAACTGTTATAAGTCAAGGACAACCTTGATTTATCAGCTATCATTTCATGGCTGAGTAGCAATTAAAACTAGAATGGATTGAAGAGCTGAAGATTTTTATGATCATTTTGTTAAAATTGAAAGTCTGGCGCTCTCATGGAACTATTGAGGATTTCTTAATAACTTATGAAAAAGAAATTGTATTCAGGAAGAATCAACCTAAACAGGTATTTGCCCTTAGTTTTCTCATTGGCTGGAACCATCTCTATAACCAGTTGAAAATTACTTTAATTTTAAATAGTTTTGTTTGCCACAAGTAAATAAGCTTTCTCCAGATTAGACCAAAAGCTTATCTAGCTCAGCATTCTATTCTAAAGAAGCCATCCTAGATATTTCCATAGCTGCAATATGAATGTATTAGCACTCTCTCCTTATGTTGCCTAGCAACTAGTATTCAGAGGCATACTGCATTTTATAAATAATCTGCAAGTAGCTAGGTGGATAACTGTATTCTGTACGAATTTGACTGTTAAATGTCTAACAGATTCCAAATGTTCATTCCGCTAAGCATGCTATTTCCTTCTTGAGGGGAAAACCTCCAAATAATTTAACCTTTTGTTATTGGAGAGTTTGTACAACACTGTAATCATTGGAGTGGTGTTTTTCTGCATTTTTCCTGCCTGCATTTTTTTTTTAAAAGTAAATGAGCAAAATTGTACTAATGCTACACAATTGAATCAAATCTTGTAACAGTGGCAATTAGGTATTCAATGTATTTCATAAAATGCCAATCTAATGTGAAAGAGTTATGAAAAAGACAAATTCCATTTTATATGCCTATCCAAAATTTGATTTTTTGATAACAGCTGTCCTGTAGGCAGATATTTTAATTGAATTAGCCATTATAAAATCAGGGTAGTTTTCCTAGGCTATGAACATACACTTAAGCTACATAGAGGTGATTGCTTGGTATATTTTTGGTATATTACAGCTATACAGGTAGACTTCAACTTGCAATCTCAATTGAGCCCAAAATTTCTGTTCTTAAACAAGACTATTAAATAACTTTCCCTTCATTTTACGACCTTTCTTGCCACAGTTGTTAAGTGAATCACTGCAGTTGTTAAACTAGTAACCTCCTGGTTATTAAGTGAAAACTGGTTTCCCCGTTTCCTTTGCTTGTCAGAAGGTCGCAAAATGTGATCGCGTGATCCCAGGACCTTGCAACCATCCTAAATATATGCTAGTTGCCAAGCATCCTAATTTTGATGATTTGACCGTGGGGATGCTGCAACACTCATAAGTGTGAAAAACTGTCATAAGCCACTTTTTCCAGTGCCGTTGCAACTTTGAACGGTCACTAAATGAATGGTTATAAGTTGAGGACTACCTGTATAATGTTAGGCTGCAATTCGTTTTGTTTTGTCCTGATGGAAATAAATTATTTGAAAGCTGAGGAAATAGGATGATTACATCCTTGTATCGAAGATCATTGGGACTTTACAGTTCAGTCTCTTATATCAGGAGTCCCCAAACTGTGGCCCGCTACTGGGTTGTGTCCTGTTTTGAACCGGGCTGTTGAAGTAGTGGGCAAGCATGCAAAACTTCATTTGTACATGCACAGGATTTAGGTTGCATGTGTGAAACCATTTCCCTCTACCGCTGAAGACGCTGCCCCTGGTCCGCAGACCCAAAAAGGTCTTGTGTCTTATATTACTCCATAGATATACTTTCCAAAAAATTTGGTAAAATCCAGTTAAATATTGAGTAAATTCTAGTGCTATGTTTCCCCTGTTTCCACCCATACACATAGTCTAATGAGCTGAAAGGTGGTTCTCTTAGGGTCATTTGGCTGTATCTGGTATTCGTATTGCAAATGCAGTTGCATATATTTCATATAATTATTCTGTCAACGAAAGAGTGAGCAGAATGTTTTAATAGGTGACATCTATGCTTCTAAAAGCATTCAAATCTATTTACATGGTTGAGATTGTAACATTGAAAATGTTTTTTGAATTGCCTCTTTAAGGGTACTTAAAGGTCAACCCCTCCCCCTCAACCTCAAGTGGTACTTTGCATTTTTATTATACATCATTGAATATGGGATCTTGAATATAAGTTTTGACCTTTCAAATTTTCTCAGTAAGTATAATAAGGACTATTAGTCTTCACTTTGGAGCCAGCTAAATTGGCAAAAACCTTTCTTGTTATTTTAAATTAAACTCTAGCGGCCGCATAAAGCATTATTCCCTTGTCACTTCCTCAAATAAACTGCTAATCCATAAATGCCTGTCTTGGTTTATTTTACGATGTGTTATTTACCTCAATTTTCTATCATGTTTCCTTAATAAAAAGAATCTTTTGTAAGTTGGATTTTGTTCTCTCTCCCCTATTTGACGTTATAGAAGTTTAAAGCTCAAGTTGTCAGTTTCCTATGGAGCCACACACAAAACAAGGTGAGATATTAGAAAATGAATTGGCCTTATTTAAATATTTTCTGTTATGTGTCACATAATCATGATTACGATATGTTATTTTAAAAAAGGCACTTTTTTTTCCTGCCACCACTGCATACCTTCCTAATTCTTTATTTACTGCCCAGTTATGATTGGTCAATGATATCGATAATTTCCCCTAAAAATCCACAAAATCATCAGGACCGCAGTACAGTCATAGTAAATGAACTGTGTGGGCAAGTCACCATTCTTTATTTCTAAAACATTTTGCCAGAAGGTTCAAAATATAAGGCAGTCAATTTGTATTTTGAGACTTTCAATCTTACCATTAAGTAATATCTCAGATGTTTACCCCAAAGCCCTACTATAGTATAACTATTGCAGAATAATACTACTTATTTGCAGTTTTAAAAAAAAGGTTTCTTTTGCTCAGTAATTTTGGGTGATGTGATTTTTTAGCACACACTATTTGCTTTTAACCGCAAGGTTAAAACTAAAATTAAGACAATTTAGAACTTGCCCTGCATTTTCTACTTGGGAAATCAATGCTGCATTTAACATAATAGATAAATACAGTATTTTTCCTTATCCATCCTTATTTGCAATGATGTGATGGCAATATTTTTCTTTAGGATTCTCTTGTGGCTATTTCTGCATATAAATCTCTCTCTGAATTTCATTCTGAAGAATACACCATCCTCCATCTTCCTGAACAGGTAGATCTTTCTTACTTTAATTATGGGTAAATGCTGCAATCTACAGGAATACAAAACAGTGTGGAAACAGTGTCCAATCCTTGCTTGGACATTTAGTAATTCATCTGACCTTAATAGGAAATGGCTGTATAAGTTGCTACTGTGTCTCTTGTATCAGAGTATGTTCCAGTTGCCTGGACTCATATCCTTCCATCTGTTGCAGGTGGGAGTTTGGAAGTAAAGAGTCTTTTGTAAATGAGATAACATTTGTCTTGAAAATAATCAGATTTTTGAGATGCATAGTAAGCAGGAGCTGGACCAACGAAGTCATAATGGGGTGGCAAAAAGAGCCTACCCCTCATCCTTAAAAGTCAATTAATATGTGATTGTGTACTCCAACACAGATATAAAAGACTGACATTTTGAACAAGAAAGCAACATGTGTCATTTTTTTTTCTTTTGACTTAGGAGATTGTTTCTAATAAGATTTTAATAATAGCTTTCTGAGAAGTATGCCATGTTCTACTTGTTTTGTTGATTAACTTTCAAATTCAATTCAAAACATTGACATGATTTTTGAAACATTGTGCATCCATAGGAAGCATCTTTGTCCTTTCCTTAATAGATATTAAGCTAAGCCATAGTTTATTAAGTTATAATGTATTGAATATGTCATACCTATCAGAGTTTGAGCAGAATATTAATCCTAAACTATGTTTTATAAACTCCTGAGACTTAGTTTACATAATGCAGGAGTGTCAAACTCAAGGCCCACGGGCTGGTTCCGGCCCACGGGCTGCGGGCTGCTTAGATGTGGCCCATGGGGCCAACCTGGAAACAGCAAAGGACTGGTCCATGGTGCCTCTGCCAGTAAAAATGGAGCTTGGGAGGGCTGCGTATTGCCCTCCCGAGCTCCATTTTTCTTGGCAGAGGTTGCAGAAGGCCATTGCAGCTGAAAACGAACCTTGTGAGGGCTGCGTGTGGCCCTCCTGAGCTTCATTTTCGCTGGAAGAGGATTGCAGGAAACAGTTGCAACCAAACACCAAGATCAGGAGCCCGTTTTCGCTGGCAGAGTGCTTGGGCCTCCACAGCAGGGGTGAGTTCTAAAATTTTGTTACTACTGGTTCTGTGGGTATGGCTTATTTTGTGGGCGTGGCTTGGAGGTCATGTGACTGGGTGGGTGTGGCTAGCTGGTCATGTGATTGGGTGGCCATGGCTATGTGTATAGGGACTACTCAGAGGGCTGAAAAAAGTCATTTCTGACAGGTCCTCGCACTTTTGACTGGTCCTCACACTTATGACCATCCTCACATTTATGCCCGCGCAGCATTCTTAACAACTATGTCACTCATTTCACAACTGCTTCTCTTCACCATGGTGACAAGATAGTGCAAAAATGTAAAATATGAGGATAGTCGTAAGTATGAGGACTGGTCAAAAGTGCAAGGACCAGTCAAAAATAACTTTTTCAGCCTTCTGAGTAGTCCATATGTACAAAAGGATTCAATTATTTCTTCAAAGTGCTGATGATTGCACCCTGGCTGGCAGAACTCCAACAGGGGAGTAATTCCTCCCAACAGCAGTATAAAAAGCTTAAAACAACCCTTCTCCTTTAAGAAAGTCAAGCAAAAAAGTAGCCTCCGGAACCGGAAGTGACAGCAAGTCTAGGCATACTGCTGGAGAGGCAGTTTCTGTAATAAAGATTAGGCTAGGAAGCAATACCAAATGTTGTAATTAATCCTTACAGGATTAATTTAACCCTGTAAAGTGGAAAAAAACAAAAGGAGATTTCTTTTAACAACCGGTTCTCTGAACTACTTAACTACTTAACAACCAGTTCTACTGAAGTAGAATCCCACCACTGGTATCTACCCATTTATTTTTGCAGGCACCGGTCTATTCATTTGTTTTCTTTTAACACTGATCAGCTGTAGGGTAGCCCTTTGAAGTCCCTCGGCAAGAGTTTAAACAATTTTTTTCCCTCTAGCCATCAGCTGGGACTTAGGAGGCAGCAATAGATCAGGGGTGGGGCCAAATAAAAGGTAAGAATAACCCGGGGGGTGGGCAGAACTGGTTCAGTGATGTCATATCGTCACTGCTACCGCTCGGCCTTACTGGGAGGAACCCACCACTGCTCCACAGGCACCCTTGACAAGTGATGTTGAGCTGGCCCCCCCATCCTGACCCCCCCCCAAGGTTAAACACAATCCTGATGCAGCCCTCAATGAAATCAAGTTTGACATCCCTGACATAATGCATCAATTCAAAACTATCAGATTACAATTTACCCTGTACAAAGTTGAAATTTCCTAACTCCAGGTTTTTTTTTATCTGAGAGGACTAAAAAATCTTTCGGTTATGGCACTTATAGGAAGGTTGCAATATTTTTTTAAAAAAGAAAATAAAGCCTTTAATGGGACTGACATTTTTTCAGTGGTTGGTTAATTTGTCATGCCTGCTTTATAGTAAACCAAATCTTCATTAAGGTGAGCAATTTATGATAATATAAAATTACAGGGTAAGCAATACTAATGCTAAAATCAATACAGAAACTACAAAATGGAATATAAATAGTATTAATATTGACTTTATGTAATGTAACTTAATAAAGTACAGTATTAGTTAATATAGAAAAATGCCTATATGTTGGGTTAATTGTAATATTAAAATTGTAATATAATAAAATTCAGCAATTAAAGTTAAAGGAGTGAATTACTGGAATAGTAAACAATATTACAAATTTATGAATGTTATCTTTATATGGTCCTCTAATTTACATGGTTTTGTGCTTTAAAATGTAATATGCAAGTGCATAAAATAGGCATTTCCATAAAGGAATTCCAAAGGAGATTCTGGTAAAACACAGACATAAAAATAAAAATTAAAAAAACCCTAATGTGATGCCCACAGGTATGACAGATGGCATTAACCCATTATGAGGGTTATAAATATTCAACTGCCTATACGATGAGTTTCTATTTATAATATGAATGTGAATCAGCATAAATATATTGTACATCATTTTTAGTGTTAAAAATGTTCCAGGTTTTCCTTGAACTCCTTGGAATTTTAGCCTTAATTTTAATCTTAGCCTTAGTGAATCTTTGGGTACCCAATGGAACAAAGCAGATACAGTAGTAGGGAAGAAAGACAAATGCTGCCTTTCCATCCTCTTGCCCACATTTTCCTCAATAAAAAAATATTGATTTATTTTATTCTATTTGACTTAGGGCCACTTAACTCCTATTGACTTTAGGCAGCTCAGAGCATAAAAGCAAAAGGGCAGCATACAATTTTGTGAAAGGAATATAATGTAAAAAGAAGCCAAAATTGATCAACAATACAAAATTGCCAAACACCCACAAGGGTCTCTAACCACTCTAACTCAATTCATTTATTTATTTATTGGTTCGATTTATATGCCGCCCTTCTCTGGAGACTCAGGGCGGCTTACAATGTGTTAAGCAATAGCCTTCATAATTTTGTATATACCTGCTTAGTAGGGCTTTCAGCCCCCCCAAGCGGTGTTCTTTTTTATACAAAGTCACTTATTGCCCCCACAATCCGGGTCCTCATTTTACCTACCTCGGAAAGATGGAAGGCTGAGTCAACCTTGAGCCTGGTGAGATTTGAACTCGCAGTAATTGCAGGCAGCTGGCAGCTAAGTGCTACTTAACAGCACTTTAGTCTGCTGCACCACCAAGGCTCCTGGGGGAGAACCAGGTCTTTAAAATTATTGGCGTAATCCTCTTTAATATCCGTGTTCATCAAATTCCTGTGGAAAAAGTTATGAATTTATATTAATTTATATATGAAATGGCTTATATTGGCTTATAATGGCATTGTATTGATGTTATAACAATAGAATAAGAAATAAGTAATACAGAACATTTTGAGGAAGAAGCTTGAATTTTCTCCTCAGTTTTTTTTGCTGGGAATAGTTAAGGGCTGTTCATTAACTGAAACGAGATTAATTTTATACATGCTTACTGCAGCTAGATTACTGATTGGACAATACTGGAAGAAGGATAGTGTACGTACTATAGAGGAATGGATATTGAAGATGTCTAATTTTGCAGAAATGGCTAAGATTTCTGCATACCTGAAAGACAGGACCCATGAAGCTTTTACTAAGGAGTGGAAAAAATGGGTAGTATACATGCAGAATAAATATCAAAGCAAAAAGTTTCAAGTAGCACTTGAGTTATAATAATGTCTATTAATTACATAACTGAATTTATATTTCTATGATGATGTATTGTTTGAATTTGATATATTTTCATATTTTTTTAAAACCAAAAGATGTTATGAGTTTTGTTTAATTTTTTTCTATTATAAATGGTTAAATTTGTTACCTTATTTTATGCCATTTTGCTTATCCTGCTTAATGTTGACTTTTATATTTGAATGGTCAAGAAATATTATTAAGAGTAAATTTTGAGAATTATAGTTAATGTTAAACATTTATATGATATTTTAATCTTAAATTTAAGACGTTTAAGATGCTCAAAATTATTTTATTACTTGTTTTAGATAAGTGTTATATTCAGTATGCGAGACTTTTTATGAGTTTTTTATAAATGATTCATGTGGTTATATATTTGGCTAGGGGGGTAATAGATGTTACATGTTATAGATGTTATAAGTTTAGAATATTTTTTTGTACTATTTAAGCTTAAATTTGTTATATTGTTAGCTAGATCTCACCTAAAAAAAGTTGTTGGTTGTGGATTGTAATATATAATTGTTTGATAGTGGAAATCGGGGGGGGGAAGGGGGGTGAGGGGGGATGGGAGGGAGTGGTTGTTGGGGTGGGAGGAGTGGGGGGAAGGGATATTAAAAACTGTATTGTAAAACTTTTTCAATAAAATAGAATAAGAAATAAGACATATTTCATGTCTCCAAATCTATTTATAACAACTTCTCCAGTAACCATGAAGTCTGGGAATTATGTGAGCTCTAGTTCATCATATTTAAAAGGAATCAAACTGAGGAAGGTCAAAGTTTAGTTGCCCTTCCTTTCAGTTGACGTAGGGAAATTTATTTTCAGTTTTTGAAGTTTGCTTCTGTATAACCAATTGCATGCACTTTTTTCCCCCCATGGTTTATCATGCATACAGGCAAGACCAGAATTGGATCAACAAAAAGTGGACATAGAGGTAGAGGAGGGGGAGGAAGAAGAAGAAGTAGATTTGTCTGTGCCTGGACACTCATATATCAAATTATTGTTGCTCACTCCTCCTCCTGTCTTACAAGGTACAGCATATTCATGAAATATGATAATTTGTAATAGTTTTAACATTTCATAATATCAAACATATAGTTTCTTAAATTTATTTCTAAAAGTTCAATTTGGAAGCTGCGCTTTTGGTCCTCAGCTTACAACAGTTCCTTTAGTGACCATTCAAAGTTGCAATGGCACTGAAAAAAATGACTTATGGCTGTTTTTCACACTTACGACCATTGCAGCATCTTCATGGTCACGTGATCAAAATTCAGACGCTTGGGTTAGCTGACAAAAACAGGAGCTAGAAACGGAAATATATGAAAGGATCAGTGATATAAGGAAGATATGTTAAATTGGTTAAACAGTATGATTATTACTGTTATTAATATTAGTATAATTCATATTAATGCAACACTTGCATTAAACACTTTGATTATTACTTTCTAAAATGACCTGTACCCAGAAAACACACTGTTCAATTGAAGTTGGAATTTTTATGTGCTATAAAATAAAATAATAACTTATTTTTTAAAAAATCAGACGCTTGGCAACTGACTGATACTTATGACGGTTGCACTGTCATGTGATCCCCTTTTGCTTCTGACAAGCAAAATCAATGGGGAAGCCAGATTCACTTAACAACCATATTACTAACTTAACAGCTGTAATGGTTCCCTTAACAACTGTGGCAAGAAAGGTTGTAATGTTGAATAAAATTCACTTAACAACTGTCTTGCTTAGCAACAAAAATTTTGGACTCAATTGTGGTTGTAAATTGAGGATTATCTGTCTAACTAAAATATACCAAGCAATCATTTGTGCTGTGAAGAAATGAGGTGCAAGTAGTAATTGCCTTCACACACTCCTTATCAGCTTGAAGAGGTATTTGTTTTTTCAAAGTTGGTGAGCTGGATATGGGACATAGAGTTGAAGGAGGCAAGACGCTCAATTCAGGTTTGATGTTTCCTGAGTGAATTGAAATAGAGTTAGAGTGAAAGTTTAGGATGTATCTCTAACCTTTGTTTCCAATTGTTTAGAAACCAAACGCAAACATGTATTCCTATACATTTTTATTTACATGCATAGTTTTGGAAATTATTTATTCAGATAAGGATCACTATAAAACTAATTTAAAAGCAGTAGAATTGCAGAAACGTTCATAAAAAGGAAACTTTGTTCCCTTATGGCAAAAACACAGCCGTCACTTGTGAATCTGGAACAGAATTTAATATAAATATTGTCTTCGTCCATCTTAGGGCCTGGTTTTCAGCTGATTCTAACGTGTTTGGTGGATGTGCTTATATTTGTATATGCCTGGAAAAAGGTGCCAAATGTTCAAGGCAGAATATAGCAAATAGAATTCCTAACAATAATCCTAACCTTGGTTTCATTTATCAAACTGATTCTTTAGCAGTAAATAAAAGTTCTAAAAGTTACTGTAAAAAATAAAGCATCTATGGTATTGACAGAGGAGCTGTTGGTATTTGCAGTAAAATAAATAGTTTGGTTTAAATAGTTATAAAAGAAATTATTCTGGATAACATTTCTAAGTAATGTCTATTGGAATGTTTGGATAAGGAGTTTTTCCTCTCTTCCTCTATGCATATAAAGAAAGCCTCCTATTATTAAATTATTTTACATGAATTTGTGTCAGTTGTCCAAAATATATAGTTAATAGGGGCAAGAAGTGCCCCCAAAGAAATGTTTGACAGATGCACTTTAGAAAACATGAACAAAAATCTCAAGAAATAACCAAAGTATTCCTAAATAGTAGCACAGATTTAGTTCTATGGTCATGTTAACTTTCTGATCTGTTAGTAGATTTGAAAAGTTGTCCTAGTCTTGCTATAAATAATGGACTGCTTTTTCTGACACTTCCCTCTGGCTGTTATTAAGAGAAATAACAGGCAGGAAGTGGGGTGGGAGAACGGGTTGTGTTCAGGAGAATAGATGAAATAAGAAAAGATTGGAGGATAAAAAACGAAGGCGTATCAGAGTCCGACTGGATTTTGTTAATTGATTTGTGACACTTTGTGTATGTCTGCCTTGCAGGAATGAGTATATGAATAAGTTTTCAGTCAATATTAGCTCCAGTTTATAAGATACTGAGCACCATGTCTATAAACTGTGCATCAGATTCACCCAGCTATTGAGAAACAGTTGTTTTTAGCTTTCCGTCTGAGTGGGAAAAAATGCAGGTTCTCATTATATAATAAAAAACACGTACATATTGTTAAACCCAACAAATGTTGTCTTACTTTTCCTATTGATGATGAAGCAATGAGTGGTGTGACCTGCTGTGGTCCCCCTGACTATGTTTGCCCTTGCATTTCAGTTTCCCAGTTACAACAATTGTTAAAAATTTCATCAGTTAACATAACTTTAAAACCCCAGCTTTGCTATCCTTGATCAACCTAAGCCTATTGCATCTATTTATTTTTCAGTATCTGTCTTGGAATTGTTTTATTTTAAATCACAATAAGCATTGTGTAGATCTGACTGGGATATTTTTTGGATGTTGTAAGGTTAAAATCACTTCTGTTGTTTCAAATTGGGGACCTCATTCGAATGGTCAGACAAAGGGTCCATTGATCAACATATAAGATATTTGGGACTGTTTGTTTTTGTTCCTGAGCTGGAACATCTGACACCATTTATTGAAGGCTTCCTGAGGTGACATTTAGAGTGGGAGGTGAATATGAAGTCTTGCTTAGGAGTTACAGAAACCATGACCTTGCAGCTGCGATTGAAAATGGAGTTACCACTTATTTCAATATAACATTCCCAGATAATCATTGTGGTTCTGCCTTGGTTGGGTGGTTCTGATTTCTCCAGTCAATCACCTTTTGTTTTCTTTCAGTCCCTTCACTGTCTTTTCACTTCTTCCTCTCCTCCCCTTTAGCTTTTGAAGTGTTTGCAACATCACTTGTGAAAGAAGAGATGGCTAACATGCCTCGTGGAATATACCATTCTGCACTGAGAGGCAATGCTGTGCGGTCAGATCATGGGAAAACACTATCAAGCATTCCAAACTTTATGATGAAAATGCATGAGAGGAACAAGCAGCCTGGGCTGAAACCTGGCCTTGCAGGTAAGATTTTTGCCATGTACCTTTGTAAGCTTATTGACTTTAGTTTTATGTCACTCAAAGAGGCATTCATAAATTTAAAACATTTAAATGTCACAATTGGCATAACTTGACATTCAGAATAAATACCATGAATGCCTTGCATTTACATCACTTTTTTAAAAAACAAGAATAGAGCACAGCCACCCGGTAACACTGTCTACTAAGTGTTCTTAGTCCAATGTTCTGATTACTAAGAGCAGGGATTTTAAAAACACAACAACATTTTAAAAGCCTGAATAATAAGATACTTGAATAGTTTAAAAGGCTTAAAATATATTGCACATAAAGCAAAGCATTCTATGGTTGAAATGTCACCAAAAGTAATCTTCTAGGTCATTACCTATAGTTTATAGGACCTGATTACTTGAAGGATTGCCCAGCCATTTTGATTCTATAGGGTTGGCATGCTTCGGATTCCTTCAATTAAATAATGTTTTAGGATTTTAGAAGCATACTTCTCTGTAGCAGCTGCCCTCTGGAATGAGGCTTCCCCTAAAGCCAGATGACCCCCTCCCTCTCACTCTGCTGTTATTTAGAAGAGTGGTGAAGACCTGCCTCTTTATCCAGACCATACCTCATCAAAGTGCATGAATTATTAAATATTCCAATGGCATCTAGTGAAGGTCTAAAAAAAGCAACATCGTTCATGAGAATAGGTAGATGATAGGTAAATTTTGTGTAATAAAATGTCTTTGAGAGATGATCAAGCTTTCCTCTTATGCCCATGTTGACTGGTATAGATCAGGTCTCCATGTCCACTCATGGGTGTATTATAGAATAAATTTTCTATAAGAAAAGTGAATCCTGAAAAGAAGAAAAAATACTAATCTAATTAGGTAGAACCAGGACCATGAGCAGTTGGTGCTTTGGTGAATGATATACTGGAAAAAAAATTGGTAATTTGCATCTCCCCCTCCCCTTTAAGAAATAATTATCAAATTCTTCTGAAATCCCAGTTTTCAACTTTTCTATATTACAGTTTTATGTAATTTTACAATAATGTTAACATATATTTTTTGAACAATTATCAGCAATTTAATGCATGGATAAACACTTTTTTCAGCTGGCATGTTACTGAGTTATGATCTTCCAATCCATGTGGGCAAAGATGGCAAACCTATCAGTCGGTTTTTAGCCAGCAGGGGGCGAAACTTCCACCAGATGTTTATAGCTCTCATCCATGAGGTAAATGGCGCCATTCTCTTTCTTTTTGTATAACCATTCAAAGCATTTATTCCCCTACCTGAGATTCCGTTTGCTTATATTTAATTATGAAATGGTAGCTGCAAGCAACATGCTGTTGTAATTTGCTCTTAATTAAGTAAACTTAAGGAGAATGGAAAGCATAAATTCATCTAATGAAATGCTCTCTGATTTGAAGTGTTTTCTCTAAAACACTATGCAAATCAGAGTTTTATCTTCAACTTCTTTAAACAGTTTGGCTTAAGCAGCTGACATTCTTGACAGTTTCAGGCTTGCCTGAAAAACAATTAGGGGATGGCAACCTATGGAGTCACCCATATGTCTTGTTACTACTGTATAATAACAACAATGCCGCAATATGTCACTTCATTGTTCTCAGAATCTTGGAGCATTATATTAATAGAACTGATATTTGTGCACTAAAGTTTTATAAACTGAAGCTGTAACTTTCCTGCATGAGATATGATTTAAGGTAGGGACAAAAAAATAAGAAAAGGCTATATAATTAACTGTAATGCTTATACCACTTACAACAACTGATTTTTAGAAGTTGCAGAGAGTAGATAGGAGAAGAGTATGAAAGCATGTGACGGGTATGTTGGCATTTCTGTCAGATTGCATCAAACTGCTATATTATTGGTGCTATTTTTATAACTGGAGGAAGGTTCTGAGCAAGCTAACTATGTAAAATTATTTCCTGTCTGTTCTGACATTTGAATGGCAGCTGGGTTGCCAGGAAGAATTTACATCTTACATCTTCCTCTATTCGGATAATGGGTACCCTGCAAACTAAGGAAGAGTTACTGAAGACCATTTTGAATTTTACTCAACTTTATGAAAGTAGACAAGCTTTTGAAGAAGAGTTTTTATTTTATTTTATTTAACATTTCTTAAATTGTAGTAACTACCGGTATTAGAGCAGTCTTGTGCCACCCAGAAAGCCTGGAAATATAATTTTCAGGATCCCTTGAATTAGCCATTAAGGCTGAAAATTCTTCCAACACTTTTGGAAGGACACAAATTTGGGAAGCTGCATTAAATAATTGTCACCCCATTTCCCCCACTGTTTTTTCAAAACGCACAGTGTACGATACAACATAATGGCATTCTAAATTTTACTATTCTCATGTCATTGATTATCTGTGATAGGTCTAAAGAATTCCAGGTTTGGAAGTAGTTATTAAATCTGTAAACCTGCAGAATGCTGTGCTTTATTGATCTTTAAGATGCAACATTGCAGCTATTCTTCTGAAATTCCTATTTTAAAAAAATCTAATTCAGTGGCATTTCTCTTACACCTTTATGGGTCTATGCTGAATTCTGATGTAAAATACTACGGAGGTCAGCCTGAGATAAAATACACACTTTTAAAAATCTAAATCTGGCACAAGCATCTTGCTTTCATATTAACAGCATCTATCACTTCTCAGTTTTCAGCTAAAGAGTGTAGAATTTATTCCAGTACTCTGTCTGTTTTGACTAGCTTGTACAGTACTCCAGGTTCTAACTTTCTTAGCTTTCACACTTTCCTGGATTGTTGAAAGATGTCAGTGGCTCAGCTTTCCAACTACATGTACAGTGCTTGGATATTCTCAGTCATTAGTAAAAACCATGTGGCCTCTTTTTCTTGAAGAATCCACCTTCCTATAAAGTTAATAATAGGTTATAAAAATCTGTCTTGTTTTATGTACTGTTCAGTAAGCCTTACTTCCCAGAGCCAAATTTCTGAGGATAATCAGGAGGTGATCACTTAAAATAATTCGAAGGTATTTGTTTCCCCCATATAGTCTTAAATTGACTTCTCTTAAGATTAACAGAAAATATTATTTTTATTTTGCTTACAATGGTTTTAGTAGGAAAAATATAAAAATAAGTTTATTTCCTGATTTATTTAATTTATACAAAGTTTTGTATCTATTGGGACAAACCAACTGACAGCACCAAAATATAATAGAGAACAATTGAGAAGTAATAAAGTTGAAGAGTGAATATTAAAATAATTGTAAAACAATGTACAGTCACAATTGAAAATGTAGGTTTTAACTCTATTGTTTGAATTCAGGCGAAAAAATGGAAGAACAATGCAACTCTTGATAAGTGTGTTCCCAGGTTTGGATACAACATAGGACTTTGAAATTTTATATTTATTTCTTTGTTATTTATTTTTTATTTATTTATTTGGCGCCCATCTCATCTTAATGACTCTGGGCAGCTTACAGCATCAAAGTTAAATAAAAACCTTGATTTCAGGAAATAGTTGTCATTGCTTATAAATGCAGTAAAAGTTTAAAACCTGCCACTGGATGAATCTGTTACATTTTTAACCATGGAAAGATTTTTCTGCTACAAGCCAGACTCTTCTTCCACTTATGTGCTTCAAATAAGAAGAGGCAAAGAAATAAACTAAAGTAATACTTAGCAGTAGCTAGCAGTTGATCCATTCCAGCCTGAAAAATAAGCTTCAGTTTTTCAGTAATGTTTTTGCTTACGAATAGAGCTAGTTAGAAGGATTATTGGAAGTAGATCTTGGACTCTAAATTGCTAGATTCAAAAGGAAAACCTTTTGAAAGGTTTCTTATACTGTAGTTAAAATTTCTTTTAAATACAGAATAATCAACTGAATAAATCTGTCTGCCTCATCTGAAATGTTTATTAATTGCCCCGAACTACTGTGAAGTCTTACCTTCTTTTCTTTTTCTACAGGAGATTCTTATTTAAGAATCACTTTGAACTGTGAGATGCACAGCAAATAAATTGACAGTAATAATAAATAATTTTTGCTACAAACTCATTTTTTATTTGCTATCAATCACAAAAATCTTTCTTTTTTCCTTCAGAGTTTGGAATATATTTTTATCTTATAAAAAGAAATGTCTATGTTCTATTTTATAACTGCAAGGCTTTTGTTTATTTCATATGGGGCTAAATTTCCTTTTCGCTTGACAGGCATTCAGAAATACACATGTTTGTATTAAATTTGAATCAGGGCAAAAATAAAAAGCGAGAACATAATGAGAGAGAAGAGTGTTTTGCATATGCTGTTCTAGGTTTTGGAAGCATGATTCAGAGCTATTCATTTGTGTGGCAATTTTTTTTTCTGTAGGATGCAAGATGTTAAGATGAAATCTTGCTCCTGATATAGCTATAAATAAAAAGAAATAAATAAAAGTTATTTGAAATGGTAATTTAATTTTCAGAAACAATTTTTTCTTTGGCAAAAAAGAAGTAGCCAGCTTTTGGCAGCTGCAAGTACAATATTTGCAAAATAACATTTCACTTCTACTGCTTTTCTTTATATACGGTATATATTATTTATTATTTTATCATAAAAATAAAATAAAAATAGTAAAACAAATAAATAAAATGAAACACAACAAAAGCATACATTGTAACAACAAGAAAAAATATGTCTGAGTACTGAAATAAAAGAAAAAGCAGTAAATTCTCCTCCCCTTTTACACACACACACACACACACACAGGTATGTATGTATGTATGTATGTATGTAAAAGGGGAGGAGAAAGTACTGCTTTTCATATGAAGAAAAGAAAAAGCAGGCAACAGGTTGAACTAATAATTACACTAATCTTCAAATCCCTCTGTTAACCATCTGTTATTATATTTAGCTCATAGAAAGTCCACAAACAGTTTCCGGTCTCTTATAAAGCTGTCTAATCCATTATCTCTAATCAAAGCAGTTAATTTTGCCATCTCGGCTAATTCAGTCAATTTCAAAGTACATTATTCAACAGAGCGCATTCCTTTTTCTTTCCAATAATTGGCAAGTGCAATCCTTGCAGCCGTCACCATGCGAAGGAATAGTACCCCAAATTGTTTTTCAGTTGGCTTGTCCATATCTAAAAGAAAAGCTTCAGGTTTCATTAATATTTGTATCTTAAATATTTTTTATTGTCATTATTATGTTTACCCAGTAACCATATTTCACATATTTGCAAGACTATTCCACTGCTTTTCTTGGTAAAATAACAAACGTGTCTAATCGAATGAATGAAAGGGAAAAAAAGGAAGGAAGGTTTTTTTTAAAAAAACAAAGGGATGCAGTGGGGTCGAATAATTCCACATTAGAAATATTTGAGAAAGGCTCTCAGTTGATTCCTTGACATTTGAAGGGAACAAGTCTGTAACTTGAATTCTCAAGTCTGTAACTTGAGAATTCTCAACTTGTCTCTGATTTAAAATATCTCTTTTCCAGTGGGAGTCAGCTCTGCCACTTTGGTATTCTTCATTATTGTTAAAAACTGTAGTGCTTTATTTTACAATATTTAAATACTGCCCTGATCCAAACATTCTGGACAATACACACTAGAGATTAACTTTCATCCTTTTCCACATGAATAATACGAATTTTGCATTTTGCATTGCATTAGTTGTGAAGCTCAAATGTCTTTTGACACCAGGAATCAACAGCCTGGAGCTGCCTAAATCTTGGGAACTTTATTTTTGATCAGCATTAGTAAACTTGGTTTACTAAGTAGTGTAACACACAAAGAGGAAACAAAACTGCATATCAGTTATATGCAACCAGTTCAGGCAACTAACATTTGCAAGAAAACAACCAAATTCAGAGAGCACCAAGGACTCCACGGATTAAAGAATGTTTGTGGGAGAGTTTTCTTGCAGAAGGAAATGTAAGAACTGAGATTCTAGGAAGAAGTCTAGCACACTGATTGCTGACAAATACCTCATGCTTCCTCCCTGCTTCTTCATGATAAATAACTTAAGCCTCTAAAGGTATTTCCAAACAATTCCTAGAAGCTCCAGCCTGTGTGGATGGTTTTGGGAATGCTGAGTATTACAGTACAATAATATGTGGAGGGGGTCAAATTGTCCACTCTTAAAAGTTTTTTAGTCTCTCTAAATACAATGTTTTCCTTTACTCTATATAATAAGCTCCCTTTGAATTAATATAGGTAACCATTTTTCACATATTACTGCATTGATGCCTCTTAATTATACATACACATACATTCTTAAGATAAAATAATTCTACGATATGATATGATATAACTCTATGATTATAAAATAATTCTGATTCTGAAGATAAAATAATTCTATGATGACAGCTTTATCATTATTATTTCCTAAGAAACTCATTCAACATGTTGCTTTTCAACATGAATTATTGTCCTTTACTTACCAAAACACCAGTGTAGAGATTTCTCATGAGCTTTAAACATTCTTATGGTTTTGCTCTTTTGTGAAGTTCTTTATTAATTCTGTAAGAATTTATTAAGGAACTCCTTAAATTTGCTTGCAGAGGAATCCATAGGGTTTGCTTGAACTAAATACTCAAAAGTTATTTTAGGAGCAGTTAAATGAATTCTTTTCAATATGTGTAGTTTCGTAGATGGGATTGGAATGTAAATTGCATGCAGAGAAGCTTATGATAGTTACTTTCTAAATGAATTTTTAAGTGGCATTTTTATTAAGAGATGCATCTGAAGACACTATTTTCGGTGAAAAGTGTAAAACTAAAAACTGCTGTTTTAAAATTATGTTTTGTGTTTCTTGGGCATGTATGGTAAATAACGGATGTCAGTGTTAGGAAGAATGTTCATATTATATACAAAACATATGGGCATATTCACACAATGAATGAGATATTTTATCTAGTTTAGCATTTAAGCTTGGCTAACATGGTTAAATATGCATGAAGAGCATATGTATATATCATGTTTATATACCCATATCCAACTGATATAACCATTATCTGATGTGCCCTCAAGACCCTGATGTTCAATCAGGCGGGGCTAAACATGTCAATTGGGAATGATTAAAATATTATCTAATTCTGGGTTTTATTTAATATGGGCTAATCTATGTTATAATTTAATTATCAATTTTATGATGTTTATGTATCTTTACTTTTTTCTTGACTGTACACCACCTTGAGTCCTATGGGAGAAAGGCGGTATAGAAAAATAAATAAATAAATAAATGTAGTTCTTTGGATAATCTTTGTTACAGTATCTGTCAATAGGAATTGCTTTAGTATATAAAGCATCTTTCACATTCTTTAGAATTCATTTTCTATTAAAGACAGACATAGTTTTATAAGCAGGAGTCCAAAGTTGTGTATTCTTAACATTCCTGTACTTTTTTTTTTTATAATAGCTTTACAGCTCATCAGTCTTCCCAAAGTGCTCACTATTTATATGTACCGGTAGGTGCTTATAGATACAGCATAAGAAAAATTTGAACACGGCAGGTGTAAAATTTGAATATGCTTTTGGTCAGAACCCTGTAATATCTCCTTTAGCAGAAAGGTACAATGAACAATGCCATAGATAAAAGGCTCCAGAATGAGCAATAATACCTGTCTTATACTCAGCATTAATCATCTTACCAAGAGATTCAAGACTGTTTCTCTTTCCAAATCAGAACTGAAGTCAGATTAGAAAGAATCCAAAGGAAAAAAAAATCCAAATGGACTCCGATGTTTGTTATGTCACTGCTTTAGAACTTTAGTCCAAAAAACAAAGATTGTGACTTCTGGATTTAAAAAACGGTGGCCTGAGAATGGCTCTGTGAAAAGTGTAACCAGTGATGTGGCAAAAAATGAAGAACTGTCATGTAGGCTGCCTCTCTGAATCTCTCCAGAAGTTATGACCTGGAGGGTTTTCACAAGTAGTTCTGATTGCTTCACCTGACAATGGTAGACAATGAAACAAAACTTAGTTCCCCTCTCATTTCTAGTCCAATTCCTTATTGTTTTATTTATTATTAGTTGTTCATTTTATCAGGAAAATGTTTTGCAGAATATTACAGTTGTACCAGTACCTCTTCCATAATGTTACCACTTCCATAACCTTATTCACTGGAAGACACCTGCCTTATTCTAATGATAGAGATATGTCTTGATTCTAAAATCTAATTCCTTTTCCTAAAACAATTATTGATATAGTCTTTCTGAGCAGTAAGAGGATTTGACATCAGAAGCATCTCTTTGAGTCTGAACTAGCTCAAAACCTTCTTCTCAGGGGGAGGTGGGAGGGGAACAGACCCATCCTGAGATTAATTCCCATTGTGGTTTTGAGGAGGACACATTACGACTCTCAAATATTAAAATCTTCATCATACCACAGTCACCTTAATACTAATCAAGATAAGATCCTCTTTAGGATATGAAAAAAAAACAAATGAAAGCTAAAATCCTATATAAGAGTCAGTCAGAAACAATCCATACATAATGTTCTGGCTTTCAATAGCTCCCCCTTCCCTGTCCCCCTTCCCATATTGGAGCTCTCCATGGTACTGCCTTTTTTTTTTTTTTTGGTTCCTTCTCAAAAATATCAATGTGAATAATCTGAACATAGCTGTCCACATTTGCATCCTGACCCAGATAATATTGCTAACATTCTAAACTAAACAATCCCCTTAGAGCTCAATAATCCAAATGATATGTAATAAAAGTATGGACCATCCTTTGATCCTTTGCTGGCTTAATGCTAAATCCTTTTCCATTGTTACACTAATTATCTACTCAAACACTGCTGTCAGCTCCCCAAAGAATCAAAATCTGGACTTCATGCAGTATGAGAGAGTGCTTGGGACTGATTATGTCAACTGCTGTCAACTGTTGCCCTATCCCTGTTCCACAGATCAACCAGATTTTCATCAAGATCACCATGGCTTGTGGCAGCAGAATCTAATAATTTTCAAAGGCTGTGTAAATAACCCTTTTTCCATTCTTGCGCAAAGTTTATGAGTAGTGATCCATCAATAATGTGGTTCTTTTGAACTTCTCGTTCTGCCTTTTTTGTATATCACTTTCATCTTTCCCAGCAAATAGTACGTCATGAGTATATCTTGTCACATTAATTGAGAGGCCCCTGGTTGCTATGACATCCTCAACTATTCCAGATGACAAGAATGTGACAGTGATGTAGAAAATTGCTCAGAATGCATCATTTCAGAGAAAACAGTCCTGTTAGAAAATTAGGGACATCTTCATAAATTCCACTGGGAGACAACAGGGCCATCAGCAGAATTCTTCTGTTCCAATGTGCCATGATTAGACATATACATTTCATCTTATTAGTTAAGATTAATTAGTTTGCCAAGGTTTGGAGAAGAAACTAGTTCTAATAATCTAAAACAGAACTGAAAACTTTGAGGCTAATTCTTTTGACTACAGGTAGTCCTTAACTTATGACCACAATTAAGCCCAAAATTTTTGTTGCTAAGTGAGACATTTGTTAAGTGAGTTTTGCCCCATTTTACAACCTTTCTTGCCAGAGTTGTTAAATGAATCACTTTAGTTGTTAAGTTAATAATGATCGTTAAGTGAGTCTGCCTTCTCCATTGACTTTGCTTGTCAAAAGGTGGCAAACAGGGACACTGCAACCATCATAAATATAACTCAAGTGCCAAGCATCTCAATTTTGATCACATCACCATGGAGATTCTGCAATGGTCATAACTGTGAAAAATGGTCATAAGTCACTTTTATCAGTGCCTTTGTAATTTCAAACAGTCACTAAATGAGCTGTTGTAAGTCAAGGACCACTTGTACTTTAGATGAAACAGCACTACACAAATATTCCCATAGGTAACATGGTTGCTCATCCTTTCAATGAGTCTCATCTTACCTTAATAAATATTCCAGAAGCGCAATCTAGGATAATTAAAACTTTGATTATTGAATTATGGAAGTTCCTATGATTCTCAAAGGTGCTTTTTCAAGAGGCAACTGGACTTCCTTGTTTTTTCTTTGAAGTCGTTTCACTTCTCATCCAAGAAGCTTCTTTAGCTCTGACTGGATGGTGGGGAATGGAAGGATTTATATTCCTTGCAGACAGCTGGTCATTTACATTCTTTTAGCAAGTTGTTGAGGCCACTTGGAGGTTTATCTCCGTCCTCAGGGTCACCTCAGGGTGGGGAGCCTTCTTGGAACTGCTGAAAGGATTGTGTTGTGGAGCTGTGCTTCCTGCACTGTTGTATGAGAAGCGAAATATCTTTTTTTAAAAAACCCAGAAAGTCCATTTGCCTCTTGAAAAAGCACCTTGGGGGCAACCATGACCTGGATGACTAAGAATCTCCATAGACCTTTTCCTATAACTCTATTATTTAAAAAATATTTTTTATTGATTTTACAACAACACAACACAACGTACAAAACATCAACACACCATATGTGTGTCTTTTTACATATCAGTTTCGTTCCTCTTACTTTCATCTTTCTACATTCCCCATTTCCCTTCTGACTCTATTTTTAATCCTTTTCTCTCTCTCTAATAGTTACATCTAGCTTCCCCAATCTGTTCCTCTTTAGATGTGTTGATAACAACTCCATCATTTCCAACCAGAATCTGGTAGCTGATTTTCAAGAAACAGCTGATAAGACATTCAGCTCTAAGTTCCATTTTCAAATGAAGCCAAGGCATCTGTGGAAAGTAATAGATAGCATGATGAGAGTGAATCCTAGAGAGGCTGATAGTTACAACATACTTTACAATGGGGTTAATGTTGAAAAGTGTTCAGATATTTCAAATGGTGCAGAATATTTAAACTACTTGGGCTTTTTTAACAGCACTAAAACAATGTTACTACATTGCACAAGCTTCCAAGTTGCCTTTTTTTCTGAGCATAGTTGAGGATGTTTGTTGTTTATGTAGAAAGACAAGTTCTGAAAGATTGCCACTTTATTTTATTTACCAAAAGAACTTTGAGAGATAGGAATCTAGGTCAAAGTTTTATCTATTTCTGTAGCCCAATTATTATATGGATCTGCCTCAGCTGGAATTAATTTCACTTTTCAACGGGTAGTTTTGAAATTTCTGCTTTCCTCAGTGTTTCTTGGTTTTTAAGATTTAAAAACTCTATTATTCTTATTAGAATAGTACTCGTTTATTTTGTAATATTTCTTATTATTCAAATTACCCAAATAATATGTTGCTGCCTTTTAAGCACTGTGACTGAAATGAAAGAAACAGGATTGAACATAAAGAATGGAAAGAAACTGAATTGAACATAAAATCGAAGTTGGGTTTTTTAAATAAATAATTCTAATGTTTTTAAATAAAAAATACAACAGTAGATATTGAAAAGAAGTGTATTATAATCGAAGCTGGTTTGTATATTTTGGACCTGGATTGGTGAGCTCCTTGCTCAGATACACAATCATGAAGCTGAGTAATGTTGGATCAGTCACTTTATCTCTGGATTGTTTCACGAAATGACTTTTGTAAGAATAAATTTGGAAGTAGGGAGTGGCAAAAGTTAGTTCCTACATATTGGTGAAACAAATCAAAATATTTAAGTTTGTACACCAAGTTGTGTCTGTGTATCTGTTACATAGTAGTCAGTATTATGTCCTGAATTTATGTTGACCTGAAAACGGCCAAGTTCTCATAACTTGTGTTTAATAGGCTCCAAATGGCTGTCATGACAACTTCCAATGTTTTTGGTTGAGGCCATACTAAAAATAATTGGACACAGGAACAAAAAAGTGATTCTTTTGCCTGCCATACAATATTATGAGACATAACAATGCACCACAATCATTTTAATTACAGTGCTGTTTTTCTTTTTTTTAAAGTAGGGGTCTTTGAAGTCCCAGAACAAATAGAAATGATCCCAGGCAATTTGCTATAGTAAAACTATTTTACAAAGAAATGAGGAGTTGTGCTATTAGTTTCTTTTAAAAAAAACCTGACTGTACTTCTGTTACTTTAAATAATACTTGGCCAAAGTAGTTTTCCATTCCTATATATGGATAATTTTCCCTTATGATTAAGATTCTATTGTAAAATATTCAATAATTTATTAATATAGTGCAATTAGTGTATTACATATTTAAAAACCAAATTTATTTGTAGTTTACAAGTCCTTGTAGTATCTCAGAGACTTTTTGTATTATGAAATCTTTAACAATATGTCTATTTTACCACACAAACTGCATTTGAAAGCCATCTCAAAGTGCAGTACTTTGTTTATTTATTCACTTAGTAATTCCCTAAATGTTTAGTAGAAGAAGGAAAAGCAGTTTCCCATCAGATAAGACTAATGAGGCTTTCAGGACAAGTTGTTTTGTCCTTTGAATTACTCTGCATGAAGAATCTATAAAACTGAATAACCAGAAGGAAATATAAAAGTATGAGTGTTATTTTTACAAACTTCAAAACCGCTACTTGATACAAAGAAGAAAAATATTTGATAATGGCAGCAATCCAGTATAAATTTGAGATTGTATGTGCTTGCGTGTATGTGTTGTATTGCTTTGTAACTGCATATTTTTATTCAGTTTATTCTCTTTTCTTTGACATGCAGGTTAACATTCAGCCTTCAGAGTGGCATCACTCCTTGCTGCTGCCTCATTCCTGGGCTGGATTTATGGAGAGAGCATACCATGCAATTATTCAAGTATGAGATACTAGCATATACAGTGTATCAATGGATATTCTTATGTTTTCTTGTACAGTGGGGTGAACTTTTATGTAAGCATGCCTGATGCATTCAGGGTTTTCGGTAGTCCTTGACTTATGATCACAATTGAGCCCAAAATTTATGCTGCTAAGTGAGAAATTTGTTAAGTGAGTTTTGCCCCATTTTACGACTTTTCTCACCACATTTGTTAAGTGAAGCCCTGTAGTTCTTAAATTAGTAACATGGTTGTTAAGTGAATCTGGCTTCCCCATTGACTTTTCTGGTCAGAAGGTTGCAAAAAGGGGACCATGTGACCCCGAGATATTACAACTGTCATAAATATGAACTAGTTGTCAAGCATCCAAATGTAAATCACATGACCAGGGGGATGCTGCAACGGTCGTAAGTGTGAAAAATGGTCATAAGTCAATTTTTCAGTGTTGTTTTAACTTTGAATAGTCACTAAGAGAAGTGCTGTAAATCGAGGATTACCTGTACTTTGGGCTCTTGAAAGTTAGACCCTTTAACATTAGGGAAAGATGGGTATAAAATGTCTCCTTAAGATATGATATGAGTATAAATGTCTATGACAGTGTTTCTCAACCTTGGCAACTTTAAAATACGTGAATTTTAACCTTGCATTCTAAAATCCTGCATCATAGTTACATACACATTTGAGAACCAGAATAAGGCGATGGGCGTTTTTAAAAAAATGGCTTTTGGGAAATCTAAAATTAGGAAAAGTTGCATATAAAAATGTTGCCTTATAAATCTAACCTGTTTTTAATATGTCTTTTAAAATATCTTTGAATTTGTTTTTTTAAAAAATCTGTACAAAATATTATTACAACATTACAACAGTAATGCGGACAGATGCATAACTACAACTTGTAAAATTGAAATAATTTTACAGTTTAATTGTACCTTTTAAAAATTTGTAGGGTTGTTATGAATTGAAATCATAATCTATAGAACATTTATTGTACTAAGAGAACATTGTGGTTTTTTTAAAAAATGGCCTCTTTTGAATTTTTTCTAACATTTATTTATTTTATTAAGATCGACATTGCAACAAAAAGAACCAAAGTAGAATCCACATTTTTAGTTCTAACCTAATTTCTTTCTCACACTAATTTGAGGTTGTTAAACATGAGTGAGCACAATTCATTTAATTCTTTTTGAATCTGTGTTTAACTTTTCACTTAACTAGAGTTGAATGAACAAGGCTATCTATTAGGTTATGGTAGTTCAGCCATGAAGTACCAGAACCTAATAGCTGTTAATTTTGTATGTGTGTGTGTGTGCGTCGCTGCTTATGTATGTGTGAGTAAGTGTGTATGACTTCAAAAGATTAGAATAACCTCTATGCATATCATTAGCATGAAGAAATAATTGCCAATCTCAATGAAGGAACTTTTGCTTCACAAACATAACTTTGTGAAGAATTTTATTATTATTATTTATCCATGTTACTAAAAATTATACTTTTATAATTTGAACATACCAGAAAAAAATGGGAAAGATACTTATTTTAGTATACTTTCTCACAAGATTCAATATTGCAAATAATTTTTTTCTAATCTTTAGATCACAGCAGAATTTACAGGGTATTCCAAGAAATAGTCTCTTTCCATTTCCCTACAATTAGAAAATTTAAAAACTGTCTTCTAAATATTAGAATTGCATCTCCTGGATATTTATTGTGATAAATATCAGCAAGATATTTAAAATGAATGCTATAGTTGTTTAGTAATAAAGGACCAAGCAACTTTCCCCAAATTATAGCATCAAAGCATACTGAACTGTCTAAAATTCTAAACGTACATTATTTTTTAGAGAACTTTCCAAAAAGTGGCAATCATTAATGAAAGTAATGAGAATTTATGAGGCTCTTGAAGAGATGCATCTTCATTCTTCAAACCTAAAATTTCAGATTCCATCACTTAACACATAGCTTATTACCCAGAAAAGATCCACAAAGGGCATTTGGATTTAACTGTGGAATAGTGCTCAGGCAAAAGGTTACATCTATTATATAAGTGTTCCCTGTTGAAATCACTGTGTACTACCTATGTAAGTACTCCTGCTGATTTTTGTTATGATTATACAGGGGAGGCAAGCTGAATTGGAGATGCAATTAAAGCATGGAAAAGAGGAACTAGAGCAAGTACAATACAAGCAATTTACAGCCTGGCTCTGGTAAGGCAATGATTATCTATTTCTTGTCACCTAGAACAGTGGTGGGGTAGTGTGGAAAGAAACAAGTAATATAATTTGAAGGATTCAAAGTTGTAAGTTTTATTAACTTTAAACATGTTAGTGATAAAAAACAGATATGGTTTTGTAGAGAAATGGCAAATACTAAGCCTAATCGCAAAGAATAGGTTTTTCACCAGTAGCTCTTCTTTTCTGTATGAAGAACGTCGGAAAATTTTTAAGATTGGCAGCATGTCCCTAAACAAATTGCTTACATTGTTCTGAAATTTCTTCCTGAGTGTTCAGTAATTTGATGCATATAGGAAATGTGCTTAGCATTTAAATGCATGACTTTGTTGTAATATTGGTGACCATACTTCAGTTTCTTATGTTCAGTATACCTGAATGTATGGATTCAGTGTAAAAATATGCCTGGTTGTGATTACAATATCTCATGGCACCTTGAAAGCTTTGCAAATTGACAAATATATGTATACTAAATACATGAATTTAATATTTATCCAACATTATTAGGCTGTTTCCTTGCCATATAGCAATCTAAATGTTGCTAAAAACATAACCCAAAACATCATATTTGGTAGATTATTTTCAAGGCAATGTCTCAACTGTTCCTCTAAACAGGAAATAGAACAAAATTGGAAATTTAGTTATGAAGGGGAAAATTGTACGTAATCCAAGATTTTTGGGTTCAAATTTTGGAATTTGAAGTTTATCTTAATAGTAAAGGCAGTTATCTAGTCTCAAGGAAGACCACTCACTGTTCACACCTCACTGTTGAAACTGTGGGTTTAATTGCACTAGCGATAAATGAAGAAGTTTTGATTATGACAGACTTTCTTATAATATTCTTATGTCCCTGTACAAAAATTAAATTAAAAAAGAATAATCTGTGTCTATGTAGAGGCAAAGTAGAAGATAATTAAGATAAACATTTGCTTGCTAGTGAGAATTGGTTTATGTTTATAATGGTGCATAATGCGAGGAATGCTTTTCTTTGAGTTTGCCTAACAATGCAAGAATGTAGTCTCTGTGGCACGCAAAAAAATATGGTCAAAAGAATATTTATTGTTTTATTTTGATATAGAATTGTGATAAAATCAGATTATTTTATCACAATTCTATATCAATATAAAACAATAAATATTCTTTTGACCAGTGAACAAGTGAAACAGTGAGAGAGGCTGCTTAGGACTCCGCATGTCAACTATCTCCTTATTCTACAAATGCATTAATGCTTCAACAGATCAACCAGTTCTAGTGACTGGAATATTCAGAACCTCCAAGAAATCTGCAAGCAATGCAAAAAAATAGGTTTCCCTGTCGCTGCAAAGGTTATAAATATCAATCTATTGTTTTCATTCTGTTCAATAAATACTTCAGAAATTCTTACTGATCTGTCTTTTGTGGATCACACCCTTTTCTAGAAAAGTATGGTACATATATCAGTTCAGTATTTGAGCAACCCTGTATGCAATTCAGGAATAGAATTTCAGTTGATGCACACAATCAAGAGTGCGCATCCATTTCTTAGATATTGCCTGGAACAAGATCTTAATTGGGAGTGATTTTACAACCAATTCTTCCATCTCTAGTTTCCCCCATATTTTGCTTTCTACTGAACTCAGACCCCTTAGGATACTCATTGATAGATACTCCATCCCTTCCCCCGACATACTCACAATTAAAACTATCTAATTCCATAGCACATTCTTTACTTTCTTGTTTCTCTCTTTTAACAGGGTTAGAGATATGCTAACGGATGCAGTCAAAGGAGCTTCCAAGTAAGATCTTTGCTTCTTAATAAATACAGGCTGTGATATTATTATTATTATTATTATTATTATCATCATCATCATCATCATCATCATCATCTCTTTTATTCATTAAACATGAAACTCAGTCAACTGAACATTTAAAAATGTGTCACAAATACCATTGACTGGTGCTAATGGTTGATATGGGTTGCTGCCAGCATCCTAGGTATCAACCAAATACCTTCTTAAAATATATGATTATTTAAATAATAAATATATTAATATATATTACCCTGTTTCTCTGAAAATAAGACCCAACTGGAAAATAAATCCTAGCATGATTTTGCAGGATGCTCGTAATATAAGCCCTACCTACCCTAGTTAAGATTGTCAGCCAGATGGGTGCATTTAGTACTGTATTTTCCCCAAAATAAGACCTAACCAGAAAATAAGCCCTGATACATTTTTTGGAGATGCATTAGGGCTTATTAATTAATATAAGATCCGGTCTTATTTTCAGGGAAACACAGTATTAAAATATATTATTATTATTATCTCTTTTATTCATTAAACAGGAAACTCAGACGATGATGATGATGATGATGATGATTAAATCTACTTTAAACAAATATTATTATTACATCCCTCTCATGAGAAGCTTTCCTTAAGAAGTACTATCTGACCAAAGGCTGTTTAAAAGAAAATCTTACTAAAAAAAACACTATCCCATCATACAGGATGAACAGCTTCAAAACAAAGTTGCTTTCATAGATTCTGACTCTCTCACACACATACATTAATATTTTTGTTCTTTTACTATCTATATAAATGTAAAGTAATTGTTATCTTTATTGTGGGTATTAATATAACAGTTAACAAAACATTACTGGAGACATACTAAATGTGATACCCTTGGTTCAATTAATCAATAGGGTCTTTTAAAAAAGCAAGCGTGGATAGCCTAATCTGGATCAGAACCCTGGTGTGAGGAGGAAGGGCTTTTGGGGTTTTTTTCCCCTGGTCCTTTCATCCATCATCTCTGAATACTGATACTAGAAGCCATTTCTAGGGGATGTATGCAAACAAGTTCAAACCTTTTTTAAAAAAGGTTTAACTTGTAATTTAATCTCTTCCACCAAAACCCATACATATTTAAAGTTCTATTGTAGTTCATGGAGAGTATATTAAATGACAACCAAAGTCAACCTTTTTTTTCCTAATGTGAAATTTTTTAACTCTGCTAGACCTACTACTTTCAGAATTCAAACATTATATATTCTGGGTGGTAATCCTAAAATTTGTAGATATTAAACGTTTTAGAAGATAACTTGAAAAGGGCTTACTTCTCATTCTGTTTCTCTAACCTTATTCTCCTTCCTTTGTTTTTTCCTTTATTTCATTGACAACTGATACATGACTTTCAACAGAGAAAGCCCAGTAGTTAAAGGGAATTGTCTTCTAGCATTAACAGGACTGGCAGTTGCTGTTGCAAAGCATGAAAAAGAACTTTCTTCTGACATTGAAGAACAATTTGATGTGAGTTAAAATGACTTTTACTGTAAAACAAATACTGTATATGTAAACATTAATAACTGGCCATGATGTTCTTACTGTGCTATTTCTAGTATAAGGCGCAATCAGGTACATGAGTTTTAAATTCAGTTGCTTAAAATATCACTGGAAACATAAATAGTTGGTGACCATGAGAACAAAAACAATGATTAAAAAAATCTATATAAATTGCTTATTTAAAATTGCATTCCTATATCTCCACAATGAAAATTACTTCTTACAATAATAAAATTAGAATTGTACTCCAATTCTTTTTGAACAATATGTTTTGTTTTTTGTATTGTATTTTGTATCAATTATTACATCATTTAAATAACCAGATTTTTTAAAAAAAATATTATTAGATAATTTTCAGTGCTTTTGTTCTCTGCAGACTGAGCCAGACTTTCTTCCGACAAAACACTGGCTTTCCATGGTGATCGATACCCTCCTTAGCATTGTAGACAGTCACTATTGTCCCAAGGGTCGAATCTTTCCTTGGTTTTATCAGGTAGGTCAAAGCAGATTTTACTAAGAATCATTATTACAACTGTACTTTATTGTACTGGGGGAAAGAAATTGATTTGGATTTTATTTTGTTTGTCTCGGCTTTTAGAATGACCTTACATTTGAAATAATACAGTACATGGAATCTATTCTCATTCTCTAATCGTAGGTACAGTATGCCTTCAGTGTAGATCTGTCAGTGTCATCAAAAAGCAATAAAAAATCAGCTGAAGCCTGGTAAAGCCAAGTGGCTTTGGTCACCTACAGCCTCAGGATCCTGGAGCTTAATATCTTTAGGTTGTTTTTTTATGTAAGCTATTCACAGTTTCTTGTTAGAGATATGGGTGGTATACAGATTTAAATAAAATTTGGGTATCTTACATTCCATAAATAACAGAGTAAAGCAATTATATAATTGTATAACCTTTAAACTTTACCTACCAAAAAAGCATCAGGCTTGGAATCTTCTCAAAATCCTACCATAATCAACTTTTGTGATATTATCATCTCAGTTCCATATTGACTGTGATCATTGTCTTCTAATCTGTGGCCCCTGACCACTGAAAGATGGACCGCCTTTGTCATAAATGGAGGCTACTGATTTGTAACTGCTGAAGAAATAAAAGATGAAAAGGTTGTATATCATTTTGGTCAATTATAGACAGAAGAGGCATAGCTTTTTTGGGAGCCTAAGCACAGTGCAGCTTTAAAATGATTTAGTGAAGTAAGAAGGAGTCTGAATGAATGGGATGAGCAGAATGAGTATTAGGGAGGTTCAAAATGGTTGATAACAAAGCTTGAACAGCATGCAGTCCTTCAAGGAAAGGAAAAAATATACATGGCTGGCAACATTGAAGTTATCACTCTAAAAATGGTATTTCTATGTTAATCTCCACCCCTTTCTTTGGAATCTTTGATATCACTTCTTCCATGCTGTGAAAGAGACTATCTTGTTACAAAAGGCTGCACTCAAGGGGTGACGCAACAGTGTTATGGCAATTTCATTGTGCGTGAGAGAGAGAAAAAAACAAATCTAGGTGCCATTGACAGTTAACATATAGCATCAGTCAAATGAAACTAAAAAAGTTAAATTTTCATGTTTAGTATCAGAGAATCATTTTAATAATATATCTCCAATTAGCTGTAAATTACTAATAATCTACATCTTTATAATTGAGCACTAAGGCAAAAAACCCTGCACTTTCAGAACCCATTCGTCTTATACAAGTTGAACATTCATATAGCTTCACAACCTGAAGTTCTTCCCCAGGATCTGATTCTTCTGATTTATGGGAGATGGATGGAATGGACATGTAGATTTACATACAGTTAGTTTTTCTGCTTTGGGCTCTGGTCACTCTTTCCTCTCCCTTCAGCTGCTTCTGTTATTATTTTTAATAAACCTCCCTGTGTACATTATGAACATAGGCTGTGCCTCCCTCCCCACAAAGTCTTGGAACTGATAAGAGGGACAGGAACAGAAGAGGTAGCACTTGCATTCTCATCTATTCTAGTATAATGACATTCCGCATGTTACTTCAGTTAAATAAGATGGAGATCCTTTTGTATAGAAGCTTTTATAGAGAAGTGAATGGGGGCACCCATTTTCCTCCCTTTTCTTTCCTGACTTTCTGCTGGAAAGGTCCAGCAAATAACTAATTGCAGATTTTCCCAAGGAGCTATGGACTCATCTAAGTGGCTTGGCAATTGTGGATGGTGGAAATATGATAAGACAGCCTTTTTCAACCTGCTGATTTGCAGAGATTTTACAGATCAATTTGCACAATTCTTACATGAACAAAATTTTTGTTGGCCAGTGGATTATGGGAGTTGAAGCCCAACATATTTGGGAACATTATTTGGAGGAAAACTGCTGTAGCTCCATGATCTATTTTAAATTATTTTCAGTGAAGTAGGTGCTGAATAGGTAGGTGGATCAAAATAATAACTCTTCTTTTAAAGACACCAGATGTCTTTAAAATGTTAAACATATTAAAGAGGGATGAACATAATTTTTTTTCAAGTGTTGAATTAAATAATTTCCATGTCCGATTAAAATCAAAACGGAGATGGATTCTTCTAATAAAAAATATACTTGAGCCACTCTAGAAATATTCACACATAACTTTGGTTAGTTGGACTATTTTGGATTCAAAATAGATGTCAAATTCATATGCCACCAGTTTAGACATTAATGGCTGTAAATTGTGTTATTTTGAGGGGACAGCACATTTCCATTGTTATACAAGCTGTACACTCACTACTTTACACTGTAGCCAAGTGTCATTTCTTCAGTGTTATCACATGAAAAGTTATACCTAAATATTTACAAAATGTGAGAGGGTGTACTTCTGTGATATACTGTATGATATTGTTGCCATTATGTAAACTTGGTGGGATGAAACCCACAAATGGAACATACAGCTAGAGGAATTTAAATTATTTTTTAAAAAATAGACCAAATAAAAGAGGAGGTGGAGTTGCACTATATATATATATATATATGTATATATACACACATATACACACACATACACACACACACACACACACATACATACATACATACATATACATACACACACACACACACATACACACACACACATATATATATACGAAGCCGAGAACACCAGCCTGAAGATGACGAATGAGACTTCGTCGAAACGTCACCAAGATACTTCCAATTCTACGCGGGAGAAGACCTGAATAACCAAAGACCTACATACAAACACCTGCGAAAACCTCAGAATATATATATATATATATATATATATATATATATATATATATATATATATATATATATATATGAAAGAACTACATCTCTACAGAAATAGAGCACAACAATGACAAAAATTATCTTGAATGCATTTGGATCGATATTAAGGGGGGGGGGGTTGACATTGCTATAGGTCTATATAGGCCACCCAACCAGAGGAAATAGATAAACCTTTTGCTAGTCAGCTAACTAAGGTATATAGGAAGCACATCACAATAGTAATGGGGGATTTTAATTACCCTGACATCAACTGGGAGATAAACTCTGCATCAAGTGGAAGATCCAACAGGTTCCTAACAAACCTAGCAGACAACTTTGTTTTCCAAAAAGTAGAGAAGGGAACAAGGGGATCAGCCATATTGGACTTAATTCTCACTAACAGAGATGAAATGTGGCTTCTGTTTGGAAGCTAGAGGAACCTTGGGAGTGAGTGATCATGTAATATTGGAATTCAACATTATGCAAGCACAAGTAGTAGAACAAAGTCAAACTAGATTTTTGGACTTTAAGAGAGCTAATTTCAATAAACTTAGCGAGAGCTTGGGAAGGATTCCATGGATGAGAATGCTCAAGGGGAAAAAACTCAAGAAGCTTGAAATTTTGAAAAGTGAGATTACAAAAGCCAAGTCTAGCACAATACCAATGAAGAAGAAAAATAACAGCTCTCAAAAGAAACCAGCATAGCTGCATAAAGAACTTTCTGACAAATTGAAACGCAAAAAGGACAAGTATAAAAAGTGGAAAGGGCGGCAAATAACTAAAGCAGAATATCAGCAAATAGCCCGTGCCTATAAATATGAAGTGAGGAAAGCTAAGGCTCACAATGAACAAAGGCTTGCGACAAAAGTAAAAAATAACAAAAAAAGCTTCTTCCAACATGTTAAAAACAAGAAAAAAGTCAAGGAAACAATTTGTCCATTGCTGAGAGAAAGTGGCAAGAAGGTGACAAGCAACAGGGAGAAAGTAGAACCACTTAACTCATTTTTTGCATCTGTTTTTACACAAAGGGAAAAAACAGTCCAACCTATCAAAAATAGCACCACAAAAAACAGATTAGGAACACAAGTGAAAATAGGGAAGAAAATGGTAAGTGAGCACCTGTCTACCCTAGACGAGTACAAATCACCAGGACCAGATGGACTACACCCCAAGGTTCTGAAGGAAGTGGCAGACGAGATCTCAGAACCACCAAACTATATCTTTCAAAGATCCTGGAGCACCAGGGAACTGCCAGAGGACTGGAAAAGAGCGGAGGTAGTTCCCATCTTCAAAAAAGGGGAACAAAAATAGATCCAGGAAACTGCAGACCTATCAGCCTGACCTCAATATCAAGGTAGATTCTGGAAAAGATAATCAAGCAATGAATCAGCAAACACTTAGAAGCAAACAAAGTAATAACCAAAAGCCAATATGAGTTTGTCAAAAACAGATATGCCAGACTAATCTTATTACATTCTTTGATAAAGTGACAAAATTAGTGAACCTGAGAAATGCTGTCGATATAATTTACTTGGACTTCAGTAAGGCATTTGATAAAGTAGACCATAACCTACTACTAGATAAAATAGAAAAATGTGGGTTAGACAGCCTCACCACCAGATGGATTTGTAACTGGCTAACCAACCACACCCAACGTGTAGTCCTCAATGGAACTGTATCTACATGGAGGGAAGTATGCAGTGGGATAAACCAAGTCTCTTCAACATCTTCATCAATGATTTGGACGAGAAGATGGATGGGGAACTCATCAAATTTGCAAATGGCTTCAAGCTAGCAGGAATAGCCAACACTTCGGAAGATAGGCTTAAGATACAGAAGGATCTTGACTTCAACATTTCAATGGTGAAAAAAGTAAGGTTCTACATTTAGGCAAGAAAAACAAAATGCACAGGTACAGTATAGGAGTTACCTTGCTCAATAGTAGTAATTGTGAGAGGGATCTTAGAGTACTAGTGGACAACCACTAGTAGCCAGAAGTGTGCAGCAGCTGCCAAAAAAAGCCAACACAGTTCTAGGCTGCATAAATAGAGGATAGAATCAAAATCATGTGAAGTGTTAATACTATTTTATAATGCCTTGGTAAGGCCACACTTGGAATACTGCATTCAGTTTTGGTCCCCATAATATAAAGAAGATGTGGAGACTCTAGAAAGAGTGCAGAGAAAAGCAACAAAGAGGATCAGGGAACCAGAGGCTAAAACATAAGAATATCCTGGTTGCAGGAACTGGTTATGTCTAGTTTAATGAAAAGAAGGACCAGGGATGACATGATAGCAATGCTCCAATATCTCAGGGTCTGCCACAAAGAAGAAGGAGGTCAAGCTATTCAGCAAAGCACCTGAGGGTAGAACAAGAAGCAGTGGGTGGAAACTAATCAAGGAGAGAAGCAACCTAGAACTAAGGAGAAATTTCCTGACAATCATAACAATTAATCAGTGGAACAACTTACCTCCAGAAGTTGTGAATGCTCCAACACTGGAAGTTTTAAAGAAAATATTGAATAACCATTTGTCTGAAGTGGTGTAGGTAGGGGGTTGGACTAGAAGACTCCAAGGTCCCTTGCAACTCTGTTATTCTGTTCTGTTATCTATGTAACGTAAGTGATCTGGTCAGACAGGATGGGAGATGGGGAAAGCATGTCATATCTCAGTGGGTCGGGGGAGGTCTTGGGTGGTCAGAAACACTAGGCTCCCTGTGGCCTTCCCCATCCTGAAATACCTTGTGCACTTAATGACCTGCACATTCAATTAGGGAATGCATGGTTGAAAGCAGGGAGTGATCATGTTCAAGTTATGTGATTCACTCCTATGAATTCTCAGGTTACAAATGTAATTGGCAGGCTCTATTACGTTCGTAACTCGAGGATTACCTGTACAATGAGAGTAATGCTTCATTTAAACATATGTTTGTAGAGTGTCCTATAATCATTTCATTTGTAGAGGAAGTTATTACATATATTAACTCAGCATTGAGACAAGATTTAATAATCTCAGATATTCATATTCTTTTGAAGTATACGCCTATTGTACAGAAACTGACATCCGAACAAAGAAAGTTGATTCTCTTGCTTATAGCTGTTAGTCTTATTCTTAAGCACTGGGAAGATAAAACAACTCCAACTACTGAATTGTCTACAGAATTGATGTTAACAGTTTACAAACGAATCCCTTATCAGCATAAATTAGTTATGGGTGATTATAATGAAATATGGCCAGCAGTCATTGAGATGCTTATGTAGAACATTTATGAATGCATATGTGTCCATGGACACCTTCTCTATGTACCATGTTTTCCTTTCTAATTTTTAAGGGTTCTTTGATCTTATTATCTTTCTATAACTTAACATGTTATTTTGTTTTTTGTATGCAGTTAATTAAGTGAAATTAAAAATCTTGAGTTGTTCCCAAACAGGTTCATTTAGTAGTTAGTTTTCTGAATTCTGTGCTTAAAATAATTCCCAAGGCATAATTCCCTAACGCTCAGCAGGACTGTTTTTCTCTAACTTCCCTTGTATTTTTATAAATCCACCTATAAACTGTATGGGTTCTATATTTTTTTTTACAAATGTGACTGATTTCACTGCTTTGAAATAAATGTCACTTGACTTCACACTGTTCTGTTGTTCCAGTTGCTTTCTTTTTTCTCACTATGCAAAGTGTGCTTCTCTGTGTAATTTAGCCATGGTAATGTTGCCTAGAAGGGAAAGATATAATTTTGTGTGTTTTGATGATCAGTCCTAAAAATATGTATTCAAAAGTAAATCCCATTGAAAGTAAGGCACTAATCATAGTTAGTGAGTTTTAAGATTTCAGGATATTTCTTTCTCGGAGACTGTATATTTAATTATTATAAACTACCGTTAGTACCTACAAACTGACAGGTGTGTCTAGGTGTGTTTATACACTTTAAGGAACACACTGAAATATGTATTAATTATTAAGGTGTTTAATTCACTTGCGTTTAGTATTTGATGTTTCTGCAACTATTACGTATTCTTTTCTTTTACACGTAGTGCTTTAATTGATGTTGATTCTCTTCTCCTCCTCTCCTGCCCGCTCAGGAAATTCCAATAAAGTTCTACAATGAATTAATTAACTTTAATTTACATTTATATATTTTAGAAAATACAAAATAGAAAATAGATTTGCTTTTGTTTTCTTCAAGTAAAGCTCATTTCAGTGTTAACAAATAAAAGGCAAAGATATGTAGAGACACACTGTCAAAATCATTATTATATCTTCCTTTCGCTTTCCTAGATGAGTATGCAATGTGCTGAATCCTTTTATGCGCAGAAAAAAGGGTAAAACTAAGATTCTTTGGGATTTTTCTTTTGTGTCCTAGAAATCCTACTCGGGTGAAAATACCGCAAGTGCTATTGCTCGTTCCTGCGCAGCAACCTCTTTGTCTCTCTTGGTGCCGGTTTTTATTGTATCCTACAAGGAAAGGGTTGAGGAAGTCCTGAATTTACTGATTGCCATGTTACCTGGGAAACCAAATGCAGATGAGTCTCAGGCTGTTCAAATCCACATGAGCCTTGCATTGGGGATGTTTATTTCACGGTTATGCGAAGAGAAAGTGAGGTATGTATTCCATCCTAAGGCAGGTGTGCAAATAACTTTTGCTTCATCCCACGCTAGATATTCAGATTATGCAGAGCAATATGTTTAGCTTTCTGCACCTCACAATTCCCAAGCCATTCTGCAAGATGCTTTCATTTTGAACTACAGTACTTCCTTGGTCCCCCATCTTCTTCCTCCTTCCACTTATTTCACTGCCATGTAACTGATCGCTTTCCCTTTCTGCAAAATTGCAATGGTGTCTGAGGCCTCCTCGCAGGTTACGTTCACAGTGAGATAATTCCTTCAGTGTGGACTTTTCTGCAAAAATAAAATCAAAAGTCTTAACCCACGTAGTCTAAGCTTTTCCCAACCTAGTTTCCTCCAGATGTGTTTTGCTATAGCCCGTCCTCCCTAGCCAACATTATTGTTATCTTGCTGACTGGAAATCATATAAAATGTCCAACATTTGCATGGCCCCAAACTGGATATGGCTTTCCTAGTATTCCAACACTGGATCATTTTGATACGCTTTGTATAAGGAGCAACAATAGCAAAACAGATTTGCTTCCCATCCAGTTGACTTTACATTCATATCCCAAGAAGGGCTTAATGAGCATCATGTAAAGCAATATTACTTTTCAGTAGAAAACAAGAGAAAATTCTGGATTATTCGAATCTCAGGATAAAAGGATATGAAGCAGCGACTTATAGTAAAAATAGTAATAGTTTGTATTTAGAGAAGAAAAGGTTGACTAAACTTTTTTTTATCCCTATAGTGCTTGTTTGCCACATTGGATTGTAACTTTATTTTCTATTTGGATATTCAATATATTTCAAAACTAGATGTGTCTACTAATATTTGAAATGAATATATCTTGCTCTCCCATGTTATTTTGCTTAAAAGTAATTACAGGTAGTCACTAAGTGAATTGTTGTAAGTTGAGGATTACTTGTACTAATATTTCAGGAGATTACAGTTATATAATTTTGGGAAAAACTACTTGGAAATACAGTATAGGAGCAATAAAACCAAAAGCAGTTTAAAAAGAAATAGACAAAATTACATCTGTGCATTGTAAATGAGAGCAAAGTTATATCTCTACTATTAGTAAAAAAGACACTCCAATATTGTATAACATGGAACTAAGCAACTACTCATCATAATTTCCTCAGATATTCATCTATCCATCCATCCTATTTGGGACTTAGTATCTTAAGTCACAGTGTTTTGTTTTTTTAATTGAGAGACATACCATACAAAGGTGCAGACTTTGATAGTTTCAGCAGACTAATGTAGTTTGCTACATAGGTTCAGAAAACCTACATTTTAAGAAAGTTGCTATTTTTGAAACCGATAAGAGAAAATAAAACTGATTCAGTTTTCTATAACTATTTAGCTTTGCTCTTGCAAGATCATTTAGGCTACAATATTGAACATGTGAGAAAAGTTGAAAGAAAATAGTGAGCCTAAATTAGTCTTGAGTATACTTGGTAGTAAAATCAGAAGGATGGAAAGATTGTAAGACAAGTTTGTATAGTAATTTTTTTTTAATTAGATTTATATGCCGCCCTTCTCCGGAGACTCAGGGTGGCTTACAATGCGTTAAGCAATAGCCTTCATACTTTTGTATATTTTTTATACAAAGTCAGCTTATTGCCGCCACAACTGGGTCCTCAATTTACCTACCTTAGAAAGGATGGAAGGCTGAGTCAACCTTGAGCCTCGAACTTGCAATAATTGCAGACAGCTGAATGTTAATAACAGGCTACTTAGCCTGTTGAGCTATCTGAGGCTCTGAGGTAATTGATTATGAATCCTATCCTTTCATCCTTTAAACCTTCTGTTGCATAAAGAATGGAGTCAGGGGATAAGGAAGTTCTCTCTCTTTTGATCTTTTGAGAGATGTTTGTCAGAAATCAAAAGAAAAGGAAGAGAAGTTAGCAACATTTCCAGTTGGCATGTTCTTAATATGATTGTGGATGCTGCTTTTGGAGGGGTGTGTGTATTTCAAAAATAATGATACATGGCGATTCTTCCAAGTTGAGTTCCTTATTGTTTCATGCCTGTAGAAAAAGTTTTGCCAGACTGAGGACTTCACTGTCTGCATTTACAATATATTCTGTGAACGATTAGGGAGTTCTTGTCTTCATCCTCTTACATACATAAGTTCTGGACTTAGTTGTGTCTTATTCCTTTGGAAAGCACATACCCTCTCCTTGGAATCCACCTGCTTAGTACATCACATTGTATGTTGTATGGTTGGTTAGTTTGTTTCTGTGTGCGCACACATGTAATTCTGTTGCCCATGGATGCAAAATGTTAACTTATATCAGACTGGAGAAAAATATATAAAGAACAGCCAACTGGTTAACAGATCAAGAAACACCGTAATAATTTGCAAGACTTACAATGTAGGGAAATGTATCAACTAGGATATATTATCACTACTCTTCCTTCCCTAGTGATATAGCTGACAAACAAATGAATCTCCTGTTGATGAAGTCCCTGGATGAATTAGAAGATTGCTGCTTCGACACAAGTCTTGAGTACAAGTATGTACATTTGTATATTTGTTATTGTGCTTGCATTTTGATGTGTAGGATGAAGTTGTGCCTGAATCAGGGGCAGGAATTATATTCCTCTAGATCAGGGGTGTCAAACTCAAGGCCCGCGAACTGGATCCTCCCTGGAAACATCGAAGGACTGGCCTGCGCTGCCTCTTAAATGAAAATGGAGCTTGAGAGGGCTGCACGTGGCCCTCCCAAGCTCCATTTTTTGCTGGCAGAGAATTTCAGGAGGCTGCTGCAGCCGAAAATGGAAACCAGGAGCCTGTTTCCACTGGCAGAGCACTCGGGTTACCACAGGTGGCCCCAACATGAGTGACATCAACCAGGTCATGCCCACCTTGGCCCCCTGAGGTCAGACACAACCCTGATGCGGCCCTCAGTGAAATTGAGTGTGACACCCCTGCTCTACATGCTGAGCTATAACACCCAGTAACCAAACAACATGACTATTGACAAGAATACTAGGAACTTTAATTCACCAGCATCATGCAGGTCCAGGTTTAATAGAGTTAAAACTGGATCATAGAATTTAGTTGTAAGTGCTGATTTCATATCAGTTGCATAATATCATCTCAGTTCTAGTTTCTAAAATGTTTGTGAAGATAAAACTATAGGCAATATACTTTACAAAGCACTTTACAGGAAAAATGGGATATAAATAAAAGGAATACACAATGTTTGCTTGATTATCCACTATAAAAAAATTATATGTTTTCTTGTTGTACTAGAATGAGATGTTTGTTTAAATTCTTTGAATAAACAAAATAAATATATTTTTAAAATGCCTTAGACTTTTAGATTGCTTAATTTTATTGTAGTTTTGTGTTGTAGTATGCCATGTGTTTTCCTTTTTAAGTATTGTAATTGCTGTTATTTTACTTATGTTGTCCACATTGCTTTGGGAACAGTAATGGAGGTTAGGTTGAAAACAGTAATAGTAGAGATTTACCATACTGTATTATAGCTGGGCTTCTTATGAGACATAAGATTCATATGTATTTAGAGCAGCTACATATGTTGAATAATTAACTGTACTTTATACAGTTTTCCATTATATAATTTCATAGTATTTGTGCAGTAAAATAACCTTACCTATTACATGGTACAAAGTGGGGCATGCTACATTTATAATATATACTTGCTACGTATAAATATAATAGAGATTTAAAACATTTCCAAAAGGCAGGTATCTACAGTCACACCCTCTGAAACCGAGACAGTCTTCTGAGTTACTGGATTTCATTGTTTTCTTCCCACAGCTGTGGAAGAATTTATAAATTCCATGCAATATGTAGAAAACTGTAGGACTGCTTCATTCATTACTTTTTTTCTAAACCGAAATATAATTTGTATAGGGAAAAACGCATTCCATATGAGCTGAAGGATATCGTTTTTGTTATGAGCACATGGGAAAATGCTTTTAGGCGTTTACCTTTTTTATTCCTATTCCACGTATATATGGTACTTCTTGCAGACGTGTTTGTAGCAACTTAATTTAAGGAATATGGTTAGAATTTAGAACACAGCCTCTAAATTATATTTCTATATGTTCTGGGTCTCTTCAATAAATGGATCTATGCAGTGGTGGAATTAATTTTTTTTTACTACTTGACTTGACTTGGTGGGCATGGTATGGATTGGTGGGCATGGCAGGGGAAGGATACTGCAAAATCTCCATTGCCTCCCCACTCCTGGGGAAAGGATGTTGCAAAATCTCCATTGAGGTGATATTTGCTGGTTCTCCGAACTACTCAAAATTTCCACTACCGGTTCTCCAGAACCTGTCAGAACCTGCTGAACAACCCCCCTGGATCTATGTATAGTTTATGTATTTGCTAGGACTGCAAAAAACTAAGCAGAAAAAGCAAAGTACATAATAAAGATAACTATGCAATGTCACTTAGATCCTAGACCTAGAACACTGAAGATTTGGAGCATTTAAGATAAAATGGAGGGCAGTAATGGCATCATGGAGTCAGCCAGCATTGAGAGGAGACTCTTCCTTTACAGGTTAATTAATAAAACACACTTTTGAAGTAAGGTTGAGTTGAGCCTACCATCTCTGGAGCCTGTTGTTAGAACAGACGTGCTTATAATACAGTCTGAGCTGCAGGAGCAGCTGTCTCACCCTGCTCTTTTATCTAGAGGAAATATTGTGTTAATTTAACAGCTGGAGATTGGATGTAAAGTATGGATGAAAGGAAACTTATTTAGGTCCGCCAAGCGGCAGGCTAGAACTCCAGGTGTTGAACAAAAAGGCTGGGAAACTGGAAAAGACTAAAATGTATGGAACAGTAATGCTGGGGGAAAAAACTATTTAAAATTACATGGGCCTTGAGGTATCCTGACCTTTAAAGCAGTTATCAGAATCAGTGTTTAGGTAAAAAGGCCATTTTAGAGATAAATTTCAGGTTTACATTTCCAAAATCCATTTAAATTGTAAACATAAGTGATTCAGTCCTGATTCAGTCCTGATTCAGTCTCTAGTGGCCTCAGCTAGATTAAAAAATTTTTTTCCCATTTTCATTCTTCAATTCATTCCTTTTTTCCTCTCTTAATTTATGCCACAAAGAATAAGTGTTCAGTCTTCTTACTTTCTTTTGCTATTTGAGAATCTGACACTTGGAAGCAAAAGAGAAATACCTAGCTGTTCAAATGTATGCAAATGTATGCAGATTCCATGTTTCGTTGGCAGTGATTTTAGATTTTTTTTTGGCACCAAGTAGATGCTGCCCTCACTGTAATCTAAGGAGAACTGAGTTTAGAATCAAATTGGCATTGCTCGACTGTCTTCTGGCATGATAGGAGGCACATATGGTAAAAGGGAGATGCATTAGCCACATTGCTTTGCAATGCCCACTGTTTCATGTCTGAGTGCCCATGTAGCATAAGATAAAAGCTTGATAATTGTAGCCAAATTAGCTTTCCCTGCCAGCCAAGAGCAGATGGAGGTATAGTGCAATGGTAGGGAGATGAAAGATTAGGATCTTTTGCTTCCTATTTTAGGTATGGTTTGGGGCAAAATGAGCTAAATAAAAATCTGGTTATTACTGATACCGAATGTCATTTTAGGTTGCAAATATTTCTAGCTCATAAAATATTTGAAGAGAGAGTATATTAATACCTCATTCTAAACTACAGTTTAAAAACTGTATCAAGAAATGAAATACTCATATGGACCTAGTAATTTTTGTAGGGATGAACATAAGGAATTCATATTTTATTTGTTGAAATACATTATTGGGGTTTTTTAAAGAACGTAATTGTTAAATGTTAGGGCATGTATCAACCACCCAGTTCAGATGCTGATAATGTTTTCCATCATTTGGAAAACAGTCTGATTTGATTGGAACATTTTAGATTCTGGACAATTTGATTCAGAACTAAATGTGGACTAAATTTTGAAATCATTAATTTTTCTTTTGTTATGTGCTGCCCAGAGTTGCTTGCTCATGAGATGGATGGCTCTATAAATTAGTTAAATATTGTGGCTCTCTTCGACCAACTTAGGATATCTACAGAAGTAGGTACAGCATTTTTTTATAAAAATGGGTTTATAAAATCCCAGAGAAAGGAATGCAAGGATTTCACAAAGTGGACCTTCCTTAAATATGTAGTTGATCCTATGGAAAAACAAATTTAAATCTGAAGGCAGTTCAAACGAATATGTGTATTGTATGTATGCTACTATTCTCTACAAAATCTGAACTATTAATGGTCAAAACAAATTGGCAGTAAATAAGAGTCAATGGAATTCAAAGGGGTGGTGGTGGATTTAGATCTCTTATGGACATGAAGGGACTTGAGACTGATGATCTGTTTAACCCCTCCCTCAGGCTCAGTCTAGTCATCTCCTACCGGGATTTTGATAGAAGATGAAATCTCTCCTTTCTTTATTTCTCCCATGTGGATTCTGTAGTCTGCCCTCACAATGAACTGAGAGTAAATAACTATTTATTAGCATTACGAATATGTATACTATATTATTCATAATGGTGTGCATGTAAAATAAAATGCCTATACAACACAGAGTACACAGGGAATTAAATAAAAGACCCACAGAAGGAGCACTGTGAGACAGAACGATATATAATTCAGCAAGAAACAGTAATTACTGATACATACACTAGAGAACTACAGAGAGAGAGAGAGAGCATAGAATTCAAAATAACAATTAAGGCCCAAGTAGAGAAAGAAAAACGTATAGCAGAGCTTATACTTCTAAGGGTGAATAGGATATGATCAGAATTAAATTTAACATCAGAGAAAATGAAAATAAAGCTGCCATTTTTTTGGCAGTGTCAGGTATGCTTCCTTCAGTATCCAGGAAAGGAGGACCCAGACTCCATTAGAGATTAACTGGTACTTTTACTAGATATGAAATGAACGCAACCATAGAAAGCAGGATTCTGAAGCAAAACGCGCGAAAGTTACAATTAGAAAGCATCCCCCTCCCTTGTGCACCATAATTCATCCAATCCACAGGTCTTCCAGAGGTCAGGTGGGAGCAGACGTCTGGCCGTGTCAGCATCCAGGAATGCAGTGTCCGTTGGACTGATAACAGCTTAAGGAAAGGTTTCGTTTCTTCAGATTTAGAAAGCCCGCGTGAGCATAAACCCCCCACCCTCCGTTTCTATGACAACCGAAGCGGCAAAGCAAAACTAGCAAGGTTGACAGGCAGGTTCATTATCTGTCTTTCAGAAAGTTCAGAACTTGATTCAGTCATTTTGGAGGGAATCCTGCTTTACCTGGGGAAATCTCTCTAAAATAGTTCAGTTCCACTCTGGATAGCCACTGGAAACTATATTCTTCTTTAATATGTTTAATTCTCTAAATTAGTGGCATCAATCTCCATAAATTAATTATGTATTATTTAAAGAAGGCTTTGCCTTTTATCTGATATATTACTATTAAATATATTTTCAATCCAGGCTATTGCTTAACCACTGCCACCTAGTATCTTTTAAGAGGAAGGGAAAGAAATCTTTCTGAAAGAAAACTGTTCAGTTTTTATAACAAGAATGTTCAGTTATTGAACCTGTTGATTTTCTGAGGATTTGTTTTTTTGTTCATTTATTTTTTTGTTCGTCTGTATTTTGTTTTCTGTTTGGTTTTTTTCCCCACTTTCTCCACATCTACAATACCATATTTCTCACACAAGCGAGCAAAATTAAGGAGGAATATTGACTACTTAACACTTTATACAAGAGGAACTTGCAACAAAATATTTAAGATTAAGCAGCTGACCGTAACCATTACTCCGTTTGTGCTTCCATTTCTCTCCGATTTTGCCCATTGTGCAAACGTTCACCATCTTGATCGAGCTGCTTGGGGAGAAGTTCCTTCCTTGTTTATTTTTCTTAACATTTTACAAAGTTTGGTATGTTTTTTTTTAATGGTCATTAAGGTGTCAAATTCAATCCATTTATAGTTATGATTGTTATGACTGTAATAAAATAGTAAATTTAAAAAATTCAAGAACCTTTGTGCATCAGATCTGCTTGTTAAATGAGCTTCACTCTCACAAGTGGAGTTCCTCTCTTCCTCTCTCAACTGTTGGCAGAGATTCCCTTCATTCTTTAACATAAGATTTTGATGGTGGACAGAATGTGGACGAGGAAAAGGGTCCACACAGGAGTTTCTGTGATTTGATGGCAGTCTCAAAACAGTTCTCTGTTTTTAGAAGCAAAAGAATCTATGGTTCCTGGAATGTATTGATAATAAGTGCTTCTAAATAAATAAAAATGTTTATGGGTCCCAGCTTGTTGAGATGGGTATTTTTTTTATAGTTTCAATACCTTTTTTTGATAGGGGACAGTGGCAGCCTTCCTATAAGACTTTATTGCCATCTAGTGGTGGATTGCTCACAATGTAATTTTTAAACAGAGTAATCAGGAATTACAATGATGCTAGGAATAGTTAATGAAACAGGAAGGAGAGGCAAGCAAAGAACATGCTAGATGGATAACATCAAAATCGATACAAAGATGGACATCAAACAACTGAAAGAAGCTGTGCTTGACAGAGTAGCATAGAGAGCACTTGCCTAGAAAGTCACCAAGAGTCAGACACAACTGAATGATTAAACCAACAGCGAGGACTTGTTATACCAGCATTATTTTTTTTCTTAAATATCCACTTCATGAATTGAATAAATATGCTTCAGTTCTATGAAGGTATGACTATATCAGGGTCATCACTGATATAATCGTTTTTATTTTTATGTAGCTCCTAATACTATCCAGTGACAGGTGTTTTGCAAATTTACATGGTTCTTACATTAACACTGATGTTCATCATGAGTCACCACATGTGCTGCATGATGTGTCTAATATCATACAGATTTACAGATATTTTTCATTGTTTCCAGTAGAAGGATTGAATAGCAGAGACTTCCACACTGTGGAGTAAGGGCAAGGTATTCTTTACTTGATGAGAATCCCCTGTCTGAAAAGGCTGTCATACATATCTCTTCACATTGTCTCAGATGCTTTTTAGTGGAGCCAATTATGCTTGAACCATTGTTGAGTGGCATACAAGTTTAATAAATTATAACTATGTCAGGTAGAACCTGGAGCGACAGACAGATCTGTTGTAATGAATTTCATTTCAGATGTGTCAGTTTCTTAATTTATCTATGAACTCCTGTGAACTGAACAATGATTGCACATACTTGTTTAAACAGGCATTTAAAAATAAAGTTCTGTGGCTGTGTGTAATTTTAACATATGAATATAAAATGGAGTTGTGACATTGATCCCATGAATAACATATAAGCATTAATATTTGTAAGAAGTTTGTAAACAAGAAACAAATTTATAATCATGTCGTCTTGAAAATGCAATGACTTCTACGCATGACACAAGTGTGCAATTATATCAGTCATGTGATCATGTCATCACATGTGTAATCATTTTGACATCATTGTGATTTCTTACAGATAGGAATCCAGAATTTCCTGGAATGTGAAAAAAATAAGAATTCTCTATATCTGGTTAAATTAGAATTCTGACTGTTTTAAAACTTTTTTCCCCCCTATAATTTCCTACATTTAGCACTGGATGTATCTTGGGGGTAGGACTTGTTCTGTCACTGATGAGTCACAGCAACTTGACAGATTCTGAAGCTCACATTTCCACCTCTCTGTGTAAACTTCGCAAGTACTTGGATGATGCAGAAGACCAAAGCCGAACATTACAGGAAGTAAGAGAATAGTGTTTACTTTTCCAATGCTTGCTTTTCATCTGCTGTTTCTCCAGCATGTTTGTCTTTCTCAGATTGTGTGTACATAAAACATAGTTTTAAGAAATGAATTCATTCTAATCATTTCCTACTTTTTCTATTTTCTAGATTCTTGCCTACACAATTGCCTGTGTCTGTGTTTCTGCTTACAGCAGTAGGATTGTTGAGGCTACAGAGGCTGAAGATGTTATGGACAAGTTGCAGAAATTAACAGAAATGAATCAGCAGGTCATATAAAGCTTTTAGACCGATTTTATGCTTTCAAAATATTTCTGTAAATATTTTATGTTATCCTAATATTTTCAGCAACAGCATGAATGATCTGAAAAGCTAACCAAACTATTTCTTGAAATGGAGGCAGCAGGAAACCTTAGTCCTGTATGTCTGTAGAGATTCTCAATCATCCAGGTGATAGTTGTCCCAAAGGTGTTTTTTCTTCCTTGAAAATGTTAGTTAGTTAGTTAGTTTATTAAATTTGTATACCGCCCTTCTGACGGACTCAGGGCGGTGAACAGCCAAACATTAAAATACAAGCAATATAAAAGTTAAAATAATCTAAAACATAATTAAATCCAATTTTGGCTTTCCCAAGTTTAAAACCTCTCATGAAATTCACCCATTAAAATCTACGTTAAGCCAGCCCGGCTTGCTGGAATAGAAAAGTCTTTAATGCCTTGCGGAAAGTGCGGAGGTCTGGGATTAGTCGAATCCCCGGGGGTAACTCGTTCCAGAGGGTGGGAGCCCCCACAGAGAAGGCTCTCCCCCTGGGGGTCGCCAGTCGACATTGCCTGACCGACGGCACCCTGAGGAGACCGTCTCTATAAGAGTGTATTGGCCGGTGGGAGGTTATCGGTGGCAGAAGGTGGTCTCGTAAGTACCCGGGTCCTAAGCCATGTTTCTGAATGTTTCAATTGTCATTCAAGAAGCTTTTTCAGTTCTCAGACTGAGATAGGATTTAAATTCGAATGAAGTTGAAGAAGGAAAAGGGAGGAAAAGATAGTTACAATATCCAGATTCAGGTTAAAGATGTGACAGATTTCAGATATCTTATCTATTAACAAATGTAATGTATAATCTTTATACCCATATACTGTATATGTATACCAGTATATGTTTTACCAGTATATGTAACCTGTATACTGAGATGGCCTGAAAACTTTGCAAGTGCTGTTAAAGTCCTGCTTTTCCAAAACAGCCACTCTGAGGTTTGTCAGGAAATTTGTTGGGAGATTGAAATGCTTTGATATTACTTTATCCTTGTTTTGAATGCTGAGGTAAAATGGGTAACCTATGAGGATCTAACAAGAACACGCATAAGATTAGAAGCATGTTCACATACTTTGCTTCCATTGTGATGTATGCTATCATCTGCCAACAATACCTATCTGAAATTTTTATTTGTGTGTCATCAGTTGTTGACTTCTGGTGACTGCCTGGACAAGTCCCTGCAGTTTTCTTTGCAAGGATTTTTGGAAGTGGTTTGCTGTTTTGTTCTTCCTAGACCTGTGAGAGAGTAACTGGATTTGTACCTATGGCAGGACCAGAACTCCTGGTTCCTTGGTTTCTAGTATGGTGCTTCAGCTTCTTCCCTCTGGATTCTATCTAAGACAAATGGGAGAAAGTCTTTGTGCAAAAGACTTAATGGATACAAAACTGACATATACAATTGTTAATTGATAAGATACTTGTGATTTGTTTTATAAGCTAATTGCATCTGTATAATCACTTTTCTTTTTCTCTTTCTCCTGCCTTTGCCCAATTTAAATCCTTCATCTGCAACTGATGAAGTGAGTTGCAGTTCAAAAAAGCATAATAAAAAGTTATAAAAAATAAATAAACATATTTAATAATAAATGAATAATAAACATAATAAAAATTCTTATTCACTCCTGATTTTTTTTGCCACTGTCAGTTAACGTTCCTTCCTCTTACAATGTCCAAATAATTGAAAATTTTAAGAGTATAATCCCAACACATATGGAGGGTACCAGTTGAAAATGGCTGCTCCATAAAACATGGTCATTTTATTCAGTACTTTGATGTCATTATGTCAACTGTTTCCCTGCGCAGAGTCTACACTGCTAATTTTTAATGCAATTATATAAAGAACACTAGTAAACCGATGGAAGATGGAAGGGGATGATGTTTACCATATAATGAAACCATTCATGGTTTTGCAATCTTTTAATCTGGTATATTTTTGTTTCTAAATGCTAAGGTTTTTTTCACTTTTAATTACACTTGATCTGAAGCAGTATTTAATCTGGTTTGGAAGAAGGGCTGTTCTGTGTGCAATACTATACAGTCCAAGTTCATTTTCCATGCTTGACTGCGACAACAAAAAAGCATTTTGATTTGTTTGTTTCAAAGAACTCACAACAGTACTACAGTACGCTTCTTAAATTAAGGATTTCTCTGCCCCTCCCCTTTCCTCACTCTTTTTCTCTCACTTTTGAAACAATGCAAAACAAACGGCCTTCCTAATGTGCTGCCTGCTTTATGTCTTGTTCTGTTCCAGACACCAGGTTTTGCTTTAGCCTTGGGGAGCCTTGTTCATGGATTGTCTGTATGTGGACATGGAAAAGCAGACGTTCTCAGCAATAAGCTATTTCCTGCCTGGATGAAAACTGTACTTGCTGAGGTAAAGCTCTTGGAACTGTATGAGTTGACTGACAGCTTAAACCATTCTTGGGGATGCAATGTGCCAGTCTGCTATTTTTTTTTTTTCAAACTATGGAATAAAGCAGTTTGCTAATTCTTTCGTTTCTATCTCCTCCACCCATAAAGTACATCTGAAGTTCCAGGATTCATGCAGTGGAGCTGAATGTGCTTTCTGGGTCTTCTAAATCATTGAGAGCCAGGCTGCACTAAGTTTGACCCAGGGCCAAACTTACATCAGCAGATTCATTTCCTGGTTCCTACACTGCTTTTACCTGAAAACCAGTGGCATGATAGGAGTTAAGTGAAGCTGCTTAACACTTCCCTCTCCGTCTGTTCTCGCCAGCCCAGTTGCTTTACCACAGTATTGTTTTTTAACGGGTAGAAAAGCAACCACAAAGATTTTGAGGGTTAAAGTGGTTAAAGGTGAAAGTTTCTGAGCAGTCATTTTTCTCTTCCCTTTTGTGCTATTCATCTCTTCCTGACCACAGAGCCCCATAGCTGCATTTCATTTTTGAAATGACTAAAAGGCTGAATAAGTTATGAATTGGATCCTGAGAGGAATGAGTGGAAAGCTATCCATTTCACAATGCTGATGGTAGCGTATTTGGTATCAAGATGTCTGTCATTGGATCAGTGGGTAGAAGAATTTGGGGAAGGGGGGATCTTTTCTTGCAGGAAGCAGTTCAAGAGCATTCACTTTTTCTCTAACAAACTTTGATTTTGCTTTGATTCTAGGGAGCCCCTACAATGCAAAGACTAGCAGCGGTCAATGGCTTGGTCTCCCTAGTGGGTTCTGAAAGTACCATGATACAGGTAAAATAAGGGCATGATTATTTCCATCTTGAATTTCCATCATTTTCAAATTTAAGGATGGGGGGCAACTTTATAGAGTAGATGTAGGAGAAGAAGAGAGGGAGTCAAGAAAGTTGGGGGAGTCAAGAAAGGACTTTGCCTAGAATTTTTACATGTTCATAGATGCTCCAAGTCCAGGCCCTCTTGAATTCTGTTGACTCTTACCTAGCATCAATTTAGTGCTGACCAATTAGTGGGCTAGATTCTTGTGTTTAGGCTTGAGCAATAAATCTTTTTATTTGGAATTTACCATATGGTCTTGATTCTTTGGGGCTTACATTATATTTTCAGGTGAATTGAACAAGCCCCATAGTGTTGCAAAAATATATTCATATCTGGTGGAAAAACCATAATGTCACATGAAATTTAGGCAACTTTAGTTCCTTGAGATCTGCCCCAGAGTGGTTCAGATTTGGGGGTGGAGGGCACACAACATTGCACATGGATAGCAACACATAAACATCCAAGTCTTCTTTTACATAGAGCACACTTATAGCTCTTCCTACAATAACACTGACTGCCCCCTTCTGCCTAAAATTTGTTATGGTGCTATTTTGAACCATTTTCCTGGGAGAATGGCCAGAATATAACTTTGTTTCCTTGCTGCCTGAAAGGTTATAAGGCTAGGGCTGAATGCTAGTATGGGAAGAGCAAGAGGTCTGTAGATGTAGGTGTTGCTGCAGAGACTGTTGCCCGTCCTCCTTTCCATGGTAACTTCTTAATAATCATAGCCACTATTTCCCCATGTCTCTGTTCTCGTTTTTGAAGGAAAACCCTTCTACATTAAAAAAAAAAAAGTGCATGATTTTTATTGAAAAGTGCTAAAAACAAGTTGCGTGAGTATGTTCTTGTGTAACAAAAAAATGACCAGTGTGACTGTGCTACACATAGAGAGAAGTTGTGTGTGTTGTCCAAAAGCAAATTCCAAATACAGGTTTCTCAACTTGCTTCCCTCTGGATGTCTTGGTTATCCAACTTCCAGAATTCTTTGGGCCATCTGGGTGAGAATTTGAGTGGGTTGCCAGCCTAGCACCTCTCCTCTGTAATGCTCTCCTCTAGAACCAGCAGTGGTTTCCCTAAATTTCCATCAGTGATGCAGAACAGACTTTGTCTCACCAGACAGGGTGGTCTATGTTATCCCTCCATGCATGAATGAGAGACAGATGCTTATTTAGAATATATAGAAGCTCAGTTCTGTTTTCTTCTCTATGTTGCAACATATTAAGTATTTAGTTTACAATTACGCAATGTTTTTCTTTAGAGTATGTAGATAGAAGATCAGTTCTTTTAATTTATGGTTACACGATATTTTTCTTTAGGGTATATAGAAGATCACTTTTGGTTTCTTCTGGGTGATGCAACATATTAAGTATTTAGTTTATTATTACAGAATATTTTTCTCAGTTATGCTTTAGTGTGATGAAATATAGAGAATCTCGCTCTCTCTCACTCTCTCTGTGTGTGTATTCACTGATAAAAATAGATAAGTTTCAAGTGATTGGTGTTTTCCAATAACAGACATGAATGCAGAGTCAACAAAGGTATATCTTTTACTCAAGAGATATTATACTGTAGTGGTTAAATATGGGATTAACCCTGGGAAAACCCAAATTCAAGCCTCCCCTTAATCACAGAAGCTCATTGGGTGGTTTTGGCCTAGTCTCAAAGGGCTGTTATTGGGAAAAATGGGGAAAAGGAGTATGATATGTTCCTAAATATAACAAAAACATAGAGCACCATTTTAATAAGTGGCTTATTAGAATTCATTTATGCTTCTTTGATTAGTAACTTATAGCATGTAATACCAATTTATTTATTTATTTATTTATTTATTTATTTATTCATTCATTCATTCATTCATTCATTCATTCATTCATTCATTCATTCATTCTGCCCTGATTATTTTTACAAATAACTTACAGCAGCAAACATATCCAACGTATCTTCTTCCTCCTATTTTCCCTACAAGACTGTGAGGTGGGTTGGGTTGGGTTGGGTTGGGCTGAGAGAGAGTGACTAGGTCAAAGTCACAAGCTGGCTTTCACGGCTAAAATGGGATTAGAATTCAAGTTCTCCTGCTTTCTAGCCTGGTGCCTTAACTACTAGACCGTACCCAACATTGCTTTGGCAGCATGCGTTTGATGTTAGAAAATAAAATTGTTTTCATATTAAATAAACATTAAAATAAAACATTTGTATGCATATATGTGTGCACGCACATGCATAAAAGTCCCTCACCATACAGATGCTTTGGCTTTCTGTGCAATTATTTTTTCATCCATCAGTGTTCTCTCATTTCTTTCTCCTTTTTTTAAAAAAACAGCTGAAATCAGAAGCTATCCAATCTTCTCAGTTTCAAAGCAAACTTAATGAAATCATCCGAACCCTGACTCAGGTATGGGTTAACCTATTGTAATTGCTATGAAATTCTTTTGGGGTAAAGTATTGGATTATCTGGGCAGTCCTTTAAATTCTCAAGTGCTCTATTTCGAAAGTTGCTGTCATATTTTTTGTGACATGGTAAAATGATTAAATATAAGGGAATAATTTAATTACCAATGTAATTAATATGATTCAAACAGATAATATTTTGTTCCTGAGCTTACCTTGCTTAGTTCTTTCCTGGGCCCATTTCCTTTTCTGAAAGAGCTGGTTTGAAAATGGTTAGTAATCGTATCAACTTTTTAACGAGGTTGGGAAATAGTCATTGCAGCTGCTGTTCACTATCCATTGGATCTGACGTACCATAGTTCCATCTTCAGCTTTATCATTAGTCTTTATTCCAGTCTGTAGCGAACTATCTCACTCCAACTAATCATTAAGAAAAAAAGACACTTTAATAGTAGTAGTATGCACTTTTGGTCATACTGGTTAAAATTCCCTTTTCCAATTTTGGAATCATTATTTTCCTTCTTTGTATTTTGTATTTCACATTTATTAAATATTCACAGACGTGTACTCCCATTTAAACAGAATGACTTCCGATTATGGGTATAATCAGGCAACAATCCCCAAATAGTTTTATATAGTTGACTTTTTGCTGTCGTTCTTGTTCTTGTTTTGGATTAAAGTTTTCTTATTTGGAATAAAAATGAGCTTTGTCACGGAGAAAATATTCACAGACAATTGAATGGCCAGTGTTGGGGCATTCCTTCCTTCAACACTTGCCTATTTTTTTCCCTCAAAGAATAAAGAACCTTTTGTTCTGTGATTTACAGAATGGTATGATCTACTCACCTAAATATTGAGTGTGCCTAGATATTGTGGGGAATATCACATTAAACTAGTGGCATTTATTTTATAATTATGATAACCTACATAAAACAAATTATAATTTGGGTTCATTTGTGATGCTTGTCCTTGCAGGTAATCAGTTTTTCTGGGGTGATAGGCCTTCAGGTAAATGCAGCATGGATGTTAGGACATTTGTACCTTTCTAATGTGTCTGCAACCCGTAGTCGAACATCTGGTAAGTTGAAGCTTCTCATATGAGTTTGTAGATTCAGAAAATGTCAGTGGAAAGAGAGAGAGAATAATAAAGAGTTTTGATAAGCTTATTTTTGAGCCGATGAGGTCAACTTGAATGCCCTTTTTTCAATTTATGGACAGAGAAGACACCTGCTGATGACTCTGGTAGAGAAAATTTTTGTTCCTGGTTTGCTAGCTCTCACTGAATTTCCCACAGCCTGCTTTTTCCTGCTCTAAGTTGCCCTGTGATCAAGAATTAATCATATTAGCTTTCATTTCATTACATGCAAATGAAATGAAAGTTAGTTTTTGACTTGGCCCTATCCACTATTTCCAGCACAGTACACAAATATTATGCAACGACCTTAGTTTTGAACTCAGGCACCTTTCTACTGTCAAGTGTAAAATTGTCAAGTGTGAATGTGAAAATGGTTAACCTGATTTGCCTTTGTCTTCACAGTTCCTTCAGACTTTAGCTACCTCCCTGAGAAAAGCTTTCTTAGAGCAGCCATTGATTTTATTATAGAAGGCGGAAAGAAAGGTAAACGAAAAAATCTTCTATGGGGCAGTGAGGAGATGAAATAATTATTTCTCTCTCTACCACAAATGTGACCTGATAATTGAAAGAATGGTACAATTTTTTTTTTTACTATAGAAATTATTAGCATTCTTTTTTACAACCGGAGAAAACTTATATTGCTGATGTGAACTTATAATTCTACATATTCTTAATGTCTGTAATATGGACACAGCCAAGAGTATCCCTCCACTTTTTTCCAACAAATCCCAATTTTTACCATTTACAAGAAGATATTCATAATAGAAAGCAAAGGGACTATGGCAGTGTCTCCAACCTTTCCAGTTTGATGGAACGATGGCAGTGGGAGTGGGAGTGGGAGACGGAATGGTTTTGCGTGTGTGCCACTTTTACAAATACAGTTGCGTGTGCATACACTCACTCCCCACCACTTCCGTGATCCAGTTCTGAAGAGATGGCAGCCTAGCTGTGGGCCACAAACCCGGTATTGGGGACCCCTGGACTTTGGAATAAAGAATGGTGAATGCCATTTGCTTGTGTCAGTTTTAACTACTTTCATATCAAATTGGGATTCTTTGGGAGGAAATGGAGGAGTATCTGGACAGTGTTTGTATACTTATTTTGCATATCTGAAGAAAAGGAGGCATGGATCTAGACCTTACTCTGATGAAGTGCTTTCATACCAGATATTACTGTATTTTTCAGACTATAAGACACTCAGATTTATAAGAAGTGCATTAGCTTTAGAGGAGGAAAACAAGCCTCTGCCTCCGCTGCCTGTTTACCACCGCAGCCCATTTGCTGCTGGTGCAGCCCATTCACCACCGTCGTGTCCTGTTCGCCGTGTCCCATTTGCCACTGCCGCTACCCATTCACTGCTGCCCATTTGTCACCACTGCAATCCATTCACTGCTGCCCATTCACCACCACCACAGCCCGTTCATCACCGCTGTGGCCCATTCGCCACCGCCTGTTCGCTGATTGCCGCGAATGGGCAGCAGGGATAGGCAACAGCAACGATCCCCGCCGCCTAGAAGAGCTGATCAGCACCACACCAACCCCCCTCCCCCTGCAGCAATATTCGCTCTATAAAACGCACAGACATTTCCACCCACTTTTGTGGGGGTGCATCTTATAGTCAGAAAAATACTGTAATTACTATGGAGATACAAAATGAATGTATTTTGAAAACTCAGTAGAATATAGTTAAAACTCACAAAAAGTAATCCAGTGGTTCTTTGTTTTTATCATTATAAGACATGTCAGTTATTCAAGTTATCTAGTTATTCAAGTAGTAATTGGAGGCTTTGTTTTAGGGCCTGAACAAGTTCATCCAAGCTTCTTAAAGGCAGCCATGGCACCCATTGCATTGATTGGAGGAAGCTATCAGTATCCCCCTTTGAATTGGGCATCAATTCTTGCCCCTCTGCTGCGACTAGACTTTGGTATGCTTCTTTTTTTTAAAGAATAAGTGACTGACTCCTATCTGTATTCCTTTGAGTAGATAAATAATTTCGTCAAATCTCTTCTTTTAGTGTAGAGCAACATTTTTTATTTATCCTTGTTTATCCATTATTAAGCATTCTTCACAGAAAGATCTTGGAAGGTGAAAATTTTATACATTTGGTTTATTAATTTCTTTGTAACTTCATGGGCTCCAATACACCATTTCTTCGTGGTGACTTTTGAAAACTTAAATTTGCATCATAGATTTCAAGGGGCAGAAGAAATACAATTAGAGCAAAAATGCAACATCTATATGACAGGACTTGGATACATGATAGAAAACTCATTATGAATTCCTTCATTTCCTCAGCATTTATTCTCAGTTCATGTAAATATGATTTTCGCTGTACTGTTTGTTTAAATCTAAAGTCAAGTTCTTCCATTCTAACGTATTTAAATTTGTTTAAGGTCCTATCTGGCCTTGGTCGACTAATGGAAAATTTTTCTATTTATCATGCTTCTGTAATTGGATTTTAATTTTATTATACTTTTAGAATAATTTTTGTAACTCAATATCAAATCAAAATGTAATTGCAGTCTATTGAATTGGGTGTTGGAATATAGCAAAAGTAAACAAATGAAATCAATATTCCATGTCTCTGAAATAAGTAAATAAGAGACAAAGACCATTTCACTTGGTTTTCATTTTTGCATAGAACTAGGCACACATCTCTCCCCCCACATAAAGAACAAATTTGGGTCAGTTGAATAATTGCTTTCTTTATTTAGTCTGTGATGGTCGTTTCAGCCAAGATCACCACTAGTGTACAGGTAGTCCTCAACTTATGATCACAATTGAGTCCAAAATTTCTATTATTAACTGAGGTATTTGTTAAGTGAGTTTTGCCCCATTTTACAACCTTTCTTGCCTTAGTTGTTAAGTGAATCACTGCAGTTGATAAGTTACTAACCCGGTTGTTAAGTGAATCAGGCTTCCCCATTGTCTTTATCAGAATGTCACAAAAGGTGATCACATGACCTTGGGACATAGCAATGGTCATAAATATGAACCAGTTTGCCAACTGTCTGAATTTTGATCACCTGATCATGGGGATGCTACAAAGTTCGTAACTGTGAAAAACGTTCATAAGTTACTTTTTTCAGTGCCATTGTAACTTTGAGCAGTCACTAAATGAACTGTTGTAAGACAAGGATTACCCCTGTACTGCTTTTCAGTGGTCCCTGGAACATTACTAGCATTCTATTATGTTTTTCAGGACAATGGAAATTTCCATGGCTGATAGTAGAACATAGACTAACGGAGTGGGAAGAGACCAACTCTATTATTGAGTTCTAACTCAATAAAGTTGGAAGAATAAATATAGGAAGTTGAGATTGATGTTTTATTCTAAAGCTCTTGCTATGTCTTCTTATGGCTTCAATTCTCTCCATCTTTTTTTTTTTTTTTTTTTTTAGGAGAAGAAATACAGCAGTTGTGTATTGAACTAGCTGTGACCCAGGCCCAATCATCTCAGAATGCGGCAATGATTTTAGGCATGTGGGTGGCACCACCTTTGGTCTACAGTCTAAGTGTATGTGCTGTTTCTCTAATGGTTCTATTTCCCAGTCGTGGGGGTGGACATGGAAAGTCAGTTCCTTTTGCTATGTGGTTCCTCTCCTTTCAGTAGAAAGGGGGGGGGGGGCATATCTTAGTGTAATAGATTTGTACTCTTTTTAAAACTAACCTATTATCTGAATGAAAAAGAAGAAACATCCACAAATGTAATATGAAATGATATTGGTTTATGTATTCTTCAAATACATACATGTACTTTTCAAAGGCATTTGTTGAAAGTAATAAACAATCGACTAAGATTTAATGTTGTAATACATATTAGATTCTTGTGAATCCCTAATGCTCTGAATTTGCTCATCAGATACAAACCAAGAGGTACCTTTTTGCTTCCTTACCTCTGTGGATGAAATATGTAGCAGAAGACAAACAGCAGATCTTCACTGAAGTGTTTATGGTGCAGCATTTTGAGACAAAGAAACAGTCAAAAAACCAAGACCTTTGCTGGAACATTTTGCAAGGACTCAGCCAAGCTATGAAATCTCCTAGCCCAACTCAGCACAGCTGGAGTTGTTTTTGCAAGGCTGCTGAGAAGATATTTGAGCTTTTGCCAGATGAGATTTGGGTAAGGAAATGTAAACATTTGAAATATTACAACTTTGCTGAAAAAGGTCTCATTTGGGAAGATAAAAGAGGATGGCGAACTGGAAAGGCGAGATGAAAAAGAATGAGCTGTGACATATGCAGATATTTTACTGTGTACAATATTTTAATCAGAGCTTTCGTAGAGATTGCCTTACACAAGTATGCTGTAGGATAATCTCTTGGACTTTTTAAAATGAGCATGCGTCTAATTTGAGAACAACTTAGATCAACATTAGAAATGCCTTTTTCTCTGATTGCTGTACTGTTGAACATTTGATTCCATTGCTTCAAAAGTATCTATTAACTCAATGAAGTTGGGATTCCACTCAGAGGATATTCACTGAACTGAGTTCATTTTAGAAACTGAAGTACTGAGTTAATAAAATTAATTGAAATGTTATTTTGCAAAATTTTCCTTGAGGCCTAATATGGCAAATATGTAAAATGGATTTAGAAATGACCTACGCTGTTATTTTTAGTTAATAAAACGAAGTCATATTTAATTTTGCCCATGAATTTATAATTATAATTGCAGGACTTGTAAGGGACTCTAGTCTTAATGGAGAACACCGAAGCCCTTTTCACATGTTGATTTGAACGCATGTGAGGAAAAAGTGGGGAGAGGGGGTTATTCATGCTAATCCCATCTCCCTCATCTTCTCATGTGCATGGGACTAAGTTCCTCTAAAATCATTCTAAAAATGATTGCATTCTTTTGATCAAGAGTACGTTTATTTTTATATTTATTGCAAATTTGAACACTTAATTAGGCACCTTTATTTTATCAAGAGCACATTACATTCTTGAAGTCTAGGAAAATGTAAAGAAGGCTGAAGTGACATGAAATGAGGCAAAAGAGAATTTGGTAGACAATTATGTGTGTATATATAGAATTGTAAAGAAGGCAAACATGGCTTATCCAGTATTAAAAGAAGCAGAAATATAGTCCTCTCATTTATTAGACTCTTTTATGATTTCAGAATTTGAGTTTATCTAGTTACAGGATAAAAAGATCCCAAAACGATTTGGATTTTTTTTTATTTAGAGCCTGATTAGTTACCAGTAACATTAACACAAAGTTGTTGAACCAGAGAGTATTAATTTCCAGGCCACAAGCAGGGTTTTGTTTTTTTTAAACTCTCTTGATCTTAAAAAAATGGAGGCATACATGACATTCAGTGATTTAACTCTGTTCCTCCCTATCAGCTGTCATGGCAATGGGGCATATTTCTTCCTTACAACTGCCCTGTTTATATTGCCTTTAATATCCTGCCTTACCTCTTACTTCTGCTTTTGTCTAGTTTTCTTACTTAGTGAAGCATTGGCTGCGTTCAGGAAATTTCAGTACAGTCTTTTTTTTTCGTGATATTGTTGCTTACTTCATTGGTAGGAAGATGATGAATGATAGTTTATGTTCCAACAGACACGGATTCCAATATTAGTATTAGCAGTAATACTATTTCGATTTTTGCAGTAGGAGCTCATGGTATTGTATATAGAAGTATTCAACATTTTAGTCATAGGTGGAAATGAGCATCTCACTACTTTTCTGGGTTGAAAGGATTAGCCAGCTATAAACTGTTGTCCAGAGCAAGGGTCTCCAACCTTGGCAACTTTAAGGCTTGTGGACTTCAACTCCCAGACTTCTGGGAGTTGACGTCCACAAGCCTTAAAGTTGCCAAGGTTGGAGATCCTTGGTCCAGGGGATATGAAAGGAGCCTCCCCACAGAATGTGTGTTGGTCATATAGTATGCCTTATTTTAATTGTGATGCTGTGATAAACAAGCAAACATTTTAGTCTTACAAAACAACCTAGGAAATAAATTGATGGGGTAGAGGTTAGGTTTGGGTTTTTTTTAATAATAGGCACATTTTTATATAATAGGCACATTCATATAATCCTGTGCACTAAGAATCACTAGTTTGATCAATTAATAAATAGAGATATCACTGTGGGCATTTATGATACCGTATTTGTCACAATTTTGTCATTCCTTCATTTTCCAGTAACCTCAAGATAGTTTTGGTCTGTGTTTAAAGCATTATGGTTTCTAGTAAAAGGTATTATTTATTCACATTGCTATCACTGATAACATTAAGCGAAGGTTTAGAATTTGAAACAGAAGAAGATCATATGTCATAACATAATGATTTTTCTGGCTTGGCTTAGGCTAAAACATACGTTTGCTTTTATTTCTTCAGCAGAATGATGTAAAGATGTATATACTTGCAGCAAAATGTCTCTCAGAAATGGTTGATACAGAAGTTGAACGGATTACAGAAGTTTCAAAGGTAGATGCATTTTAGCCTTATGAATCTTTTATGGAGATGGAGATAATTATCTCTGTCTACTGTTCTATGTAACATTATCATTCCAAAGTCTAGGTGCATACAGTAAGACGGGTTTTAATTTTATGCTTTTATTTAAAGCTTAACACCATTTGAAAATGGGTTTTGTGTAATTAAGGTATCTCCTACACTGTTTTCTCCAAAATAAGACATGCCCTATAATAAGCCCAATCAGGCTTTTGAGTGCATGACAATAAGGCCAAGCACTTATTTCAGGGGTCAAAAAAATATAAGACAGGGTCTTATTTTCGGGGAAACATGGTAATAATATCATAAAAATGCCACTTCTTGCTCAACACGTTCAGTTTGGAAGTATATACTGAACTAAAATCCCGGTAACCTTAAAACAATAGTTTAAAAGATGATACCATTCAGAAAAATAAAATTATGTACATGGTTTTCTTAAAGTAAGTAGCATGCCAGGAACTGGTCTTGATGAGATAGGCAGAATGGCTTTAATTTATTACTGCTACCTCTGCCAGTCTGAGAATCAGTATTGATGATTCCACATGGGAGAAAGAGACACAGGCAGACAGACAAACAGACACACACACACAGATACAATATTTGTATAGTTTATATGAAGTGTAGCTGTCCTATGCATACATCTAACAATATTTTTGCTCTCCAATCTATTCTTGAAATGCTCTGAACCCATGAATCATGGTTTATAAACTAGGGTGTACTATTGTGAAAGGTGTTTTTATTTTTTATCCCTCAAGCCTGATTTCCTTCTTCCTTTTGTTTATTAGCATTAAGCATTGATTTAGAACAATAATTTTGCAACACTTTATGTTACATTTTACAGAACCTAGTTATTCGTGCCCATTATTGGAGAACTCTTTAAATCCATGGCTATAATTTGTGAATCATAAAGTAATCACAATTTCAATTAACTATGATTTTCGTGTGTGTGTGTGTGTGTGTGTATAAAATTGGCAGAGAAGGGAAGAGAGAAGGATTTAATTCATAAAGCGTTGGGAAGTATATGTATGAAACTGCTTCCTGATTTTCAGTTAGGGTATGCTTTAAAAAAAATTAAATGTTACATTTTGTTAATGTGACATTCAGGAGCATCGCCGGAGAACTCTTTCCTCATTATGTGATGTCATTTTTTTTTCTGAGAAATCATGAGAAAATGTTTCCTGTCTTCAAATAATAATGAGTAAGAGCTTACACCATAGAGCCTGTTTCCTATTTTTCATCCATTTCATGGTTTGTTTTGCAGAACAATTTGGAAAAGGTTGCATTTGTCAGAGCTTATTTAGTTTCTCAAGGCAGATTTCCTTTGGTGAGATGGAACGATGTGATTAGTGTTGCGGCTGGGTGCCAGCAGAAAGAAACCATTGTTTGGATGCTGCTGCACAGCTTTTATCATGCACGAATCCTGAGCCATGAAAACACTGGTAAGAAATCATGGCCAAAAACAAACAAACCCCTGGGCGATCCACTAATCTCCATTTATTATAATTACTAATGGTAAAGTAATGTATCAAACCTCCTTTTAGTCGCATTTGCTAATTATTTTCTCCCAAGTCCTTCTGTAGAACTATGCATGTGCAAATATCCCCTCCCCCTCCGCCAGTTCCAGGCAGACATCAGAAAGATGGAGATTTATTGAAGTGCTAGTAGACTGCATTTGGCCTTGTGGAACATAAATTGTGCAAGGTCAGCATAAATTCCTGGTGCGTATTATTTACAGTCCTTTTAAAAAATAATTCTGCCCCCCTCCCCACTTTCAGATTTCCTGAATGTTGGTATATCTTTTCCCCTTAATTTTATCGGAGCTTCGTGCAGGTCCTACCAATACATAAAGAGAATCTGAGTGGGGAAAAAAAATAACAACAAAGTTTGGTACTTGTTTCACTTATTTCATAAATTTGTCCATTGAGCATATGCTGGTGGGAAAAAAAGTAACCCCTCTCCCACCCCTATCCCAGTGGTGGGATTTTTTTTACTACCAGTTCTGTGGGCGTGGTTTGATGGGCGTGGTGTGGCTTGGTTAGGCATGGCTTGGTGGGCATGGCAGGAGGATACTGCAAAATCCCCATTCCCTCCCCACTCCTGGGGGAAGGATATTGCAAAATCTCCATTCCCACCCCATTCTGGGGCCAGAGGTGGTATTTGCCGGTTCTCGGAACTACTCAAAATTTCCAGTACCAGTTCTCCAGAACCTGTCAGAACCTGCTGGATTTCACACCTGCCCTATCCAGTCAATTCAGTTAAAATAATAAGACCTAATTGTATTTGAGTATTTCAACGAACATATTTGGACCCCTCATAAACCTCTATAAATCTCACAAACTTCGCCATAACATCACCATACAAATTCTAAAAGCACACCAGTGGTGGGTTTCAAATTTTTTTACTACCGGTTCTGTGGGTGTGGCTTGGTGGGTGTGGCGTGGCATGGCTTGGTGGGCATGGCAAGGAAAGGATACTCATAAAATCTCCATTCCCCCCCCCCCCCCATCCAGGGGAAGGTTACCGCAAAATCCCCATTTCCTCCCAATCAGCTGGGTCTTGGGAGGCAGAGAATAGATGGGGACAGAGTCAGTCAGAATTTTTACTATCGGTTCTCCAGAACTGGTCAGAACCTGCTGAAACCCACCTCTGAAGCACACCCTATCCTGCTCTAAAAAGGTTTTGGAGACTTTTATTAAAAATTATTGATACCTATCCATTTGAGGGGGAAAAAAGTTACATGCAAATACTTCAGAAAGCTCTAGGCTTTGGTGATGTACAGTGAGAGACACAATGTTGAAATAGAGAAGACTTGGGGCAATAGTGAATCTTCCCAAGAGTGGCTGTCCTGTCCAAATTGATCCAAGAGCACAGTATAAGATCATCCAGGAAATCATAAAGCAGTCACAAACAACATTGTGGATCTTCATGCTTCTCTCACACTGGCTAAATCCAGTATTCATAAATCCACCATCAGAAAAATATACTGTATAGAAATTGGACTCATGAAAGAATAACAAGATAGAAGCCATTAGCACTGATCTTCATCTGAGTCCTAAAAACTGATAGGAAATTGAAACTTGAAGTAACATTTTTTCTTGAAAAAAATCTGTAAAGAAATCTAAATTGGAAGAGTTATTATCCTACAACTCTTAAAGTGCCTGTACGAATGGCCATATTTCCATAGAACATAGAACATAGAATAGCATAAAATAATAAGAGTTGGAAGGGACCTTGCAGGTGTTCTCGTCCAACCCCCTACTTGAGCAGAAGACCCTATAGTATGGTATAGGGCCTATACCATTTCAGACAAATGGTTCTCCAGTCTCTTTTTGAAAGCCTCCAATGACCCACAACAACTTCTGGAGGCAAGCTATTCCATTTGTTGATTGCTCTTGCCATTAGGAACTTTCTCCTTAGTTCTAGGTTGCTTTTCTCCTTGGTTAGTTTCCACCCATTGTTTCTCGTCTTGCCTTTTGGTGCTTTGGAAAATAGTTTTGACCCCCCCCCCCTCGTCTTTGTAGGAGCCCCTCAAATATTGAAACATTGCTATCATGTCTCCCATAGTCCTTCTTTTCATTAGGCTAGACATACCCAATTTGTGTAACTGTTCTTCATATGTTTTAGCTTCCAGCCTCCTGATCATTCTTGTTGCTCTTCTCTGCGCTCTTTCCAGAGTCCCAGCATGTTTTTTATATTGTGGTGACAAGGACTGGATGCAGTATTCCAAAAATTTTAGGCTCAATTGTGGTCATAAGTTGAGGATCACTTGTACTATGATTGAGAACCCATTCAATGCTTTAACAATTAAATACTGTAAGTTCTAATCAATTGCATCTGCCAGACCATCTTCAAGAATAGTTCAGTGTAACATATTGCAGTAATTTGAGAGATTATTATAGAAGGGATCAGTAAGGCTAAACAATCCTTGACTTCATTAGGTCATAGCTCCTGCAGCATCTGAAATTGAGGGTTTTTTTGTCACTATAGGGGCTATTTGGAGAGAGAGAAAGAGGGAGGGAGAGAAAGAGAGAGGGAGAGACCCCAAGACACATGTGTTCTTCAAACAGCTGTGTTAGTCAAAAGAGGTTAAATTCTTAAATTTAAGAACCACTTGTCCACTGTAAGTTTATTTTCCTTATCTCATCTTCAATTATTTGATCATTAATCAGTCCATTATTGCCTCCAAGCAATTCTCAAAAATCTGCAGACTTCATAGTTTGCAGTTTGGAAAGGAGATACTGAATTAAGTATCTTACATTTAAAACAGTCTCTGTGGCTGTGTGTTTGTGTGTTTTCAAGTCAGGCTTGTCTTTTGGTGCCTGACAGGTCAAGTCTCTGTGGTTTTCTTTGCAAGGTTCCAGAACTGATTTACCATTGCCTGCTTCCTAGGGTTGAGAGTGTGTGACTAGCCTGAAGTCATCCAGATAGCTTCATGCCTAAAATGGAGCTAGCAGTTGCAATCCCTTGAGTTTTTAGCCTGATACTACACCAATCTGGCTTGTCTGTAGCTGCAAAACAGTGATTATAAAAGCAGTTCCCACTGATCAAGTCCCATTCCTTTATATAGACATAGCCATGTCAGTTTCTTGGCAATTACATAATAGTTATTTCTGTTGCCATCTTCTGATATGCTTTTTGAGTTCCATGTCTAATCTGAATTATTCCGGGATTTCCTGTTTGCCTCCCATCCAAGAAGTAACTAGCTACTGCCACCTATTGACCATTAAAAAGGTAAAGGTAAAGGTTTCCCTCACACTTATGTGCTAGTTGTTCCTGACTCTAGGGGCTGGTGCTCATCTCCGTTTCAAAGCAGAAGAGCCAGCGCTGTCCAAAGATGTCTCCGTGGTCATGTGGCTGGCATCACTAAATGCCAAAAGCACACAGAACGCTGTTACCTTCCCACCAAAGGTGGTCCTTATTTTTCTACTTGCATTTTTTACGTGCTTTTGAACTAGGTTGGCAGAAGCTGGGACAAGTAACGGGAGCTCACCCCGTGATGCGGCACTAGGGATTTGAACTGCTGAACTGCCAACCTTTCAATCAACAAGCTCAGGGTCTTAGCCATCGAGCCACCGTATCTCTTATTGATTAAATATAAGAAAATATTTAAAGCAATACTCTAGCTATTTAGACCCTTAAATCCAGTATGCACATCATTGTCAATATATCTGAAGGGAATGTGGTTGTGGAATTCTTACTTCTGTTACGACTGGAAGTGTGGGGGAAATGTCCATAAGATTATGATTGCAACATTTGAAAATGAGTGTGTGATTTTGACCTCTGTGCTTTTGCTTTTACAGGAGTCTTAAAAAGAATGGAGTGGCTCTTGGAATTCATGGGATATATTAAAAAAGTTTCCTTAAATACGGCCTCTATGCAAAATGTTTCTCCCCAAGAGGTACATTGCTGAAAAATTACATTTTGTTTCAAGACAAGGAAAACAAGTTGAAATGTGTGATTTAAACTCTTTCTGAGGAATATCAAGAAATTGCTTGCTTTAGGAGAAGATCATGTTATTATTTCCATAATGAAAATGTCAGCTTGTTGAAAAAGATATAGCAGAATAACATTTGGAGACTCATGTTTAAAATTTGGAAATTGACCACCAGGAATGCCTGAATAGTGATGAAATCTAAGGAAGAAAATATTTTGGATATACATTTAGAAATAGCTGCAATTAAAATGTAAATATTTTGAGGATTCATAAAACTACCTTTATAATTTGCTCTGCACATTATTTAGCTGAATTGAATTATTTGTATTATTGTCATTATAATGGTAATCCCCAAATACAAAATGTAATGAAATATAATCTCTATAAAATAGGCATAGGCAATGAAAAATCAAGCAATATATCCAAAGACTTTACACTCCTGACTCCTGTCTAAATGGTTCTCAGATATATTAGAAAACTGCAAGCCAGACTTTAATTTTGCATATTTATTTTTTTCCATTAATGTCAGCAGTGGATTGAGCAGAAATCTGGAACATCACGTGTTCTTAATTAATTATATATCAATATTTGAACTATAGTTTCTTGAGCAGGAGCAGTAGCAGTAGATAAATGTATCCCTGAGCTGTATTTAGATCACTTTAAGCCAAAAACAAATACATTATAGGTTAGCCTTTTATGTGAACCAGATTAAATTCTGTTCTGTGACTCTTATTGATTCTTGTTTTCTGAGGAAAGCATAAAATTCACTAGCATATAATTACTTTATTAAGTTACATATTTTAATGTGAATAAGCCCATGAGGATAGTGGGAGTTGCTTCTGGCTCAATTTGATTGGTCAGGTAGTCCTCAACTTACAACAGTTCACTTAGTGACTGTTCAAAGTTACAACGGCATTGAAAAAAGTGACATGACCATTTTTCAGACTTATGGCTGATACAGCATCCTCGTGGTCACATGATTTACATTTGGATGCTTGACCACTGACTCACATTTATGACCATTGCAGTATCCTGGGGTCATGTGATCACCTTTTGCAACCTTCTGATAAGCAAAGTCAACGGGGAAGCCAGATTCACTTAACAACCATGTTACTAACTGAACCACTGCAGTCATTCACTTAACAAATTTCTCACTTAGCAACATAAATTTTGGGCTCAATTGTGGTCGCATATTGAGGACTACTTGTTCTAGAATCTGAAATGAAGTTGTAGTGGAAGTAGTGGTTTGATTTACACAGCAATTTCTCACCCTAAAGCTTAAACCTATTACAAAAAAAAATCCTCCTAGAATGCAGTGTTAACAAATGTGGGCATTACAGGTTTCCACAACTTATGACCACAATTGGTACCAGTCAGTATATGATGCGGTCCTTACAGGGGTTATCATGTGGCTAGACCCAATTTTATGATGATTTTACTATGGTTCATTAAGTGAACCATGCAGTTGTTAACCGAATTTGGCTTGCTCAATTGATTTTGATTCCTCAGTTGAAACCAACTGAGCAAGTCACAAATTGTGATCACATGACTGCAAGATGGTGCAGTCTTCATAAATGTGAGTTGATTGCCAAACACAAAAATTATGATCACATGACCGCGGGCATGTTTCAACAGTCATAACTTTGATGATGGATCATAAATCACTTTTTCCGAGGCTCTTATAACTTCAAACCATGGGTAAACAAAAAGTTTTAAGTTGAGGACTACCTGCATTTGTGGTTTAGAAAAGAAAGTGTTTCATATACCTTATCTAGATATGTACATTAAGATCCTTTGAATCAGGATTTTTATTCCACTGCACTCCCCTTCTATTTTATTGGGACAATTGGTATTATTTACTTGGCCAAGGCCACTGAGTAATAGATAGATTGGTTGGGAAAGCATCTCTATTATAGGAAATACTCTTGAAGCTGAATACAGAAAAAATTCCTGATCCATAATTCATTCTCTTACTGTCATACATATAAATTTCTATCTGAAAGGTGGTCCTTTCAGATAGAAGAGCCCTTGTGTACCAAATACCTTTTAGAGCAGCGCATCGCTTTGGAATCAAAAGACAAAGGGTGCTTAAGGGCATATAGGACTACTTGTACAATTCTTGTCTGCACCTCCTTAAAGCAGCTGTTATCTTTTCTACAATTGTATGGGTGCTGTCGGCAGCTGTAGCATGATCCTGAGAAAAAAATATATATATTTGCTTTAAGCAGCCGGAAACAAATGCTACATGCATGCCCCTTTTGAATTCAAATTTGAATTCATGAAGGCTTATTTTTATTGCTTATATATCTGTTAGATCCATAACCCACCTAGGATTCAAGGCTGTATACAAAACATTCACTGCTTCAATTTTGCCCCACATAACCGTCTTGTGAAGTAGGCGGGGTTGAGAGAAAGTGACTGGCCCAAAGTCACATAGCCGTCTGAAGATGAGCTAGAATTTGGGTTTTCTCAGTGCCAGTCCAAGACTGTATCCACCATACCACAGCCCAAGTAGCCACAATCTTTATCATACCAACCAGACTACAAACTGGTGCATCCCATTTATAAGAAAATGTCAGTGCTAATAAAATATAATCTTCCAGATTTGAAGTCTGGAACTCCCTGCGTTATAGTTATTGCAATGTTAATGTGCACCAATAGTACTTTTTGCAGAAATTTTTATATTGGACGAACAGGCTTACTTACAACATAGTAGTATATACTATAAAATATTGTACTTAGTCATTTCTATAAGCTCAGTTGGTCTTTCTAGCAATTAAAGATAAAGGTTTATTTTTTTCCAGCCTGATAGTTCATGTTAAAAAAAATTATACTAGTTTTAAGACCATTAAATGTTCTGGTAACATTCTTCTTCTTAATTGTTTGAACTCCATAATTTATAAATTATGGTGACTCTAGTCCTTTCCAGACTTCACTGATCTCCTTAGCAAAATGTGCATCTGTTTCCTGTTTAGGCTGTCAGCTTCCTGTTGTGGATTTTCACCGCTTGTGTGGTTGCCTGGGCTGATCATGCCTTGCCAATGCTACTTGGCCTTAATGCAGATTGGTCTGCCTGGCAATGTGAAACAATAGACAGAGTCTTTCCATGTGGCTTAGGCAAGCGTCCAGTGGATACTTTGGCAGTCAAAGAGATACTCACCCTTCTTCCCGGTAGCTTGCAAATTCTGTTGACCAAAGAGCCTTGGAAAGAGCAAACACCAAAGGTATGTGTTTTAAGTTGTTCATGTCCACTGAACTCATGATGAGCTTGAACATTTTTTGACTGATAGATTGAACTCAGTATTGTCATTCAGAAGACAGTCTATCTAGGTGGAATTTTTATCCTGCAAATCACCCAAGCCATTTACAGTAATAATTACATAATAATTACTAAGAGGAACAACAGCAAATGGAAAGTTCCACCAGCTAAATGGGACAGTTAAAATGTTTGTGTAACAAAAATAAACTTGAGCGAATTTAGAGTAAAAGGGTTTTTTTTTTTTAATGGAGCAAAATAGTCATCCAAGTTTTGCACAGAAATCATGAAAACTATTTTGCCAATATCATGTCTTGACACTAGTTCACTCACCAGTCTGATCTCACAATGAAAAATCCTTTGCAGGTTCTGATTTACCAGCAGCTGGACTCACATATAGTAGAAATGGGTATCTGTAGATTGCAGCAGTATATCAATGCGATCGTTAAATAAATCCATGGATCTGACTTCAATTTATGTTTGTTTATAGTTGAATGTTTTATAGAAGGAAGTGATGGTGAAAGAGAATTCCCATCACACCTTCATTTTTCCCTATACGTTTTTAAGGACATTGTAACCTCTTTCCTAGCTATGAACTTGTTCAGACTGATGTACAGATGTTTGGAATATTGGCAGTTTAAACTGTAGTCCACCCAGAGTATCTTCTCTAAGTGGCATGTGGGTAATTGCAGCATCCTCCCAAAATCATTCCAGTGAAAAGCACTCCGTATGAGAAGAGTTTGGCATGATTGAAATTAGGGCTGGGCACAGAGAGGTATATATAAAACTTGTTGACAGATCTTTAAATGATACTTTCCAGGATTGCGTGAGCTGTGGGGCTGCATTGGAGAGTAGCCATAGATTCCTGGGAAGAGATACTGCTGCTCCGAGGAAGTGCGCAAAGATGCAATTTAGCATGCCTTTCATTTTGAAATGCTGCCCAACACTAACAGGTTTATAATATTAGGAAATTAATATTAATTACAAACTAGGGTTTTAAGACATGGCGTTGCAGGAAGTTTACAAACAACAATTAATTTTTCAAAGACTTGAAAGAATAGCAGCAATGCTGTTCTTCCTTATTTGCAAGGTAACATGCAGCTCTCACTTATCTCTAATAATTACACAGATCAGCATGCAGTATCAATCACAGTTGGCCAGTAGAGTTGAGAAGTTGAATTAGATTATGTGATAGAATATAAGTCCATTTAATGTGTCTCTACTTTATCATTTCTAAGTTGTGTTCTGTTTATTTTTTTGCTTTTCAAATGAATGGTTAAATACCCATACATTTCTTTGTTCTCATCTTGAGTATGTTGAATTGTCATTAAAATGCATTTCATATGAAACAGTTTGGACTTTATATTTGAAGCCCAGATATATATTTTAAGCAATAATGACTATTTTTGCATCAGCTTGTCAACTTTAATTAAAGCAGGTTTCTTCAATGTTTTGTAACCCCTCCCTCTCTCCCAATGCTTTGAACTACATTTCCTATCTGCACCAACCCACATAATCGGTGACTTTTGAAATGGCAATAACTGTATTCCAATATGTCTAGACAAAGTTGAGAAGGCTTGATTGAGTTATTTTAATTTTTTTAAAAAAACAATTCTAACATTTGAGTTTTAAATTTATTCACAGTTTATTGACTGGCTGTTTAGCCTAATGGAGAATGCTAATGAAATGCTCACTCAGTCTTCCAGAGATCTTTTGAAAGGTATAGTAGAAACTGAGTTACTTATAGACTTCCAATTTAGATAAATAATAACGCTTCATTTTTGTAAATAAAAGGTGATTTATATCAATTTAAAAGCAAAACATGTTTACAAAAGATAGTTATTTAAACTTATTTTACACATCACATTATAAAGTTGTAGGACAGTCGAGGGTAATCTTTCAGCTTCAGCCCTTTGTATTGGCTAGAGACGAGACAATTTGGTTAGCATCAACTAAAAAAGGCTACTTCAGGGACTTGAAAATGTTTTTCATATAAATACTTTTCCTAGAGGATGAGCCTTTTATTGGCTTCTAGATGTGAAGAATTCAAGTGTTTTTTCTGTTCAGTTCCTGTTTGTGGATTTTCCGTAAGCACTTGCTGCTCTCAGAAAAAAAAGGCTTGATGGGCCTTTGATTTAATCCAAGGGAGTTTTTACCTGTGAAGTTAATTGACTTTCAGACTCTTGCAGGCAGGCAACAGCAGAAGGCTTGTTTCTGTTTCCATTGCTGATATTGTGTGTGTTCTTTTAACAGCTTCTTTATTGGCCCTGAGATCTCTTCCAGAGTTTAAGAAGAAAGCAGTATGGACAAAAGCTTATGGCTGGTAGGGATCATGAAGAAACAGATACCGTATCTGTTGGTGATACATGCCTTGCTAAAAATCTTTTATGCTGTGGAATATGAGCTTCTGTTACAGACATATTGTTATTTTTCTGGGGAAAGAGACTTAAAAATCCTCCCTATTTGAATATATATATATTGAAAAATCCTCCCTATTTGTTCTATTAATGAGAAAGAGAGGAAAGAAAAAGAAGGAAGGAAGGAAGAAAGAAAGAAAGAAGAAAGAGAAAGAAAGAAGGAAGGAAGGAAGGAAGGAAGGAAAGAAAGAAAGAAAGAAAGAAAGAAAGAAAGAAAGAAAGAAAGAAAGAAGGTGGGAGTTGGGTAAGGAAGTTTAAACAAGGCAAGAAGATTTCACAAAAGGTTGGTCAGCATTGCACTTGACAACTTTAGAGTGGCAAGATTAAAGATGTTGCCTTGAAAAATTGAACTTTTGAACGTGTTTTATTTGTTAGACAATGCGGCTACCCACTGTTCATTGATATTCCTACTGCCACTATTGGTACCAAGGAGATCAGGCTGACAAAGTATTTCCCCAAGCGTTCCTTCAACATGGAAAAAAATGACCCTATTTTGCACTGGTTTTCTCTGTGGAAAAAAATATTTTATATGGAGATGCATGCACATTAATGAGCCTACAAGTATGGAGGAGTATAGTTCAAACAGAGGTGTGTCATTTTAATCAGAACTAGGCCTCTGTATGGCCAAATGATAGGTTTTCTTGCCTTAAGCATTTAATTTTGCTCCAAAATATGAGGTCATAGGCTTTTTAAAAAAAGTTCACTTATGGTGATAGAGAAGACATGGAAGAGGATCCTAGCACCCTAAACTATATTTAAGCCTCAGATCAAAACAAAGTTTCCCAGAAAAAGAGCTACAGAAGCACTGATAGAGGTATGTTGGGATTTGATCCAACAGCGTTCATATAAAAAGTTCTGGTTTCTGTATCTAGTTAATATCAAGATTTCTCTACCTATTATTCCTAATATTTCTATCTCCCTAAAATCTCCACTCATTTCAGCATTCTTTATTCTTCTTTTAAATATCTGCATTTCTGAAATGAAGTGCAACTATGGAACAAGGAAAGGGAGGATTTTCCCAAGGAAAAATATGGATTAAAAATAAGGAGTCACAAGGAGAAGACAATCAGTCTTGAAGTTTGGAGGACTTTCAAAAAAGTTGCTACTATTATATGACTAATCGTAAGGAATGCATTCACATGTATACTTTAACACAGAGGTGAGCACCATTTTAAAAATAATTTTTCAACCTCAGCATTTCAGGGATGTGGCTGATTGAGAGAAAGAATACAAGAAGTCAGAGTTTTAAGGTTTTGAAAGGCTTAACATATTTACTTTGAAATTCCTAAAAACATATTTAAAATCATGTGGCTGATAAGAAGCCTTTTGCCATTAAATTTCAATGGCATTATCCTAAGAAGTTCCAGAATAGCAAAATACAGACTTGGGAATAAATAAGTTTCCTGAGTTATAGAAATCCCATTCCTGTGTTATCTATACCTGGGTGGATACATGTTACAATTTGCAATGTATCACCAGACACGTAATCAAAATTTCAGGCACACACAAAATGCCCGGCAATATATCCTATTTTTAAAAAGGTTAATTATTGCTATCAAATTGTTTCATTCTTTCTGGTTTTCACATAATATTTCTTCAAACCAATTGACAAAGACTTAGGTTAGAAGAATAAGGTTGTTTTGGTTGTGGTGCTTTTTGGCAGCGGCTGAAACAATGAACACCTCCTAGATAACTTTAAAAGAATTCTCCAGTGTGTGTGTGTGTGTGTGTATACACACACACACACACATGCATGCACATATCCTGCCTTTTTAATGAGGTAATGTTCTCGTTAACTGTAACAGCAATAGAGCACGTAGTTTTTGCATTCCACTGAATATAATGAGAAAGCTATTGAAAGCGTATTTACGCAGACAAGGAATTCCTTTGATTCTGCCTGGTGTGGCTCTGTATACGAAGTCTGTTAGTGATGATCTAATTGCTAAGAAAGTGTAGTGTGCTTTTTAAAACATGAAATCTCCAAATGACTACATATATTGGTAATTGTTGCAAAGGCTGTTTCATAGAAAGGTGAAATCTGTCATTTCCCACTGAAAATGTGAGTTAGCTTCTTTTCTCTTTGATGTTGCTTCCTAGATAAGTCTTCCGTTCCATATAAAGATATTGAACAATGAAGTATGCACCTAAACCCAAACCACAATGTTTGAAACACAAAAAGAAAAAGAAACATAAAGTACATAATAGCATTACTCTTATCTAATAATAGTCTCTCTCCCAAATCCTCAGACTTTAAAGTTGTTCAAATGTATTTATTTTAAAATGAATGAAATTATTTTTTTAACCTACAGCAACCTAAATTTTAGAAAAATTTAGCACATTTTCCTAATTCAGTAGCCACAGGATCTTTGCTTAGTCCCCCAACATTCTTTGTTTCCTATAGTTTAATATCTGCAGAAAAAATGAAATCTGTACTAGGCCTACTAATAAAATGAAGATGGAAATTAGGCTCAAAATTACTTGAAATGGTGTTAGGAAAATCATCATGAGAGCAGGACAATCCTCATTCTTTTTGATTAGATATATGAAACTGGTGGCCTGTGAGTCGGATGCATCATGCACAGGCCACGTCCACCCCAGCTCCGCAAAGGCAAACATTGCAATGTCATGCGACATCAATGTGACATGGCGAGTTTGACACCTTTGTGTTAGGCAATATTAATTTGTGTTCTGACTGTACATATATAAGTATACATATATCCAAATAGCCAAACACACAAAATAGCAATAGCACTTAGAATTATATACCACTTCATAGTCCTTTACAGACCTCTAAGCGGTTTATAGCGTCAGCCTATTGCCCCCAACAATCTGGTTTTTCATTTTACCGACCTCGGAAGGATGGAAGGCTGAGTCAACCTTGACCCGGTCAGAATCAAACTCCTGGCAGTCAGCAGAATTAGCCCGCAATACTGCATTCTAACCACTGCCCCACCATGGCTCCTGATAAGAGTAGCCCATTTCTGACAATTAAAAATATATATTGTCATTTAAATCATTTAAAGAAATAGGCATAATTATTTCCATTTGGGATTCAGTATATGTGGGAAAACACACTACAGCTGATGAGAGCTTTGCATTAATATATACTGTACCCATCTGTTTATAGCTGTTTCAGAGTTAGTATATAGTTTGACCAGGAATCTGATGTAACTTGCTGAATACCTCTAAACACTACACTGGTATAATGAGAGAGGGGATGCTTGTGTGAATAAAGATCTTCCTGTACCAATCAGGCCCCACTGAGGGATGGGAGTGTAGTACCCAATCCTGCCAATGCCTTACAGATACATCCTCTGGTGAATTTGCTAAGAAATAAAAGAACTTACCCACAAATAACATTGCCATGTAAATTTTCAGTACATAGGGAAAGTAAATAGCTAGATCAAATGGAAAGAGTATTCGGATGGAATAAGTGCCTGAGGTTTCAAAGTGAGGCAATGATTCATATATGGCAAATGCTGGGGGACAAAAAGAAGAAAAATCAACCAAGTGAAAAATTCCAAATATATAAAAATGTCTCATTTCTGCATAATACATTCAATTCATATGGATATAGGTTAGGCTAAGGTTTCAAGCAGGATTACAGATTCACAATTAGAAGTTTCCATTATAGAACAGGAGTGGCTAATCTCCAGATCAGATACATTGGATCCCTATTTTCATAGCTTATACAGTATAGCCAGTACCTGGGAGCTGTGGTTCAGTACACCTGGAAGAGCACAAGTCTTTTCTTCTACCCCAGGAATGTCCAATCTTGGCAACTTGTGGACTTCGACTCCCAGAATTCCATGAAGTTGAAGTTCACAAGTCTTAAAGTTGTGAGGCAGCTGCTGTTAGCCACAGGAGGGAATAGATGGCCAAGAGTGGAGTGCAGAGTGACCAAAAGGGCAGAGATGGGGGCCTCCATAGGCGAGGCGGACGTTGAATGGAGGCAAGTACAGCAGGGCAGGAGAAAAGCATGAGCTCCTCACTTAACAACAACATGGTCCTCACCTAACAACCACTGCCAGAACTGCCATGCGTTCACATGATGTTTCACCTAATGATCGTTCTGGTTAGTGATGGAAATTCTGGCCCCAATTAGGGTCATTAAGCGAGGACTACTTGTGCCGAACTGCAATCTCAGACATTATAGCCTCTTCCTCCACTTACCTTGAGCCAAAACTGAGAGAGGATAGAAAGGAATCCACAGCGAATGGTAGAGCCAAGCTAGTCCTTGAAAATATATCCCCGTCTCCAATAATATGCAATATGTGTACCTAGAAGGAAAAACAGGGCAGGGGAGTGGTGTCATGTATGCCATGTTATCAAATAAGTAATACATATGATATCATCATTATTAGTATTGGTTGCTTATGGGGCAGATGAATCCCATGCAGCCTTCATAACCCAAGTTCCCTGGGTGATTTCTAATAACCACAATCCAGCAGTGGGTTTCACTTATTTTCACCACTGGTTCACCCTGTGCACGCTCGCTTCACATGTGCACCTTCAGGACATGCGCTTTGCTCGCACAGGTGCCTTACGTGCATGCGCCCGGCCTAAAAAACATGGCTAAATAGGACAGCAGAGTGGCAGGGCAGGTGGGTGGGCCCATCCGCGATCTCCACTATCGGTTTGCCGAACTGGTCCGAACCGGCTGAATACCACCTCTGCACCCATCTCAACAAGTAATCCTGGGTGGCATACTTCATAAGACATAAGAACAATTAAAACTATTAGAACAATTAAAACACTACAAAATAAATATACTGTATTTTTCAGAGTACAAGACGAACCTTTTACCCCCCTAAAAGGGGGTGAAAATTTAGGTGCATCTTATACACCGAATGTAGCCCCTCCCACCCACTGGCTCCTACCCTTTGGCCTCTGTCTCCCAGCAATTTACCTCCTTGCAGCAAACAGCAAGAAGAAACAGCCCATTTCAGCTTCAGCACAGCCTAATTAGCACAAGTTGATTGTCCGTTGGATCGGCCTCCCAACTCTCAGCTGTTTTGCGCAGGCCTCTGCTTGCTGCAAGGAGGTAAATTGCTGGGAGGAGGTTATTTTTCTGGTGCTTATCAAGCTATTTTGAAAACGAAAATGAAAGTAAAGCAGGCTGTTTGCTGTTTGCTGCAACGAGGCAAAATTGCTGGGAGGCAGATTTCTTTTTCTTCTTTTCCTCACCAAAAAAGGTAGGTGCATCTTATAGTCCGAAGTGGCTTATACTCCGAAAAATACGGTATTTGGCACCAAAGAAAGCTGCTCCTATGGATGCTAATGCAACCAAGAAACAGAGCCCTTTACATGCTCAAGGCCCCAGGCTCACAAATACAACCCTTTCTTCACAACCTTATGAAAGGCTAACAGGGTTGGACTCATCTGGATATCAAAGGAAGAATATTCCAGAAGGCTGGGACCTATGACAGAGAAGGCCCTGGTTTTCGCCAACTGACATTCCATGGCAGATAGGACCTGCAGCCCGACCGAATTGAATAGGTAAAAACAGATTTGGAAAGGGTGATTTGATTGGTCAACTCTTTTAACATTTGCTAGGTTTCATAGAAATCAGAATTAATCAGCAGTGACCTTCTGTTTTTTTATTGGCTCCAATAAATTACAGGAACTTCGAGAAACTCGTTTGCTTACATTTTTGCTCACTGAATCATACAATGTTTTCGTGTTCTCAGGAATTAACAGAGTCTAAAGCAGTAATAATGTGTTTGCAGTATTCGGATGTTCTCGGTATTCTGATATTACCAAAAACTTGGCTTCTAATATTCTGGTTATTGCTTTCTATTGATAATGTTCCATAAAAGAAGACAATATGTGATGTATAGCTAAAAAGGTTGAATGTTTTTGGTAAAAGAACTCACATCCTTATCTTCTGAGCTATGTTGCAAAGAAGCCTCCCAGATAATAACAGAGAATTCCATACAGGGAAGATAAATATGGGAAAACGTCTTGACTGTGTTTCCACAGGAGTGGCATTAAATTCTCACCTGATGACATCAATGCAACTCCAAAGGAAAAATAAGACACATACAATGCCTTTCCCTTGAACTTCTTCCTGACTTGCTATTGCAACAAATAAGATGACAATTCTTTCTGTGATCTGGAAAAAGTAAAATAGTTTATTTCTCAATTCATTCTCTTAGGACAGTCGGTAGGATAAAAGCGGCCACAGGAGATACTATTTTCAATTATGGTGTATCGTAGAATACAAGTAGCCTGTAGTTATATGAATTAAATTAATTAAGTTATTTACTCACCCTAATTTTCTGGGTTTGACATATAAGCAAAGAGGCGGAATTCACACACCAAGTTAAAATTAAAAGATGTTTGTCAGATTATTATGTAAACACAGCTGCAGCAGTGCAGCATTGGATGCACTAAATACTAAGACAATAAAATACACCTTTTCACTATTTTAGTTTTGACATTAAATGCTTCTGCTATCTTCTTAGGAAACACAATACTGTAGTTCGCAAAGTAGATCATTATCCATTAATAAGTGGTATTATTTGCCCACTCACTAAATTTCAAAACAATCCAGTTGCCATTAAAAAAATGTGTAGCAGGTCTGCAGAATCCTGAGTATATGAATACAGTGTGAAGATGAGTTATTTTATGCAGGCCAGAATTAAGTTTAGCTACAGATTAGAACTGGGATGAAACACTAGTCTTTAGTTAAGCACATGTAGGCAAGCCTTGTTTTAATTGCTTGATTTAGGAACTTTCCACAGATATTTCACTTAGCAACCACTTCACTAGAATAACCATTACCAAGGGCAGAACAGTAAAGGAAAGGAAAGCACAGCTGAGGACATGTGACTTCCTAGTTAGTTTCATTTAATGACAGTTGCTGGTCCCAATTGCAAACAAGGGCTACCTGCAGATAATTTTTTGAAATTGTGCATTTTCATATTCATTTTGTTGGTTTTCATTTTTTTAAAAGACTGAAGTTTAAAATCCAAATTCCATATCCTGTTTTCTATAATCAGATGTCAGAAACTAAAAAGTCATGCCATTATTTTATTAAATGTATGCAAAGATGCCTTCTTTTTCATTTGTACTATTGTTCTTGAATTCGTCTACTTTTACACCCTATTTCCCACCCTATTTTAAGCAGACATTCAGGTTTCTGAAGTGTTACTTTGTGGCTTAGTGCAACAGCAGATACTAAATCAATTAATAGCCCACAATTCAAACAACAATTAACAATATATAGTGTGCTTCAAATCCCAACTTGGTTAGGAAATTCTGTTCACATTCTGTTCTAGCGAGAAAGATTTTCACCTCTAACCTTCCCATCTCCCCACCCCCATGAAAAATGCAATTTATTCAATGTGTGTCATGTCCAGACACAATTCTAATCTGATTGACCCACAAAGATCGCATTTTTAAAAGGGGTGATGGCAGAAATCAAGAATGCAGGCTACAGTTCACCTTCAATTATGGAAAGTCACAGAGAGACTTTAGATCAGTCAGTATGTAATAGCCTAATAACCCAACAAACATTTGGAGAAAAAACTGGAATTGGGAATATGATATATCCTGTCTTGAATTACTGAACAAAATGTTCAGTGTTATAATGTTTGCTTGCTGACCACTTGTTCAGTGACTGTTACAAGTTATAATAGCACCGAATGAGTGATAGTCATTCATTACATACTCAGATCATATACTCAGTTTATGCAGGAAAACCGCACAAATTTATTATAAACAATGGCACTGCACAGTCACCAAAATGATTCACTGGAACATCTGTTAAAACAATCATTCGCCAATAATGAAAAAGTGGTTGAGAATATATAGTTGAAAAAGTAGTAAAAAATGAGCAGGTTAAAATAGTGTGAGATTTTGAATACAAACTGATACGGTTTTGGCTCATAATACCCAAGATTTAACTGTGGTTGAAAAAATGAAAGTGGGTAAATGATGTGGCAATACCACAGGATGGTAGAATAGAAGGTAAAGAATTGGAGAAGATAATAAAGTATCAAGATCTAAAAATCAAAGTTGAAAGATTATGGCATACACCAGTCATGGTGGTCCCAGTGGGTGCCATACCAAAAAGTCTTAGAAAATCTACATATTAACAAAATTGCCATTTGCCAGTTATGAAAGACCACAGTGCCTGGCTCCGCAGGTAAGGACTGGAAAAATAATGACAATGAATCATGCCCTTCATCCATGTAGGAACATTGACAGACTCTGAGAATGGAATGTTGCAAGTACACCAAAGAGTTGAGGAAGGAAAAGGGCATTGGAAGGATACCTGAAGGACACTGAAGAAAATGCACAGAAGCTCATATGCTAGGAAGGTTTATTGAGTCCTGGAGATACTGAACTGTCCTACAAGAAAGACCAAATGAAAAACAGGAAAGAGACATAGCAAGGCAAAGTATTACATGACAGTATATATAAAAAAATAGCAGTCAAAGCAGGGGTGAAATCCAGCAGGTTCTGGAGAACTGGTAGCGGGAATTTTGAGTAGTTCGGAGAACCGGCAAATACCACCCTTGGCTGGCCCCAGAGTGGGGTGGGAATGGGCATTTTGCAATGTCCTTCCCCTGGAGTGGGGAGGGAATGGAGATTTTGCAGTATCCTTCCATTGGCGTGGGGAAGGAATGAGGATTTTGCAGTATCCTTCCATTGGAGTGGGGAGGGAATGGGGATTTTGCGATATCCTTCCCCTGGAGTGGTGAGAGAATGGGGATTTTGCAGTATCTTTCCCCTGAAGTAGGGTGGGAATGGGGATTTTGCAGTATCCTTCCCCTGGATTGGGGAGGAATGGAGATTTTGCTGTATCCTTCCCCTGCCACATGCACCAAGCCACACCACGCCCACCAAACCGGTAGTAAAAAAAATTGGACTTCACCACTGAGTCAAAGCATATAATCTGAGAGTGACTAAGAGCTGGAAAGTTGAAGAAAGAGACAAGAGGGGCTAATCCTGACTGCACCAGATCAAGCCTTGAGAACCAAATGCTCCAAAGACAAAACTGAGAAGACAGCAACAGACAGCAAATGCCACCTCTGAAAAGAAGCTGAAGAAAAGGGACCACCTAGTTGTAGTTGCTGCAGAAGAATGCACGGTCTGATTACAAACAACAGCATGACAAAACGGCAACAATGGTGCATTGACATAGCTGCAAAATATATACCATTTGCCAGCAAGCAAGAACTGGTGAGATCACAAAATAGACAAAGTAACAGAAAATGAAATAAAAATGCCGAATCTCGTTTAAACATGTGGCTGACTGTGTAACCAACCCACAACTTCATCACAATTATCTTACACACATTCCTTTTTGAACAGGGATAGAACTGGCTCATCCAAATAAAGTCAGTTTTTATCTTTAAGCACAATGGTCTCAAGCAGCCGATCCTAAATCCAGAAAGAAGTATCAAGGGCAAAGCACTGAACTCCCTAACTAGATTTCCACCCTCACCCACAAAGGAGAACCCATAGCTTAGCAATAGCAGCGTCAAAGTAAATTGAACATGCTGGGCTAGTCAGTTCTTATATATGGAGGGTGTGAAATGGCTTGTGCCATCATGAGACTCTAATCTTCAAATTCAAGTTTGAATTGAAGATTCAAGTTTGAATTCTTGACCTAACTCAAGAAACTCAAGCAAAAAAATACATTCATATAGCACAAATTTGGGGTAATAGCCTGTTTCCCCCTAAAAAAGACATCCCCTGATAATAAGCCCAATTGGGCTTTTGAGCTCATAGCAATAAGGCCGAGAGCTTATTTCAAGGTTCAAAAAAAATATAAGACAGGGTCTTATTTTCAGGGAAACACAGCACATGCTTTGATCATGTTCCCCTGCAATACCTTTCAAGCTAGTGAATCAAGTTCTTGGGAGGACGATAAGATTTAAAGATGCTAATCTGTTGTTAAATTATGTTCTAATAATCTGAAAATTTGTGCATGAAAAGCTCTGGATTTATTTTGCCTTACCTGTTGCAAAAGAACAGTTGGTATGGTCAAAAAGTAGTTTATTTTAGTTTGTCGAAGATCAGTTAGGAAGAAGCAGGAGAAAGGTTTCAACTAGAAATGATTGGATGGCACTGTCTATATGTTGCCTATTTAATACTGTGACAGTTTGGTATCATTTTTATATTGCTAAAATATAGTAGTGGGTTCCACTTTCCTTCGCTACCGGTTTGGAATTGGGAGCGCGCGCATACATGTACTTGCTTCGCTCACGCGTGGTACTTCTGCACATACACAGAGCGTCCATGATGATGACCGGGTGGGTGGGCAGAGCCTCCTGCTGCCGTCACTACCAGTTCGCCCAAACTGGGGCGAATCAGTAGAAACCCACCACTGCTTAAATATTGTCACCATCTACCGGTAGACTACTAGGAAACATGATTATGATTCACTTGCAATATGGAGTTGATAGAATGAGCCCAATAGACAACTTCTGCATATTTTGCTATTTGACATCATAGCCATGTTAACTAATAAGTATTTAAATTCAAAATATCTGGCAGGCATTTCCTTGCCTATTCCTGTATTAGAGGATGGTTTCTTCAGTTTTAATGAGAAAAAAAAAAGATGCAGATTTAGTTTATAGAGAATGTATTGATGATGGAAAGTGGCAGCTTTTATAAAATTTGCTAAAATCTTCTGATTGTCTTCTGATCATATTTCTCATCTATACTAATTTTTCTTCCAAAACTCCGATCCACTGTGAACTCAGCATTTTTATTACCCATGTTTTTAATTGGGAACATTAAAATGGTATTCAGAATTAAGATCTAAAACCAATTCATGTTCAGGTTAAGCTCTCTATTACTATGAGTTCTAGTAAAAAGGGATTGTGTGTAGGGATATAGGCAGAAAAAAATATTTAACAGTGCTATCCTAAAAATGTCAAAAGTAAATCTCATAGAGTTCAACAACTATGTTTCTCAGGTAAATAATTTAAAAATTATAATTCCCTACCTATGTAATGAATAGGGCATCCCACAATGCATCTTTCTAGTGTAATCTAGGTAGATATCCATAAAACTGTATTGTCAATCTCACTAAATTTAGTGTGTGTTATTTGGGAGTAAGCACCTTCTGACTCAGCGTTACATTTATTATGGCATAATCAGAAGCCTAGGCTGAAATATAAGCTGACAATCTTCCTGCGAAAGAACAGCATATTCTAAAATTATTTTTAAAATATCATTATCCTGTGCATTTGTGTGGTATATTGATTATACTATTGTTCTTAATTTATCCTACAAATTCATTTTCTCAAATTCAAATTCTATTGAAGAAATGCAAAAAACCTATCTTCATTCTAGTTAATTTGTTTCTCTCTCTTTCCTTTCAAGTCACTAATTAACCAGTTTTTCTAAAACAACAACAAAAAAATCATTCCAAATTCTGTTCTTTGACTTATGCACTTTTGCATGGGTCTTTTGAGATCCAAAATTGACTGTTTTGCAAAACAACCATTTCCCAAATGCTCATTTGACTTGATTGGGGCAGAGGTGGCAACCTGTGGCCTTTAGGGCCATGTGTATCCCTTAACTTAATTGTATGCAGCTATGGGCATCTAGTCAATTAGGAACTCTATTAAAAGGAACTATAACCTCAGGGCAGCCAGATATTTGACAAAAAAAGGAAAACAGCCAGTTTCAATATTAGATCCATTATTCTTCATTCATTTTTGCTCAGATAACCGTTATTGGAATGGATATCTTACGTGTTCCTTCCCAACAGGCTTTGATAACTGTAATTAAACAGTATGTTATTTTGCCAGGACTTCTGGGATAATTTGAAGGTATACACAATAACCAGTGGTTTATTTATTGTCTTTGTACAAAGTGATTGTACACGTAGTTCTCGACCACAATTGAGCCCAAAATTTATGTTGCTAACTGAGACATTTGTTAAGTGAGTTTTGTCCCATGTTACGACTTTTCTTGCCACATTTGTTAAGTGAATCACTGCAGTTGCTAAATTAGTAACACGGTTGTTAATGAATCTGGTTTCCCCATTGACTCATCTTGTCAGAAGGTCGCAAAAGTGGATCACATGCAACTGTCATAAATGTGAGTCAGTTGTCAAGCATCTGAATGTAAATCACATGGCCACAGGGATGCTGCAATGGTCATAACTCTGAAAAATAGTCATAAGTCATTTTTTTCACTAACGTTATAACTTTGAACAGTCACTAAACGAACTGCATCTATGATTCAAAACATCTGAATATTAGCTACAGAGACTGATTGATTTGGCTCTAGTATGATAGTGGGATCATAAGCCACATATAAATTTAATACAGAAATAAATAAAGATGCTGGGTGTAAGGTTGGCAAGAATAAGATCTGAAACACTAAAGAGCTTGAGGTTCCTGGAATCTAGTTTTCATCATAACCAACTACTGAATAAGCTAAGATTAGCACAGAATCAAGCTCATTCAATAGTTGGGTATGATGAAAACTAGATTCCAGGAACATCTGGAGGTAGTAGAAATTCCCCTCCTTGATCCAAGGACAGGAGCAAAACTAATTGAGAAGTTGTGTAACCTGAAATTCATATGCAACGAGCATTTACATGCTTTTGCGAGGGGAAATATGCAGTCACCCTATTTGGATATTACTCGAATGAATAATATTCATATCTGGATTCCTATATAAGTTCATTGTTTTTACAGAGTGATTGAAATTTCTTCAATTATTTTTCCCACATAGTAATGAAAACAAAGCCAACACCTCCTAATTCCTTCAGTTAGAGGCAGTACAAACCGCATGTGTGAACATTATTAGAGGTGACTTTCAAGTACTATATAACCTCTGTATCAGTGGTAGGTTCCTCCCGGTTCTCCCAAGCCAGTAGTGGTGACGATATGATGTCACCGAATCGGTTCTGCCCCCTGGCCCCCCCCCTGTTATTCTTATCTTTTATTTGGCCCCACCCCCAATCTATTGCTGCCTCCTGAGTCCCAGCTGATGGCTAGAGGGAAAAAAACTGTTTAAACTCTTGCCATGGGGCTTCACAGGGACACCCTACAGCTGATCAGTGTTAAAAGAAAACAAATGAGTAGACCAGTGCCTGAAAAAATAAATGGGTAGACCCAGTGGTGGGATTCTACTTCGGTAGAATCAGTTGTTAAGTAGTTAAGCAGTTCAGAGAACCGGTTGTTAAAAGAAATCTCCTTTTGTTTTTTTCCACTTTACAGGGTTAATCCTGTAAGGATTAATTACAACATTTGGTGTTGTTTCCTAGCCTAATCTTTATTACAGAAACTGCCTCTCCGGCAGTATGCCTAGACTTACTGTCACTTCTGGTTCCGAAGGCTATTTTTTTGCTTGACTTTCTTAAAGGGGAAGGCTTGTTTTAAGCTTTTTATACCGCTGTTGGGAAGAAATACTCCCCTGTTGGAGTTCTGTCAGCCAGGGTGCAATCTTATCAGCACTTTGAAGAAATAATTGAATCCTTTTGTGCATATGGACTACTCACAGGGCTGAAAAAGTTATCTTTGACTGGTCCTCGTACTTTTGACTTACAACTGTCCTCACATTTTATGTTTTTTGCCCTATCTTGTCACCATGGTGAAGAGAAGCAGTTGTGAAATGAGTGACATGGTTGTTAAGAATGCTGCACAGGCATAAATGTAAGGATGGTCATAAGTGTGAGGACCAGTCAAAAGTGTGAGAACCTGTCAGAAATGACATTTTTCAGCCCTCTGAGTAGTCCCTATACACATAGCCATGGCCACCGGTCACATGACCAGTTAGCCACGCCCACCGGTCACATGACCAGTTAGCCACGCCCACCCAGTCACATGACCTCTAAGCCACGCCCACAAAATAAGCCATGCCCACAGAATTAGTAAAAAAAAATTTAGAATCCACCCCTGCTCTGTATATACTGTATAAACACAGATAGGTTTGCCTTCCTATGGTAAATAAACAGTCATGTGTGAACTTTCTCTCATTGACTTTCCAAGTTGGGTTTGTTCAGTTTCATCACAAGTATTTGCAGTGGGATTTTAGGGAACAGTAAAAATAACCAAAGGAGACTGAATTCCAAATATCAAAGTCCTAATCTTCTTGAATATGAAGATAGTTTGCCCATACCTGTAAGAATCTTGGAAAAAACTGATCCTTTTCAATGCCAAACCAAATATGCAGAAGCTCTAGTATAGATATTAGCTGGCAAATACGCATCACAAGTCCAATAGAATGGAAAGTGTCTGCAACAGAATCTACAGATACAAAAGGAAAAATAGGAAACACTGATTTAAATTTTTAGGACACTCCATTTGTCACATTTTTCCCTCTTCCCGCTGACCTTCAAGAGGAAGGATGTTAATATTTGCCCACTTTCCAAAACTGGCATTAAAGATTGTTGAAGATTTCCTGTACATATATAAATAATAATTCTTGAACATTTGGATGTTTTTGTCTCTGTGTCAAGATTTTCAAAGGAGAATAGATGAAATGTGGCAATCATGTCTGTGGAGCATGGGCCCATAGAATTATTATTATAATGCAATTTAACGCAACATGGCATTTCATTTGGTGTCAGTATGGAAAATTAATTCATGATCAAATTTATGAATTAAATTTAAAGGAAATTTTAACTTGAATTATTCCCCCCTGCTAAAAAGGGCTAAACTTCTATTCATTCTTGTTTTTCTTTGGATAACAAATCATTGTGTTAATCTACCAGTAATTTTATCCCAAGTACTGTATGTAGTTACATTTGTGCCGCTGTACGTTCTAATCCAGTTCAGTTTTACGTAGACTATATTCATGCAAGATCGATTAAAATAATAGGTCATTATTCAATATAGTTCTTTTTTGCCGGACTTGAGTTATTGCTATATCAATACTTGATTGTGGGCTGATCATTTCCTCTGCATTTTCAGATGCAAAATGTTAGGCTTTTCTCAGAGTAATAAGTTCCACATGTTCTAAAAATGGGTTCAAAGCTTTTCCAATGCAATTAAATGCTATAGGGTTTTCAGATCCCGGGTCTACCAGCAGTTGTTCACTGGGGCTTTAATCCATTTGATTAATGTGCATTTAATGTAATTTAGTCATGATTTACTTTAGCTGGATCGGGCTGATGTCATTTCTATTATATAGGAAGTGAACAGTCAGTTACAATTACTTACAACCTCTCTCTTTTTCCAATATTCTTATCAACTTTGATCAGTTGATTAAACTAAATGGCTTGGGCATATGCAATGTGTTAGGAATTAAAAGGTTGGGGGAAAAAAGTCCCTAGATGATTAATTGTTTGAGTTTTTCTGGGATAACTATACTAATTGCTTCAGAATTGCATAAGCTTGCACATGCAGAAAACTGAGTTTTAAAAAAACCCAACGCCTAAATTAACCTTTCTAAAAGTCGACTGTAATTGGGAGATGTCAAGCCTGCTTGGATATTCTCATATTGAATAATAACATTACTAAAATAACACCATGTACACACAAGGGTAAGATATTAAGAGACTTGGGGGATCCTAAGATGGAAAAGGGAATGAAAAGTACATAAACAGTTCAAAACATGTAAGAGAAGAACTTCCTTCCAAAACCAATCCATGCGTAATTAAGACTGATCATTGTCAATGAATATATATTGCAAAAGTATGGGGACAATTGTTTTTGTTTTTTAATCTCATTTCCATTCAGAATCACCTAGAAAAAGGCTCAGGTTTGGGTAATTGAAATTGCCAAAAGTAACACACACACACACACCTTATGCTTTACCCATACAAATGGAATAATTGTACAGTCTTAACCAGCTTGTTGGCTCACACAGCTATTTCTCTAGTCAACCTTTTTTTCAAACTATAAGTCATAACCAAGGAGGTTATAAGTAACTTCTCTTATAGATCTATCTATCTAGAGTAGAGTAGAGTAGAGTAGAGTAGAGTAGAGTAGAGTAGAGTAGAGTAGAGTACAGTAGAACAGAACAGAACAGAACAGAACAGAACAGAACAGAATAGAATTCTTTATTGGCCAACTGTGATTGGGCACACAAAGAATTTGTCTTTGGTGCATATGCTCTCAGTATACATAAAAAGGCAAGATACATTCGTCAAGAATCATAAAGTACAACACTTAATGATAATCATAGGGTACAAATAAACAATCAAATCATGCTAGGAAACAATCAATATAAATTGTAAGGATACAAGTAACAAAGTTACAGTCATGCAGCCATAAGCGGGAGGAGATGGGTAAAAGGAACGATGAGAAAACTAATAGTAATAGTAATGCAGACTTAATGAATAGTTTGACAATGTTGATCGATCTATCTATCTATCTATCTATCTATCTATCTATCTATCTATCTATCTATCTATCTATCTATCTATCCATCCATCCATCCATCCATCCATCCATCCATCCTAGCTACCTTAATATGAACAGCAAAACCTGGAGTGACTTTTGAGAAATGGAGAGACCATCATCATGGTAAATAAATGCATATTTAAAAACAAATAAACCATCATTTCCTGAATGTAATTTTGAGAAATAACCAGGAAACTGATTTGGATTGATTTTATAGTTCTATTTTCACCATTTTTATTTCAAAATAGCTTCTCAGTGAATAAAAATATAAATATAATGGTTCTCTTACTTTTTTTTTTTTTTTTTTTTGCCTTTGGAGGGAATTTAACTCATACTTATTATATATGGGTAAAAAGAGTTTTAGACTTTCAAGTCCAAATTTTACAGTATCACTGTTAGATCTACTTCAGTTAATACTTAATTTTTTTACTAACAAGCTTTAGCAAAAAGTAAAATGTATGACATGAGCCTACCTTCCCCAAATGAAAGGAATCTGATGAACATATTGGTAAATATCCATGAATGTCCGCAAAACTGAATTAAATAATAGCTGAATATATATGTATTCATTGTTTTTGTTTTTTTCTGAAAAGACAAAAATACTAATTCAAAAACCAAAGCCTGACCTCAAAATTCTAATAGAAAGGAATCATTTCTTACCTGCTAGCTATTTTCTTCAAAGCATTTCTACATCACACTAACAACTTACAAATTGTGCTAAAGCAAAAAAACAAAACAAAACATGAAACCACATTTAAAAAGCTTGAATGCCCATACCGTTATTATTTTATTTATTTGCATTAGAGTACTAGGGAATATAAGTTTTATTTTTCTAATAATGTGCTCCCTCTGTTTTGTATGTGTGTGTAGTGGCATGGCAGACCACAGAATAAAGAAACTCAAAATATATAATGGTAACTATTTCATTTAAGCTAAGAAAGCTGAAAGAGTCAGCACAGTTTTCATTAGCTGAAGCAAAACAATAGTGGGCACCAGCAAGATTTGAAACAAAATTCAACAGGCTGCCAATAAAGGGGAATATTTGTAGCTCAGAATTGAAATAAGAGGCCCTTGGTACTCTCTGAGCTTGATTGTTTTCTTGCAGATGTTTCATTATACAAAATTTCATTGACTAACACTGATAATATTACCTAGTTAGACTAATGAAACGCTCAGAGTGCGCCAAAGACCCTTCAAAAGGCTACTTTTGGATGTGGCCAAAATCAATCTCAATATCCTAAGACCAAGTGGTTTCACTTCCCTTCTTTTCCGGGTCATAAGAATATAGGCGCATGACAAACTTGGTCAAATATTTGTCGCCCACTTCTTCCATTTTTTTTTTAAGGCAACGGATGTTTTGGTATGCTGTAGATATTAGGAACTGAGTTAACCACAAGTGCCAGCTGTGGCATTCTGACATGGTTTCTAAACCAGAGAAGCCTTTCTATATATAGCAACAGGGCTCGCACTTATTTGCACATAACATTTGAGGAAGCAACCTCATTGCTTCTTTGCAAATTTCTCCTTTGGTGACAGCCAAGCGCTGGGTGTCACAGCTTTTTGTATGCTTTTGATAAAGCCAGCTGGGTGACTTTGAGCCAATCACTCTCTCTCAGCCCAACTCACCTCACAAGGTTGTTGTTGTTGTGGGAAAATAGGAGGAAACGGGAGTATTAGGTACGTTCACCACAGGGGTGAAATCCAGCAGGTTCTGACAGATTCTGGAGAACCAGTAGCGGAAATTTTGAGTAGTTCAGAGAACTGGCAAATACCACTTCTGGCTGGCCCCAGAGTGGGGTGGGAATGGAGATTTTGCAATATCCTTCCCCCAGGAGTGGAGAGGGAATGGGGATTTTGCGGTATCTTTCCCCTGCCATGCCCACCAAGCCACACCCACAGAACCAGTAGTAAAAAAAATTAGATTTCACCACTGGTGCACCACCTTGAATTACTTAAAGGTGGAATAAAATATATTTTTAAAAAACTGATAACTGCCTTCTTTAGTGCAGAAGACAGAGAAAGCAGCGTAGTTGGAGGATCATTTAACCCTGGCCAAGACATCTGACTTCCTTTCAACTATAACATATTACTACTCAACTACTCCATCAGCATCCAGCCAATCTCTTGTTAACTAATAGTTAACAATGAGTTAACCAAGTTAACTAATGAGGGATTAATGGGATCAAGCCATCAGCTCTGCTCAGCACTCGCGGCCCAAAGATCTGGCAAAGTTCAATCCTCGACGCACGACCACAATTTGAGTCCAACATTTACGTTGCTCAGCGAGACCATTGTTATGTGAATTATGCCCCACTTTATGACCTTTCTTGCCACAGTTGTTAAGTGAATCACTGCGGTTGTTGAGTTAGTTAGCCGTTAAACGAATCAATCCGGCTTTCCCCTGCTTGTCAGCAGGTCGCAAAAGCCAATCGAATAACACCGGGGACCCTGCAACTGTCATAAATCTGAGTCAGTTGCCAAGCCGTTGAATTTGGTTCACCTGTGGGTGTGGGGGGGGGGGGCGGTTACAAGTCACTTTTTTTCATTGTAAACTTAGGTACAAAGTTCCTTGTAACTTTGAAACTAAGTGAACCGCCAAACGAACGATTGCAAAACGAGGACTACCTGTACCCAATAATAAAGTTTAAATTAAATTAGATTAAAACAAGAGATGGAATCACCCCACGCGTCCCAAAACCTCTTAGTGCCCGGATCCTCTCTGGAGGTGCAAGGCTTTCCAGATTGCAGAGGCAACCCACTCCCCAGAAACATCAGAAAAGGGGGGGGGTTTCCCTAAAAAAGAGAAAGAGAGCCTCAAACGAAGCCCACCCCCACTAGAACCTCCGTGAGCACGCGCGGGGTGAGGAGGAAACCCCCAGTGACAAGGAGAGCCCCGTCGGTTTTTGCACCAAGCCCTTACTTACCCCGGGGCAGCTCCGGCTCTCCGCTCCTTCGGTTTTACGCGCTCGCGCGCTTTTCCGACGGTCGCGCCTTCCTTTTGCACCCCCGGCCGATTCCCGACCTTCAGCTGAGGCGAGCTAGAAATCGTCGCTCCGTCCTTCCTTCTTCCCTCCCTTCTCTTCCTCCTCGGTTACGTCGATAGCCAGTGCGGCCAAAGGCGGCGATGGTGTCCGAAGTCTGAACTTTTTAATGGAGCAGAAGTGGGGGGGGGGGGGCGGCGAGAGGGTCCCTTCTTTCGAAATCGCGGAGGCGGTGTGTGCCAGAAGGTTTGATCAAGCCAGGAATGCAATGATGGCGACGCGTTTCTGCCGAGCCGATGACCCTCGCCTTTCCTTGCAAGGCTGCAGCTGTCAAAAAGAAATGTTGCCTCTGTGCAGAGGCTTTTAAGAAACCACGTGTCAGCGGCTTCTCTCTTTTGCAGCCTCGCGTTGAAACTTGGGCAATTTCCCCGGCAAACCCAACGAAATGCTTGTGCAATTCTGCACGATGTCGTCCGCGGAGGGGAATTTTTATTTATTTCTCTTCCAAAACGGACTAAGCAAAATGTTTGGCCTCTCATCACCACGGCAGCTTCCGTGCTGTCCCGCGACGAGGAGGAAAATCTGGCGGCACACGGAGCCTTCATACAACACCCTTAGCGCGTGGCGATATTGGGCTGTCGAGGAGGAGGAGAGATACAAGTCACAAAAGTGCATCAGCAGCAATGGAGCGCTCCCCCCCCCCTCTATTCAACACCCTCTTTATTCCCCCCCCCCCACTTACCAACCAGAGCACAAGACATGCCCTGGTTAGACCTGGCAAATCAATCAGAATGGTGTGGATGCAAGGCTGGTCCCATGTTACTGGCAGCTTCCCCACCATGTCTCAATATCTGCATGGAATGTGGTGGCAAGACAGATGATGCTACTTCTGGGATGGGACAATTTAGTCAGGCTTCAGTTCACCTGAGAGCTAGATGGAGATTCCAGTTTGAGTGAGAAGCCTTGGTAAATCGGCTATTATCATGAGATAGATGGGGTCTCTGTGATTTAAGCCTGGGGTCTCCAACCTTGGCAACTTTAAGCCTGGAGGACTTTAACTCCCAAAATTCCCCAGCAAAGCTGGCTGGGGAATTCTGGGAATTGAAGTCCTCCAGGCTTAAAGTTGCCAAGGTTGGAGACCCCTGGTTTTAAACCATCCTATGGTCATCTTTGATCCCAACTGTTCTTCCCAAGTTCATCTTCCCGTGAACTTTGTATTCACACATACATGGCGTATTTCCATGGTTAAGTAAAGCACAACTCTTTTTTAAAAAAAATATTATATTCTTACAGTAGTTGACTTCACTCAGAAGAGGAGTCTTGCAGAATCCTGGATTTCCTGAAATGAGCATGCAACATTGCACCACAAGCTCTGCCCCTACATGGGATGTGTGTATGTGATGGCATAATGCACTACAAGCATGGTAGAGCTTACATCATGGCAATGCAAGGCTTATTTGGCAATTTGCCCCCAGATATACAGATGCCTCTGTAATCCAGCATTTTGAGTTATACTACAACTGAAGAAAAAAAATAGCAACACAGCTCAGTTTTTGAAACAAGCTATGTTAAAATACAGTTGGCAGATTTATGGTTCCATGTGTTATGCATGGTCATAGTCACCTCTAATGCCTACTCTTGAATCCATTTCTAAATTGTGTACATGTAGTCCTCGATTTACAACCCAAATTCAAAGTTCTGATGTTTAACCACCCTGGTGGGGTGGGGGATGTCACATGACCGCAACCGGGCTGCATTTATGGCCATTTGCAATATTCCACCGTCACATTTTATGACAGCTTTGTTGAAAACGCATCTCCTTTATGACTGTGGCAATGACTTAATGGCCACTACATTCGCTTAACAACCACTTGAAAAAAGATTGTAACATTGAGTCAATCTCAATCAATAGGCTCCTTTATGGTTGTAATCTGAGGACTACCTGTACTAGAGATATCCCAGATCTTACAAATAGAATAGAGCTACAAGGGATCTTGGAGGCCTTCTAGTCCTATCTCCTGCTCGAGCAGGAGAACCTAGACCCATGATGGTGAACCTATGGCACGTGCCACAGGTGGCACGCGGAGCCATATCGGTGGGCACGCGAGTGTTGCCCTATCTTAGCTCCAGCGTGCACGTGGGCACCAGCCAACTGATTTTTGAGCCTTCAGGGCCCACCGGAAGTCGGGAAACGGGCCATTTCCTGCCTCCAGAGGGCCTCGGGGGTGGGGTGGAGGGAGGCTGTTTTTGCCCTCCCCAGGCTCCAAGAAAGATTCTGGAGCCTGGGGAGGGCGAAAAACAGGCCTACCGGGTCCACTTTGCCAGCACGTGCCTAAAGCGGTGGGAGCGTGGTGGGGTTGCATGTGCGGGGGGCAGGGTGCATTGAATTATGGGTATAGGCACACACGTGTGTGACCCTCCCATGTCCCCCCTCTTTTTGGCACGTGACAGCAAAAAGGTTAGCCATCAGTGACCTATACCATTTCAGTTAAGTGACTGTCTAGTCTCTTCTTAAAAACCTCCAGTGTTAAGAGTGCCTACAATTTCTGAACGCCAGCTGTTTCTCTGATTAATTGTTCTCACTGTTAGGAAGTTTCTCTTTAATTCCAGGTTGGTTCTCTCCTTGATTAGTTTCCATCCATTGTTTCTTCTCCTGCCCTCTGGTGCTTTGGAGAATAATTTCACCCCCTCTTCTTTGTGGCAGCCTCTCAAATACTGGAATATTGCTATCATGTCGCCCCCAATTCTTCTTTTCTTTAGACTAGCCAAACCCAAATCCTGCACCTATTCTTCATATGTTTTAGTTTCCAATCTTTTACAGTTACAAAGCTCCAGCTGTAGCTCAGGGAGAGACAGTCACATGGCCTTAAGAGGGATGTGGGACATTACTTTAGCCTGCAATATATTAATATGGTCCACCTACACAAAATGAAAAGAACAATATGGGAAGTGTGCTCAGATACCACCATGAATTCTTTCTTCGGGGAGAGAAACTCATAAATTCACACATTTCTTACTTCAGGAAAAGTGTGATTAATAGCCTTTTATTTCTTCATTTCTTCTTTCTTACTTCTTTTTAATTTTTGACTTTTAGCCCACTTTTCTATTCAACCAGGATAAAACCAAAACAGCTAACATAGGTGGGATCTTCTTTGAGTCAGATTTGATACATTATCTTGGATAAGTTTTGATTCCTTTTTGCCTGCCAATGAATTTAGCACACTGTGATCAGTTATGTCAGCTGCTTAGGGCTGTCTCACAGTTCCTTCCACCATTGATAGGCTGGGTTTATTAATGACTATTAATGATTCCTGTCAATCAGCATTAATAAATTTAATGCAATTTATGTACCACAGGGTAATTACAACAAGGAGATTATGCCAATTGTTTATATCCACAGGAAAAAATTTACAGATCTGAGTTCTTAAAATTAGTGGTTGCCAAAAAGGAAACAAGAATCTAATTGTTTTAAGTTTGGGTTCTGGCCTACAGCCCTGATATTTCTGGTAATCTTTTATCCTAATTCTATCCAGATTCAGCCCAGCTTCATTTTCTGAAATCAGCCAACGTTGACAAAGGTGCTGCTAACAAGCTGGGCTTCAAAAGTAGGTTTATAGCACTTTAATTAAAATAATTTTCTCTTAGGGAAGTACTAAATTAGGAAACAAACACCTAGACACAAACAGTTTGCTGAACTTCTTCAGGAAAGATACACAGTGGAATAGAGAAGAATTAACATTATTATCTGATAAGTATGAAGAAACCGATTCTCCCTGCAAGCTGTTGATACCCACTTTCTTTAAAGCCGATCAATCAGCTCCGTTTGGGGACTGTTTGGTGAACTGGCATGATGGGCTATTTGGATATAACTGGGAAAACACTTCAAATGCTTAATAAATAATGTAAGTAGTCCTTGTTTAATGACTGGCTTTGTTTCGCAACCCTTCAAAGTTACTACAGTGATGAAAAAGTAACTTCATGATAAATCCTTGTATTTGCAACCTTCGCAGGTCTGTAAAGCAAAGGAAAGATGAAGTAAGATCATAAGCACAGTCACAGTACCACTTACTCTGTTTGCCAAAAAATAAAACCCAACCAGAAAATAAGTGTTTTAGTTGTTGAGTTTTAATTTGGGGGCCAAATTGTTTAGTACATTTTTAAGGGCTTTTAAATTTTGTATTATATATTGTTTTAGCGTAGCTGAACAATATATAATTGGGTCCTTCTGGAGAAGGGCGGTATAAAAATTTTAATAATAATAATAATAATAATAATAATAATAATAATAATAATATCCTAGCATGATTTTTTGTAATATAAGCCCTACCCCCAAAAGAAACCCCAGTTAAGATTGTCAGCCAGACAGATGCATTTAGTACTGTATTTTCCCAGAAGAAGACCTAGCCAGAAAATAAATCCTAATGCGTCTTTTGGAGCAAAAATTAATATAAGAACCAGTCTTATTTTCAGGGAAACATGGTAGCAACTGCTTCGCCTAACAATCAAGTTGCTAGTCCCAATTGTGGTCGCTAAATGAGGGCTATATTTGTAATAAGTAAGTAACTATATATATAACTCTCAGCATATATAGTGAAGCCTTATGTAATTTTTTTTTAAAAAATAAGGCCTTTGGGGGGGAAATGCCTAATATCTTAATGGGTCAATCTTCTTTCTCTTAAAAAAAAAAGGAATCTGAAACCAGTGAGAAAAATTAAAACTAACCACTCTAAGTGAATGATTGCAGAAATTTCCTCCAGAGCTGGGAATGGGAATGGATTAAAAAAAATCCTGGAAAAGGAGTGCAATTGATTAGTTGGGTAGGCATACTGCCCACCACATTTTCTGAAATATCTCACCTTTCCAACTGATACAATTATGTGCAATCACCATGTTAAAAATGTGATTAATTTTACAGCATCCATGAAGTTTCTTAATGCAGCCTTGATCTCATTTTGCCCTCTAGTGGCCAGGAGAGGGCATAACGTTATTTTAAAGATAATGTAGCACTAATGTACAGGTAGTCCTTGATTTACAACAATTCACTTAGTGACCGTTCAAAGTTATATCACTGAAAACGTGACTTACGGCCGTTTTTCACACAACCGTTACAACATTCCCATGGTCATGTGATCAAAATTCAGACGCTTGGCAACTGACTCTTATTTATGACGGTTGCAGGGTTTTGCAGTTATGTGATCCTCTTGTGAAAAGCAAAGTCAATGGGGAAGCCAGATTCTCTTAAACAACCATGTCACTAATTTAACGAGTGCAGTGATTCACTTAACAATGGTGGCAAGAATAGTTGTAAAATGGAGCAAAATTCATTTAACAAATGTTTCACTTGGGCTCAATTATGGTCGTAAGTCAGGGACTATCTGTATATATTAGATTTACTACCAATTGTTTAATGACCATTTAAAGTTATGAGGGCCTTGGAAAGGGTGCATGATGATTGGTAAAATTGTCCTCTCCCACAGTCACATGACTAAATTTTGGGTGTTAGGCAATCAATTTGTATCTATGAGCAGTTGTAGCATCCCACAGTCACATGACCTCAATTTGTAATGGTTTTCGCTGGTTTCTGACCAAAAAAACACCCGTTTGGGTGAATGGATTCACTTAATAACCATGTGATTGACTTAAGAACCACCATAAAAACAATTAAAAAATTAGGTCCAGTCGTGTGGAGGCCTTGACTTACGACCGCAATGACTTACAACCAGAATTTCAGACACAGTTCTGGTTGTAAGTTTAGATTTTCCCGAACAATACTTCTGTACAACTTCTCGTTTTTAAAAACACTCAAAATTAATTGATATTGAATAGCTAAGTAGAGTTGGCTTGCCTAGTACTTGGATAAAAGTATTTCTACTTAGCACTAGGACTACCATAAGGCACTGTTGTAGTATTGTCAAAACCTGTATGGATTGTATTAGTGGTATAGGCGCATATTTGTGTACGCTAGTTGCAATAATCTTGTATGTATGTATGTGAAGTATTGTATTTTTAAAAATGAAAATAAACTTTGATTAAAAAAACTGTATGCATCCATTCGATCACTAGCAAAAAAAGTTTTACTGAAGGGAAGTTTATATTTTTACTAAAAGTACTGACATTTCTTGGGCCCATGATATTAGGCAACAAAATAAAAGATTGATAGGCGTAGCTGATATTTTTATCTCATCCTCTTTACTATGTGTATATGCTGCTTTGTCATGATGTATCTCAGAATAACCGAATAAAAGAGTTGGAAGGAATCTTGGAGGTCTTCTTGTCCAACCCCTGCTCAAGCAGAAAACCCTATACCAGTGATGGCGAACCTTTTCGGCACTGAGTGCCCAAATTGGAACACACATGTGCTGGAGCACCAGAAACGGGTGAAATCCAGAAGGTTCTGACAAGTTATGGAGAACCAGTAGAGGAAATTTTGAGTAGTTTGGAGAACCAGCAAATACCAAGGGTCAAATGCTCCCGTATCGGACCGGATCGCCCAGTCCAGTAGTGATCTTGGCCAGTGGTTCAGCGATCCGGTAGAGATGGTGGAGCAAAGCTCCGCCCTCTCGCCCGTGTGACTTACCTTCTGTGTTTGCGCAGAAGGTCTGCGTGCACACAGCGCGTACACTTCTGAACTGGTAAGGAAGGTAAGTAGATTTCACCCCTGGCAAATACCACTGCTGGCTGGCCCCAGATTGGGGTGGGAATGGAGATTTTGCAATATCCTTCCTCCAGAAGTGGGGTGGGAATGGAGATTTTGCAGTATCCTTCCTCTGCCATGCCACACCCACCAAGCCATGCCCACCAAGCCACACCATGCCCACCAAGCTACGCCCACAGAACTAGTAGTAAAAAAAATTGGATTTCACCACTGACTGGAAACCCAAAGACCAGCTGGTCGGTGCACATGCGCGCATTGGCCAGCTGGTCTTCGGTGCGTTCGGAAACCAGAAGAGCACCTGGCGACAGTGCCTGTGTCCACAGAGAGGGTTCTGCGTGCCACCTCTGGGACAACTGCCACAAGTTCACCATCACTGCCCTATACCATTTCAGATAAATGGTTGTCCAATCTCTTCTTTAAAATGTCCAGTGTTGGAGCATTCAAATTTCTGGGGGTAAGTTGTTCCATTGATTAATTGTTTTAACCAGTGGTGGGTTTCAAAAATTTTTACTACCAGTTCTGTGGGTGTGACTTGGTGGGCGTGGCATGGCTTGGTGGGTGTGGCTTGGTGGGCATGACAGGAGGACACTATAAAATCTCCATTCCCACCCCACTCCAGGGGAAGGTTACTGCAAAATCCCCATTTCCTCCCGATCAGCTGGGACTTGGGAAGCAGAGAATAAATGGGGGTGGGGCCAGTCAGAATTTTTAATACTGGTTCTCCAGAACTGGTCAGAACCTGGTCACCTCTGGTTTTAACTCTCAGGAAATTTCTCCTTAGTCCTAGGTTGCTTTTCTCCTTGATTAGTTTCCATCCATTGCTTCTTGTCCTGCCTTCAAGTGCTTTGGAGAATAGTTTGACTCCCTCTTCTTTGGGGTAGTTCCTCAAATATTGGAAGACTCCTATCATGTCTCCCCTAATCCTTCTTTTCATTAAACTAGACATATCCAATTCCAGCAACCGTTCTTTATATGTTTTATCCTCCAGTCCCGTAATCATCTTTGTTGCTCTTCTCTGCACTCTTTCCAGAGTATCAACATCTTTTTTACATTGTGGTGACCAAAACTGACCTTACCAAGGCATTATAAACTGGTGTTAATACTTCACATGATCTTGATCCTATCCCTCTTTAATGCAGCCTAGGACTGTGTTGGCTTTTTTGGCAACTGCAGCTCACTGCAGACACATATTTAAATGGTTGTCCACTAGGACCCCAAGATCCCTCTCACAGTTACTACTATTGAGCCAGCTGCCACCTATATTATACTTGTGCATTTTGTTTTTCTTGCCTAGATGTAGAACCTTTCTTTTTTCACCATCTCTGAAAACTTGAATCTAAATGAATTTATCCATTGACTAGTAAGTGAAGGAGTGCTTACAAATAAGATCAAAGAACTTCAACTTTTCCAGCTGTCTTCATTTCTGAAATTATATATAATGGAGAAAAGCTCGGGAACATTTAGATTGCTCTTTATTTAGAAAAAATATTATTATTTTCCGATAAAACTACAGTGGAAACTTTATGAAAAGATTTTATAGCTGATAAAATAGTAGAAAGACAGTAAAGACAATAAAAAGAGTGCAAATGTTATACAACAAATGACCATCATAGATCAATCTCAGATAATAACAACAGGGAATTGTTTCAATGGTGATAGGATTATCTATCAATTGAAAGCCACTTCAAGCTTTAAATTGCTTGAAGGTTTACCAGTCAAAGCAATCCTTAAAAATATTATTTTTCCCAGTTTCAAGGTTTTTCTAGACAGGAAAAACTGAGGAATATACAGGTAGTCCTCATGTGATTTATGATCATTTTTCACACAGCCATTGCAGTATCCCCATGTCGTCATGTGATCAAAATTCAGATTCTTGACAACTGATTCATAGGTATGGTGGTCTCAGTGTCCCGGGATCATGTGATCACTTTTTGTGACCTTCTGACAAGCAAAGACAACGGGGAAGTCAGATTCACTTAACAACAGTATTACTAACCACTGCAGAGATTTACTTAACAATTGTGACAAGAGAAGTAACTCACTTAACAATGGTCTCACTTAGCAACAGAAATGTTGGGCTCAATTGTGGTCGTAAGTTAAGGACTACCTATATTCTGGCATCATTTGGGAAAAGGATCTTTTCAACTTTGGTTGAGGCTTCCTTTATGTCTGGAAAATCAATGCATTAAGGTATTTGTTCTGTTCTGACAAAATTGGGATTCCATTTCACGCCTGCACTTCTACTTACAACCATAGAAAAATTAAACAGCAATGCAATGTTTGGGGTGATAGCCCTAGTCTAAGTACAAATAACATCTGAAGGATACAAACGCTTAAATACTCTTCTTTTAAAAAAAATAAATAAAGTGGAATATTAAATATTAAAAAATAAATAATATCTGGAATTGTATAAATATAATAAATAAATAAATAATTTTAAAATGTTTTGTTTAAATGTCAAGTAGGCATTTCTCCAGAATGACAATCACATCTTAAGCTTATAGGATTGGTGGAGGATCTGTTTGCTGGGTTGTATTCAGGTGATTGAGAAGACAAGATTGAAAGTTGAAAATATATATATATTTTAAAAAGTCTCAGTTCTTGTTAAATGATTGTTCCAGAGTTCTTGTGATGTCCTTGGTTCTTGCATATCTGCTTCAAGATGAGGCTGTCTCAGAAATTTTGTTGAACCTGAAATGTAGAAGAAAAAAGAAAAATGTTAGGTCATTGATGTAATTTTGGCATTTGACTTCCAAAAAGCTTACATTAAGAAACAATGGCAATTTAAAAATAGGTAGTAAATGCATATTCTGAAGGATAAACTGTGCCTCTTAAAATGTTAAATAATAACCCAACTCTATAGTCATCTAATGGACCGTGAGTTTAGTCTCCAAGAGAAGATCTGAATTCTGTAGAATAAGATCTGGCTATATAGTTACTTACTACCTCCTGGAGGTCTATAACTTTACTATACCAATGAAAGGTTGCTTCACAGAATGTTAAATTATTATTATTGGTATAAAAAACAGGCTAATAAATAGAAAATTGAAATATATATGTCACCTATGAAAATATTTAATAAGGATTATTTAACATGAAATGAGTTTATCCTGTTATTTGGACTGAAACTAATAGGAAGATTAACAAGGCTTTAAACCATTAGTTAACCAATAAGGGTGTCTATGTTATATTACAAGGTCAATGTGAATATCTTAAGAAAGAGATATATTTTCAAAAATATATAGTATCTACAAATGGACAGAAAATGACTATGGTTTATACAATTAATTATTCCAAGCAAAGTATATTCACTGTTTTTTCTTTTTTTTAACATTTATAAATAATAATAAAATGGAGATTTTGGCATTACACTAAATATACACACACACACACGCACACGCACACACACACACACACACACATTATATATATATATATATATATATATATATATATATATATATATATATATATATATATATATATATATATATATATGCTTCTTTTTTAGATCAGGTAAACAACTCAAGATGAATAGTTTATTACATGTTTTAAAATAAACCATCAGATAAATATCTTACCTTTAGGGTTGAAGAGTTCTCAGAAGTTGGTCGAGGAATACAAGCTGGATGCCCATAATTTCATATCGCACAACTTCCCAGGCACAAGAGCTGTATTCTTCATTCTTTAAGAACATGTCTAGTCTTAAAAAGTATTTCCTCAGTTTGAGTTTTATACCAACATCTTTAAATGTTGCTTTCTTTCCATTCTTTGCAACAGAGCACTTCTCCCACTGCACAAGCTGCTGGTCCAGAGATATTTGAACATGTTCAGCGACTGTCATGTTCCATTCAGCTTTGGTGAAGTTTTGCCAAAATATTCTGTTAATCTGCTCCAGCATCAGGCCAACGGTTGCTCTTGCATCCTCTTTGATGGACCCAGTATCATTTCCTATTGGAAAAGCAAAGTCTTGAATTTTATTGAAGCATCTCAAGGGAATCATTTTTGGTCCCATAGACTCCAAAAGCTTCATAATGTTCACAGTTCCGCCTTCTTGGCATTTCACGATATGGTTACAGTCCAGACTTCTGATTCCAGAGGAAAGTAAGAAGAAGAGGACAATGTGCTGGAAGCAACCTGAGATCATGATGATGCCTATTCAGTGACCCGTGTGGAGATCCAAGATCCTGAACCTTCTTCAAGGAGTCTTTGAGATGTTTGAGTCTGGATGCCATGTTCCTGAGTTTATTTATTAGAGCTGCAGAAAACTTCCCTTACATCATTTTCAATTTCATTTTCAGTGGTTTAGCTGGGTTATTCTTTTTAGAATAAAAAATTTGAGTTACCCTCTTCACTTTCTGGTAGACTGAAAATGTAGACTTTCAGTTTGGGCTATCTAGATTGAACTACAACAACCATCATCCCCATCCTCCATTACCAAATAAATAAAAATAAAAGTGGATTGTTTTGCACAATTTTTTTGCAGCAATCAAAATCATTCATATGGGGACCTGTGCCTCATACCAGCCTTAATGAGTATTTGATTTATCAAAAGAAGAGAATATTTGTAGCTCAGGGTTGAATTGTGGGTTCCTTGGTGGTCTCTGTCTTCGGTTGTTTTCTTAATGCCCTTTCATTTTCCAGCTAGGTAACATCATTAATGTTAGAAGGGAATGAGATTTTCCTCTATATTTATATACAAGTATCTTGCCTTGCCAGTGTTGGTGGGAGAGAGGAAGGAAGGAAGGAAGGAAGGAAGGAAGGAAGGAAGGAAGGAAGGAAGGAAGGAAGGAAGGAAGGAAGGGTTGATGAAATGCTATTTAAACAGAAAGTTGCCTCATATAGATATGAAAGCACATTTTAAATAGACTACAGTATTAATAATAAAATCGAACATCAAAATCTTGTAGAGGATGACCAGGATGAGCCCTACGGAGGGGTCAAATGTGTCATAAGTCACGAGTCCCTACGGCACCTGCAAGAGATCTAAGTCTAGCCCACCTTGAATTCCTTTCTTATCTCCCACTCATTTCTCTTGACTATTAGTTGGTCAGATTCTTGTAGAGAGTTTAAGCGCGCAATCAATCTTTACACTCATTTGAACTCCTGAATCTTCTGATTTTCCTGGCACTTGATAAATCTATTGTAACATATTTTAAAAGATAAGTATGAAATTGGACAAGTTACATAACAGATCAACTTCAAACACTGAATGAATAATTTATAAAACCTATTTTAAAAATCCTTTGTAATTACTCTTATTTTAGGACTTTCTCTCCTTTTTTTAAAAAAAAATTCTATAATTTAATAGGATTATATTCTTTGCCTTTATTAGAGAATGAGAGAGAACAATTTAATGGTAACTGATTAAATTCAGTAAGTCTATCAATACATGCAAAAAACGATCGATGAGGATGAAGATGGATATTTTCCTTTTTTAATATAATTCCAAATTATTTTTGGAGCTTTTCAGATTTGTCTTTGGATTTGTTAGAGGTAAAGTTACCGCAAGCATCAAATGCTTTGTTTCTGCCACCATTTTCAGTTTCCTATCATCAGTCTGCAGCTGCTGAGTGATTCCCCTTGTTAAAAAAAGAGTTTGAAAACCACAGTCTTTTCACTGTTAATGGAGCCAAGAAACCAATGAATTGACCACAAAACTCCCCCCCTTTTTAATTAGATATTGTAAATCCCCAGCGGAACTGCATCAAACATAACTGATGAGATGGAATTTGAAATTACATTGGGGTGAGGATGTCTTCAGTAGTCTAGTTTTGGACTACAGCATCCATTTTTTCCCGGCCGGTCTAGCTAATTGTCAGAGATGAGGAAAGCTATTTCGTATTTGTGCAATCTCCAGGTACACAAGGTTGGCAAATACTAGCTAGGTAATCCCCAATGCCTTCTGAAGATTTTAGATTACAATTTCCATGATCAGACGTTATAAGATTTAGAGTCCAGTTGTGTACCTTTCTTCCAGTTTATGAGAGGTTATTTGGTCACAATAGTAATTTACACCCTCTTCTACACAGGATGACTTGTCAGTTAAAATTACTTGGGACAAGGGTCAGCAACCCGCAGCTCTGGAGCCGCATGTGGTTCTTTCATCCCTCTGGTGCGGCTCCCTGTCGCTCAAAATATGTGTCACAACCGCAAATGTGCAATAGCCACCGGCACACGATTTATTGAGCTTTTCGACCCCAGTAGGCCAACCATGGATAAATTGAAGAAAAGAAAAGTTTCAGAAGAAAACAGAAGATTTAAGTCAACTACATATGCTTGTTTTGTGGCTGCTCAGGAAATAGTTAGGCACGGGAAGGGTTTTGTGACTCCCGGCATTTTCTTTTCTGTGGGAAATGGGTCCAAATGGCTCTTTAAGTGTTTAAGATTGCCGACCCTTGATTTAGGATAATCCGAACATTCAGTGTGATGTACTAATCCAAATGCACACTCAGCTTTGTTTGAGCTTGACCCATTTTTACAGAATAACAGAATTGGAAGGGACCTTAGAGGTTTTCTACTCCAACTCCTTGCTTAAGCAGGATACCCTACACCATTACAGACAAATGGCTGTAAAATCTCCAGTGTTGGAGCACTCACAACTTCTGAAGGCAAGCTCTTCCACTGTTAGGAAATTTGTCCTTAGTTTCTAGGCTGCTTGTCTCCTTGTTTCCATCCATTGTTTCCATCCATTGTTTCTTGTCTTGCCTTCATGTGCTTTTTGTGGCAGCCCCTCAAATATTGGAACGCTGCTGTCATGTCACCCCATTCGGAAAATTTCTTCATTTTCCTCATTTATGCAGCCCTTATGGAAATCCATCCCTTCAATTGGAAGCAGAAAAATTAGTCTAGCATCATGCTACCTTTTCCCGATTCCCTTTGTCAACTCCACAGGTTGTAACTGCTAGGTGTTTTGGGATACAGAAAACACTGGAGTTAAGACTACATAAATTTTATCCATATCAGCATCAGAGAGAAGTTAAATATATTCTTTCTTTCTTTCCTTCAGGAGCTACAACATTATTTCATTTTTTTTCCCACCGAAAGTCTATGACAGTGATGGCTAACATTTCTGCTGTCGCGTGCCAAAAGCAGGGTGGGTGAGGAGGGTCACATGTGCGCGTGCCCACACCCATAATTCAATGTGCCGCCTCCCGCATGTGTGTGCGATCCCCCGCATTCTCCCCACTTTTGGCATGTGATGGCCTGGTAGGCCCATTTTTTGCCCTCCCCAGGCTCCAGAGCCTTTCTAAGAACCTGGGGAAGGCGAAAACGGCCTTCTCCACCCCCCGGAGGCTGGAAACAGACTGTTCCCCACATGCCGGAGCTGAGCTAGGGCAACACTCGCATGCCCACCAATATGGCTCTGCACGCCACCTGTGGCACGCATGCCATAGGTTCGCCATCACGGGCCTATGAAATACTGTAAATTAGGCTTGGAGACCCTTTCTTTAGTTGTTTGTATGGTCCTTGAAATGGGTTGGCAAATCATATGTTACCTCCTGTCTCCCTGATTATGGCTATGCTGAAGCTCCTGAAAGAAAGGCAAAATATAACCTAAACAATAATTAACTTTCATCTTTAAGGCAATTTCAAGATACTTTGCTTTGGAATATCAACTGTTAAAGTACAGGTAGTCCTTGACTTACAACAATTCACTTAGTGACCATGTGAAGTTACAACGGCATGGAAAAAAGTGACTTATGACCATTTTTTACACTCAGGACCATGAGATTTACATTGGGATGCGTGACAACTGACTCACATTTATGACGGTTGCAATGTCCCAGAGTCATGTGATTACCTTTTTGCGACCTTCTGACAAGCAAAGTCAATGGGGAAACCAGACTCACTTAACAACCATGTTATTAATTTAAGAACTGTTGTGATTCACTTAACAAAGGGCGAGAAAAGTCGTAAAATGGGACAAAAGTCACTTAGTAAATTTCTCACTTAACAACATAAATTTGGGGCTCAATTGTGTTCGTAAGTTGAGGACTACCTGTATTTCATATCTTAGCTTGGGGGAACTACTAGATGGCAGCACAGCGTTGTAGACAATTCTGATGCCACCTAGGGGTCCTCTGGAGCTTTGCAGCAAAACATGGTAGCATTAGATCCCATCTCTATTCCTAGGACATATATTTAGTTGGCTTGATTCTACTTACATGTGTGATGCTTATAATTTTGGTGGGAATAAACTGGAGGATTCCAACTAGAATTATCTCACACTTTTCCTTGTGCATTTACTTATTGTGGGATAAACCAGAGCAGTCTTTCCAATTGTGCCCCATCTGAAAGCGTTGGGACTACAAATCTCATAATTAAAGGCTAGAAGTTTTAGTCTCAAAAGAATTGCAGGTTGGAGAAAGATTACTTTGATAGGGTTAAATATGGTAGGGTATAATGATAGGGTTAAAAAGGATGACTTTTGTAAATGCATTTGCTTTCTTTGAAGCACAAGTATCTGATACTGAAGTATCAGCTTTGGAATGATGCAAAGTTTGATTGCATCAACATTCTCACATCTGGCTGCATTGGACATAATAGATCAAGGGTTCTGGTTCGTGGACAGCACCGGTCCCTGTCATGCCAGCAGCCGGGCCATGCAAACAAGCCAAGCCCTATCTGCGGGATGCAAGTAGCATGCAAAGCCACGCTCCCTCCAGTCCATGGAAAAAACTCCATGAAAGCAGTCCTCAGTGCCTAAAAGATTGGGGACTGCCGTGATGATCACCAAGAACTATATATCGTGTTTCCCCGAAAATAAGACCCTGTCTTATATTTTTTTGAACCCCGAAATAAGTGCTTGGCCTTATTTTGGGGGAGGTCTTATTATTTTGGGGCACATGAAGCAAGATGGGGCTCCTCTTGTTGTCTTACCTGATTTCCAGCTCTGTGTTTAAATATTTTTGGGGAGGGCTTATTTTCAGGGGGAAGCTTATTTTAGAGCACGCGCTCAAAAGCCCAATTGTGCTTATTATCCGGGGATGTCTTATTTTCAGGGAAACAGGGTACATGCTTTGCAAAGTGAATTCAAAATAAACTCATCTGTCACAGAGTAATAACTACATTCTTGCCTTAGATGCCACCATTTCTGTTTTCAATTAGTCAGTTTTAGCTTGAAAAATTTCCCAATCTCTTCAACCAGAATATGCATTCTTGGTTTTTTGCTTTTTTCCTCCCTCTCAATTTCAGTTTCAGTTTTGGGTTGTGAGCCTGTGATTTCAAGCTAGCACTGTGGAATTTTCTTTGCTGTTTTTTGTTTTAATTGATTTTTTTTTAAAATCAAGTGGAGTTTACTACAGCTAGTCAGATTGCCTCTTTAAATGAGGTCAGTTTCTCAATTCTGCAGGGAACCAATGGGTGGAAACCTATCTGCACATGAATGCTCTTAATGGATTTGTAAATGCACAACTGGAGTCAGAATCAGCTGTACATTCAAGAATTGGGCACTGTGAATTGTATTATAAATTCCAAGCAGTTTGTTTGTTTGATTTATACAGATAGTTCTTGATTTACCACCATAATTGTGCCCAAAATTGCTATTGCTAAGTGAGACATGTGTTAAGTGCATTTTACCCCTTTTTACAACCTTTTTTGCCACACTTGTTAAGCGAATCACTGCAATTGCTAAATTAGTAACACACTTGCTAAGTGAAACTGCCTTCCCCATTGACTTTGCTTGTCAGAAGGTAGCAAAATGTTATCACATGACCCACTGCAACTGTCATAAATATGAACCAGTTGGTAAGTGTCTGAATTTTGATGACGTGACCACAAGGATGCTACAACGATCATAAGTATAAAAAACGGTCATAAGTCACTTTTTTCAGTGCTGTTATAACTTTGAATGGTCACTAAACAAATGTTTGTAAATCAAGGACTACTTGTATATTGCCTTTATTATTTTTTATAAATAACTCAAGGCAGCAAACTTACATAGTACTTCTTCCTTCTCCTATGTTCCCCACAACAAACCCCGTGAGGTGAATTGGATTGAGAGAGACTGGCCCAAAATCACCAGCTGGCTTTATGCCTAAAGCAGATCTAGAACTCACAGCCACCTGGTTTCCAGGCCTGAATGTTGCCTTACCTCAGGGATCAACAGCTGGAAGCCTGAGGCCAAAGATGTCCCAAAAGCTCTCATTCCTATTTGAGTAAGAAGAAAGGAATCCCAATTTTTATAATTTGGTAGACTACTAATTAAGAAGTACTTGGTGTAATATTCTGGAGGGTGATTTTTTTTTAAAAAAAAAATCCTTATCTGCAAGAGATGTAGCAGGATATTCTGGATTATGGCATAGTCATTTGAATTAATAATTTGAGAATCTGGTTAAAAGACAATTCTTCCCTCCCCATTTTTAGGTTTATAAGGAGGAAAACAATGAAAGTCTGGATAATAGGAATTTTTCTTCCTTTGGAAATATTTCAATATAACTATTGGTAAAGGAAGTACAACTTCATTGAATTTGTATCACACTGTTTTTCGAGGAAGAACAATTGAATGTAGTTTAGCTATTTACAAGATCAAAATGAATTTGATATATCTGCAGAAACAATTATAAATATATTTTCCACTCATAATGATATCCAAATACATAAAATAGTCAATACAATTTTTACCATTTGGAGTTAGAAAAGATTTGAGATCTCTATTAAACATTCTTTATTTAGATATTTCTGCTACATAAATGATGCTGATTAAAATGAAAGAAAGAATACTGGGGGGGAGGGGGGGATTATTTATTTAATTTTTCCAGAAAATTTTCCGGAAAATAATAGTTTTTATTTTGTTGAAATAATGATTGAACTGTATAACAGGATATATAGAACAGGTACATTTTAACATAACCCTCTTGATAATTTCGCCAATCATCCCCAAATATTTTTTGATAATTGCAAGGATATATTTCGTTCAGAATGGTGGTTTGTTCACAGGTAGTCCTCATTTAGATGACAATCATTCAAAGGCTGTTCAAAATTAGGATGCCACTCAATGAGGGGAATTATGATCCTTCCCCATAGCTGCAGCCATTGAATTGTGCCCAGTAGCCCAAGATTGTGATTGACAAACTGGCTCACAATTATGATGAATGTGGTGTCTGACAGTCATGTGATCTTCATTCGTAACCTTGACTGCTGACAAGCAAAGTCAACAGGAAAGTTGGCAGGAGGTCACAAACGGGGACCACATGACAGTGGGACTCTGGGACTGCAAGGGATTGTTAAGTGAATCTAGTTTCCCCCTTCACTTTGCTTACCATTCGAGATCTGGACCAACCACAAGAATCTGGAAGCCCTCCAAACCCCCCATTGACTCTCACCCAAGCAGGTCAGGTGGGCCATGTATTTCCGGCAGTTCAATTTCAGTCTGAAATACATCCCTGGAGGAAAGAATTTCCTGGCTGATACCTTGTCCTGTAAACCTCAATACGCTAGTGAACGAGAACAGATGGTACAGGCTCTCATTCTGAAACCAGTCACAGGGGATCAGATCACCCAACCGGTCTCCTATACAACCCATAGAACCGGTCTCCTATACAACACAAGCCACAGGCATTGCCCAAGACATCCAGAAAGAACTTCCATCTGATGAATGGTACCAGGATAATAAGAGTATTTTAAGTCATAGGGCATGAATCTGATCTGATCTGATCCGGCATGAAAAGGAACCAAAATCTATGTTCCACATACTCCATATGACTTGAAGTATTGCACCGATGTCATGATGATGCCAGATGGCCAGACATTTCGGATTCTTAAAAACTTTGCACCTCATGAATCATCAATTTTGGTGGCCCGAGTTAAAAAAGGATGTGGAAGACTATGTACACAGTTGTGTGACATGTACTATGATGAAGACACGGGTCGGTAAATGTCCAGGCCTCCTACAGCCAGTGGTGGCTCCTGTGAGGCCCTGGGAGGAGATAACCATGGACTTCATCGTGGACTTGCCTGAGAGCCAGGGTAACACAGTGATAGGGACAGTAATTGACCTTTTTTCGAAACAAGCCCATTTTGTGGCTTGCCCGGGATTACCTTCAGCTAGAAAGCTAGCCAAACTGTTCTTAACAAATATATACCGCCTTCATGGAGTGCCCCCAAGGATTATCTCCAATCGCAGGGTACAGTTCACAGCCAAATTCTGGAGGAAGTTCTTGGCAACAATAGGCTCCTCACAGGGACTTAGCTCTGCCTTCCATCCTTCTACTAATGGAGCAGTCGAGAGAGCCAATGCAATAGTGGAGAGGTATATCCAGTGCTACGTCAAATACCAACAAATCGACTGGGCGGACCTATTACCTTTCACAGAGGTTGCATACAATAATACCGTACATAGCAGCACCAGATATACCCCGTTCCATATTGTTTCAGGGGTTGAATTCATCCCAATACCTGAGTGTCCCACCAGGAACCCGAAGAAGTGGGGTTACAGGAATGGCTGGTCAAAATGGCAAGAGTCCGGGGCCATGTTAGGGATGCCCTGCAGAAGTGACTGGATAAGTACAAATACCAATCGGATAAGAAACGGCCACCACAACCACCTTACCATGTGGTCAGAGGGTCTACCTTTCCACTAAATACTTAAACATCAAGGTGCCATGAAAAAAATTTGCCCCCAAATATATTGGCCCATTCCCAATACTTAAAATTATCAACCCTGTCACTGTACAGTTATGGTTGGCCCCCCTGCCAGGGAAAACCCATTCGGTTTTCCATAGTATCCTCCTACATCCGGTGGGAACCTCCAATATACGAGGAACCCCACTTCCTCCATCTCCACCTGTGGATGTAGGCGGAGAACAACATTATGAAGTGGAGGAGATTTTAGATGTTCGATGACATAGAGGTCACCTCCAGTACCTTGTGCTTTGGAAGGGGTACTCATTAGCAGAGGCTTCCTGTGTTCCGCACCATGATGTAGCTGTGGACCGACTGGTGGCTAGATTTTATAGAAAAAACCCAGGAAAGCCTGTGGGAAGAGATGGATAGGTTCCGTAACCCTCTCTGCTTTTGTCTTCCAGACAGCCACATGGTAAGGGGGCTGCATGTCAGCCCACATCGGGGCTGTCATTCCGATGGGAATGGAGGTAGACAGAGTATGCAGCCCCACATTCCTGCCTGGATATCTTGCCTTGCTGTCACTTGCCTCCTCCTGCATACAGACGGTGGAATCCTCTTCCTTCAGATGTTCACAGGGCCTCCAGCTCAGGGCGGTTAGTACTGCACTTGCGTGGATGAGGTACCGGCTGCGTTAGCCAGCATTAATGGAGGCTTACCAGACCTATTCCGATCGGAATGGCCCCAACGAACCAGGACTAATTGCACTGAATTATTGGCCAGAGGAAGGCAGCTGGAGCCCTCCAATCAGCAAAGGGATTTGGGGTGGAATCTGGAGGAGGAGTAGTGGGGTGGGGTATGCTAGGTTTAAAACAGGAAGGGAAAGCACAATAAGGTTAGAGCTGACAATATTTCACTGTAATTACACAGGGTGATTGTCAGAGCATGCTGAATTTAGGAAGATAAAACTTTAGAACAACATCCACCCTGTTGTCTGCGATTTGTGATAAATGTTATTTTGTTTGATATTATGTTCTGTTGAACTGGGAACAATGAAAACGGGGGGAATCCTAAATCCCTTCAATGAATTGTGGTTTTATCTGCTTTAACTTCACCGAGTCAAAATCCTGTTTGTGCCCTACAAGCACAAGGATTGTCCAAAATTGATTTGCATTAACCTTTCTTTATTTAGTTGGTTGAAAGAAGGAACAAAAAAAAGCAGGCAGTTGTATTGTGGAGAGAAGAAACATTAATTTTTGTCATTTATGAAAATAATACCTTGAACTGTCTTCAAACAGTGAAGAGCCAGTTTGGTCTAGTGGTTAAGGCACCAGGCCAAAAAGCGAGAGGTCATGAGTTCAGGTCCTGCCTTAGTCATGAAAACCAGCCAGTTAAACTTGGGCCCAGTCACTTTCTCTCAGCCCAATCCACCTCACAGATTGTTGGAAATAGGAAAAGTGAAGCATGTTGGATATGTTTGTCCCTTGAGTATTTGTAAAAATAATTAAGTTAGGATATAAATAAATGTTAATAAATAATAGCAATAAAAAAGTGTTATGATTTCCATGGTGATTGAAGCACTTATATGATAACGTGCCGGTATTTGTGTCAAACAAGATGTGATCAGATACCATGGAAATAGCTTCATGAATTAACACATTTTACAACTTCATTAAAGGAGGATTTCTGATCTTTTGGAATAAGTGGAAGAATGACTAAAATGTTGGGTTTCATGAATTTCTTTGATTTATTATTTTTCTTAATATATTTATATTATTTATAATTATAAAACATACAATTGTAATACCGTAATTGTATACATTCTTGGAAAGAACTTGGTGATTTCTCATTTAGTTTTTCCCAAATAAAGTTGCGTAAGACCCCACCACATGGAAGGGAGGGAGGGAGGGAGGGAGGGAGGGAGGACAAAAATAGATGAAAATAATCCAAATACATGAAATAATCCAAACCACCAATTTTATTTGAAGTTAGCATTTTAATAGATAGCATAGCAACACAGCAATGAAGACTAGAATAGTATAAATATATAGCATAAATAAATAGATAAATAGCATAAACTATAAATAGCATAAACAATGTAAATAAATGAATAATAAATAAATATTGTCCAGCAATTTATACATTGTTTTGTTACAATGACAAATAAATAAATAAATAAATAAATAAATTCTCTAATGGAATTAATATTTTTTTAAAAATACAAATATTTTGTAAAATAGTTTCACCAGGACTATTTCTATGACACTTGAACATGTTTACTCAGTAGTTATATTGGGTTTCATCGATTCTATTGGAGTGTTTTCCAACTAATTTTATCTTTAGAATAAACATCTTTCCACATAATTTGTCTGCAAAGAAAGCAAAGGTAGCAATACTGGCTTGTTATCTCTCCCAAAGTTGCTTCACTTTATTGGCTTTGTGGTTCAAGTGTTCTCGCAGTGTCAAATGAACCACAGAAGTTTCAGAAGCAATTGAATCCGTTTTGCAGGTGCATTGCGACATCTTTTGCTGTGTTTCAATAGAAAATATAGTGGAAACTACTTCCGTCTGGTTGGTGTGATTTCCCTGGGTTTCACCGGTAATACATTTTCCAGCTGTGTCATGTCAACTGTCTCTGTTAATTGAAACCTCCCTGAATCATTAAGTCCAGTTAGACACTATTCAAATTCTACCGGTTTCATTTGATACTAGGATCATGTATTTTTACCCTGTATATAGTGCCATCCAAATGTCAATTAACTTTAAGGGATTTGGGTGAACGAAAGAACACAATTTCATCTTTTCGTGCAGAATTCTTTGATAAAGTTCACATTGGAATCTGTGGAAGCAATTCAGTGAAACTTGACAATTTTTGCAGAAAACCCTTCCAGTTTGTTTCGGGAAGACTTTTTCTATGGATTTTCATCTTTTTTGTCCTTTTTTTGAATAAGGTTCCATGTTTTATATTGTTTTTCAGTTCATAACTTGGTGAAGCAACGCAGTCAAGGAGAAAGTAGAAACAGGAAACGTCAGAGGTTTTCTAGAAATAAGTGAAAGGCACTGAGGGAAAGCTGAATGGCTTCATATTGCTGCTTTTCATATTGCATCATAGGGAGCGAGTCAAGCTAGGAGGAGAAGGAAACACAGTTAGAAATCCTAATTCATGTTAATGATTATTTAAATTATTAAGCATTTTAATTCAAATTAATAAACATAGTTGTATCCTTGCTTCATATAAAAGTGTACTAGACTTTTCCACCTAGCCTAATTTAAACCAAGGAATTCCTAAAATGTTGGATTCATTAAAAATCTATGTTTCTATGTCTATACAAATCATTCAATGGTGTTCAGATGATCATGGCAGGCCTTGACATGATGGCTTTTACTTTACCATTTGAGAATTGGATCCAGAGACTCACTTCACTCATCAACAAATTATGTTATGCAATTATTTGCGTAGCCCTATTATTCTTATAGTGGATTGAGTTGCCATTAAATTTTGCCCTCTTTTAACATTCAAAGGTCAAAGATCGTAGTCATTCAATCAAAAGAAGTAGTCTAGATGCTAGAGATTTAGGTCAAGCTATAGATTCAACCTATAATAACCACATCTTCATAGTAGTTTCCTTTTTAGATGCAAAACAGCCAGTCAGAGGCCTTTAAAAAGAAACCATACAATACAGGGGAAAAAATTTTGCATTGTAAGTCCAAATGGTGGGGCATTGTAGAGTGAGAATACAGAAAAACCTCAATGTAGATTTTTAACAATGATATTGACAATGATATTGACAAAACATCAAACATAATAATCAGGTAATTCATACATTCTCAAAAAATTCATATCAATTTTGGGGGGCAAAACAAAATTTTGACGTACATATCATAATAAGTAACTGTAAATTTTCTGAATTTCCCCATTTCCCTTTCAATTCTAATCAAAAATAATGTTTAAGAAGTACTTGATACCTTGAGTTGGAATCCTTTGGATAAGTTGATGAATCAATAGGAAACATTCTCTGAGTTGGATCTGGACAATCTCCCAGGCGCAGGAGCTGTATTCCTTATCTTTCAGGAAATCATTCAGCCCTTGAAAATACCTCTTCACTCTTAATCTGGTGAGCTGCAGTTTCTGATCCCTTGGACTCGATACGATGCCAGCTCCTAACTCTGCATCTTGGCACGCTTCCAGTTTCTTAATCTGCTGATCCAATCCAGTATGGAAATTTCTTAGAGAATTCTCATCCCAAAACAATTCAGCGTGAACTTGCTTGAAGATGAGGTCTGTCTGTTGGAGCATTTCTTGTATGGCTATTTTGGCATTCACTTCCTGGGATGCTTCATTCATGTTCCTTAAATTTTCTTCATTGAGAGGTGAGAAGTCTACAATATCTCCAATACATTGGAAGGGAATGGTGGCCCTCATATGACTTCCCAAGAGCTCCATGTTTCCTTTGTTGGCTTCTTCTAGTTTGCTGTGAAGTTGATTGCAGTGCTGAGATGAGACTTTGGTGAAGAGCATCGCTAGACAGATTTGCAGAAACCAAAATTGTGTCTTCATAATGAAGATGAAAGAATGAGACCTCTTTTAAAAAGTTGAATCTGGAAGGTTGGTTCTTCTGAAAGATGCTCCTGAGTCTGCTGCATCTTGTATTTATACCAGTAGGAATATTGAAATTTCTTTTTTCTGTTTCTCTACTGATTCTCCGTATTCTGAATTTCACTTTTCTTCTTCCTTATGTATTCCCCCAAACCATTCTGAAAGGTGGTCATATTTGGAAAACAGAATGTTGAATGTGTACATTTCCCCCCAAAATTAAATTGAATCAAAACTGTTAACTGAAAATTAACAATTTGATGAAACTTTGTTTCGTCGTTCCTAATTATTTTAAAAAGAAATTTATAGTAGGGGTTTTTTGGGTGTCTTCTGGTAAATATTATAGTTTCAGTACTTTCTTGTTCCATGTAAAATAATTTCTGATAGTCTAAGAATTCTCCCAGTGAGAGAATTTACTCTCAGGTGAGTAAAATTCTTAGAGAATTTTACTCACCTGATTTACTCACCTGATTTACTCACCCTCTTTGGCACTCACTCAAGAGCCGTCTTTGACATCAAGACACAGTGGAAAGCCAAATGGGCTGCTCAACGCCCGGATGCAGGCAGTTACGTAGATGACCCTACACAAAAGATGCCAGGTTTTGACCTTCCTTGCCAGCACTGGTCAACTCTAATCAGGACCTGTACCCCACATGGTGTCTGCCAGGACTCATTGCTTAAGTGGGGTCTTGCTCTACCCCTCAGTGTGACTGTGGTGCTCCTTGACAAAATATCCACCACATTTTGTCTGAATGTCCATCAAGAGTTTACACCGGCCCAATGTCTGATTTTTTCAACATATGCCACCCTGTCTTTGAATGGCTGGGTAGATGAGGCATTAACGTTTGAACTACTATCAGTCCATGTATTTGCCATATGATAAATAAAATAAAGTCATCTGATTGCACAAAACAGATCATATTGTCAGCATTCCAAATGGCCTCCGTGAGATCAGTTTCAGGGTTGACACATATAGATAATATTCCAAAAATAGTATAAACAATTATGATAGGTGTTAAAATCCCATACCTTTTAAATGTGGATTGGCTGCAGCTGTTGTGGCCTAGGCCCAAGTAGTTATTACCAGACACAATCAGTCCTAAACAAACATATTTTATTAGATCATCTGAGAATCACTTCATTCTCAGCTTAGTTCAAATTAAGTCCAAAACAAATCCTTCATAAACAATCCTTCAGCCTTATCACCAACCTTTGTCTCCTTTGGCACCCTGCCAAAGGCTTTTCTTGGCAAAAGTTCAGAAGCAAAAGACACTGATAAGAAACAAATATAGCAACGTTGCTTTCCTACAAAGATCCCAAGAGCGGTTCCTGCTCTTTTAAGACTTCTGGGAGGGGCCAATCATCTACTGTCCTTACTCCAGAGTTGTCCTTTTTGCTTTAGCTGCTCTTGTCTTCTGGCAGCTCATCGCATGCGTGTACCAGGAACAGGCTCCTCCTGTTTCCTCTGCCACTCTGCTGTTCGCCTCTGAAGGCTCTGGAGTCCTTGAATCGCTCGGCTCTGGCCCCTCCATGCCTCCAACGCAGAGCCCTCATCCGGACCTTCCCCTGATTCCAGGACTGGCCCATGGTCCTCCCCAGCCTCCTCACTGTCTGACTCTGTTGCCAGCTCCTTAGGCTGATGGTAGATCACAACAGCAGAGATAGATTCCTGCTTCTGTGCTTTTTCTACTGCCACGTACTACAACTTCAAATTAATACTCTCTTCAGTTTATCTAAGGTCGCGGGAGACAACGTATCTCTGCTATTGTCGATTAATGGTTGAAGATTTGCTTTCTGTAGTCTATCTCCATCTGCCAGTGATCTTAGCACCTTGAGCAATCTTCAGTACTTCGAGTTTATTACTTTCCTGGCTTTTGGAAGAGATCAGATATATATCTCCATTTTAATTGGTTAAGGAAAAATTGTATTTTATGAATGGAAATATGCTGTCTCTATCTTAAGTAGTGGTGTGGGCGAATGACATCACTGGTTTAAAGGAAAATATAAAGGTAATCCTTGACTTACAACCACAATTGAGCCCAAAATTTATGTTGCTAACCAAGACATTTGTTAACTGAACTTATGACCTTTCTTTTCACAGTTGTTTAGTGAATCAGTGCACTTGTTAAGTTAGTAACACCGTTTTTAAGTGAATCTGCTTCCCCCCTTGACTTTGCTTGTCAGAAGGTCACAAAAGGTGACCTCATGACTCCAGGACGCTGCCACCATCATAAATATGAATCAGTTCTAAAAGTGTCTCAGTTTTGATCATGTAACTCTGGGGATGCTGCAATGATTTAAGTGTGAAAAACGGTTGCTTTTTTTCAGTGCCATTGTAACTTTGAATGGTCACTAAATGATCTGTTATAAGTCGAGGACTACCTGTATTTGGTTATTTCTTGTAAAGCACATGGCTGTTTTGTGTCTGAACTGGAATGATATTTTCTTTCTACATCAGTAGAGCACTTCAAGTATAAGTGTATCTTTGAAGTTTCAATCTCGATTTCATTAAAGACTGCATCAGGGTTGTGTTTGACCCTGGGGGGGGGCACGATGAGAGGGGCGTTGCCAGCTTGATGTCACTTGTTGAGGCTCCGTTTTCAGCCACTATGGCCATCTGTAGCCCTCTGCCAGCAAAACCAGAGCTCAGGGAGGCTTCACACAGCCCACCAGGCCTCCGTTTTCAGCTGTGACGGCATCTAGCAGACTTCTGCAAGTGAAAAGGGAGCTTGGCAGGGTTGCGCATGACCTACCTGGGCTCCATTTTTGACTGCAATGACCTTCTGCAGTCCATGCTAGAAAAAATGGAGCTTGTGGAGGTTGTGCCTGGCCTGCCTGGACTCCATTTCAGCTGATAGAGGCACTGTGGGCTGGTCTTTCACTGTTTCCAGCGTGGGCCCACGGGCCAAATCTAAGCCCCCTGTGGGCTGAATCTTACCCACCAGCTGTGAGTTTGAGTGTAACTGAAGTAGTCCTACACAAAACCTTATTCTACGCCCAGTTACAGGACAGGAAGCCAGGTTTCACTCTGTGACAATTCAGTTGAACATCATCATATTGCTTTCAATTGTCTGATTATCTAATTGCAGAATTGTCTACACACAATTGCCCAATATATGGATTTGCAACACAGGAAGAAAAATAATATTTTGCTAGCTGTTTTCTGCTGTTTTGCTCCAGCTATGGATTCCAAAGAACACAGCACACACAAACTCTATACAAAGCTTATTTTACTCAAATAACAGTCTTTATCAACCAAAGGCTGTTAATAAACTGTTTTAACAGCCTACAAGAATTCTGAGATAAGGTAATCACAGTCTTACTAAAGTTGGCCGAAAACCCAGAAGCAATTTTGCAGAGAATCCAGACACGAAGGAGAGTGAACTAAAGTTTTTCTCTACAACTTGCTGCAATCGGCATTACTCCTTAAATAGGCTAAGGGAGTGGCCAATTAGCCCCAAGCCTTACTCTCGAGGAGACCTCCTCCTGAGGAGCCACTCCTGCCTTTTGGCAGCTCTGCGCACCTGTGCATTGAGAAGAAGCTCCTCCTTTTTGTCCTCTTCACTTAAAGGAGCTTCTGGAGGTTCTGAAGGCCCTGGTTGAATCCATGCCTCTGGAACCACATCTTCTCCAACCTCCTCACTGTCCGACTCGAACGCCAGCTGCACAAGCTGCTGATGCAGCACCACACCAGCCTCCTCGTTGTCGGAATCAGCTACAATCTGCACAGGCCGCTAACAGGCCACAATATCTGCTGTCCACTGAACTGGAACTCCTTATAAGCAAACTTTGTCTCTTTTTTTCTATGTTCTGTTTATAACAAAGAATACATCCCAATCTTTAATGGCAAAAGGAAAAAAAAAAGGGAAACAAAATTAATTCTTAGGAAATAAAAAAAATAGTACATTTTTTACAATGTAGAACTAAAGCTGAAAACATAATACTTCTGTTGAACTTGACACTGAGTGACAACTAGAAGTACAGCACACTATAGAAATATCCTAAAATTTTAGCCACTGCTGTGTGACAAATATATTTTTTTAATTAGGTTTTTATACCGCCCTTCTCCTACTAGACTCAGGGTGGTGAACAGCCAAAGATAAAAAACATCACATACAAAATTTAAATTGTTTAAAAGAATTAAACAGATATTGGTCCAATAAAATTTAAAATACCCCTACTAAAACCAATTAACAATTAAACATATCTGAGGGGGGAGGGTCAAGCCAGCTCAGCTTGATGAAATAAAAAAGCTTTAAGGGCACGGCGAAAAGCACGGCCTTTTCGCCGTGCCCTTTTCGTCCCTGGAGAGAAGAAACATTAATTTTTCTCATCTATGAAAATAATATCTTGAATTGTCTTCAAACAGTGAAGAGCCAGTTTGGTCTAGTGGTTAAGGCACCAGGTCAGAAAGCGAGAGGTCATGATTTCGGGTCCTGCTTTAGTCATGAAAGCCAGACAGATGAACTTGGGCCCAGCCACTTTCTCTCAGCCCAATCCACCTCAGGTTGTTGGAAATAGAAAAAGTGAGGTGTGTTGGATGTGTTTGTCGCTTTGTAAAAATAATAAAGGTAGGGTATAAATAAATTTTTTAAAAATAACAGTAATAAAAATGTGTTATGATTTCAATGGTGACTTTACTTTAAAGCACTTATATGATAACATGCCTGTGTTTGTGTCAATCAAGATGTGATCAGATACCATGGAAATAGCTTCATGAATTAACACATTTTACAACTTCATTAAAGGAGGATTTCTGATCTTTTGAAATAAGTGGAAGAATAACTAAAATGTTGGGTTTCATGAATTTCTTTGATTTATTATTTTTCATAATATATTTATGTTATTTATAATTATTATAAAACATACAATTGTAATACTGTAATTCTATACATTCTTGGAAAGAAACTTGGTGATTTCTCATTTAGTTTTTTCCAAACAAAGTTGCGTAAGATCCCACCACATGGAAGGAAGGGAGGGAGAGATGGAGGGACGGAGAGAGGGAGGGAGGGAGGGAGGAATATGTCCAGACAAAAATAGATGAAAATAATCCAAATACATGAAACAATCCAAACCACCAATTTCATTTGAAGTTAGCATTTTAATAGATAGCATAGCAACACAGCAATGAATATAAATATATAGCATAAATAGATAGATAAATAAATAGCAATATAAATAAATGAATAATAAATAAATATTGTCCAGCAATGTATACATTGTTTTGTTATAGTGACCAATAAATAAATAAATAAATAAATAAATAAATAAATAAATAAATAAATAAATAAATAAATAAATAAATAAATTCTCTAATGGAATTAATATTTTTTTAAAAATACAAATATTTTGAAAAATAGTTTCACCAGGACTATTTCTATGACACTTGAACATGTTTACTCAGTAGTTATATTGGGTTTCATCGATTCTATTGGAGTGTTTTCCAACTAATTTTATCTTTAGAATAAAAATCTTTCCACATAATTTGTCTGCAAAGAAAGCAAAGGTAGCAATACTGGCTTGTTATCTCTCCCAAAGTTGCTTCTCTTTATTGGCTTTGTGGTTCAAGTGGTCTCGCAGAGTCAAATGAACCACAGAACTTTCAGGAGCAATTGAATCCGTTTTGCAGGTGCATTGCGACATTTTTTGCTGTGTTTCAATACAAAATATAGTGGAAATTACTTCCGTCTGGTTGGTGTGATTTCCCTGGGTTTCACCTGTGATAAATTTTTCAGTACGAGTCCTGTCATATCAACTGTCTCTGTTAGTTAATTGAAACCTCCTTGAATCATTAAGTCCAGTTAGACATAATTTAAATTCTACTGGTTTCATCTGATATTAGGATCATGTATTTTTACCTTGTATATAATACCATAGAAACATGTGTTTCGTTTAGGGGAATTGGATGAACAAAAGAACACAATTTCATCTTTTTGCACAGAATTCTTTGATTAAGTTCACGTTGGAATCTGTGGAAGCAATTCAGTGAAGCTTGACAAATTTTGCAGAAAACCTTTTCAGTTTGTTTCGAGAGGACTTTTTCTAAGGATTTTCATCTTTTTTATCCTTTTTTTGAATAAGGTTCCATGTTTTATATTGTTTTTCAGTTCATAACTTGGTGAAGCAATGCAGTCAAAGAGGAAGTAGAAACAGGAAACGTCAGAGGTTTTCTAGGAATAAGTGAAAGGCACTGAGGGAAAGCTGAATGGCTTCATATTGCTGCTTTTCATATTGCACCATAGGGAGCGAGTCAAGCTAGGAAGGAAAGGAAACACAGTTAGAAATCCTAATTTATGTTAACGATTATTTAAATTATTAAGCATTTTAATTCAAATTAATAAACATAGTTGTATCCTTTCTTCATATAAAAGTGTACTAGACTTTTCCACCTAGCCTAATTTAAACCAAGGAATTCCTAAAATGTTGGATTCATAAAAAATGTATGTTTGTATGTCTATACAAATCATTCAATGGTGTTCAGATGATCATGGCAGGCCTTGACATGATTGCTTCTACTTTACCCTTTGAGATTTGGATCCAGAGACTCACTTCACTCATCATAAAATGGATTCACTCATCATAAAATTGGATTCATAAAAATGTATGTCTTTACTTATTAGAGCTATACAAATCATTCAATAGGGCTCAGGTGATCATGGCAGGACTTGACATGACAGCTTCTACTTTAACATTTGAGAATTGGATCCAGAGACTCACTTCACTCATCAACAAACTATGTTATGCATTTATTTGCGTAGCCCTATTGTTTCATATAGTGGATTGAGTTGCCATTCAATTTTGCTCTCTTTTAACATTCAAAGGTTAAAGATCGTAGTCATTCAATCTAAATAAGTAGTCTAGGTGCTAGAGATTTAGCTCAAGCTATAGATTCAATCTATAACACATCACGTCTTCATACTAGTTTCCTTTTTAGATGCAAAACAGCCAGCCAGAGGCTTTTTAAGAGAAACTATACAATACAGGGGAAAAAATTCTGTTTTGTAAATCCAAATGGTGGGGGATTGTAGAGTGTGAATACAGAAAAACCTCAATGTAGATTTTTAACAATGATATTGACAATGATATTGACAATAACATCAAATGTAATAATCAGGTAATTCATACATTCTCAAAAAATTCATATCAATTTTTCGGGGCAAGACAAAACTCTGACGTACATATCATAATAAGTAACTGCAAATTTTCCTAATTTCCCTATTTCTCTTTCAATTCTAATCAAAAATAATGTTTATGAAATACTTGATACCTTGAATTGGAATCCTTTGGATAAGTTGATGAATCAATAGGAAACATTCTCTGAGTTGGATCTGAACAATCTCCCAGGCGCAGGAGCTGTATTCCTTATCTTTCAGGAAATCATTCAGCCCTTGAAAATACCTCTTCACTCTTAATCTGGTGAGCTGCAGTTTCTGATCCCTTGGACTCGATACGGTGCCAGCTCCTAACTCTGCATCTTGGCACGCTTCCAGTTTCTTAATCTGCTGATCCAATCCAGTATGGAAATTTCTTAGAGAATTCTCATCCCAAAACAATTCAGCGTGAACTTGCTTGAAGATGAGGTCTGTCTGTTGGAGCATTTCTTTTATGGCTATTTTGGCATCTACTTCCTGGGATGCTTCATTCATGTTCCTTAAATTTTCTTCATTGAGAGGTGAGAAGTCTACAATATCTCCAATACATTGGAAGGGAATGGTGGCTCTCATATGACTTCCCAAGAGTTCCAAGTTTCCTTTGTTGTCTTCTTCTAGTTTGCTGTGAAGTTGATTGCAGTGCTGAGATGAGACTTTGGTGAAGAGCATCGCTAGACAGATTTGCAGAAACCAAAATTGTGTCTTCATAATGAAGATGAAAGAATGGGACCTCTTTTAAAAAGTTGAATCTGGAAGGTTGGTTCTTCTGAAAGATGCTCCTGAGTCTGCTGCATCTTTGTATTTATACCGCTAGAATATTGAAATTTCTTTTTTCTGTTTCTCTACTGATTCTCCGTATTCTGATTTTCACTTTTCTTCTTCCTTATGTATTCCCCCAAACCATTCTGAAAGGTAGTCATATTTGGAAAACGGAATGTTGAATGTGTACATTTCCCCCCAAAATTAGATTAAATCAAAACTGTTAACTGAAAATTAACAATTTGATGAAACGTTTTCCTAATTATTTTAAAAAGGAATTTAAAGTAGGAGTTTTTTGTGTGTTTTGTAGTAGATATTATAGCTTACTTGTTCCTTGTAAATAATTTCTGATACTCTAAGAATTCTCCCAGTGATAAATCTTGTAGGATATTTTTGCTCACCTGATTTACTCATCCTCTCCGGCACTCACTCAAGAGCCGTCTTTGACATCAAGACACAGTGGAAAGCCCAATGGGCTGCTCAACTCCCGGATACAGGCAGTTACGTAGATGACCCTACACAAAAGATGCCAGGTTTTGACCTTCCTTGCTAGCACTGGTCAACTCTAATCAGGACCCGTACCCAACATGGTGCCTGCCAGGACTCATTGTTTAAGTGGGGTCTTGCTCTACCCCTCAGTATGACTGTGGTGTTCCTCGACAAAATATCCACCACATTGTGTCTGAATGTCCATCAAGAGTTTACACTGGCCCAGTGTCTGATTTTTTCAACATATGCCACCCTCTCCTTTTTTTAAAAAATAAGTTTTGTTGGGTTTTTTTCTTTTCTCCTCTCCCACCTTCACCCACATCTTTCTCTCTTTTCTTTTCTTTTTTTTTGAACAGTGTTGTTTCTTATCTTATACAATTAGTCAAATTCAAATATGTTTTACTCAATTACAATTTTTTTCGATATCGTCTTCCCCCTTTCCTTTTTTGTTGGATATACCTCAGTATTTTTATATTTGCATACATAAACACCTTCTTCATTTATCCCTAAATTCTAACTTTACTCTTTGTACATATTTGTCCTCTTTTATTCATAAACAATGAATTCTTCTTCTTAATATATTTATATTTGTTTATTCAGAGCTGCCTTTCTTCCACTTCATCTTTTTTTATTATATAGCAATCTTTCTCCTCAAACCTAACCTCTCCCTCTTCTCCTTCCAACTTTCTTTCCCCACCTTCTTCTTTTCTTCTCTACTTCCCCTTCCCTTCTCCTGCTCCTCCTCTCTTCCCCCCTGTCTTACCTTCTCTCCTACTCTGCTTTCCCTTCCCTTCCTTCCTCCCTACTCTTCCATCCCTCTCTCTCCTTCCTTCTCCCAAGCAAATTATTATTTTATTATTTTAGTATTAAAATTTATATCCCACCCTTCTCCCGCAGGACTCAGGGCGACTCACATAATAAAACAACAGCAATAATAATAACAAAACTGTGTTAAAATTCAATTTAAAATTTAAAATTCCCAAATTAAAAATCCCATAAATGGTCAGGGAATCGGTGTGGCCACAGGGAACGCCCTCATCCTGGACATTGTCTAGCCGACAGCACCCGGAGGAGGGCTGTTCTATGCGAATGCAGAGGGCGGTGGGAGGCCAGTAGGAGGTGGTCCTGAAAGTACCTCGGGTCCATGCCATGTAGGGCTTTATAGGTGAGTACCAGCACCTTGAAGTGGATACGGAAGGCCACCGGCAGCCAGTGCAGCTCACGCAGGAGAGATGTTGCCCGGGAGTTGGAGGTTGGAGACGGGACGAAAATTACTTAGGGAGGCCGGATCCAGCATTGGCTTCTTGAGGAGGGGACGTACCACCGCCTCCTTAAGTACAGTGGGGAAGACCCCATCTCTCAAAGACGTGTTGGTAATCGCCCGGATCCAGTCTCCAGTCACCCCTCTGGTGGCCACAACCAACCAGGAGGGACATGGGTCCAAGAAACATGTTGAGGCTCCCAATCTACCCACCATCCTGTCCACTTCCTCTATGGAAACAGGGTCAAACTCAACCCTGATGTCACCTTCAAGACTAGCTCCCATTTCCTCATCAGACTCTGCCCAGTGAGAGTCTAACCCCGTCAGGATCTGAGCGACTTTGTCTTGCAGAAATTGTACAAAATTCTCAGCGCTTCCTCCCTTGCTCCCTGATTTAGGAGAGAGTGGGTCACTTGAAACAAGGTTGCTGGGCAATTTTCTGCAGACGCAATGAGAGCAGCGAAATAGTCCCATTTCTCCATTTCCATCGCCACAAGATAAGACCTAATATGGGTTCTTAGCTGTGTTCGGTGGGATTCGGAATGGGAGGATCTTCAATGGCCCTCTAGGCGTCTCTCCCGATTCTTCATCTCCCGCAGCTCCATGGAAAACCATGGAGCGAACTGGGATCCCTGTCAGCGGAGAGGCCGCAAAGGGGCAATTTGATCCAGCACCCCAGTGGCAGCCCATTCCCAGGCATCCACCAAGGCCTTTGAGCAGTGACTTTGAGCAATGACTTTGAGCAGTGCGGGCAGGGCTGAAGAGAAGCAGCTGGGAGACAGGTACGTGATCAACAGAGCTGACTGTACTCCAGGGTCCCATTTCAAAAGAAGTGATTCACACCCGCCGATATGAGGGACAGTGACCTGCCTAGGTTTAAGACCTTCCCTAATAATGACCACCACACCACCGCCCCTCCCATGGAGTTGAGGTTGGTGTACAACACTAAACCCAGTGGGCATAAGTAAGAGAGTTATGCCCACTGGGCCTCCCGCCAGGCCCAACCAGGTCTCTGTGATACAGGCCAGGTCCGCACCCCCCCTCGTCTATCAGATCTCGCACGAGGGAGCCTTATTAACAACAAACCTGGCATTGACATACAACTAGAAGTACAGCACACTATAGAAATATCCTAAAATTTTGGCCACTGCTGTGTGACAATTTTTTTTAATTAGATTTTATACCGCCCTTCTCCTACTGGTCTCAGGACGGTGAACAGCCAAAGATAAAAAACATCACATACAAAATTTAAAATTTTTAAAAGAATTAAACAAATATTGGCCCAATAAAATTTAAAACACCCCTACTAAAACCTTAACAATTAAAGGTATCTAAGGTGGTGGGGGGCCAAGCCAGCCCAGCTTAATGAAATAAAAAAGTTTTTAGGAAACGTCGAAAAGCATGGCCTTTTCGCCATGCCCTGTTCTTCCCTGGAGAGAAGAAACATTAATTTTTGTCATCTATGAAAATGATATCTTGAACTGTCTTCAAACAGTGAAGAGTTCAGGTCCTGTGTTTGTGTCAATCAAGATGTGATCAGATACCATGGAAATAGCTTCATGAATTAACACATTTTACAACTTCATTAAAGGAGGATTTCTGATCTTTTGGAATAAGTAGAAGAATGACTAAAATGTTGGGTTTCATGAGTTTCTTTGATTATTATCTTTCATAATATATTTATATTATATTTTTCCCAAAAAAAGTTGCATTAGATCCCACCACAAGGAAGGAAGGAAGGAAGGAAGGAAGGAAGGAAGGAAGGAAGGATGGAGAGAGAGGTGGGTTTCAGCAGGTTCTGACTAGATCTGGAGAACCAGTAGGGAAAATTTTGAGTAGTTCAGAGGGCCAGTAGTAAAACTTCTGACTGGTCCCAACCCCATTTTTCTCTGCCTCCAAGTCCCAGCTGATCAGGAGGAAATGGGGATTTTGCATTAACCTTCTCCTGGAGTGGGGTGGGAATGGAGATTCTTCCCCTGCCACACCCACCAACGCATGCCCACCAAGCCACGCCCACAGAACCGGTAGTAAAAAAATGTGAAATCTACAAAGACTAAAATAGATGAAAATAATCCAAATAGATGAAAGAATCCAAACCGCCAATTTTATTTGGTGTTACCATTTTAATAGATAGACATCTTGATTTTTATAACATAGCAATGAAGACTAGGTTAGTATAAATATATAGCATAAATAAATAGATAGAGAAATAAATAGCATAAATAATAGAAATAAATGAATAATAAACAAAAATTGGCCTCAATGTATACATTGTTTTGCTATAATGACCAATAAATAAATAAATACATACATACATACATAAATAATTCTGTAATTCTCTAATGGAATTAATATTTTAAAAAAGTATAAAAATATTTTGTAAAATAGTTTCACCAGGACTATTTCTATGACACTTGAACATCTGCACTCAGTAGTTATATTGGGTGTCATCGATTCTATTGGAGTGTTTTCCAACTAATTTTATCTTTAGAATAAACATCTTTCCACATAATTTGCCTGCAAAAAAAGCAAAGTTAGCAATACTGGCTTCTTAATCTCTCCCAAAGTTGCTTCACTTTATTGGCTTTGTGGTTCAAGTGTTCTCGCAGTGTCAAATGAACCACAGAACTTTCAGGAGTAATTGAATCCGTTTTGCAGGTGCATTGCGACATCTTTTGCTGTGTTTCAATACAAAATATAGTGGAAACTGCTTCCGTCTGATTGGTGTGATTTCCCTGGGTTTCACCGGTGATAAATTTTCCAGCTGTGTCATGTCAACTGTCTCTGTTAATTGAAACCTCTTTGAATCATTAAGTCCAGTTAGACATAATCCAAATTCTACCGGTTTCATTTGATACTAGGATCATGTATTTTTACCCTGTATATAGTGCCATACAAATGTCAATTAACTTTAAGGGATTTGGGTGAACGAAAGAACACAATTTCATCTTTTCGTGCAGAATTCTTTGATAAAGTTCACATTGGAATCTGTGGAAGCAATTCAGTGAAACTTGACAATTTTTGCAGAAAACCCTTCCAGTTTGTTTCGGGAAGACTTTTTCTATGGATTTTCATCTTTTTTGTCCTTTTTTTGAATAAGGTTCCATGTTTTATATTGTTTTTCAGTTCATAACTTGGTGAAGCAACGCAGTCAAGGAGAAAGTAGAAACAGGAAACGTCAGAGGTTTTCTAGGAATAAGTGAAAGGCACTGAGGGAAAGCTGAATGGCTTCATATTGCTGCTTTTCATATTGCATCATAGGGAGCGAGTCAAGCTAGGAGGAAAAGGAAACACAGTTAGAAATCCTAATTCATGTTAACGATTATTTAAGTTATTAAGCATTTTAATTCAAATTAATAAACATAGTTGTATCCTTTCTTCATATAAAAGTGTACTATACTTTCCCACCTAGCCTAATTTAAACCAAGGAATTCCTAAAATGTTGGATTCATAAAAATGTATGTCTTTACTTATTAGAGCTATACAAATCATTCAATAGGGCTCAGGTGATCATGGCAGGACTTGACATGACAGCTTCTACTTTAACATTTGAGAATTGGATCCAGAGACTCACTTCACTCATCAACAAACTATGTTATGCATTTATTTGCGTAGCCCTATTGTTTCATATAGTGGATTGAGTTGCCATTCAATTTTGCTCTCTTTTAACATTCAAAGGTTAAAGATCATAGTCATTCCATCTAAATAAGTAGTCTAGGTGCTAGAGATTTAGCTCAAGCTATAGATTCAATCTATAACACATCACGTCTTCATACTAGTTTCCTTTTTAGATGCAAAACAGCCAGCCAGAGGCTTTTTAAGAGAAACTATACAATACAGGGGAAAAAATTCTGTTTTGTAAATCCAAATGGTGGGGGATTGTAGAGTGTGAATACAGAAAAACCTCAATGTAGATTTTTAACAATGATATTGACAATGATATTGACAATAACATCAAATGTAATAATCAGGTAATTCATACATTCTCAAAAAATTCATATCAATTTTTCGGGGCAAGACAAAACTCTGACGTACATATCATAATAAGTAACTGCAAATTTTCCTAATTTCCCTATTTCTCTTTCAATTCTAATCAAAAATAATGTTTATGAAATACTTGATACCTTGAATTGGAATCCTTTGGATCAGTTGATGAATCAATAGGAAACATTCTCTGAGTTGGATCTGAACAATCTCCCAGGCGCAGGAGCTGTATTCCTTATCTTTCAGGAAATCATTCAGCCCTTGAAAATACCTCTTCACTCTTAATCTGGTGAGCTGCAGTTTCTGATCCCTTGGACTCGATACGGTGCCAGCTCCTAACTCTGCATCTTGGCACGCTTCCAGTTTCTTAATCTGCTGATCCAATCCAGTATGGAAATTTCTTAGAGAATTCTCATCCCAAAACAATTCAGCGTGAACTTGCTTGAAGATGAGGTCTGTCTGTTGGAGCATTTCTTTTATGGCTATTTTGGCATCTACTTCCTGGGATGCTTCATTCATGTTCCTTAAATTTTCTTCATTGAGAGGTGAGAAGTCTACAATATCTCCAATACATTGGAAGGGAATGGTGGCTCTCATATGACTTCCCAAGAGTTCCAAGTTTCCTTTGTTGTCTTCTTCTAGTTTGCTGTGAAGTTGATTGCAGTGCTGAGATGAGACTTTGGTGAAGAGCATCGCTAGACAGATTTGCAGAAACCAAAATTGTGTCTTCATAATGAAGATGAAAGAATGGGACCTCTTTTAAAAAGTTGAATCTGGAAGGTTGGTTCTTCTGAAAGATGCTCCTGAGTTTGCTGCATCTTTGTATTTATACCACTAGAATATTGAAATTTCTTTTTTCTGTTTCTCTACTGATTCTCCGTATTCTGATTTTCACTTTTCTTCTTCCTTATGTATTCCCCCAAACCATTCTGAAAGGTAGTCATATTTGGAAAACGGAATGTTGAATGTGTACATTTCCCCCCAAAATTAGATTAAATCAAAACTGTTAACTGAAAATTAACAATTTGATGAAACGTTTTCCTAATTATTTTAAAAAGGAATTTAAAGTAGGAGTTTTTTGTGTGTTTTGTAGTAGATATTATAGCTTACTTGTAAATAATTGTAAATTATAGCTTACTTGTAAATAATTTCTGATACTCTAAGAATTCTCCCAGTGATAAATCTTGTAGGATATTTTTGCTCACCTGATTTACTCATCCTCTCCGGCACTCACTCAAGAGCCGTCTTTGACATCAAGACACAGTGGAAAGCCCAATGGGCTGCTCAACTCCCGGATACAGGCAGTTACGTAGATGACCCTACACAAAAGATGCCAGGTTTTGACCTTCCTTGCTAGCACTGGTCAACTCTAATCAGGACCCGTACCCAACATGGTGCCTGCCAGGACTCATTGTTTAAGTGGGGTCTTGCTCTACCCCTCAGTATGACTGTGGTGTTCCTCGACAAAATATCCACCACATTGTGTCTGAATGTCCATCAAGAGTTTACACTGGCCCAGTGTCTGATTTTTTCAACATATGCCACCCTCTCCTTTTTTTAAAAAATAAGTTTTGTTGGGTTTTTTTCTTTTCTCCTCTCCCACCTTCACCCACATCTTTCTCTCTTTTCTTTTCTTTTTTTTTGAACAGTGTTGTTTCTTATCTTATACAATTAGTCAAATTCAAATATGTTTTACTCAATTACAATTTTTTTCGATATCGTCTTCCCCCTTTCCTTTTTTGTTGGATATACCTCAGTATTTTTATATTTGCATACATAAACACCTTCTTCATTTATCCCTAAATTCTAACTTTACTCTTTGTACATATTTGTCCTCTTTTATTCATAAACAATGAATTCTTCTTCTTAATATATTTATATTTGTTTATTCAGAGCTGCCTTTCTTCCACTTCATCTTTTTTTATTATATAGCAATCTTTCTCCTCAAACCTAACCTCTCCCTCTTCTCCTTCCAACTTTCTTTCCCCACCTTCTTCTTTTCTTCTCTACTTCCCCTTCCCTTCTCCTGCTCCTCCTCTCTTCCCCCCTGTCTTACCTTCTCTCCTACTCTGCTTTCCCTTCCCTTCCTTCCTCCCTACTCTTCCATCCCTCTCTCTCCTTCCTTCTCCCAAGCAAATTATTATTTTATTATTTTAGTATTAAAATTTATATCCCACCCTTCTCCCGCAGGACTCAGGGCGACTCACATAATAAAACAACAGCAATAATAATAACAAAACTGTGTTAAAATTCAATTTAAAATTTAAAATTCCCAAATTAAAAATCCCATAAATGGTCAGGGAATCGGTGTGGCCACAGGGAACGCCCTCATCCTGGACATTGTCTAGCCGACAGCACCCGGAGGAGGGCTGTTCTATGCGAATGCAGAGGGCAGTGGGAGGCCAGTAGGAGGTGGTCCTGAAAGTACCTCGGGTCCATGCCATGTAGGGCTTTATAGGTGAGTACCAGCACCTTGAAGTGGATCCGGAAGGCCACCGGCAGCCAGTGCAGCTCATGCAGGAGAGATGTTGCCCGGGAGTTGGAGGTTGGAGACGGGACGAAAATTACTTAGGGAGGCTGGATCCAGCATTGGCTTCTTGAGGAGGGGACGTACCACCGCCTCCTTAAGTACAGTGGGGAAGACCCCATCTCTCAAAGACGTGTTGGTAATCGCCCGGATCCAGTCTCCAGTCACCCCTCTGGTGGCCACAACCAACCAGGAGGGACATGGGTCCAAGAAACATGTTGAGGCTCCCAATCTACCCACCATCCTGTCCACTTCCTCTATGGAAACAGGGTCAAACTCAACCCTGATGTCACCTTCAAGACTAGCTCCCATTTCCTCATCAGACTCTGCCCAGTGAGAGTCTAACCCGGTCAGGATCTGAGCGACTTTGTCTTGCAGAAATTGTACAAAATTCTCAGCGCTGCCTCCCTCGCTCCCTGATTTAGGAGAGAGTGGGTCACTTGAAACAAGGTTGCTGGGCAATTTTCTGCAGACGCAATGAGAGCAGCGAAATAGTCCCATTTCTCCATTTCCATCGCCACAAGATAAGACCTAATATGGGTTCTTAGCTGTGTTCGGTGGGATTCGGAATGGGAGGATCTTCAATGGCCCTCTAGGCGTCTCTCCCGATGCTTCATCTCCCGCAGCTCCATGGAAAACCATGGAGCGAACTGGGATCCCTGTCAGCGGAGAGGCCGCAAAGGGGCAATTTGATCCAGCACCCCGGTGGCAGGCCATTCCCAGGCATCCACCAAGGCCTCTGCGGAATCGTGGGAAACGTCAGTGGGAAATGACCCAGGCGCCTGATGGACCCTGAGAGGGTCCATCAGGCGCCTGGAGCAGAACCAAAGAGTCAGTTCCATCTCCCAGTGGCATGGGTTGGCGGATGGAAAGTCTAGCTTAAGGAGGGAATGGTTGGTCCATTTCAGGGGTTGACATAACAATTCACCCCTCCCCCGAGCATTTATCCACTGCCAAGAGACAAAAATCAGGTCAAGTGTGTGTCCACCCCTGTGACTTGGGCCCTGTACAACTTGAGTCAGGTCCATGGCCTTCATGGAGGCCAAGAACTCCCGAAGCAACTCAGATGTCTCACTGGCTTACAAGAGATTAAAGTCTCCCACAATCATCAGGTTGAGGAGCTCAACCGTCAGTTCGGCTATGACTTTGAGCAGTGCGTGCAGGGCTGAAGACAAGCAGCTGGGAGACAGGTACGTGATCAACAGAGCTGACTGTACTCCAGGGTCCCATTTCAACAGAAGTGATTCACACCCGCCTATCTGAGGGACAGTGACCTGCCTAGGTTTAAGACCTTCCCTAATAATGACCACCACACCACTGCCCCTCCCATGGAGTCGAGGTTGGTGTAGAACACTAAACCCAGTGGCATAAGTAAGAGAGTTATGCCCACTGGGCCTCCTGCCAGGCCCAACCTGGTCTCTGTGATACAGGCCAGGTCCGCACCCCCCGTCGTCTATCAGATCTCGCACGAGGGAGCCTTATTAACAACGAACCTGGCATTGTGTTACAAATTTTATTTTTAATTAGATTTTTATACCGCCCTTCTCCTACTGGACTCAGGGCGGTAAACAGCCAAAGATAAAAAACATCACATACAAAATTTAAAATTTTTAAAAGAATTAAACAAATATTGGCCCAATAAAATTTAAAAGACCCCTACTAAAACCTTAACAATTAAAGATATCTAAGGTGGTGGGGGGCCAAGCCAGCCCAGCTTAATGAAATAAAAAAGTTTTAAGGGCACGTCGAAAAGCATGGCCTTTTCGCCGTCCCCTGTTCTTCCCTGGAGAGAAGAAACATTAATTTTTGTCATCTATGAAAATGATATCTTGAACTGTTTTCAAACAGTGAAGAGTTCAGGTCCTGTGTTTGTGTCAATCAAGATGTGATCAGATACCATGGAAATAGCTTCATGAATTAACACATTTTACAACTTCATTAAAGGAGGATTTCTGATCTTTTGGAATAAGTAGACGAATGACTAAAATGTTGGGTTTCATGAATTTCTTTCATTATTATCTTTCATAATATATTTATATTATATTTTTTCCCAAATAAAGTTGCATTAGATCCCACCGCAAGGAAGGATGGATGGATGGATGGATGGATGGATGGAAGGAAGGAAGGAAGGAAGGAAGGAAGGAAGGAAGGAAGGAAGGAAGGAAGGAGAGAGGTGGGATTCAGCAGGTTCTGACTAGTCCTGGAGAACCGGTAGGGAAAATTTTGAGTAGTTCAGGGGACCGATAGTAAAACTTCTGACTGGTCCCACCCCCATCTATTCTCTGCCTCCAAGTCCCAGCTGATCAGGAGGAAATGGGGATTTTGCATTAACCTTCATCTGGAGTGGGGTGGGAATGGAGATTCTGCAGTATTCTTCCCCTGCCATGCCCACCAACGCATGCTCACCAAGCCACGCCCACAGAACCTGTAGTCAAAAAATGTGAAAACTACACAGACTGAAATAGATGAAAATAATCCAAATAGATGAAATAATCCAAACCGCCAATTTTATTTGGTGTTACCATTTTAATAGATAGACATCTTGATTTTTATAACATAGCAAAGAAGACTAGGTTAGTATAAATATATAGCATAAATAAATAGAGAAATAAATAGCATAAATAATATAAATAAATGAATAATAAATAAAAATTGGCCTCAATGTATACATTGTTTTGCTATAATGACCAATAAATAAATAAATAAATACATAAATAAATAATTCTGTAATGCTCTAATGGAATTAATATTTTAAAAAAGAATACAAATATTTTGTAAAATAGTTTCACCAGGACTAATTCTATGACACTTGAACATCTGCACTCAGTAGTTATATTGGGTTTCATTGATTCTATTGGAGTGTTTTCCAACTAATTTTATCTTTAGAATAAACATCTTTCCACATAATTTCCCTGCAAAATAAGCAAAGGTAGCAATACTGGCTTGTTATCTCTCCCAAAGTTGCTTCTCTTTATTGGCTTTGTGGTTCAAGTGGTCTCGCAGAGTCAAATGAATCACAGAACTTTCAGGAGCAATTGACTCCGTTTTGCAGGTGCATTGCGACATCTTTTGCTGTGTTTCAGTACAAAATATAGTGGAAACTACTTCTGTCTGGTTGGTGTGATTTCCCTGGGTTTCACCGGTAATAAATTTTCCAGCCGTGTCATGTCAACTGTCTCTGTTAATTGAAACCTCTTTAAATCATTAAGTCCAGTTAGACATAATTCAAATTCTACCGGTTTCATTTGATACTAGGATCATGTATTTTTACCCTGTATATAGTGCCATACAAACGTCTATTAACTTTAAGGGATTTGGGTGAAGGAAAGAACACAATTTCATCTTTTCGTGCAGAATTCTTTGATAAAGTTCACGTTGGAATCTGTGGAAGCAATTCAGTGAAACTTGACAATTTTTGCAGAAAACCCTTCCAGTTTGTTTCGAGAGGACTTTTTCTATGGATTTTCATCTTTTTTGTCCTTTTTTTGAATAAGGTTCCATGTTTTATATTGTTTTTAGTTCATAACTTGGTGAAGCAACGCAGTCAAGGAGAAAGTAGAAACAGGAAACGTCAGAGGTTTTCTAGGAATAAGTGAAAGGCACTGAGGGAAAGCTGAATGGCTTCATATTGCTGCTTTTCATATTGCATCATAGGGAGCGAGTCAAGCTAGGAGGAAAAGGAAACACAGTTAGAAATCCTGATTCATGTTAACGATTATTTAAGTTATTAAGCATTTTAATTCAAATTAATAAACATAGTTGTATCCTTTCTTCATAGAAAAGTGTACTATACTTTCCCACCTAGCCTAATTTAAACCAAGGAATTCCTAAAATGTTGGATTCATAAAAATGTATGTCTTTACTTATTAGAGCTATACAAATCATTCAATAGGGCTCAGGTGATCATGGCAGGACTTGACATGACAGCTTCTACTTTAACATTTGAGAATTGGATCCAGAGACTCACTTCACTCATCAACAAACTATGTTATGCATTTATTTGCGTAGCCCTATTGTTTCATATAGTGGATTGAGTTGCCATTCAATTTTGCTCTCTTTTAACATTCAAAGGTTAAAGATCGTAGTCATTCAATCTAAATAAGTAGTCTAGGTGCTAGAGATTTAGCTCAAGCTATAGATTCAATCTATAACACATCACGTCTTCATACTAGTTTCCTTTTTAGATGCAAAACAGCCAGCCAGAGGCTTTTTAAGAGAAACTATACAATACAGGGGAAAAAATTCTGTTTTGTAAATCCAAATGGTGGGGGATTGCAGAGTGTGAATACAGAAAAACCTCAATGTAGATTTTTAACAATGATATTGACAATGATATTGACAATAACATCAAATGTAATAATCAGGTAATTCATACATTCTCAAAAAATTCATATCAATTTTTCGGGGCAAGACAAAACTCTGACGTACATATCATAATAAGTAACTGCAAATTTTCCTAATTTCCCCATTTGCCTTTCAATTCTAATCAAAAATAATGTTTAAGAAGTACTTGATACCTTGAGTTGGAATCCTTTGGATAAGTTGATGAATCAATAGGAAACATTCTCTGAGTTGGATCTGGACAATCTCCCAGGCGCAGGAGCTGTATTCCTTATATTTCAGGAAATCATTCAGCCCTTGAAAATACCTCTTCACTCTTAATCTGGTGAGCTGCAGTTTCTGATCCCTTGGACTCGATACGGTGCCAGCTCCTAACTCTGCATCTTGGCACGCTTCCAGTTTCTTAATCTGCTGATCCAATCCAGTATGGAAATTTCTTAGAGAATTCTCATCCCAAAACAATTCAGCGTGAACTTGCTTGAAGATGAGGTCTGTCTGTTGGAGCATTTCTTGTATGGCTATTTTGGCATCTACTTCCTGGGATGCTTCATTCATGTTCCTTAAATTTTCTTCATTGAGAGGTGAGAAGTCTACAATATCTCCAATACATTGGAAGGGAATGGTGGCTCTCATATGACTTCCCAAGAGTTCCAAGTTTCCTTTGTTGTCTTCTTCTAGTTTGCTGTGAAGTTGATTGCAGTGCTGAGATGAGACTTTGGTGAAGAGCATCGCTAGACAGATTTGCAGAAACCAAAATTGTGTCTTCATAATGAAGATGAAAGAATGGGACCTCTTTTAAAAAGTTGAATCTGGAAGGTTGGTTCTTCTGAAAGATGCTCCTGAGTTTGCTGCATCTTTGTATTTATACCACTAGAATATTGAAATTTCTTTTTTCTGTTTCTCTACTGATTCTCCGTATTCTGATTTTCACTTTTCTTCTTCCTTATGTATTCCCCCAAACCATTCTGAAAGGTAGTCATATTTGGAAAACGGAATGTTGAATGTGTACATTTCCCCCCAAAATTAGATTAAATCAAAACTGTTAACTGAAAATTAACAATTTGATGAAACTTTGTTTCGCCGTTCCTAATTATTTTAAAAAGAAATTTATAGTAGGGGTTTTTTGGGTGTCTTCTGATAAATATTATAGTTTCAGTACTTTCTTGTTCCATGTAAAATAATTTCTGATAGTCTAAGAATTCTCCCAGTGATAAATCTTGTAGGATTTTTTTACTCACCTGATTTACTCACCTGATTTACTCACCCTCTCTTGCACTCAATCAAGAGCCGTCTTTGACATCAAGACACAGTGGAAAGCCAAATAGGCTGCTGAATGCCCAGATACAGGCAATTATGTAGATGACCCTACACAAAAGATGCCAGGTTTTGACCTTCCTTGCCAGCACTGGTCAACTCTATTCAAGAACCATACCCCACATGGTGTCTGCCAGGACTCATTGCTTAAGTGGGGTCTTGCTCTACCCCTCAGTGTGACTGTGGTGCTCCTCGACAAAATATCCACCACATTGTGTCTGAATGTCCATCAAGAGTTTACACCAGCCAGTGTCTGATTTTTTCAACATATACCACCCTGTCTTTGAATGGCTGGGTAGACGAGACATTAACTTTTGAACTACTATCAATCCATGTATTTGCCATATGATAAATAAAATAAACTCATCTGATTGCACAAAACAGATCATATTGTCAGCATTCCAAATGGCCTCCGTGAGACCAGTTTCAGGGTTGACACATATAGATAATATTCCAAAAATAGTATAAACAATTATGATAGGTGTTAACATCCCATATCTTTTAAATGTGGATTGGCTGCAGCTGTTGTGACCTAGGCCCAAGTAGTTATTACCAGACACAATCAGTCCTAAACAAACATATTTTATTAGATCATCTGAGAATCACTTCATTCTCAGCTTAGTTCAAATTAAGTCCAAAACAAATCCTTCATAAACAATCCTTCAGCCTTATCACCAACCTTTGTCTCCTTTGGCACCCTGCCAAAGGCTTTTCTTGGCAAAAGTTCAGAAGCAAAAGACACTGATAAGAAACAAATATAGCAACGTTGCTTTCCTACAAAGATCCTAAGAGCGGTTGCTGCTCTTTTAAGACTTCTGGGAGGGGCCAATCATCTACTGTCCTTACTCCAGAGTTGTCCTTTTTGCTTTAGCTGCTCTTGTCTTCTGGCAGCTCTTCGCATGCGTGCACTAGGAACAGGCTCCTCCTGTTTCCTCTGCCACTCTGCTGTCCGCCTCTGGAGGCTCTGGAGTCCGTGCCTCGATCGGCTCTGGCCCCTCTATGCCTCCAATGCAGAGCCCTCATCTGGGCCTTCCCCTGATTCCAGGACTGGCCCATGGTCCTCCCCAGCCTCCTCACTGTCCGACTCTGTTGCCAGCTCCTTAGGCTGATGGTAGATCAGAACAGCAGAGATAGATTCCTGCTTCTGTGCTTTTTCTACTGCCACGTACTACAGCTTCAAATTAGTACTCTCTTCAGTTTAAGGTCGCGGGAGACAACGTATCTCCGCTATTGTCGATTAATGGTTAAAGATTTGCTTTCTGTAGTCTATCTCCATCTGCCAGTGATCTTAGCACCTTGAGCAATCTTCAGTACTTCGAGTTTATTACTTTCTTGGCTTTTGGAAGAGATCAGATATATATCTCCATTTTAATTGGTTAAGGAAAAATTGTATTTTATGAATGGAAATATGCTGTCTCTATCTTAAGAAATGGTGTGGGTGAATGACATAACTGGTTTAAAGGAAAATATAAAGGTAATCCTTGACCACAATTGAGCCCAAAATTTATGTTGCTAACCAAGACATTTGTTAACTGAACTTATGACCTTTCTTTTCACAGTTGTTTAGTGAATCAGTGCACTTGTTAAGTTAGTAACACCGTTTTTAAGTGAATCTGCTTCCCCCCTTGACTTTGCTTGTCAGAAGGTCACAAAAGGTGACCTCATGACTCCAGGACGCTGCCACCATCATAAATATGAATCAGTTCTAAAAGTGTCTCAGTTTTGATCATGTAACTCTGGGGATGCTGCAATGATTTAAGTGTGAAAAACGGTTGCTTTTTTTCAGTGCCATTGTAACTTTGAATGGTCACTAAATGATCTGTTATAAGTCGAGGACTACCTGTATTTGGTTATTTCTTGTAAAGCACATGGCTGTTTTGTGTCTGAACTGGAATGATATTTTCTTTCTACATCAATAGAGCACTTCAAGTATAAGTGTAACTTTGGAGTGTCAAACTCGAATTTCATTGACGACTGCATCAGGGTTGTGTTTGACCCTGGGGGGGCATGATCAGAGGGGCGTTGCCAGCTTGATATCACTTGTTGAGGCTCCGTTTTCAGCCACTATGGCCATCTGTAGCCCTCTGCCAGCAAAACCAGAGCTCAGGGAGGCTTCACACAGCCCACCAGGCCTCCGTTTTCAGCTGTGATGGCATCTAGCAGACTTCTGCAAGTGAAAAGGGAGCTCGGCAGGGTTGCGCATGGTCTACCCAGGCTCCATTTTTGACTGCAATGGAGTTCTATAGCCCATTCCAGAAAAAATGGAGCTTCTGGAGGTTGTGCTTGGCCTGCCTGGACTCCATTTCAGCTGGTAGAGGCACTGTGGCCCGGTCCTTCACTGTTTCCAGCGCGGGCCCACGGGCCAAATCTAAGCCCCCTGTGGGCTGAATCTTACCCACCAGCTGTGAGTTTGAGTGTAACTGAAGTAGTCCTATGCAGAACCTTATTCTATGCCCAGTTACAGGACAGGAAGCCAGGTTTCACTCTGTGACAATTCTGTTGAACATCATCATATTGCTTTCAATTGTCTGATTATCTAATTGCAGAATTGTCTACAAACAATTGCCCAATATCATGGATTTGCAACACAGGAAGAAAAATAATATTTTGCTGGCTGTTTTCTACTGTTTTGATCCAGCTATGGATTCCAAAGAACACAGCACACACAAACTCTATACAAAGCTTATTTTACTCAAATAGTCTTTATCAACCAAAGGCTGTTAATAAACTGTCTTAACAGCCTACAAGAATTCTGAGATAAGGTAATCACAGTCTTACTAAAGTTGGCAGAAAACCCAGAAGCAATTTTGCAGAGAATCCAGACACGAAGGAGAGTGAACTAAAGTTTTCCCCTACAATTTGCTGCAATCGGCATTCCTCCTTAAATAGGCTAAGGGAGTGGCCAATTAGCCCCACGAGACCTCCTCCTGAGGAGCCACTCCTGCCTTTTGGCAGCTCTGCACACCTGTGCATTGAGAAGAAGCTCCCCCTTTTTGTCCTCTTCACTTAAAGGAGCTTCTTAAGGTTCTGAAGGCCCTGGCTGAATCCATGCCTCTGGAACCACATCTTCTCCAACCTCCTCACTGTCCTACTTGAACGCCAGCTGCACAAGCTGCTGATGCAGCACCACACCAGCCTCCTCGTTGTCGGAATCAGCTACAATCTGCACAGGCCGCTAACAGGCCACAATGTCTGCTGTCCACTGAACTGGAACTCCTTATAAGCAAACTCTGACTCTTTTTTTCTATGTTCTGTTTATAACAAAGAATACATCACAATCTTTAATGACAAAAAGAAAAAAAAAGGGAAACAAAATTAATTCTTAGGAAGTAAAAAAAAGTGCATTTTTACAATGTAGAACTAAAGCTGAAAACATCATACTTCTGTTGAACCTGGCATTGACATACAACTAGAAGTACAGCACACTATAGAAATATCTTAAAATTTTAGCCACTGCTATGTGACAAATATATATATTTTTAATTAGATTTTTATACCGCCCTTCTCCTACTGGTCTCAGGGCGGTGAACAGCCAAAGATAAAAAACATTACATACAAAATTTAAATTTTTTAAAAGAATTAAACAGATATTGGCCCAATAAAATTTAAAATACCCTACTAAAACCAATTAATAATTAAAAAGATCTGAAGGGGGGGGGGTCAAGCCAGCCCAGCTTGATGAAATAAAAAAGTTTTAAGGGCACGGCGAAAAGCACAGAAGAAACCTTAATTTCTGTCATTTATGAAAATAATATCTTGAATTGTCTTCAAACAGTGAAGAGCCAGTTTGGTCTAGTGGTTAAGGCACCAGGCCAGAAAGCGAGAGGTCATGCGTTCGGGTCCTGCTTTAGTCATGAAAACCAGCCAGATGAACTTGGGCCCAGTCACTTTCTCTCAGCCCAATCCACCTCAGGTTGTTGGAAATAGAAAAAGTGAGGTGTGTTGGATATGTTTGTCGCTTTGCTTATTTGTAAAAATAAAAAAGGTAGGACATAAATAAATTTTTAAAAAATAACAGGGATAAAAATGTGCTATGATTTCAGTGGTGATTTTACTTTCAAGCACTTATATGATAACAATCAAGATGCGACCTGATACCATGGAATTAGCTTCATGAATTAACACATTTTACAACTTCATTAAAGGAGGATTTCTGATATTTTGGAATAAGTAGAAGAATGACTAAAATGTTGGGTTTCATGAATTTCTTTGATTATTATCTTTCATAATATATTTATATTATATTTTTTCCCAAATAAAGTTGCATTAGATCCCACCACAAGGAAGGAAGGAAGGAAGGAAGGAAGGAAGGAAGGAGAGAGAGGTGGGTTTCAGCAGGTTCTGACTAGTTCTGGAGAACCGGTAGGGAAAATTTTGAGTAGTTCAGAGGGCCAGTAGTAAAAATTCTGACTGGCCCCACCCCTATCTATTCTCTGCCTCCCAAGTCCCAGCTGATCAGCAGGAAATGGGGATTTTGCAATATTTCTTTTCCTGCCCCGCCCACCAAGCCATGCCCACAGAACCAATAGTAAAAGAATTTGAAACCCGCCACTAGAAGTAAGGAATATACCCAGACTAAAATAGATGAAAATTATCCAAATAGATGAAAGAATCCAAACCGCCAATTTTATTTGGTGTTACCATTTTAATAGATAGACATCTTGATTTTTATAACAAGCAATGAAGACTAGGTTAGTATAAATATATAGCATAAGTAAATAGATAGAGAAATAAATAGCATAAATAATAGAAATAAATGAATAATAAACAAAAATTGACCTCAATGTATACATTGTTTTGCTATAATGACCAATAAATAAATAAATAAATAAATAATTCTGTAATTCTCTAATGGAATTAATATTTTAAAAAATATAAAAATATTTTGTAAAATAGTTTCACCAGGATTATTTCTATGACACTTGAACATCTGCACTCAGTAGTTATATTGGGTTTCATTGATTCTATTGGAGTGTTTTCCAACTAATTTTATCTTTAGAATGAACATCTTTCCACATAATTTGTCAGCAAAATAAGCAAAGGTAGCAATACTCGCTATCCCAAAATTGCTTCTCTTTATTGGCTTTGAGGTTCAAGTGGTTTCGTAGAGTCAAATGAACCACAGAACTTTCAGGAGCAATTGACTCCGTTTTGCAGGTGAATTGCGACATCTTTTGTTGTGTTTCAATACAAAATATAGTGGAAACTACTTCCGTCTGGTTGGTGTGATTTCCCTGGGTTTCACTGGTAATACATTTTCCAGCTGTGTCATGTCAACTGTCTCTGTTAATTGAAACCTCCTTGAATCATTAAGTCCAGTTAGACATAATTCAAAATCTACCGGTTTCATTTGATACTAGGATCATGTATTTTTACCCTGTATATAGTGCCATACAAACGTCTATTAACTTTAAGGGATTTGGGTGAACGAAAGAACACAATTTCATCTTTTCGTGCAGAATTCTTTGATAAAGTTCACGTTGGAATCTGTGGAAGCAATTCAGTGAAACTTGACAATTTTTGCAGAAAGTTTGTTTCGGGAAGACTTTTTCTATGGATTTTCATCTTTTTTGTCCTTTTTTTGAATAAGGTTCCATGTTTTATATTGTTTTTCAGTTCATAACTTGGTGAAGCAATGCAGTCAAAGAGGAAGTAGAAACAGGAAATGTCAGAGGTTTTCTAGGAATAAGTGAAAGGCACTGAGGGAAAGCTGAATGGCTTCATATTGCTGCTTTTCATATTGCATCATAGGGAGCGAGTCAAGCTAGGAGGAAAAGGAAACACAGTTAGAAATCCTAATTCATGTTAATGATTATTTAAATTACTAAGCATTTTAATTCAAATTAATAAACATAGTTGTATCCTTGCTTCATATAAAAGTGTACTATACTTTTCCACCTAGCTTAATTTAAACCAAGGAATTCCTAAAATGTTGGATTCATAAAAAATCTGTCTTTACTTATTAGAACTATATAAACCATTCAATAGGGCTCAGGTGATCATGGCAGGACTTGACATGACAGCTTCTACTTTAACATTTGGGCATTGGATTCAGAGAAGCATTTCACTCATCAACAAACTATATTACGCAAGTATTTGCATAGCCCTATTATTTCATATAGTGGATTGAGTTGCCATTCAATTTTGCTCTCTTTTAACATTCAAAGGTCAAAGATCGTAGTCATTCAATGAAAAGAAATAGTCTAGGTGCTAGAGATTTAGCTCAAGCTATAGATTCAATCTATAACACATCACGTCTTCATACTAGTTTCCTTTTTAGATGCAAAACAGCCAGTCAGAGGCCTTTAAAAAGAAACCATACAATACAGGGGAAAAAATTCTGTATTGTAAGTCCAAATGGTAGGGCATTGTAGAATGAGAATACAGAAAAACCTCAATGTAGATTTTTAACAATGATATTGACAATGATATTGACAATAACATCAAACGTAATAATCAGGTAATTCATACATTCTCAAAAAATTCATATCAATTTTTGGGGGCAAGACAAAACTCTGATGTACATATCATAAGAAGTAACTGTAAATTTTCTGAATTTTCCCATTTCCCTTTCAATTCTAATCAAAAATAATGTTTAAGAAATACTTGATACCTTGAGTTGGAATCCTTTGGATAAGTTGATGAATCAATAGGAAACATTCTCTGAGTTGGATCTGGACAATCTCCCAGGCACAGGAGCTATATTCCTTATCTTTCAGGAAATCATTCAGCCCTTGAAAATACCTCTTCACTCTTAATCTGGTGAGCTGCAGTTTCTGATCCCTTGGACTCGATACAGTGCCAGCTCCTAACTCTGCATCTTGGCATGCTTCCAGTTTCTTAATCTGCTGATCCAATCCAGTATGGAAATTTCTTAGAGAATTCTCATCCCAAAACAATTCAGCATGAACTTGCTTGAAGATGAGGTCTGTCTGTTGGAGCATTTCTTGTATGGCTATTTTGGCATCTACTTCCTGGGATGCTTCATTCATGTTCCTTAAATTTTCTTCATTGAGAAGTGAGAAGTCTACAATATCTCCAATACATTGGAAGGGAATGGTGGCTCTCATATGACTTCCCAAGAGTTCCAGGTTTCCTCGGTTGGCTTCTTCTAGTTTGCTGTGAAGTTGATTGCAGTGCTGAGATGAGACTTTGGTGAAGAGCATCGCTAGACAGATTTGCAGAAACCAAAATTGTGTCTTCATAATGAAGATGAAAGAATGGGATCTCTTTTAAAAAGTTGAATCTGGAAGGTTGGTTCTTCTGAAAGATGCTCCTGAGTCTGCTGCATCTTTGTATTTATACCGCTAGAATATTGAAATTTCTTTTTTCTGTTTCTCTACTGATTCTCTGTATTCTGATTTTCACTTTTCTTCTTCCTTATGTATTCCCCCAAACCATTCTGAAAGGTAGTCATATTTGGAAAACGGAATGTTGAATGTGTACATTTCCCCCCAAAATTAGATTAAATCAAAACTGTTAACTGAAAATTAACAATTTGATGAAACTTTGTTTCGCCGTTCCTAATTATTTTAAAAAGAAATTTATAGTAGGGGTTTTTTTTGTGTCTTCTGATAAATATTATAGTTTCAGTACTTTCTTGTTCCATGTAAAATAATTTCTGATAGACTAAGAATTCTCCCAGTGATAAATCTTGTAGGATTTTTTTACTCACCTGATTTACTCACCCTCTCTTGCACTCAATCAAGAGCCGTCTTTGACATCAAGACACAGTGGAAAGCCAAATAGGCTGCTGAATGCCCAGATACAGGCAATTATGTAGATGATCCTACACAAAAGATGCCAGGTTTTGACCTTCCTTGCCAGCACTGGTCAACTCTAATCAGGACCCATACCCCACATGGTGTCTGCCAGGACTCATTGCTTAAGTGGGGTCTTGCTCTACCCCTCAGTGTGACTGTGGTGCTCCTCGACAAAATATCCACCACATTGTGTCTGAATGTCCATCAAGAGTTTACACCAGCTAGTGTCTGATTTTTTCAACATATACCACCCTGTCTTTGAATGGCTGGGTAGACGAGACATTAACTTTTGAACCACTATCAATCCATGTATTACGATAAATAAAATAAACTCATCTGATTGCACAAAACAGATCATATTGTCAGCATTCCAAATGGCCCCGGTGAGACCAGCTACAGGGTTGACACATATATAATTAAAAATAGTATAAACAATTATGATAGGTGTTAAAATCCCATACGTTTTAAATGTGGATTGGCTGTAGCTGTTGTCCAAGTAATTATTAGCAGATACAATCAGTCCTAAACAAACATATTTTATTAGATCAGTTGAGAATTACTTCATTCTCAGCTTAGTCCAAATTAAGTCCAAAACAAATCCTTCAGAAACAGTCCTTCAGCCTTATCACCAACTTTGTCTTCTTTGGCACCCTGCCAAAGGCTTTTCTTGGCAAAAGTTCAGAAGCAAGAGACGCTCATAAGAAACAAATGTAGCAACGTTGCTTTCCTACAAAGATCCCAAGAGCCATTGCTGCTCAGTCTTCTGGGAGGGGCAACTCATCTCCTGGCCTTACTCCTGAGTTGTCCTTTTTGCTTTAGCTTGCCTTCTGACAGCTTTTCGCATGCATGCACTAGGAACAGCTCCTCCTGTTTCCTCTGCCTCTCTGCTGTCCGCCTCTGGAGGCTCCGGAGTCCGCTCATCTCTCTGGCCCCATCTCTGCCTCCAACGCAGAGCCCTCGTCTGGCCCTTCTTCTGACTCCAGGACTGGCCCATTGTCCTCCCCAGCCTTGTCATTGTCCGACTCTACTACCAGCTCCGTAGGCTGCTGGGAGTGGTTCACCATCAAGAGTTGACAATCTTCAAATCCACAGCCATCCAGACTTGCCATCAACAAATATTGGATGCACAATATATAAATAGTCAATTCAACATTGTGTATTTAGATATTTTTGCCATATAAATGATGCTGATTAAAATGAAAGAAAGAGAATACCAGGGGATATTTTTCCAGAAAATTTTCCAGAAAATAATTGTGGCTTTTCTTTTATTAAAATAATGAGTGAACTGTATAACAGGATATACAGTGGGGCAAAAAAGTATTTAGTCAGCCACCAATTGTGCAAGCTCCCACTTAAAAAGATGAGAGAGGCCTGTAATTGTCATCATAGGTAGACCTCAACTATAAGAGACAAAATGAGAAAACAAATCCAGACATCACATTGTCTGTGTTTTTCTCCCTTGCACCTTTTAAGATCAACATTAAAACACAAAAATGTTCTAATCTCTTAATCTATATATTTACCTTACAATTTTATCACCACAAATCTTAATTTCCAGATATACAGTATACAGTACAACTCAATTTTTATTTCAATTTATTAATCAAAACTCTTTCTATTCTTCTTGGTTTCTAGACCCATTTCATCCAATCTTTAAATCTTGAACTTTTACATAGACATCTCAAAATTTTTCATTTTATTTTAATTATCATCCAACAATTTCTTTTTTTCACCCCTTATTAATAATTGTTCTCCAATGTATTCTCCTCTGTACCTCCAACTGTTATTTTGCTGATTTCTAGCATATTTTATTTTGACTGATTTTCAGCATTCTCCTCCCTAACTCATCCTATTATTTGGCCAGTTTCCAGCAGGCATATTTTGGCTGAGTTTTCAGCATATTTTCCTCCAACACTCAACCTATTATTTGGCTGATTTTCAGCATTACTTATTTTGGCTGAGTTTTCAGCATATTCTCCTCCATTGCTCCAATTTAGCTTCAATCTATTAATCCATTATTTCCAAATATACTCTTCCAGGGTGTTTCTTGGTACTAGTCATTTCCAACATATGTTAAATTCAATCTCATAAATTCAATTCTGTGCACTTTATTGTATCATAGATAATTAGTAACAGTTAATCATAGTTATCCTTCAATACTTCGTTAATAAGTTAAAACTAAAACATGTTACATCAAATTATGCTTTTATAAAAATATCACTTTTAATCACCTTAACTTCCAACATCTATTTTAATTATCTTCTTTTGTTTTTTATCTTTATTACACCATAGTCATCTCTTGTTTTTATTTAAAACTCATTTAACCATTTAACCATTTAAACTATCAGACATTTAATCATTGCCTTTTAATTTTATCTATTTTATTTCTTCATTTCCTTATCTATCCATAAGTATTTCAATTCATAGTCAATAGTTCCATACTTAAAATTTTGTATATCATTTTTATTCTTTTATAAAGTCTGTTTCCTGTAAAATCCATGCACTTTTGTTCCTGCGCCAGTCCTTTTGTTGCTATGTCAATTAGTTAAAAGTTTATTAGTTCCATTGTATTTCTTCTTTCTTTGTAAAACCATCAGTAGACAGATTAGGAATTTCCCAAATTCAAAAGTCCATAATTATTTTCCAAGTAATCCAAAATAAATAGCGAGTCAAAATGGTTCTTTTTCAGGAGAGAGCAAGAACCTACAGTCCACACTTTCACTTAGTCACAAATTCAATCGCCATTTTGAAGCAATTACGTAGCTATCCATTTGATCTCTTTGTCTGGCTTTTAAAGGTGCCAAGTCCTTAATTATCATTTTTCTCTTTTCCAAAAACCTAATCTGTTTCAATTTAAGAAAAGAAATTCAAATATCCAGTTCTAAATCATTAATAGTCAGTTCATTCCAATCAATCAGTGCTGAAATAGATTTCTTAAAGGGTCTTTAACTCCTTTCATTACTTTGCAAAATCTTCAAGCCACACAGATCTTTAGCCTCTGGTTCTTATAAACATAAATACACAATTGTCGTTTCTCGCCTGGGTTGGTGTCACTCATCTGGCTTCCAAGCACTTCACCTTTCTTCTTTCTTCCTGCACATTTCTTGTCCCGGTTTGTCCCAGCTTCATGGCAGCCGCCATGGCTGCTGTCCCCCGCCGCCAACTCAGAGGGTTTCCTCCGGCTTCTGAGGAACTTGCCTGTTCCTCTCGGCCGTCCAAGGGGTCCCTCCTTACAGGACAGGATTGGTCCGCAGACCTGTCAATAGCGGTTTGCCAGTTGGGGTTTTTGCGGGGCTCTGATGAGCCCTGCTATTTCCCCAACTGCATCGCTGCGACGCCAAACCGGAAGTCTATCCCCAAATATTCTTTGATAACAGCAAGGATATACTTCATTCAGAATGGCAGTTTGTTCACAGGTAGTCCTCATTTAAGCACCAATTCTTCAAAGGCTGTTCAAAGATAGGATGCCGCTCAATGAGGGGAATTATGATCCTTCCCCATAGTTGCAGCCATTGAATTGTGCCCACTAGCTCAAGATTGTGATTGGGTGCTTTACAAACTGCCTCACAATTATGATGATTGCAGTGTCTGACAGTCATGTGATCTTCTGGCTGACTGCTGGCTTTTGACAAGCACCCTCAACAGGAAAGTTGGCAGGAGGTCACAAATGGGGACCACATGACAGTGGGACTCTGGGACTGCAAGGGATTTGCCTAATAACACAATTGCCATTGTTAAGTTAGTCCAGTCAAATGACGTTGCATTTTATGACTGTGTTGCTTAGCAGTCAATGTTAAGTGAGAACTACCTATAAATAGATACACACACATACAGGTAATCCTTGACTTACAATCACAATTGAGCCCAAAATTTATGTTGCTAACCGAGACATTTGTTAAGTGACTGTATGACCTTTCTTGCCATGATTGCTCAGGGAATCAGTGTAATTGTTAAGTGAATAACTGTTGTGGTCTGCCAGCAGCCCACGGAGCTAGCAGTGGAGTCAGACAGTGAGGAGGCTGGGGAGGACCGTAGGCCAACCTGGAGTCTGGGGAAGGCCTGGAGAAGGGCTCTGTGTCAGAGGCAGAGATGGGCCAAGGCCATCTGGGAGTGATTCATGGACTCCGGAGCCTCCAGAGTCGGACAACAGAGAGGCAGAGGAACAGGAGGAGCCTTTTCCTAGTGCACACAGGTGCAGAGCTGCCAGAAGACAAGAGCAGCTAAAAGAAAAAGGACAACTCAGGAGTAAGGCCAGGAGATGAGTTGCCCCTCACATAAGGCTTAAAAGAGCAGCAAAGTCTCTTGGGCTCTTTGTAGGAAAGCAACGTTGCTAAATCTGTTTCCAGTCGGCGTCTCTTTTTTCTGAAGTTTGTGGGGCTTTGCCAAGGAAGGCCTTTGGCAGGGTGCCAAAGAAGATAAAGGTTTGTGATAAGCTCGAAGGACTTTTTCGAAAGGACTTGCTTTGGAATTAATTTGGACTAATACAGGAATGAAGTAATTCTCAGCTGTTATAATAAAATAGGTTTGTTTGAGACTAATTGTGTCTTGTAATGACTAAGTGAGCCTAGGTCACAACACTAACACAATTGTTAAGTGAATCTGGTTTCCCCCTTGACTTTGCTTGTCAGAAGATCTTAAAAGGTGATCTCATGACCTCAGGATACTGCTACCGTCATAAATATGAATCAGTTCTAAAAGCGTCTGAGTTTTGATCATGTAACCCTGGGGATGCTGCAATGGTTGTAAGTGTGAAAAATTGTCGTTTTTTTCCAGTGCCAGTTCAATGTAACCTTGAATGTTCACTAAATGATCTGTTGTAAGTTGAGGACTACTTGTATTTGGCTATTTCTTGTAAAGGGCTTGGTTGTTTTGTGTCTGAACTGGGATGAAAGTCTGATAAGGGGTATCTGAGGGATGATGTTTTATTTCTACATCAATAGGTCACTTCAAGTATTAATGTAACGCTGGGCTGTCAATCTCGATTTCATTGAGGATTGCATCAGGGTTGTGTCTGATCCTGGAGGGGCATGGCCAGGGGGGCATGGCCAGCTCAATGTCACTCATTGAGGCTTCGTTTTCAGCTGCAATGGCTTCCTGTAGCCCTCTGCCAGTGAAAACAGAGCTCAGGGAGGCTGCACGTGGCCTGCCCAAGCTCAGTTTTCAGCTGCGACAACCTCCAGCAGCCCTCTGCCAGTGAAAAGGGAGCTTGGCAGGGCCTCACATGGACTGCATGGGCTCTGTTTTTGACTGCAACAGCCTTCTCCAGCCCATTACCAGCAAAAATGGAGCTTGGGGAGGTCACACGCGGCTTGCCGAGGCTCCATTTTTGCTGGCATAAGCACCGTGGGCCGGTCTTTCACTTTTTTCAGCGTGGGCCCATGGGCCAAATCTAAGCACCCTCTGAGCCGAATCCAGCCCATGGGCCGTGAGTTTGACATGCCTGGTGTAACTGAAGTTGTCTTAGGCAGAACCTTATTCTATACCCAGTTACAGGACAGGAATCCAGGTTTGACTCTGTGCCTATTCAGTTGAACATCATCATATTGCTTTCATTTGTCTGATTATCTGGCTGTGGAATTGTCTCCACACAATTGCCCAAAATCATAGGTTTGCAACACAGGAAGAAAAATAATATTTTGCTGGCTGTTTATGCTGTCCACTGAATTGGAACTCCTTGTAAGCGAATTCTTTTTTCTGTTCTGTTTATAACAAAGAATGCATCACAATCTTTCATGGCAAAAGAAAAAAAAATGGGTTTATGAAGAAAAAAACTAGTCAATGTTTACAATGTAGAACTAAAGCTGAAGACATAATATTTCTGTTGAACTTGACACTGGGTAACAACCAGAAGTACAGTAGACTATAGAAATATCTTAAAATTTTAGCCAACGCTTTGTGATAAATGTTATTTTTTTGGATATCATACTCTGTTGAACTGGGAAGAATGAAAACTGGGGGAATCCTAAATCCCTTGAATAAATTGCGGTTTTATCTGCTTTAAATTCACCGAGTCAAAACCCTATTTGTGCCCTACAAGCACAAGAACTGTCCAAAATTGATTTGCATTAACCTTTTTATATTTAGTTTGGTTGAAAGAAGGAACAATAAAAAGCAGGCAATTGTATTGTGGAGACAAGAAACATTAATTTTTGTTGTCTTGAATTGTCTTCAAACAGTGAAGAGCCAGTTTGGTCTAGTGGTTAAGGCACCAGGCCAAAAAGCGAGAGGTCATGAGTTCAGGTCCTGTCTTAGTCATGAAGACCAGCCAGTTAAACTTGGGCCCAGTTACTTTCTCTCAGCCCAATCCACTTCACAGGTTGTTGGAAATAGGAAAAGTGAGGTGTGTTGGATATGTTTGTCGCTTTGAGTATTTGTAAAAATAATAAAGGTAAGATATAAATAAATTTTAAAAAATAACAGTATTAAAAATGTGTTATGATTTCAATGGTGATTGAAGCATTTATATGATAACATGCCAGTGTTTGTATCAATCAAGATGTGATCAAATATCATGGAAATAGCGTCATGAATTAACACATTTTACAACTTCATTAAAGGAGGATTTCCGATCTTTTGGAATAAGTGGAAGAATGACTAAAATGTTGGGTTTCATGAATTTGTATGATTATTATCTTTCATAATATATTTATATTATTTTTTTCCCAAATAAAGTTGCATTAGATCCCACCTTCCTTCCTTGTTATCTATCCCCAAATTGCTTCTCTTTATTGGCTTTGTGGTTCAAGTGGTTTCGTAGAGTCAAATGAACCACAGAACTTTCAGTAGCAATTGAATCCGTTTTGCAGGTGAATTGCGACATCTTTTGTTGTGTTTCAATACAAAATATAGTGGAAACTACTTCCGTCTGGTTGGTGTGATTTCCCTGGGTTTCACCGGTAATACATTTTCCAGCTGTGTCATATCAACTGTCTCTGTTAATTGAAACCTCCTTGAATCATTAAGTCCAGTTAGACATAATTTAAATTCTACCGGTTTCATTTGATATTAGGATCATGTATTTTTACCCTGTATATAGTGCCATCCAAATGTCTATTAACTTTAAGGGATTTGGGTGAAGGAAAGAACACAATTTCATCTTTTCGTGCAGAATTCTTTGATAAAGTTCACGTTGGAATCTGTGGAAGCAATTCAGTGAAGCTTGTCAAATTTTGCAGAAAATCTTTCAGTTTGTTTCAGGAGGACTTTTTCTATGGATTTTCATCTTTTTGGTTCATTTTTTTTTGAATAAGGCTCCATTGTTTTAATTAGCTTTTCAGTTCGTAACTTGGTGAAGCAATACAGTCAAAGAGAAAGTAGGAACAGGAAACGTCAGAGGTTTTCTAGGAATAAGTGAAAGGCACTGAGGGAAAACTAATGGCTTCATGTGTCCTTGCTTCATATAAAAGTGTACCATACTTTTCCACCTAGCCTAATTTAAACCAAGGAATTCCTAAAATGTTGGATTCATGAAAACTATATGTCTTTACTTATTAGAGCTATACAAATCATTCAATGGTGTTCAGGAGATCATGCCATGCCTTGACATGACGGCTTCTACTTTACCATTTGAGAATTAGATCCAGAGAGCCATTTCACTCATGAACAAACTATGCTATGCAATTATTTGCGTAGCCCTATTATTCTTATAGTGGATTGAGTTGCCATTTAATTTTGCTCTCTTGTAACATTCAAAGGTCAAAGGTTGTAGTCATTCAATCAAAAGAAGTAGTCATAATGCTAGAGATTTAGGTAAATTTATAGATTCAACCTATAATCACCACGTCTTCATATTAGTTTTCTTTTTAGATGCAAAATAGCCAGTCAGAGGCCTTTTAAAAGAAACCATACAATATAGTAGAAAAAATTCTGTATTGTAAGTCCACATGGTGGGGCACTGTAGAGTGAGAATACAGAAAAACCTCAATGTAGATTTTTAACAATGATATTGACAATGATATTGACAATAACATCAAACATAATAATCAGGTAATTCATACATTGTTTCTTAAAAAATTGATACAAATTTTTGTGGACATGACAGAATTTTGATGTAAATATCATAAGAAGTAACTGTAAATTTTCCTAATTTCCCCATTTCCCTTTCAATTCTAATCAAAAATAATGTTTAAGAAGTACTGGATACCTGGAGTTGGAATCCTTTGGATAAATTGATGAATCAATAGGAAACATTCTCTGAGTTGGATCTGGACAATCTCCCAGGCGCAGGAGCTGTATTCCTTATTTTTCAAGAAATGATTCAGCCCTTGAAAATACCTCTTCACTCTTAATCTGGTGAGCTGCAGTTTCTGATCCCTTGGATTCAATACGGTGCCAGCTCCTAACTCTGCATCTTGGCATGCTTCCAGTTTCTTAATCTGCTGATCCAATCCAGTATGGAAATTTCTTAGAGAATTCTCATCCCAAAACAATTCAGCATGAACTTGCTTGAAGATGAGGTCTGTCTGTTGGAGCATTTCTTGTATGGCTATTCCTGGGATGCTTCCTGGGATGCTTTATTCATGTTTCTTAAATTTTCTTCATTGAGAGGTGAGAAGTCTACAATATCTCCAATACATTGGAAGGGAATGGTGGCCCTCATATGACTTCCCAAGAGTTCCATGTTTTGCACATTTTAAGCAAATGTGAATGTTATGTATAATTTTATGACCAGAGGAACTCAGAGGAAATATTTTGCTTGTTATCTCCTTTATCAGAAAATATCTTGCTGGTTAAGCATATGGTTTTGGTCATCGGCTTTTATGGGTGTAAGAAGCATGGGCATAGGTGTTAAAATCCCATACCTTTTAAATGTAGATTGGCTGCAGCGATAGATTCCTGCTTTCTGTGCTTTTTATACTGCCACGTACTAGAGCTTCAAATTATTACTGTCTTCGGTTTATCTAACATTACGTGAGACAACATATTTCCGCTATTGTCAATCATCTGCCACTGATCTTAGCACCTTGAGTAATCTTCAGTACTTCAAGTTTATTACTTTCCTGGCTTTTGGAAGTGATCAGATATATATTATATCTCAGGAGTGAAATGCTCCCAGTTCAGACCGAATCACTCTATCCGGTAGCGATCGTGGCAGGTGGTTCGGAGAAGCGTTAGCAATTGTGGCACAAGGCTCCGCCCACCCACTTTGTTGTGATTACTTTCTGGTTTTAACGAGGAAGTAATGTGTTTTGTACCCTCTGCGCACGCGCAGAAAATTTTGGGTTTTTGCTTTTAAAAGTAAAAAAAAGGCTCTGACAATTACAACTGAGCTGCGTGATTGTCAGAGCCTTTTTTTTACTTTTATTTTTTTTAATATTTTTATTGAATTTTTAAACATAAATATAAACATAAACAATACATACATAACGACTCACCCACCACCACCTCACCCTATTTTTTACAACCTATTCAGGCAAATAGGTTGTAAAAAATGCTTTTAAAAGTAAAAGAAAGGCTGTATCGATCACAGCTAGCCACCACTTTGTGATAAATGTGGGTTTTTTGATATTATGTTCTGTTGAACTGGGAACAATGAAAACTGGGGGAATCCTAAATCACTTCAATGAATTGTGGTTTTATCTGCTTTAACTTCACCGAGTCAAAATCCTATTTGTGCCCTACAAGCACAAGAATTGTCCAAAATTGATTTGCATTAACATTTTTATATTTAGTTTGGTTGAAAGAAGGAACAATAAAAAGCAGGCAATTGTATTGTGGAGATATGTATTATAACTCCAGTTTAATTGGTTAAGGAAAATTTTTACTTTATGAATGGAGGTAAGCTTTCTCCATCTTAATAAGCGGTGCTGGCAGATGACATAAGTGGTTTAAAGGAAAATAAATTAATGGGAGTGTTACAACTAGTGGTGAAATCCAATTTTTTTTACTACTGGTTCTGTGGGCGTGGCTTGGTGGGCAGGGTGTGGCTTTGTGGCCGTGGCTTTGTGGGAGTGGTAGGGGAGGGATACTGCAAAATCTCCATTCCCATCCCACTCCAGGGGAAGGATATTGCAAAATCTCCATTCCCAACCCACTCTGGGGCCAGCCGGAGGTGGTATTTGCCGGGTCTCTGAATTACACAAAATTTCCACTACCAGTTCTCCAGAACCGATCAGAACTTGCTGGATTTCACTCCTGGGTACAACATCTAGAGTTGACAACCAATGTGCTCCATATTCAGAGAGTCTTCAAATTCACAGCCATCCAGTCTTGCTAGGGTTGAGTTGGACCTTTTCCTTCCCATCCACACATCAGATGCACAATATATAAATAGTTATGCTGCACATTCACAAACACATTTTTTCACATTTTTCACAAACATAGTTCACAAATCACAGTAACAGTCTCACAGTTTGTTCCAAGTGCAACCAAACAAATCACATTTCGCCTGAAAGTTTATTTTACGAATTTTTTATTGTGCACACAGAAAAGGGAACGAAACATTAAAATACAGAATATTGGGGATCAAAAAGTTTGTTCACAAGGGGAGCTAAATAAACACTGGCGAGTTTAGACATTTTGCATCAATAATATTGTGCATCTCTCCCCTCCCTCCCTCCCTCCCTCCCTCCCTCCCTCCTCTCTCTCCAACAGGTTGAGTCCAAGAATCAACTCCACCAGAAGGCTAAGACTACTTATATTGAGACTAATTAGAGTAATAGAATTTTGCAATTCAGAATGTTGAGAAGCCCTATATATCAACCTTAGAAGACATGGTTAATCTCCTCTCTAATCACAGAATCATTTCCCACAGTAATTTTTTATGTCCTTTATTAGTCAAACAAGGACACAAAAGCTCAATGAAGATGGCTGAATTTAGTGTCGTAGCAATAGTAGTCTCAGAAAAGGTCAGATATGAACATAATATTTACAAAATATAGATAGCAGGGTTGGAGGTCGTCTAGCTCCTGTTCAAGCAGAAGACCTTACACCATTTCATACCAATAATTATCCAGTCTTTTCTTAAAAACCTTCACTGTTGTAGCACTCACAGCTTTTGAAGGCAGCTGACTGATTGTTCTCACTGTTGTATGATATTGTATTGTAGTTGACATACTGTATAGTACATTACTATAATCCAACTGAGAAGTTTGAAGTAGTGTGAGCAGGTAAATTTATTTGGCCACCTAGTGCACAACACAAACTTACATAGAAACCCTTCTAGCCAAAATTGCCACTTTCTTTGAGAAGGAGACATTCATCCAGAAGGACCTCTCAATTGCACTAGCTCTCTTTGGGAGAGTGTTGCCCCATTTAGAGATGAAGATAGAAATTTTCTATCTTCATAGAAAATTGAGGGTTTTTCTTGAGGGCTTAGCAGAGTTCAGCTACAATCTTTCTTCCCCATCCAGATCCCCAGGCTCCAGTCACAGGAATAGAAACTTGAACCGAAGTCCAAGATAACACCCAAATTCTTGGGTGTTATCATCATATGAACTGTTAGTATGACTTTATAATGCCTTGGTAAGAACACAATTGGAATATTGAGTCAAGTTTTGGTCATCATGATATAAAAAAGATGTTGAGACTCTAGAAAGTTTACAGAGAAGAAGAACAAAGATAACCAGGAGTCTAGAGGTCAGAACATATGAAGAATGATTGCAGGAAGTGGGTATGTCTAGTTTAATGAAAAAAAGACTAGGGGTGACGTGATAGCAGTGTTCCAAAATCTAAGGGGCTGCCACAAAGAAGAGGGGTGGTGGTGTCAAAGCACTTGAAGGCAAGACAAAAAGTAATGAACAGAGAAATTTCTTGACAGAGCAATTGATCAGTAGAACAACTTACCTCTAGAAGTTGTAGGTACTCCAACAGTGAAGGTTGTTAAGAAGAGATTGGACATTTGTCTCAAATGGTATAGGGCTTTCTGCCTGAGCAAGGGGTCAGAGTAGAAGATCTCCAAGATCCCTTTCAAGTCTGTTATTCTGTTATATATCGGTCTGATCGGCACTCTTTCTCTGTTTTTGAATTAAGTGCAGTGGTGGGATTCAGCCGGTTCTCACTGGTTCACTTGAATCGGTAGCTACATTTTTCTGCAGTTTGATGAACCGGCTGATCCCACCACTATCTGGTCCAACACCGCCCCTCCCAGCTACTCCTCACCTGGCCTGAGAAGGTAAGGCTGACAAAGGAGAAGGGAGGCAAGCTACGGGCCCACTGCACTTGTCTGAAAGACTGCCTTGGGGGGGGGAACATGGTGAGGCTCAGTCGCCTTTTGGGCCCTGCTCTGAGCTGGGGAGTAGTTCGGCTTTTCCGGCTGGCCACAACTCCCAATCCTTGCCTGCCCTATTCTTCCTCATGCGGCTGGTGGCAGAGAGGAAGATGAGCCAGGGCCTCCCCGCTGCCGCTCACCCTCCCCCCCCAGCCTGCATCTCACCCCCACCTGGGGTCTCTGCAGGTGCTGGTCCTCACCTGTTGCAGCTGTCAGTGGCCAGGGAATGGCCAGGAACTGCGAGGCTGTGCTGTCTGATCACCCCTCCACCAGCTGGCCCCTACCCACCAGCCAACCCCACCCACTTGAAGGGCTCCAGAGTTTCCTTGCGCCTCTGCCAGCCTGAGCGCCCTGCCCTTCAGAGCCCAATAGGGCCAACGCCCAATGATGGCACTCCTGACTGGTAAGTGGAGGATGTCCTAGGGGTGCACTTATGCGCCACATTGCAGCGGACTTGGCCCCAGCATGGTGCTCTCCCCTGAGGCCTGCCTGGTTGCTAGGCTGGCCCGGAAGCTGTGTGCCCTCCGTTCATGGGCTAGATGCAGAACCCGGCAGAGGGAAGGGTGAGCAGGCGGCAGGAACCTGGAGGCCCCGCAGAGGAGAAGAGCTGGGCCTCAAAGGTGGCTGAGCTGAGCTGTGTCCCGTCCCCTGCCCGATTTGGTCTGTGCCTTTCAGCCAAGCAGCGGACCGGGAGCAAGTCTCCTTCCCCTGCCTTCAGCCTTACTTTCCAGAGATCTGCACCCCGAGCATCCTCTCAGCCTAGGAAGGAGTAAAAAGGCACCGATCTTTACACTGGAGAAGGGTAAGGGAAGGGTTTTTGGCATAGGAGCATCACTCGATCACCCCCCTCACCACCTGTCTCCACCCATTCATGGCAGAGCAACCCCTCCCACACTGGGCATTAGCCAAGGGGAAGCAGCCAGAGCAAGTAGAAGCCTTGCAAAAAAATGCACAGGACAGGGAGGTGAGTTGGAGATGGAAGAGCCTGGGAGGATCTCTCTCTTGCCGATCCCTGGTTTGTTGGGGAGATGGAAGGGGCAAGAAGTGGAGGGGAGAAGGGAGAGGGGAGGCTGGTCTCCTCTTCCATTAGTTGGAAGGAGCTTCCTCTCCTCCATGTCCACATTCTGACTGCATTGCAACACCCAGGGAAGCCACTCCTGAGAGAGCTTGATTTTCCTTTCTTTGTGTAAAAAGGAGGGAAGAGTGCACGGGATGCAGATGTGCTAATCAGAGGTGGTATTCCGTCAGTTTGGATCAGTTCACCCGAACCAGTAGTGGAAATCGTGGGTAGGCCCGCCCATCCATCCCAGTTACAAGTCGTGCTATTTAGGCATGTTTGTGAAGTCAGGTGCCTGCATAGAAGACACACGCGGCAGCAAAGCACATGCATGGAAGGCCGAGTGTGCTCAGATTTGAGAACTGGTAGCGAAAGTAAGTGGATACAATCCCTCGTGTTAATGAACGATCCCCAAAGGACTTGGGCCAGATTGCAGTGTAGCTTCCTAAGCTAAAATGGCTGGTTTCCCAACTTTTTTTGAGCTTAGCCTAATGCATGAATAGAGGTGCAGAGTTGAACCAAATGCATATCAGCCTGGCTGCAGTTAGGAACCCAGCCAGGGCTAGCTGTCTGTCCCCAACAGGGCACTCTCCAGTGGCATCTGACTACAGTGCCCACCACTCTCTCCCAGCAAGTCGGTTAATTAGTGTACAGTACATAGGTATTGCTTAGGGAGGTCTCAGGGTTAAAGATGCTTTGTTGGGACAGTTTCAGGTTTTCCAACCGGGGCACCCCCTTTTTTGATAGATGCCTCTAAGAAAGGGGGATTTCCAAGGAGTGGAGAAGTTCCTCTGATCATTTTTACCCACAGTGACTCTGAGTTGGCCATGCCCACTCAGTCACATGACCATCCAGCCATGCCTACCCAGCTGGTCATTAGGTCAGAGAACTGATTGTTAAATTTGAATCCCACCACTGATTAAATGTGTGTGTGTGTGCGTGCGTGCGTGTGTGTTTGTGTGTATATTAGTATAAATTAGGAATAAATCAAATGATAGCAGCAAAGCAAAACAAGAACAAAAGAACAGAAACACTCAAAAGGATATTAGAATAAACTGGCAGTACTTTTTATTCTCCTCCCTTGGGCAGTAATAATCTATTCTTATTCCATGAATGCTTAACAAACAACACAGTGGGAGGCTCTTTAGCATTTTCTATTCTTTTGGGGCAGGGAAATCCCCCCCTTTTTTTGTGTGCATTAGCTCATCAGACAGAATTTCCAACCCTGTCTCCAGAAAACTTGATATGTATTTTTAAATTTTGTTTTTGCTTTAACATGGGATTGCAAAGGAATCCCAGAATTTCCAACAGGGACAGTTTTTATTGAACTGAAGTTTTACTAGCTTTGCAGCAGATTGAGAAAACGAACGACTTCTATTTTCAATGCCTCGCTATTGTAAATAAACAAAGGAGAGCGAAGAGCATTTATAATTTTGAATGAAAATATATAATAAATAACACTGAAGACATCATATAAGTTAATAAGAAAATAAGTAACCACATATACAAATTGACTAGCAAAATAACATAATTTAGCCTCTCCCAAATATAATTGCAAATTTTCTGACTTCAAAAGTTCTCTGATCTTTTAACATACAACCTATCAGCAAATTGTGACATTCAGACCATTGAAAGACCAACAGGTTAAGTGAAGCTTGTTGCAAATTTATATCTAATTTATTAAAATCTATGGCTGCATATAAATGTGTTTACTTACTAACCTGCTGAGAGTGAAAAAAGTTTGTATATGTTTAATCCACTTATAATATTGACATTTATTTAGCAAGCCATGAAATACATTATGAGACAGTAAGTATTTTGCTTTCTGGAAAGGATTGGTGCAATTCAATTTTATACGTTGTATCTCTAATCGATGGTTAAATTGGAATACAGAAAAATGGTTAAGGTTTCCCATTTATGTTGGGATAATTTACATAAAAAAGAACATTTTGAGCCACAGGAAAGAATTTCTTAACTTAAATTTTCTAGAACATTCAGAAAGGGGGAATGATAATTTCTGCCATGTTTTTTTTTAATTCCCTGTTTGCAATAAAGAAAATGTGTATAAAGTTGACCAAGAATAAATTACTCTATACTCCATAGTCATATATCATTTAGGCCTAATATCCATTTTGTGAATTAGTAATTTAGTTGGGGCAAAACAATTGTAAAAGCAGATTATGTGCATAATATTTCTTAGTCTAGCTCATATAGAATAATGGGGAAAGTATATGAAATGTTATTTATTGGCCAGATTTGTTAGTTTTTTAATGCTTTCCACTGCTTTTAAAAACATTTAATGAAAAGTTAAATTAATATGCTATCATCATATGCAGATTTTTTGGAGGGAAAGTCTTATTGATCAACAGTCATCAACTTCCATATAAATATGCACTGAGTTAAAGTGTAAATGCTGTAATTGCAATCCAAAAATAGCTGTGTCACTCAACATAATACTTCCCAAATGCATGGAATAATACAAATTAATGAGCTATCATTTTTAATAAATAGATAATTAAAAATAAATAAATGTACAATATGAAGAATACAAAAATAAATCAATATTCATAAGCAATATATATACGTTACCCAATGTTCATAATACTTTATAATGTTTTAGGAGGATTGCTGTTAACAATGGGAAAAAATACAGCAACATTATATTTAGCTCTTTTTAGATATGCATGCACGATGATACTTCATAAGTGTTATAGTCACTGATCTTTGAATATCAAAAAATCTTACGCTTCCACGGAAAGCTGGATATCTCGCTAAACCTAAGTCAGAATGTTTTTCATTGAGTGTTAATTTTATTTCAAGAAAATCTGTTTGGAGGGGATTTCTTGCAAAGGAAAGAAAATTCTCAAGGTAGGGTTGTCCAACCTTGGCAACTTTACGACCTGTGGACTTCAACTCCCATAATTCCCCAGCCAGCATGGGGAATTGACGTCCAAAAGTATTAAACTTTGGTTTCAATATGAATTACTTTTAAGTATCTTGCCCTGATCATCACAACATAAAACATAAGTTAATTAAATGGAAAGAAAACCGAGGAAATGTATTTCATGATGGAAATCTTATAAGCATGGGATATTTGTCCAATGAAGCTTCAGAAGGTTTCAGAAGATGGAAATAATGTTTTTCAATATCTGCTAGATGGATATTTTATAGAGATTCTGCAGTTTTGAGCTCCATTTTTATTCAAGTAGAAGAATTCAGGAAGTGGGTAAAACAAAACAAGAAAAGAAGAATTTTATATTTTCTAAAGACATGTCAAAGGCATCAGTGAAAGATGATCTCATTTCATTTTCCTGCTTTTGTTGCATCACTGAGAGCACATCACCCTAGAACTAAAAAGAGAAGTAGTTAAAACTCCTTGTTGAGTTTTACAATTATTGTAATCATAAAACATTTTCCATTTTTGAACTGAACATTTTTAACTTATGCATACCACTCACAAAAATGAAACATTTTATTCCACTTTGTAGCCTATTTTAAATTACAGTGCTAACATTCTGGATATATCTCTATTTTTTTTTAAATGTAGCAAAATGGAGTAGCATTAAATCTTGCCTTCAAAAAAATCAAAATAATGAAGGCCTCTTACTGAGTTTATTAAAAGAACTGCACTATATGCTAGAAATATTCAACTGTATGCTAGAAATATTCAATTTGAAGTGATTATCTAAGTACCTTCACTTGGAATCCTTTGATTGAGTTGGTTAATCCATTCAAAACATTCTCTGATTTGGATCTGGATAATCTTCCAGGCACACAGATTGTACTCTTTATTTTTCAAGAAGTCTCTGAGTCTCTGAAAATATCTTTTCACTCTCAGCCTGGTGAACCGTCGTTTCTGACCTCTTGGAGATCTGGTGTCACGTTCCACCTCAGTATTCCAGCAGGCTTCTATGTTCTTTATCTCCTGATCCAGTCCAATGTGGAATTCTCTTAATGAGTTCTCATCCCAAGCCAATTCGCTATGGCTTTCCTTGAAGATGAGGTCTATCTGTTGGAGAAGTTCTTTGATAGCTACTTTGGCATTTTCCCCCTGTAATTCATTAACCATGTTCATCAGATTTTCTTCACTGGTATAGAGTGAGAGATCTGTTATGTCCCTGATACATTGTTGAGGAATGGTTGACCCCATATTTCTCGTTAGGAGATTCAGGCTGCCCAGGTTGGCTTCATGTAGCCTGCTGCGAAGTTGGTTACAGTCCTGGGATGAAATTTCAGTGAAGAAGATCCCTAGGCAAATGAATAGGCACCAATATCTTGTGGTCATAGTAGTCATGTTAGTCAAGTAGTCAAGATTCTTTGGAATATGTACTGCTAAATAATGTCTCTGTATTTATACATTGAAACATTCAACTTTTTTTTTCAGTTTATAATGTGAAGATACCTTGACTTTCACTTTTCTGCTTCAATATATCTATATTTAAAAACTTATATAGATGAAAAGTGCTAATTGGAGAAGTGACTACTATTTAGAAAACAGCATGCAAATCAATTGTAAGAAAAGCACCTTTTCTTTATTATAAACATTTAAATCCCTCGCTTCTAATTTAGACCCCCCCACACACACACCCTCCATTTCAGGGTGTTTTGCAGGAAGAGATGTATGGACTAGGTCTTTTTTCCCCCAGTTGGATTTCAATCAGCTTTTTGAGATCAAGGAGAAGATTTCTTACTTTCTCCATTACCCTCTGACATTAAAAAAGAAATATGTAGACAAAACCTACTACTTGACGTGATTTATTTTTTAGAAAACTGATCTTCAGAAGATAATGAAGGAGGCAAGGTGGGAGTTCAGCTTTCTATTTGGAGTACTGTAAAGGTTGTCTTTTCAAGGCCAGCTTTCAAGAACATCTTATCTGCTCTTTGATAAGGGACTGCCAAGTCACATCTGGCAAAATTCTATGTTGACTGAATGGACAGTGATACCCTAATATTTGTGTGTGTTTTTCTTTTGCCCCATTTCATTTGATACAAGTGCAGATCAAGGTGAAAACTTCGTGAGTTTATTTTCCTCTCCCCTCTCCCAGTCACATAATTCTAATCTGTCTAAACTGTTTTTAGAAACTATTTCACTAAGACCTAATTAAGTGAAAGTAACTATTTTCCTTAATAAAGCCTGAAGTCAGTGCTTCATCCCTGCAGATATTCAAGAAGAGACTGGACAGCCATTTGTCTAGAATGGTACAGGATCTCCTGCCATAGACAAGAGGTTGGACTAAAAGATCTCCAAGGTACCTCCCAAAACCTATTATTTCATTTTCTACACTCTGTGTTGTGAGATTAAATGAAATAAACTTTGATGAAAGCTTCTATAATGTACAGTTTTAATTGCCTTAAAATACAAACATTAGGTTTTTAGGCATCTAAAATTAATGAAGGTGAATGACTGCAATTTTCATGAAAGTTTATGAAACATACTAGTCTTCATTGCAGTTCACAGTTAGAGTTTAGGTAGTTTGCCCTCCAAGGTTAAGAGGTTAAATGATCTAAACCTTGGTGAAGATTTAAAAAATATGCTATTCATTTCTATTACAAGTTGAACTTTAGGTAGTTTGCCCTCTAAAATAGATGAGATTGAATGAATAAAATTTTTACGACAGTTTATGAAACATACTATTCTTCATGGAATTAAAAGATGAAGCTTAAGTAGTCTACCAAAGTTATGAGATGAAATGATCTAAAATTTGATGCTTGTTTAAGTAACATTCTAGTGTTCATTTTGTGAAAATGTAAAATTTAGGTCTTTAGTCGTCCACAATTTATGCGGTTGATTGACCAAAATTTTCACAAAAGCTTACCTATCTTACTAGTCTTCACTGAAATGTACAGTTGAAATTTAGTTGGTCAGTCTTCCAAATTTTTGAGGTTAAATGAGCTAATTTTTATGAAGGCTTAGGTAAGATAATAATTTTCATTTCCTTAAAATGTGAGACTTAGGTCTTTGGCCATCCAAAATTTATGAGGTTGAAAGACCAAAATTTTCACAAAAGGTTTTACAAAGTTGTTAAAACTTAGGCCATCCAAAATTTATGAGATTGATTGACCAAAATTTTCATAAAAGCTTACTAACTTACCAGTCTTCATTGACATTCATAGTTGAAAGTTAACCGGTTAGTCATCCAAAATTTATGAGGTTGAATGACTAAAATTTTCACAGACTAACGTTTACACAATATTTATTCTTCATTGCAATTAACAGTTAAAATGTAGGTCATCCAAAATTTTAGAGTTCCAAAATTTATGAGGCTGAATGATTAAAATTTTCATAAAAGCTTATACAACTTTGTATTGTTCATGGCAATTAACAATTGAAACTTAGGTCATCCAAAATTTTAGTCATTCAACATTTATGAGGTTAAATGACTAAAATCTTCATAAAAGTGTATACAACTTTGCATTGTTCATTGTAATTAAAAGCTGAAACTTAGGTCATCCAAAATTTATGAGCTTGAATAGCCAAAATTTTCATCAAAGCTTAACTTATCACTCTTCATTGCCATTAAGTTAGCTAGTTAGCCAAAATTTTCATGACAGCTTAAGAAATATGCTAGTCTTCATTGCAATTAAAGGTTGAAGCTTAGGTAGTTAGTTTTCCAAAAGTTATGAGGTTAAATGATCTGAACTTTGATGAAGGCTTAGATAACTTTCCGTTCTTTATTTCATGAAAATGTGAAACGTAATTCTTTAGTCATCCAAAATTTATTAGGTTTAGTGACCCACATTTTTACGAAAGCCTGTGAAACATACTTGTCTCCGTTGCAATTAATTGTTAAAGCTTAGATAGTTAGTCTTCCAAAGTTATGAGGTTAAATGAATTAAGTTTTGATGATGGCTTATGTATCATACTAGTCTTCATGCCTATTAGAAGTTGAAGTTTAGATAGTTTATCCCATAAAAATTATGAGGTCAAAAAAAAAAGTTTAATGAAGGGTACGTAATACATTAGTTTTCATTAAAATTGAAAATTAAGCTTAGGTTAGTTAGTTATCACAATTTATGAGGATAATAGTAACCATAGGGAAGCTTAATCCCCAATGATATAAATACCACAACTAAATGAAAGATGCAACAGATCTCAGAAAATCTTTTGAAAGAGCTAATCAGAGGTTACTATCTCATTCATCTTCACCATGATTATGAACAGTTGCTTTCTCTATCTTTGCGTAGGGATAATCTTTGGTGAAATCTCATGTGAGAACTGTAACCAACTTCAGAGGAAGCTACTAAATGCCAACCAGGTCAACTTCAATCTTCTAAGTATTAATATAAGATCAACCATTCCTCTACAATGTATCAAGGACTTCGTAGATTCATCACTTGAAGACATTGAAAAAATATTGATTGATATGAATGATGAATCCCAGGTGGACATTGCAAAAACAGCTGTTAAAGAAATCCTCGAACAGATAGACCTTATCGTCAGACAAAACCATACTGAATTGGTTTGGCGTAAGGGCTCTTTAAGAGATTTCCACTTTGGACTGCATCAACAGATTAAGATGCTGGAAGCTTGTGGGAATGCAAAGATAGAACAAGTCAACATATCTCCAAGGAATCCGAAATTGAAGCTGACCAGGCTGAGAGTAAAAAGATACTTCCAAAAGCTCAGTGACTTCTTGAAAAATAAGAAGTACAGTTTGTGTGCTTGGAAAATTATCCAGATCCAAATGAAGGAATGTTTTGAACTGATTAATCACTACATCCAAAGAGTCCCCTCTAATTGATTTCTGAAAATTATTGTTTTCAGCTAAAAAGCGGGGGGTGGGGGGTGGGGAGCTTCACATGTATCTTTAGTGTGTAATTTAGTTAATAAAATAATTAAATGCTACCATTATTCTGATTTTTACAATCAAAATTCAGGGTTTGGGCAAGCTGTCCACCTAAGTGGTTATATCAGGGGTGTCAAACTCCATTTCATTGCATAAGAGTTTTCTTTGACCTTGGAGGCCAGGCTGGGCATGGCCAGGATGGGTATGGCCAGCTCAATGTCACTTGTGTAGGGGGCACTTGTGGTGGCCCGAGTGCTATGCCAGTGAAAACAGGCTCATGAGCTCTGTTTTTGCCTGTGATGGCCTCCTGCAACCTTCTGCCAGCAAAAACTGAGCTCAAGAGGGACCCTTGCCCTCAGAAAATGTATGAGGTTGAATGACTGAAATTTTCACAATATCTTATGAAATCTTATTACTCTTTGTTGCAATTAACAGTTGAACCTTAGGTAGTAAATCTTCCAAAGTTATGAGGATAAATGATCGAAACCAGGAGTGTTTAGAAGCATACGCAGTACGGGGCGAAAGGAGGCTTGGGAAGGGAAGTAGAACCATGAGGAGGGGGATCAGCCATGGTGCGCAGTTTAGCTTCGCTAGAAAGCAGGAAATCCTACTTTCTAGCAAAGCTAAACTGCGCAGCATAGGTGATCGTCAGATTATAGTTTTTTTAAACTACAGATTCGACGGAACCAATAGCTTTTTTTTTACTGCTGGTTTGCCCGAACTGGAGCGAACTGGTAGCATTTCACCCCTGGTTGGAAGGGACCTTGGAAGTCTTCTAGTCCAATCCCCTGTATAAGCAGGAGATCCTATATTATTCCGGACAAATGGCTGTCCAGTCTCTTCTTAAAAATTTCCAGTGAACATCTGGAGGCAAGCTGTTCCACTGATTAATTATTCTCACTATCAGGAAATTTGTCCTTAGTTCTAGATTGGTTGTCTCCTTAGTTTCCATCTCTTGTGTCTTGCTCTGCCCTCAGGTGCTTGTTGCGTTACTTCACTTTACCTTCCAGCGAGAACACATCATTTAAGAGCTTAGTTTTGTAAAGCAGGAGGGAATTTCATTTTCACACATCCCATGATATTTTAACAATAGAAGAAACTGTTTTTTGTGTGCGTGCATCTATTTTAGCCTGTTTGGAATCCTTAAAGGCAATTGAATCAGCTAAAGACTAGTTCTTCTGTTACCTTGGAAATTACAAAATATAATTCCATGAGTGTAACAAAATGTCCATTCCTCTCTTATTCGGCAGTTTCTTGTTTCATTTTGCCACTTCCTGGTATTTCCCCTGATTAACAAGAGAGCTGCAGAGTGAAAATGAAACCAGTAATCAATGATTTGAAACTAATTTGCAAAGGTGCACAGCTGTGAGGATTAGAAGAGATCCGAACAAAGGGAAAAGGGGAAGTGTGATGAAACAATAGGAAAATTGACAAATACATAGAGAAAACACTTCGTGGGGGATTACTTTGTTTAGTCAACCCCATAACTAGCATTGCATCACTGTATGGCTTTTTTCCACATCTGACTCAAAGCAGAAAGGCAGAAATTAAGTTTAGCTCCTCTCTAGATGAGGAAGCTTCATGAATTAACCTTGTGATTTCACTGTTTCACTTTGTAATATTTATGCCACCCCCGAGCTTATGGACTTCGCAGGAAAGGAAATTTGCTTCAAGTGATGCTGGGCTGATGGCTGAAAATCCTGTGGTCTTTCTGAGGTTATCAGCTATAAACCCCAGTATTCTCACCTACAGCAACTGGCAATATGACAACACTACAGGAAATCCCCAAATGCTCTACCTAAGGTAGGGATGTCCAACCTTGGTAACTTTAAGACTTGTAGATTTCAACTCCCAGAAATCTGGGAGTTGAAGTCCACATGTCTTAATATTGCCAAGGTCGGACTCCACTGATCTAGGGTGATCTCACATAAAGCATTATTGGTTAACATAAAAAAGTTTCATATAGTTTGATGGTGGGACCAAGATTCCAATGGTTGCAGCTCGCTGTTAGATTTGCCAACAAATCATCGCACTGACCAGACAGGACAGGAACCTCCCCCCCCCCACCCCCAAGGGATTAGGGAACACCCCTATGACAATGGAAAATCAAACCAGGAAGACACTCACAGGAGGAATAATTTTTTCTTAACATCTGTATATAACATGTTTTATTTATTAGGAGCCATGATGGTGCAGTGATTAGAATGCAGTATTGCAGGCTGAATCTGCCCACAGCCTGAAGTTCGATCCTGACCAGCTCAAAATTGACTCAGCCTTTCATCTTTCCGAGGTCACTAAAATGAGGGCCCAGTTTGTTGGGGGCAATATGCTGATTCTGTTAACCACTAAGAGAGAGCTATAAGGCACTGTGAAGTGGTATATACTGTAAGTCTAAGTGCTATTGCTATTAGACTTGTATCCTGCTGTAATTTACTCAGACTCCTGATACTTAAGGTAAAGGTAAAGATTCCCGTCGCACATATGTGCTAGTCATTCCTGACTCTAGGGGACAGTACTTATCTCTGTTTCAAAACCGAAGAGCCAGCACTGTCCGAAGATGTCTCTGTGGTCATGTGGCCGGCATGACTAAACTCTAAAGGCACACAGAACACTGTTACCTTCCCACCAAAGGTGGTCCCTATTTTTCTACTTGCCTTTTTATGTGCTTTCGAAATGCTAGGTTGGCAGAAGCTGGGACAAGTAACAGGAGCTCACCCCATTACACGGCACTAGGGATTCGAACCTCTGAACTGCTGACCTTTTGATTGACAAGCTCAGCATTTTAGCCACTGAGCCACCATGTCCCTGATACTTAACACAGCCTTAATAACACAATAAAAACATCCACACTAATAAGACTAAAAAATGATGGCTTAATGTAGGGCGTGAACTATTATTGTTCATAGCTTACCATGTATGAATCAACTCTTAGAGACAGAAAACTGAAGTAGCAGTGACTTTTCTTTTATAGGGCAGGTGATATTACAGTATAGTATTACAATTTTATTAAATATCTCATCTAGTTAGTCAGAAAGGTGATGAAGATGTACTGCCTTGAGGTTATTTTAGGCCAGGAGTCTCCAACCTTGGCAACTTCAAGCCTGGTGGACTTCAACTCCCAGAATTCCCCAGCCAGCAACATAAATATTAACTAACTTCCTTTCTTGAACATCACCTCTCCCTCACAGTCCCTATTGACTTTACTAATCACTTATACTCTGTTTACTTTCCTCAAGAAAACTGAGCCAATATGGGCATGAAACAATTCCATTCTGTTAATAACTCACCTGTCTAATTGATTAGGGAGTTACTTATCTTTCCCTTTTAAAAATGTTTGCTTCTAAGTTTCATGCTCCTCTTAAACTCCTCTTAATGTTATCCCATATATCTGCATACAACTCGTTCTCATAAACCCACTAATCATATTTCAATCTTTTCTTTCACACGTGCACAAATGAAACAGCCTTGAAAATCCCAGGATTACTTTCCTGAGCAACATCTGATGTCAATACTTCAAGCTTTAACAGAGAAATACTTAAGAGACAGAAAAAATCCCGGGTTTTCAATGTATTTATTTAAAATTTATCATTTTATTTTATTTTATTTTGTATCACATGAATTTATTTTCTAAAGTGACTCTATGCGATGACTCCAGTGGTAGGTTGCTCCCGGTTCTGTCCGGTTCTATAGAACCGGTAGTAAAACCGGTGGGAGGCTCCACCTACCTGGCACGACGTCATCATTGGTGATCTGCGCATGCACAGAAGAGCGTGTAAGTGAGCAAAGCTAGTGCGCGCGCACCAGTGATGGGGTTCAAAAATTTTTACTACCAGTTCTGTGGGTATGGCTTGATGGGCGTGGCAGGGGAAGGATACTATAAAATCTCCATTCCCTCCTCAATCCAGGGGAAGGTTACTGCAAAATCTCCATTTCCTCCCAATCAGCTGAGAATTGGGAGGCAGAGAATAGATGGGGGTGGGGCCAGTCAGAATTTTTACTACTGGTTCTCCAGAACTGGTCAGCACCTGCTGAAACCCACCTCTGGCGTGCATGATCCTGCTGTGAATCGGTAGTAAAGATAAATTGAACCTATGGTTGACTTGAAAATTTGCAGCTACCATTACAAAAAAATAGTTTGCAGGTTAAAAGATATCCATTGTCACTTGATTTGCTATTCTAGTTGGATGGATGAATTGCTGATCTGACTTTGTTCATAAGACCTAGATACAAGAGGATAAGCAGAATTTGTGCCTGGTGCTGAAACAAAGCATAACTATGTCCCAGTGGTGAAATCTAAATTTCTTTCCTACCGGTTCTGTGGGCAGGGCTTGGTGGTATCATGTGACTGGGTGGGCGTGGCTTTCTAACCATGTGGGGGATCAAGACAGAAACTCACTAACAATGTCCTACTGGGGCAGGGTTTCACTAGATGACCTCCAGGTCCTTTCCAGCCCTGGATTATCTTCTGAAGCTGCGTCTAACACCAGGTTTGTAGTCCTTCCTTCCTCTCCTTTTTCCTTCCCTCCCTCCCTTTCTTTCTTTCTTTCTTTCCTTTCTTTCTTTCCTTCTTTCTTTCTTTCTTTCTTTCTCTCTCTCTCTCTCTCTCTCTCTCTCTCTCTTTCTTTCAAAAATGGACCCCCACACCCCCCATTTTTTGCCTGCAATCCTGTTGGGAACAAAAATGGACCACCTCACCCCACCCCCATAAAAAAAAGGTTCCGACGATCGCATGCCACAGCTGTAATCATTGGAGCCTTTTTTTAACCTTTTAAAAGCATTTTTTACTACCAGCTCAGGTGAATAGGTAGTAAAAAATTGCTTTTAAAAAGTAAAAAAAAAAAGGCTCTAATGATCACAGTTGTAGCACACAATCATCAGAGCCTTTTTAAAAAACTTCTAAAAGCATTTTTTTACAACCTATTCGACCTAATAGGTTGTAAAAAAAATGCTTTTAAAAGGTAAAAAAAAGTCTCATCAGAGCCTTTTTAAAAAACTTTTAAAAGCTGGAAGTAACAATACCCAGGCGAGTGGGCGGATCCTCGCGCTGCCATCGCTACCGGTTCTCCGAACCATCTGCCACAATCTCTACTGGATTGCCCGATCCAGTCCAAACTGGGAGTATTTCACCCCTATATCCACATATCACAAAATTCCCATCAAGTGATGAGTATTAATTGTTGAAACAGTCTTATCTATTGGCAATTTTATGCAGGACATCAATTTAGTAGGGAGTAGCAACAGTAAAAATAATCAAAAATAGTAAAAATACAAAAATAATCCAAATATTTATACAGTGGTATGGCCGTACTTGAATGCTTCAAAACTCATCAAATTTGGGATTCAACGCATTTTGATGTGAAAATGTTGTCCTAGTACACAGGTGCAGAGAATGGATGGGAAATTAGCCATGCCAGGAAGGTGGCCGAAAAAGGAAGTGGGAATGGCCACAGAGGGTGGACAGGAAATCGACCATGCTGGGAAGTTTGCTGACATAGGAAAAGGGGCAGACAGGAAGTCCTTCCTGGCAGAAACAAAGAGTCATGTGCTAAGTCACGTGATTTGTTTGGTAATCATTTTTAGTACTTATAGCAATTAATGACAGAACCAATTAATGATGAGCACTGAGGTACCACTGTATCCGGGGTGAAATTCGATTGGATCGGACTGGCTCAGGTGAAATGGTAAAGGACGATTTGAATCAGTTTGCCGAACCGGTAAAAATCACCCCATGCCTGCCCCTCGCCTGGTTGCTGCTCACTTCTTCAGGCCGCTCCTTCAGCCCTTCCGGCCACTCAATATTCCACAGAATTCAACGTTAAATGCAGCAGAGAGAATCTGAACTTTTCTCCCTCCATTCAGAGCAGAGCTGCTGCAGCCTGTCCCTTTAAGGTACTTCGACCCCCTGGAGGGAGGGGGCCAGGGGGACCATAAAGGGAGCAGCAGCTCTGCTGTGAATGGGAGGAGAAAAGGTCAGCTTCTCTCTGCCACAGCATTTACTATGAGTCCTTCTTGTGGTCATATACACATTTTTCCTATCGGGTTCTGTGGGTGTGGCTTGGTGGAGGGTGGTCATGTGACTGAGTGGGCATGGCCATGAGTGACAGAGTTGGCCACGCCCACTCAGTCACAGGGCCACCCCCCACCAAGCCACGCCCCCAGAACTGGTAGGGAAAAATGTGAATGTCACCACTGCACTGCATAACTCTGTTGTTTCTTCCCAGCAGCTTACTTCTGTATTACATAACCTGTTTAAATTTTTCTTTTTAGAAACAGCCAGTGGGCATCTTTCGCAACCTGGACTTATCCCATAGAACACTCTACATATAACAACACACTTAGCATCATTTGAGAGGCATTTTTCTTACATTGTGTGAAAAATAATTTTGATACATTTATCAAATGTAAAGGCTGAGGAGCAACATATTTTGTTTTATTCAAGCAGCAAGGCACTAAAAGACAAACCATTTCTTGTTTTATTCTTGAACGAACAAAGGATAGGATTTTCTACAATTTTTTTTGCATTAAAGGAAATACATTCTGTGAGAATAATGCATGAACAAATGAAACAGGACAACATAATATACAGTATTCTTCATAATGCTTTCAGCAACATGGCAGCCTCTCTTAAAAAAAGAAATAGAATTAATTTCTTCATTTATTTTACTGACAAATCAATAACTATGCAAAAATGGCAAAACCTAAAGCAATATTTATTAAAAATTAAAACAATATCCCAGTATTTGTGTACTCATTAAAAAAAAGAAAATTAAGATTAAATGCCTGCCAGAAAAATACAATCTTAGTTCAGTGTTTAAATATATGGAACAGAAGTAGGCTTCCTAGCACCCTGAAAAGGCATTGTTGGTCAACTCATACCAGTTCTAGTTAGTATGATGAATGTCAAGGGATTTTGTAGTCTCTACTCCAGTGTTTCTCAAACCTGACAATTTTAAGACCTATGGACTTCAATTTCCATAATTCCCCAAAGAGCATTCTGGGAGTTGAAGTCTACGTCTCAAAGTTGCCAAATTTGAGAAACACCTATTCTGATCATTGGGAGGATGTTGTGAATCTATTAAACTCCAATATAAACTGAAGCCAGGCAGAATGGTGGAAATTGCCCTCTTGGGAAACTATTGCCCCATTGTGAGAAGTAGCCAAAGAAGAAATTCTGAAGATTAATGTTGTCCAGGCAGAACAAAATTATACAGAACAAAATTATGTTGGCTGATCAATTTTATTAGGTTTATATGCTGCTCTAATCAGTCCAGATTACAGTAGTGGCCAAAATTGTGGAAACCTTTTAGGAAAAGTGTATTTTCTAAAACTAGCTAATAACACTTTTTTTCTTTTCTTTTCTTTTCTTTTCTTTTCTTTTTTTTTTTTTGAGTAGTACCAGAGGTAGGTTTCAGCAGGTTCTGACCAGTTCTGGAGAACTGGTAGCAGAAATTTTGAGTAGTTTGGAGAACCGGTAGTAAAAATTCTGACTGGCCCCACCCCCATCTATTCTCTGCCTCCCAAGTCCCAGCTGATCAGGAGGAAATGGGGATTTTCCAGTAACCTTCCCCTGCCATGCCCACCAAGCCACACCCACAGAACCGGTAGTAAAAAAATGTGAAACCCACCATTGAGTAGTATCATAAAATTATATATCAATGGAAAGATAATTTAATCAAGAATGCAATGCAATAAGTTTTGTGAAGGATTTGCTATTAGAATAGCAGTTACAGTATAAAGAATAAAAGTGAAACACATAGAAAAAACGAGGTATACAAAAATTATCACTATGTCAGTTAATACTTGGTTGGGTAACCTTTAGCATGAATTACAGCCTTACATCGTCTTCCCATGGAGTGAACCAAGTCTTTTAGTTCTGCAGCTGTTATAATGTGAAACCAAGATTGAATGATTGCTTCTATTAGCTGGGTTTTATTGCTGGGTTGCTTCTGACTAACAAGTTTCTTTAGTCGGCTCCATAGATTTTCAATTGGGTTAAGGTCTGAGCTATTCCCAGGCCATTCCAGCAGTGGAGTATGATTATCTTGAAACTCAAAAAAAAAAAAAGTGGTGTTATTAGCCATCAAACCTCAAAAATACACTTTTCCCAAAAGGTTTCCATAATTTTGGCCACTACTATTTAATTGCCTATTTATGCAACTAAGGTTAACATGGACATACACAGCAGTAGAAGAACAGGCAGCAGCTATGGTCAGGCCTCCTCCAAGCTGCTGATGGCTTTTCTCAGAGTGAAGGGAGCCAAAGGACTGCTTCTACCTGACCTCACTGGACAAGTAGAAAAAAATGGAGAAAGGTGTTCCATGGGACTTTAAAGATGACAGCTTTCTTGGTGGTATCCAGGTATCCTTAGCATGATGATGACATTATCCATGCAGTCATGTCCGACTCTCAGCCAGGTCTCTCCACATATTCCGATCTTGCACCACTTTTTTTGAGTTTTTTTATGCTCTGGTTGATATCCTTGGCATAACTATGAGCAAACTGTGATGCATCGGTAAGTATTCAAGCCTTGTATTTTGAATGAGTTTGAGCCCCATCAGAAAGCAACACAAAGTTGTCTTGCATGTGGTAAACAATTTGATTTTTTCCCCCATTTCTGGCCAAATCAAGGAAAATTGCCCAGAAGAGGCATTTGAAGACAATTTATCTACTTTATCTGGAATCACTGCAAAATTATAACAATCATATATTAGAACTCTGTATCATGAGGATCTGACCACAGAGATATCTCAGTGTTGGTGCGGCAGCAAGCAAAAAACTAATTCACCTTCAAAATATATCGGCTCATTCGTGGTCAATACAATCTGTAATGGAAAGGAATGGATCATTTTCTATAGCACTTAAGTCCATAAATATTTTAAAGATACCATTGTATGAGGCTCTTCTGTTTCTTCTTCTTTTTTCCTTTACAAGATATTAAGCTGTCCCTAGAACCATGCCCAATTCCATTTACTTTACTTTCTTGTCAACAAAAATTGTAATTTCAAAATCTCCCCTTTCCCAAGTCTGATGTGAAGCAACATGAGAGTTTTGTTGTTATGGCTAAGAATAATCTCCCGGCTGCTTCTGCTCCTCAAACTTGGGCTGGATGTATTTCTTCTTCTTTAGAGGTTTGCATTCCAGGAAGATATCAAAACGACAAGCCTCCTTAAAACTGTAAATGGGTTTAAGTAATTGTCTGGAGCCGCCTTAACTTTCCAATATCAGATTGTAAGAGTTGGTGTTCTCCACCACTATCACATATTGTCCTCTCTTTAGAGCAAGCTATTACAAATGAGCCCAATCAATATTAGATGACTTCTGTAAATGACTTGAAACCAGGCCAAGAGGTAAATGGGTTTAGGAGAAATGCAATGGAACCCCACTGGCATGACTAGAACTAGGGAGAAAAGGCTTATTTTTTTTTAATTGCAGAAGACCCCTTGTTGCATAGATAAATCAAAAATTGGGGCCCTTTCTAGACATACCAGATATCTGACCTTCTTCTCTTCCTCCAGCAGACCAGCAGGATAAGACAAAAGCAAATGAAATTTTAGCTCCTCAGCCAGACAATTCCAAAATGGTTTTCATGACTTCTTTGTATTTGGAAAAATCTTTGCAACTCAGTCAAAAATTCTTCAGTCTGTATTTCTGATTGTTTTCGTTCCAACTTTCCAAATTACTCTGTTAAACTAATGGACAAAACGACAACAGGGGTATATAAATGAAAAGACAAGTGTCTTTTTTCCACACGTTATGTCATCCCTGGTGTTTTCAGACAGTCCTTGCATATATTTACATATAGATCATCCTCAACTTATGACCACAACTGAGCCTAAAATTTCCTGCTGCTAAGCGAGATATTTGTTAAGTGAATTTTGCCCCTTTTTACGACCTCTCTTGCCACAGTTATCAAGTGAATCACTGCAGTTGTTAAATTAGTAACACGGTTGTTAAGTGAATCTGGCTTCCCCATTGACTTTGCTTGTCCGAAGGTCGCAAAAGATGATCACATGACCCCAGGACTCTGCAACCATCGTTAAGTATGAATCAGTTGTCAAGTGTCTGAATTTTGATCATGTGTCCATGGGAACGCTGCAACAGTTGTAAGTGTGAAAAATGGTCATCCATCGCTTTTTTCCAGTGCCGTTGTCACTTCAAACAGTTACTAAACTAACTGTTGTAAGCTGTGTAGTTGAACATATAGAAAGGGGGAGGTTCTTGGAGGAAGGAGTAACATCCTGGTGTATCTGCAGCAAGCAGAGGTGAAAGAGGGCAATATGTAGGCATAGCAGGTTATCAGTTCATCAGCTATGCCAACATCTTGCCTCCTCTCCGGCTCTTGAGTATAGAGATGTCTCTTCAAGCTTTTCCATAGTGAAGTCCTGAGATCATTTCCTGAGGGGTGTTTGGCCTAGAAAGAAAAAGAAAGAAAGAAAAAGTTACCATAAATAAACCATAAAGGAAAATATTTGTAGCTCAGGGTGAAATGAGAGGTATTTGGTGCTCTTTGAGCTTGGTTTGTTTTCTTGCAGAAGTTTCATTATCAAACGAGATAATGTCATCACTGCTAATAAGTGATGATGTTACCTAGTTTGGGTCAGGGGTGGGCTTCAAAAATTTTAGCAAGGGGTTCTCTGCCTGGTTGCTGGGTAGGTGTGGCCATGGTGGATATGGCCTAGTTGGCTTCCTGCACCACAGCGGGAGTTGGACGTTTTTGCCCTCCCCAGGCTCCTGAAGCTTTTCTTGAGCTTCCGGGAGGGTGAAAATGGGCCTCCCCAGGCTCAGGAGGCCCTCTAGAACTTCTGGTAGGACTGTTTCTCTCACACACACACACCCAAGCCTCCATGCATACCTGCACTTACCCACATCCAAAATGGGCTGCTTAGGGACTCCTGGGAGGGGTGGGATGGGGTAGGCAGGGCCAGCTAGGAATAGGATTTGGGGGTTCTCTGAACTGCACATAATCTTAGCTAGAGGTTCTCCCGAACCCCTGCAAACCCTCAGCAGCCCACCCCTGGTTTGAATAATCAAACATCTGCAAGAAAACCACCAAGCTCAGAGAGCACCAAGTACCTCTCATAACTAGAAGTGAGAGCAAAGAGACAGTTTATGTCCCAAATGCTTTTATTTGGTGTATAACATGAATGACCACAGCTGCCTTTTGTGGCCTATGTCTCTTCAATACGCTGAAGCTGGGATATTGACAATTCTACCTGGATCCCTCCATTTGTAGAAGATGGGTTTATAAGTAATCTCTTCAATATAAGAAATGCAATTCTACTCTTGAACCAAGAGCTTAAAACAGATCTCTGGAGACAGCAGTAAAAACCCAAGTTAAGCATTAAGGTTATTAGAATAAAGCTTCACTGTTCACATTCTACTTTTACCTGCCCCAAAAGGCAAAAATCAAGTTTTCCTGAACACGACTTTAAACATTATAAAATTACACAAGTTAATAACCCTCTAAATATGGAGTATGAAACATAACACACAATGGAGTAGTTTTGAGTCAATAGCCTTCCTGGCTATTCAGGGCATTTTTTAACCCATTCCAGATGGGACGGGCCATTCAAACCTGGTCTGTCCCATTCAAAATCTATATCAGGGGTGTACAACCTTGGCAGCTTTAAGACTTATGGACTTCACTCTCAGAATTCCCCAGCTAGATGTGCCTGGCTGAGGAATTCTGGGAGTTGAAGTCTACAAGTCTTAAAGTTACCAAAGTTGGATACCCCTGCTCTATAATGACTCAGTCATGTAGAATTCAGACATACTGCAAAAGAAGGAGCATCAAAATGCTTTTGAGCATGCTCACATGCCATATTATGATCTGGAGGGAGGCGAAGAACTGGATTCAGTGATTGGCAGAATGCTACTTCGGATCAGACCATCCTCAATTTCTCCAACCCTAGTCTTTTAGAAGAGTGATTAAAAATCAACAGAGGGAGAGAAGCAGAAATGCATCATTTGTACTTAATATACTGCCTCAATGCTGTTCCTGCCCGAAATTCCCATATTGAAATAGTTCTCCATGCTGTTTCGTAGGAGGATTTTGACAGTATTATTTCCCCAAAATTAAAATTCCCATTCTTATTTAGCACACATCAACTTTCTTTCCAATTCAGTTCTTTTCATTCTTTTCTTTCCCATTCCTTCTTTCTCAATATGCTTTCGTCTACTATTTTAATTTTGTTTAAAGTATTTCCTACTATTTAAAATCAGTGTTTCCCTTTGTCTTTTCATCAGCTGTGATGGCGCAGTGGTTAGAATGCATTATTGCAGGCTTACTCTGCCCACTGCCTGGAGTTCGATCCTGACCGGCTCAAGGTTGACTCAGCCTTCCATCTTTCCAGGGCCAGTAAAATGGAGACCCATATTGTTGGGGGAAATATGCTGACTGTGTAAACTGCTTAGAGTGTGCTATAAAGCACCATGGGCAATATATAAGTCTAAGTGCTATTGCTATTAATTACATTTTTATGCATGCCTTGAAGACATCCTTGATTCCTGCATGATAAGACCACCAAATTTTCTTGGCAGCATTTTCAGAAGTAGTGCCCTGTAGTCTTCTTCCTAGGATGAGTGATAGCGATTAGTCCAAACTTCCCAAGTTGGCCTGGGACCTAAGCAGGACTCGCTCTCCCAATCTCCTGATTCCAAGACCAATTCTTTTAACCTTTATAACAAATTGCCACTTACACTTTATTTTCCTTAATATTTAAAACAATTATTTTTTAAAAATAGTTGTGTGTACTTGTATTTTCTCCCTTTGGCACTTAGTAAACAAGAAGAAAAAAACTAAAACCTTATAGACAAATGGTATTTTAAAACTGCTTTTTAAACACTCACATCAACCCTATGTCTGAATTTTGCACCAGGAATAAGACTACTGTCCAACAGAGGTGGTATTCAACCGGTTCGCACCGTCTTCAGGCGAACCAGTAGCTGATCTGATGATCAGTTAGCCCTGCCCACCCGCACCCGCCCTATCCTGTCCTTTATTTCCTTATTTCTGGCTCAGCTGATTCGTGCGGCACAGTTGATTTCCGGGCCGCCACTGTTCTACTTACCGGGGCTGCCTTAGAAGGTAAGCAGCTGAGCTTCAAATTGTTGTATTTTGAATGCTGCGCGCAAGCGCGTTAGGCACATGGGCAAAGCACGCACTCACCAAACCGGTTGCACCCTACCACTGATGTCCAAGGTAGCAAGGGATAAGTCAAGCTTTGTTTGGAACTTTGAGACTGACTTTCCTACACAGTCCAAGTAAGAGTCTCTTTTCTTCCCTTTGAAAGACAAGAACAGAATACTCTGCTACCCTGGCACGGATTGGAGATGTGTATGTGTGGGTGGGGGTGGGTGGGGAGTGGGGGGGGGAGAATGGAAGAATCCAGAAACAACATTTACTAAGAAAAGGTTTACATAGAAGAGCATGTAGTCATTTTTTTTTTAATCAAGCCAGAAAGTAGTTATTTTCACTGATCTACCTCTAGATGGCACCACCTACGAAAAAATACCATAGGACTATCCTCTTATTTACATGTACACTTTTTATTAAAACACTTAATCAAGAGGATAAAAAAAAACCAACGCAGACTAGCAGGAAAAAAGAAAGCAAAGAAAAAGATGCAAGAAAGAATTTTTTTTGGAAGAAAAATAGAAAAAAAAAAGAAAACATAAAGAAACAATTTTCAATATTCTTCACAGCAGCTATAAGTGTTGATATGTTTTGACCTCTCTCTTTCTCTCTAAAGCAGGGGTCTTCAAACTTGGCAACTTTAAGATTTGTGGACTTCAACTCCCAGAATTCCTGGGAGTTTTGCTGGCTGAGGAATTCTGGGAGTTGAAGTCCACAGGTCTTAAAGTTGCCAAGTTTGGAAACCCCTGCTCTAAAGTTACACCGTATTGTTCCTTTTTCTATAATATCTCCTGTCTAAAAATCAAAACCACAAATCATGTTCATTTTTTGTTTTTTCATTTTTTAAACAAAATGTCATTAAGAGATTTCCAGTCATCACATAGGAGAGACTATCGTTCTGGGGAAATAACTGTCCTATCATAAACAACATATAGTAAATAATAAAAATTATGTCTAAACAAAGGAATAGTGAAAGAGAAAGCTTGATCTCTGCTCTTTTCATGTCCCAGAGAAGAATTTATGGCTGTTTTTCCTGCCTGAAGGACAGCTGTGTGGGGATGAGGTGGGACGTGGGGGGTGGGAGGGAGAAGAATCTACCAATTGCTGTTCTGAAACTACTCTGCACTAAATTCAATGAAAGCAGAAACCTTGTCTGGATTTTGTTGTTGAAAGGAAGGAAAACTTGACTGTGAAGGCCAGCACAATGAGATGTATTTTGCTTCTGTTGTCCGAAACCAAAAATAGTTTTTTTTTATTGTTTCACACCTAAAGACAAAATTTTGCCAGACTGAGGACCAGATACTATCTGCATCTACAATACATCAACTTATGAGCGTAATTGAGCCCCAAATTTCTGTTGCTCAATGAGACAGTTGCTAAGAGAGTTCTGCCCCACTTTACGACTTTATTGCCACAGTTGTTAAGTGAACCACTATAGTTGTTAAGTTAGGAATGCAGGAGTTAAGTGTATCAGGCTTCACTTCGCTTGCCAGAAGGTCAACAAAGGGGAAATCACATGATCCTGGGACACTGCAACTTGTCATAAATATGAGTCAGTTGCCAAGCGTCTGAATTTTGATCACATGACCACGGGGAAGCTGCAATGGTCATAAGTGTGAAAAATGGTCATAAGTCACTTTTTAATGCTGTTGCAATGTCGAACAGTCACTAAAAAAACTGTTGTAAGTTAAGGATTACTTGTACTATGTGAACTTTTAGGGAGACACTGTCTTCACCCTGTTTCTCTCATAAGACCTGGACTGAGTTGCCTGTGAATAACAGGCAGAATCCAACTCCTTACTACATTTGATCACAGCTTCTGACTCAAGGAAGGAAAGCGTGTACAGACCAGGAGGAAGAGTGCTTAAACCACCTGTATCACGAGTTAAACTTAACATGCAATGTGGCCAAGTGTCAATGCAACCTTTTAATCTCCACTTCTAAACTGCAAAAATATTATCTGGCGCTGGAGACAAAACATCTGAGATTAGATTACTGCTAATCCAGTCTCTGGATCCTGGTCAATTTTAGAGACTTAAGTCCATGCCTCTGCAGGATTTGGATTCCCCCCCCCCCTTTTTTAAATTATTTTTTAATTTACTTATAAATTTTTATTTGAATAATACATTTTTTAAAAGCCCTTCCGTTTGACAAGAACCCAGTAAAATGTGGAAGATAATAATGTTATATGATTGGTTGGCTGACTTACTAAAAAAAAAAAAGGACAAGAATATATTTTGGAAACCATAGAAGCAATTTGAAGGTCCAATGAAAAAAAAACGGAAGCAGAGAATGTCAAGGTTGAAACAACCTTGGAAACTGAAAACAATCCAGGAGATAAAGAACTTAAATTAAGCAAGGAGGGAATTCTGAGGGAGTCAACCAGATTAAGGCTGCAAATAAATGGTACTTTCTCAGACTGTCTTGTTTTGAGAATGCCTGCTGCGAAAATAAGAAGGATCAGATTAGGAGTACGTGAAAAGTTTAAAAATCAAACAAAACCCTAACCTGAAATTTCTGAACATTTTTTTTTTTAGAGTTTGATGTCAGAATCTTTTGTCTGGAGTAACGCAAATCTAAACTATGCATTGGAGAGTACAGTTTGTCCCAGCGAATCTGCAATTTTGTGATTTGTGCCATTGTGACTAGACACGGAGACTCTTTTCAAAAGAAAAAAAAGATAAACTGACAAGCTCCAGTTTTATTAACCTTGGACAAGAAATCCCTTTGTGCTATCTGCTTTTTCCTCTCTTTACAACTCAGAAAAAACAAATTAATTAATTAATTAATTTAATTTTTATACCACCCTTCTCCTGAAGGACTCAGGGCGGTGAACAGTTAAAATAACATACATATAAAATGTGAATATAAGATAATTAAGCCAGTTTGGCTCATCAATTAAGAATCTTCAGCATAAAGATTTAGAACAATTAGAAGAAATTTATGCCAGACCGGTTTGGTGAAACAGAAAGGTCTTAAGTGCACGACAGAAAGTACGAAGATCTGGCATCATTCGTATCCCTGGGGGTAACCTGTTCCAAAGAGTAGGTGCCCCCACAGAAAAGGTTCTTTCTCTGGGAACCACTAGTCGACATTGCTTTAGTTACGGCATCCTGAGGAGGCCCACACTGAGAGAGCGTCCTGGTTGGTGGGAGGTTATCGGTTGCAGAAGGTGGTCTCGTAGGTACCCAGGTCCTAATTGCAGTAGTTACATTAGGGTAAGCAGTTGTGTAAATAATACCTTTCAGAAAAGAGGTTGCTGAAAATAATCTCAAATTTCAATGTAAATACAGGTAGTCCTCGACTTACAACCACAATTGAGCCCAAAATTTCTGTTGCTAAGTGAAACATTTGTTAAGTGAGTTTTCTTCCATTCTAGGACCTTTCTAATCACAGTTGTTAAGTTAGTAACGCAATCGTTACATGAATTTGGCTTCCCCATTGACTTTCCTTGTCAGAAGGTTACAAAAGGGGATCACTTGATCTCGGGACAATGTAACCATCATAAATATGAGTCAATTGCCAAGTGTCTGAATTTTGATCACGTGACCTGAGGAGGCTGCAATGTAAGTGTGAAAAATGGTCATAAGTCACTTTTTTCAGTGCTTTTGTAACTTCGAGTAGTCACTAAATGAACTGTTGTAAATTGAGGACTACGTGTATGCACAGCGGCTTTTCAGTCACTGTTTGCAGAATCTCATGTTTTAGACCAGGAATGTCAAAGTGGCAGCCTGCCGGCCGGATGCACCATGCACAGGCCACGCTTACCCCAGCTCCGTGAATGGGAAAAACATCATGAAACATCACATGACAGCAACATGACAAAATGAGTTTGACACCCTTGTTCTAGAGAGACTAAACTTTTGATCCTGTGTGGTTATTTATAGTCTTTACATTATAAAGTTACATGTAATGTAAGCATGCATGTGGCCTTAGAAATATGTGAAATGTAAGGGGGAAAATAAATACCGTGTTTCCCCAAAAATAAGACCCTGTCTTATATTTTTTTGAACCCTGAAATAAGCACTTGGCCTTATTGCCATGGGCTCAAAAGCCCGATTGGGTTTATTAGCAGGGGATGTCTGCTAATAACATCCCCTGCTAACAGGGTAGGTGATAGAGGACAAAAAGAAAAGTCTTACAGTATACATAAAATAAGATCAACTTTTAAACCTGTAACTTTTAAGACCTAAGATGCTTTTGAATAATAAAAGTGGATTCTAAGAATAGGAGTAGAAATGTTACAGAGATACCTCCTAGAAACAAAATATTTCTGAGAGTTCAAATTCTAATGTAGTTCACCTATATTCCAAAAATCAAAGCACAGAATGCCATTTCTATGATACATTACATATTTTAAAGCAGGGACCCCCAAATCTTTTGGGTGCAAGGCAGAGGTGGATTCTACTTACCTCCACTACCAGTTCGCAGCAGGAGCATGCATACTTCTGCACATACTCAGAAGCTTCTGCGCATGTGCAGATTGTCTATGATCACGTCCAGACGGGTGGGCAGAGCCTCCCGCCACTGTTACTACCGGTTTGCAAGAACTGGACTGAACCGGGAGTAACCCACCACTGGTGCCAGGAACCAGTTCCGTGGAAGGTGATTTTTCTGTGTACCAGTATGTGTGGTATCCCTGGTTGTCTGGATCCCCCATATGCGTGGATGGGATTTTGCTTGCTTGCATAGCCCAGCTCCTTGTGAGCCACAGAACATTGCTAGTCCACAGCCCGGGGATCCCTGTTTTAAAGGACTTTTTTAAAAAATTAACTGTAAGCCCAAGGCAAAAAGAGTGGGGCCACTGTTGTGAAATACGTTTCTCAATATTAAAAGTGCTCACTTCAGCAAAGTTTTGTCAATTCTATTTAAAAGATATGAAATGATTTGCCTATTCACAAAGAATAACCACTCTACAGTCAGTGGTGGGTTGCTCCCGGTTCAGACCGGTTTGCAAGAACCGGTAGTAAAACCAGTGGGAAGTCCGCCCATCACCCCGGATGTCATCATAGGCAATCTGCACGATCTCATTGCGAACTGGTAGTAAAGGTAAGTAGAACCCACCGCTGTCTACAGTATACAACTTCAATAAAGACAGTGCATAACTAAATCTGGAGATCACTCACTAGCTAGGATCATTCTGTGACTCATTCAAGAACCCTTGCCTATCTATATTCAAGATAGGATTTGTTTGCCCTTATTGAGAACTAGTTGCCTGTGGCAATGTATATACAGTTCAGATTAGCAAATTAGCAGTGTAATATCACGTCATCCTATCTTCCATTATACGATTCACAACTGACTAGGTTCACATATGGTAGAAGGCAGATGTTTAAGCAGGAAAGAACAGCAACAGATAGATTTTTTTAAAAAAGGAAAATGAGCTGATGGCTCAAAGCCAAAGATGCTTTTTCAGAAGGCAACTGGATTGGATTTTTTTCCCTGGATGAAGAAGAAGAAAAAGCACTTTTGAGAAGCTTTGTTACTGGGATGTATTTGTGTGCATTTCTGTATTTATATATTTATCACACTTCCATAAAAACATTTGCACTAATAACAAGTCAACAAAATCATGAAGCATAGCACAACATTCTCTAAGATATGTCATTAGCAATTAATTGAAATTAGTAGTTAATTAATGAAAAAAACAATATAAGGGCAGATCATATCAGGCAAGTCAACAATTTCTCAAATAATTATTCCACAATTACAAGAATATATCTAAAATGCTTAATAATATTAAAATGGTGTGCTTATGAAAACCATTGGCATAAAACAAGCCAGAATATTGCAACAATGAAAAGCAATGTCATTAATGCACACCTTATGGTTTGTTTTGTTTTCAAAATCTTAAATTGTAAGTGCATTGGCATTCTACAAAAGTATTCTTGAGGTTTTGTGTTTATGGCCTGCTTACTATTAGATAATAATGCAAGCGCATAATAGATAGTAATAGAATTGGAACTTTATTAATCAAAATAGCACTCCTTCACTCCGTATAGTCAACACGCATTAGATCTACCTCTCAAATATCAAAAATTACTCTTAGAGCAAAAAGACTGAATGTGACAAACATACAACATACATGAAGTGTTGGAAGATTTAAAGTGGCATCTGCCTTACTATCCAAATGTTTTGTTTAGGGAAATTCAATTTAGAAGCAGAAAGACAGATTTTGTAGGCAGCATCAACATATACATTGTACAGGAAAGAGATTTAAAATTTGAAATGGTCATTGAGCTGTACTTCGTTTCTTTTGCAACTGGTGAGACCAATATTGATTAAGTAATTTATAAATTCAATCTATTTTTTAATCTGTCTTTTTCATTTTTCAGGGGGTCATATACCTTGTCATATACTTTGGCTAACACGTTTCAGAGTTGCTCAGTGAGCATCCATGGCTGATGAAAGGTTCAAACCTAGGTCTCCCTGATTCTAGTCTAACATTTTAACCCAGGAGTAAGCAACTATGGCAACCTTACACCCTGTGGACTTCAACTCTCAGAATTCCTCAGCCAGCATTGACACTCATTGAGCATGGCATTCTGGCAGTTGAAGTCCACAGGTTGCTATATTGCCCACCCTTGCTTTTAACCACTAAACTGAATTTAGTGGGATTCGGTCGGTATATAATCCAGCCTGCTGCACTCCACAAGGAGCCTGGTGGAGCAGTGGACTAAAGCGTTGTTAAATAAGCTGTTAAGACTAAAGCGCTGCTAAATAGCACTTAGCTGCCAGCTGCCTGCAATTACTGCAAGTTCAAATCTCACCAGGTTGACTCAGCCTTCCATCCTTCCAAGGTAGGTAAAATGAGGATCCGGATTGTGGGGGCAATAAGCTGACTTAGTATAAAAAAGAACACCGCTTTGGGGGGGGGTGCAAAAGCCCTACTAAGCAGGTATATGCAAAAGTATGAAGGCTATTGCTTAATGCACTGTAAGCTGCCCCGAGTCTCCGGGTAAGGGTGGCATATAAATCGAACCAATAAATAAATAAATAAATAAATAAATGTTGGTTCTACAGTTCCTTTTATCCTCCACCAAGACATTGGGATTGAGAATAAGGAGGTTGAAAATGTATCTGGAAAGGTGGCTATTTTAGCAAAAGTCTCCTTTAAATCAAACTTGATTCCCAGGGAACTGATGGACCCATCCATGTAGCTTTTCTGACAATAAGGCAGAAGTGTTTTGCCTTATGTTTTCCTGGTTTTCTGATTTTACTTTTCAGATTAGGCAATAGCCCCAGTTTGGTCTGATAGTCGCACATCCAAATGATAACCAAGTGTCATCTTGCGAAACATCCAAGCCTGGGAAGGATCAGTCTGCTGCTGCCATCTGCTGAATTTTTCCCCATCCTCTCTGACTGAAAGAAATATATTCTACCACTGACAAAACAAGCATTGTTGGCAATCAATTATTTATTTTCATTACTTAATTAAAACTGTTAACGTTACATTTGCAAGAAATAAATTTCCCTCTTCAAAAATCTGCGTTCTTTGGAGAAAATGACATTATTCCAAGTAAGATTTGTTGCACAGTCAGCCAAATACTTATACTGGATTTGGCATTTTTGTCCACCTATCCAGTCCATACCCAGGAACTGGGATGGACAGATGTTGTTGTTTGATGGTATTAAAAGTACTGTCATAGGATGTAAGCTATTATGAGTAAAGCTGCCTTTTGCAATTGATGAATGGTGATTTTATCAGTGCCGATGATGTTCAAATGATGCTCCCAAATATTAAATATTATTAATTTTTCTGCATCTGGCTCACAATTCTAACTTTTCAATATAATAGGAGAACAAGAATATTACAACCCTAACCTAAGGCAGATTTCAGTGGAAAATTTTGAGACATTTTTCTTGCCTGCTTTCAGAAATTTCTGGAAAAGTGTATTGAATTCACTCATGGAGATTTTTCGTTTATTTTACTCATTTTATGTTACACTTTCATTGTTTATTTTCTAAGCGTGAAGACCCTTCAGAAAAACTCTCCACCTAAAATCAGATCCGTGGTATGAGCATAGCTTGTTGAATTACCACAAAAAATAGTTTTCCTACAGCTATGACTGCACCCAGATTGACTCTCCTGCTGGAATTGTTTTCCCTGGCAAAACCTCATTTCAGTATTATAGATGGAGGAAGCTTTGAGCATCTTCAAGACTGTAAATGTGCCACTGTTAAAACCTGCTAAGAAGAAAATTGCACTGGGTGCTAATTAAAAATAAAGTGGGCTGGAAGATAAAAGAGGATACTCAACATTTTCTCCTGGTGACTTCATGCTATTTTCTTCGCAACGGTACAAAAATATATTGGCATTATCTTCTGCCATGATATAATTCAACTAACCACTCTAGCCTACAGCCTTGGTATAATTTCCCATTCAAGTACTAACTCGGTATGCTCCTTTTCAATGGAGGAATGGATTGTAAAGATGGCAGAAATGACAAAACAGACCCGTTGGACGAGGGACAAAATAATAAGTACTTTTATAAAAAGACCTGAAACATTTTATGAACTTTTTGCTGAAACTGGAAAAGAGTGAAATGTTAATTTCTGGATTTGATGAACTGAAAAACAATTGAATAAAAGGGCTGAAGTGCTATTTGTAAGAGGGAAGAAGATAGTTAGCACTTAATAACTACAGAAAAGGTTGGCAGTTGGTAATTTTTTGGTTCTTGTTTCTTTAATTATCTTTTTCTTTCTTTTATGCTGCTTATATTTATAATTGTTATAACTTACAATTTATATATATTGTGTTATATATATATATATATATAACTTATATATAACAATTGTGGTCAACTTATGACCACAATTGAGCCCAAAATTTTGGTTACTGAGACAGTTGTTAAGTGAATTTTGCCCCATTTTACAACTTTTTTCCTACAGTTGTTAAGTGAATCACTGCAATTGTTAAGTTAATAATATGATTGTTAAATAAATCCAGCTTCCCGATTGACTTTGCTTGTCAGAAAGTTGCAGAAGGTGATCACATGACCCCAGGATACTACAACTGTCATAAATATGAGTCAGTTGTGAAGCATCTCACATTGCTCCTGGAAGCACGAAGCCGAGAACACCAGCCTGAAGATGACGAATGAGACTTCGTCGAAACGTCGCCAAGACACTTCCAATTTTACGCGGGAGAAGACCTGAATAACCAAAGACCTATATACAAACACCTGGGAAAACCTCAGAATATATTAATTATATTTAATATAATAAATTAAACACACACACACATATATATTCACACACACACACATTAAATTGTTGTCATCTATTGAATCTAGGAAGAAGAGGGAAAGTTCTCTATTTTTGCCTGTTGATTTTTTCTTTCTGTATATCAACCAATGCAGAGCTGTTTTGGCTTGCTGAACTTAGTCACATCTATTGAAATGTGGTGGATAGTTTAGGAAAAAAAAAAAAAGATTATTCCTAATCATACTTACTAAGTAGATCACTAAGACCATTTTGAAAAAAAATAGTTTAGTTTAGCCTTCCAAAATTCTATCAGGCCATTTCCCCCATGTTGGTGCCAGTGACATCACTGTTGCCCGGGGGGGGGGACGTGCAGTTGGGGGCTCCTTTTGTGTCCTCATGAAGTTGCTCATCGAAATGGCACCCATTACTAAAGAGTCACCATAGGGAAATGGATAGAAATCAGTCAAAGATGGATTATAACCCATAACTTGTAGGACCACCTTCTACCGGTCTCCTACCGCCCTGTGCGCTCTCATAGAACTGCCTTCCTCTGGGTGCTGTCGGCCAGACAATGTCGGCTGGCGACCCCCAGGATGAGGGTGTTCTCTGGAGCCGCACCGACCCTCTGGAATGGGTTACCCACCGAGCTCCAGACGGCTCCCGATCTCCGCACTTTCCGTGCTAGGCTGAAGACATGGCTTTTTCATCAATTTCCTGACCGATTATGGGGTTTTAATTTTGGGGATCTTAAATCGGATTGTATTTTAGAATTTTATTGTTGTTGTTTTTACTATGTAAGCCGCCCCGAGTCCTACAGGAGAAGGGTGGCATATAAATTTTAATAAATAAATAAATAAATAAATAACTCTTCAACCACCCATATGAAGATTAAAAGAGAAGCAATCTAGTTTAATGCATAGGACAGAGCCTGGGAAGGCTAGACTACATACATAGTAGATTCACCTATTAGCCAATCTACCCAATCACTCAAAAGTTTCTCATCTGTTTGTCTTAATCATTAATTGCCATTAACACTAGACGGAAACTTTCACATTTACGATACAGTCTGAGGGGAAAAAAAACATTCCTAATACAAATAATATCAGGAGTAATGAAAAAAAAAATCCTACTCTTTAAATCTGTAATTTTAACTTGCTTATTTAGAGTAATTGAAATTAGGCACAGAAGATATTTGTTTCCCAAGAAACAGATGCACAAGTTCAGCTCATTTTGGACAACTAAGCTTTGGAGATCTTGGTATATTTAAATTTATATTGCTTCTAATCAATATGCATAATCATAATCTACTTTTAAAACTACTTATGTGTATTTTTGAAACTACATGGCTATTTTTTTTTCATTCCCGTCTATATTTATCATAATACGAAAATAGATGCTGCTTTTTACCATCCAGGGATTTGTTTCATCTCACTTGTTTCAATCTGTCATGGATCACACAATTAAACAATTTAGCAGATCGCTGCAATCACAAGCTATTTTGCATGATCCACATGCTCTTAAATATACACTCAGGTCTTCTTTAGCATGACTGTTTCATGCCCAAATAACTGAAGATTAGCATTATTTTTCTCCTGCATAAAACTTATTATATCTTTTTATTTTGCCTACGTTTCAATTTAATCTTGGAGAAATCCATGCCAAGTCCTTAAATGAGGAGTTATGGACCGTCAGCCCTCATATAATTCAGGTGATTGACCCTGACAGCTTACAGACTTTGGTGGGAAAATGTTTTGTGGGATTTTATGTCTATTTTAATGCTTTGGAGTACCATCTGGCGCAAGAGGTATGCTTGACTCCTGCTTTGAACAACAGCCTTCCCTTTTCATCCATGAGGTAGAAGGCTGCAGACCAGCATTATCAACCAACTTTTTCAAAAATTTTGCAAGAAATATCCTGAAAATAAAAAAAAAAAACCAGGCTCCCAAACATTTTTTAACCTCACACTCCGGGGTGAAATCCAGCAGCTTCTGACAGGTTCTGGAGAACCGGTAGCGGAAATTTTGAGTAGTTCCGAGAACTGGCAAATGCCACCTCTGGCTGGCCCCAGAATGGGGTAGGAATGGAGATTTTGCAATATCCTTCCCCCAGGAGTGGGGAGGGAATGGGGATTTTGCAGTATCCTTGCCCTGCCATGCCCACTAAGCCATACCATGCCCACCAAGCCACGCCCACAGAACCGGTAGTAAAAAAATGTGAATTTCACCACTGCTCACACTTGATGTGATAACCTAAAAGAAGGTTTATCTCTTTACTTTGATCAGTACCAATACTGTTCTACAAATAGGTTTTTTTACAATTTTCTTTTCTGAGTTTCAAAATCAGACCAAGACTGATTCTGGTAGTCTTCAATTTACAACCAAAGTTTACAACAGACCTTCCCAGGGGTACTATGACACAGATTCAAACTTTTGATGGCCACCCTCTGCCCACAGCTGTGTGATTGTATTTTGGATGCCTAGCAACCTGCTTGCATTTACAGCTGTTTTCAGAATCCCACAGTCACATGACCTCAAGGTATGATTTATTTATTTATTTTTCTGCAGGAACCGGTATTTGTTTCCAGGTTCTGGGGAAAAAAGCCCATTACATGTATTCTTCAATTTACAACAGTTCATTTAGTGACGTTCAAAGCAGGGGTGAAATCTACTTTTTTTTGCTACCGGTTCTGTGGGCGTGGTTTGGGGGGGCATGGCCTGGTGGTGGTCATGTGTGAAAATCCAGAGCAGGAAGCTCAGGGTGAGTGAAAAGGGGGAGCAGCCAAGAGCTTTGTTTCTCCAGAACTGGTAGAAAAAAATGCTTAAAAAGTTTTAAAAAAAAAGTTCCTACCATCACACATCGCTCAGCTGATCGTCAGAACTTTTTAAAAACTTTTTAAGCATTTTTTTTACTACCAGTTCTCTGGAAGTAAAAGCAGGAAGTAACAATGACTGGGCGGGTGGGCGGAGCCTCAGGTGGCCATTTGCTACCAGTTCTCCGAACCACCGGCCGTCATCGCTACCTACTCGACCGAGCTGGTCCAAACCGGGAGCATTTCACCCCTGGTTCAAAGTTACAATGGCACTGAAAAATGTGCAGATAAATGTTGGAGTAGGATTCAGCAAAGAAATATTGGGAGTAAGATTCATATTCTAATACAGAAAATTCTTAAAGTGAATATAAAGATAAAACCAGAGACTTTTCTTTTGGGCTTAATGGAAAAGGATTTAGGGGGAAAAATGGAACTTTGATGCTATACATGTTGACGGCAGCTAGATTACTTAACGCTCAAAAATGTAAGGACACTTCGACCCCAACAACGGACAAAAGACTGCAAAAGTTAGTAAGAGTTAGCAGAGATGGCTAAAATGACTGCTTTGATCCAAGGGGTATAAGAGCCTGGTGGCGTAATGGACTAAACTGCTGCTGTTAAAGTAGTACTTAGCTTCCAGCTGCCTGGAATTACTGCGAGTTCAATTTTCATGAGGCTCAAGGTTGACTCAGCCTTCCATCCTTTCGAGGTAGGTAAAATGAGGATCCGGTTTGTGGGGGCAATAAGCTGACTTTGTATAAAATAGAAGACCACTCAGGGGGAGCCAAAAAGCCCTACTAAGCAAGTATATGCAAAAGTATGAAGAATATTGCTTAAATGCATTGTAAGCCACCCTGAGTTTCTGGAGCAGGGTGGCATATATAAATCGAACAAACAAACAAACAAATAAATAAGGGATGGGGGGACCCACAAACACCTTCTTTGTTTCTACTTGGAAACTGCTTCTGGACTTTGTGCTTGAGGTGTGGGAAAAAGACTTGGATGTTGGATTTTACCTGTTGTTATAGAAATGGCTAGTTTAAACTATAATATAAAAATAAAAGTTGAGGTTTGATGTTAATGCCTTATTCTACTGCACCAAAAGGAGTTGGAAGTCAATACCTTTTCTTTCTTCCACCCTTCTTTTCCACTGTTCCCTTCCCCTTCTCTATTTCTCCTTCTTTTTGCTTTTTTTCTATGTTATATCATAAATTAATAAAATTGTTATAAAAACACAAAAAATGGCACTGAAAAAAGTGACTTAGGTTCATTTTTCATAGTTAGGACAGTGGTGGGTTGCCCCCGGTTCGGACTGGTTCTATAGAACCGATAGTAAAACCGGCAGGAGGCTCCGCCCACTGACCCCAATATCATCAGGACGCTTCTGCGCATGTGCAGAAGAGCGCACCTGCGTGCTGCCCCATTGCAAACTGGTAGTAAAGGTAAGTAGAACCCACTCCTGAGTTAGGACCCTTGCAGCATCCCCACAATCACGTGTTCAAAATTCAGATGCTTGGCAAATGGCTCATATTTATGACCTTTGCTGTGCCCCAAGGTCATGTGATCAACTTTTGCGTCGTTCTGACAAGAAAGTCAGTGGGGATGTCAGATTCACTTAACAACCAGGTTACTAACTTATCAACTGAGGTGATTCACTTAACAACAGTGACAAGGTCGTAAAATGAGACAAAACTCACTTAACAAATGTCTTACTTAAGAACAGAAATTTTGGGCTCAATTGTAGAGTTCGCTTAATGACCATGATGTTCATTTTATTTCAAGTGCATTCACTTAACAAGCACACACAAAAAAAGATTTCAAAAAATCTGACATGTGATGACCCACTTAATGATTGACACAACTTATGACCGAAATGCCAGTCAATTCAACTACAGTTGTTAAATTGAGGACCACCCGTACTTGCTGTTTGGGAAAAAAAAAACATATACAGCCAACATTTGAGATCAATCAATTCCTTTCATACCTCTTTGGGTTTGCCTACTCTACTGAGTGGAAGCTGAGGACGTGTTATTGCTTTCAAAAGATTGTCATGATGCATACAGTCGTAAAAATAGAGAAAACTGCCTTTACATCAAAACTAGCTCAATACTTTCTATTACTGTTGAGAAAGGCTTACTTAGTTCAAAACAAAACCATTTCCCACTTTTACTTGAAGATCCCAAAGACTGAACCAGGAATTTTCCAACCAATATTCTCTTCAAATATTTTTAGAACTGAAAAGGATTGAAAGATGGAAGGATGGATGGATGGATGGATGGATGGAAGGAAGGAAGGAAGGAAGGAAGGAAGGAAGGAAGGAAGGAAGGAAGGAAGGAAGGAATTTTTGTTAAAATACTTCCATAAAGGTAAAGGTTTTCCCCGCACATATGTGCTGGTTGTTCCTGGCTCTAGGAGAACAACTCTCCATTTCAAAGCCAAAGAGCCAGCGCTGTCCGAAGACATCTCTGTGGTCATGTGGCCAGCATGACTAAACGCCAAAGGCGCACGGAACGCTGTTACCTTCCCACCAAAGGTGGTCCCTATTTTTCTACTTGCATTTTTTACGTGCTTTCGAACTGCTAGGTTGGCGGAAGCTGGGACAAGTAATGGGAGCTCACCCTGTTACGCGGCACTAGGGATTCAAATTGCTGAACTGCTGACCTTTCGATTGACAAGCTCGGTGTCTTAGCCACTGAGCCACCGCCTCCCTTTCAAAAGACTTCCATAAGCACCCATAAATAAAATTCACATTCATAGGAATATACCAAGGACATGATTGCACAGAAAGGGTGCAACAGATATTTTCATACAAGCATTGATAATATTTTCCTCAAATGTAATCTATTGTATTTGTGCTATTTTTAACAAAGGTAGATACAGAATTATGTTGATTTTACGTAAACATTTACTAAGAAATGACATGTATTGAAAGGGCAATGCAATATTAAAATTTGAAAGGAAGTTTTCTTTTTATTAGTGTGTTTCTTAAACCAGATTCTTCCATTACTACTTCTGATGTAGCTTTACTCTGAAGAAAGCCCTATTGACTTAATCATACTTTCTCAATAAAGCATATTGGTTTTTCCCTCCAAAAAAGAACAGGGAGATAAATTATTCTAAAAGAAAAGTAAATAAAAAATAAATTTCCACATTAGAAGATCAGTCATATAAAACAGCCTTATAAATACAATAGTGTGGGTTTTGGGAAGATTAAAAATGGCTTGAGATAAAAATATTTTTACTTCCCTTGGCAGCTTTTATGAGTTATTCTAAGCCAGTATTTTTAGTGTGACTTCTCTCTTGCACCAAGCCTGTTTAAAAATTTGCAAATGTTTTAGGAATTCTTGAATAAATGAAAAATTTGACCAAGGCTACAACAGAGTGTATACCATATTCTTATTCTGCTGGCAATGGAGGAATTTAAAAAATTTTCTTCTCGTGCAAGGTGTCAACATCAAAATGGCAGCATAACCAAGCCATTGAAACTCTGTTTCCTTTTTACTTGTGTTTGATATGTGTGATGCACATTAAAAAAGACACATCTTCAATTGCCCAACACCACCCGGTTTTGACGCTTTTGATCCTTCCAAATTCCCCTTTTTTACCCAATTAATGATTCAACTAAATTTTTATTATACATCTCAAACCCAAAGAAGTGAAATACACCACTTGATTAAATTTCATCGTTCTAATAAAGGTTAAAGGGCTAAGTTATGTTCAATCTAAACGTGATAACAGCATAGACAATTTGATACATTTTTATCTATAGAAATTTTAAAAGATTAAAAACATGCACTACGCTGTTAATTTTCAATCAGCTGTCAGCATGTCAGGGTTATAATTGAAAATATGCGTACTTAGAAGTCCCACTAAAGATATAGTTACAGAGATTTCTGGTTGTTGTTTAGTTCTGCTATCACTATACAGCTATGTTACTGTAATAGGGCAATTTGTCATATTAATAATATACGTTTCGTTATGAATATCAACATAAAGATTCAAATACGGCACTAAACTGGCCATTTATTCCAGAGTTCATTTTCCCCAAATATTGTCCCCTATCCCAATGTGGGAAAAATATTTTAAAATCTGGAATAAATTTTTAAAATATTTTTTAAAAAATTGTTCCAGTGCGGTAACCTGAATTGGCAGTTGCTATAGCATAAAGTCTGTGATACACATATTGAAATTTAAGTATTAAAAGTATGCACTATTGCCCAATTGTATTCATTTTATTCATTCACCATTTTGGGGGTTGTTCCATCAAAAGTTTGAGAAACCCAACCTTACACCCTACCCCACAATGCAAAATTGGGCGTCTTTGAAATATTGGGATTATAATTCATAATTTTATAGCCAAGATTGATAAAAAGGAAGTATTTTCTTTTTAATCTGCAGTTGACAGATGCTCATTTTTCATGGATAAAAGCAGCTGGATAACCACGACTGGCTAAGCCCCAATAGGTACCTGTAGGGGAGACCACCTGGGAATTCAAGTCCTATAGGCTAAACTGGGGGGGAAGGTGAAGGCAAAAATTCCAGAAGGAGGTGATAAAACTGCCCCAAAATCTGCATGGATGTGGCCACCAGAAGTTCAACTCAAGGGTGTCTTTACTGATTGCAATTTTCTCCTGTTGAGATCTTTATATACACTTCCCTTAAAAGTTTGCCCAGGATAATTCGAATGAACAAGCCAAACTTTAGCCATCATTGCTGCTAAACTCTAGTTTCCATCGCACTGTCCTTCTTGAGGTTAAAAGGCTTCCTGTGCAGCAGTGGTGGGTTGCCCCCGGTTTGGACTGGTTCGCACAAACCGGTAGTAAAATCGGCTGGAGGCTCCACCTACTGCCCCGGATGTCATCATAGGCGATCTGCGCATGCGCAGAAGTGTGTTTGCATGAGTGAGCGAAGGGAGCACGCGTCTGCGATCCCATTGCGAACCAGTAGTAACGTATGAGGCACCCACCCCTGCTGTGCAGCCTTTTATGTTCTATGTTACTTGCCTCCATTTTCAAGGGCAACATCTGGTGGGGAAATTTTCTTTTTCCAAAAAAGGCCAATATCATTCTTTGCTCCTGAAACCGTTCCTGACAAATGTTGCAGTACAGGCCTGGAATACAAGTGCAAAGAGGAAGAAAGATGCAATATGGTAATTCTTCCTAAAGGCCAAAAGATCAGGAGAGATTCACTCATTTTCCCTCTTAAGATGAATGTTTGTATGTCCTATTCATTTTATCTTGGACTGTGACAACCTAAATCATCAATTAATTGGGGGATTATTGGAGTGGTAGTCCAACACACTTGATAAGCATCGTTTGACTTTTTATTTTGGGCTGTAACATGACTGCTTACCTATCATACGATCGTGCGTGTTTTTAAGGGCCTGAATAATTTTGTAGAAAATATTAGAACTGTTTTTATAAAATCCACCCTCTAATTTTTTCCTGTAAATAATCAAATGTTTCTAAATTTAAGATTATGCTTCACTATGCAAATCATGCTTAAATAAATTAATTGCATTTATGATGCCATTGAGCTGAGATTGACTCCCATGCACACATGATTACGGCTGTTTGTTGCCTGTATTTCCGAAATAGAAGTGCAGAATTCAAACAACATGGAGAACTTCTCAGTTTAAATAGTAAATTATTAAATTTCAGTGAACATTAAACTTTATAATGCTGAATTTTCAAACTCGAACTTTCTTTCTGAATTCATTTGGGGACAAAATGAAGTTTAATTTTCTAGTTAGATAGGAAAACTCCATTTTTTGCCTTAAAATCATATGTAATCTAAATTTTGTATTTTTAAAAAAATATGTATAGATTAATGCTCAAAAAGGCTCATGCTTACGTAATGTGCTAAGCAAGATAAAACATCCACTCGTAATTCTAAAGAAGAGTGGTAGTCAGAGAATATGTTTAGCTGTTAATATATTTTCTGTTTCACAAAAAAAGAAGAGGGGGGAAAAAAATCAATGGACTTTGCATGTAGAGATCCCAGGAAATTGTTTTGTCAAAGGCGCAAATCAATTCCTTTCCGATTGGATTCTCACTAACTTCCACAAATTAAGGGGCAGGAAAGAGCCAGAAATTCAAAGTGCAGAAAAATGTTTTACATTACAAGCTTTTGTATTAACAGTGCATTCAAAAGTATACAAGGGCCCTTTTTAAAAAAAAAATGCATGAAAAGAAAGTTCTGTCCTCAATGGCCAGAACTCATCACATCTAAATGACACAGTTGTAACAGGATGCCTTCTCTTTCAGTCTGGCTTCCCAGAACACACAAGGAAGGGCCACAACTTTTCTTGCAGGACTGTTTGAACAAGAATTTTACTCCTCACTCCCCCACCCCCTTTCTGCTGCATCTCTATCTTATCCCACAACACTTAATTCCTCATCCCCGGGAATGCAAATGTTTGAGACCAGAAGCGCCCCAATTCTTTTTCATATTACTACCTTTCTGCATTGGCTCAAGTGCCCCAACAAATCTGGGGGGAGGGGGGGCTTACATTGGAAAAGCCAGGGCATCAAGCCGATGGTGCTCAGAAGGCAGAGTTTTATAAGACAGGACCGCATCCTGGAAAGAAAAAAATGGATCTACTGTGGCCAACTCAAAGTAACTTACAACAAGAGAAACCTTTAAGAACGCGGAAAAAAGAGTGAGGCAAAACTAATGCACAGAACTATCACAGCGGAGAGGGAGGAAAATTCAGAGAAATCCCGAGATAAATAAAAGGGAGATTTGGGAGCTGGCCATTTTAAAGAAAGCAAAAGTCATTATCTCACCTCGAGAATGAAAAGAGACAGAGAGAACCAAACGGTAGATTTGTACCTGCAACTTAAACCAAAACATTTCTTTTAAGAGTGAAAGTCGGCCAGCTCTGGAATGACGCCCTTAGTATTTACATACCAACCACTAAAAAGAACTGAGATTCTCGGATAAACTTCTCGCATTTAAGCGGGCATTTTTTGTATTTAAATCAACTTCCATAAGGCCGCGTTCGCAAGTTTTATTTGGTCAGCCGGAGCTTAGCTGAAGCTGTAACTAAAACCCGGTCTGCAAATTAGCCGCCCTCCACTCCGGGAGGCCTAAACGCGGATTCAGACGATCCCGACGCGAGTCTAGCCGGGCGGAAACAGGGTGAGGGGGGGGGGGGGGAAAGGCGATCGATTCTCAGGGAAGGAATTGGTTGGTGCGGGGGGAGAAGTCCTCGGGTTCTGACGAGTGGTTAAAGATCCGCGGATCGCTCGTTTCCGTCCCGGGAAAAGCCACTTGAGGGATCAGGTTGGCGCCCCCTGCTTGCCTCCCTCCCACACCCGCCCCCCCCCTCCCGCAACGTTCCCGGTCTCTTGATCGTCGCCCAGCCAAGGGGCGGACCCAAGCGCTTGAGGCGCAGACTCGCCGCTTCCCCCGGGCGCACTGCGTTAATCGAGGACGGATCCGGCGCGCAGAAATACTCAACCTCCTTTCCCGGAGAGCGAAGAAGGGCGCCCGCGAGCCTTACCTGGCCGCCTGTCCCAGATCTGGGGAGGGGAGTTGCCCCCCGCTCAAGTGATGCAGGGGAAGAAGTGAAGTCTTTCTTTCCTTCCAGCCGCTTCCCACGTCTCCCTCCGCCCCCCCCCCTCCCCGGTTGGTAGTCGATCCGTCTCCACCTGGAGCAACCACGGGGCCGCGCCTGCTTTCTGCCTTCGCCCGAGAGGGAGAGGGCCGTCCCCCCGCTCCCACCGCCGCCGCCGCTGCTTTCTCCTCCTCGCCTTTGCGCCCCAAATTTCTGCAGGCAGAAGGACCTGCAGGAGGAGAGCGGCGGCGGCCTTTGCCCGTCTCCCGCGCCGCAAGGAGAGCGCGCGTAATCCGGCGCGGCTCTGCGCTCCACAGCGCCTTAAAACCTGTCCCAGGTAAAACCTCCGGGCGGGAGGAGGAGGAGGAGGAGGGGAAGGGAGTTTTATCAAACCGCAAAAAAAAAAAAAAAAAAAAAAGGGTGGTGATGGTGGAGGCTGGAAAGCCAGCCTAGGATCTGCTGCCCTGGGTGCAACCCTCCCCGGCCCGCCCAGTTCCCGCCAGACTTGACTTCCGAGCAAATCTTCGTTAGGATCCCAAGGAGCGGAGGGGCTCTACCTGAACACCTGCTGCACGGAGGAGGGGGAGGAAAGAGCTGCTCGGGACCCAGCCGCTAAACAAAAGCGATCCGCGCGGCTGGTTGCCACCCATCTCCGCGGGCGGGCACGCCCCAATCCAGAGAGAGAGAGAGAGACGGGAGGACGTGATCCGCGCCCTCACATACACTTTTCCTGAGCCTTTGAAGACTTGGTTGACGGTCCCTCGGCACGGTACGGAGCGGGGGGAGGGGAGGGTAGATCGAATGATGCCCTACCCTCCTTCCTCCTCCTCCTCCTCCTCCTCATCATCACCGCCATCATATCATCATCATTACCACCCCATTATATCATCATCATCATCAGGAATCGGACCGTCCTGGTGGAGCCACGACCCCTTTATTTCTATTTCCCTGCCCACCAAAGCAGGGTAATACTACCGTAGGCAGGGCAAAGGTACAGCTCCCTGCCACGGCCGGCTCCGAAAAGTTGGTGGGGGGTTGAATTTACAACCTAGCTTCGTCTCTCCGGCACGCAAAGTAAGACGTTGCGGGGTTCGCAGGGTTTCCCCCCAGTTTTAAGGTGGGGGGGGACGTCCGCGAGCGTCCGGCGCTGGTTCCCCTTGGCCGTAAACCCGACGGCCGGCTGGGATGAGATCTTAAGGGAAGGCGGCGCGAATCTGTGCGGTGGGACAGTTGGCGGTTGGTGGGAGAAGGGATCTGTTTCAGTTAAGTCGGATTTGGCGGCTTTGACTGTCCGGTGAACGGGAAAGAAAAAGACTGGGATGGCTTGATACCCGATTAAAGTAAAATAAACCCTTAACGCCCTTCATGGTCTTGATTTTGGGCTGAGGCTGGAACGAACGAAGAATAATCATTTTTACTGCTGCCGACCGATTTTGTATAGATTAAAGAACGGGGTATGTAGATGAAAAGCGAGTTAAATTTTAAGCAAAGGTTATTTCCCTGCTCCGCCTTACTACACCCGATGAGAAAAATGGGTTTGGTGCTGACTTTTGAACAAAATACCTTTTTAAAACAATTGGATTTACACAGATAATTTTATAATCTGGATGCATTCTATGGTTCTGGAGTGGATGCTGGCTTTCTGGGGCAAAAATAAATGCCAGCTGAATGCATTTGTTCCACATTTGGGATGTTCAAATAATATGTTCAGCGCAGATGTGATCTCCTATCTAGGAGAGCAATAATGTTAAATTACCTAGTGGGGCAAATATAAAGGAAAAAAATTGACAACAATAATAATTATGTCTGGGTGAGATAGACAGTGCATTTGAACTTCTATCAGGCATTCAATCCCAATGTTAAATAAAGTGAATTAATTACTTGTGTATTTTTATATGTTTTTGAAAATCAATTAGTCCTGTAAAAGTGTGCAACAATACTACAATATTCCCAAAGGAGAAAAAAATATTCTTGGTTTTTAAGCAGTGCACACATAGGGGTGATTTTAGACAAAACCTCTTCTGTGTTTCAAGCAAGGGAAATTCTAATCTGCAGTTGTACGGGGTGTAAAGGAGTATGCCAAATAATTAGGCTTTTCTTATCAAAACTGTTCAAATTGATTAAGCTTGATATTTTGATTTTACCAGCCCTCCATCAATTAAAAAAAAAAAACATTTGTGTTTGGGGTTTTCACTTTCTTTTCCAAAACCTAGTAGGTTTGGTGTTTTTTTTTTTACTTTCAATTTGAGAAAAAATTGAAAGTCTAGAAAGCACTAGCACAAAGGTGAAAATAGGTAAAAGACACTAACTAAAAATAAAATGGGAGAAAACACTGAGCAACCTTTGGTTCCTGTATTGAGACCTTGTAGGTACAGAGATTTGTCAAAAGTTAACAGCGCTTACACATCTAAGCTGCAGTCTTGTATAAATTCCATGCAAATGTAATCTTTAGCCTGCTCTGAGCTGACTTTTTAAATTTGACTCTGTAAAACCATGACAACTTCCTATTTCAAATTTAGTTTCCAAACAGTGTAAAATAACATAGCTATTTATGGTGACCTGCTTTTTTCAGTGGAAATGCTTGATTTCTCAGAACATCACTGACCACCCCTGAGACTTTGTTACAAGACTTTCTAGCTTCCATCAGCGAAACAAAGATGTTTTCCCTGCTAATAACCATGTTTCCCTTGTGTTGTTACATTAAAGACATGATGCTATAGACATCAACATGTGGCTACGTACCAGAACAACAGATTTGGAAGAGACCTTAGAGGTCTTCTAGTTCGACCCGCTGCCCAGAGAAGAAACTCTGTAGTATTTCAGACAAATGGTTGACCAATTTCTTCTTAAAAATCTCCAGTGTTGCAACATCCACAACTTCTGGAGACAAGTCGTTCCACTGTTTAATTGTTCTAACTGTCAGGCAATTTCTCCTTAATTCTAAGTTGCTTCTCTCCTTGATTAGTTTCCATCCATTGCTTCTTGTCCTGCCTTCAGGTGCTTTGGAGAATAGATTGACCTGCAATCCTAATTGCAAAATGGAAAAATCAGCAACTCTCCCAATGGATTTAGACGGGACAATATGTGTGTTCCTTGAAAAAGAGCTGCAGCTAAAATACTATGCTCAGCTCCTGGGTTCAGTGTTCTGTAGTAGGGGTGATTAGAATGTCAGCCTAAAGGTCTAATTGTCAACCTCATCCTTCAGTTTTTTTTCAGCAGTCTAGGATCGTATCCAAATGGATATGCTAAACAGTTCATTTAGCAAGCTGAAAAATGAACGTTAGACATGACTGTTCTGCCATACGTACGTTTTTGGCGAATACACTTTAAGGCTTTACCAATAGAAGTTCATTTTGAGTTTTGTTCAAAATGAGACAACAATGATTGTGCTCTGAATTCACTTTTTAAAGAAGAGATACATCATTGTGTGTTTCTGTAAATTCTTGCCCTAATAATTGAATTGTATCACATACGTTTTGGGGGTCCTTTGCTTGCATTTGTTTTTCTTTAGTTGACTTCAGTAATTGGCATATAACTATGCATTTCAAAAATATTGATTTTTTAAAATGATATTTTTAACGTTCTTTAAAGGCTAAAGGGATGTATTTTTTAAAGCTATCAAATGGGGTCTTTTACAACTTCTAAAAGGCACTGAAGATCATAAATGTTTAATTTTCTGCTAGAAGAGGCTTGTACTGTTGGTTTTTTATTTATATAGTTTATGCTATTGTAGGGATCTAATCTGTTTGGATTTAGGTCTGGTGTTTTATGATTTTACATTTTTATAAACCATCCAGAGAAAAATAATGTGCTACATTAAATATTTTGGTAAATATATTATAAAAGAGACAAAAAGGTACATCCTATGATGCTTATACACAACCTACAGAAAGCAAAAGGGTTTTTCAATAAAAAAATTTCTTGTCAGGAAGCTATTATGGTATGATAAATGTGAATATTGGGCTCTCTGAATAGGATAAATTAAAAAGATAGATTATTGGTTTTGCTTCTTCTCAATTTTCCAATTCCTATAGTTCAAAAATATTATATGTCAGCACACTGATTCTTTGCATGTAGGGAACTAACACTGGAAAACTGGAGGAAATTTATAGGTGAAGTGGAACAATGTTAAATAAAGAATTACTGAAAAAGAAATTAATTTTAAGTGCTTTCCTTAGTGCTAGCAAGAATTTACTTTAGTTCTTATGCCAAACTGCCAATTATTTTGATTCAGAAATTTTCTGGAGACCTGCAGTTTTCAAAGTCTATCTTTTTATCATTGCTTTCAATCTTTTGATAGAATGTTCATGCTAGTTCTAAATCTTACTGAGAATAAGACAATAATGGGGTAGATCTAATAAATCTTACATGGAGTAGATTCAAGAACAAAAATGCAAACTTGGCATTGTAAAACAACTTTGAGCCCAAGATAGAATCTTATGCTTTACAAAGATTTTGTTCCGATCATACTAGTCTTAGTTACCACCCACCATTCAATTATAGCCGGAGAAAAGATACAAGAACCTCGCATTAGGTTTCATGCATACCAGTTATAACAGTTCTCTTGTTATTGAACACTATATTCAATTTACTTTTAATTCAGTTATTTGGTACTGTTTTAAATTCTTTCCTTGTACCTGCTTTCTGGAACATAATGGATTCAGTTCACTTTGATGATAAGGAAGGAGGTAAACTTGATAATTATTTCCAGGGGAAGGAAAAGTGACAAATTTAGCTTCCAAATTGGTTATCCATCCATTCTTCCTTCCTTCTTTCTTTCCTTCCTTCCTTCCTTTTACTTTTACTTTTTTCCACTCCTTCCTCACTCACTCCCTTCCTCTTTTCCAATCCTTCCTTCCTTCTTCCTTTTTTCCACTCCTTCCTCCCTCCCTCCCTCCCTTCCCTTTTTTCCTTCCTTCCTTCCTTTTTTCTATTCTATCCATCCATCCATCCGCTCTGATGTTTTCACCACATTCAGTAGCTTCAGGTTTGCAGCAACGAAGTATTGACATTGCTGACATTGACATGGCCAGCATGACATGGAAAATGCCCACTCCTTGTACCCAGTTCTAACTGTTCAGTTAATGACTGACACTGTTGATACCACCTCCGTAAGGAGAGGAAGAGTTCCACCAGTTGACTAATCTGCTCTCTCTTGCAGGCCGTCTAGTACTGTTAGCTCCAAACCTACAAAAAATATAAGAGGATCAGAGGAATGTAACAGGGGAAAACTGGTATGCCTGAATGTAAACCCCAGTAATGAGATGACCTTTTATTCTAGAAGAATAAAGGATGATCTTTTATTCTAGAAGAGTAGAGAATGATCTTGTATTCTAGAAGAATAAAGGATGATATTTTATTCTAGAAGAATAGAGAATGGTCTTATTCTAGAAGAATAAAGGATGATCTTTTATTCTAGAAGAATAATCTTATTCTAGAAGAAAAGGCAATCAGGAATCTTTCTCTTGTTAAAGACTACGAAGGGAAAATATTATGGAGACTTGTAGGAGGATGGCATGTTTGTCGATGGTGGCAAAAAAAAAATCACCTTGGAAGCATCTTTTATGACTAGCTAGTTTTATTAAAAGTGTAAACTTTCAAGAGCTGCTGTGGATTTTGTTAGAAGCATCGAGTATATGTTATGCTATTCCTGAAAACTTCTATCTCTAAAATTTTATTAAAGCAGACAGCCATAATGGAGAAGCGCGTTGCTTCCTTCAATTAGAATTTAATTATAATTTTAGGCCTGCCAATAACAAACTGAAAGGATATTTATCCTGGACTGCCTTACATGTTGGATGGAATGGACAGTAAATCCTGCCTGATGTTTAATTTATCCAGACTTAAGGTCTTCAGGATACATATCTCCATGAAAACTATAAACAAACTTTTAGAATCCACTAACTTGACTTGCTTAACTCTCAATAACATTGGAATTTAAAAAGCCTTAAATTGTATATTTTTCCTTTGGGGAAGCATTATTGTTATTATTATTAATTCTTTAATTCACTTCCTATATTGTCCCCCTCTTTTCTGTTCTCAAGATTGAGAGTTTTCTCAGTTCTAGAAACTTTTGCTAGCTGAATAGAAAAATCCTCCTCTTTATCCTTCTTGCTATAATTCCTATAAATAGACATTTTAATTATGAGCTAATTTTTTATTGTCTGAATTTGAATAGAAAGGTACTTTTTATAAGACGGGAGGATAGGAAGGCAAGTTCCTAAAGATGTAAACATTTTCACTTAAGAAATTATTTTAGTAATCATTTTTGCCAATCAAGCAAAAGTACTGTAATATAAAATGAAAATGTGAACACAATTAAATAAAGATCTAAAACAACTGATTCAGTAATATTTTTTGCAGTAAAATGCATTGTTTAATTTGGGGATCATGGAGCAGCACATTTTTTTATTCGCTCATTTTATCTTGATGGATCTAGACAGCAAACACATTGTGGAAAATAGATCCTGCACTTTTCCATTAGCACGTCTTAAATGTTATTGTGCATATGTTTTTGTGAACAGTCATGGAATGGATTTTTTAAATTTCAAAAATGGTTCCTCGTGCAAAAACTCAGACAATTACATTCTACTTCCGTAATTTTTAAAAAATTGTTATGTAAATGTACAGAAGAGATTTTGGTTTAACAGCAACTTTATTAGAATGTATTTGGAATTTCAAACCTAAATATATAAATATTTAGAAGATCTGATCTGTCTGCTCTATATGGATTCTCTTTCTTTTCTTTTTCAGACATGAAATTTTTGGATCAGAATTCAATTAAAGTTTTGAATTGCAGACACAGCAGTGCTAAATCTGTGCTGATTCCAGTTTCCAGATCTTCGTCTTAGCCTAGCCACATGCAGAAGCCACTTCTGAAATAAGGAAATAAACATTTCTGCCTTCTGGGGGATGTGGTTTTCTGTCTTTCAAGCTGAAGGCTCCTGTGTTTAGCTGTAGATCTGTAACTGAGCATCTATTCTAAGGGCCAGTTCTCACATGCACGCAGTACCATCAGTGAATCATCATTTGATGATTCAGCACTTCGATGACTCATAGACGGCTTGCCAACCAATTTTGCTGACTCTTTTTTCCACAGGGATCGAGCGAAAATATTTTTAATTTAAGGAAAGCTTTATCGATCAGTAGTTATTCACTTGAAAAGCATAGGGGAGTTGCCTTGCAGTGAAGGCCATGTGGCGCAAGTTTATTTTATTTTATTTGACTCCCCAACTCCAAACTTGGCACCTTGCAATATAAAAAATGATAAGATAAATTCAAAATGAAAAATACAATAAGGGAACTAGGTCGGCAATGAGCAGTTTTCTTTTGTCAAGCAAGCTAACCAACCGTATTCAAAATTTGAGAGTGGGTTAATGTGTACATGATAAAACATGAACTACTATCCATTCTTGTCTTTTTTGTCCCTCAGTACAGGGAACAATAGAAAGACATGTGCATGTACGCCTGTCTGAACATACATGTAACTGCTGTGTGTATATGATAGTGATGAGTATAAACATCTATTGAAATGAACTACCTGACAGCTTCATACAATTCTTGAGACTCCTGTTGATGGCCTTCAAAAATTCGATTTTGCTGAAAACCATTACTCCTCCTTGCCCTGTTAAGGTTGAGAATAGAGGGAATCTCTCATTCCAGAAAATAGAATGAAAAAAGAAACTGTCTAAACAAAAGAAAGAAACAGCATCCAATCCCCCAAACGGACATGTGCCTATGCAGTATGTGGAAGAGGGCTCTACTGTTGTAGTCCATGTGAGATGTCAGTCCCAGGAATCTTAGTATCAGTTGAAGAAATCAGCTCCATGCATTGCAAACCTGATTATGTTTTACCTGCTCCCTCTCTTATATTCATGTAAATTAGGGGGATTCCCATCTGAACCATTTTTCACATATCTCCATTGTTTGGGCAAATATTAGGCAATGTATCCTTCCTCGTTGCTTTGGCAATGGATCCTTCTTTTCTTTTTACGGTCATCTTCCTTATTATCAAAACGCCCTCAAAAAGATTAAGTGCAATATTGAAGAAGCATCTCATCTCTGGTAGACATGAATGTACTGCATGCTTGTTCAACATCATGTACAGAGAAAAGTGTCCCTAAGAAACACTTACTGAAAGCTGGGGTTGCACATACAACTAGCAAGTGTTCCACTTTGTATAGAATACATTCAGTCCTTGAAATGATACAGATTCCTCGTTCTATCTCTAAGCCAATATATGAACTGTAGGCAAACTCCTTACTGCCACAAGTGATTCATTTATAAAGTCAAAGATGACAAGCTGATGGATTTACATGAATTATAAGTATACTCCTAAGACAGCAAGTGTTCCCCAAATGGCTTTAATCAGCAAACATGTAGTAATTTATTTACAGTAATTTATTTCCCTGTTTTTCTAGCAGGGAAATGAGTTCTTGTCCTGCAAATCCTGTGTTTTCCCAAAAATAACACCCAGTCATATTTTCTTTTCAGACCCAAAATAAGCACCAGGTCTTATTTTGGGGGGGGATGTCTTATCCACTTACCTTAGGACTTCCGCAGCCATGCCTCCTACACCCTGACACCTATTGCACGGCTGCCCAATTTCCGTAGCTGCTTGTGGCACATTGTGCTGCTGCTGCCACTCACGGCAGGAGGCTGTGTGGTGTGGTGTGCCATTGTGCATGCAAGTGGTGGCACTGGTGCAATGAGCTTTGCGATATTCTGCCACAAGTGGCCACAAGCAGCTACAGGAAAAGTCAGGCAGTGGTGTGACAGGTGTCAGAGTACGGGAGGCCTAGCTGCAGCAATCCTAAGGTAAGTAAATGTGGGGCTCATGGGGCATCTCTACCCCACCCTAGCTTGATTTTTACGCTTGCTCCTTGTACAATCAGAGGGTGGGTAGAACTTAACTAGGGCTTATTTTGGGGTAGGGCTTATATTAGGCACACAAAATAGGGCTAGAGTTTGTTTTCAAGGTTGGTCATATTTTCAGGAAAACAGGATAAAACTATATTTTTGCCAGTTTACTTATTTTATCTCTCCTTTGTATGCAGTGTTTTGCATCTGACCAACATTACATAGCTGAATTGTTGTTCAGTTTGTGCAACACCATAAAATGTGACACTAGTCTTATTCCTATTTATGGTAGCCTTTTTGCAACTCACCCTAAAATGTTCAGGAAATCAAAAAAAAAATTGCTTAACATAACAAATACTATTTGAGTTAGTGTTTGTAGTCCAGTCGCTTTCTCTGATCTAATATCCTCTAGATAAGTTGGGAGAAGCAATGTTTCCCATCAGGGTGGACAAAGTTGACTTGTTGAATCGATGAGTTGAGCAAAATGTAAGGGGAGGAGAAGAAATGTAATCACACTCTAAGAAAGTCGCCATCTTCTTTATAGCCTTTAAGTCCAATGATTTCCTTGCAATATTTTATTTTTTCTGGAGGAGTGAAAAATAACCTTTAAAGAGGATCTAATAGAAAACTCCAGCGGGTATAATTAGTCATGCAGGCAAGCCTTCATTAACAGGGTGATGTGTTCAGCATCCCTTGGGGAGGGATATAATCCATGATCATGTGATAGTAACCTTGAGCTCTGGCCCCACATTGTGAGTTTCTCACGCTACACCTGCCCCTGCCTGTTAAAATATCTGCCTGGATATCCGGCCCACCTGGCAGTTCAAAAGCTTGTAAAGGCAAGTAGATAAATAGGTACCACTTCAGTGGGAAGGCAACAGCATTCTGTTTGTCTTTGGTGTATAGTCATGCCAGCCACATGACTAAGGAAATTGTCTTTGGACAATGCTGGCTCCCTCAGCCAAGAAATGGAGATGAGCAGCCTGCCTTAGATTTGGACAGGGCTGGACAGTGAAACCTTTATCTTTATATCTAGCTGGCTTGGTATTAACCTAAAAATATTTCCCCTTGCCTGCTTCACTGGACTAGGAAAAAAAAGGCATGGATAGGGTTTTTTTTTTTTCACACATGGCTTGCTGAGTTATATGTAGGGATGGGTTTCAAAAATTTTAGCAAGGGGTTCTCTGTCTGATTGCTGGGTGGGTGTGGCCATGGTGGGTGTGGCTTAGTCAGCCTCCTGCACCACAGTGGGGGGACGTTTTTACCCTACCCGGGCTCCGGAGGCTTTCCTCGAGCCTGCAGGAAGGCGAAAACAATTTTCCCAGGCTCCGGAGGCCAGAAATGGGCTCGTTTCCAGCCTTCCCGAACTTCTGGTAGGCCTGTTTTTTGCCCTCCCCGAACCTCCACGCACACTCTGCACTTATCTGAATCTAAAATGGGCCACATGGGAACTTCTGGGAGGGGAGCAACAGGGTGGGCAGGGCTAGCCAGGAGTGGGATTTGGGAGTTCTCTGAACTGCACAGAATCTTAGCTAGAGGTTCTCCCGAACCCCTCTGAACCCCCTGCAGCCCATCCCTGGTAGTATTAGATCAGCCTGAGCCTGGACAGCTTCTTTCTTAACAAAGCTATGCCACCAAATCCATTCAAAATCCTCTATACCTGTAATTTCGGAGGCTGTCAAACCCTTGTTGCTAAATACATCATAGATCTTTAAGATACTGGAATATATGAGTTGATGTCCTAGATCAGATCCAACTAGTACAACAAACCAAGGCATTGCATTTACGCTAAGGGAGCCAAACTTGGTATCTGGCATCTGTAGGGAACCTCCCAGATTGAAGATTAAGCTTTACAAGTGGTAACTTCTCCATAGCTGGTCATGCAAGTTTTACGATCCTTTTGCAGAAAATCCAAATATACTACTATGTATAACAGCCTATCTAGGCATCTTCACTTATACCTCCTATAATTCCCACATAGAGTGAAATTTATAGGGAGCTATAGTCCAATATAGTTGGGGGGAAACTGAGTTATAAATGAAGCAGTTAGGTTTACACCAATCACAGCTCAATAACTATACCATACATACATTTGTGAACAAACAATGGTTGCCACTATTTTTTTAATTATAGTGTGATATATTTGCAATATACCACCTTTTCTTATTAAACTGCCCGAATTAGTTAAGACCATAAAATACCTATTAAAATATCAAATACCTGATGAAATTGTCCAAAATCAAATAAGACTAGGAAAAAAATAAACCCTCTAAAATTATAGCCAGATTGTTGCATTCAGAATGCAAATTCAAACTCGGGATAGTGAGAGCAAATCAGAATTCTAGTAGACAACTGCTTGATTGTTTTTTTAATGGCTCCTTTTGAAAAGTCACCACTAAGAAGCATACCTACATTGCCCTTTTGATATGAACACATAACAAGAATATGGGTTCAGAATTTAACCGAGAGTCGATAGCAGAATTATTTTGGAAGATTTAAGTGCGGTTCATAAATAATCCTTTATTTTCAAGATAAACCTTTATAAAGTTCAGCATTTCCAAAAGCACAAAAGATATTAAAATATAAAAATTCCCTCGTTCAACTCTTGCTGACTACATGGACACATAAGTACATGTATTTTTCTGAATGCCCATCTACGTAATTTTTTTTTTCAACTTCCCAACTTCCCAGTCTAGCTTACAACTTCCCAGTCTAACCTGAGGTTTACTGGTGTTCAGCTTTCCATCCATTAACCAGATATAATGCAATCAAAGTTGGATAGGTGCTGTTTTTTTATTTCAAGTTGTCGTAAGTCATAACCTCATAGTGAAACTCAAATGACCTTCATTTTGGACCTACATAAAAATCTGATATCCTGGTTAATTAAAAAAAGAGAAGATTGTTCCAAACTCAAGGACCTTTTTTTCTTTGTTCTTTTTTGGCATGTCTGGAATCCAGCTATTTGTGGATTCATTTGTCTTGGAATGTGGTTGCAAGAACTGAACATGCATAAGCTATAAATCTACCTGTGCATTTTAATTGAAAGATAATTTTCAAATATTTTAAATTAAAACACACACGCATGCATACGTTTCCTAACATTTTAGACACTTTCCAAAAACATACTCAGCCATAAATAATTGCATGCTGGGTAAATGAATCATGTTCTTAGGTATACAATCAACCATTTGTCAGAATGGATGGAGATTAGCATTTTACACCCTTCTGAAGACAACATTCCTGCTTGGTACCACATGGGAAGCTGATAGAGAAACCGGACTGAGCTGAGAACCAGATGAATTATCTGTGGATTAAGTGATACCACTGAAAAATTCAGATTGCTTCCTTGCTTTAAGATCCCATCTGATTTACTTCATCTAGTCACTTTGAAATATAATTGAAACTGGAAGTGAATATTATTTCTGGTGAAAACCAATTCCACAATCTGCTGTTTTGTGCCAAAGCACAGTTTACTGTTTACCTACTATTGAAATATACTGGGAGAGTCTGGATTTTAATATTGGTAGATAGTTTTCTACCTAAATAGTTTCTCTGCAGCATCCACAAATTTATTAACCTTTTTCAAGTGTCTCTTCTTTTATTTGCCTTTTTTCTAAGCTAAATCACACCAAAGTACTGTGGGCTGAGCTTTTGTTGATTCTGTATCCTTCTAAAAAATATTTTTGATATTCATTGCAGAGAATTATAAAGCATGGTAGATTTGGTTAAAGATAGCATCACAGGGACAATTTTGCAACCCATTTCTCTTCTAATAATCATGAAAAGGCATTTTCTCTTGATTCCCAACAAGTATAAACTAGATTTATACATCTATTCAACTATATGCTAAAATTGAAAATTATTTTCTGTAAATACTCAAAAGATGTCTCATATCCCATCAGCATACAGATAAAATAAATCCCTTTTTAAGACCCCGTAATCCTTTATTTCGGGGTAGAGTCGGGGTGACTGGATTGAACTGAGCCAGATGCCCTTCCTGATGCTACATGGTATTCACAGCAGATATTTTTTCTTTGCACCCCAGGAGAGAAATATCTGCCACTACCTGGGATTGAATTCTCAACCATCTAAGTGGGAGGTGAGTGTTTTCACCACTAGTCCACCACACCATTCCCCATCAGCATACAAAAAAAGTTAGGATTTTTGTCTCCATGTGTACAGTGTCATTTTACATTTGTTTGCATTGAAATCTATGTACTCTTTTAATGTTCATTCATCCCCTAGTCTAGGGAAAGCCTTTTTGAAGTCCCTGGCTCTTGTTTTCCATTTAACCATCCTAGATAATTTGGTATCATTGACAAAACCATCTCAGCATCCAGCATTAATGCCAGCTCTTTTATTATTCAATGGTTCTTAAGTTAATCATGACCAAGTGATTAACTTTCAGTGATTCCACTCTAAACAGAATTGGTTCTGTTTATTCATACTAGCTAGGTTATGTTGGATGATAATGGCTTGTTATATTGATTGCCTTTGTCAATGTTCTGGATGTTTTTACTGCTATTCATTAGATCACGTTGAAAGCAAAAGGTCAAATGACCTGTTAAATCCCTACAATTAAACAGTTTTCATAAGTAAAAGCCAACATAATACATTCTTAGGGTTTTTATTAACAAATATAACAATTCGGTTTTCAGGAGCTGAAACATCTTTTTCATGTAATGATAGTTGCTAAGGTGTCCTGAACTTAGATTAATATAATAATTAATATAAAAAGGCACATATATACACCTTCTTGCATATGCCCTGTATTAAACTAAATTCCACGTTGTCATACGTATATCCATAAGAACATTATTTCAATAACATGCATGTCAATAAACAGATGCATATTTATTCAAAATCGCTTTCACTGAATAAGATTTAAAATATGGTCTACAATTTAATTATTAAGCAAGCTCTTACTTGCCACTGCCTTTTACCATCTTCAGTTATACTTATATGCAGTTATTCAAATAAATAAACTAAAATAAAAGCAAGAGAAAAAGAGAAATCCACTCTTCTCCTTCCAAAAAAATCATCAAAAATAATTAGAGGAGGTACTGCCGTATGCAGAAGTAAAAGAAGTGTTTAGTTTTGCAGCTGTATGGGAGTTGTTTGTATTAGTATAAATTTGCTTATTCATTCCAGGTATTTTGAATAATTACAGAAATATATATAATAATAAATCTTTGTTCATATTTGTAACACATAATTGTTTTCCCACATGTCATCTAGGAATCTAAGCAATGAACATTTCCTAAAACGAAATGTTATTAATCTTTTAGGTTCCCTGCAAATTCTTTGTCTACCGTAGACTTCAAAACTGTGAATGATTATAATACAGAAGCAAAAGGAGTACAGAAAACTTACTATCGCTGTACTATCATCTGAATTTTTGAAGTCTGGATCACATAGTAGTGCTTAAATTGGTTTAAATTAAAAGGATGGTTTTAAAATTGTATTTTAAAACTGAAATGTTTTAATTTCTGGAGATGACAACCTAGGAACGTCTTATACACTCCCTTGTGTTATTTTAGTAATCATTCAAAGCATTAAAAATTAAAATTAATGATTTCCTGAAGACTTTTATGGAATACATCATTTGAGGGAGAACTGTAAAGCTATCTTCAAATTTAACGTTAGATAACATGAATTAAGGTTCCCAATTTGTATGGTACATGAGTAAAATTTCTACCCCCTTAAAGAGACTGTAGATTTTTTGCATTTGTGAAAAGGAGGCTTTACATAAAAATATTTTCCTGTAATATTCATTCTTTATTTCATCATGTGCAATTAAATGTCACACATATTAGAGAGAAATTCCATTGTATTCAATGGACAACTCCCTAGTAAATAAGACATCTCAATTAAACATCCTATAGAATTATTTAGCTTTTTTCTTTTTTCTTTTTTAAAAAAGCCTGTTACAGCCATGACTTGAATAGGATTAAATTAATCTCTATCAAAGCCTACCTTCTCTGGCATTATTACAGATGATAAATAAATACCACTGAAGCCTGAAGCAATTCCACCAACATCGACCTACAACCAGCCTACGAACCTCTCAGAATTCAAATCAACTGCACCACCAACCAGGGACAGCACTGACCTTCAACCAACTCATGCATTCCCTCCCCAACCAACACTTCACCTCGCAGTGACCCTCACCTGACATGACTTTCCCTCATAAGACCCATTACAAGACCCTCATTGGACACATCCACAACTGACCCATCACAAGACCTACTGACCACACAGAGCCTTTATAAGCAGAAAAATACAGTCCCAGGCATCCCCTAAACTCCACTGAAGACGTTACCTAGCGTGGTAATGAAATGTTTGGAAATCAACCCACAAGCTTGGAGAACAAACCTCCACCTTCAAATACCACTGACTTTGAAACTTGATCCTACATAAGAATCACAGCTCCTGATTCCTAACATTTTAACATAAATGCTTAGATATATGTGCTCCCTGTGAAAATGCAGAAATTTCTTGTGTGCATCAGAGATTCTTTGCATAAGCAGATATAGAAACACACATAAATAGGCACACAAGAGAAGCAAAGTATAAATGTAACTGGTAGATCCCCTGCTCACCCTTGGACTATATAAATATTACCAGAATATTTTCTATTTTTCATATATACTGAGATTTATATATGTTCCAAAAGATATTTTTAAGCTTTTAACTCTTTCTACATCCTCCTAAAAATGTGTTGCCCAATCTGCTAGAGATACAAGTCCTACAGTTTCTTCAGATCAGATTGGGAAGGTGTTTGAAATAATCCTGAGAAGTCTCATGAGCTGGGCTATGGCAAAGATCACTAGAACAATCTGTGATACAAAGCTATGCAATGACAAGCTGATGCACGAGAAATGATTTTTCATTCAGAGCCTCTTTGGGCAAGAGTCTGAGTCAGTTTACTTCCAACATCAGTAGTACCTAAAGTGGCTTAAATTAAGAGAATGGTTTTAAAATTGTGTTTTAAAATTGAAATGCTTTAATTTCTGGAGAACTAAGTGACAATTTAAGAATATTTTTAATACCCCTTTATGCTATTTTGCTAACCCTGTATAACAATTGCACTTATTTCTGCTTATCTCAAAGTGATATTTAAATTAAAAGGATGGTTTTAAAATCATGCTTTAAAATTGAAATGCTTTCATTTCTGGAGAACTTGGTGACAAGTTAGGAATACTTTATATCCCACCCCTTTTACTCTATTTTGCTAATCCTGTACGCAATCACTTGTCTCAAAGTGATATTTATGGTGCATCGGTCTGAGGCTGCAACTAACTTTTATACCCTGTTGCAAATACAGTTGGAGCCCTGAAAACAGACAAAATTTACCTCAGCTATTAATAAATTGTGATAAATATTTAACTGATGCTGCAAGACGTTAAAATATGTAGTTTCCTAATAAACTGTGTCTGAAAAAATCATGTAAGCACTTCTCATGTTACTGAATTTATCGGATATCCATGTTTCAGAAGTCTTGTCTCTAAGCTCTCTCTGTGGAATCTTGCTCCTTAGGATAAAACAACAACAACAACAACAACAACAACAACAACAACAATTTAAATTTGAAAGCCAAACCTTGGCAAATAATCCCTCTTCTCTGTTTCTTTAATATTAGCTTCTGAAAAAAATGCAATATCTAATGTATCATTTGTCCACAACAATTATGAACAAGGAGAATCATATTTCTCCAATAATTCAGCATGTAATTACAAAAAGCATTTTTGTAAAGATGCTGTATTCACCAAATAGGTATTGATACTGATTTCTAGTTCTCTGCATAGATTTCAAGCCGTAGTTAGTTAACTCCGTTATTTTACCGGAGGAACTGAGGAAAGAACAGTCACGGATGAGAGTCTTCTGGGACAATGGACCAGGGGCAAACTTCCAAATTTCCAATAATGCTTGAGGCCAGCAGGTTGAGACATGGCACCATCCTTTTGGAAAAGGAGGGATTAATCACTCTGGGAGTGGCTGTGTGTTCTTTTCTTTTTTTTCCCTCCAAAAGCAACTGGAAATTATTAATGTGATGCCAGTTTGGGTGATGACACCTTGATTTCTTCTCCCTTCTGCCTTTACACCCCATAATTGCTGCAGTAGGACTTTGAAAAGCAGGAAGATACATTCCCAAAGGTGCTTTTTCAAAAGGCAACTGGACTCTGTTTTGGGGGGGGGACAAAGTCCAGTTGCCTTTTGAAATAGCACCTTTGGGACAACCATGGCCCAGATAACTGAGAATCTCCATTGAGAATAATAGAATAGAATAGAATAGAATAGAATAGAATAGAATAGAATAGAATAGAATAGAATAGAATAGAATAGAATTCTTTATTGGCCAAATGTGATTGGACACACAAGGAATTTGTCTTCAAATACATTCATCAAGAATCATAAGATACAACATTTAGTGATAGTCACAGGATACTAAATAAGCAAGTCATACTAGGAAACTAAATAAAACAATATAAATCATAAAGATACAAGCAAAAAGGTTATAGTCATAAGTAGAAGGAGACAGGTAATAGGAAGGATGAGAAGAATAATAGTAATAAAGTCTTTGTAAAAAGTTTGACAGTGTGACAGATGGACAGGAAGATACGGCATCTGTAAAACACCACGCTGGAGCAGTTCAGCTTGGATCACAACCAAGCAATCCAATACAGTGTTCGTAATAACAAGGATTCCCACATTCCACAGTAACTGAGCTTCAGTGCAAATCTGATTTCCTTCTGCCCACAATAAATAATTTAATCTAGCTGAGTCATGTCCTTGAAGGTCCTGTTAGAAACCAGAATCACAGTGTGAAAATCTGTTATGAAGTCTGATACTCCACCGTATTCCCTTATCACTGCACTGTACTGTATGTCAATGCACAATATTTACTATCCATTGAAACCACTGGTCCCATAAGTAGAAGCATATGGGAAAACACTGAGATTACTCTTGGAAATGTATTTTACTTGACTAGGTTTGCTTCCTTCAAATTATCCATCTGAGAGTTTTGACTACTGAACTATATCGCTAAAGGGATATGCAGCGTAACATCATTCTTCCACAGAGAAAATCTTGACTAAAGCAAAATAGCATTCCCATTTTTTTTCAGTTATGCTTTCCTTGCCTGCCCCTCTCCACCCTGGAGATACATCTTCAGCATTTCATGATGAAAATCCAGAGCTCTGTAATCTGGCTAGATGGCTCAGTGGCTAAGACGCTGAGCTTGTCAATCAGAAAGGTTATCAGTTTGGCAGTTCGAGTCCCTTCCAACTCTGTTACTGTTATTGAAACAATCATTGGGGGGAGGGGGGAGGACCTGTTCCACTTCCCAAAGAAGAGGAGTAGTACAGACTTTAAACATGACCATGAAAACGTGCCGTAAAACATTGCCCCAAATACACCTCTCTATAGATGTTTGTTGTGTAGGTACTCAGCGGAGAATCTCCTAAAGTTATTTTGGCATTCCAGGTGAAGCAGAGAGGCTTTCTCGGTAGTTGTCCCTTGCCCCAATTCTGAAATCTTTTCCTAGGGAAAATTCCATAGTGCTGGACAAAGAGCTTTTACTTTTAGTTATAAGATTAGTGTCACTGACTTTATCCTGTTTTTATGCATTTATGGTCTTGGGCTCACTATGTTTTTGTATCTGTATAAAAGACCTGAATGCTACTCTTTTTTTGATGCTCCAATTTTCAATTGGGTTTTTTTAATTGTGTTTGTTACAGAATATTGTACATTGCTTTGTTAAATCATTTAAGAAATGATGTGAAAGTGCATTCCATTTTTTTTAATTAAAGAAAGTAACCCCAAACCCCCTGAGCAACAGACATACACACATCGGAAGCCAAACAAAAACCTTATTTCCCATGGCAAGGCTGGAAATTGGGCTCATCCCTGCAGATAGATGGTGGAGGCGACGTGCCAAATGTTGAACTACTGTAAGGCATTTTTTAATCACAAGCTTCTCTTCTCTTATGTTGAAAGAAGTAGGGCTATGCCTTATTCCACATAGTCACCCCATAGAGATGGAATTCTTGATGTACTTACGTGGGAGTAAGTGCCAATAAATACCATAGGGTTCATTTTTGAGGAGTGATGTGTAAGATTATGCAACAAAGCTACTTGCTGTTTACTTCGTAATTAGAACTTATTTCCAGCTTTTCTTTGCAAATAAAACTTTAGATCAGGAGATATTTCATTCTTACGTCAATGCACAGGAAAAGTGACCCAGCTAGCAAGCAAAGACATTCTTTGCTCAGGAGAAAAAAAAAAGGAAAGAGAAAAAGAAAAAGAAAGGAAGGGGAAGGGGAAGGGGGAGAGGGGAGGGAAGGAGAGGAGAGGAGAGGAGAGGAGAGGAGAGGAGAAGAGAAGAGAAGAGAAGAGAAGAGAAGAGAAGAGAAGAGAAGAGAAGAGAAGAGAAGAGAAGAGAAGAGCATGTGTCATGTTTATAAATTCACAGCACCACTTAGGCAAAATGGGTGGATTGCTTCCACAATAGCTATTTTGCTGGCAAAGGTTAAAATATACAAATAAGAGGCCTTTCCTTACGTGTCAGTTTAATTGCTGCATTTGTTCACAACTTCCCAAGGCAGGGAGGTCAAGTGAAGACCCAGCTATTCCCAGTAAGGCTTAATCAAGCAGGATGTCCTGCTTGATTGGGTTTTGGGGTTCTCCTCGGCTCTTTGACCAAAACAATCAATGCTGCTTTTAGGGGATTGAAATCATTAATTGGCATGTGTTTATTTCCTTTGGAAGTGAGAGCCCAGAGGAAAAAGGGACTTTATTTAAGTTTCCTTTGATTCTATTTTATTATAAATGAATATTTATCATATCAAATGTTTTAGGAACTCAGACCCCCACCCAACAATGCCATTCCAAGTCTCCATTTTCATCATTGTCTAAATCTGGGGTCAGGAAGGTCATCTGCAGGGTGAGTTTAAAAAGTCAAGATGGCGGCTGTCATTTTTAACTGCATAGTTGTGGCCATCTTGAGAGTTTTTAAAAAAATTTGATTTATATGCCGCCCTTCTCCGGAGACTCAGGGCAGCTTACAAAGCGTTAAGCAATAGCCTTCATACTTTTGTATATTTATACAAAGTCAGCTTATTGCCCCCACAAACTGGGTCCTCAATTTACCCACCTTAGTGAAAGGATAGAAGGCTGAGTCAACCTTGAGCCTGGCTAGGATTGAACTCACAGAATTACAGGCAGCTGGATGTTAATTGCTGCCTTTAGTAGGAGGCATTAGCCCCCTATGCTACTCAGGCTTCTCCTGCACTGTCAAACTTTCCCCAAGTAAAAAGATAGTTTATGATTTGTCATACAAGGAATATTGTGGCTCGGTGAAAAAAATACAATCCATGAAAATGTTAGTAATTTAGGTGATATATTAATATTTTAATTTTAAACTTCATTTTAGGCATCTGCATTGTTTTTCACATAGCATCTCAAAATTTTTTATCAGATGTAGGGGAAATATAGTATGTTTAATTAAGACGCATATACAGGCGATATACAGAATAAGCTGCAACTGATACTTGTGGTAAATGCCACAAATCACAACTGAACCAGATTCCGAAACCTCTGAGCAAGAAACCAATTCAAATTTACTTGAAGAATACTAGAGCTGTAGTCACAGGAAAAAGTCCTAAAAATTGGGTGACTTGCTATCATTCATATAGGCAACAGCCTCTTTCTTTTCTGAGTAAGCAACGTAATAGAAAAAAAAAAAGAACAGAAAAGGTTATCTAGTGAAATTATTTTTTCTTTGCTCTACTGCTTGTATCTTTTTAATCCCTTAGCAATTCTTTGCTACTGTGTTCCCCCGAAAATAAGATCCAACTGGAAAATAAGCCCTAGCATGAATTTTCAGGATTCTCGTAATATAAGCCCTACCCCCAAAATAGGTCCCAGGTAAAATTGTCAACCAGACAAGTGCATTTAGTACCATATTTCCCAGAAAATAAGACCCAACTGGAAAATACACCCTAATGCATCTTTTGGAGCAAAAATTAATGTAAGACCCGGTCTTATTTTCAGGGAAACACGGTATCATTATATTTGTATATTGTCTTTTGCTCTTTATTGTGAAGTTTCCAAATCTGGTCTATGAAGAAAAGAGTGAAAGTAAAATGTAAGCAATGAAAAATCTGGGACTCTTAATTTCTTTCCTAATTATTAACTGTCAGATATTATTGCTTAATAGAATATATGTCTGTCAAATTTATTTTAAACAAGAAGAAGAAATGGATTTTAAAAATGTAATTGAATAAAATTATAACCAAACTTTCTTACAAACACATTTAACCACCAAATACTAAAATTCATTTTACTGAAGCTATTCATTTTATTGATTGTATTTATTTTATTTGTCTCAATAAATTATAATTTATTTAGGATTATTACAGTTTAATTATTAGAGTTCATACAAAATATATAGATCATATTCATAAAGTATATTATAAAATTGATATAAATATAACTCGGCTGCTATTTTGTTTTGTTTTTTTATTATTTTATTTTATTTTACTATTTTAATTGTTTTTATGATTGTTTGCTGCCCAGAATCACTAGTTTCAGATGAGCAGCTATACAAATTGAATTATATAAATAAATAAAGGGCTCGATCCAAATCAAGTTAAGAACCTCCACTGATTGTAATGAAGGAATTTGTAGCACAAGCCTAAGCCTGCTGATTGAAACATAACCCCTATTGTTTATAATAAGATTATTACTGATTCATTATTTTGTTAACTTAGCAAAATAATTTATTGGATGTTACCGTGTACCAGTTACAGCCGATCATTTTACTAAATGGAAAGAGAAAATGACTTAGAGAAATATACATGGTACAAAATGCATGAAATTAAAGTTAAATTTTTGAAAATTGATTTTTAAAGTCAACTGCGTACCCCCAATCAAAATATTTAGAATCTATTTCTCTATAAATTAGCTTCTAAACATATTTTATTATTCTCTACTCAATGAAAGAAATTGCTTATTGGGCTTATTAATATTGCATTTCTTTATCGGTTGTAGTCTAGTTTTCTGTATATAGTTTCCCATCAGTGGCATCTACCCATGTACAAAAGGATTAGGATTAGGGACATACTTCTGACATTTCATTTGCCAGATTGCTGATTTTGACCTACAAACATAGGTGTAGACACACTCCTGTGACTGCTGCTAATTTTAGTTTTTTAAAAGAGTATTAGAAAAAGATTTCTAGGTTTCCTACTTAAAAATTAAAGATTACTTAATCATCTGAATAAAAGGAATGACTGTAAAACTGGGATATAGTTATTGGTCGAGACGATCCTGAGTGCCAGTTTGGTGTAAGGCAACTATGGCCCCTTTATGACCTCTGGACTTCAACTCCCAGAATTCCTGTGCCAGCTGGAATTCTGGGAGTTGAAGTCCACAGGTCATAAAGGAGCCGTAGTTGCCCACCACTGGTGTAGTGATTAAGGCATCAGGCTAGAAACCAGGATTCGGCGAGTTCCAGTCCCTCTTTGGGTACAAAGCCTAGTGACTTTGGCTAGTCACTCTCTCTCAGCCTAGGAAGGAGGCAATGGCAAACCACTTCCGAAAAACCTTGTCAAGAAAACCGCAGGGACTTGTCCAGGCAGTCTCTGAAAATTGGACATGATTGAACAGAAGAAAAGGAAAAGAGATTATTCCAGTGTCACAGAAGTACTGACAGATCAGTATGCTACATGCGACCACTGACTCCTGGTACGGTACACAGCTGTTTGCAAGCCGCTTCAGCCTAAATGATAGATCACGGCCTTAGTATAAAACTAGAGTGCAGATATAATCTTGGTACCAGATAGCTCAATTTTTGAGAATCTCTTGGGGTTTTATTCCAGTCACTCAATTTATAGGGCAGATTGTTCTAAACTAATCCCTGGTACGGCCTACTCTCTGTGAGAATATGGGGGGATCTGGTTGATGTGTGATCATCTATAAGTTTGTTCCATCCTATTTCCGCAATACAGATGTGCAAATTAAGCGCTCCGTCCCCCCCTCTCTCTCTATGTATATGTATATGTATATGTATATGTATATGTATATGTATATGTATATGTATATGTATATGTATATGTATATGTATATGTATATTTGTGTGTGTGTGTGTTAGATAGAGATAGAGATAGAGATAGAGAGAGATAGAGATAGAGATAGAGATAGAGATAGAGATAGAGATAGAGATAGAGATAGAGATAGAGATATGAATGTGTCTTGTCAGCTATAGATTGCTCTGTTTCAAGTGGTGGAACGATTGCTTCCTGCTGAGTAAGAATAAAAAGCGGTCCAGTTCCAGAGAGCAAATTCATTCAGGGAGGGAATGAGCAGAGAAGCTCACTATTCATAAGAGATAGCTGGGAGAATTTAAGAGAAAATCACTAACAAATTCTCCCTGGCTTCTAGAATTTTCATTTTACTAATCCAAAAGCCTGAAATTAAAAACTAGACTAGACTAGACTAGACTAGACTAGACTAGACTAGACTAGACTAAACAAAATAATATAAAATGAAATGAAATGAAATGAAATATGAAATCACATTAAACAAAAATTTTTTTCATTGGTGGTGCCTTAAGAAACAACAGTGGAGATGGAAATCTTCAATTTATTTGCAAGAAATGTAGAATCAGACCAGTCCAGGAAGGGGAAAAAACCCCCAAAGAACTAGAACAGGAAATAGACATTCTTCAACTGATGTGAAAGAATAAGGATTTATCAAAGAAAGAAGAGGCTGCATGAGAAATTGAAATATGGCAACTGTAGGTTGTGGGACCTTCAACTCTCCCCAATTCTCCAGCCAGTATCCTGGTGGGTAGATAAATAGAGAGAGAGAGAAAGAGAGAAAGAGAGAGAGAGAGACAGAGAGACAGAGAGACAGACAGACAGACAGATGATAGAGAAAAAGATGATAGAGAGAGATGATAATGATGATTGATAGAAAGAGAGAGAGAGAGAGAGAGACAGAAAGACAGAAAGAGTCAGAGACAGACAGACATTTATTATCTATCTATCTACCTATCTATCATCTATCTATCATCTATCTACAGTATATATCTATCTATCATCTATTCTACTTAGAGACTGGCAAATGAAGTGCCATACAGACCTTTGCAATAATGTATAAACATAATACATGTGAAGACTAGTGATGCTTACAAAGAACAACTAAAACTGTCTCATTGGGGACTTGGAAAAATCATGAAAGAATGTCCTAAACCTGGTGGCTTAGGTGACATTTTTGTCTATTCTTCCAAACCATAGAGAAAGAGAGAAAACATTACTGTACTGGAAGTTCATCATTGGCAACAGTGATGGCACTAAGAGGAGGGCTTTGGTTTCTGGGACCAAACCTGAATTATCTGAATGATGGACTACTGCCAAAAAAAAGACTTCCATCTCACAAAGCATGAAGAGTTTATTTAGGAGGACTTTATAATGGAGATTAAGTCATCATCTTTTTGGATACTTTCATCTAGATCCTGCCACTGAAACTTTGATGGAAATGACTCCTTCAACCTCTGCCTGTATGAACTATAATTTTGAACATATAATTTACATTTTGTCTACACCTGAAACTGTTGAAATATCCTTTATATCAAAATTCATTTGACGGGAAAGGTTTTGAGCTGGGAACTCTCTTGCAAAATCTGGAGAAGTGTAATCTCTGAAGAATAGGTACATTTTGATCTGCACAACCCATCCCAATTCTCAGCTCTCTCTGTCGCCTGGATTTTCCTCTACATGCTGTAAGATACCTGATGCTCTCAGGTAATCCTACCCTAAATTTTCCCTGCAGGGTACACCCTTTAAGCATTGGTGCCACAAAAAGGATTGCCTTGTGATACTTGGAGAAATTATTCACTAAGACAATGGAAAACTAAACAAAATAACTAAGCTAAACTATATATCCAGTTCTATAGCCAATTCTCAACAAAAAGAAAGAGTCAGCAGGAGAAAGGAGTGGAGGAAGAAATGGAAGTTAATGATGAAGTGATGGTAGTATAATCACCTTCACATTTTAGGGAAGAAAGCTGACTTCTTCATCTTCAACTTCAATAATACATGGGCAAATAATCGATACAAATGAAAGATAAACCACTTCAAACTCAAATGCAGAAAAAACGACTTCAGCAACTGAGTGGTCAATGTCTGGAATACTCTACCTGACTCCATTGTTACATCCTCAAACCCCCACAGCTTCAACCTTAAACTGTCTACCATGGACCTCACCCCATTCCTAAGAAGTCTGTAAAGGGGGCATGCATAAGTGCACCAGAGTGCCTACCGTCCTTGCCCTACGGTCCCCATTTATTTGTATTCATTCCTTTGCTCATGTCCATGTTCATACTTATACCTGCTATCCTGTACATGTTTGACAAACTAATAAACAAACAAACAAACAAATAAAAAGTCTCATGGCATGAGCCACTGCACACAGCTCTGCCTTCAAAAGCAGTGAGAGCATTTTAATGAAAGAAATGTGTACACTGATTGCACTCCAAAAGCCTTTTTTATATAGATGGCCAGATGGATGGTTAAGACACTAGGCTGAAAACTGTGAGACTATGAATTCTAGTCCCATTTTAGGCACAAAGCTAGCTGGGTGACCTTGAGCCAATCTCTCTCCTCTCAGGCCTAGGATGGCGGCAATGGCAAACCACTTCTGAAAATTTTGCCGAGTCATGTCCAGGCAGTCAACACCAACTCAAAAGCAGAAAAACCTGCAAAGTCTCTGCAATAGAGATACATGGGGGGGAAACGGGTGGGGGAGGAAAGACGGACACACAGATAAATATTTCATTTCTGTAAAGTCACAATTTGACTATGGCAGGGAAGACAATGCTCATTTCTGAGGAAAAGCATGGTGAGTTCTACCCTTTGGTAGGATTAATCCAGTGGTGGGATTCAGCCAGTTCGCACCACTTCAGGAGAAGCGGTTGTTAACTTTCTGAGCAATTTGGCAAACTGGTTGTTGGAAGGAATCATTAGGGCAGAGAACCGGTTGTTAAATTACTTGAATCCACCACTGGATTAATCTCTATTTCGAATCTTAACATCTCCCTGCAAAACCAACAGCCAGCCCTAAAATTTAGCAAAGAGAAGCAACACTTGGAGGGTACAAAGAGAACCCAACTGCAAAACAATTCAATCTTAAGGTGCTGCAAGACCTTCCCTTTAATAAAATTTATGAAAGGGGAGCAAAAAGTTACCTCCGTGTGTGATAGACTAAAAAACATCTTGGATTAAAAATGAAACTAAGGTGCCAAAGCTACTAGCCGAGCCTGGGCTGTTCTCAGACTTGATTCTAGAGTGAGACATCATTTGCCATTCTGCTTAAAGCAACAAAGTTTTCGTCTTTTGTGTATTTGGAAATACTTTTAAACAGTGTTAATTGTACTAACATTTATCCTCAAGAACATTTTGACGGGTAACTTGTACTAAGATTCAATCTAGTGTATGTTTCTTTTCTCTTTTTTTTGTATGTTAATTTAGCTTGTCTGCATGCTGCTACATGGCTTAATAAAGAAATGGAGAACAGAGATTAGCAATCTTTTGTGATCTGGTTTACCAAAGGACTTGGGTCTTTAATTGTGTTGCGATGGGAATTCAAAAAAAGAGCTTTTCCCTGGCATAAAAACCCAGATGGGGGTGGGGGGGGGTGGGAAATGGTCATCGTTATGTCATGCCTGGATATTATATGCAGCACAAAACCCTTCAGAGGTGTTCTTGGGAAAACACGGGTAGTCAAATATTTATTTTTATTTATAAAATGTATTGGCTGCCCATCTTACCATATGGTTAACTCCAGACAGCTTACAGTTACATATACAGTTAAAACATAAGAAATTAAGATCAGACATTAAAACCAAGGACACATGGGGAAGGCGGGGGCAGAGGGTGGGGGGAGGGGGGAGGGGAAGGTGGGATCTGTTATTATTCAATCAACTACCTCCATTGTGCTGGTCTCCCACTGGACCACTAAGCAGACTGGCAAAGCAATGTTTTTAGGCCCTTACGAAAAAGGTGGGCCTAACCCCAGGAGGGTTGACGCCAATCTCACATTCGGGGGGGGGCAGGCAAGATGTTCTAGAGGGCAGGAGCAAGAGCAGAGAAGGCCCTCCTCTTGGACCCCGCCAGCCGGAATAATCAGGCTGGTGGGACCCGCAGCATTCCTTCTGTGCCGGCACGAGTGGTATATAATATAATCCAAAGTATTAAAGAGATTTGGGGCATATTTTGCAAACAGTGATGTTCAGTTTCCATGTTTTAAGGAAAATGATTTCATTTTCTAAAAATGTGTGTGTGCCAAAAGAGAGATTTTAGTAGGTCTTCCATACTGGGGATGCTAATACCTCTTTCGTTTAGTGACTCATTTCTATTCAGTTTCACCCTTCCCTTTACTGTTGGAGGGAATGACAATGGCCACACACACACACACACACATATACATAGGTAGTCAAACTAGCGGGAGGCTCTGCCCACTGACCTGGACATCATCATAGGTGATCTGCGCATGCGCAGAAGAGTGCTCATGGGCGCGATGCGAACCAGTAGTAAAAGTAAGTAGAACCCACCGGATACATACACATACATATATACATACATACATATATACATACATACATATATACAGTAAACCAATGTTTATTGGTTGAATTACACTTTCTTCCAGGAACTGAGATGAGTAGCTGGATTGCCCAGCTTCTATCACTTTCAAACTGCTAGTAACATTAGTGGCACATTCATATAGCCTCTCAATTAAGTTTGCAACAAGATCTGAAAAAAACTGGCAGGTTGCATGGACAAAAATATCTTTATATATTCAGTTAGAGTGCTAGCTCCGTTGCTTCTTTATAGGCTTCAGAATTAAATATAGTAGTCCTGGATTTACAACTATACATTTAGCAATCATTTGAAATTACGATGGTACCAAAGACTTATGATACTTACAAGTGTCACAGTCCCCACAACCCCACAGTCATGTGATCAAAATTCGGGTGCTTGGCACCTGGCATGTATTTACAACATTGCTGCATCCTGGGGTCACATGATCAGCACTTGTGACTGTCTCAGCTGCCCTCGGATTAGCAAAGTCAATGGGCAAAATTGCATTCACTTAATGACCCCGGCAAAAATGTTATAAAATTGAGTGCAACTCACATAATGACTGTCTCACTTAAAAGTGAAAGTTCCCAACTGTGGTCACAAATCCAGGTTTATCTACATTATAAGGCATTCTTTTGAACTTTAGCAAACTTCAAATCCTAGACACTTCTTCTCAGATATTTTCGTAGCTGGTTGCTTAGTTAATGGGTATTTGGGTTTGATATAGTTAGAAAAGGACTGGATTTAATTGAAGTTGAGATGCCTGGGCTTGTTTTAATTTCTGCTCAATGTTACTAGGGATTCAAGTTATTCTAATCAAGAATATGTTCTTTGTGAGCTTAAGCAAATGTTTTCAATAAGAATGCCAACTTCCCTCTCATGAAAACGTAAAAGGCATTTTGACAAGCATTCAGATTTTGCACGGGATACAAATGTATTCTTTTTGTTCCATCGACTCCGGCTTCATTAGACATGTAGCCGCTGCTTTCATTGAGATCAACTAAAACGTATAGTTTAAAAGAATGGTTTTTAATCTTAAATAGCAGGGCTATTTACCTTAAATGGCAGGGTTATTTATTTAGCATATGGCAAAAATGTTTAAAAGCATATCACAATTACATTCTCAATGAGCAAATACGAAACTATTTACACTATCAAAAAATTCAAAGGTTGACTATATGGTCAGCACATAAGAGCAGGGTTACTGATAGACACATTAGTGGTTGCTCATGGGTATGTCATAATACATCTAATTTCAACAAAATGCTTAAAAATGTCTCTAGCCTTGATTCCTACTGTCTTTCTTTTTCAAACTAAGCAGCATATTTTTTGGGTGGGGAGGAGGGTAGATTGAATCAACTGAGCTAACCCGCCCCCAGAAAAGAGACCTGGTGGTTCCTGTATTTTAAAGTGGTTTGGGTTCTAAATTTAAACAAAATTGTTTTATTTTCTTTGCAAAAGGAGTACGTTTTTTTCATAAAAAGGGTGGGGTTGCTTTCTCAAAGAATCATATGATCTCGGGTTTAATTTATCCAGAGCCTCTTGTAGACATGCTGTCTGTTTTATGCCTATTTAGTTTCCAGTCAGGAGGGAGGATCCCATAGATGCGATGGGAAGACAGGTATAATCTATCTCCGCAACCCACCCCACCCCACCCCTGCCCCTGGGAGTTAAGCAATCTGGACTGCAGAAATATGCGATTAATCAAAAAAATCCAATCTTTGGCCATTGAGAACATTCTGATTAGAGGTAACGAAGGAGCTACTGAGCAATAGAATCAAAGCTAAATCATATCCAGTGTTTACAATAGAATATCTATTTTGGATTTGAATGGAATTTTGGGCAGGACACTTTCAGGAATGCAGTTTCCCCCCCACCCCCAAAATATGTAGCCAACTGAATAGAATCAGAAGAGGCCATGAAAGAACTCAGTGAAAACTCTGTAAGTGGGTAGTGGCCGAGAGCCCACAGTGAGATGGTGGTGCACAGGAACAAGTTTTAACATATATAGCTCAAGAAGTTCTCCTCGGGAAATTTTAAGTCACCTGGGATAATCTCATCGCAGCCACATCAGAAGCAGTTAGAAGGCTAGCTTCCATCTATCTATCTATCTATCTATCTATCTATCTATCTATCTATCTATCTATCTATCTATCTATCTATCTATCTATCTTGATGCTTTAGTTAAATTTGTATATCAGTGATTGCATGACCTCTGTAAAATGCCATTCACTAAATAAATACATATGGGCAGGACAATTATTTAATGAAGCAACACAAATCAGTCTTGTACTTCAGTACGTGCTATTCACAGATTCACTTACATTTTGCTTACATTCATAATGTGCAGACACAAAGCTTAACAGATAGTTGAAACAGTTATCTACCAATCAAATAGTTCTCTGATCACTGCTATAAACCCATCTTGAGTCTATCAGCAAGCCACTTATGTTCCAAGAATGCCTTTTTCTTATGAAAGAATTATGTGATATTTCACCTATTTTAAGCCAGTTCCTAAGAAAATTCTTTGTAAGTAACTAATTTATTCTGCTTCTACTGCTACTACTGCTACTACTGCTACTGCTACTGCTGCTGCTACTACAACTACTCCTATTACTGTTCTTATTTCTTATGTTTAATTCTGGGAATTCAAGGCTGCACAATGAACTTCATAACTGAATGGGGATTTCAACAATTCTTTGTTTTTTTATTCAGATTTTTTCTGCAAAGTCAGAATCAGAACAGGCCTGGAAGGGACTTTGGCTCTAGCAGGAGACCCTATACCAGTTCAGACAAATGACTGTCCAGTCTCTTCTTAAAAACCTCCAGTGATGAACCAGTCACAACTTCTGAAGGCAAGATGTTCCACTGGTTAATTGTCCTCACAATTAACTAATTAAGTTTCTCCTTCATTCCAGGTTGCTTCTCTCCTTAATTAGTTTCCATCCATTGTTTCTTTGGTGCTTTGGAAAATAAATTGAATCCTACTCTTTGTGGCAGCCTTTCATATACTGGAATATTGCTATGATGTCTGTCGTCCCCGTCCCCCACCCCCAGTCCTTCTTATCTATCCCACATTTTTCTAGCTTCCCAAGAAGTAGGTTATGGTCTATTTTGTCAAATGCCTTACTGAAATCTAAGTATACTATGTCTTCAGCATTTCGCTGGTCTACTAATTTGGTCACCTTGTCAAAGAATTAATAGGAGGGGCGGGACAGGGGATCTTCTTTTATTAGTTTTATATGAGGTTTTATATTCTGTAAGCTGCCTTGAGCTACCATGTACAAATAGGCGGCAATATAAATTCCCTAAATACAAAAATAAAAATTTGTTTGGCATGATCTGTTTTTAATAAACCTGTGCTGGCTACTAGTTATAACTTTATTTGTTTTTAGATGTTCTCAGATCTGTTTTTTGATTATTTTTTCCAGTATCTTCCCAGGTATTGATTCAGTTGGTATTGAAATACATTGGCGTGTATTGACAATACCAATACATTGTCAGTTGGCAACGCCACATTTTTTTGCTAATTAATTTCTATACCATTATGCTAACTACACTGACATGTTACTAAACTGAGATTAAACACTTTAATCACTGTAAACAGAGATGTTGTTAGCATACAGTACTTTCAAACATCAGAACCTCTTTGGAGAATTAACCATATACTGGGAAGTGAACACATTGGCATTGTTCATGTTGCCATCAGGCATTACGTCTATATTAAACCATGAAGGAAATGGATCAAATTTCTTTCTTTTGTTATATATGCACGTGACCAAAAAAAGAGAAAAGCCTGAGACTCCGAACTAGTTTCCTTTATGTTGCAATGTCTTTTGTGCAAAGTTTCAAAGAGCAATTTGATACTACCTTATGGTACAAAAATATAAAATAAATAAATGCAAAGCCAAACACCGAAATGACTTTTCTGTTCAAGATTTAAGCCAGCCTTCCAGCAGTCACCTACATAATGATTTTTTGAGAAATGTATAGGATTCTAAAAGGAAACCAAATAGTAAGATTATTAATTTGCAATATGTTTCTTTGTATTCGATATTTAAAACATAATTCTATATTAGAGTGTAAAATTGTTCAAGATAGGGATATCTATAGGGGAGGGCTTATCCAAGGGAGAGCCTTGGATAGCTCAACAGGCTAATAAGCAGACTAAAGCCTGTTATTAACATCCAGCTGTCTGCTATTGCACCAGTTCGGGTCTCACCAGGCTCAAGGTTGACTCAGCCTTCCATCCTTTCTAAGGTAGGTAAATTGAGGACCCAGTTTGTGAGGGGAATAAGGACTCATGCTGGCTGAGGAATTCTGAGAATTGAAGTCCACAAATCTTAAAATTATCAAGGTTGGAGACCCCTGACATAGAAGATTGGCACAAAAAAAATATAGTAATGTTTGCAAAAGGGATGCATTCTGGACATATTATATATTTATAAATAAGGTGCTGGTTTTAACCACTCAACCCCAAATAATATTTGGTTTAATGATCTCATCACCTTGGAAGTAGTGAGAAAATATGTGCTCTTACTTATTTATTTAGAAGACCCCCTCAAAGTCCACTCTTAGATGAACCCTAATGACTTTTCACATTTGTCAGCTTTTGAAGGATCATATAACCATTTGTCTTTTTCAAGGTGATCCTGTTTTAAATTCCTGTGCCTGCTGAATCTAATGTTTCATCAGTGACCTGCATTTTACATTGATGATCCTATTGATTTTAATATTTGTGTTTATGCAGGCAGTGGTCTACTCTAGTAGATGTTCTAAAAAAAATGAAAATAAATAAATAATAAATAAAGAGAAATATGGAACAAAGCTATACCTATTAGCAAATAGGTATACAATTGTGATTATAATTCAGGAAATCCCATTGAACACCAATGGCCCAGCCTCATGGAGATTTTAAGCAAAGTAGCATATGTAGATTAGTGGTATTCAATTGGAACTAAGAAGAAGGGGGTTTATTTTACATTCTGCTTTTTCTTTAGGATTTTATACAAAAAATTTCCTTCCTTCATTTCTATCTGTAGTAAGTTAGATAGGCTAGCTGAGAGATACTGATAGTGCCAGATCACTAAGTGATATCCATGGCTACGATTGGACCTGAACCTGTTTTTTCTAATTCTAACACGGTACTTCAAACACAAACATCACTGATTCACACTAATCCTCATGATTCTGCCTGTATGCTGAGGCTTATGATATATTTGTGGTAAAGATGCACATCTAAATAAATACAGATCCAAAATTTCAAGCATGCATTGATCATTGGGTTTAGGAATATCTTTTTCTTATATACGATCAATTCAAATGATCAACAGATAGCTATGATAAATAAAAGGATTTCAGTTGCCTTATCTCAGGTGTACTTTACCATAAAAAATGGAAAGTTTTACTGATAAAATGTGTCTAAATTGATTTTTATTGAAAAAGGAAGTGAATACAATAAAAAAACAGGACAGGTGAACAACAAGAAAAGTTATTTCATGCATGACAAATGTGGACAAGTCTAGAAAATTTTGGACTCAAATACAGACAGATTCAGAGGATTTTTAAGATTGAACTGAAAGCAGAACTTTCTCCTCGGATTGATGGAAAAACAGAAGAAAAGAGCATACAGGATTTTTTTTATATGTGTTAACTCAAGTAAGATTATTATATGCACAAAAATGGAAACAGGGGAATTTTTTATCGTCTATGGTGAACATGTGATAAAGCAAAAAAATAATTGGCATATGATACATATTTTAATACAGAAAATTTTGAAAATGGAGATAAAAATGAAACCAGAATGTTTCCTTTTGGGCTTAATGGAAAAAGAACTGGAGAAAAAATTTGGAACTTTGTTATTATATATGTTTACAGCAGCAAGACTACTGTATGCACAAAAATGGAAGGACGTTTCGATTCCCACTGTGGACAAATGGTTGAAGAAGTTGATGGAGTTGTCTGAAATGGCAAAATTGGCCACTTTGGTTACAGAAAAGAATATAAATATATATTTGGTTGAAGAAAAGAATGAGGGCCCAGATTGTGGGGGCAATAAGCTGACTTTGTATAAAAAAGAACACCGGTTAGGAGGGGCCGAAAGCCCTACTAAGCAGGTATATGCAAAAGTATGAAGGCTATTGCTTAACGCATTGTAAGCCACCCTAAGTCTCTGGAGAAGGGCCGCATATAAATTAAATTCAAATAAATAAATAAATAAATAAATAAATAAATAAATAAATAAATAAATAAATAAATACATACATACATACATACATACATACATACATACATACATACTTTTGTTTCCACATGGAGACCGCTTCTGAACTTCATGCTTGATGTGGAAAAGAATGAAATTCTGACTTTCGATTTTACAGATTAGATTGCTAGATCTTTATAGAAATGGCTTGTTCATATTATTATGAAAAAGCAAAAAGTTGTGATTTGATGTTAATGCCTTATTTTACTGTAACAGAGAGAGTTGAAATCAATGGTTCTTTTTCTTTTTTCTTTTCTTATCTTTCCTGACTTCTCTTCCCCACCTCTCACCCCCACTGCTTTTTACTTTGCATTTTGTATTTTATAATACTTTATAATTCAATAAAAATGTTGAATGAAAAGATTTGACAAAACCTAAATGTAGGAACAGTTGGTGAAGATGACAAAACTTGCTGAAATGGCCAAATGAATTTGTGAGATATGGTTTTGATCATTACACAGGATAGATTATAGACAGAAGAGAGTCACAATGTACCTTTAGAGAGAGAAGTTAAAATACAATTGCACTTATACAGTTAGGAAGTAAAACAGAATTATTTGTATCTTTTTCCATTTTTCTGCCTTTCTTCTTTTTTTTCTTACTAAACTTTTAGCTTTTTTCTTTTATTTCTCCCTTTCTTTTTCATGTTCTTTGTTCTATTTTAGTTTCCATTAGTTCTTATTATTGTTATTAAAACTTTTCAATAAAAATTAACAGTAAAATAAAATAATATAAGATGAATTAATATATATATATATAAAAAGAACTAAATGAGTTATACATTTATCCAGCATTTTAGAACTATGAAATAAAAATTAGAGACATACTATCTTTGATCAGAAGATAACTGGTTGAACCATTAATGTTTTTCAGAGCGCATTTTACATAATTTCTACATTGCAATATAATATATATTCATAGTGAGAGAAAACTAATTCTTACTAATTCTAATTCACTTGTAAATAATTGCAGGCTTAAAGGAACACGATTTCTTGAAAAGAAAGGCAAAATCTGCTTTACAAAGATACCATAGCTTACTGGTTATATACTAAAAAGTAAGTAGAAATATTGGTTCACATTGGATACTTTTAATTACTTGATAATGCTTTTAAACAATTTAATATAATAGAAAAATCTTTGCTACCCAAAATTAAATATAACACTATAACACCATTGTTTCCATTACCTAAAATAATAAAACAACCAACAAGTATACTCTGTATAGGCTTTCAAATACTAACTTCATCCATAATAAATATAATAATGCCTTTTAGTTTTGTTTTAAAGTGAAGGATTGATTGGCACTAATATTTCCCTCAAAACATTTAAGCTATTTCATCTAAAGAGTTTTAAAATTGAGAGTAAAAATACATTAAAAGCTTAAATTAAATGTTGTATATTTGATTGCTATGATGTGCCCAATTCTTTATATGATAATACTGAGACTTAGAAAGCTGATTGATTTTAGCTCTATCAAACTCTTGCCACTTACCAGTTTTCATTTTCAATTTTATTTGTTTTTCACTAATTAGTATTCACTATAATCAGTTAAAAAATATCAAATTTCAGCTGATTTTCAAGAAATATAAAATTTTAAACAACAGTTTTGGAAATGGAAAGTTGAATAATAAAAAGAGCATCTTAAAAATAAAACAAAACAAGGGATTATAATATAAAATATTGCACAGATATAAACATTTGAAGTGGCAAGCTGGCCTCTTTATCAAAAGAAATTTTGCTGTATGTTCTATTTTTTATTTACAACACAGTGAATTATTATTACTGATTAGGATGTAGACAAGGCTGCAGTTTTCTCTGTTCCAGCCTGTGATGTTTAAAAAACAGCAGAGCAGTTTCCATACTGATTCTGAACCTAATTAATATGCAATAATATCTATCTCCCAATATATGTTTCATAAACAAAAGGCTGATTTTCCTTATTGTAGACACTGCATCCATTTCTAGCCACAGGAAATACATAGATTTAATTATAATTTGTGACATCAATAAAGTTCCAGTAAAAGTAGGACCTGATAAACAGCAAAATATAGCTCTCCCCATGCATCTCAACACAGCTACTTATATTAAAATAAGATGGCAGCCAAAATTATCTGTGTAAGTTAATTGTTAGGACATGATCTTCTTTAATATTTTGCATATATGCAAAACAACCTATCCTCATATTTTAAAAAATCACTGCACTTTTGCAAGCTATGTTACTAACCAACTATGATCATTTCTTAAAAACACATTTAAGAAGGTTGGGCAAATTTTAATTGTATAATTGATCATCATCACCTGATTTTGTAGTTCTTAGCATGTTCAGAAGAGTATATGTCTTAGGGACAAATGATTACATATAAATAATTAAAATATAGTTGGCCAAAGTAAAGATGTACCAGGTCTACTCTTCAAATATTCTTGGCCCCAATAAAGAAAAAGATTGAAGGCTTTTTTCCCTGGTCCTGCTACTGATATTGCTAACTATCCACATTCAAAACATATCAGGGTCATGACTTAATATGTAGTTACAATGTTTCCCCAAAAATAATACCAGGTCTTATATTAATTTTTGCTTCAAAAGACGCATTAGGATTTATTTTCTGGTTAGGTCATATTTTGGGGGGAAATACAGTACTAAAGGCATCCATCTGGCTGATAATATTAACTGGGGCTTATTTTGGGGGTAAGTCTTATATTACAAGCATCCTGAAAAATCATGCTAGGATTTATTTTCTGGTTAGGCCCTATTTTCAGGGAAACAGGGTAGTACATTGTTCAAATTTCATAAGAAACAATTTGGGAACATTTTAGAAAACTTCCAAAACACAGTCAAGCTGATGAGATGGTGGGCTATTTTTCAGTTAAACACGTCTTACAATAAAGTCTCTCTCAAGTTGAGCTTCATGCTTGGTGACTACATTGAAACCCAACCCGGTTGTATTCATAGCAGAAGCGTCCATAGCAAAGGGGTGAAAAAATGATTGCAGCCACAATGTCAGGCGCGAAAGACCAGGTCCTTACATAAGGTTCAATGAAACTGTTTTATTGATAAAAGTTTATGAACAGGAATCTTCTCAACTAATGGTCAGCATTTGGTTGGAGTTAGGTAATGATGAACGGGACTCAAAAGGGATTAGTTCACTTGTGGCTACATAGCAATTCTGGGCTGATCCCCATTTTCATGTTGGCCCAGTTCTTCTCCTATATACAGCCATACACTCAAAGCCATACATTTTTAAATCTGTATTGCAATGCACATTAAAAGGGGGCAGGGCAGACTAAACACATGGTTGTGGGTACCATCTTGACTTTGCTAAATCCCATATAGACAACCCTGACTCTTAGCAATTAATCAGAAATAATATTTTTCACACTATTTTCTCAGCTGCTCAATCTAGTCTACTGCCTGATATTTCCTGATAGTCTCCCATCCAGGTTCTAGACAGTTTCAACCTTGCTTAGCATTTTACAAGATCAGCCAAGGCTAGCCAACTCTTGTTGCCTGCTGGGACAAAGGTATTCCAGGAAAATACAGTTGTCAGAGAATACATAATCATCAGCTACAGGATGTGAAATACAGAAGGCTCTACTACAGAGTTTAGAGATGATGCTTTTGGAGAAGGAAGTTCCTCCAGACCAAAGAGTCTCAAAAGAGGCTTATTGCTCAGGACTGCAGCTGGAGAGGGGGTGCAGCCAAAGGCTCAATCACTGATACCTCTCCCACATCTTGCATTGATACTTTATACATTAAATGGTAAAAAATAGTTTCACACCATGTCTAAAGTTGATGTTCATGCACTTTTAAACCTAAGCAATAAAATCAAGATGTATCTCTATGTGTTCTTCCTCTGAGATTTCATTAACAACATGAACCTGGAGGGAGTATATATGAATGGAATAGTGCAACCTAGGGGTGGGTTCTACTTACCTTTATTACCAGTTCGCAACGGGAGCGCACGCCCTTCTGTGCATGCACAGAAGCTTCTGCGCATGCGCAGATAATCAATTATGATGTCCAAGCGGGTGAGCGGAGCCTCCCGCCACTTTTACTATCGGTTCTAAAGACAGAATCGGGACAGAACAGGACAGAACCGGGAGCTACCCACCACTAGTCCAACCCCATTTTAGGAGGCATCTGTAATATCTTTCACTCAAACAGATAATGCTGCTATAACAGGGATATATCAAGGACCTTGTGATAATGGATAATTCTAGGTAGATAGGGAAAGTTGGATCATTCAGTTTCTGGTCAGTTCTAAAGTCTCAAATAAAAGTTCTGTTCCCAGGAACCAATTGTACATTTGCAGTAAATGCAAGCTTTAAATCAGTGCCACAGAAAATGCTGACTGCAGGTGCTGAATGTCTTCCTATCGCTCCCAAGTTCAAACAACACTGGCTATTCATTTCAAATAATGTTATTGTGGTTATTAACCAGCAGAAAGAAAGAGGAAAAATAATAGTTTTCAAATATTCAGAACTTTCAAAAATAAATAGAGAGGAAGATAACATAGAAAAACTTTCTAGAAGGCTTCATGCTTATTAATTAAAACTAATCTCAATGTAGAGAAAAATAAGGTTTTACATTTAGGCCAGAAAAACCAAATATATACGTATGGAAGAGGTGGTACCTGGCTCAACAGTAGTAACTGCGAGAGGGATTTTGTCCTAGTGGACAATCACTTAAATATGAGCCAGCAGTGTACTGCAGCTGCCAAAAAAGCTAACATGGTCCTAGGCTGCATTAACAGAAGGATATAATCAAGATCACGTGACATGTTAACATAATGTTATAATGCCTTGGCAAGATCATACTTGGAATACTGCATCCAGTTTTGGTTGTCACAAAATAAGATGTTGAGACTCTAGGAAGAGTGCAGAGAAGGGCAACAAAGATGATTAGGGGCCTGGAGGCTAAAATATATGAAGAACAGTTGCAGGAATTGGATATGTCCAGTTTAATGAAAAGAAGGACTAGGGGTGACATGATAGCAGTATTCCAATATCCAAGGAGTTGCCACAGGGGTCAACCTATTCTCCAACGCACCTGAAGACAGGACAAGAAGCTATGGATGGAAACTAATCAAGGAGAGAACAACCTAGAACAAGGGTGTGAAACTCACATTGTCATGGCAGGGTCATGTGATGTATCGGGATTTTTTCCTTATTCGCTAAACTGGGCATGGGTGTGGCCAGTGCGTGATGCATCCAGCCCGTGGCCCGGGAGTTTGATAGCCCTGACCTAGAACTAAGGAGAAATAATCTTACAGTTAGAAAAATTAACCAGTGGGAAAACTTGCCTCCAACACTGGAGGTTTTTAAGAAGAGATTGGATAACATTTGTCTGAAATGTTATAGTTTCCTGCTTGAACAAGGGATTGGACTAGAAGACTTCTGAAGTCCCTTCCAACTCTGTTATTTGCTTAACCTAAAATATAGTATTATAGAGACACTAACAAATCTGAGGAAGACACAGTTGTAACTTGCACTTTTAAACCTGTATCTGTGGTACTGTGTCTTCCTCAGATTTGTCAGGGGTTTTATATTTTTATGTAGTTAACTTAAAAACAGCCAGAGGGTAACGCTGAGGGAAAGCCATTTCCTAGTCAAGCAAGTTCAATTGCTCTTAATTATTCTTCGTCTAATTTTATATGCCACCACCCAAAATCTGACAATCTTCTACGTTATTTCAGGATAAATATCAGAAAGTAAGAATTGTTTGCATCTCTGATCACTATATCCTGTTTCACTAGCCAGGAATGGGGCAAGACTGGCTATTTGAGGGAAAAAAACAAGCTTGCATTCAAGAGGAGACTCTATGATGATCGCCTCTCGTTCCTTAATTCTTCACCTTTTCCAGAAGGAGGAATCAAGGTGTAAAAACAAATGCCTGCTCAACTCAACAGAGCAGACCTGGCTGCAAGGCACACAAGACTGTGCCTGCAGCAAGGAACACAATGCCGATCTTGCAATGCTATATCACAGCTGATAATAGAGAGGACAAAGACAGGTGCATTATGTTATCCTAACGATTTTGTTTCCTCCAGCACAAACCAATACGCGGCCCCTGTGAATCCTGCAACTGAATCAACACAAGGCAAAAAGAAAATAGAGGCAAAGAAGGCTAGGAAATGTTATCCTTACCTTTCTGCTGATTTGAGGTGGTTTATTGCTCTGTGAGAGGCCCTGCCATAACTTCTCTCACATGGAGCTCCCTAGCTATTAAATAAAAGAGAAATTGGCTTCAGCAGCTCACCTGGCTTTGAAGTTCAAGACAGTGGATCCTCCCAAGCACCCCACTCCACCCCCCCACCCCCACCCCCACCCCGGACATGCAAGTCTTAGTCATAGCCATTGTCATCACAGTCCAATTGGCAATGGATTGAGAATTCACTTTCATTCTAAATCTATTCTGGGATTTTTCTAAAATAATTGATGCAGAATACATAATGGATAGGGGAAACCCCAGGCTTAGATAATACGTTTCCTCCCCTTTTTCTTTCCTCTTTTCTCTCCTCTCTCCTCTATAGAAATTGGCATGTAATAAGAACACAATGGAAAGTATCACCGACAGTGACTCATATCCTGGGCTGGTGAGGCACGCCTCACTTTTGTAATCTTTTACACGCACAGCTAAGTACATTAATAAGGTCAAATTCTATAATAGATTCTGGGCATTTGATTCTCGAGAGGGGAAAAATGAGGGATTCTATGTCACCACGGAAGAAGGTCAAGTGTTTGGAGGAAGAGAAAACCTAAAGTTTTGGGAACGTATCTGTTTCTTGTTTGAACAAGTGTAGTGTCAACCCTGAAGCAAACCTGGCTGAGGCCATCTTGAAGGCTTCAGGGTTGCCACGAGGAAGACGAAGAGACAGGAAGGGGGGAAATAGATAGCTGTGGGTTTGTAGTCAAAACAAAAAGTCTTCCCCTGGGAACCAAGGACATTCCAACAGGTGGCTAGAGAGAGGAGGAGTGGAGTAGCCAAGCAACCAGCCAGCACTTCTATTGGACAATGTGACTGATGACTTGGGGAAGGGGAAACTTTCACTTTTTAATCTGATGAAAACTCCGGGAAGTTTCAGAGTTGGTTTTCACCAGTTGTGCCAATATGATGCATCCAATAAATTGTTCCTTGAGGAACATACCTGCCTAGGCGTTCTGCTTTCTATGGGTCCATTACCCACAGAAATGGGAACACTGACAGGTAGTTAATTACAGCAAGAGGAATATGATATGCAAAACATGGCTCAGAAGGTCAATTTTTCATTCCATGGTCTACTGATAACAGATTTTGCTGAAGCTAAGCAGACCCAGGTCTAGTCAGCACCAAGATTGCTTGGGAACTCAGTCTCTCTCTCTACCTTGAGTTCCACGGCAGCAGAAATGCATTTGAAATGCATGTATGATCACAGTAACCCTCAGTTTATGACCACAACCATGACCAAAATTTCTGTCGCAAAGTGAGATAGTTGTTAAGTGAATTTTGCCCCATTTTACGACCTTCCTTGCCACCGTTGTTAAGTGAATCAATGCAGTGGCTAAGTTAGTAACCCAGTTGTTAAGCGAATCTGGCTTCCCCATTGACTTTGCTTGTCAGAAGGTCCCAAAAGGGGATCACATGACTCCTGAGACACTGCAACGGTCATAAATACGAGTCAGTTGTCAACCGTCTGTGTTTTGATCATGTAGCCATGAAGATTCAGTGATGCTTGTAAGTGTAAAAAATGAGCATAAGTTACTTTTTAAATTGCCATTGTAACTTTGGTACTGAAAACCAAAGTCACTAAACAAACTGGGTTTTTGTAATAATTTTTTTTAAATTTTATAAACAAACAAACATATAATACATAATCAATCATTCAGTGTATCATCTAGATGTTTCTATTGTGCCTTCTTCTTCCTCTTACTCCTCTGATCTTCATCATTTCTTTATTTTTCTTTATTATAACATTCTCCCCATAATTCATTTATTCTAACATTTTCATGTTTACTATTAATACATATATCTATATCTCTTCTCTAACCAGTTGTAAAATTGCCTCCATACCTTGTAATATTCCGAATCCTCTCTTTCTTTAATTATCAAATTCAGCTAAATGAACTGTTGTAAATCAAGGACTATCTGTACTATGCCATTTGTTTAGAGCACATGAAATTTTTCACCTATAAGAGCAGTTGCCATACATTATGAACAAAGGGTTGGTTTCTGGTTTTTATTGTAGATTTAAAAAAAAATATTTTTAATGACTTTTATGTTTGCTTTGCAACCCTCCCAGGAGACATTTGAAATTTAACAGATTATAAAAACTGCTTATAAAAGAATTTATCTGTGCTAGCAACAGGCAACCTAGGTCTCCCTCAATGTCTCAATCTCTCAAGTGGCAAAATGCACCCACCTTCCAAACCAAACTCTTTTGCTGCTGTTGTTTCTTTTAGAAGATTACTTTGGGGCCTGACAGAGACAAATGAGCACATTGTCCAAAATTTACCCACTTCAGAGACAAGGGATGAAAGTTTACTTTTAACAGTAAGATAACAACATGGAAGAGAGCACATCTGAGAGCAACCTTAACCGTTTACTTCCTACTAAATTAATATTTATTTAATCGATAGGTTAAAATGTTGAAATACCAATGAAGTAGAAAAATATTGAAATACGATTTTTTTTTTAAAAAAAAGCAAGATGATACAAAAAAGACCGGTATGGTTGAATTAAAAAGTAAAAAGAAAAAAATGTATTACTTTTTGTGATTCACTTGCTCCTTCCTTTCCATTTGCCTCCCCAATCACAAGCTGCAGTTTAGATATTGGAACTTTGCATCAAATTTTAATAATTGTTGATAGTCTCCAGCTGAGGGCATAATCCTGATATGTAAATCGGCTTGCTGTGTGATATAATAATTTGTAAAGGATCCAGCCCTGCATGGATTTAATTAATCTTCTATTGTGGATTATTTCTTTATTGAATTTCTATACATTGTCAATTTTGGCAATGCAGCATAATCTTCAATTTTAGTTTCCGAGGCTAATATTGAAGGCAAGGAATTGTTTTTCCAATTTTGTGCTAGGTTTATTGTTGTGGTCAACATATATCTTAGTAAATTAGTAATATTTTTCATGTATACGTTTTGGAATACACTTAATAGAAATGTATGTGGTTTCAGTTCAAATTTTATCTTTAGAATTTTTTAGCATTTAAAAATATATATTTATTTTCAATATTTTTGCATTTTTTTCCATGACAACCATATGTGGAAACTATTCTTGGCGGGATTTCCAACAATTGTTGTTATATGTTTTATCTATCATAACGGTAAATGTGCTAGTCATTCCCGACTCTAGGGGACAGTGCTCATCTCCATTTCAAAGCCAAAGAGCCAGTGCTGTCAGAAGATGCCTCCGTAGTCATATGACCGGCATGACTAAACGCCAAAGTCACACGGAAAGCTATTACTTTCCCACCAAAGATGGTCCCTATTTTTCTACTTGCATTTTTTACGTGCTTTCGAACTGCTAGGTTGGCAGAAGCTGGGACAAGTAACGGGAGTTCACCCCATTACAAAGCACTAGGGATTTGAACCGCTGAACTGTCAACCTTTCAATCGACAAGCTCGGAGTCTTAGCCACTGAGCCACCAGGTCCCTATCATAGGCAGAGTTATATACCATCTATAGAGCATTTTGTATAATTTCCCCTTAAATTGTAACTTGGAATAAATTTTACTGTTTTTTCCTATAGTCCTTTCAATTGTTTCACTTGTTCTACCATAATTATAAATGCATTGAGCCATTGCTCTAATAAATTTAAATATATAAATATTATTAGAACTAATTCTTGTTTCCAAGCTGGTGGTCTGTTATGAAGGGCTTGACCCCATACCCTTGTGACATCTGCAGGCCCACTCACATCTGGGAAGCAGAAATGGATGCTCAGCCAGTAGAGGAAAAAAGTATTTGTCCACCTTGGTCCAAATTATGTCCAGAAAATTTTTTTTGGACAAAATCTGAGTCAAGACAGAAGGCAGAACAATACTCCTTCCTGATGACATTTAGGGAGATGTGAATATAAGAAATAATTGATGGAAGAGATTAGAAATCATATTTTCATTTTACCCTCTTTATCCTTTGGGATTACCCTGTTGCACAACTATTTTTGCAAGCATGTAGCAGCAAAAAAAAAGTGCAAGAGAATTGCAACATAGGGAAACCCCAAAGTTGCATCCAAATCAGGGAGACTTGCTTGATGGCCTTGGGGTTCCGCCTCCTGAAACTCCCGCAGCTCTGCTGCCATTTCTGAAAACCAGAAAGAACCCCTTGTATAGGGACAAGGAACTGCGTAGTTTCTCCCAAAGTTGCCAACCAATCAGATACCTGGGATTTTATGCTGGGAAGCCCTGAGCACTTTATGGCTCCTTGGCTACATCTGGTCCTTTGGCTGTCCCTATTCAGCCCATGTGAGGTCATTCTGAAGTTAGAAAATAAAATGCAAATAAGTGCAGCACAAGGAACTGAGCGGGCTCCTTTAGTCCAGTGGCCCCCAATCTTTTAGGCACCAGGGACTAATTCCATGGAGAGTGGTTTTTCCACGGATCAGAGGGGACATGATTTTGCATACTGCGGGATGGGGCTTCACTTGTTTGTGCTACCTGGTTTCTGGTATGCCGTGGCCCAGTGCCAGTCCACGAACTGGGGGTTGGGGACCCCTGCTTTGGTCAACTGGGTGAGAGAAAAGTTTTTCTGCACCTCCAGCAGAAGAACAACGTCCAAGTTAAGGCATGGTAAGGTGAGACTTCAAGCTTTCTCCTCCATCAACATATTGGCACCAGCAGTAGAATTAAATTCAGCCTATTGGTTGGGTCCTCCACAACAGTCCCAGTTTCTCATGTGGCCCCCTGGGAAAATTAATTGCCCACCCCTGCTTTAGTGTCTGCTGGGTGTTGAAAAGTAGAGACTCAAAAATTCTTATAATAAGCATGGTTTGTTCTCCTCAGAGCTGTACCTATCAGCATATCTGCCGAAAATTCATTTTAAGCTTCACAGCTTGTCAAAATAATACTTTCCTTTAAAACAAAAGCAAAAAACTATTCTTAATGATTGCATCCTAATTCAAGAAATCTGGCCTTTTCTCCCTACAGATGTCTGATAATTAATTATACCTGTTCCTTCCAGAAAAGCTGAGGCTCTATATTTATACCCAATCTGTACAAGGAGAAAACACAGGCAAAGCTCCAGAACAATAATGTAGCCTTCGGTCTAGACTTCTAAAATGATCTGTGGCTGAAGAAAATTGCATAAATATAAGACTGCAGATGATAATCACTCCCTTTACCTCGTTGTTTGGACAGAAAGCAATTTCAAGATGGCAAATCTTGGTAAGTTATAGTGTCTTATAATAATAAGTCCAGTGCTGTGAGGTTTAATATTACGGTAAGTAGTATCTGGTCAGGGCCTGTCTCATCTTCTGTAAATAAACAGTATCGGTGAGCGAGATCCAATATTATGTCTTTTTTTCTTTTTGGAAATGATGTCTCCTAAATATGGTATTCTATCCATGCAGCCAAAACAGTCTCCAGTTTGTTTCTATAAATATACTCTGAAAAAATTCAGAGCACATGTGGCCTTGTACATTTTATAAAAAGATGTCCTGAAAAAGTGAAATTGAAACGTTTATATGCATCAACAGATTTTGGGCATACATCTATGCCATGGGTTTTTTAAAACTTTGTTTGGCTGTTTGTTTTTTTATTAGAAAAATCAGCAGATAGATGCTTCTAATGAAGATGACTTGGAAAGGTTTCAGGGCAGGGGTGAAATGCTACCGGTTCAGACCAGTTCAGCCGAACTGGTAGCGATGGCGGTGGGTGGTTCAGAGAACCGGTAGTATGGCAGCGCAAGGCTCCGCCCACCCGCCCGGTTGTCGTTACCTCTTCTTTACCCTCTGCGCATGCGTAGAAGAATTTGTGCATGCGCAGAAGGTCCCTGCATGCATGTGACGTGCGCAGCACATGCATTTCCAAATCGGTAGGGAAGGTAAGATTTCATCCCTGTTTCAGGGTACAGGTAGTCTTTTTGGGTACGGCCACCATTGAGCCCAAAATTTTTATTGCTAAGTAAGATATTTGTTCAGTGAATTTTATACCCTTTCACGGCCTTCCTTGCCACAGATGCTAAGTGAATGACTGCAGTGGTTCAGTTAGTAACACAGTTGTTAAGTGAATCTGGCTTCCCCTTTGACTTTGCTTGTCAGAAGGTTGTAAAATATGTTCACATGACCCCGGGATCCTGCAACCATCATAAATATGAGTCAGTTGCCATGTTTGATCACATGATCATGGGAATGCTGCATGGGGCAAGCTTCCAAATGCATCTGAATCCAACAGTAGAAACCAAAGTTGGAAGATGGCGAACCTATGGCACGGGTGCCATAGGTGGCTCACGGAACCATATCTGGGGGCATGCGAATGTTGCCCTACCTCAGTCCAGCATGCATGTGCGTGCTGGCCAGCTGATTTTCAGGCCTTCTGGGCCCACCAGAAGTTGGGAAATGGGCTGTTTCTGGGCCTCCGGAGGGCCTCCGGGGCGGGGTGAGGAAGGCTGTTTTCACCCTCCCCAGGCTCCTAGAAAGCCTCTGGAGCTTGGGGAGGGCAAAAAAATGGGCCTACCATGCCATCACATGCCAAAAGCGGGGGGAGAGCAGGGGGTTCACACATGCATGCATGGGGGAATGGGGCGCATTGAATTATGGGTGTGGGCACACGTGCGTGCAATCCCCCCCACTCTGCCTGCTTTTGGCATGCGACGGCAAAAAGGTTAGACATCACTGGTCTATATGGTGGTCAGGACAGGATTTACTGTTGACAAGATTTGTCCAGAATAACATCTTTCAATAAACAACAAGGTTTGGTTTGGTTCTGCAATGCAACAAGACAGATACAGACTTCAGAGGATAATTAGAAGTGCAGAAAAAAACAATTACTACCAAACTGCCTTAGATTGAGGACCTGTACACTGCACGAGTCAAAAAGAGGGCTGTGAAAATATTTACAGACCCCTCACATCCTGGACATAAACTGTTTCGACTCCTACCCTCAAAACGGTGCTATAGAGCACTGCATACCAGAACAACTAGACACAAGAACAGTTTTTTTCTGAATGCCATCACTCTGCTAAACAAACAATTCCCTCAAACTGTCAAATTATTTACTAAGTCTGCACTACTGTTAATCTTCTCATCATTCCCACCACCCATCTCCTTCCACTTATGACTGTATGACTGTAACCTTGTTTGATGGTATCCTTACGATTTATATTGACTGTTTCCTAATACGATTTGATTATGACTATCATTAAGTGCTGTACCTTATGATTCTTGATGAATGTATCTTTTCTTTTATGTACTCCAAGAGCGTATGCACCAAAGAGCGTATGTTCACTGAGAGCATATGCACCAAAGACAAATTCCTTGTGTGTCCAATCACACTTGGCCAATAAAGAATGCTATTCTATTCTATTCTGTTCTATTCTATTCTATTCTATTCTATTCTATTCTATTCTATTCTATTCTATTCTATTCTATTCTATTCTATTCTATTCTACTCTACTCTACTCTACTCTACTCTACTCTACTCTACTCTACTCTACTCTACTCTACTCTATTCTAAAATAGTTGGGTAAGAATTCAAAAGTGTTGGCTTCCTCTGCCAACCATCAGGTCTGCAATAGTGTAATCCCTGAGCAGGCTTCACCGCATAAATTTTGCATAAATAGATTTGACTAACAAATTTAAGGGAGAAATCCCAAACTTTCTTCCCTCTTCTTCTGTTCTAGTGCCCAATTCAGAAACTACATAATTAAATGAACAAACACATTAATCTTTCGACGCCTAAAACTCCTTTTTGGCTTTCCTCCAAGGAAGGGTGCTGTCTTTTCGTTCTGAGCACCACATGGAAGATTTGTAAAAAGCCAGTCTAAATGTCAGCAAAAGGGAGACCTCATTAAGAATGTATGACTCATCGGAGGAAAAAATTAGGTTTACACTGAGTAATTAATTTCTCTTGGTCCCAGTTTATGATCTCCGAAATGTTGGCATTTCACTCTAAAGAGGGAAGAAAGCAAATATTTCTTTTTTAAAAAATATCCTGCCACCACAGTTTTTATAAACAACTTCTTTCTATAAAAAAAGTGAATTGCAATTTCCTTGTAGCTGGATAATTGGAATGCATTTATTTTATTTAATACATTTTACAAATACATAAATAATCACTCATCTATCATCCATCATCTCCCACTTATGACTGCATGACTGTAACTTTGTTGCTTGTATCCTTACGATTTATATTGAGATTATTTCCTAGTATGATTTGATTGCTTATTTGTACCTTATGACTGTCATTAAGTGTTGTTCCTTATGATTCTTGACAAATGGATCTTGTCTTTTTATGTTCACTGAGAGCATATGCACCAAAGACAAATTCCTTCTGTGTCCAATCACACTGGGCCAATAAAGAATTCTATTCTATTTTATAATGTACTTGTTACAAAGGTGGAAATGTTTCTGCTTCAAGGGTTGCATGCAACAGTGAGAATACCTCTTGTCAGAAATGGGCAATTCTCCCCCCCCCCACCTGACACAAAAAAACTTGCATCAAGTTTTCCAAACTTTCTTTGTGGTACATGAAAGAAAATCCCCTCCTCCTTCTCACATTATTACCATTAATGGTAGAAGGGAATGTTCAACCTCTACTCTTGGCAGGTTGTAATTCTTTCAGCTTCTCTACACATATAATTAGATGTAGCAGCAACCAACAACAGGAGCCATCTTCTCCTGTTTTCAGGGTTGGTCAGCAAGAATGAATATCAGCTGGGAACCCAGGAATAGGACTGCAAGCTGTTTTGTCATGTCCTAAAGACAGTAATCTGCTCATTTTGTTCAAATATAGAATCATAGGGCTGGAAGGAACCTTGGATGTCTTCTACTCCAACCCCTGTCCAAGGAAAAGGTCCTCATGGAATCCCAGAGAAATGGTTGTCCAATCTTTTCTTGAAAACATCCAGCAATCAGGGCCGGAGTTTGCTATAGGCTAACTAGGCTTCAGCCGAGGGCCTCAAGATCAAGAGGGGCCTACATTCAAATTGTTAGCAAAATTAAAATTACACTATTCTAAAAACAGTGAACATTAAAATACTGAACCGAAAAAAATGGGAGGTGAAAGGGCCTCATAAGTGGAATAGCCTAGGGCCTCTTTTCATCTAAATCTGGCCCTGCCAGCAATGGAAAATATTTTCTAATGACGTATAAGGCAACACAACAAATTAGAAAGAAAATTAAAAGATTTAAAAGCAGACCATGCCTTGCCTGTGTAACTCTTAGTGGAACACACTAAAAACAATACCGTGTTTCCCTGAAAATAAGATCCTGTCTTATTTTTTATTTTTTTTTGAACCCTGAAGTAAGCGCTTGGCCTTATTGCCATACGCTCAAAAGCCTGATTGGGTTTATTATCACGAGATGTCTTATTTTGGGGAAAACAGGGTACACAAACTGAAAATAAAGGCAAAGGAAGGTTGCGTTTATTCTTTGAGGGATTCAGAATCTAGTTAGTTGTATCAGTGGCACCAAATTGGTCACTGCTTACTGTTCACTGATTTCAATGGGAATGGATGTTATATATTAGCCCGAGTCTTATGCTTTCTCGTGTAAACAAGGACCTTTTGTGAAAAACAGAAAAAAATAAATTATGATTTATGATTTGGATGATTAGACAGGATAGATTATAGAAAGGAGTCATGTTGTGAGTTTTTAAAAAAGAGATAAATGGATAATTGTAATTACAACTGCTGTGCAGAGAATCAGAAAGCACTTCTTCATATCCTTTCTTTTCTATTTTTCTTATTCTTGTTTCTTTTCTTTCTTTATGCACTTTAGTTTTCTCTTTTATTTCTTCCTTTTTCTTTTTTTCTTTTTCTATTTTAATTTGTATTCATTTTTACTCTCGTTGTCAAAACTTTCCAAAAAAAAAAAAAGTCATATGAGAAATAAATAAGAATTCAGGCTGAGAGATGTTTGACCTCCAGTTCAGGGATGAAATCCAGCAGATTCAGACAGGTTCTGGAGAACCAGTAGTGGAAGTTTTGAGCAGTTTGGAGAATTAGCAAATACCACCTCTGGGTGGCCCCAGGAGTGGGAGGGAATGGGGATTTTGCAGTATCCTTCCCCTGCCACGCCCACCAAGCCATGTCCACAGAACCGGGAGTAAAAAAATTTGGATTTCACCACTGCTCCAGTTATTGTTGAATGGGAAGTCAGAGCCATCCCAGCCTAAAATGAATGAAAGAATGGGATGATAGAAGTTGTAGTTCAGCCATGATTGCCTAGGTTGTTAAAGCCATATTAGGGAAAACAGGGTATTTTCATACAAAAACAAAAACAAAAACAACTACTCCCATGAATTCACATATTTGAAAAAGAACGCTGTGGATCTTTGCTGAGAGACCTTTGTTCCACCAAAGTAAATTGTAGGGGAAACATTGTACTCTTAAAAGTCATTAAAAAATCTAATACAGTATGTTATTCCATAGGGAGGTTCCACTCTGTACAGTATGCCGGAAATAAAGCAATAATATCCTCAAATCATAGATTACTTTTACTTCCAAAAAGTGTTTTTGTCCATTTCAAAGCATCCTTTTAAAGAATTTCAATGGCCAACGTAGACTCCTACCTATAAGCAGTGTCTTCTCCACTGTCCAAAAGCCACATGGCTATTTGCGGGGGGAGATTAATTAAAGTTAATTAAGTTAATGTACATATTAAATATGAGAGACAGGGAGAGGGAGGGGGAGGGGGAGAGAGAGAAATTGGCCCAAAATCCCATTATCATTCCTTGCTGATATCATAATTTATTTACTTTTATTTATTTTTATTTTTGTCAAGCATGTATTTTATGACAGATACAAGTGTAAACATAATTATAAATACATGAAAAGGATACGAATAAAAGAAAACATTAGGACAGGGACGGTAGGCACGATGGTGTGCCTATGCATGTCCCTTACAGACCTCTTAGGAATGGGGCGAGGTCTACAGTAGACAGTCTAAGGTTAAAGTTTTGGGGATTTGGGGAAGAAACCACAGAGTCAATAGTGCTTTCCAGGCGTTGACAACTCTGTTACTGAAGTCATATTTTCTGCAGTCTAGTATGGATCAGTTTACGAAGAGTTTGTATCTATTGTGTGCTCTTGTATTGTCTTGGTTGAAGCTGAAGTATTCATTGGCTGGTAGGACATTATAGCAGATGATTTTATGTACTATGTTTAGGTCAGACCGAAGACGGCGAAGTTCTAAGTTGTCTAAACACAAAATTTTGAGTCTGGTGGCATAAGGTATTCTGTTGCGAGCAGAGGAGTGGAGGACTCTTCACTCCTCTGTTGTGATAATATTGTTGTGAAAGTTGTCATAATATCACAACTTTATTTATTCTGACAATGTAGGGGAGAAAAAATTTCTCAAAGGGTAGCACGGCTGAAAAACTGTCCCCATCTTTCTTTCATGCATTGCTGAGATACAAGTCTAACAATGTTAAATTTGTATGACATGGAGGATAGTTATAGCAAAAGAAAAAAAAATGCAATCCTTGAAAGGTAAAATATTACCAGTGCATAAAATGTCACAAAGTAGCAGCTACTTCTCCAGAGGCATATAAGAAAATGGAGAATATTGTATAAAAAATTTATTCTGTAATAAATATTGCCCCAAATTATCAAATAGACTTTGATGATTGAAGCTGGACTAGAACCTGGTTTTTCCACATTCAACACTTCAACCGTAATTTCCTTCCTTCCTTCCTTCCTTCCTTCCTTCCTTCCTTCCTTCCTTCCTTCCTTCCTTCCTTCCTTTTTTGGCAAGAAAAAAATACATTCTGTAAATGAAGTTCAACCTCTTTTTTAAAGATCTTCAAATTGTAGATATGTAGTCTTAAACTAAAGGCTTTCCTGATTCATTGTTTATAAAGAATGCAGAATATTGATAAAATGTTCAATGATTGCCAACCATATTTGCTTTCTGTCTGTCTGTGCCTGGTATTTTTCTTCAGTGTCAAGTCACTACACTAGTGATGTTGGTGAACTTTGGACTTTTTCATCCTATTGACAAGCTACCTTTGAGGAATGATTTCTTGGATACCGTACTCATTGTGTATGCCATAGAATCTCTCTGAGAAAAAGGAGTTGAATTAGTGACTCAGTAGAAATAAGATAAATATTCTGGCGACAAGTTCATTGATTTTAGCCTGCAAACCAATTCCTTGGCTAGACCTTAGATTTCAGATATATGTTTCTCAACATAAGGCTCATTTTATTTCTACACCGGAAATAAAAACAATCATTTATTAACTTTTTGTCGATTAATGAAATACTGGAAATGTGAGCTTGGATTAAAGATGAAGAAATATTATTTATTTGATTTAAATTCCACCTTTCTATGCAAAAAACTTGAGGTATTTAATGATTAAATCATATCAAAATCACAAATCAATATCAAAAAGTAAAATAAAACATCCTGGTTAAAAGTATCTATAAAATATTTATATTTTCATATAATTATAAAGTATTTTATTTTTATATGTATAAAATCACATGTAAAAGTCTGTAAAAAAGATAAATCTTTAGACAATAATTGATTCCATTACTTAAGATTAAACAATAAACTATGTACTCACACTTCAACGGTAGTACATTTGAATACCAAAATTAATGTCATAATAATAAAGAAAACTTTCCACTAATATTTTAGTTAATTTAATTTCTGCTTAACCATCAATAGAGTCCAGCTTCATTTGCTTTACATGCTGAAACTGAGATCCATACAAATTTCAGTTATTTCGTTGCATTTTTTTCTGCTGGAAAAAGCTAAAAATATATATTACAATTCTCCAATCAACTTATTCCCTGTCTCATGATTAATATAATTGCATTCTGTTCTATTTATTTGCTCTGAAGTTCCTCTTTATGACATCTACACTGTTCCTTTTTCCTGTTTAAGAAGTATTAGTTTGTAGGCATATAGATGATCATTCTTTAATACCAATACCTTAAAACTCCCTGAAGATTTTAAAAAAGAAGGCTTTAAAGTAGTATGTAATATTATATATGCAGTAAATTTTCTGTTGGAATATACTATTTTAGCATGAAGAACAGGCTCTAGATGCATTTAATTTCAGACTTCTAATTATCTTTACAAATTAGATGTAAAATTGAATTGTTGGATTGAGTTTGACTTTCTTTCCACCCCACCCCACCCCCAAAATAAGAACTGACTATACAATCTTTACCATCTGTTCTTCTGAATAGAATTCTCAAGACAAGTTAAGATTTATTGTGGTTTTCATAATTGATCTACTGTTTCACCTTTCCTGAAAGTACATGTCAATGTTTTTTTGACTGTTAATCTCTCCTATTGTTGGAAATTTCATACACTCTGAATTGAAAACCTTTAATTGCACTGCATGTACCTACCGTAGGTAATCTCAATGTTTTTTGTTGAAGTTACAGTATGAACCACTTTATTGATAGTTAATCTAACCACATTTAACAGTAAAGAATTAATTCTGGGGGAATGAACAATAAACATCTGCTAAACCAAGCAGCTAAGCTCAGATCAGACTCCCACAATCTTATGATTATATATGAATAGAACAATGTGTGGTTGAAGAAATATGGCTTGTTCCATTAACATCAAAATCATTTCAATTTTCAATTTCAGGAGGAAATGTCATTCTCGCATAAATCATGTGCTCATTAATCTTAGCACCAACACCCTATCTTCTATAATTCCACTCAAGGGAGAAAAGCAAATATTGAAGGAGTATAAAAATGTTCCTGCTGACCAGGGCAGAAGGAACAGCTGTGCCAATCTTCACGTATAGCTTCCTTGCTAACATTTTGACAGGCTAAATCTATTGAAAAACAAGACCCTTTCTTAAATTGGTCCCTCTGGTTCAGCATTCCCTCTATATAACTGGAAAGGTGCTTGGAATTGAGTGTGTCTACCTCAGCTGTAGGTTTTATTTGAAGGAAGGATAGAAGCCTCTTAACTATAACCAGCCTGCCCTTCCATTGATTATCTGTATTCTGCACAAACCAGAAAGAGGGCTGAGAAAATATTTACAGACCCCTCACATCCTGGACATAAACTGTTTCAGCTTCTCCCCTCAAGATGGCACATAGGGCATTGCATGCCAAAACAACTAGACCAGGGGTCTGCAACCTTAAACACTCAAAGAGCCATCTGGACCCGTTTCCCACAGAAAAGAAAACACCGTCACAAAACCGTCCCCATGCCTGACTATTTCTTGAGCGGCCACAAAACTAGCATATGTAGTTGAATTAAACATTCTGTTTTCTTTTGAAACTTTTCTTTTCTTGGATTTATCCATGGTTGGCCTACCGGGGGTTGAAAAGCTCAATAAGTCGTGTGTTGGCAGGTGTCGCACATTGGTGATTGTGACTCATATTTTGAGTGACAGGGAGCCACAGCAGAGGGGTGAAAGAGCCACATGCGGCTTCAGAGCTGCAGGTTGCTGACCCCTGAACTAGACACAAAGATAAGTTTTTCCCCCACGCCATCACTTTGCTGAACACCTAATTCCCACAGAACTGTTTTAGGCTTAAAGATATTTACCCATGAGGCTGTAGTAGGCTGTATTATTATTATCCTTCTCATTTTCTCATCTTTCTTATTTTCTCATTTCTCATCTTTTCTCATCTTCTCATCTTTCCTACTACCTTCTCCTATTGATATCATATGATTTATCACTTCTTGTTTGTCTTTTAGAATTTATGATCTATGACCTCTCGCTTTGTTGTTTGTATGTACACTGAGAGTTTATGCACCGCAGACAAATTCCTTGTGTGTCAAATCACATTTGGCCCTATAAGGAATTCTAATCTATAAAGAATTCTATAAGGCATATATGTATTTAAGGTAAATGTACCGCTATCCCTGTGCCAATTGATTTGGCAATAAATCCAACTAATATATAGGATTTTACTTCTGAGTAAATCTAGAGAGAGGATTGTACTGTAATGCACATGCCTTGTTGCTATGCAATTTTCTAGTGATGATCATAAACTGCTAAGATATTAAGCAGCACTTAATTAGACTAGTTTTAAAGAGTAAATACCTAGCATCCAGCAAGCAACAAAAGATCAGTTTGTGCTGCAGTTAATAATGGGGGATTAAGTTGTGACTCATGGTATAAAGCAAGGCTGTTGAAAGCAGACTAAAGTTGCCAGTTTTCATCTCTCAAGCCCTCAACGAGGGATTTTTTATCATTTTCGGTGACTCAGTACAGACTCGTGGGACTAGTAATTAAAATGCTTCTAATTGGCGCCTTAATTTTTAAAAAGGGGTAACTCACTGCAACATTTTATTTGTGTAATTACTTTTCTGTCTTTTGTCTTTTTAAGCTAGGTGGATTGAAATAAAACTGAACATGAGATGGGAAAGTTTTACCTCCTTTTAACTTGAAATATATTTTCCCTGTGTGATTTTTTTTATACAGCAATACGTAAGTTAATTGCAGGCTTTTGCTCTCCTTGGTGGTGATATTGTGACCTTCCTGGAAGATGTCATCCTTCTGAGGTGACATAATTTTCATGTTGTTATTGTTTGGATCACACTTTCACCACAGTTGAAAGATTCACTTAAATAATAGGAAACATAGTTTATGACAGTCATGCCTTCTTCAAGAAATTAAACTTTATTTTTATTTTGTGTGGTTTTATTATTGACTAATGACTGTAGCAAAATTACTCAATTAAATGAGCAAATCAGCTTGCTTTGAAGAGTCCCATTGCTATTTTCTAAATCTGTAAGATTGAAACTAGGTATCATTGATAACAGTATGGAAAGGGTGATGAATACTTTGAAAGCAACTGAAAATTTTCTATACTGTATATGCATATACATATCACACACACACATATACAACCAAGCTCAGAGAGCACCTGATTTGGAATGTGTGAATGGGGTATCTCTTTACTACTCATTAAAACCACCATATATTTTTTTCAGTCTTTGATGCAAAATAGAATAGAATAGAACAGAGAACAGAGAACAGAGAACAGAGAACAGAGAACAGAGAACAGAACAGAACAGAACAGAACAGAACAGAACAGAACAGAATTCTTTATTAGCCAAGTGTGATTGTACAGACAAAGAATTTGTCTTTGGTACATATGCTCTCAGTGTACATAAAGAAAAAATAAAATATATTCATCAAGAATCATAAGACACAAAACTTAGGGATAGACATAGGATACTAATAAGCAATCAAATCATACTAGGAAACAATAAAACAATATAAATTGTAAAGAGACAAGCAACATGGTTATAGCCATAAGTGGAAAGAGATAGGTTCTAGGAAGGATGAGAAGAACAATAGTAATACAGTCATAGTAAGTAATTTGACAGCGTTGTGGGGATTAATTGTTTAGCAGAGTGATGGCATTTTAGTAAAAACTATCCTTGTGTCTTGTTGTTCTGGTGTGCAGAGCCCTATAGCGTTGTTTTGAGGGTAGAAGTTAAAACAATTTATGTCCAGGATGTCAAGGGTCTGTAGATATTTTCACAGCCTCTTTTTGACTCATGCAGTATACAGGTCCTCAATGGAAGGCAGGTTGTTTTTTCTGCGATTCTAATTATTTGTTGAAGTCTGTATCTGTTTTGTTTGGATGCAGAGCCAAACCAGACAGTTATGGAGGTGCAGGTGACAGACTCAATATTCTGTAGAACTGAATCGGCAGCTCTTTGGGCAGTTTGAGCTTTCTGAGTTGGCACAGAAAGAACATTCTTTAATGTGCTTTTTCGATGATGTTTTTGAGGTTAGGTGTCCATTTTAAGTCTTACGATATGATAGAACCTAGAAACTTGAAGGACTCTACAGTTGATATTGTGTTGTCTAGTGTTGTAAGAGGTGGTAGTATAGGAGGATTTCTCCTAAAATCTACCTCCATTTCTACAATTTTGAGTGTATTTAGTTCAAGATTGTTCTGGTTGCACCACAAGGCTAGTTGTTCAACTTCCCATCTGTATGCAAAACCCAAGATGCTTCAATGAATTGATTTGTCAGTACTCTATGACTTTAATGGTACTGGTGTTGCATAGGGATCAACAGACAACCAATAAATATAAGCAAATAAAACTGTGTTTATTTTACCTAAGGTTATCTGAATTTTTGTAGTCCAGATATGGTAGACCTAGTTTTGTTTTCATATTTCATCCATCCATTTTTGCCTTAATACTGAGTAGTTCTTGGTGGCTAAACTTCACTGTTCTTTTAATTTCCCCAAATGCTCCTCTCCAAGGTTAACTTTTGGCCATTTTGGGAACTCTAAAGGGTAGCCAGAGCCAAAACCCCAAATTGCTGTAAATGCTGCTATTACTAGATAAATCCAGCACAATTTATGAAGATGGGAGAGACCCCCAATAAAACTTTTCTCACACTCCTGAAATCTGAAATTGTCTTCTCTACTAAGCCTTTAGAAGACATGAAGCTCTGTAACATATTAAGCAGCAGATAAACTTGAGATGGTTCATAATTATTTTCACCTTGGATATTAAGAGTGTTTGGATGGATGGATGGATGGATGGATGGATGGACGGACAGACAGACAGACAGACAGATAGATATAGAATTAGAACTTTTGTAAATATGTATTTTATGATAGCGATTCTGATATAGAAAAGCTGTCATTAGTGAAAAAATTTTGTTACGTTGTTTTTCTGCTATTTTTTTTCTGTGTTGTACTTTTGTACTGTGTTTTAAATGTTGGAACTTCAATAAATACTATTTTTTCAAAAAATACTGTTTGTCTATTGCTTGTATGAGTTGGGTGGTAAATACACAACAGAAGTCAATGAAATGTTTCACACATATAGCTTTCTGAAAAGTAAAAGAGGAAATTGGGCAAAACGTGATTGCATATTATTACTAAAGTCCCACAAATTGCAAAGAGATGTGCTATGGTAAACTAGTGCAACCTATTTCTTAGGTCTCATCTCAGTCACCGAGATGAGCTGTAGGCAAGTTGTTATTACTCAGCCTCAGTCGTTTATCTCTAGCATGAATATAAAACTATCGGCCAACCTTAACTATTTCAAATGTGTTACTTAAGTAATACTAGTAAAAGTTGGAAAATCAAATAACAAAAATGAAAACTGTACCCCTGTAACACTCCCTGGCCTTTTCAGAGAATTTCTGTCAGAGTAAACAGAAGACTAGGTGTTATGTCCTTATAAGGACATCCGCCTGGGATTGGCTGAAGATCCTTTCGGCGGGAGTTTTGAATCCCTGTCAGTGGGCGGTGCGTCTGCCGGAGTGTATATAAGGAGAGCTCCGGCAGCGCACAAGCCGTTCAGTTCTTGTTATTAAAACTTGTTACTTGAACCCTGCTGGTCACTTCTTCTTTCCTGCGCCGATCTAACACTGGCGACGAAGGTCTAGAGAAGAACCTCCGCGTGGCACGATCGCCATAACGAGCTGAAGTCACTCGACGCGGTCTGAGAAATGGCAACGCCGCAAGCGCCGTTCGCCTCGCTGGCTCCCTTCAACCCCAGCCGGGAGAAGTGGAGTTCGTATATGATACGTTTCCGCCAGTTCCTCCGGGGAAACGGCTACAACAACCTAGACGACGAGAGGAAGAGGGCTCTCTTCCTCGCTCACTGCGGCTCCGACGTTTTGGAACTCGCCGTCAACCTCGTCGCACCCAGGGACATTGAAGTCATGTCCTGGGTGGATCTGCAGACTGCCCTGCAAGACCACTATGCACCAACGGGCACCCCCATATCGAACCGCTTTACCTTCCGCCAACGCAATCAGAAGGAAGGCGAATCGCTTAAAGACTTTGTGGTGGCATTGCGTCAAATCGCTGCGAACTGCGAATTTGAGAACGTTGACAATGCCTTACGCGACGGGATCGTCTTCGGGATGAGGGATGCCAACCTCCAAAAGAAGTTCCTGAGCAGAAAAAGACTGTCCCTGAAGGACGTTCTTGAGGAGGCTACGGCTGCTGAAACATCCGAGACCGCCGCTGCTGCCATGCTCCAGTCCCGAGGGATCCATAAGATCCGCAAACCGTCATCTGAATCGTCCGAGGACTCTGCCGCACCAACCGATTCAGAGGGAGAGTCGACCGTTTTGAAAGTTTCCCGCCCACCTAGGTGGGAAATTCAAAAAGAGGGCCGCCGCGCCGCTCAGTGCGGCAGTTGCAAGGGACACCATCCCCGCCAATCCTGTCGCTGGCGGGATGCCACCTGCAGACGCTGTCTTAAGAGGGGGCACATCGCGGAGGCATGCAGAGCCTCTGATCCGGTTCCTGAATCGATCAAGCCCCAGAATCCAGAAAGTCGTCGCGACTCCCAGAGGTCATCCAAACGGTCCTCAATCCAGCAAAATCGCGACGACCGCAACAGTTATCATGGCGGCGCTGTGAACCAGACAACGATCGCCCTCACCAGCACCAACAGTGCCACAAAATTCCACGTGACACTGTTGGCAGAAGGCTTGCCGTGCACGATGGAAGTCGACTCAGGCTCCGTCTATTCGATCATCGACTGGCACCAGGTCAAGAGACTGAAACCGAATCTCTCCAAGCGCCAACTTGAACCTCTGCACTCCAAGCTGGTGGATTTCGGCGGCAACCCCATCGGCGTCATCGGGAGAACCAACCTCCGGATCGCCTTCAAGCAGTTCCAGGGCCAGCTTCCCATAACCGTCGTGGAGCATAGCCGCCCGACCCTGCTGGGCGTGGAGTGGTTCCAGCCGCTGGGGCTTTCTATTGGAGGCATCCACCAGATTAGCTCAGGCGAACTCGACTCACTCATCGGAGAGTTCCAAGAAGTCTTCGATGGTAAGTTAGGGACCTTTTCAGGGAAACCCATCTCCTTTAATCTGGACAAGGGGGTAACCCCAATTCGGCTCAAGCCCCGCCGGGTTCCATTTGCCTTGCGGGCTAAAGTAGACGCTCAGCTAGATAAGCTGATTGCCCAAGGTATCCTGGAACCCATCGATCATGCTTCATGGGAAACTCCCATTGTGACTCCCATGAAGCAGGATGGATCTGTGCGCATCTGCGCCGACTACAAAGTGACCATCAATAAGGCATTGCCGCAGAGCGCATACCCCGTGCCAGTAGTGCAACATTTGCTGCACTCACTCGGCAAGGGCAAAATTTTTGCAAAACTGGACCTGGCCCAGGCTTACCAGCAACTGCCAGTAGATCAGGAAACGGCGGAGGCACAGACTATTGTCACCCATAGAGGCGCGTTTAAGTGCAACCGTCTCCAGTTTGGAGTCAGTGCAGCCCCAGGCATTTTCCAATCCATGATGGAACGCCTTCTCCAAGGCGTTCCAGGGGTGGTGCCTTATTTCGATGATGTACTGATCTCTGGGGACTCAAAGGCTCAACTCCTGGACCGGCTGAGGCTAGTTCTCCAGCGTTTCAGGGAGAAGGGCTTGAGAGTCCGGAGGGACAAGTGCATCATTGGGGTACAGGAAGTCGAGTTCCTGGGCTATCTGATAGATAGTTCTGGCATCCACCCCACCAAATCAAAAGTTAAAGCTATCCATGAAGCTCCCAGCCCCAAAAACAAAGCGGAGCTTCAGGCTTTCCTTGGATTGCTTAACTTCTACGCTATTTTCCTCCAGCAGAAAGCCACTGTTGCTGAGCCGCTCCATCGCTTGCTGGCGAAGGCGGTTTCCTGGAGGTGGGGACGTGAGGAAGAGTCTGCATTCAGAGCCGTTAAGCAACTTCTGACCTCTGACAGTGTGCTCATTCAATACAATGAGACACTGCCCCTCAGACTGACCTGTGACGCTTCCCCGTACGGAGTTGGCGCTGTGCTCAGCCACGAACTGCCTACCGGTCGTGAAGCCCCCATCGCATTTTTCTCAAAGACTATGTCTAGTGCTGAGCGCAACTACAGCCAACTGGACAAAGAGGCGTTGGCTATTGTTGCAGGGGTGAAGCGCTTCCACGAATACCTGTATGGACGGCAATTCACCATTGTCACCGATCACAAGCCTCTCCTCGGCCTACTAGCAGGGGACAAGCAGACCCCAGCATTCATGTCCCCCCGGATGACGCGCTGGTCCATATTCCTCGCCGGCTACTCCTACAGCCTCGTCCACCAGCCTGGTAAAGCCATCGCAAACGCCGACGCGTTGAGCAGGTGCCCATCCGCCGAATCCGTGGAAGACCCGGCCCCCACGCTCGAGCTGCTGCATATTGACAACGACAGCAACTGTCCCGTGACATCTGCCGACGTAGCGACGCACACGCGAGCTGACCCCATCCTCCGGCAAGTCCACTCCTGGGTCCTGAGAGGCTGGCCGACTCGAATTGACAGCGACGACTTCAGCCCGTTCAGCCGCAAGCAAGGGGAGCTGTCCACCATGCGCGGCTGTTTACTATGGGGAGATAGGGTGCTGATTCCCAGCACCCTGCAACGAAGGACTCTTGCTGCGCTGCACAAAGGACACCCGGGCATAGTCCGGATGAAAGCCCTGGCACGGAGCTACGTCTGGTGGCCGTCACTGGACAAAGACATTGAACATTGGGTCGCCAGGTGTAGCCAGTGCCAAGAAGTCAGAGCCGCCCCGCCTCAATCTGACCCGATGCCCTGGGAGACTCCGAGCTCCCCCTGGTCGCGCATTCACATAGACTTTGCTGGCCCCATTCATGGGCACCACCTCCTCATCGTGGTTGATGCCTACTCCAAGTGGTTGGAAGTCGTCCCCATGGCATCCACCACAACAGAAGCTACCATCCGTGCCCTCCGGCGCCTCTTCGCGACCCATGGACTCCCAGACGTGTTGGTCTCAGACAACGGGCCCCAACTTACGTCCGTGCCCATGGAAGCTTTCCTGGCTGGCTTGGGCATCCGCCATGCCCTCTCTGCCCCTTACAGACCGGCCGGAAATGGGCAGGCTGAACGGATGGTGCGGCTCACGAAGGAGTCACTCGCCAAGATGGGCCCGGGTGACTGGCAGGAGCGCATTGACACTTTTTTGCTTACCCAGCATATCACGCCTCACTCTGCCACCCGAAAATGCCCCGCCGAACTTTTAATGGGCAGGAGACTCCGGTCACCCCTGGACAGACTGCACCCACAATACTCCTCTGAGGTGCCCGCATCCGCCAGTCGCCAACTTCGCCAGTTTTCCATCGGTGATGCCGTCTTCGCTCTTAATTTCCACGGCTCGCCTAAATGGCTTAAAGCTACAGTACACAGCACAACCGGTCCCAAATCCTACCGCGTTGAGCTGGACGATGGACAGATCGTAAGACGTCATCTCGACCAGCTCCGCAAAAGGTGGAGGGAAGTGAGCGAAAACCACCCCGACGAGGTAGGCCTAAACCACCCCGGCGCAGTAGGCCTAAATCACCCCGACGAGGTAGGCCTAAACCACCCCGGCACAGTAGGCCTAAACCACCCCGACGAGGTAGGCCTAAACCATCCCGGTGCAGTAGGCCTAAACCACCCCGGTACAGTAGGCCTAAACCACCCCGACGAGGTAGGCCTAAACCACCCCGCCGAAGTAAGCCTAAACCACCCAGACGAGGGAGACCGGCGACCCGAGGGACGAACAAACACCCCGGCACCTAACCTAATACCAGATCCGGCAAGGCAAGTAGACCGGGGACAACCCAGCAGGGGAAGCCAACGTCAACCCTGCGAAGTGGGCAACCGGCAGCCCAGAGTTGGGGACCTCCAGCCAACATTCCAGGAGGCCCTACAACAACCCGCCAACCGCGCAGAAAACCAACCCTGCAAGGAAGGCCTCCACCACCCCGGCAGGGTAGGCCAACACCAACCCGACCAGGTCGAGCAGCCCAGCGGCCAGAGGGAACATTCGGCACCACCGCCAGACCAACCGCGCAGAGAGGGCCTACACCACCCCTGCAAGGTAGGCCTACGCCACCCCGACAGAGCCGACCAGTCACCATTTCCGTCCGCCTGCCGCCCCGGGAGTAAGCCGGACTCGACCGGAGAACCCGGGGGCTTAACCCAACCACCACCGCCGGACTCGCACCCTGACCCAGACCGGCGCGACCCCAGCCCAGAGGGGACCCGAGGGAGACCCAGGGACCTACCGTGGCTCAGGAGTTCCGGACCGGCCAAGAGCAGGGATCCACACCGGCGGCTCCACGATCCGTGCAGGAACGAGGCAGACCAGCATCGCCCGCAGGCGGAGGTCCGTGACCCGGCCGGAGGTTCGGACACAGTGCCCGCGTCCTCGACGGCCAGATCCAGCCCGGTACCGGGGAAGAAGCCCCGAGCAGAGCAGACACCCTCCGTCCGGGAGAGTGTCCATCTTGACTCTGAACTGCGCAGGTCTACGCGGGCACGTAGACGTCCTGTTTATCTTAGTGACTATTTCCCTGATCGACTGACTAAGAACTAGGGGGGAGGAGTGTTATGTCCTTATAAGGACATCCGCCTGGGATTGGCTGAAGATCCTTTCGGCGGGAGTTTTGAATCCCTGTCAGTGGGCGGTGCGTCTGCCGGAGTGTATATAAGGAGAGCTCCGGCAGCGCACAAGCCGTTCAGTTCTTGTTATTAAAACTTGTTACTTGAACCCTGCTGGTCACTTCTTCTTTCCTGCGCCGATCTAACACTAGGTATTTGCATCTAGTCCTCTGGCTTTTTCCCAAAAACACATTTTCAGAGTGCAATCTGCAAGCTTAACATAAAAGTTGATTAAATCCTACTCTTTGAGTTTCAGATCCAGCACACCATCTTAAAAAATTGCTCTGGTGCCACTACAAGAAATGCATTGCCTCTCCTGTAGATTTTGTTAGCCTTAAATATTGTTTAAATACTGCTTAAATACTGTTAAAAACGCACAGTTCCAATATTTGCAAGTACAAGTTGTTGACTAATATTGAATTTATGCTGAAAGCCGCCGGCATCCTTATCACTTACAAAAAATGTTTTAGTAACTCTGAAAATTTAGGTGACAACTTTGATCGGGTGTTTTTAGTTTTTAATGTTTGAGATTATGATGTGATCCAAGTATATAAATCTGTCTACGTGTAAAATACAGCCTTAGCCAAAATATTTGTTTTGAAGTTAACCCTTCCAAGGATTAAGTTCAGATATGTAAGTAAAACTGCCTTATGTGCCACTATGAGCAATCATTAGCCTTCCACAGAGCTTCTAAAGAACAATTTGCTCATAAAACTAAGAAATCCATTTAACATATGTAACTAATATTATTACAATATCTTTGTCCAGAGTACTAATTATTTTATCACTGACTTCAGCAGAATGCAGATTGTAGACCATGAAGCACACAAACTACATATAGTTTCAGATGGATGCGACTTTTCCTTCGTAATCTATTTTTTATTCATGTTAAAATAAAGAGATAGAAAAGTAGTAGAAAATATAGAAAGATAGAAAGATAATAACATCTGGAGCTACTGTAAAATGTTCAAGGAATACATAACTACATTATTAAAAGCTCTTTTGGAAACACCCAAAAACTTTAGTGTAAAATATTGATATCTTAACATTTATGCAATGTAATGGAATTTTAAAATTAATTCCTTCCTGCTTACGTTAGGTTTTCTAGCTGCTGCTTTTACTTTACTTTAAAATTATAAAAGTAGATCAAAAAACATCCAGTCCTTTGTTTTTTTTTAAAAAAAACCCTTTTTATTAAGGAGTTTTGCAATATGAAAGGATAATATAAACTGAAATCAGAAAAAAAGGGGAGAAATAGAAAAAATACGAAGTGCAAAAAAGAAAAGGAAAAGGAAAAAAAGAAGAGATAGAAAAATGAATATTTGAAAAAAATAACTCCAAATTTCCTTGCAACAAGTTTAGGCAAATTAATAATTGTAAGATCCAACCTGGGTCATCGGGACTAGAGGTTTTGTCTTCCGAGCTTTCAGACTTATGCTGGAGCCCATTCTCAGGGCTCAGAATTCTCTAGCAGAGTTCTGTGTGTCAACAGCACACACACTGCTAGACAAAAGTTCCCTGAAAATGGACTGCAGCACAAATCCGAAAACTCGGAAGACAAAACCTCTGGTCCCGGTGACTGAGCCTGATTGGATCCCACAATATTATCCTGGGACACGCATATTCACCTTCATTCATGAATTTAATAATTCTCTATCCTCATGACATACATGGCTCACTTCTTCCTATAACCACCAGCCACTCACAAATCTAAAAATTGTCATTTCTGTCCAAATGTCAGCAAAAAGTCCACAGAGGTTTTCTAGAATTAACAGTATTTCTTATTTTAGCTCCGATCAAGTAAGCCAACTTTGTATTCCTTTCTTTTGCTTCTAATAATCTTTAATTTATCAAGTTGCTATTATAGGCTTGAATCTACATTGAGATGTCTGATGTTCTGCCCCAGCTATGGATCGCAAAGAACGCAGCACATACAAACTCTGAACAAAACTTAGTTTACTCAAATAACGCAGTTTTAGCAAATGCTGGCTGTTAATAAGTGTTCTTAACAGCCTGCCAGAATTCCACAGATAAGATAGTCAGAATCTTACTGGAGTTGGCAGAAAGCCCAGAAGCAAGGTTGCAGAGAAATCCCAACGTGATGATTAGCGAACTAAAGTTGTTTCCTGCAGCTTGTTACAAGCTGTGTTCTTTCTTAAATAGGCTAAGGATGTGGCCAATTAGCCCCAAGCTTTACTCTCGAGGAGACTTCCTCCTGAGGAACCACTCCTGCCTTTTGGCAGCTCTGCGTGCCCATGCATTGAGAAGAGGCTCCTCCTCTTCATCCTCTTCATTTAAAGGAGCCTCTGGAGGTTCTGAAGGTCCTGACTGAATCCCTGCCTCTGGCACCACATCTTCAGCCTCCTTGCTATCCGACTCAAGCGCCAGCTGCACAGGCTACTGGTGCAACACCATACCAACCTCCTCCTCGTCGGGATCAGCAACAATCCACACAGGTCACTGGCGGGCCACAATACCTGATCCTATGCAATGCAGATATCTAGACCTGACACATAGTTCAGAGGCAATACTTGTTTAGAAAATAAGTTGTAGTTCTATTCATAGTTAACATAGAAGAGTGATATTTGGGGAATTCTACTAACCAGACCTTTCAGGAAATAGGCCATGTGTTCACAGTGTCATGAAAAAAGCAGAGAATTAATTGCTACCACCTGTTTTAGGGTTCCATAAATCCTAATCCTAACCCTCCAGACATAAGGCAGTCCATTTAACCATAGATAGAGCTGGACAACCCTAACTTTAGCAATTCTAAACTTAAAGGGAGAAAAAGAGTTTAGTTTGAGTTAGCTTTTACTGTTTTAATCAAACACCTTAATAAAAATTGTATACAAAAAAAAGTCCAATTCCTTTAAAAAACTGAAGATGCTTCTTTAAACATATTACTATGAGTTGTTGATTAACGTTATCTAATTTAAATCAAATTACAACTTTTCTTTTGAACCCTAGGTGACAAAGTTTATTCAATGGATGGATGTGCATGAATCTATTATTCATCATATTCTTATTATAAATCAGTTTGCCTGACAACTAATCTTACCCAAAGGGCACAAACCTCTGGGAGATTTTCTTTCATAAACCCCGTTGCGATGAAGGGAAGCTATGTGAAAGCAGGGGGATTTAAGCCCATGCCTTTAAATAGCATTTAGCAGAAAGTCCGAAAGTATTGCTCCATAACCCAAGAAAAACCCAGACATGTTGCCGTCAAAACTATACTTAAGCAGAAAACAAAACAAAACAAAAGCAAAACACCTTAAATATTAAATAATGACAATACTGCATTTATGTACAGCAATGCCAGATATATTTTTTTTGTATTAACAGTGTTTATAGTTTTATTACCCTGCAATTATGTTACATCTCAGTTTCTTTTCATGCCAGTCTCCACTATACTGCTGCCTGAACTTGTTTGAGAAATATGAATTAGGCAGAATGATCTTCTTTGCTGTCCAAGCTGGTAGTTTAACACTTTGAGAATCTTTCTAACAAGATTATTTGCTTAGTTGTCTGCTTTGGACAGGGATAGCCAGACAAAAAGAAATACTAGAATGCAGGCAGCAATAAATCTTTCTCCCTTGCATTAATAAAAAAAAAAATCGAACCATTGCTTACTTTTCTACATTTTTATTGAAACAAATCAAAGACATCTTAAAACCCTTTATCTGCTTCCATTTCATTCTTTAGCAAGGTAATTGATAAAGCAAAACAAGGAGGGGTAGTCTTATACGGCGAGTATAGCCCAAACCCTATATTTTAACAGGAAAAGTCAGAGGTCGTCTTATATGCCCAGTCATCTTATACACCAGAAAATATGGTAATCATTCTTACACAAAGATAAAACTTCTTTGAGTTTAGCTTAGACCCCTCTGTATAGTTTTCTTGGCAGCAGGGCAGGAATGCTTTGCTATTGTCGCTTTCCAGGAAGTTTCTCAATTTGCCATTCAGCTTACATCTGGCTCCAGTATTTCCAATAGATTTATGATCTAAGTCAGGGGTCAGCAACCTGTGGTTCTGGAGCCGCATGTGGCTCTTTCATTCCTCTGCTGCGGCTCCCTGTCACCAATCGGCTCCACAGTTGATAGGGCTTCCAGTTAGGATAGGTAAAGGAAAAAGGACACCGCGCTAGGAAGAAACTCTATGGTGGGGGAACAGGACTTCTGGTCAGCAAAGGAAAAAGGATGCCATGATAGGAAGAGACTCTATGGTGAGGAAACTGGACCTCCAGTTGGCTCCAGAATTGAACAGGGGGATTCCGGTTAGGACCTTTGTGGTTCTTTCGGTGTTTAAGGTTGCTGACCCCTGATCTAAGTACTAATTAGGCCCAACCCTGCTGAGCTATTGAACCCAAACAAAATTGACCAGGTACTTCTACAATTAAGTCGAATTATCCTTATTCCTGTAGGACATTGAGCAGAAACTCATTTCTAATTCCCTCCAAAAGGTTTCTTTGGAAAGCAGATTATGCCAATTAAGAAATAAGTCTTAGTGAACCCTAAAATAACAAAGTTTGGACTGGAAGCTAAAACATATAAAGAATGGTTGCTGGAGTCGGGTATGTCTAGTTTAATGAAAAGAAGGGCTAGAATGACATGATAGCAGTGTTCCAATATCTAAAGGGTGCCATGAAGAAGATGTAGAGTCAAGCTATTCTCCAAAGCACCTGAAGGCAGGACAAGAAGCAATGGATGGAAACTAATTAAGGAGAGAACCAACCTAGAACCAAGGAGAAATTTCCTGACAGTTAGAACAATTAATCAGTGGAATGATTTGTCTCCAGACGTTGCTCCAACATTGGATGCTTCAACCTTGAAGGTTTTTAAGAAGAGATTGGACAACCATTTGTCTGAAATGGTATAGGTATACCCTTCCTTGAGCAAGGGGTTGGACTAGAAGACCTCCAAGTTCCCTTCCAACTCTGTTATTCTGTTAAATATAGGGCTGTGATCTTAATAAATCCGGTCGTCTTTTAATTCATGGTCTGCTTGATTTGATGCATATGCATGACCTAGCAATCGTGTTATCCAAAGACGGATATGTTGGAAGTCCGGGCAAAATTCTTTTAAGAATGATCCTCATAGAAAACGTATGATATTAGGTAAGGGATCTGTGCCAGTTTCCTGTCTGGGCATATACAGCGCGTGAATCACCTGAAATGCTTTTGCCTGTAGTCAGAATGGTGACGGAGAACTTTGGAATGTTCACCCACCTTATCTTGAGTCCTGTCATTGATCAACTGCTTTGTGCTTTCTTCCTAGGGATCAGAGACTTTTTGTAGAAGTAGCTGCAGGAAAGCCCAATCTGGATCAAAGCTGCAATTAGAGCCAAAAAGCAAACCTACCCTTTCCTCTGATCTATGATTCAGATTGCTTCCAAGAAGTGCTGTGACTGCAAAGAAAACTGGAGATCTCTCTCTTTCAGTGGCTAATAGCTTCATCAGAGAGATCAATGTCATTGCCTATGGAAGGAAGGATTTCTCTCACTCTATAACTACCAATCTATATTAGTCAGGTGCATATCTTCCTTCTAACACATGTAAACATCAAGAGGCAGCTCATTTTTACGTCTCCCTTTCTCTTCTAGGAAGTCTGCTTAAAGACTGTAGCAGGGGTGAAATCCAGCAAATTCTAACAGGTTCTGCAGAACCAGTAGCAGAAATTTTGAGTAGTTCGGAGAACCGGCAAATGCCACCTCTGGCTGGCCCCAGAGTGGGATGGGAATGGAGATTTTGCAATATCCTTTCCCCAGCAGTAGGGAGGGAATGGGGATTTTGCAGTATCCTTCCCCTTCCTCGCCACACCGACAGAACTAGTAGTAAAAAAATTTGGATTTCACCACTGGAAATCAACAGGATGCTGCTTGACAATGCTGCATGAGTTTGAGTGATGGTTGTTAATATATGGATCTAATTATAGAAGATGTTCTCCAAGCAGTTGAGAACATCTGAACCTGTAACCTTTTTGAATAGGCAATTAAGCATTCCTCAGCACTTAGGCTAAATCTCAGTTTGAGGCTATAAGAATTGGAACAATCCAAAAGATGCTAATAGGATTGCCAGAGTCTGAAGGAAATTTGAATGTAGTCATTCTTTTGGAGACTATGACATTAGATGAGTAAATGGATATATAGATGAAAAAATACAAGTAGAGATTAATGCAGTCTAATTCAAACTTAGCTGAATTCTGTAAGCACGTGTCTTGTACAATAGATTGGAAGAGTCTTGTTCACTTAATTGAACTTCTGATATACAGTACATCTTAGAACTTGCTGCCTCCTATTCAAAACTTCTGAGACTTATGAAGGTGATAGCTTAGTAGATCTTCAGAACAACTTGTTGAGGAAGATGATTCTCCAACTCCCATTTTTGTTGTGAATCATCCTTTCCATGGGACAGATCCTATGAATAAGTGGCCATCTTCAGGTTTCAGCCTGTTCTTCAGCCCAGATTTTCTGGAGATTGGCAGACCTTGGTAGCCTAAATCTCCTAAAGGTGTTCTAGGTCTACTTACTGCTGTTTGGCAAAGGGACCAAGCTAATGACTAGAAAATGAAAACTGTGACTAATCCATCAAGAAGTCAAAGGAACCACCCAGTGGCAAATCTCCACATTCATTTTGTGACTTCTGGCCTGGAACATTCAAAAATTAGCAGATGAATTTATCACGCTATACAAACTAGAGGCCACTTCCCCACACGGAATCTTGAAACTTTGCTCAAAACTACTTGTTGGGAAATGATCCCATATATCTTACATATCACAACCTTTTCATCTGAGAAGAGTTTTTATCGACATAAAGCACATGAAATAAAGGTATTGAAGAGTAATTGATTTGGAAAGTAATAAAAATGCAACAAATTAGAATGAGTTCAATATGAGAGAATAATATTCCAGTCCTAAATGCAAAATATAGAATTAAGGAAACATAAAAATAAGTGTTAATCATATAGAATGCCAACAGAAATAAGAACACTTTGCAACTGAAGGTAGTTAGCAAATTTAAATAGTGTTTAATAGAACTGTCACTTTGACCATTAAGTTAAGTAATTACTTTTTTTCTAGGAGGTGTCTTCATAGCATTAACTTAGCATAACTGAAATAATTTTTAAAAACCCATCCTGACTTCTGCTTTAGGATGGTTGTAGGGCTTTGGAAAATACTACAAGTTGCTAATAGGAAAATGACATTGACTCATGAACAGAAGCCCTCTATCATCTCAGGACAGACATTTTGTCAAGGGTTGTTTTGCAGGATAAATAAAATTACTACTATTACTACTAATTGAAACACCCATCAATATAGTCTCCCTACAAAACAATGGAGACTTGTATTTTTTAAATTTATTTATTTACATTAGTCTATCCGGAACTTTCAAAAACACGGGATAAGATTTGTATGAGAAATCACTGGTTTTGAACAAAACCGGTGGTGAGAAATGGAAGTGCAAGTTTGAGAATTAAGGGAAAGTGAGAAAAGGTGTCTTAAAGCAACTATGATTTTACTGAGGAATATACACACATATGAACATTACTCAAAAGATTTTTCCTCTTGATTGACTTGCTCTATACCACTTTACTTTTTTACTGCCTTTTTCCATAATCAAGATAACAAAGGGATGGGATTCTTGATGACCCCTCAGCTTAGTGATTTTAACAGAATAACAGAGTTGGAAGGGACCTTGGAGGTCTTCCAGTCCAACCCCCTGCTCAAGCAGGAAATCTTATACATATCAGATAAGAGGCTGTCCAGTTCCTTCTTCAAAGCCTCCAGTAATGGAGCACTCATCACTTCTGGAGGCAAATCATTCCATTGATTAATTGATCTAATTGTCAGGAAATTTCTCCTTAGTTCTTAGTTCTCTCCTTGATTAGTTTCCACCCATTGCTTCTTGTCCTGCTTTCAGGTGCTTTGGAAAATAGGCTGACCCCCTCTTCTTTTTCTGCGGATGTTTCCTCACCAAACTAAGTAACATTATCAGTTCTAGAAGAGAGTGGGGTTTCTAGCAGATGATGATACCTCGTTTGGTAAGGAAACATCTGCTAGAAAATGACCAAGCTCAAAAAGGACCAAGAGCCCCTCATTTCAACCTTGACATACAAATATTCTCTTCTATTGGTAGAAAAAGTAATATTTAAATTCAATTCCCATTCCCGTCAATATTTTATACTTATATTCAATATGGTCTTCTTGAAAGACTATAAGGCTATTCTTAACATGAACGACAATTTGAGGCTCAAAGAACTGACTATGAACATGGCTATTACAACACACATCCCTTATTGTGAGTTCAAATACCTAGTTCTATATTTTTAGGATTTTATAAGAAATTAATAGTTTTAATAGGCCAAGTCTATCTATCTATCTATCTATCTATCTATCTATCTATCTATCTATCTATCTATCTATCTATCTATCTATCTATCTTATTAGTTCAATTTATATATGCCGCCCTTCTCCAGAGACTCAGGGCGGCTTACAATGCATTAAGCAATAGCCTTCATACTTTTTGTATATACCTGCTTAGTAGGGCTTTTTGGCTCCCCCTGAGCCGTGTTCTATTTTATACAAAATCAGTTTATTGTCCACAAACTGGGTCCTCATTTTATCTACCTCGAAAGGATGGAAGGCTGAGTCAACCTTGAGCCTGGTGAGAATTGAACTCGCAGTAATTGCAGGCAGCTGGCAGCTAAGTACTATTTTAACAGCAGCAGTTTAGTCCACTGCATCACCAGGCTCTTTTATTAATTAATTTTATTAATTGTTCTCAGATGTAGTTAGAACACTGAAAGCCTATAAGGCTAGATATGCTGGTTCTTATGTTCATGGTAAAAAAGCAAAGCAATTTTATTTTTGTTATACTCTTCCTATAAAACAGTACCCACAAAACTTTCCTCTTATGTCTCCTGTTTTCATTATTGCTATAAAATAAATAACTGTATTTGCTTATATAGGGATGATCTTTTATTTGGATACCAAAATTAGTTTCTATTTCAGCTATCCATTTAATTAAATACATTATATGAGACTGTACTAGGCAGAAAGTTAGCAGACTTTGCTTCTGATACATTTGCTTAATTGTTATGGATTCTGATGTTTCTCTATTGTGGCTGTAACAATAAAATATCATTTGAAGCAGCCAATTGTGGATTTTTAAAAAATAATCATTTGTACTGTGGAATTCCATATTAACACTTTACTTTCAGTCTTCATTGAATTAGATTTCTTTTGGTTTGATAAACCAAGTTTTATAACATTTTCATTTTTAAGGGAAAAATTAAACTTTGTTTGGATGGAATGTTGTAACGAAGAATCAGGAGTTCTCCAGCCTCCAGTAAGAACAGGTTGGATAGATTTTGCCACACTGAGAACATTTATCTAGTGCCATTGTTTTCAATTGACTTCCACAAAGGGGAACTTCACCTTTCAGAATTCCCCAGCTAGCTCAGAATTGCACACCTCTGGAATTTGCCAAGATTGGGAAGCACAGAACAATTCCTTGTCAAATTAATGTTCAGTTCATAGGCTTTCATTTACCACACAGAACTTGGAAAAACGCATTGGAGTTTATTAAAGACTTGGTCAACAAAATGACCTCAGATGGTCCATGATGTACAAATCACAAGGCTGCATTTCATAGAACATCAGTTCCAGGGCATTCAGTGCTTCTGTAATTTGATCGTTCCAATTATACACAATTCAAGGCAAGCCAAAGAAACAGGGATCTCTATACTTTTTTTTTTTTTTGGTAATAATTAGAACTGCCCTTAAAATACAATGGGTTGTGTCAAGGTCAATCCAGAGGTGGTTTTCAGCAGGTTCTGGCCAGTTCTGGACAACCAGTAGCAGAAATTTTGAGTAGTTCGGAGAACCGGTGAATACCAACTCTGAATGGCCCCGCCCTATCTATTCTCTGCCTCCCGAGTCCCAGCTGATTGGGAGGAAATGGGGATTTTGCAGTAACCTTCCCCTGGAGTGGGGAGGGAATGGAGATTTCACAGTATCCTTCCCCTGCCATGTCCACCAAGCCTCACCCCCCAAGCCACACCCACAGAACTGGTAGTAAAAAAATTGGAAACTAACCACTTGGGTCAATCATATGTGAAACGTGCGTCTGCTGATTTTCAGGATTCTACCCTTCTCCCCTCCCCCCTCCCCAAAGTAGTATAATTCACGGTCAGATTATTCAGGAATGATGTTCATATGCTGAACAAATACCTAGCCAGAAGTTAGGGCTGTGCCAACTAATTAACATCTCATTTCATTTCATCAGGTTGGTCTGTTCATTAATGTGCAATCCTTGTAGCTTGGCTCTTATCCTTGATAGATTCTAAAGCTCTCTGAACTTTCAATTAAACTTGTCTTTACTCCTTTACTCATAGCCTGTCCTACTAACATTATTCGACCTCCCAATTATTAGATAACACTCCTATTTTTCAGCCTCCAGGATACACCCTATAGCCCCAGGACTTTATCATGCTAGTCTACAGTGATACTTTTTTCTCCAGTTTCAGAAGCCAAATCCTATTAAACGTCAACAGGTGTCAAGTAAATCAGCTTCTCTGATCATTAACTCCTTTTCCACTTTGCCAAACTCTCTGTTTATTCTATTGCCAAACCTCTGACTCATACAGATCTCCCCATTTCAAAGTTTGCATATTTACCTACTGTACTCTGTTAGATAGTTGGAAATGGGAATATTTATTGTTTGTAGACTTTTGTATTATATGCATATGAATAACAAAGGGAGGGAGGGAGAAAAGAACAAAGGGAGGAAGGAAATCTGTATACTTTCCTTTCCCCAACATACAGTTAATATGCTGACTTTTTTCCAAAATATTTTGCAGCCACTGACTGTAGTTGTGGAAAAATGGCATGTAATAGATAATTCAATACTTAACTCGATGGCATCCCTCAATGGCATCCTACTTTCAGCACTCTTAGAGATAAACTGTTGTAGCCTTTCATAGCATTTGCATTAATTTCTTAGATACAAGTAAGGGAATGGTTGCAAAATAAACACAGACAAGCACTGTCTCATTAAGAGTTCATTATGAAATATTTCCCCTCTTGGTTAAATGACTAATGCTTTATGAAAGCATGACTAATGGCAGAAGCCCAAACATTGGGCTACAGCCAGTCAAATCTTGATCAAAGAATTAAAGTCACCTGCTCAGGAGAACCCAGCAAGACATGATTTATTGTGTGGTCTTGGTTGAGTGACCTGCTATATGTGGCTCTGGGGAAAAATGGAAAGTAGGCATTTCGTGACTTGCCTCCCCCCAGCTGGGTGACAAAATCAGAAAGGTGACACATCATTTAGGCATTCACAAAGGCAATGCAAGTCAATCTTTAGCTTCAGGATGTTGTAGGATATTGGGATCAGTAGAGGCCTTCTTAAGGAGGATGACGTCTCACATACTGGGTTGACAATCAGCAAGTAGATACCACTTTGTATCAGTTTGGTGGGCACATGAAAAGAGACCCCACCTGGCCATCCTCTGGGCAATGGAGATGTTACCAGCTAATCCTTTCAACCAGATGCACATTGGTGCTCCTGACACAAAAGTGAGCAAGTGGCCTTCTTCTTACTCTGCTCATTGTAAATAGAAACAAAGCAGTGGCAGCCCCAAAGCTTTGAAGGAGAAAGGGAGGATATGCATCATCTATTTTTCTCAATTCTTCCCCATCTGGCAACTGGGGGAGTAACACTAAAAGAACCAAGGGTCAATCAAAAATTTTAGCAAGGGGTTCTCTGCCCGGTTGCTGGATGGGTGTGGCCATGGTGGGTGTGACCTAGTTGGCCTCCTGCATCATAGTGGGTAGGCAATTTTTGCCCTCCTTGGGCTCCAGAGGATTTTCTCAAGCCTCCAAGAGGGCAAAAACAGCCTCCCCAGGCTCCGGAGGCCCTCTGGAGGCTGGAAATGGGCCTGCTTCTGGCTTTCCCAAACTTCTGATAGGCCCATTTTTTGCTCTCTCTGAGCCTCCTTACGTGCCCTGCACTTATCTGCATCTAAAAAGGGCCGTGTGGGGACTCCAGGGAGGGGAGGAGTGGGGAGGGGCCAGCCAAGAGTGGGATTTGGGGATTCTCTGAACTGCACAGAATCTTAGCTAGAGGTTCTCCCGAACCCCTGAGAACACCCAGCAGCCCAGCCCTGAACATAACTCCATAAGGCTGGGAAACCGAACTTGAAGTTCCTAAAAGTCTTGGCTATAACTCCCAATGTCCTGCCTACTAGTTTTTAATTCAACACAATAATATTTAAGTACCTTAAAATTAAATCGAGATACAGGCATAATTCAGCCCAAAATTTCTGTTGTTAAGTGATCTTTTTTGCCACAGTTGTTAAATGGATCACTGCAGTTGTTAAATTAGTAGCATGATTGTAAAGTGAATCTGATTCTCCATTGCTTGTCAGAAGGTCACAAAAAAATGATCACATGATCCTGGGACACTACAACTTTCATAAATATGAGTCAGTTGCCAAACATCTGAATGTTGATCACATTACCATGGAGATGCTACAACAGTCAGAAGTATGAAAAACAGTCATAAGCAGGGGTGAAATGCTCCCAGTTCGGACCGGATTGCTCGATCCGGTAGCAATGGAGGTGGGTGGTTCGGAGAACCAGTAGCAAAAATCCCTGCGCCCCCCCATGCCCAGCTGAGCCTCACGATCATCAGAGGCTTTTTTTAAATGGCTCTGACGATCCAAGCTAAGCTGCCTTGATCGTCAGTAGGTTTTTAGCCCTCTGCCGATCAAGGCAACTCAGCTGGGATTGTCAGATCCATTTAAAAGAAAAAAAAGTTTTTTTCTTTTAAATGCCTCTGACGATCCAAGCTCTGAAGAACCCAGCTGAGTTGCCTGATCTGCAGAGGGTTTTTAAAAAACCCTCTGACGAGCAGGCAATTCAGCTGGGATCGTCAGAGCCTTTTGAAAGCATTTTTTTACAACCTCTTCGCTGAAGAGGTTGTAGAAAAAATGGTTTTAAAAGTAAAAAAAAAATTGGCCACACCCACCCAGTCACATTACTCCCCCTACCAAGCCACACCCACAGAACCTGTAGTAACAAATTTTAGATTTCACCACTGGCCATAAGTCTCTTTTTCAGTGTCATTGTAACTTCACACAGTCACTAAACAAACAGTCGTAAGTTGAGGGCTACTGTATTTTTTTTCCCAAGCTCAACCTTGAAAAGCAATTGTGCCCTTTAACCTCCCAAATTTGAAAACTACTGAATATAAGTAAAACTTAAATAATGATGGATGTTTACAGGAACTCCCTTAATATAGGTCAGACTCTTTGCCTACCCAACTTCCTATGTGGCTCACCTAGTCCTAACTGGATATTCTGAAGTGGGATTGAAGTCTTCTGCTCTATCAACATCCATAAGATGGTAACTTAACTGGAGTCCTTATAGATAGCCCCAAAGCATTGTATCCTGTAAATATGCGTGGGGACCAGTGGTGGGATTCAAACATTTTTATTACTGATTCTGTGGGCGTGGCTTGGTGGGCATGGCTTGGTGGGGAATCTCCATTCCCACCCCACTCCAGGAGAAGGTTACTGAAAAATCCCCATTTCCTCCCAATCAGTTGGGACTCGGGAGGCAGAGAATAAATGGGACTGGGACCAGTCAGAGGTGGTATTTACCAGTTGTCCGAACTACTCAAAATTTCTGCTACCGGTTCTCCAGAACTAGTCAGAATCTGCTGAATACCACCTCTGTTGGGGACCAGCATGAGACAGAACCTAATTCTATGAAATCAAACCCCAAAAGATGGTGGCCTCCCCCACAAACACTTAATGCAGTGTTTCTCAACCTTGGCAACTTTAAGATGTGTGGACTCAACTCCCAGAATTTCCCAGCCAGCAAATGGAATTCTGGGAGTTGACGTCCACACGTTTTAAAAGTTGCCAAGCTTGAGAAACACTGACTGAACCGCATTAGGGCGAAACTGCACAATATGAGAAACAAAAAAAAAAGTTATTTCTTGTCTGGTATGCTATTGAATTAATCCTAAATTTCATCATTCAGAAGTGAAGCCTAATGAGAGTCACTTTGCACTTTATTTGCAGTCTGCATTTTGATCTTTCAGGAGAATTAGTTTTCTGCTGCAGTTATGTCAGCAGCTATTTCTTCTCGAAATTTCTGCCAGTTTATGTCTGTAATTTCCTCACCCTTTTGTTTTGTTTTTTAACATTATTTCAGAATTGAGGCTTGTTTAAAGAACCAAGGTCTTTTTAGATTAATTTTCATAATAGCATAGGGTGGGGGAAATTGTGTTAATTTGTTTCAAATGTTGTGTATGTTGATTTCAGATTGAGATACAGATATATTGACATTTCAAAGTATTTAATTAATGAAGAAAAAGACAGCCAACTTAATTATACCTGAGAATGCAGGGGAGCATGTATTTTAGTCTTATACTGCTAAGAACAGTAGCTAAAAGTGATTTGAACTCAAAAAAATATCATATGTAATGTTAAAACTCTCTTTTTTCATATGTGAGTCAGATGTTCTAATTAGTTAAAGGCAATTCAAATAACTGATACCAGAATGACATTTTGTAAATGTAATTAAAAGAAAATGTCTGTTTTTGCTTAACAGCTCATGAAAATTAATTACATTATGATATTTACTCTTTTTATTTCATTTTTTCACTTTGCAGACAGAGAATGCAATTTATTTACATGTGTATTAAAATACATTCTTTTAAAACTATATTTAATTTTGCTTTTAGTCAGAAAAATCCAATGTCTTGTAAAGTATCTTAACACAATGGCAGCTTAATACCATTTTAAATGGCTCAAATGCAATCTTGCATGTTTACCCAAAAGTAATTACAATCTTTAATACACATTTATACATAAATATACTTAAATACATGTTTAAACTAAAACGTATGTAAGAAGCAATACTGAAATTCTAAAAAGTAGTCTCCTTACTCTTTGTATCCTATGTCTACTTATTTAGCAGTTAATCCCAATGAATTAGATATAATTTATTTCCTTATATAGTAACATATTTAGGATTGCATGGTAAATGCAGTTTTTGGATGCACATTTTCCCAGTTTTACTGGATCTACAACCATATTGTGTTTAGTTTCCCTAAAAGACAAACATATATGTTTTTTCAATATTTCCTTCTTTGATGTGTTAACTAACACAGGCCCTTGTTTATTCTTTCTCTAATTGGTAGTTATTTAAGATCAAAATTTGGATTACACTGATGCATGCATTTAGATTGGTTAAATTCAGTAGAAATATTTTTTTCAAAATGTATGTAGGTATTTTGTGTTTCTTTATCTCTATTAGGGGTTAAGAAAAAGCAATAAATGATTAATAATGCTAAAATAAGAGAGAGGAAATGCTGGAAAACCTGGGCACATTTTTTAAAATGAAAAATCTTTGCCTGCTGCCAGAAAGACATTAGATTTGGTGCCATATGAGCTTCTGGGTGGAAAATCCAGTTAAATGATTCAGCCTCCCAGGTGGTATAGTTCAGTGTGGTTTTAAAATGGGAAGCTAAATGAAGATAAACTGAACAATAATTGAATTCATCTCTCAAGCTCGTATACAGACTGGCCATACAGTTAAGGAAACTATTTGTGCTTTCACTTGGAGGATTAGTGCTCATTCAAAAATCATTTCATATTTTATAAAATAATGGATAGATGACAATAAAGTCCAGCATCTACTCCAGATATTTTAATTTTATAGCGCAGGAATTGGGTGTGTCTAGTCTAATGGAAACAAAGACTAGACGAGACATGATAACATGTTCCAATATTTGAGGGGCTCCTACAAAGATGAGGGGGGGGGGTCAAACTATTTTCCAAAGCACCAAAAGGCAAAATGAGAAACAATGGTTGGAAACTAACCAAGGAGAGAAGCAATCTAGAACTAAGGAGAAATTTCCTAATGGTGAGAGCAATCAACCAATGGAATAGGTTGCCTTCAGAAGTTGTGAGTGCTCCATCATTGGAGGCTTTCAAAAAGAGACTGGACAACCATTTGTTTGAAATGGTAGAGTCTTCTGCTTGAGCAGGGGATTGGACTAAAAAAACCTTCTGAGGTCCCTTCCAACTCTATTATTCTATGTTATTATTCAATGAATCCTACTGGCTTTAGAGAAACAAAACTGATTCTAGACATCCTCAATGTGAACATCCTAAATATTCTCACCATGTTTACCATCATTGTCACCATCTAATAGGAAATTTCCAGTGCCTAATAAACTCAGAAGCCAGTATGATAAATTAGAGAATTCTGTTTGGATTATAGGTGAGATGTTAGGAATACCTTCACAACAGCGTAACAAAATCAGCATCTTGCAGACAGATAAATTATTATGATGCCCAAAGTAAGCAATACAAAAAGATAGAAAGTAGCCAGATTTTTTTTTTTTATAATCATTTATGAATCAAGGTCTGTTCTTTCAAGATCAATTTCATCTCTGGACAAGACATTTAAAACAGCTTTTCTCAGTGATGAGCTGTATTGGGCATTTCGCTTGTCAGAACTCTAAGCAATGGTTCAGTGTTCAGCAGATTAGGGAGAACCAAAATTATTGGATGTGACCAAACTTGTTCTCCTATTGTAGCTCATGATGAAAGCATTTTTAAAAACCACAATTAAAAAAAACAACTAAAAAACCCCCTAATCCTCTATCCGGCTGACTCATACCAGCTGTTAAATAACTAGATATTTAAGTAAAGCTGAACACCACCTATAATCAAAACCTATAATATAAAATAACCGTTCCCTTCCTGCACGGATTGTTGTGTCTACGGTAATTTGATGGATGCTGACAAATTTATTGGATGTTCCTGGATGGTTTTGACTAATGGTGGACAATGATTTTAATGGTGGCTTTATGCATCCTAGGAAGGCATGGAAATGAATACTTTAGTTGACATCAATATCATTTATTCATTGGATAAATCATATCTCACCTTTGCACCATATGAACAACCTACGGAGATATGCTGAGGGAGTGACCCGAGCCAAAGTTTCCATGGCTGAAAGTAGATTTGAATCTGGGTCTTCCAGTCCATATCTAATATCTAAAACACTGTCATAGGCTGGCTGTCTATAATATTTCATATACTCAAAGGATGTGTGTATAAAATATAGAATAGATGTGAAGTGCTTCTTTTCGACAGAATCATCAATCTTGTCAGACATTACCAGGGTGTACTATACTTGTATATTGAATTAATCATAGGATCCAATCTGAGTTGATCACTGGGACCAAAGGTTTATTCTTCCAAGATTTTGGGTTTGTGCTGGAGCCCATCATCAGAGAACTCCTCTCTCTCCAGAATATATCAGGCATGAGCCCAAAAGCTTGGAAGAGTAAACCTTTGGTCCAGGGGTGAAATTCAGCAGGTTCTAACAGGTTTTGGAGAACCAGAAGCGGAAAATTTTGAGTAGTTGGAGAACCAATAAATACCATGTCTAGCTGGCCCCAGAGCGGGGTGGGAATGGGGATTCTGCAATATCCTTCCCCCAGGAGGGGAGGGAATAGAGATTTTGCAATATCCTTCCCCTGCCATGCCCACCAAGCCACACCCACAGAACCGGTAAGAAAAAATATTGGATTTCACCACTGCTTTGTTCCCAGTGATTGGATCAGATTGGATCCTGCAACATTATCCTGGTACACCTATGTTTTCCTTTACTTGTGAATTAGTATATGGATCTAGGACTAGGACAATGACCATCACTGACACAACCTAAGTGACATTTCCTAAGTGTCATTTCCCCCTATTTTTCTATCTCATTCTTAGGCTGTTGGACAGTTTTGAGGTGGGAATTTGAACTAATTTTGTTTCAGATAGAAATTTGAATATAAGCCTTTCAAGATGGGCCGGACCAGGAAATTGGTTCCATCACATATTTGACTGAGACTCTATTGATTTAGGTTAAATTAATGCAATCTTGAAAACCTGGCTGCATTTTCTCTTCTCCTCCAGCCTATACCTCAGGTAAAGCCAATCTGAGTTTCTTTCTTCCTAATATTTTCTTTGTTTAAAATCATGCTTGTTAGATGTTGTTGACGCTCCCCGCCTCACTGTATAGTTTCTCCATAGTCAGCTCTATGGTTCTGTACATTAAAGTTAACAAACAGCATTTTTAATTGGATCTGGAAGCTTCTTACTATATGACATCATTACGATAGGATTCTCCCTGTCTGATCATCAATGTAGCTGCAGCATTTTCTGACCAGCTGAGCTTCATGGAGTGTGTTTATTTGTAAACCAGCCCCCCTAAAGCTCAGGGCTTGGCTTTTGCTTCCCATCCTTCAAAGTGACTGGCTCTGACTCACCTTCTATGGCCTCTGGTGATCTACCTTACTGGAGGCATGAGCATCAGCTCCAGTGCACAGCTGGCAGAGGGATCTTTTGGCAATCTTGCAACAGGTAGAAAAGCAAAGTCAGTCTCTGTGCAGCAAGTTTCTTAGTCCCTCTTTCACTTCCTCCACTTTTCTTGCATCCAGTCTCCATTACAGTTTTCTTCATTGCAGCAAATCATCCAGATCCTACGCTCACTTTCAAATTCCTTCTTCTCCTCCTCCTCCCTCCTCATGTCAGCTTTGGAAGCCATATTAGCACCGGAAGCTTCCACACTGCCACTTTCTTGTGTGTGGGAAATTAGGAGGGGGGATTTAGTAGAGGGAATGTAGTTAGACAAAATAGCATTCTTCTTTTCGGTCAAGATCATGACAGTCCTGCATCTGGAGAAGGAATGGTTGGAGTGAGGTCTCAAGATGGGACAGATGGTGATTGGACCATGTGATGGACTGATGGGTGCAGGGGATGCATTTGGGGATTTTGATTTACTGAGGGAAAACTCGGAACTCTCCGATTCGGGTTTTCCCAGATGTGCCAGTATACTTACTCTAATAAATGGAACTTTGAGAATTAATTTTAATTTTAATTTTTAAATTTAATTTAATTTATATGCCACCCTTCTCCGGAGACTCAGGGCGGCTTACAATGTGTTAGGATATGATTTGGGCCTAACAGTTGTCCAGGCAATATATGTATTCTGTTACTTTAAGTTTTAATGCTGCATCATGCTGTAATGCTGAGTCATGCTATAATTACTTATAGTTTAACAATGTATTTAAGCACGGTACTGTAAAAGGTTCAGTGGATGATAAGCTGCCATTGCGTGCGTGCATGTGTGGGTGGATCTGCTACCATTCGGGGTTTGTGAACCAACTACTGTTTGTTTGGTAAGAGTTTGTTTAGAGTTAACCGGTAAAGACTTGGACTGTTTAGAAGACTACGAGATTGTTTATTTCCCATTATAAAGAAAACTTTTGATAACACCAGTTTGTATGTATCTCTATCTCAGTGCTCTCAAAAACGTTTCTCTGTGCACTTCGCTCTGCTAGGTGTTACACAACAACAATATCCTTAACATTGGTTATGGGCCCAGAGTGAGCCAACCAGAACTAACTAGGATTTTTTCAGAGTTAAACTGAGAGCTTGTTTGAGTTTGTGAGTAGTACAGACTGTGTTTGTTATAAACAATCTATGTGAAGATGGCACTAGAACAAGCAGCAAATTTTTCCATGATAACCCGGCTGGATGGAATGAACTATGTATCCTGGTCTACAAAATGTGGTCTATTTTTGCGTAGAGAAGGACTGTGGGACATAGTTAATAATCCACCGGATGTAACAGCATGGGATCCTGCTGATGAGGAAGATGCCAAGAAATTAGCCAAGTTTAACAGAGACAATGAACGAGCTCTTTGTATTATTGGACTGACACTGGGTGACCAGCAGCTTGTCCATATCCATGGTGAAGAGTCTGCTGCTAGGTGTTGGACCAAGTTGAAGAGACTATATGTTCGTGACTCTGTGGGTGCTCATATATATCTCACACGAAAATTATTCAACAAACGTCTTCTTAAAGGGGGAGATATGATGGCTCATTTGGAATCCATGACCAGAATTTTCCAGGAACTGCATGAAAAGGAACTTGTTTTCTCTGAACTACAACAAGTTTACATAATTCTTTCTTTGGACGATAGTTACGACAACTTTGTTTCTTCGTTAGAGGTTTGTCCAGAGATGAACTGACATTGGCTGGCATAACTGGTAGGTTGTTGGAAGAATCCAAAAGAAGACAAGAAAGTTGAGAGTGCAACAACCAAAAGAAGATAAAATGTACTCAACTGCTTATTTTGTAAAACGTTGTTTTGCTTGTGGGGCTAAAGGGCATATAGCTAAATATTGTAAAAATAAGAAAATGCCTGTTAGGGACAATAATAGACCCAAGAAGGGTTGTAATTTAGCTATATCTAGTTCAACTACTGATGTTAACCAGGATTGTTGGGTTGTTGATAGTGGTGCTTCTCATTCGGGGTTTGTGAACCAACTACTGTTTGTTTGGTAAGAGTTTGTTTAGAGTTAACCGGTAAAGACTTGGACTGTTTAGAAGACTACGAGATTGTTTATTTCCCATTATAAAGAAAACTTTTGATAACACCAGTTTGTATGTATCTCTATCTCAGTGCTCTCAAAAACGTTTCTCTGTGCACTTCGCTCTGCTAGTTGTTACACAACAACAATATCCTTAACACAATGAGTTAAGCTTGAGAAGATGCTTATCTTGGAGTTTTTAATTGGAATTGGGTTTTTCAGGAATGCTGACATTTCACTTATACTTCTACTATTAATAATCCTTTCTTCTTTCTTCCTTCTATCCTCCTACATAAAACTGCACAACATTTCTAAGCAAATAATTGGAGCTAGTGCTAAACAATCATACTAGGAACCAATCTTCCTTCCTTCCTTCCTTCCTTCCTTCCTTCCTTCCTTCCTTCCTTCCTTCCTTCCTTCCTTCCTTCCTTCCCTTCAGTTGCCAAAGTGATCCTAGGCGGTGAACAAGCATTAAAAGGATAAAGCGAGCACAAAAACAAAATAAGCAGCATATTAAACTACTGTATTGGGAAAGTGAAACACCATTAAAATCAAGTGGCAGTGAGGATCACCAATCACCCTGCCTGTAGGGCTTGCTGAAAAAAACTACATTTTGAGTCCTTTCTTATGATGGCCAAGTTGGGCTATGCATGCTTTGGGAGGGATGTTTTTCCAAACAGTGAGAGTAGCTACAGAAAAGGCACTGCTCCAAAGCCCCACAAAAATGTTGATTGTACCCGGGACATGCCAGCATGTTCCAGGTGCCATCTGGAACAGATGGACGGATCTAAGATAGGCAAACATGACTGGAGAAACATAGTCATGAAGATATTAGGAACCTGAGCCAGCATCCTGAACTGTACTATTTCTGAACTGTAAACCACCAAGAGTCACTGACTGAGATGGGCATCAGTAGAAAATGAATGAATGAAGAATGAATGAACACTTGCTGCATTATGGACCAGCTGGATCTTCAGAGTAGAGCACCTTGCAATAATCCCAGCACGAGGGGCACAAAGGCATGAATGACTTGAATAGGGCATAAGGGGCACACACAGCATGGTTCTGGGCAAAAGCCTTCCAGTAACAGAAACAGGGTTGGAAGGGACCTTGGAGATCATCTAGTCCAACCCCCTGCTCATGCAGGAGACCTGTACTAGGGATTCGAACCGCAGAACTGCCGACCTTTCTGATCAACAAGCTCAGTGTCTTAGTCACTGAGCCATCTAATCAGGTCATGGATGCCATTTCCTGCAAGTCCAGGAGGACTCCCGAGTTTCATTTAAGATCTATCTGTGGAAATGCAATCCCATCAATGTTAAGATATATATATATATATAAGCTTTTTTGTTTTATTATCTCTCCTAGGGAAGGTTTTCTTCCTCACTTCATTTCTTAATAAACTTGTTTTTGAACCACATGATTTTACATTTTCTGGTCACCTGAGGCCGTTTTGGAGAAGCCAAGTTTGTTTAGAAATAATCCGCCCGTCACTTGAAGTGTTGAAATTTTAATTCTTTGATTCCCAGAGGGAATGGGTGGAGAAAATACCATCCGATAATTTCCCATATCTTGATCATATGTTGAACATACAAAAGGTCCGAGTAGCATAAAGCTCCATTTCCCTGTTACTTTAGAATGCTACATTTGATGGAGAGGCTCAACTAGATGGATGTACCTAAAGAACTGTCAAGCATGGGAAATCAAGAGTCTGGGCAGTTCAAATGAATATAAAGGTTTATTGCAAGCTTAAACTCTCTACAAGAATCTGAACTACTAACAGTCAAAGCAAACTGATGGTAGATAAGAGTCAACCAAATTCAGTGTGGGCTAGACTTAGATCTCTTGTGGACACAAAGAGCTCAAGACTGATGTTTCATTTGACCCCTCCTTCAGGCTCAGCCTAGTCATCTCCTACAAGAACATTGCTCTGGCTCAAGTTAAAGTCCAGCTTGGTTTCCCATTTTGCTTCTCAAAGTGGCTGACCATATGCGACTAAATAGCTTGGAAGAAGCAGCTGGAGATACACCTTCTGTTGTTCACCTGCTCCTGGTTTAGTGGCAACCTGCCCCCAATCAAAGCTGATGCTAATCCTTCAGACTAATAGCATGTGATAGACCTGTTATCAATAAATGTAGTCGATCTTTTTTACAGCCAGCTTTTTTGTGGCATGAATGTCACATGTTATTATGTACTTTGTGAAGAAGTATCTTTATTTGTTCTAAATCTCCATCCAACCAGCTTCATTGGATCAAGTCTGATCCTAGTGTTTTCAAAAAGGGAGAAAAATATTTCCTTTTTCATAATCCTTTTTCAAACTTGCTCTACAGTACACAATTTAATGCACTTCAGTCATTCCTCTCCAATCACCTTTTTTTTTTCTAGGCTAAAGAGCTCAGATGTTCCAGCCTCTTTTTTAATGGCCCAAGATCACCTTAGTTTCCTTCAAGTTTACTGCTTACTCCTAAATTAAAAAACAAATTAAAAAATGCTGGTTCCATTACAGATCGGTAGGCCTTCACTTTTGGCTTTCTTCCTGCTAGCCAATCTTAACAGAAAAAGCAATGGTCAGCTATAAGTATTTTTGCCAAGAAGACTATATAGTTGTGTCCAAGAAATCATCAGAATTAAGTTTACTCAGCTGTGATAGAAGAAAAGATTTAATGTTAAGTGTATATCTTTTTGAAATCAACAAAGGATGGCTGGATTCTATAAGGATTATTATATAAATCATCACAGTAAGATTCATTTTATTCTCTTTATACAAAAATAAAGGCGAGGGAGGTACAAACTAAGACAATGAGATAACTACAAACATAGGGTGGCATATAAATGTAATCAATAATAATCAATAATAATAATAATATAGGCACCAGTTCACTGCATGAAATAAACCAAGTAATATACAGCACAGCTGCAGTTATAACTGAAGATCTTGGATCAGAAAAAAATCAAACAGTTGCATCACCAAAATGGAAGATTAGGTTGGAAAATATGATCGGCGTGCTAAGATCAGATCGGGGGTGAGTTCTAAATTTTTTTACTACTGGTTCTGTGGGCGTGGCTTGATGGTCATGCGACAATTCTTTAGGATTTAGCAGAGGTACTGGTCTACCAGGCTTTTAACTGCTTGCAGAGCTGTACCGGTCTACCCATTTGTTTTTGGAGGCACTGATCTACTCATTTGTTTTTGGAACTCCCTTTTTGGCTGCAATGGCCTCCTGCAGCCCTCTGCCAGTGAAAACGGAGCTCCATTTTCACTGGCAGAGGGATGCAGGATGCTGAGTTGGTCATGCCCACTGCAGCCACGCCCACCATGGCTATGCCCACTTGGCCCCCCGAGGTCAAACACAACCCTGATGTGGCCCTCAATGAAATCAAGTTTGACACCCCTGATCTACTCCTTCATTATAAGGATGTTTTAAAATGCAGTCTTTTATATCATCCTATCTACGTCATCCCTTTCCATTGTTTCTGGCTTCAGTCTGGCAAAACAGCCGAAACTCAGTTATGGGTTTATTTATATATGAATGCCTAGAACCCTCGGATAATACTACAATGCTAACAATAGCAGCAGCAGTTGTAATTGTAGTAGAAGAAATAACTATATATGACTTCGTCAAAACTCATTACCAAGAGAGACTGAAGGATAATATCTGGATGAAATAAGAGTGCTAATCTGGCTTTACTAGCCATCTGACATCCTTCCAAGGGGCTGGTGACATAGTTTAAGAGATTTTGCATTATTATGGTTCATAGCAGAATAACAGAATAACAGAGTTGGAATGAACTTCGGAGATCTTCTAGTCAAGCCCCATGGTCAGGCAGGAAACCCTATAACATTTTAGACAAATGGTTTTCCGATCTCTTTTTTAAAACTTCCAGTGTTGGAGCATCCACAACTTCTGGAGGCAAGTCATTCCACTGATTAATTGTTCTAACTCTCTGAAAGTTTCTCCTTAGTTCTAGGTTGCTTCTCTCCTTGATTAGTTTCCACCCATTGCTTCTTTGTCTTGTCTTCAGGTGCTTTGAAGAATAGGTTGACTGCTACTCCTTTTGAAAAGACTCTTTGTGGAAGCAGGATGTACCATCAGGCTGAAAAGAACATTTTATGCATCAGAGTAGTCCCTAGGCTGAAGAAGATTTTGTCCTAATAAATATGCTAAACTCTTGAGGCCTTTGCTTGCTACTAAGTTATAGCACTCTGGGCCTGTCCTTATGCAGGCAGGAAAGCAATGCCAGCATGAATTTCTAATACACAAACCCCTGCCTCCACCATGGTTTACGTGTATCTTGCCTCTACTGTCTGCTTTCCGTCCTTGCCAGCCATCTGACTTCCTTCCAAGCGAGCTTCATGGATTTTCCATACCTTGAGGCTGTCTTGGACAGCGTCGAAATAAGGCAGAACTGATGACTGTAAGCTGGCACAGGTAAAAATGACTTAAACCTGTGTTACGTATGTGCTGGGGATGAAGGCAACAATACAGGGACCCGGCAGGAAAGATCATGTTGCCAGGGCATGTTCATGTTGTGGTTAGATGCAAGTGAGGACACAGCTTTTCATAAAATGCAGTAAAGCTTTTTTGTTGTTGTTGTTTTGTTAAGCATTTGATCCACAGGCTGTTTCTATGGAGAAGTAACCTTTTGGGAGCTCTCCGAAAAATTAATTTGACATCTCATCTGATAGAGTCTATGATTTTATTGCCTTGCACCAGGGGTGAAATCCAGCAGGTTTGACAAGTTCTGGAGAACCGGTAGCGGAAATTTTGAGAAGTTTGGAGAACCGGTAGTAGAAACTTTGAGTAGGCAAATACCACCTCTGGCTGGCCCCAGAGTGGGGTGGGAATGGAGATTTTGCAGTGTCCTTCCCTTGCCATGCCCAAGCCACGCCCACCAAGCCAAGCTACACCCACTAAGCTATGCCCATAGAACCAGTAGTAAAAAAAATTGGATTTCACCACTGCCTTGCACCTAGGCAAAGAGTCACAGATTCACACAGCTTTCCCCAATCTGGACCCTTTCAGATAGAACCATAACTCCCCTATTTTCCAACCAGTAAAGTACCAGTTTTAATCCTAACACATCACTTAATGTAATTTGCTCTAATCTTGATTGTAGGAAATATGACTTCTGCAATAGAATAGTAAATGTCTGAAACACTCTACCTGATCCTGTTGTTAGTCTTGCTAATTCCCATACCATTTACCTTAAACTGTCTACCATGGACCTTTCATGTTTCTTTAGAGGTCCCTAAGTGGGCGTGCATAAGCGCACCAGTGTATCTACCATCCCTATCCTACTGCCCCATTTATATGTAATTATTCTATGTGTTTATAGCTATGCTTTGCCTATTTATATCCTTTTATTTGTGCCAATTTTTTTCATGTGTCCATGTCTATGTCTATACTGTTACTTGTTTCCTTGTACTTGTTGACAAATAAATATATAATAATAATAATAGCATTGGAGGATAATGAGATGGCTAGAGCTGCTCTAATATCCTGCTTCCAAGAACATCCATGGGCTTTTCAGTTTGGCTTTTCATTTGCATACTTCAAACATCCGATTAAAACTGAAATAGGCTCTGGTAGGACTACAACACCTGTTTATCTCTCTAATTCTTTCCTGCTTTCCTTGCTGCCAATTTGATAAATTATATGAAGAATTGCTAATTTAAAAGATTTTTTTAAATTAGCTTAAAAAAATAACCTTGGTCTGTGCGACCTCCAAAACCCTCAATAATTACCGTATGTAGTTTGGAGCAAGGGAAATGTGTTAAAATTTTGAACTGATTAAGGAGTAGGAATTGGAGAAATTCATTTGGCGTTTTGCTATTCCCTTAAAAACAATTTTATTTTGGAAATAAACCTATGAAGGTTATTCTGAATATGAACAGGAGCATTCTCACCTTCCGTATTTGAAGACCTGCTCTTCCCACCCCAGCAGGAAAAAAAATTAGGATGATTGAAAACTAATTTGGAATTTTTTAATATGTGCAACTCTTCACAGCTGAAATTTGGAACTCATGCATTCTGTGATCTATTTGTCATCAGCTCATCCTATTTTTTACAAATCTTTGCCAGTTTCACCATATGGTGGCCCCAAATAGGCACCCCATATATGCATAAATTTCAGTGGCAAAAGGCCACTGAATGACATGCTGACATGCTAGCCATAAAGGGAGGGGTGTGCTTTGTTGTGTGTTTTTTAAACTAGGATTTAATACTTGTAGTCTTTGATGTATGACCACAATTGAGGTCAAAATTTCTGTCGCAAAGTGAGACAGTTGTCAAGTAAATTTTATCCCATTTTATGAACTTTCTTGCCACAATTGTTAAGTGAATGACTGCAATTTTTAAGTTAGTAACATGATTATTAAGTGAAGCTGGCTTCCCCATTGATTGTGCTTGTCAGAAGGCTGCAAAGGTAATCACATGACTCCAGGAGACTGCAACTGTCATAAATATGAGTCAGTTGCCAAATGTCTGAATTTTGTTCATGAGTCCATGGAGATGCTGCAATGGTTGCAGGTGTGAAAAACAGTAATAAGTCACTTTTTCGGTGCTATTGTAACTTCAATTGGTCACTAATTGAACTGTTGTAAATCAAGGACTACCTGTAATCTAAATGGCTGGACATGCACATAATTACAAGAGCTCCATTTATTGTTTTGACTTTGAAAATTTGTCCTTTTCTTTTCTAAAACAAAATGCTCCTTGTTTCACAGCATAGCTATGTCAAAACAGGGAAGGGGGTATCCATAGGATAAGGACTAAACCTAAAATGATCTATTTGCGCCACTAATTTCAATCCCCTCCCCCCGAGGCATTTTAATCCATCAACAGGTAAGACTCATTCAGTCATTTTCTATACCAAACAATTGACCTAAATACTTTCATAAAACTCCTGCAAGAAAAAAACTCACCAAGCAGGAAAAATTACTGTACTATGTTTCTGGACATGAAAGAGAGAATTATATTACTTCTCTGTTGTTGGTTTTCTTTTTAATCTCCATTATGTTCTTCAATCTTTTTGAAATCCTAAATGTTTTCCTTTTCATCTTTCCTCTTTCTCACAAAGTGGGATTTTGTTGGCATTGTTTGGAAGGAGGTTGGTTCATTTTCATTGTTTTTTGCCTTCTTGGCTGCTCCTGATAGCCGACGCAACAAGATAATGCTGTTTCGTCTAACATTATTTTCCAAATCATTGATGACTTAAATAGCCTGACACATGGGACTATGGTTATGAGGCAGAGCCCTCTATTAGATAGTAATTCTCCTACAGAGCTAGTCTTATCATTGGACAGAATGGGCATCTCAAACAACTAATGAGGTATCCTTAAAAGTCAACAAATGATTCAATTTTTACTGCTGGAAATGAGACAGTTGCTTTGGGTGCCAAATCTAATTTGAACACTATTGGATACTATTCACTATTCCAAGGCAAAAGGCATTTGCTCCTTTTTTTTCCCTCTACAAAACTTCTTGAACCAACTTGGGAGGCGCTATTTGAAGTTTGCTACAATTTCTTAGATGCAAAATAGATCAGATAACAGATAACCTGAGCATTGAACAACATCACAAAATGGCTGCTATGGGAGAGCTGGTTTTGTTTGTAAAATGCATTCTCTGGGGATCATTGACAATGGAAAAATACCTATTTAGCAAAAAATGAAGTACTGATAGTCACATCTATCACCAAAGCTTACTTCATTTTTGTTAGATCGGCGCAGGAAAAAAGAAGTGACCAGCAGGGTTCAAGTAACAAGGTTTAATAACAAGAACTGAACAGCCTGTGCGCTGCCGGAGCTCTCCTTATATACACTCCGGCAGACGCACCGCCCACTGACAGGGATTCAAAACTCCCGCCGAAAGGATCTTCAGCCAATCCCAGGCGGATGCCCTTATAAGGACATAACACTCCTCCCCCCTAGTTCTTAGTCAGTCGATCAGGGAAATAGTCACTAAGATAAACAGGACGTCTACGTGCCCGCGTAGACCTGCGCAGTTCACAGTCAAGATGGACACTCTCCCGGACGGAGGGTGTCTGCTCTGCTCGGGGCTTCTTCCCCGGTGCCGGGCTGGATCTGGCCGTCGAGGACGCGGGCACTGTGTCCGAACCTCCGGCCGGGTCACGGACCTCCGCCTGCGGGCGATGCTGGTCTGCCTCGTTCCTGCACGGATCGTGGAGCCGCCGGTGTGGATCCCTGCTCTTGACCGGTCCGGAACTCCTGAGCCACGGTAGGTCCCTGGGTCTCCCTCGGGTTCCCTCTGGGCTGGGGTCGCGCCGGTCTGGGTCAGGGTGCGAGTCCGGTGGTGGTGGTTGGGTTAAGCCCCCGGGTTCTCCGGTCGAGTCCGGCTTACTCCCGGGGCGGCAGGCGGACGGAATTGGTGACTGGTCGGCTCTGTCGGGGTGGCGTAGGCCTACCTTGCAGGGGTGGTGTAGGCCCTCTCTGCGCGGTTGGTCTGGTGGTGGTGCCGAATGTTCCCTCTGGCCGCTGGGCTGCTCGACCTGGTCGGGTTGGTGTTGGCCTGCCCTGCCGGGGTGGTGGAGGCCTTCCTTGCAGGGTTGGTTTTCTGCGCGGTTGGCGGGTTGTTGTAGGGCCTCCTGTAATGTTGGCTGGAGGTCCCCATCTCTGGGCTGCCGGTTGCCCACTTCGCAGGGTTGACGTTGGCTTCCCCTGCTGGGTTGTCCCCGGTCTACTTGCCTTGCCGGATCTGGTATTAGGTTAGGTGCCGGGGTGTTTGTTCTTCCCTCGGGTCGCCGGTCTCCCTCGTCTGGGTTGTTTAGGCCTACTTCGCCAGGGTGGTTTTGGCCTGCCTCGTCGGGGTGGTTTAGGCCTACTGCGGCGGGGTGGTTTAGGCCTACCTCGTCGGGGTGGTTTAGGCCTACTGCGCCGGGGTGGTTTAGGCCTACTGCGCCGGGGTGATTTAGGCCTACCTCGTCGGGGTGGTTTAGGCCTACTGCGCCGGGGTGGTTTAGGCCTACCTCGTCGGGGTGGTTTTCGCTCACTTCCCTCCACCTTTTGCGGAGCTGGTCGAGATGACGTCTCACGATCTGTCCATCGTCCAGCTCAACGCGGTAGGATTTGGGACCGGTTGTGCTGTGTACTGTAGCTTTAAGCCATTTAGGCGAGCCGTGGAAATTAAGAGCGAATACGGCATCACCGACGGAAAACTGGCGAAGTTGGCGACTGGCGGATGCGGGCACCTCAGAGGAGTATTGCGGGTGCAGTCTGTCCAGGGGAGACCGGAGTCTCCTGCCCATTAAAAGTTCGGCGGGGCATTTTCGGGTGGCAGAGTGAGGCGTGATATGCTGGGTAAGCAAAAAAGTGTCAATGCGCTCCTGCCAGTCCCCCGGGCCCATCTTGGCGAGCGACTCCTTCGTGAGTCGCACCATCCGTTCAGCCTGCCCATTTCCGGCCGGTCTGTAAGGGGCAGAGAGGGCATGGCGAATGCCCAAGCCAGCCAGGAAAGCTTCCATGGGCACGGACGTAAGTTGGGGCCCGTTGTCTGAGACCAGAACGTCTGGGAGTCCATGGGTCGCGAAGAGGCGCCGGAGGGCACGGATGGTAGCTTCCGTTGTGGTGGATGCCATGGGGACGACTTCCAACCACTTGGAGTAGGCATCAACCACGATGAGGAGGTGGTGCCCATGAATGGGGCCAGCAAAGTCTATGTGAATGCGCGACCAGGGGGAGCTCGGAGTCTCCCAGGGCATCGGGTCAGATTGAGGCGGGGCGGCTCTGACTTCTTGGCACGGGCTACACCTGGCGACCCAATGTTCAATGTCTTTGTCCAGTGTCGGCCACCAGACGTAGCTCCGTGCCAGGGCTTTCATCCGGACTATGCCCGGGTGTCCTTTGTGCAGCGCAGTAAGAGTCCTTCGTTGAAGAGTGCTGGGAATCAGCACCCTATCTCCCCTTAGTAAACAGCCGCGCATGGTGGACAGCTCCCCTTGCTTGCGGCTGAACGGGATGAAGTCGTCGCTGTCAATTCGAGTCGGCCAGCCTCTCAGGACCCAGGAGTGGACTTGCCGGAGGATGGGGTCAGCTCGCGTGTGCGTTGCTACATCGGCAGATGTCACCGGACAGTTGCTGTCGTTGTCAATATGCAGCAGCTCGAGCGTGGGGGCCGGGTCTTCCACGGATTCGGCGGATGGGCACCTGCTCAACGCGTCGGCGTTTGCGATGGCTTTACCAGGCTGGTGGACGAGGCTGTAGGAGTAGCCGGCGAGGAAAATGGACCAGCGCGTCATCCGGGGGGACATGAAGGCTGGGGTCTGCTTGTCCCCTGCTAGTAGGCCGAGGAGAGGCTTGTGATCGGTGACAATGGTGAATTGCCGTCCATACAGGTATTCGTGGAAGCGCTTCACCCCTGCAACAATAGCCAACGCTTCTTTGTCCAGTTGGCTGTAGTTGCGCTCAGCACTAGACATAGTCTTAGAGAAATATGCGATGGGGGCTTCACGACCGGTAGGCAGTTCATGGCTGAGCACAGCGCCAACTCCGTACGGGGAAGCGTCACAGGTCAGTCTGAGGGGCAGTGTCTCATTGTATTGAATGAGCACACTGTCAGAGGTCAGAAGTTGCTTAACGGCTCTGAATGCAGACTCTTCCTCACGTCCCCACCTCCAGGAAACCGCCTTCGCCAGCAAGCGATGGAGCGGCTCAGCAACAGTGGCTTTCTGCTGGAGGAAAATAGCGTAGAAGTTAAGCAATCCAAGGAAAGCCTGAAGCTCCGCTTTGTTTTTGGGGCTGGGAGCTTCATGGATAGCTTTAACTTTTGATTTGGTGGGGTGGATGCCAGAACTATCTATCAGATAGCCCAGGAACTCGACTTCCTGTACCCCAATGATGCACTTGTCCCTCCGGACTCTCAAGCCCTTCTCCCTGAAACGCTGGAGAACTAGCCTCAGCCGGTCCAGGAGTTGAGCCTTTGAGTCCCCAGAGATCAGTACATCATCGAAATAAGGCACCACCCCTGGAACGCCTTGGAGAAGGCGTTCCATCATGGATTGGAAAATGCCAGGGGCTGCACTGACTCCAAACTGGAGACGGTTGCACTTAAACGCGCCTCTATGGGTGACAATAGTCTGTGCCTCCGCCGTTTCCTGATCTACTGGCAGTTGCTGGTAAGCCTGGGCCAGGTCCAGTTTTGCAAAAATTTTGCCCTTGCCGAGTGAGTGCAGCAAATGTTGCACTACTGGCACGATGTATGCGCTCTGCGGCAACGCCTTATTGATGGTCACTTTGTAGTCGGCGCAGATGCGCACAGATCCATCCTGCTTCATGGGAGTCACAATGGGAGTTTCCCATGAAGCATTATCGATGGGTTCCAGGATACCTTGGGCAATCAGCTTATCTAGCTGAGCGTCTACTTTAGCCCGCAAGGCAAATGGAACCCGGCGGGGCTTGAGCCGAATTGGGGTTACCCCCTTGTCCAGATTAAAGGAGATGGGTTTCCCTGAAAAGGTCCCTAACTTACCATCGAAGACTTCTTGGAACTCTCCGATGAGTGAGTCGAGTTCGCCTGAGCTAATCTGGTGGATGCCTCCAATAGAAAGCCCCAGCGGCTGGAACCACTCCACGCCCAGCAGGGTCGGGCAGCTATGCTCCACGACGGTTATGGGAAGCTGGCCCTGGAACTGCTTGAAGGCGATCCGGAGGTTGGTCCGCCCGATGACGCCGATGGGGTTGCCACCGAAGTCCACCAGCTTGGAGTGCAGAGGTTCAAGTTGGCGCTTGGAGAGATTCGGCTTCAGTCTCTTGACCTGGTGCCAGTCGATGATCGAATAGACGGAGCCTGAGTCGACTTCCATCGTGCACGGCAAGCCTTCTGCCAACAGTGTCACGTGGAATTTTGTGGCACTGTTGGTGCTGGTGAGGGCGATCGTTGTCTGGTTCACAGCGCCGCCATGAGAACTGTTGCGGTCGTCGCGCTTTTGCTGGATTGAGGACCGTTTGGACGACCTCTGGGAGTCGCGACGATTTTCTGGATTCTGGGGCTTGATCGACTCAGGAACAGGATCAGAGGCTCTGCATGCCTCCGCGATGTGCCCCCTCTTAAGGCAGCGTCTGCAGGTGGCATCCCGCCAGCGACAGGATTGGCGGGGATGGTGTCCCTTGCAACTGCCGCACTGAGCGGCGCGGCGGCCATCGTTTTGAATTTCCCGCCTGGGTGGGCGGGAAACTTTCAAAACGGTCGATTCTCCCTCTGAATCTGTTGGAGTGGTCGAGTCATCGGATGATTCCGATGACGGTTTGCGGATCTTATGGATCCCTCGGGACTGGAGCATGGCAGCAGCGGCGGTCTCGGATGTTTCAGCAGCCGTAGCCTCCTCAAGAACGTCCTTCAGGGACAGTCTTTTTCTGCTCAGGAACTTCTTTTGGAGGTTGGCATCTCTCATCCCGAAGACGATCCCGTCGCGTAAGGCATTGTCAACGTTCTCAAATTCGCAGTTTGCAGCGATTTGACGCAATGCCGCCACAAAGTCTTTAAGCGATTCGCCTTCCTTCTGATTACGTTGGCGGAATGTAAAGCGATTCGATATGGGGGTGCCCGTTGGTGCATAGTGGTCTTGCAGGGCAGTCTGCAGATCCACCCAGGACATGACTTCAATGTCCCTGGGTGCGACGAGGTTGACGGCGAGTTCCAAAACGTCGGAACCGCAGTGAGCGAGGAAGAGAGCCCTCTTCCTCTCGTCGTCTAGGTTGTTGTAGCCGTTTCCCCGGAGGAATTGGCGGAAACGTATCATATACGAACTCCACTTCTCCCGGCTGGGGTTGAAGGGAGCCAGCGAGGCGAACGGCGCTTGCGGCGTTGCCATTTCTCAGACCGCGTCGAGTGACTTCAGCTCGTTATGGCGATCGTGCCACGCGGAGGTTCTTCTCTAGACCTTCGTCGCCAGTGTTAGATCGGCGCAGGAAAAAAGAAGTGACCAGCAGGGTTCAAGTAACAAGGTTTAATAACAAGAACTGAACAGCCTGTGCGCTGCCGGAGCTCTCCTTATATACACTCCGGCAGACGCACCGCCCACTGACAGGGATTCAAAACTCCCGCCGAAAGGATCTTCAGCCAATCCCAGGCGGATGCCCTTATAAGGACATAACAATTTTCTCTCTCCCTCTCTTTCTCTCTCTCCCCCTCTCTCTCTCTCTTCCCACTCCCTCTCCCTCTCCATTCTCTCTCCCTTCCTCCCTCTCTCTCTCTCCACACTTCCAAATTCCACCCATTATTTGTATTCTCTAGGAATTCCCATGAAGGTCTGCATGAGGCCTAGTGAAGTCCCTTTTTCACCTTTCCTACTCTCTTCCCCCAGCCCTTTCTTTAAAAAGTAACGAGTCAGAAAAATATTGTAAAAACACATACTTCAGGGAATTTGCCAGGCAAGTACACATCTGCAGGCACTGACTATCCTGGATTTGGTTAAGGCACCTTATCACCTCACATTATTGTAATTTATTCTTCACAAAAGTGCCCTTGAAGACAATTCAGAAACTACGGGTGGGTCAAGATGCAGTGGTTCTTATAGTATTGCAGGAGCTACACTGGTTGTCGGTATGATTTCAGATACGGTACAAGTTTAGGTGCTAGTGATTATCATTAAAGGCCTTTCTATCCCTAGATCTGGGTAACTCCAATAATGCCTATACAACAGAGAATCTGCTTGCCTGGTAAAATCCAAATGAGAGGGCTTGCTCTAGCCCTTGACGGCGAACCTATGGCATGGGTGCCACAGGTGGCACATAGAGCCATATCTGTGGGCACATGAGCGTTGTCCTAGTTCAGTCCAGCACGCATGCGTGCACCAGCCAGCTGGTTTTCGGGCCTTCTGGGCCTATCGGAAGTCAGGAAATAGGCTGCTTCCGGGGGTGGGGGTAGGGAAGGCCATTTTTGCCCTCTCCAGGCTCCAACAAAGCCTCTGGAGCCTGGGGAGGGTGAAAAATGGGCCTACTGGGCTCACTGGTAACCTTTTTGCTGTCATGTGCCAAAAGTGGGGGGAGTGGGTCATGCGCGCATTCATGGGGGCGGGACACAGGGAGGATATGAATTATGGGTATGGGCACCCACGTACGTGATCCCCCCCCACACTCCCCCTGCTTCTGGCACGCGATGGCAAAAAGGTTAGCCATCACTGGTCTAGGCTCTGATTCTAAAGAAGTATTCACAATAGGGACACTGAGGGTAAGCCATCTTGGTAGTGGCCCCGCTCTTCTGGAATACCAGAGATAGTCTGCCCTATCCCTAAAAGCAAGCCTGCAAAACATGAAGGGTACTCAAAGACATCTTTAAAAAAATAAATCAATGCACTTCCTCCTCCCCAAAATGCACTACCAAGCACTTCCACCACCTCCAGGCCTGGTTGCTGCTGGCAGCTCTAGTGCTACAGTTACTTCACTAACCCCCGAACAGCCCACCAGATACAGGGAATCCTCAACTTACGACCACAATTTACACCCCCCCCCCATTTCTGTTGTTCAGTGAATCTGGCTTCCCCATTGACTTTGCTCGTCAGAAGATCACAAAAGGGGATCACATGACCCCAGGATACTGCAACCGTCATAAATATGAATCAGTTGCCAAGCATTTGAATTTTGATCACATGATCATAGGGATGCTGCAATGGTGTGAAAAACGATTGTTAGTCTTTTTTTTCAGTGCCGTTGTAACTTCATACAGACACTAAATGAACTGTTGTAAATCAAGATATTTCTTTGAAGCTCATGAACTTTAATTTTTCAATATGGTCCTTTCCCTTTACATAGTGCATCATTCGTAGTGCTCCAGAGGGCTGTTACGATCTGGCTTTCCCAAGAGGTGGTAGAGCACAAGGCAGGGATCAAGAAGATGACATGGCTTGGCTTATTACCAGTGTTTCTGATAGGGAACACTGTTATATTTGTTTTTTAATCTGAATCTGAATGCTGTATGGAGGAACTATAAACCAGGGGTGAAATTTACTTACCTTCCGTACCGTTTCGGAAGTGCACACACTTTAACAATAACCGGGCAGGTGGGCGGAGCCTCGCGCTGCCATCGCTACCGGTTCTTCGAACCACTCACCATCATTGCTACCGATTCGATCAAACCAGCAGCATTTCATCCCTACTATAAGCCATTTGGAGCTGGGCCAGCAGGATTGGCATATAAACTGAAGTACATAAATAATGTAGAATCATTTTTCCTTTGTTCTGTGTGGATTTTGTTTCTTCAAATGGAAATTAGACTCTAGGTGAGCCCGATGAAGTGAGTGTGTGCCCAAGAAAGCAGGCAGACAAAAGTAGCAGAAGGGTAGAAATCTTAACTCTATGGCTTTTTTCTGTCTAGGCAGGGCTTAGAGGCCACCTAAGCAATATTAACCTCAAAGCAAGGGGAAAAAAACTGATGATAAAACAAGTTCGTGTTAGAATTATTATTATTATTACACTGACGTAGGGGAAAAGTTCTTTAGGCATCATCATACTTCACTCACGGCAATGCCAGCATTTGCCAATTGGCTCTTTATCCAAATTAATTAAATAAAAAGGATTGTATCTGAGAATTTTAAGGTTTCGGGAGCAACTTCCTATACATTTTTAATCTGATAACATTTACAGAAATGCATCTCAACAGCTGTATGGAGATGTTTGCCTGACCATAATATTTCTGTTAATAGGTGTAGTTAATGAATGTCATACTGTAAATCTGCACTACGACCACACAGATTGTCAGCTAGCTAGATCAAAGCCTTCTCTTAGTTCTTCACTTATAATGTAGGTTGTCAAAGATCAAAGGAATTATCACAGATAACCATGGATACCATCAAGCTGGAGTTCACCATCTTTATCTAGCATATGGTAGATGGTCTGAGAAACATTTGATACATAATCTTCCATATTTATTTATTTATTATTGAAATTTATATGCAATATTAAATCTGAAGATATCTATCTTTCTTTGGATTTTGTGATGGAGTTCATAATAAATACAACTGATATAGAATATAGGTAATGCTTGACCATCAATCATTTGTTTACTGACTGTTTGAAGTTACAACAGCACTGAAGAAATAGCAATAGCACTTAGACTTATACACCACTTCATAGTGCTTTACAGCCCTCTCTAAGCAGTTTACAGAGCCAGCATATTGCCCCCAACAATCTGGGTCTTCATTTTACCCACATTGCAAGGATGGAAGGCTGAGTCAACCTTGAGCCTGGTGAGGTTCGAACTGACAAATTGCAGGCAACCAGTAGTCAACAGAAGTAGCCTGCAGTACTGCATTCTAACCATTGCACCACCACGGCTTACAATCATTGTTCACACTTACAACTATTGCGGTATCTCCACTATTACATGATCAAAATTCAGAAGCTAGGCAACTGGTTCCTATTTATGATGGCTGCAGTGTCCCAAAATCATGTTATCACCTTTTGCAACCTTGTGTCAATGGGGAAGCCAGATTCATTTTACAACTGTATTACTAATTTAACAACTGCAGTGATTTACTTAACAACCGTGGCACAAAATGGGACAAAACTCACTTAACAAAAGGAATTTTGGGTTTAATTGTGGTCATAAGTTGAGGATTACCTGCATTAGGAAAATGTATGCCTGGAAATGTGCATATGGAAAGGGGAAATATGTGTTATGTGACGAGAACGTGTTATAATAAAGAAATTACTGGGAAAAGCATGCACAAAAATGCATACAAATGCACAATTTTTTTAAAAAAAACCAAATTAATGCAGGAAGTTTGGCTTGCTGCCCAGAAAATAGGGGGAATTAGAGTTCATTGCATCTAGAAGCTACGATCAAATCATGGAAGGCTGGGATAGAGGTTCAGGAACTATGGAGTGAGTCATCCTGAGTGGTGAATTGAATTCATGATGAGCAATCTGGTTTCCCATTCTTGACGATGTCTTCTCCATTCCTTTCCTAAAAGAAACAAGACTTCAGCCTGTTCTGCTATACATATCCAGGCATGTTCTATATATTTATGCAGCAGGGAAGAATAATCATCGCATTTAAAATATTGCTATTTAGGGAAGCCTGCAAAGTAGGGATCTGCAAGAACGAGAGTTCATTGGCTCAGGTTCCTTTTCTCCTGCTCTGGTGATACAAATTTTTGACTAGGTGCAATTCTGCTTTGAACTATCTCATAAGCAACCGACTGTGCTGTTTAGTGCAATTACATATTTCCTCTCCGTTTTCATTATTGTAACAAATAAGAATAATAATAATGTAAAAATATCTGGCTCTTTTCATCTTCAAAGAGATTTGGGAACATTTGGGTTGCTAATCCACATGCTTTTGAAATGTACGTGCACGGTATTATTATCTTCATTGCATTACCAATGAGAAAAGCCAAGGGAGAAAGAGATTTGCCTAAAGACACTCTGTCAAAGGAAATCACGATCAGCTGGGGGATCAAAACATTTCCCAATTGTTGTAGCTGCTTTGCAGACAGTGGCCTTGTCTGCAACACTTCCTGTGGCTCAAGCTAGAGCCTGAGTCTCAATAGGTAACATGAAAGTCCCAGAACAAGAGGTTGCAATCTGTTGGCCATCAGTTGTCTCAACTTCAAACTCCCAACAGTCTCAACTTGGCTGGTGGCAAGGACCTGCAAGATCTGAAAGGAACTAAGCTACCTGCTCTTATTTGTAGACATATGGCTCCTTCTGATAAATCTTTCATGGGCTGGGCAGAACACACGTGCATAGTTCTTGTGATTCACCAAGCCAAATTAACCTATCAGCTAACTCCAGTGTCTTCCCTAGTGCTTTGTCCAGGGGTCTGCAAGAGGGGTGAAATCCAACAGGTTCTGGAGAACCGGTAGCGGAAATTTTGAGCAGTTTGGAGAACCAGTAGCAGAAATTTTGACTAGTTTGGAGAACCGGCAAATACCACCTCTGGCTGGCACCAGTGGGGTGGGAATGGAGATTTTGCAATATCCTTCCCCCCGGAGTGGGGAGGGAATGAGAATTTTGCAGTATCCTTCCCCTAGAGTGGGTGGGAATGGTGATTTTGCAGTATCCTTCCTCTGCCATGCCCACCAAGCCACACCCACCAAGCCACACCCACCAAGCCACACCCACAGAACCAGTAGTAAAAAAATTTGGATTTCACCACTGGTCTCCAACCTTGGTAACTTTAAGACTTGTGGATTTCAACTTGGAATTCTGGGAGTTGAAGTCCACAAGTCTTAAAGTTGCCAAGGTTGGAGAGCCCTGGCCTAGTCCACACTGCTACCTCTTTGTAGTTCCAGATAGGTAGCAAAACAGGAAAATGATGGAGAAACTGATGAGATATCAGATGTGTCTAAATGGGCTTGTTTTACCATAAGCTGTGCAGAGCTGGGACTCAGCACTGCAGTAGAAGAAATTCAGAAGCAAGTAGCCAACTGTAAGACCTTCTCACTGGAAGAAGCAAGATGTATGTGTTAGATTCGGCGATAGAAGAGATGGACACAGTTCTTCAGTTAGAACAGCTCTTTAATAGTAGACCAGTACAACCCAACAACTTGCTTATCTGACAGTGTCCTCTTGTATAGAGGGCTGCCAGATGGCTTAGCCAATGAGATTCAAGTATTTTCCCACATTTGGAGGACCTGCAGCTCACTTCCTTATTGCCTTATATGGTATATAAGACCATACTTCCTGTGACTGATACTTTTCTTATGTAGACTTCACTTGAGTTTCTAGAATCTGGCTGAAGAATGAACACAAGACTTCATTTGAGGTTATCATGCATTCTTTTGTTTGAGACAATGGTTGGGTTTAATGCCCTAAATGTCCACTTTCAGCTTATGATTCTAGAATTCAGAGCCAGCTTAATTATCTATTTTTCTTGCGAGGTTAAAAAAAAAGTATCTGCATTGAGTTCTGAATTTATCTCATTGTCCAACTTTTACATTTGTACTATTACTCATCTAGCCATTCACCAAAGATGGTGTAATCAAAATTTCTTGTAAAAGCAGATAGAAAACATCAGGGTTTTTTTTTTAATTACCTTGTCTATTGCATTATATCCGGTAAACAGACTATTTAATGGTCTGATTGAGGTGTATTTTAAAATACAGAAATGTTCATGATAATATCATCAAAGGTTACCTCAGAATATGTGGTCATCTTCAGAGTGAATATTGATGTGTCAGTAATGTTAACTGCTGATTTACAGCTCATTAGAAATTCAGGGCACCACAGAAAAGATGAGCAAGCCCTTAACATGCACTGTGGAGATAGAACAGTTGCAACTCTGAAAACTGGAAGTTGAAGCTCCTGGTAATCATTTGCCAAAGAATGATTCTTTTCAAACTCAAAATAAAATTCTTCACATCTCATGCAGGTTCCTAATATCAATTGTACAGACTGATATGCACACTCATATACTGTACAACCAGGCTGTCCAGGTCTTGCCTCAGTACCTTGGGACCTGGATCAAATACAACTCTAGCGAGGTTGAATGATTGTGACCTCTTCCACCCCCATTTAGGGGACTTGACACATTTGGTCCTGAATTATGGGACTGTTTGTGGCTAGTGCCCAAGTTGAGACTCTTCCTGAATTTTAGTTCCTGCTTGAGGAATAGGTGGCAGATATGGCTAATAATATGTGTCCCTTTGCACAGACACACCTTGTCTACCAGTTACTCCATTCTTGCACCAGGAAGCCTTTCTTATAGACACTTATGGCTTGGTCATACTGCCTATGGACTACTGCAGTGGTTCTCAACCTTTTCTTCACCACAGACCACCTTTAAGTGCTTTTTATGGCCATGGATCATGGCCATGGATCACCAAGATTTAAATCATAACATTTCTTCAGGCCTTCGTGGGTCCCTTGTGATGACATCGCGGCCATCCCAGGGATCCATGAACCACAAGTTGAGAACCAATAGACTATTTCATTGCAATGGACTCTACATGAGGATGTTCTTAAAGACCACTCAAGCTGGAGTTGATTCATAATAAGGCAGCATGAGCAGTTATGAGTGCTCCATATAATATCTCTGCTCCATGAGTTCCATTTGTTACTACTAGGGTTTCAGGCGCAATTCAAAATGCTGGTTATCACCTATGAAGCGCTACATGCTAAAGGCCTAGTTAGCTGAAGGACCTTCTGCCTCTCATGGTTTCTACCCATTCTGTACAATCAAGAGAGAATTGGCATAATCAATGAGACCCCATGTATGCCAGTTCTGTCTGGTTGTAAAGGATACGCAAAGCCATGAGAGACAGAAAGTCAATACTATCACAACAAAAAGTGCAGCTTCTCTATCACAACACTTGCCCTCTGGAACGGCATCTGTCCAGAGACGGGGATCTATCCTTTTAGTGTTCTCCCTGGATGACTCTTGTTCTTTCCTGATGCGGTCAAGTTCCTTGCTAATGTTTAAGCATGTAAGTATTTATGTATACTTATAAATACCTACCGTATACATTAGGATCAATCTGTTTTCCAAGAACTGCTCCTTTCATTGCCTAATTGCACTATCTATAAACAAGCATCAGCAGTCTCAATAAAACTCCAAAGAGTGAACAAATATATCCCGCTCCAAATATATTTAAAACAACAACACTTTACTCAATACAGGAAAAACTCTTCTCAAGAAAAATTGAGTATGCTTAGAAAATGTGGAATGACAGAGGCTGGAGGTGGGGCAAAAGAGAGTGGAGTACTCCAAATAAAATCAGATTCCCTTTCAACATTTTTTGTAGTGATCCTTTTTGTTGATCCTTTGAATCCAACTAATTCTAGTTTTTCGCTCTAAAGAAGCAGCTTTAACACTGTCTGATAGAACTCCCTGTATCTACTATTTCTTTTATGAAAAGATGGGGGGGGGGGGAATGTGAAAACTATTTGGAGAAACAATTGCAGAATGACGAAGCCTCCATCTACTCATCAAGCAAATTTGCTCCACGTTGCAGTCTATGGCAAAATTTATGGTTCCTCTGAACAGAGATGAAATACAGAGAACAAATTGTACCTGCCAAATCTCCTCTTTCGTTAATACTACAGAGTATCAAATAAACAACAAAGGGTTTGATGGCTCCTTAAAGTCTAAGAAATTTATTAAGATTTAATTTTCATGGATTGCAGCCCATTTCACAACCGTTGTTTAAGTTAAGTTATATAATAAGGATGTTTGGGGGAGTTCAAATCTCAGTGCGGTATGCCTGCGTTTATTACAAAATAATAAACAGTAAACTCTATAGATGGTGGTAATAAGGTGAGGTGGCTAAGTTACAACAAAGGACATATTTTGTATCAGCAAAAGGAAGTCTCTAAAACACCTTTGGAATTGAGATATGTATTGCAAGCAGGCTTTCTTCCAATAGATTTTAGAGATAAACTAATAAATTTATAATCAGAGTGCTGAAACCCATAAGAAATTTTAAGGAAGTATATTTAAAATATCTCATAACTCCATAACACTCCCAGCTCCTGGGATCCCTTTTGCTGATACAGTATCAAAGAAAAAAGAAATGCAATTTGAAACAAAATATTTAGAGGAGAAAGTCACAGTTCTGCAGACTTTTCAAATAAATAAGTTTGTAAATGGCTAATGCTTATTTAAATATTACAGGCGGGGGGGGGGGGTTCTTAAAAGACTTAAAATTTATGCTCAGTTTTCTGTTTACTACAAAGTAATACTAATTTACTAAATTGATATGGCTCCTGATACCCAGGTACTCAGTCCCACTTTGTTCGATGTGGTTCATTTCCAAGAGTATATAGCAGTACATTTATGAACTGCAATGATTTACCTTAGTGTACTGACTTCTAGTCTGTTGGGACTACAATTTCCAGAATTCTTTGCCATATATTTAAAGGTCTTCTAGCTGGAGAAAACTATAGAATTATGTATTCTAGGGGAATCTAGACAAAGATATGAAAAATAAATTGCTTTAAAAACCCTAAATGATATTATCTAGTCAAGTTAATGTGCTAATAAACTAAAGACAAATTATTATATTACCTTCAGTTCATATACAATATATGTATATATTATACAATAATATATCAATTTAGTGCAACCTTCAGGAAAATAAACTTATTTATATACCGAGATACATAGCAGATAGTCTTCTGTCCTTGCAAGTTATTTAAATATGATTGCAAGTTGCACTTTCATTCAGAAAGTGATTACTTCTAGAATGTTAAAAAGTCAGATAATTTTGCATGCATTATGATCTATTGGTTGTAGGTGGGTAGGAGTAGGTAGGTGTTTCATTGGAAGCTGATGTAAGATGCATAAACGCCTACAAACATCTAAAAAAAGAAAATTCTAGTTTGTAAATCCCCGCGAGCATTGCAAACATGGGTCTCATTATATACAAAAATATTTTGTTTGGTATGTAATTCCCCCACAAATTTACAAATCCCTTAGCACCAACCCCTTTGTGTTATATAAACTGTATCAAAACAATGCAATATATATGCTAACTATTAAAAAAATGACTGCATGCCAAAGGGTCATGGTGGCTCAGTGGTTAAGACGCTGTGTTTGTCAATTGAAAGGTCGTCAGTTCAGCAGTTCAAATCCCTAGTGCTGCGTAATGGAGTGAGCTCCCATTACTTGTCTCAGCTTCTGCCAACCTCGCAGTTCGAAAGCACATAAAAAATGCAAGTAGAAAAATCGAGACCACTTTGATGGAAAGGTAACAGAGCTCATGCCGGCCACACGACCACAGAGGCATCTTCGGACAGTCCTGGCTCTTCAGCTTAGAAACAGAAATGAGTACCTCCCCCTAGAGCCGGAAACGACTAACACACATGCGCGGGGGAATCTTTACTATATATGCCAAATCCTGTATATGCAGCATACTAGCGGCAAAACCAAGCCCTTTGAAAATGTTCATGAAAGCTTTGACCCATTTTTCAGACTGGAAGCATAGAGGTTGCTAATTCATAGACACATCTTTGAGGAACTACAAATGCATTTTTAAAAAAGTTTGCCATGACAAGCTCACATAATTTGTTTTTGTTTGTTGAAGAATTTCACCCAGAAATTCAAAGCAATATACATTTCTATTTAGTTATTTATTTATATTTTCCATTTCTAAACTCTCTCTCTCCCTCAAGATATTCCTTCTTCTCAGTTAATTCTCATAATAACACTTTGAGGCAGTGACTGATGAAAGTTACTCTGGGAGCATTCATAGTTTACTTTGGATTTGAATCTGACACCCCAAGAAATTGAAACCTGCTGCATTTTTTTGCACTGCAATGCCTGGAATCTCTCACGAATAGCAATACTGCTGAAATTTTCAGTAATGTCTGAAAAGTATTCCTCATTTCTCCATTAAACTTCTGAAAACCAATGAATGAGGAATGCTGAATTGTTCAAATTTGATCCAATAAAAATTGTCCTCGGATTAAAAGATGCTCAACGTTGACTTGCATACCTTAATTTCTTTAGATTGGAGGGGTTGCTCCTAATTGAAGTAAAATGTATTTTATTCAGAGTTTATTGAAGGAGGCAATCTTCATTGGCATGGGGGCGGGAGGAATAGAGGGTTAAATGTATTGGGCTGACACCAGGGAGACCAGGATCCAGTCCACTCAGCCACAATATCTCACTGGATTATTTGGGGTACATATTTGTCTCCCAACCTAGCCTATTTCCTAGAGTGGTAATTGCAGAGAAAAAAATAGGAGAGTAATAATCAGTTAAACGCATTTCTAATTGATTATGTGCCATCAAGTCATTGACAATTCTTAGTCCCTGCGCAGATAGCTTTTACCAGAGGTTCAAATATGACCTGGGTTTTTCTGTCCCATTAAAATCTATGGCTGCAGCTCTGTCAGCATTTATAGAAATCAGTTTCATTCTGAAGTTTGAATACAACCAATATGCCAGGACTTGCAGAGGGAGCCATCTAGTGGATTTTGGGGGCCATTGCTATTTTTTTAATATGGGAGAACAGGATCTCCCAAAGTCTGAGATACAGGTAGTCCTCGACTTACAACCATTTGTTTAATGATCATTTAAATTTACAACGGCACTGAAAAAAAGTGACTTATGACCATGAGCCACATTGGCGCAGTGGTTAGAGTGCAGTACTGCAGGTTACTTCTGCTGCCTACCAGCTGCCTGCAATTTGGCAGTTCAAATCTCACCAGGCTCAACCTTCCATCCTTCCAAGATGGGTAAAACGAGGACCCAAATTGTTGGGGGAAATATACTGACTCTGTAAACCACTTAGAGAGAGCTGTAAAGCACTATAAGTTATATAAGTTATATAACTTATGTAACTTATAGTGCTTTACAGCACTATAAGTTATATAAGTATATAAGTATAACTTATATACTTATATAAGTATATAAGTCTAAGTGCTATTGCTATTTTTCACACTTATACAGTAACTATTGCAAAATCCCCACAATCATGTGATCAAAAAGTGGATGCTTGGCATGTATTTATGATGGTTGCAGTCATGTGATCACCTTTTGCAACCTTCTGACAAGTAAAATCCATGTGGAAATCAGATTCACTTAACAACCATGTTACTAACTTAACAACTGCGGTGATGCATTTAACTGTGCAAGAAAGATTATAAAATGAGGCAAAACTTAACAATAGTCTTGTTTAGCAACAAAAATTTGGGGCACAGTTGTGTTCACACGTCCTTTGACTATCTGTACAGTATTGGGGGGGGGGGGAATAGTCAAGTTTATTTTAAAATTATTTAAAAATAGATGTGGGAGATCTGTTTCTATCAATTGGTCAGTAGTAAGGGGAGCCCATATGTGTTCTGCCCCAGCTACGGATCCCTAAGAACACAGCACACACAAAGTTTGTACAAAACTTAATTTACTAAAATAACTCAGTCTTTTTCAAAACAAAGGCTGTTAATAAACTTTCTTAACAGCCTACAAGAAACCAAAGATAATGTCATCACAATCTTACTAAGGTTGGCAGAAAGCCCAGAAGCAATTCGCAGAGAATCCAGACGCGAAGTAGAGTGAACTAAAGTTGTTCCCTACAACTTGTTTCAATCGGCATTCCTCCTTAAATAGGCTAAGAGAGTGGCCAATTAGCCCAAGCCTTACTCTTGAGGAGACCTCCTCCTGAGGAGCCACTTCTGCCTTTTGGCCGCTCTGCGTGCCCGTGCATCGAGAAGAAGCTCCTCTTCATCCTCTTCACTTAAAGGAGCTTCTGGAGGTTCTGAAGGCCCTGGCTGAATCCCTGCCTCTGGCACCATATCTTCTCCAGCCTCCTCATTGTCTGACTTGACTGCCAGCTGCACAGGCTACTGGCGCAGCACCACATCAGCCTCCTCATTGTCAGAATCAGCTACAATCCGCACAGGCTGCTGAAGGGCCACAACAATATGAGAGGTCTAAAGTTCAATTCCTTGACCACGTTACCCCACTATAGTTTAGGGCCTCCAACTTAATGTGAGAATTTTTATTGTACCATGTTCTTCCAATGTTCAGAGGATTGAATAGAAATGGCATTTGTAGGTAGGAGAAGCAGCAGTTCCAGAGTTTGACATTCCTTTTAAAAAATCAGATATAATAGAACAAGATGCTCTACAGGTAGTCCTCAAGTACAACAGTTTGTTTAGTGACCATTTGAAGTTACAATGGCACAGAAAAAAGTGCTATATGACCGTTTTTCACGCAATAACCATTATGACATCCCTATGGCCGTGTGATCAAAATTCAGTTGATTGGCAACTGACTCATATTTATGGCAGTTGCAGTGTCCTGGGGTCATGTGACCACCTTTTGTGGCCTTCTGACGAGCAAGGTCAACGGAAAAACTAGATTCCCTTAACAACCATGTTACTAATTTAACAACTGCAGTGATTCACTTAACAAATGTGACAAGAAAGGTCATAAAATGGGGCTAAATTCACTTAAGAAATGTCTTGCGTAGCAACAGAAATTTTGGGCTCAGTTGTGGTTGTAAGTCGAGGACTATCCGAATTCCATCTCTTTTTTGTGGGGAAACTGGCAGGAAAAGGACATAACGCCTCAAACTGATATTCTGCCTTTTACAATCACTATGAAAATGGTGAAGGCATGGGGAGCAAAGACACTAATTTTAAGGAAGGCAGACATGAAGGGAGGATATTGTTCTTTTTGTTGTGAAGCATTCCCATATTATAACATTTCCCACTAGGGAGATATGATTGAAGTGGAGAAGAAGGTAGTGAAGACACCAGGTAAGATCAGAGATAACTAGATAAGGCCTCCATGTCGTAAGGAGTTGAAACAAGAGAAATGATCAACCTTAAAAGGCAGCTAATAAAGATAGAGAAGAGGACTTGATTTAGATTAGATTTAGATTTATTGGATTTATATACCGCCCTACTCCCGAAGGACTCAGGGCGGTGTACAGCCAACAATAAAAATACATACGTACAAAATTTAAAAACCAACTAAAAACAGATTAAATGAATTTGGCCCGGACAGAATTAAAACACCCCAATATAATTTAAAAATTTTAAAATAATTTTAAATAATTTTAAATAATTTTAAAATTTGACACTAAAAACAGGGAGTGGTTAGGCCAGGCCCGCCTGGCGAAATAGAAAAGTCTTAAGAGCGCGGCGGAAGGTGGGCAGATCCGGGATCCTCCGTATCTCTGGGGGGAGCTCATTCCAGATAGTAGGTGCCCCCACAGAGAAAGCTCTCCCCCTGGGGGCTGCCAGCCGACATTGTTTGGCTGACGGCACCCGGAGGAGCCCCTCTCTATGAGAGCGTACTTGCCGGTGGGAGGCTATTGATGGTAGTAGGCGGTCCTGCAAGTACCCAGGTCCTAAGCCATGGAGCGCTTTAAAGGTAGTAACCAGGACCTTGAAGCGCACCCGGAAGACCACCGGGAGCCAGTGCAGCTCGCGCAGGAGAGGTGTCACATGGGAACGCCATGTCGCTCCCATCACCACCCGCACGGCCACACTCTGCGTCAGCTGGAGCCTCCGGGTGCTCCTCAAGGGGAGCCCCATGTAGAGAGCATTACAGTAGTCTAGACGGGAAGTGACAAGGGCGTGAGTGACCGTGAGCAAGGAGTCCTGATCCAGAAATGGACGTAACTGGCGGATCAGGCGAACCTGATAGAAAATCCTCCCGGCCATGGCCGTCAGATGCCCTTCCAAGGACAGCCGTGAATCCAGGAGGACGCCCAAGTTACGAACCCTCTCCGTGGGGGCCAATGATTCGCCCCCAATAGTCAGTGATGGCGCCAACTGACTATATCTGGACGTCGGAAACTGACTTGGAATTAGAAAACCAGGACTGAGTTCTCTAGGCAGCTAAGCAGCTCGGTTTGGATGATCTTTGGCCAACTCACTTCTTCATATCTTCCTTTCCTTTAATTTTAATGGAGGAAATAGTGGTGAACCAAAAACAGATACTGATGGTAGCAATATATGCACCAAAAAATAAGCAATAAAGACATAAATCATGGTCCAGAATTGATACGATATGGATGTCATCCAAACTAAGAACAAATTTACAGGAGATTGAAATAGAAACTAATATTTGGGCTGACCATAACCCAATAAAATTAAGCTGGAAAGGAATAAAGAAAAAACTGAGATGGACATTGAATCAATCTATATTAAAAGAGAAAGAATCCATACAACAATAGCAAAAGAAATGGAATTTTAAAAAAAAAGAAAAGAAGAAAGAAGAGCTATCACTGTAAAATATATGGGATACAGCCAAAGCTTTCCTTGAAAGGTTGTCAGAAGATTGGGGCTGGGGGAAGACTAAAAAAAATATTCATATGTGAGGAAAGGGACAAGGCATTACAATGAGTTACAGTTCATCCCTTAACAGAGAAGTTCAAAAAGATAGTGGTACCCCAATAATGCATGAAGAAAATTCTCCAATTGGCCCTTGACAATACCTTGAATGGACATCTAGACAGGAATTAGATTCTTTATCTAGCCTAGGAAAGATTCTACTGACTGGGCTTAGCTAGAAATAATGCTATTGATAGCCAGACTGACAACTAATGTAACAAAAAGGATTATAAAATAACCCACCCCAAAAGTTCCTCTCATCCTTTCACCGTTTACAAAGATGATATTGAAATGTTCATGACACTTCGGAAAGTGAACAAAGCACATTGACGTATTCCATTTCTATATACCGTTTTCCCCAAAATAAGACATCCCCTGCTAATAAGCCTAATTGGGCTTTTGAGCGCATGGCAACAAGGCCAAATGCTTACCTCAGGGTTCAAAAAAATATGACAGGGTCTTATTTTCGGAGAAACATGGTACCAACAAAATTTACTATTCCAAGGCAGACGAGCTTGCCAAATTAGATAACTGGAAAACTATTAAAAGTCTTCAGGGTGGGAATCTCTGAGTTATCTTGATAGACAAGGGGACAAACCTTTGGCCAACAATATTAAAACATTTCTAAACTACGTGTATGTAGGCGCTAGTCCATATCATCCTCAAAGTTTCCTGCTGCCTAGCCTCTGCTTGAACAAATCTTATCATGTCTATGGAGATTCTCAAGTCATCCAGGTCATGGTTGTCCCAAAGGTGATTTTTCAAGAGGCAATTTATTGTTTATTATTGCGATTTATATGCGACACTTCTCCCAAAGGATTCAGGGCGGCTTACAAAACAACAATTCATAATACAAACCACAATACAAATTAAAGTCCCCATTAAAACCAGATTAAAATTATTACAGTGTAACCTCCAACGGTTCAGTCCATTTGGTGAAAAAGCCACGTCTTCAGTTTGCGGCAAAAGGAGAGGAGGTCAGGGGCTGTCCTGAGCTCGGTGGGCAAACCATTCCAGAGGGTCAGTGCTCTGACAGAAAATGCTGTCCTCCTGGAGGCCGCCAGCCAACATTGTTTGGCTGACGGCACCCTGAGGAGGCCTGCTCTGTGAGAGCGCATGGGACGATGGGAAGATGGCAGGAGATGATCCTGCAAGTACCCTGGGCCTAAGCTAATTGGAGATATTTTTTCCCTTGAAGACATTTTGTTTCTCGTCCAAGAGAATTTCTCTAAATAATCAGTTCCACTGCCATAAGAAAGTTTTTGTAGCATTTAATGAAAAATTGTTTTCCTGCAGTCTATATCCTTTATTTCATGTATTGTATTTTGGGAGTGATGGGAAATATATATTGCTCTGTTGTTTGGGTTGATAGGCAAGAAACAGGCTGCTCATACATTGGAGAATGATTTCCAAGATTTCCCACCCTGCTTACAATCTTTTTGGACTGCTGCCTTCTGGCAGAAGATACGGAACAATTAAAACTCAGACCACAAGTTTTCTGAATAGTTTTTATCCCAGAGCTATAATTGCACTCAACAATGAACTAAAGGGCCACCATCAGTGAGCTGTTGGACAGAATTACTTGGTCTGTTGTGTGGATGTGTGGAGGGTTTAGGGGCGGGGAATTTGTGGTGGGTGGGAGTGCGTTTGGGGATTGTTATATGTGTTGGACCTGGTCTTTGGGTGTTAAGTGAATTTTGTTGTATGGGTAAACTGTGTATACATGTACAATCACAATAAAGTTTTTATCATCATCATCATCATCATCATCATCATCACCATCATCATCTCACATCAGCCAAGATTAGCAATGCCATCTAGCTGTTCCATCCAAAACCCACATAGAAGTTTAAACAATTATTATCTTTCAACAATATGATCATAGGTTGCTATTGCCATCTTCTGGAATTTTTTTGACTTCCTGCTACAACCATAAGGATTTTCGATTCTCCCATTCAAGTATTAACCGTGTTTAATGCTTCTTCTTCTTCTTCTTTTCCAAGAACAGAAATAATTTCCTTTTCAATAACAAAACAAAACCAGTGGTTAAACAAACTTTATTTAAGAACAGGCTTCCACACCACAAAATTAAAACATTGTATTAGATTATCCAAGATGCCCATGAACACTGTACAAAAACTTTTGCTTGCTTATAAGCTTTTCCTTCATTTTATTCCTTGGACAACCCTAAAGAAGACTTGATTAAACCCCCGACAAAATCTCTGTTGCATATTTGTGAGAGAAATCATTCTCCACCCCCCACCCCCCCGAATCTGTTTGATCCGAGTCCCAACTGAGCTCAGCAGAAAATCAAAGCCAGGATACGTCCACTGGATCACGAGGATCACGGTGAAACACCCCCCCCCCCATCGATTTCCTTCACTTGGGCGGCTTTCAACGTGTGCTGGAATTGGAAATCCTAACGACCTGACGTTAGGACGGCTACGCAAAGCAAAGAAAGCTCCGTCAAATAATAATAATAATAATAATAATAATAATAATAATAATAATAATAATAATAATAATAATAATAATAATAATAATAATAATAATAATAATAATCCGCCCGTTCCCGCCACCGAAGAAAGAAAACCGGGGGCGGGGAGGAACGGACTCGCGCAACGATATCGGCGCAAGGCGAGACGCTGGGATTTTTTCCCATATTTCAGGCTCCCGGCACGAGGAACCATCCCTGGGCGGAGAAGTCGGCACCGCCTCCTTCCTCTTTCTTCGGGCGAACATGGCTGCAGCCGCCGTCTGCACAGCCGTGAAGGTAAGGCGCCTTTTGCTGCCGTTTTCCCCGCTTCGCGCTCCCTCGGCTTTCCCCGTTTGGGGTGGAGGGAACCTTTTCCTTCCCACACCCCCCCTCCCTCAAGGGCTGTTTCCTCGAGGCGGCCGCGGGCCTCGGCACGAGGGAGAAGCTCCGAAGACCGGCTCCCCGCACCTTTTGGCCGGCCTAAGAATCAGCGCTTATCTCCACCAGCGGGGTTGGCGGCGCCAGGCTTATCTGTCAGCGGCGCGGGAGAAGGGAGGGGTTTTTTTTTTGCTGTAAAGCTTCCGCTCTCCCGGGCTGCAAACCGAAGGAAGCCCGGCTGAACGCAGGAAGATTTACTGCAGAGCAAAGGCGCGCAGGTGTGAGTTGTGTAAAACGTTTGTTGCTGCTGCGGGCTGGGAAAAGGGGGAAGAGAGAGCGCGTCGATCCCGGGGAATGAGATCGTGGCAAGAAATCCGAAATTTTCGAAAGGGGTTTCTACGCTTGATCCCCCTACTCCTGTCTGTAACCCTTTTTCGCTTTTTGCGCTGGACTTCATTCGGTCTCTTTCCCCTGCCTCTTTTTGATCCTTCTGCGGATCGGCCATTAGGCTGGATTTTCTCCCAATTTTCAGATGAAAAGCCAGGAGATAAGAGAGATCGATCGTGGGGCAGGCGGGCTGCCTGACTGCCTCCTTCAAGCACAATGCAAGAGGCAGAGAGCTTCTGTTTTTTTTGTTTTTTTTTCTCCCAACCTCCTTAAGAGTCTGAAACTGGGGTTCACCCCAGCGTCGAACTGGGGGCTCTTTGGAGGCTCTTTGGAAACCTTGGAAAGCAATACAGGTAGTTCTCGACTTCACAATAGTTCGCTTAATGACCAAAGTTACAACTTTGACCTATGTGACTTATCCCCATTTTTCACACTTAAACGATTGGTGTGGTCACATGCTTGAAATCGGATTCATATTTATGACGGTTGCGTTGTTACCCGAGTCATGGGATCAATCCTCTTTTTGCGACCTTCTGACAAGCAAAGGCAAGGAAGAAACCAGATTTGCTTAACAGCCGTGTTCCAACTGCAGTGATTCGCTTAACAAATGTGGCCAGGCAAAGCGTGAAATGGGCCAAAAGTCACTTAACAAATTTCTTGCTAGGCAATCTAAATTTTGGGGCTCGATTGTGGTTGTAAATTGAGGACTACCTGGACAATAGAAACAGAGATTGATTTTTTTTCCCTGCCATTCTGCTGATGCACAAAGCAGAGCTGAATAAAAACATAACGCTATACAGATACACAAAAACTTAACAAAAGCTAGCACCCATACCTGAACGTGCCTAAACCTGAGTGTGCTCAACTCTTGAGGATTTTATGGACATGGATGTATGATTTTCTTACGTATACGTACCTCATGGAAATCAGTTGGCTGTTTTGACGTATGTATATGTTTTAATTTTTCAGATTGGTTCTTCTAATATTTCCCTATCTGTTAACCAGGTTTAACCCTCACTAGCTTTTCATGATCTCCAAGGTTGCTACCAGCAAAAATCCACTTTTCAATCGATCAGAATAGAGCTGGAAGGGACCTTAGAGGTCTTCTAGTCCATCCTCCTATACCAGTGATGGCTAACCTTTTTGCCATTGCGTGCCAAAAGCGGGTGGAGCGCAGGGGGGGGGGTCACACACACGTGTGCCCACATCCATAATTCTATGCGCCTCACCCCTGCACATGCACACGTGACCCCCCCCCATGCTCCTCCCTCTGGTACAGTGGGCCTGGTAGACCCGTTTTTCACTGTTCCCCCGGCTCCAGAGCCTTTCTAGGAGCCTGGGGAGGGCAAAAACAGCCTCTCCCCCCCCCAAAGGCACTCCAGAGCCTGGAAATGGCCCGTTTGCTGACTGGTGGGCTCAGAAGGCCCAAAAATCAGCACACCAGAGCTGAGCTCGCATGCCCACCGATATGGCTCCGCGTATCACCTGTGGCACGCATGCCATATGTTCGCCATCACAGCCCTATACCATTTCAGACAAGTGACTTTCCAGTCTCTTATAAATCTTTAGTGATGAAGCCCCCACAATTTCTGAAGGCAAGTTGTTCCCCTGTCTTCACTGTTAGGAAGTTTCTTTTTAGTTCTAGGTTTCTTCTCTCCTTCACCATAGTCCCTTCCTGTTGTTCTTTTGTGGTGGAACAAAAATGTATTTAGTTAAGCAATTTTGTGGTTTATAGTAGAGAAATCCACTAGCCTGTCTTCTGTTATAAGGAAGTCAAAAGACACTGTTTTAGAGAGCATTGCCCACCTTGCCAAACTGCAGCTTCGTCAGTTTGAGGTTGGATGGGAGAACATAAGACTGAAACAAATTTGTCAACCATGTTCTTATAAGACTATAACATGAAGTTGCCATGGACTAAAATAGGCCCTCATGACTTATCGTTCTTTACAGATAGTCTTTAACTTATGATCACAATTGAACCCCAAATTTCCATTGCTAAGTAAAGCAATTGTTAAGTGAACTTTGCCTCATTTTATGACCATTTTGCCACAGTTATTAATTGAATCATTGGAGTTGTTAAGTGAATCACACAGTTGTTAAGCAAATCTGGGTTCCCCCATTGATCTTACTTGTTGAAAGCCAGCTGGGAAAGTTAACAAATGGTGATCATATGACCCCAGGACAATGGAACTGTCATAAATAGAAGCCAGTTGCCAAGTGCCCAAAATTTGATCATTTGACCATGGGGATGCTGCAGTGGTTGTAAAGGGGAAAAATTATTATAAATCACATTTTTCAGTAGGTCACTAAACAAATGCTTGTAAGTAGAGGACTACCTGGGATCAAAATGCAGAGTGTCTTATATGGTATTATCTATTATCTGGGAGCGATTAAGTCAATGATGTTAGAAAATATTTTTGTGAGTAAGACTCCATAATAATGTTTCTTGTATCTGGTTCACCCTTAGATAACAGAAAAACAATTACTTTGCCAAGCTCGTGTCATACAGTATAGTAGATGAACTTTTGTATGGGAATTTTGAATCAGAGTTTACATAATTCTCATCCCCTCTGTCTATTACTTTGTGGATTTCTTGTTCAATCTGCACATTAACTATCAAATTCCCGTGATGTGATAAGATGTCACACAGAATCCATGGCAAATATCAAAAGACCTTGTCTTCTGTGCTAATGAAAGCCAAATTCTAATTATATATGTCATAAAAATGATGTAGTTAAACATATAGAACAGGATATTTTAAGAACGTCTATAGGATCAAAATCAATAGAGCTTTGCTTTTTTTAAAAAAAAAATCTGTGTATCACGATCAGTGGCTTCTTTACTATTTTGATTTTCAAGCAATGTTTTAAAGAATCTTGCTGTTCTTAGACTTCTGCACAGGGACCAGAAAAAAGTAGCCTATCCTCCCTTAAGGGGGGATCTTTTATCTTGCCTTATTACATGCAGTAGCAGAAGGTATGTTCTAAGTAAATTTACAAGTGGAAATTAGGTGCTGTAGGAGTACTGTACTTCCCTGGAGAAGCATGATTGCTGGAGAATCCCTGTAATACACAGAATCAATAATGAGACAGTGTGATAGAGGATAATTTCCATACCACATGAGTGGACAGTCTTTGGTTTGGAAGTTGGAGGCATGTGGCCAGTTATTTGATCTTGGGGTGTTGCAGGCATGTCTGTCAACCCTACCAACCTCACAAGGTTGAGGTTGTGGGGAAAATGGAATAGAAGAAAATTATGTTGGCTATAAAGGCATGCAGTGACTCAGTGGCTGAGCTTGTCGATCGAAAGTTCTACAATTTGAATCCCTAGTGCCGCGTAACGGGGTGAGCTCCTGTTTCTTATCCCAGCTTCTGCCAACCTAGCAGTTTGAAAGCACGTAAAAAATGCAAGTAGAAAAATAGGGGCCACCTTTGGTGGGAAGGTAACAGCGTTCCGTGTGCCTGTAGCATTTAGTCATGACAGTCATATGACCATGGAGATGTCTTTGGACGTGCTGGCTCTTCGGCTTTGAAACGGAGATGAGCACCGCCCCCTAGAGTGAGGAACGACTAACAGGTAAAGGTTCCCTATGTGCAAAGGGAACCTTTACCTTTACTATGTTACCTATGTTCGCCACCTTGAGATATTTGTAAAAATAATAAAGGTAGGATGGCCTAGATTTTTAAAAGCTTTATTTTAAATTGAGTTTTTAGCTTTCTTGAGCTTTCTTTCTTCAGAGGTGAGATTTATTATACTCTAGTTGTATTCCTTTTTCACTGTTTATTTTCTTCTCTCCTTTTACTTCTGTTTTCATTTTCTTCCTTTATTATTGTATGCCACTGATAGTAGCACCATAGTGACATAGGCAGCAAATAAATGTAAGAAATAAATAAGGTTTAAGACATCAACTAGCCAAAAAACCTATGGTAATTGAGCTACAGGTGAAGTGCTGTGAACTGGGGTTGCCCATTCTAGCTCATGTAATAGAAAGATTCAGAAGCTACTTCTCTAATGTTACATATGAGCTTTCTCCAGCCTTGATGCTTCTGGGATGTGTGGATGTTTGTGAACTGAAGTCTACATATTTAGCATGTGTCTGGTTTAGGGAAGACTGCATTAGAGACTTCTAGAAGTCTTGCAGTTTTTAGAGTAGAGAGTTTCCTGTTTATTAGATGAAAACTTTTACCAGCATTGCTAACTGTATGGGTTGATAGGGCAATCTAGAAGAGAGATAAGAGGGCCGGTCTGTTTTGTTTTTTTTTTAATTTGATTTATATGCCGCTCTTCTCTGGAGACTCAGGGCAGCTTACAATGCGTTAAGCAATAGCCTTCATACTTTTGTATATTTATACAAAGTCAGCTTATTGCTCCCACAAACTGGGTCCTCAATTTACCTACTTTAGAAAGGATGGAAGGCTGAGTCAACCTTGAGCCTGGTGAGCTTACAGTAATTGCAGACATCTGGTCTTAATCACAATGCTTTAGTCAGATGAGCCAGCAGGCCCCCCTTTTTTTTTGAGAGGTCATTGAGAGGTCTGTTCCTCTCAATGTTGTTGTTGAATTTGTTTTTCTGGGCTTGTTGTGGCCTGCCAGATTCAGACAATGAGGAGATTGGGGAGGACCATGGGCCAGTCCTGGAATCTGGGAAAGGCTCTGATGAGGGCTCTGCGTCGGAGGCAGAGAGGGAGCCAGGGCCAGATGCCAGTTATCAGCTGCCTTCGGAGTCAGACATTAATGAAGCAGACGAACAGCTGGAGCTTGTTTCCAGTGTGTGCATGCACAGAGTTGCCAGACAAAGGGAATAACTAAAGAACAAGGGTCAACTTGGGAGTAAGGCCACAGGTGGACAATGAATGGCCCTTCCCAGAGGGAATAAAAGAGGATCGAAAGGGGAGTGGAGTTTGCAGGAGACAATTAGTTCACCTAATTGGTTTGTGACTCTTCGAGACTCTTTGCCAAGTTTTTGAAGATATCGGCCTGGCAGCTCTCTAACACAGATGAAGTCTGTGACTGTAAATTCTCCCTTGAAAGACTTTGCTGAAGGTGAATGAGAGGAATTCACTGTTTGTTTAATAAAAGGGGTTTTGTCGGGACCAGGATTCTGCTTTGTTTTTTGGGGAAGCCTAGATCAGAACAGGGCTTCTGACAGCTTGCAAAGGAAGTGAGGTTTGCTACTGTGCCTGTTTTGACACAAATGCCCTGTAGAAACTCTTGATGGCCATCTGCTTCTAGTACTTTTTCCATCTGTCCTGCCTTGTAATTAAGGGAGTTGCCTAAGGCTAAAAGAGATGTGTTAGCCAGCCTTATCAAAATAAATAAAGCAATAAAGAAATTGTGATGTTAGCGGTACGTTCATGAATAATTTATCTTTTTATCTTGTCTTCTAATCTATATTGCTTCTCTGGAAGATTGGAATTATCGGAGGGACAGGTCTGGATGATCCTGAGATATTAGAAGGTCGAACAGAGAAATACATTGATACACCATACGGAAAGGTGTGTATAGGTAACTAAGCCGTCTTTGTTTTGTGTGTATATAGTGTGCTAAGGAAAACACCTGAAAAAGAGCTATATTTCCAAGAATTCCTCATAGGTTTCTATGAAAAAACACCCAGTATCTTTGCAACTTGATTGGATTTTTAATTTAGCGTGATTAACACTTGCAAGGGTTGAATGAAGAAAGATAAGAAAGTCTTCATAAAAACATTACAGTTCTCTGAATTATCTTTACCCTGTGTTCTTCGGGTGCCCAAATTATTTCTAATCTCCTGGCAAATGGCTTTGATTCCATGGCAGCTGGCTATGGATCCACAAATTCAGCTCCTTATGTACATATGAAAGGCTTGTACATATTGGGTATTTTAGTGGGACAGATGTATTCACAAAGTGTGACCTCATATAGGTTTCAGATTTATTAGATTTACTGTCCTCTTCATTACTCCTCATAGAATATTTCTCATAGAATCAGAGCTGATCCCCATCCTGCTGCTTAATGATGATGCAAAATTGTCTTTCTGGGATGTTCTGTAGTTTGAATTAGTCCCATAGCATTCACTACGGACCCCAAGCAGTCAGGTCCCAGAGTAGCCATTAGTGGTTGGTGGCCTGCTGTTATTGATCCTGTAATTCAGGGGTCTCTAGCCTTTCCAGCTTGGCAGAGGTGGTGGGTGGGAGAGGTGACAGTTTTGTGTGCATGCACACTCATGCATGCTTGCCTACCACGTCTATGGCCCGGCACCAGGACATGGACCGGGGGAGTTAGGGACCCCTGCTGTAATTGTAATATTCTGAAGAATGTACAACATGACTTTGCAATTGTTTTTTGTACATCAAGTTTTGGCTGGCAGCAAAGTCTGTCAAACTTATTGAGATGTATTTCTACGTGTGATTTAATGCGTAGGATTGTAGTGCATAATGGATTTCCACTTTGATCCTGCATGAGTGGCAAATCAGATTTTTTAAAAATTTGCTGGTGGGATTTTATGATGCTTCTGTAGTATATGTTTGTATATGTGTTGTTTTTTAATTCCAGCCATCGGATGCATTGATTTCAGGAAAGATAAAAAATGTTGACTGTGTCCTTCTATCCAGGTATGTGAAATTCCTTTAAAACACATGAATTAGAGTTGCATTAGAATGAAAATGTGATGTGCCATTTATTGTAATCAGGCCAAACTTTCGAGCTTGCTAACAACACAGATTGGATTGACAGCTGTTTGGCAGGCAACTAAGGAGCTCTGCAGGAGTTTCCTTGTGCCATCATCTCTTCTTGCTTCCTAGAGGCTCACCAATCAGTCAGCTGATAGAAGGCACAGTAAGGGTGGTAGGAAGTAGCAACGTTCACAAGAAATTACATAATCACCATGAATTGCCCATCTCGAGGTTGAGGATTATATCAATTACTCATGAAATTCCTCCAAATATAGGATTATATACTTTATTGAACTGGGGACGCAATGGTTCTATGATTAAAGACACTGAGCTTATCAACTGGAAAGCTGACAATCCAAGACTTGAGCGCTACATGAAAGGTGAGCTCCCATTCTTTGCCCCAGCTGTGGCCAACTTAGCAATTTGAAAAGATGCAAGTAGATAAATAGGTACTACTTTGGTGGGAAAGTAACAGTGTTCCATGCCTCTCAGCATATAATCATGCTGGCCTGATGACCATGGAAATAGTCTTGGATAACAGTTGCTCCCTTGGTTAAGAGATGAGTAAAGGTAAAGTAAAGGTTCCCCTTGCACATATGTGCTAGTCGTTCCCGACTCTAGGGGACGATGCTCATCTCTGTCTCAAAGCCAAAGAGCCAGCGCTGTCCGAAGATGTCTCCGTGGTCATGTGGCCAGCATGATTATAAATGCCCAAGGAGCAGGGAACGCTGTTACCTTTCCACTAAAGGTGGTCCCTATTTTTCTACTAGCATTTTTTACATGCTTTCAAACTGCTAGATTGGCAGAAGCTGGGACAAGTAACGGGAGCTCACCCCATTACGCAGCACTAGGGATTCGAACCACTGTACTGGCAATCTTTTGATTGACGAGCTCCATGTCTTAGCTATTGAGCCACCACGTCCCTTCCACCAACAAATTAAGAGATGAATACCACCCCCTAAAGTCGGACACCTAGACAGGGGAAACCTTTGCTTTACTTTATTGAATGGATTAAGTTTCTTAACTTACGTTTTTTTTCATTTTCTTATGAGCTTCCTTGCCAAATGAACTTTGATTTGGGGATATAGAAACCAAGGACTCTCCCCCCCCCCCCCGGCCCAAAAAAAATAACTCCTTTATGGGTATAAGCATAATAAAGGCTCTTAGTCCAAACACATTTTTTTTAAAAAAAAATCTAAAATATATACCAAGAACCTCATGATCTGCAACTGAGGTTTGCTCATCCGGTCTACAAAGGGAGTAATGTAAATAATCTGACGATTCTGGATTGACCACTCTAGAAGCTTTTCCCTGCTACTTTGCTTACTCAAAAGGCTGCTTCCCCCCCCCCCCCCAAACGGTGCTTCAAATTGTAGCTGTCGCATCAAGCACTTAATAAGATAGTTCAGGGATTCTGAAAAGGGGCCACCATGTTTAGATCACAGTTTGATTTCTTGTCACCCTGGTCTTGGTGTCCAGTATTCTCCTCAACTCACATTTGCATAAGGTTGGGATAAATTATCCATAGCTCCAATGAAACTCAAAGCCCCTAAGAAAAGTGCACTGGGGAATCATTTCAATAAATGATTTGTCGTACTGGGAACAAGGATACACTTTCAATGCAGTTGCAATGAAATGAAATGTAATTGTTCTACCCCACCTCACTTTCTGAATGTGCCTATTGTCCTGGCACTCATAAAGGCCAGATATGAACCTTCAAGCTGAAAAAGCTTGAGCGTCTTTAGCTGAAATGGGTCAGAGCAAATCACGATTTGCTGTATCGCTTCCTGATTGCAATGCAGATTTCTTTCCCCAAAATTTTATTTGTTTTATATATATAACATACAATTTTCATCAAACAGTGTGTGTTCTGGGTACAATTATGTTCATCACCATCGTATTAATAATATAACAATTGCTGATTTAACTGCCCAACTAACTTGTTCATTTATTGTTCTCCATTTTTATATTATGTTTTTAGGTTTAACCAGCTTCCTTCTCTCTTTTCTTTCCCTAGGCATGGGAGGCATCATTCTATCATGCCAACAAATATCAATTTCCGTGCCAATATGTGGGCACTAAAAGAAGAAGGTTGCACTCATCTATTAGTGACTACTGCCTGTGGTTCATTACGAGAAGAGATTCAGCCTGGAGATCTTGTTATAATTGACCAGTTCATAGATCGGTAAGGTGGGGAGAGGGAAAATCTGGTTCTGTATAGAGTTAGAACTAACAGAAATAGAGTCAAGTCAAATTTGGCAAGAGATTCTGCTACTTTGATACAATTCCAAAAATCCACTTCTGTCAAGTCCATTAAGCTCTATTTTTAATCAGTAATGGCAAGCACATTGTTTTATTCCAATAGGAGAGCCAACCTCTCATGCAGAAGTATGTACAAGAAGATGAGGAGAGATCTCAGGGGATTAAGAAACTGCCTTACATTACTCCATCCATCATGCTGCCTCCCTTATTGAAATACTTCTGTCCTTCGGCAGTGTTGGAAAAAAGATTGCACTGCCTTCCCATTTGTTTTTTTCTCCTTCTTAAAGAACAAAATGTCTTGGATAAGTCTATTCTGGTGAGATTTCCCCAGCTCTTCTGCCAAGTTTGCAGAAAAGGAAAGTACAATAAAGATGGGGAAGCAGGAGATATCTGCGGCTAGGAGGAGAGAGTAGCTGGACAATAGAGAGAATGGAAGGTTTAAAAGCATCAAGATGTTTTGAATGTAATTTTAAAGTACCGGTAATTGGGAAATCAACACGTTTCCCTCTTTTTGTGAGCGGAAAGATGTATAAGATATTTTTCTGACCTCACTGACTCTTTAATTTACTGTTGTTCATAGATGCAATTTATAAAAAAAATATGAATTATTATTAAGCCCATTGCAAGGAAAATGTGTTATATGTCTCTTTAGGTTTATCCATTTAGCTTTTAATATATGTGATGCCCAGGAAGGAAAGGTTTCTGCATTTTTTTAATTTTTTTTTTGAGACAGGCTAGTTTTCTCAGCTAGGTTAGACCAGCATTCAAGTCACAATACAGACAGTGTATTTTGATCTGGTGTTTTAAAGCACATAGATACCAGCTCTTATCTCTTTTTTTTTCCTCCCTTTACTTCTGTACAAAAGGAATTACTGTCAGGAGGAGAAAGAAGGGGGGGGGGAACTAAATGAAAAGTGCAATTGACTTGTCAAATTTCATTTATTATTTTGTAAAAACAATTGCGGTATTTATTAAAGAAGCAGGAATGGATCTTGAATGTTTTTATAAAGTGAGCCATTCTGTTATTAAAGCCCACTTCCACAGTCAATCTACAGTGCCTGATTTTTTCCGCCATTGCCCACAAACCGAATTCATGATTCCTGCAGTTCACATGCCCAAACCCACCCGTGTCAGGCCCAGCCCAAGAATGGCCTAGTCATAGAACAATCCAGCCAAACATCAGGTTTTTATTTTCTTACACCATATAGACAGAATCTTGCCAAACTAAACTTATAGTGGTGGATTGTGTCTATGAAGGGAGAGGTGATATGATGGACTACAGTAAAGCGGTAGGTTCCCAAGAAGGAGGGGACACATTGCGGGGGGGGGGGGGGGAAGGAGACCAGTCACGACTTAGGCTGGAGTTGGATTGAAGAAAGAGGAAGAGATTTAGGACAACCACTCCCTAGATCCTACGCAAAGGATATACCCTGGGAAAGTCTAGGGAGTGGATGTCATAAATCTCTTTCTTCAGTCCAACTTCAATCTATGTTGTCTTTGGTCTCTGCCTCCCTCCCTCCTTCTTGAGAACCTACTGCTTCACTGTAGTCCATCACAACATCTTCCCCTTCATAGACCAATCCATCACCATCTTGTCATGTTTTCTGCATCCTCTATTCAATGGTGGGTTGCTCCCAGTTTGCAAGAATTGGTAGTAAACATTTCTAGTAGTTTGGAGAACCGGTAATAACATTGGCTGGCCACACTCCCAAATCGGTCCCCGACCCGGTCGCCGCTCGCTTATCCCGCTTTTTTTTTTAACTTTTAAAAGCATTTTTTTCTGCAACCTCTTCGGCCAAAGAGGCTGTAGGAAAAAAAAATGCCTTTAAAAGCCTCTGGCAATCCCAGCTGAGTTGCCTGATCGTCAGAGGCTTCTAAAAGCATTTTTTTCCTGCAATCTCTTAAAGTTGTAGAAAAAATGCTTTTAAAAAAAAAAGTTGGCCGCACCCACCCAGTCACGTTACCCCCCACCACCAAGCCATGCCCACAAAATAAGCCACACCCACAGAACCGGTAGTAAAAAAATTTTAGAACCCTCCCCTGCCTCTGTTATGAAAGTCACTGAGTCAACTGGCATCTTATATCCCAACACAATCCTATCTCCTTATCCTACTAATATAGATAGTCCTTGACTTACGGCAACGGAGCCCAGAATTTTTGTTGCTACGCAAGTTGTTGAGTGAGTGAGTTGAGGTCCACTTTATAGACGTTTACCACAGTTTTTAAGCAAATCACTGTAGTTGTTAAGTGAATCTGCCCCCCCCCCCCCCGGCTTTGAATGTCAACTTGGCTGAGATTGGGGTTGGAAGCAATGTATTGAATAAATTTCCCAGGTATTAAAATACAGGTAATCCTCAACTTACAACAGTTTAATTAGTGATCATTTGAAATTACAAAGGCATTGAAAAAAGTGACTTATATTGTTTTTCACACTTATGACCATTGCAGCATCTCCATGTTCATGTGATTAAAATTTAGATGCTTGGCAACTGACTCACATTTATGACCCTTGCAGTACCCCGGAGGGGAGGGTGGGTCATGTGATCACCTTTTGCAACTTCCTGACAAAGGACAGATTCGCTTAAAAAAACGTGTTACTAAATTAACAACTGCAGTGATTCACTCAACAACTGTGGCAAGAAAAGTCGTAAAATGAGGCCAAACTCACTTAACAACTGTCTCACTTAGCAACAGAAATTTTGGGCTTAGTTGTGGTCGGATGTTGAAGGCTACCTATAGCTGGCAGAACTGTTTATAATGGCTGAACTTCATAATACCTATTATTAAAATCCTGTTTCTAAAAGTTAACATTTGTGATAGGTTTTTTTTTTTCAATTGCTGCTGCGAAGGCTACATTTTGAAGTGAAGTTGATGAATTCTAATTTAAAAGTATACATCCCACAACAAGAAATCCAAGTAGAGTTCTTGAGCCACAGGCAAGCAATTGATTTAAACATAACTTCAGGTTCTTGAAAATCAAACCATGAGCTGAAATAATTGATTCCCAGGGTAAATGCTACCTTCTGAAGAAGGCTGTAATTCAAAAGTAGCTGTAATCGAATTTGTCTATTGTCCCAGCAAGATATATGCAGCTTTATTAATGAAATAAGCACTGCATCACATTAGTTTTCTTGCTGTATGAAGTATGGTAATATTTTCACTCCCCCCCCCACCAATCATGCTGTCATTGCTGCAGCTGCACATTGTGCCCCCTCCCTGATATCCACCCCATGTTAGAACTGCAATTCCCAGAATCCTAGTCAGCACGGCCATTGCCAGAGAATTCTGGGAGTTCTAATCCCATTGGAGTAGTCTTATCATTCTATTGCAAGCCTGCATATTTCTTGTATGCCTAATAGTTGCTCAGAACTTTGCAGCATAGCTGTTGAACTGTGTTTCATACTCATTTAGCAGAGTCATTTGTCAAGAGGCCATATCTTATTGGCAGGAGTGGCGTATGTTCCTGTTTATTCCCTACATATTGCATTACGAGCGGCCACCTGATCCTTTCCAGATGTTTGCATTTAACAACTCTTCCTGTTCTTTGCTTTTGGTAGTTCTGACAAGGTTGGGGAGAGTTGAAGTTCTGAAGTCTTGGCAGGAGTGCATGGAGGCTATTTTTAGCTATAAACTTTTTTTTTTTCCCCAGTCCATTTGCTGTGTATGTTCGCAAATGTTTTCAACTGAATTTTGCTGACCAAATAGCATTTTTCATGCACTTTAGGGTGCGACGTGGGCTTTATGTTTTTCTTGCCAGTTCTGGTTTACAAATTGAGAAGCATTTTGTTTCTTTCTATCTTCTTTTTTTTTACTTCTGGTCTTATAATCATCAGTTAAGATTATGGTCTCGTTTCTGTTTAAGGCCTCTTTCTAAGTGTCCAAGTATGTTTCATATTTTTCCCCTAGAACAAACTAATTATGTTACTGTGGTTGTCCAGTATAATTTAGGGAGGAAAAAGAGCTGTTATTACAGTCTTCCCAACTGGAAGGATTAATTTGCATTTGCTTCGCATTAATTTGCCTATGATGATATTATTTCTTCTAACCTTAAGGATACAGGTAGACCTTGACTTAAAAGAGTTCGTTTAGTGATTGTTTGAAGTGACAAAAAGTGACTTATGACCGTTATTTATTTATTTATTTATTTATTTATTTATTTATTTATTTATTTATTAGTTCAATTTATATGCCGCCCTTCTCTGGAGACTCAGGGTGGTTTACAATGCGTTAAGCAGTAGCCTTCATACTTTTTGTATATACCTGCTTAGTAGGGCTTTCAACCCCCCCCCAAGCGGTGTTCTTTTTTATACAAAGTCAGCTTATTGCCCCCACAATCCGGGTCCTCATTTTACCTACCTCGAAAGGATGGAAGGCTGAGTCAACCTCAGATTTTAGTTTGGCTTTAATGACTGGAATTGCCTATCTGTTAGCTACCTTGATGGTATTTCCTTCACTGAGTTTAGACTTTAAGATCTTCTTCACTCTCTTGACGTATTCACTTCTAACTTTCTTCTTGACTTCAGTGAGCTTAAAGTTACCAGCTTGACGGATGCCCAGGTATTTGTCTTCATTCAGTGTTGAGCAGCAATTCTATTCTGGGTGGTGTTTTTCCATAAAGTTTCAAATTGTCCATGTAAAGAAGTGAGTTAAGTCTGGCAAATATTTTTGATGTTTGATTGCCCTGGCTAGATTTGTTCAATATTATTGACCGAATTAGATTTATTTGCCTAGGAAATTAAAATCGGTATTCTGCTTCATCTATGAGTAAATATTTAGCAAATATTCCAAACTATCTAATTAATTACAAAAGGATTTCAATTCACTCAATGGAATTTCCTCTTCTTCTCTTCTTCCTATATATTGATGTACAACCAGATTCCTCCATCACTCTATTTTGCTGGCAATATTTGTTTGGCTAGTTGGATGGAAACAACTGGAAATAATGTGATATTATGGGCAATTCTCACCTTTCAGATAGTTGCATTTATATTTATGTTACAAAATTAACTCTTAATTTCTAACCTTACAGGCTCCAGTGATATAGACATTTCTTATTATATAAGTGGTATAATTATGTGCTATAAATGTTCATATAAATTCCTTCCGTTGCCAAGTTTTGTTACATGTTGTATGCAGGCATAAAAAAAATCTTGTAAAAAAGGAAGAAACAAAATGTCTTCTATTAGGTAGGACTGAAAGATTAGGTTTCAAGGACTTTGAAAGTTTTTCACACTTACGACCATTGTAGCATCCCCATGGTCACATGATCAAAATTCAGAGGCTTGGCAACTGACTCGTATTTATGATGGTTGCAGTGTCCTGGGGTCTCGGGATCCCCTTTTGTGGCCTTCTGAAAAGCAAAGTCAATGGGGAAGCCACAAGATCCTAAACTCTTAACATTATTATGTGATTTATATCATCATGCATTAGCTATACTGTGTTTCTCCAAAAACGCGACCCACCCCAATAATAAGCCCAAGCCTAATTTTCGGGGGTGGACCTAATATTACCCCTACCCCAAAAATAAGCCCAAGGGATGGGCATGGCTGATACGAGTGGTGGCGTAAGGGGTGGACAACTGTCGGGCTGTCACCTTAGAAAGGATGGAAGGCTGAGTCGACCTTGGGCCTGGTGAGAATTGAACTCACAGTGATTGCAGGCAGCTGGATGTTAAATGCTGTCTTAGTAGGAGGCATTAGCCTCCTACACCACTCAGGCGAACACCACTTTCTGAGCCGTTTGGCAAAACTGGTTGTTGGAAGAAATCATTAGGGCAGAGAACCAGTTGTTAAATTACTTGAATCCCACCACTGAACACGGGTATTATATATTTTATATGCAGCCAAAGACAATTCCTGTTCAATCAAGGCAAGCCAAAAAGATGGACACTCATGATTTACGTTGTCTTCGCTGATTAGTATTTTTTTTTCCTTTGCAGGACAACAAAAAGGCATCTCACTTTCTATGACGGGACTAATTCCTGCCTCCCAGGAGTGTGCCATGTTTCTATGGCGGAACCTTTCTGTGCCAAAACAAGAGAAGTTAGTAGATCTTATATAATGGACGTTAGTCCAGATAGCCCTCAACTTACAACCATTTGTTTATTAACCGTTGAAACCATTCAAAGTTACAACAGCCTGAGTGACCTGTGACTGTTTTTTCACACAATCAAAATTCAGATGCTTGATAACTGGCTCATACTTATGGCTGTTGCAGTGTCTCGGGGTCTTGTGACCTTTTGCAACCTTCTGACAAGCAAAATCAATGGGGAAGCCAGATTCACTGTACAACTGTGTTACTAACTTAACAGCTAGAGAGATTCATTTAACAACTGTGGCAAGAAAGATTGTAAAATGGGGCAAATTCACTTAGCTACCTCGCTTAGCAACAAAAATGTGGCGCTCAATTATGGTCGTAAGTCGAGGACTACCTGTATAGGATTCAGTCTGTAATTGAGCAATGAACACCATTCCCATTTTCCTACTATCCTCCTGCTAACATATGCAGCTAGATCAGTGGTGAAATGTAAAATTTGTTACTACCAGTTCTGTGGGTGTGGCTTGGTGGGGTGGGGTAATGTGACTGAATGGGCGTGGCCAACATATACATACACACACACACACACACACACACACACTTTTAAAACAATTTTTTCTACAACCTCTTCGGCCTAAGAGGTTGTTTAAAAAATGCTTTTAAAAGCCTCTGACGATCAGGCAAATCAGCTGGGATTGTCAGAGGCTTTTAAAAGCATTTTTTCTACAGATTATGTTACCTGAGACTCCATGACCACAAGGGTCCCCAAGGGCCTTCCATATGTGCCCAGCATCCTTCCAAACAATGTGATCAACCTCAAATTCTCAAAGCAACAGAAATAGAAGACCGGGGAATAATGTTCACATTTCAATTAAATATCAACTCAATCAATTTCCCTTTTTTTCTTAGCTTCAGCCACTTGTTTATTCTATTTCCTAGCGTATCATTTCCAGATCAAATAAGGCTGTTATGGCTTGACAGAAAACCAAGTATGTTCCCAGGATAAATAAAGCAATAACTTCTTTTTAAAGTGTTGATCTATTGAGTTAATGTATTTTTTTTGTTGTTGTTCTCAAGCTGTGCTTTGATATACTTGAACTTCATTGCAGGTCTAAGAAAAAATTGATAATAGAGATGACCTTGATATTCCTCATGAGATATTAGTTAATATTTGGAGGGGTCTCAAATGACACACACGCATACACGCACACACCCCACAGGGATAACGTAGTTGTGGCTTTTTATCTCCCTTGATGATTTCAGGTTCTCCTGGATGTTGCCAAAAAGCTTGGAATCAAGTGTCACTCAAAGGGGACAGTAATTACAGTCGAGGGACCACGTTTTAGTTCTCGGGCTGAAAGCTTGATGTTTCGCAGCTGGGGAGCTGATGTTATCAATATGACGACAGTCCCAGAAGTCATTTTGGCAAAGGAGGCGGGAATCTGCTATGCGAGTATCGCCATGGCAACAGATTACGACTGCTGGAAAGAACATGAGGAAACGGTGAGTGAAAGTTGCTGCTTTCCTTGGGGAAATGTGCTTAGCGTAGACAAGAAAATTGGAACGATGCTACTTGCCAAATAGCTTGGCTGAGTTATTCATTTTCTGCAAATCATTTTTTTATATAAGTCCTGCTCAAAAAAAAAAAGTTGGAAAAATTACAAATGTTGACAGTCTCTGTGGGGCTCAGTTTCTTCCCCACATGTCAACCTCCAGCTTTCAGGATGTGAGAAGAAATAACTGCATATGATATACTTGTAAATATATATGCACATATATGCATGTCTTGTACATTGTGGTTGTGTATGTATGCTTGCTACAAACCACACAGCCAGAAAAGCAGTGTGCGTATGTGACTTTTTTGATACGGTAAAAGTATACAAAACAAAGTATACCTACAGGACCTCCCTCTGCCACCAATAGCCTCCCACCGACCAACGCGCTCCCACAAAGAGGGACTCCTCAGGGTGCCGTCGGCCAGACAATATAGGCTGGCAACTCCCAGGGGGAGAGCCTTCTCTGTGGGGGCACCCACCCTCTGGAATGAACTAACCCCTGGGATACGTACGATCCCCGACCTCGGAACTTACACCGGGCACTAAAGATCCTGATTTTCCAACAGGCTGGCCTGGCTGAAGAAGACCCTCGATGGGATATTTTAAATTTTGGCTTTTAAATGGATAAGGCCAATTGGTTTAATTCTTTTTAACTGGTTTTAACTTTTGTATGGTTCTGTGTTTTATTATGGTTGTGTACCGCCCTGAGTCCTTCGGGAGAAGGGTGGTGTGTGTGTGTGTGTGTAAAACGGGAACGAAAAGAGGAGAAAACCTTTAGTTATGCCTTCCACCCTTCTTTTTATAAGTCATTACCATCTTACGCTTCTCTCCATCCTCTGGCCCTTTTTAATTCCCAAACTATCAATTCAGTCTTTTCCTCCTTCGACAAAAAAAAAACAATAAAAGATTTTGCTTCCCGCCGACCAGATTGGTCAGATTCACCATTTCTGTATGTTCAGTTAATTTTATAATTCAGTCTTTGTATAATACAATAAGGTTGTTGCAGGGACTGGAGGCCTTCTCAATAGCAGCTCTCTTGCTGTGGAACAACTTGTCATCTGAAGCCTGTGTGGCTTCATCCTCATGTTTTTTTACAAGTAGATGAAAATATGGTTGTTCCAGAAGGCCTTCAAAATTATTCTTATTTACCATATGACTTCTTATAGTCGGACTTTGTGTTCTGCTTTTAGTAATGTGCTATTTATTTAACACATCTATAGTTTTTGTGTTGTGTTGTGTATAGTTGGTGTTGTATTGTGTGTGTATATAGTATACATTCTGGATGCTGCCTAGAATCCAGTTGGTTTCAGCCAGTCAAATAAATTTCATAAATAATACACTCGTTGCTCTAGTACATTTAAATAAGCAAGCACATACAGAAAAACGTGGTCAAAATGAGATGGGAAAAAATGGAAGTGTTAATTGCACCAAGGAAGAAAGGAACAAACCTGGAGGGAAATGAGATGAGGGAATAACAGAATAGGCAAGAGAGTATGAGATCTTTATTAAATAAGGGATTATTAAATAGCATACAAATCCCCCAGGAGAACAGCACCTTCCAGGAGCAGTTAATCTTGAGGTTAATTTTTAAAAGCAATTTTCCAGCAGTAGCACTATCACCATCCATTAGCATCACGTGTTCAGTTCTTTGGTTTCAACAGCTTCTGTTTTTATCCAAAGCTTTACTCCAGCATGTATAAGACCGACTCAATCCACTCTAATTATTGGATGGGGAAAACCTTAGCTTTCTTTTATTTGTGGTAAATTCAGCAATACAGGTAGTCCTCACCCAAAATCTCTGTTGCTAAGCAAGACGGTTGTAAAGTGAATTTTGCCCCATTTTGCGACCTTTCTTGCCACAGTTGTTAAGCGAATCACTGCCGTTTTCATATAAAATCTATTTTCCTTTTCCATGTAGACATTTTCATGCACGCTTTCTCCTAATAGCCCTTAACGGGCAAGTGAAACCAAAAACTCTATTGCTAAGTTGAGACGGTTGTTAAGTGAGTTTTGCTCCATTTTATGACCTTTCTTGCCATAGTTGTTAAATCGCTGTAGCTGTTAAGGTAATAAAGGGAATCTGGCTTCCCCATTAACTTTGCTTCTCAGAAGGTCACAAAAAGTGATCAATGACCCTGGGACACAGCAAAGTTCATAAATTTAAGTCAGTTATTTTCAAGTGTCTGGATTTTGATCAGGTGACCATGGGGATGCTGCAGTGGTCATAAATGTGAAAAACGATCATAAGTGTTTTTTAATTTAATTTTATTTATTTTATTAATCATATTTCTATGCCGCCCACTCTCCAAGTACTCTGGGCGGCTTACAACAATTAACAGTATACTAAATAGAATATTGCCCCCAACAATCTGGGTCCTCATTTTACCCACCTCGGAAGGATGGAAGGCTGAGTCAACCTTGAGCCGGTGAAATTTGATCTGCTGAACTAGCAGTCAGCTGAAGTAGCCGCAGTACAGCACTCTAACCACTGCACCACCTCGGCTCATATTTTAGTGCCATTGTAACTTCAAGCAGTCACTAAATGAACCATTGTAACTCAAGGGCTACTTCTATGCTTTCACTCAATAAACCTATGAGATAAAGGTAAAAGTTCCCCTAGGGGGCGGTGCTCATCTCCGTTTGAAAGCTGAAGAGCCAGCACTGTCCGAAGACATCTCCGTGGTCATGTAGCCGGCATTACTAAACACTCAAGGTGCATGGAACGCTTTTACCTTCCCACCAAAGGGGGTCCCTATTTTTCTATTTTTTACGTGCTTTCGAACTGCTAGGTTGGCAGAAGCTGGGACAATTTATGGGAGTTCACCCCATTACGTGGTACTAGGGATTTGAACCACTGAACTGCCGACTTTTCAATCGACAAGCTCAGTGTCTTAGCAACTGAGCCACTGCGTTCCTCATGAGATACATTGGGATAAGAGATAATAAATGACCTGGATATCATTCAGTGAACTTATATGGTTGGGTGTGGATTTTTTGACCCTGATCTAAGGCCCTAACAATAGCTGTTCACTGTTGTTACTATTGCTTAAATGGATACTATGTTTAATTGGCTGAACATGTGTGTAAAGGGAATTCACAATCAAAGAGAAGTTGCTATATTTTGAACACAAATGTTTGCCAATGAGTCTTGCTGCTTGAGAGATACTTTCTTAGATACTCTGATTGCTTGCTCAGGGATATACTGTCTATAACAAGTCTCCAACTTTTCCAGTTCAGTGGTCTGGTGGCGACACTGGGGGAGAGCAGGTGGTGGTGCGCACTTCTTTCACAAATGCAACTTTGCACACATGCATGCTCACCCATTACTTTCACACTCCAATTCCAAACGGATTGCTGCCTGGCACTGGAATGCGGACCAAGGGTTGGGGATCCCTGGTCTATAGAATGTCTGATGTTTTACAGACAGTGGTGATGGATGCTGGGAATTATAGTTCAGCATAATTTGGAATACTTCAGGTGTGCTAGTTCATTCTCCATACATAGGTGCATTTACAGCCAAGTAGTGGTTGCCCACAACACATACAGGGGTATTAACAGAATCCTTCCGTTCACAAAAGTACAAATAACCCAGAAAGAAAAATACCTGTGAGTGGGAGGAGGATTATTTTAAAACAACAGCAACAAAATATCCAAGGAAAAATTGGCTGCAGAATACACATCTACTGATAGGGGAACAGAAATGAAAAATCAATGGAAATGGAACTACAAACTAACTAAGAGTATTCCAAACTCTAAAACTTTGTGTCACTCTCAGCTCTCTCAAACAGTTGTGGATAATTATAGGCAATCAGTCTCTTTCACAGCTGAAATTAAACTTGGAGGAGAGTATGAAAGTGCTAAATTGCAACTAGTAAAACTGTTTAATTTTATCTCTTCAGCACCAGGAAATTGGGGTGGTCTACATACATTGTTTTGGCCATGTCCACAGTTAATACCATAATATGATGATCACTGCCTGTATTTTCTACATTTTGTTTTCCTGTGATCCTCTTGTGGGTGCATGTATCTGCAGATCACTGATGTTTATTTTTTTTCTTTAAAACAATCTTCTCGTGTAAATCTATCAGCCTTTTAAGAATTCACATGGGTGAGGATGGGGTCCTTACCATACTAATATTTTTGCTAACACAGCTACTTATTTTGAAATAATTTCACCGGTAAAGTGACATGGGCAAGTTATTTGCAACCCCGTATTTGTAATATAATGATAACATGGACTGTTTTGTTCTACTATGTTAGTAGAACATAGTAAAGAGCTTAAATGTGCTAACATTGTAAGTGTATATTTGTTGAATTCCATTCGAGAAATCTATAATTGAAAAATTGTAATTACAGCACTCTCTAAGTGGTTTACGGTATCAGCATATTGCCCCCAACAATCTGAGTCCTCATTTTACCAACCTCGGAAGGATGGAAGGCTGAGTCAACCTTGAGCTGGTCAGGATCAAACTCCTGGCAGTGAGCAGTGAGTTGGCCTGCTAATCAGCATTCTAGGTACTACATCACTAGAACTCTATGATGTCTGTGGCATTCCTTCCTATTTTATCCCCATCACAATGGCCCTTTGAGGTAGGCTGGGCTCAAAGAGAGTGACTGGCACAAAGTCTCCTAGAAAGTTTTTGTGTTTGAAGGTACATTTGAAGCCTGACCTGGTCAATGCTAACCACTATATGGTGCTGACTACCTTTTAATGGTTACTGATGTAGGTGTTTGTGCACATAACTACATTTTACTTCGCCTTAATCCTGTTTAGTTTTTTTTTCTTTTTACTGTGGCTATTGGCTATTTAAGATAAAATTCTATCAAATGTGTTTGATATATTAGGCAGGTTTTGTTTTTCCTTTAGAAGGAGCTTGCTGGGGATATTCATAATAAAATTACTCGTTATTGTGATAAAGATCATTTGCCTGCATCTATCGGAAAACTTTTCTGAATTGCTTTGGTTGAAATTATACTAGAGCATACCTAATGTTTGACATAATTGTCCTGCATCTCTACACTCTATACTTTGTTTATTGGGATTTACTCTCATGTAAATGGGAATAAGATCAAATACTGAGTGTTTCTGTTAGTGCAAACCACAGAGATTGAGACTAATTGTCTTGTTTAATTTCAATTTCTGTGGTAACCCACTCATACAAGGCTACATACGTACATACATATGAATGAAGAGAGTCTAATGATTGTCTTTGTTTTTGTAGGTCTCAGTGGACAGAGTTCTAAAGACACTGAAGGAGAACGCAAATAAAGCAACTAGTTTGCTACTCACTGCCATACCTCAGGTTGGATCCATGGAATGGTCAGAAACCCATCAGAACCTGAAAGTAATTTGATGTTTCTATTTAATTTATTATTTACGTATGTGTGTTTTTTAGAAAAAGTTTGCAGGATACTTTCAATGAGGGAAGCTCCAGCCGCACTCACCCCCAGTGTAAGTAGAATTTACATTGAAAGGCTCTAATGCAAAAAAAACTAACTATGGATGGTACAGTACAGGCAGTTCTCGACTTACAATCACAATGGAGCCCAGCATTTTTGTTGCTAAGCGAGGCAGCTGTTAAGTGGATTTTGCCCCATTTTATGAACTTTCTTGCCACAGTTGTTAAATGAATCATAGTAGATGTTAGTAACACAGTTAATCTGGCTTGTCCATTGACTTCGCTTGTCCGAAGGCCACAAAAGGTGATCACATGACCCCAAGACAATGCAACCATCATAAATATGAACCAGTTGCCAAGTATCCGAATTTAGATCACATGACTAAAGGGATATTGCAGTGGTCGTAAGTGTGAAAAATGGTCATAGGTCACTTGTTTCAGTACCGTAACTTCAAACAGTCACTAAATGAATGGTTGTAAGTCATGAATTACCTGTAATACTAAAACATTGAAGGGTAGTAACATAGGTAACATTGATAAAAATCTAGAAAATCTAACCTTTAGAACATGCTATGAGAGTTACAGTTACATAGTTAAAATTCAGAACAGCCTAATTAAATCTTCTTTAAGAGCAGAACATCATTCAGGCCACCCTAAAACTTGAGGCCTGGCAAATCCCAGATGGTTGGATCTGGTTTTCCAACGAATATTCTCTCTTACACTCACAAGATTAACAACTTTTAAAACTGAGCCATGAGCAGAGGTTGAATTATTAATTTGTAGACAGATAGGTAGATACAGGGTTTTTTTTTTTAACAAACTGAACTTTTAAGTTGAATAGAAGTCATCAACTCATTCATCAACACTTCACTTATTTCCATTATCAATAAGAAGTCACCCTAACATATTCAGATGACCTAAACTCCAACTTTTAAATAAAGATACGTTGTGGGATCCAAACATCCACTCCCACCAATTCCTGGAATTCTGCTTTTTGCATTTGCTAAACAGTTTGAAATATATTAGTGTTCTAACTCTCCAGAAAATGTTTTAAAGGTCCTGAACATTTTACAGTAGATACTGATATCCATGCTTACATGCATGCACACCCATATGTTCATATCATAATTAAGAACTTTTGTTTAAACACTGAAACAGAATGCTGAAGAATTTCAGAGCAGAAATAGTAAGAGTCTGGGTAAGTAAATACTGATTCCAGAAGCATACAAATAGGCACCAGATCTGTACTGTAGGTCCAAGTAGGACATTCCATTAACTAAATTGGGGGTCTCCAAATGTGGCAACTTATGGACTTCAACTCCCAGAATTGCTCAACCAGCCGTGCTGGCTGGGCAGTTCTGGGAATTGAAGTCCACAAGTTGCCACAGTTGTCACATTGGAGGCCCTTAAAGTAAATGCTCTCTAGAACAAAGTTCTCCGAGTTTTCTGGTTTTGCGGACCAGCAGGGGGAGGAGAAGGGATGAAGAATTGGGCACATGCGCCTGCTGCTCACATAAGGGGGATGCATGCGCGCACTTGCCTGCCTTTTCCGCGGCCCATTCACTGCTGGAATGACCTGGGAATAGCCCAGACCTTACCCCAATTGAAAATCTATGGAGCCGACTAAAGAAACTTGTTAGTTAGAAGCAACCCAGCAATGAAACCCAGTTAATAGAAGCAATCATTCAATCTTGGTTTCACATTATAGCAGAATTAAAAGACTTGGTTCACTCCATGGGAAGACATTGTAAGGCCATAATTCACGCTAAAGGTTGCCCAACGAAATATTAACTGACTTGATAATTTTTGTATATCTCATTTTTTCTATGTTTTCACTTTTCTTCTTTATACTATAAACTTTTCAGTTTATACTGTAACTATAATTTAATAATTTAATAAAAATTAATTAATTAAATAAATAAAACTGCTGTTTTAATAGCAAATCCTTCATAAAAGTTATTGCATTACATTCCTGATTAAATTATCTTTCCATTGATATATAATTTTATGGTACTACTCCAAAAAAAAAAAAAAAGTGGTGTTATTAGCTAGTTTTAGAAAATACACTTTTCCCAAAAGGTTTTCACAATTTTGGCCACTACTGTAACTTCAATCGGTCACTAAATAAATTGTTGTAAGTCAAGGTCTACCTATATTGGTTTCTGATTCATAGTAATAATGATGTAAAATATTAATATTGTTGTATATAAAGCAGAATTCAAGCAACAAAGCCTTCAGGTTCTGGGTTGAAGTGAATTAAGGCTCCTAATTGGCACTCCATAACTTTTGTGCATACTCTGGATGTTATCTTTTACCAAAAATTTGTTGCTATTTTGTACTGCTTTTATTTAGCTAGATCATAACTTTGTATAATACAGTAATTACAAACCTTAAAGAATTGTTTTTAATGCAGCATTTTCCCCCCTTGTTCTGATTCTTGTATTTCAGAATACTGTGCAATTATCCGTTATGCTACCAAAACATTGAAAACCTAGCAAGCTACAGTACTTGAAGATCAAAAGATAGATGTCTTTACTTTTAAAGAATGCCTTTAATGGACGCAACATTTTTCATTCCCATCTGCTAATATGCTTCTTTTGGAATAAGATCTTGCAAAGGCTGAAGAACAGAACATTCACAGCAGATTTGAAAAGTAATTAATTCTTAAAACTGACATTTCAGACTGTGAACACAATAGCTGATACTTAATAATCATGTTCCACTGATGGGAAAGAGGTTAAAAAAAAAAGAGGGTTATTAGCTCTAGTTCAAATATTCAGTCATAACTCAATTCAAAAATGGCAAATCCATAACAAGGTATGTTTAAATGTCCTTGCTCACCCCCCCACCCCAAATGACCATCCCCCAGAGTGGTTATAGTGGTGGATTGCAGTTCAGTAGCATTTTTATAATGCGAAGAAATGGTTTTGAATGAGGATTAAATGCATTTTTATTATGCTTTTTAATAGAAAATTACTGACTTTTTAAAAACGAGCAATTACAGGTTGCACTTTTTTGTTGTTAAAGATTTCCTGGTTAAGATTTTCCAAAGGGACATGATAACGGTTTTTATGTATTTAGCCTATTAAGAAAATATTTGATTTTATTACGAATGTCAAATCCATTTTCTTTTGTGTCTTCAATTTAACATGCTGGAATTCATGAATTGCTGGATTTATTTTCTTTTATACGTCGTTTTTTAAAGAGTTGTGTGGCGGATGGGTAGACTTGGTTGATTTATTATTTTTTAAAGTAAATGGCTTTGACGGGGGTTTTGGGATAGCAAAAAAGCAGGATGCGTGGTTTTTGTGTGGTAAAGAATAAAGACGTTTTAAGACCACAAACGACTCAATCATGTATCCCCTCAGTTGCTAATAGTGAGTGTTGAGCAACTCCATTTCCGTTAGACGTTTTCTGGTGCCCTTATGGCTGTGGTAATTCCTCCAAACCAAGGCCACAACATCACTTCAGAAAAAAATCCTCTCAGTTTTGCAACCACCTTTTATTGAAGATTCCAATACACCGTTACTTCTAGAAAAAGCAGCATATTAATGGAGTCTAGGTTGGTGATGTTTCTGACTGTTTGAAGGCATCACAAACCTGTCCAAACGGGCTGTGTTTGAACGACTATATAGTACAGCCTCAGAAACAATTCTCTGTACCAAGTTATTCGGGACTCGTTTTTCCCTAAATATTGTGAAGAGTGAAGAACAACTACAATGTCTCTGAACAACATATTCACATTGTTCGGAATGCTGCTGCTGAATGTTTACAATACACACTGTACTGTTGAATCCTTGCAAATTATGCCTTAGTTACGTATGTTAAATACCCCCTTTTCTGTTCAAAAAAAGGATGCAATGCTGCTTTTCTCAAATAAAACTCAATGTAACCTCTTCTGTATCTTACTGGTTTGAAACTATATGTCTCTATCCGTAGGTATTTAGGTTGCTCTGAATGAACAGAAAAATGATCTAGTTTTTTTTTTAAAGAAAAATTGGATTCTTGAATTATAATATTATCCTTTCTTCCCATAGATGTCCCCATCAAACAGTTTGCGAGATGTTTCTTAGCCTTCCAATCTGTGGAAAGGGAAGCATGACATTTTAAGACTTAACTAACAATAGCATTTAGACCTATATACCGCTTCATAACACATATCTTTAGCATCCCTGACAAAACATCCTAGAAACTTCTCATTTCCTACACCCCCAAGAAGCACAGTAGCCATTGATAAAGGAGAATATTTGAAGTTCAGGGTTGAAACGACTTCAACTTCACAACTTCTGAAGGCAATATTGTTCCATTGGTTAATTGTCCTCACAATTAGGAAGTTTCTCCTTCATTCCAGGATACTTCTCTCCTTGAGTAGTTTCCATTCATTGTTTCTTGTCTTACTTTCTGGTGATTTTGGTGGATACCAAAAGAGAAGAGGTAGTTTCCAATTGGGAGGTAGCAAGCTGAAGTTGGACAAAGTATCCCTTTGATTACCATATTTCTACCATAGTTTAGGAACTATCCCCATGATGGCGAACCTATGGCATGCATGCCACAGATGGCACGCAGCACCCACTCTGTGGGCTTACAAACCGTTGCCCCAGTCTAGCTTTGCTGTGCATGCATGTGTGCCTCCTACTACCCAGCTGGTTGTCGGATCTCTGCCACGCATGCGCAGGGGGTGGGGGGCGTGCTGGGCCCACGTGGGGGCTGGGGGGGGCTGCACACGAATTATGTTTTCGGGATCTGGCACTTGCACTTTGAGCACTCGGTCCGGAAAAGGTTAGCCATCATTGAACTATCCTATCCAGATTGTTGGGGTTTCATCAACAATAATCAGCATGCTAGATTGACCTGGGTGACTGATGAGAACATGCCCAACAGTTGGGTTATTACTAATAGCTGAGGTTATATTTAAAGATGCTAACCACCAATTCATTTCCCACCCCGTCCCCAAAATCTCTGTGCTACACAATCAAATCAGGCACAATGCATCCTGTCCAGATCATTTTAGAAATTAATTCAACAGCCATGAACACCAAAAGATAGTTGGATCTTGTTCTAGTCTTTCATCTAGCAAAGTGAAATAGTTAAGAGGGGAACATTTTTTTTAGAATAAGATAGAGTAGAGTAGAATTGAATTGAATTCTTTATTGGCCAATTCTTTATTGGCCAATAAAGTGGACTTGGCCAATTCTTTATTCTTTATTGAACACACAAGGAATTTGTCTTGGTGCATACGCTCTCAGAGTAAATGAATGAAAAGATATATTTGTCAAGAATCGTAAGGTACAACACTTAATGATAGTCGTAGGGAAACAGTCAATATAAATCTTAAGGATACTAGCAGCAAGGTTACAGTCATATAGTCATAAGTGGGAGGAGATGGGTGATAGGAATGAGAAGATTTATAGTAACGCAGACTTAGTAACTAGTTTGACAGTGTTGAGGGAATTATTTGTTTAGCAGAGTGTTGGTGTTCGGGAAAAAACTCTGGTGTCTAGTTGTTCTGGTGTGCAGTGCTCTATAGCGTCGTTTTGAGGGTAGGAGTTGAAACAGTTTAAGTCCAGGATGCGAGGGGTCTGTAAATATTTTCACAGCCTTTTTGCTCGTGCAGTATACAGGTCCTCAACTGAAGGCAGGTTGATAGTAATTGTTTTTTCCTGCAGTTCCAATTATCCTCTGAAATCTGTATCTGTCTTGCTGGATTGCAAAACCAAACCAGACAGTTATAGAGGTGCAGATGACAGACTGGTGGATTCACCATGTATGGCCAGGATTCTTAAAAATTTGTTTGGTGTATTCAATAACGCCTAACAAAGACCTTTTCACTTAGGATTTTAAAAAGTTTTCCACTGGTGTATTTTAATAATCTCCACTTCCTCTACTGTGTCACTTTGTATATAACCTCAGTATTTTTATTCTGATGAAGAATGGGAATTAAAGCTTGCAGTCAAGAAAAAAATCATCATCCACAAAGCTGGATCTGGTTTTATTACTGAAATACTCAGTGGAGTGTGCATAGTTATCCCATAATGACCTCATGGAATGTTAGCCCAAATGTTCCATTTGGTTAATTATAAGTACTCATTAAGGCTAATGAGCAGGGAACTGGCCAGGACAGATTACAGTCTTGGGTGACCAGTCCATTTGTTTTGCAAGACCCTACTCGTTGCATCAGAAGAATGAACTGTGGGGCAGAACGCTCATGGAGCCTTCAGATCTAAATTCAAGGATTTTCCTAAAGCAGAAATGGCATTATTGATAAAATGGGTTCCACAGCCAAAGGATAAGTGGAAGATCCCATACTTAGGGACCAGATGATGTAATAAGACTTTAGCCACTGCCATGGCATCAGTCTTCAATGTAGGAAAGGCTTCCATTCCTTTAGAAAGCACCCTTATACAAACATATTTGTAGCCTCTTGATGATGGCAATTCCATAAAATCCAATTATAGGCCCCCGAAGGATCAAAAAATATAGCCCAACCCATGTTGAGGAAGTGCCGTTGCCTATATTATACGTTAGGCATAGAGTACAAATAATAGTCACGGCCATAATGGCCTGATTTAATCTCAGTGCAAATCAAAGGACTGAATTTGATGCTTCATAGCTTAACGCTGTAGGCGTTACTCATGCCAAAAGAGACAGCCATCAACAAACACCCACAGGCCTGAGTATCTACCCAACAGTCAAATGTCTTTTCTTCCTTTTCCATTAGTCCAGGGGTCAGCAACCCATGGCTCTGGAGCCACCTGTGGCTCTTTCATCCCTCTGCTGCGGCTCCCTGTCGATCGGCTCCACAATTGATAGGGCTTTCAGTTAGGACAGGTAGAGGAAAAAGGACGCCACGCTAGGAGGAGACTATGGTAGGGGAACCAGACTTACAGACGGCTCAAAAATTGAATGGGGCTTCTGGTTAGGACCTTTGTGGCTCTTTGAGTGTTTAAGGTTGCCGACCCCTGCACTAGTGATTGAAATTCAGTGGGGATTTTTGCAATGTAAGAGGGAAAAAGCACAAAATAATTAATGGCTCTGACAGGGCAGCTTGTTTAGTTTCTTCATCACTGCTAGAATGTCCCATTCTAGTCAGACATTAGGCACAAGAGCCATTTGGGTAATTTTTGTGTTAGTCATTCTGTCTCACCTCACTAGAGTAACTCTCCTCCCTCTCCTTCTCCCTCTCCCTCTTTCTCTCTCTCTCTCTCTCTTACACACACACAGAGTCCTTTCCTTCAGAACAGGGTGAGAGGGAAGAAAATCCCCCCTCGCCCCATTCCGAGCCTTCAATGTGAATATGGAGGTGCGAAGCGACCTCCTGTAAAGGGAGGCATGGAAATCCACACACCTGGGACATCAGAAGAAGCCCTGCAAGGAGACACAGCTGCCAATGTGCAGGAAATCTCCCCTCCCACCCTCTCAGTGGTGTATTAACCATTAAGCAGACTAAGCATGTGCTTAGGGCACCAGACCCAAAGGGGGCACCACAAAGTTGAGAAAGGAAAAAAAAAAAAACCAACCAGTGAAGCTTGGCTTCGTTTGTACAGTATGTACAAAGGAAGGGGGAACCAAGATTTGTCAGTGCTTAGGACACCAGTGAGCCTTAATCCACCACTGCCCCCACGTGCAGATCGTCCTTTCAAAAAGGAGTTTCACCAGGAGGAAGAGGTGACTGGAGGCAGCATTTGCTTCGGGTTGGGCTTTCATCATGAGGGGGATGATCTGGGGAGCGAGAGATTTAGGAAGGCTGGGCTGGCGTGGGACAGTTTCTCCAGCTGATGATTTATCTCTAGGGGTGAGCGTCTTGTGGGCTGACCAGAGAGGGAGCATCTTCAATGAACTTTGCTCTGTTTGTCTGTGTCTCTGCAGACCCCAGGGCTCCTTCCTCCTTCTCTCTTGGATATATATATGAATGACATGCATTATATCGGACACACACCACACACACACACACACACACATATAGGTCTTTGGTTATTCGGGTCTTCTCCCGCATAGAATTGGAAGTATCTTGGCGACGTTTCAATGAAGTCTCATTCATCATCTTCAGGCTGGTGTTCTCGGCTTCGTGCTTCCAGGAGCAATCGGCTTCGTGCTCCTGGAAGCACGAAGCCGAGAACACCAGCCTGAAGATGACGAATGAGACTTCATTGAAACGTCGCCAAGATACTTCCAATTCTACGCGGGAGAAGACCCGAATAACCAAAGACCTACATACAAATACCCGCGAAAACCTCAGAAAACACACACACACACACACACACACACACACACATACACACATATATATATGGGTTCTACTTACCTTTACTACCGGTTCGCAATGTGGCCACGCATGTGCTCTTCTGCACAGAAACATTCTGATGACGTTGGGGTCAGTGGGCAGAGCCTCCCACTGGTTTTACTACCGGTTTTATAGAACTGATGTGAACTGGGGCAACCCACCACTGATAGATATATGTATGTGTGTGTGTGTGTGTGTGTGTGTGTGTGTATACACATACACACACACATACATACATACATACATACACATACACACACACAGTGGTGGGATTCAGCCAGTTCGCACCACTTTGGAGAACCAGTTGTTAACTTTCTGAGCAGTTTAGCACACTGCTTGTTTTGGCACACTGGCTGTTGGAAGAAATCATTAGGGCAAAGAACTGGTTGTTAAATTACTTGGATCCCACCACTATATGTATGAATGCTGAATTAATCAGAAATCTTAACCTGGAACGGATATCTGCACTGATTTCCTTTGCCACTTGGGGTCACCATTCTCTTGATGATATATCTATTTTTTAAACTATGACACACAAGTACATTTTTTAAAAAAGCTTTTAACAAAAAATAACATTCTCGGGTCAAACCATTTACAAACGCCAATGTTTTTTTCCCTTATGTGGGGAGGGATGTGTGTGTTAAATTAAACAGCTTTTCTATAAACTCCGGAGCAAATGCCCATTCGAAGAATTGGTTCTGGATTTTCCCTAAAGTATTGTTTTTGTTGCTCTTTGATAATAGAACGTTGCTCAATGTACTGAAGCTTGTGAATCCCCTGTTGACATCATCCTTATAAGTAGTTCAGAGATTTTTTACGCCCTGTAAAAGCTTAACTATTTTTAGCGGAAGATGAGAGTCATGCAGATGGAAATAAATAAATAAATAAACTTTTCTTGCTGATGAATAGGAAGGACTACCACTTACTGATCATGTATTGATTATTACATAGATGCCATTTATCTCAAAAGGAAGGAATGGATGAGACCAAAACAGGAGATGCAGTCCCCTGCAATTGTGGTCCTCGACTTACGACCACAATTGATCCCCAAATTTCTGTTGCTAAGTGAGACATTTGTTAAGTGCCCAGTTTTGTGATCATTCTTGCCACACTTTTCAAGTGAATCACTGCAGTCATTAAGTTAGTAGCACCGTTGATAAGTGAACCTGGCTTCCCCATTGAATTTGCTTGTCGGAAGGTTGCAAAAGGGGATCGCATGATCCCAGGGTGCTGTGGCCGTCATAGGTATGAGTCAGTTATCAAGTGTCTGAATTTTGATCACGTAACTAATGTGGGTGTGAAAAATGGTCAAAGGTCAAATTTTTCAATGCTGTTGTAACTGTGAATGGTCACCAGATGAACAGTTGTCATTTGAGATTCTAGAGAGCACAAAGATGTTTATGGAGCAGTTTGTGGATGACTTTATTTAAATACATTTTGTCCATGATTACTAATCTTGGACAATGAATCACTCTATTGGACCCAGGGCAAAGGAGTGCAAATGATAAAACACACATACAGTATAGCCAGTTTGGTCTAGTGGTTAAGGCACCATTCTAGAAAATGGGAGACCATGAGTTCAATTCCCACCTTAGCTGTGAAAGTTAGTTAGATAAATTTAGTCCAATCACTCACTCTCTCTGCCCAACCCACCTCACAGGGCTGTTGTTGTGGGGATAAAAGGAGGAGGAAGGTGTATGGATATGTTCATCCCCTTGAGTTATTTGAAAAATAATAAAGGTAGAATACAAACAAACAAATATATGATATCATAATACAAAGACCATGATTTGCATTATTGCATCTTACATGTTTGGACAGATGAACAAAAAGATGGGTTTTGTATCATGACAGCACTGTGGGTCATCGTTTCTATGCTATCATGATTACTTGAGAATGTCTAATGTATTACCGTAGGAGAGTTTGAAGTGTGTTAGGAATCATAATTAGTTCATTTGGGCCAAAGAATAACCATTATTGGGGGGGGGGGGGAACCCACATGAATGCTTAGATGATGTCCCAGAATTCTCAGGAAAGTTCCATGTTTATTGATTTATGAATTAATATTATCTGGTTTATTCTGGTTAATTCTGGTTTATTCAATAAATCATGATAAAACAAGCCATGGTTTAATACTATATGAACTAGACCAAAATGAAATTTATTTCTTGAAGGTACAATTTGTGAAAATTATTATTTTTAAGGGGTACATTTTAAATTAATTTATAATTAACTCCAGATCATTAATTCATCATTAAATAAATCATTCATGGTAAATTCAAGTCCTTTTTATGATGGCTATGTAGCCAAAATACAAGACTCCTCAGAGCTCAACCTGAATAACGTGTTCACATGCTAAACTAATCCTTTAATATTCTCCTTGATTTTGACTTCATGTGTTTTGTGAACTCAATCATTATGTGTAAACCACACTTCATAATATAAAATGAACAGTGAATCCAACTAACTGTGCATTATTCAATAAACAATAATTATCAAACTCACAGTCAATTCGTGTACCTAACAATCCTTGTATCTGAGAGAAGCCCTAAACCAGGGATGGTTAACCTTTCTGCCATCGCGTGCCAAAAGTGGAGGGAGTGTGGGGAGGTTGCCCATGTATGTGCCCACACCCATAATTCAATGCACCCCGCCCTCACGCCCTCCTCCAAGTCCCCCTGCTTATAGCACATGATAGCACAATGGGCCTGGTAGGCCCATTTTTCACCCTTCCCAGGCTCCAGATGCTTTCTACGAGCCTGGGGAGGGCAAAAACGGCTTTCCCCACCCCCTGGAGGCTGGAAACAGCCCGTTTCCCAACTTCTGGTGGGACCAGAAGGCCCAAAAATCAGTTGGCCGGTGCACGCATGTGCGCTGGAGCTGAGCTACGGCAACACTTGCATGCCCACAGATACGGCTCTGTGTGCCACCTGTGGCACCCGTGCCATAGGTTCGCCATCACGGCCCTAGACTTTCAGAAGTGTGTGTGTGTTGTGTGTGTGTGTGTATCAGGGATGAAATTCAGCAGGTTCTGACAGGTTCTGGAGTACTGGTAGCGGAAATTTTGAGTAGTTCAGAGAACTGGCAAATAGCACCTCTGGCTGACTCCAGAGGGAATGGAGATCCTTGCGACATCCACCAAGCCACACTCACAGAATAGGTAGGGAAAAATTTTGGATATCACCCAGGGTTGGGTTCTACTTACCTTTACTACGAGTTTGCAATGGGGCCGCACACGCGCTCGCTTCTCTCTTGCATGCACACACTCTTTTGCGCAAGCGCAGAATTTTCATGACATCAGGATCAGTGGGCGGAGCCTCCCGCCAATTTTACTACCAGTTCTATAGAATTGGTGCGAACAGGGGGCAACCCACCACTGATTGCACCCCGATATATAGAGAGAGGGAGGGAGGGGAGGGGAAGAGGGAGAGAGAGAGAGAGGGAGGGAGGGAGATTTTATAAAGGCATATTTGCAGCTTCTTATTGGTTCTGATTTTCGAAGTTTAAGTGTTAATTTTTATCATTTTTTCCTTTGACACTGGTTTGTGTCAAAGGAAATACAAAATTCTGGTTCTTGTTCTTCTCAACCATTGTTACATCATGCTATGGTAGTGTATCTTTGATGTCATCTCTCCATCTTCTTCTGGCTCGTATTCTTTGACCTTCTCTTTTCGTATAAGCCTTTATGGTATGGAATCACAATTCTGATCATTACAGAGGTAAAATGGCATAAAGCAATCATGGTATTTATTTATTTTATTTATTTGTTTATTAAATGCATGTGGCTGCCTATCTCAGATACATGACTGAGTGGCTAACAATTAAAAACAAAATAAAGACAGTCAGCAAAACTGGAAACAACATAAAGAAGTCACCCAAGCAATAGCACATAAAAGACTTCCCAAATCAAAATAACCAAGAAACAGGCACCCAGTCAAATTCAGGACTAGTAAAGTGGGTGCCTGGTGAAAGTTTTGCCAAAAACCAGCAGGATCAGGACAGGTCTGATACCTTGGGGTTGGGGGTAGATGTTCCAGAGTAGCAGTAGCTTTGAAGAAATGACTAGGTCCTGAAGAAGGACTGAAAGAAAACACACATTTACAAAGAAATCTAAGGATGAGGGAGGGGAAGAATCCAAAAGCACACAATTTCCCTGTCACCATAGGGATATTTAGACAACTGCAAAAAAAAAAAAAAAAAAAAAAAACCAGAGAAAATTAAAGATGATGAAGAGGGAGACAGGACCATGTTATTCTGGATGGTTTTTAATAATATAATAAATATCTTAAATAATAACATTTTAATAATAATAATACAAGAAAGCAGAGGAATACAGTATAAGGCAGCAGCCTCAAACTACTCCATTGCTCTTCTTCTCTAAGATAAGGGCCTTTCCTAATGACTGAATTAAAATGTTATCCATCAACCTTGAGCATAGCATGAAACCAGGCCTATGATTGATTGATTGATTGATTTGGTTTGATTTATATGCCGCCCTTCTCTGGAGACTCAGGGCGGCTTACAATGCGTTAAGCAATAGCCTTCATACTTACAATACGGGTCCTCATTTTACCTACCTCGAAAGGATGGAAGGCTGAGGTGGAAGGATGGAAGTTTTTATTTGTTCTCTCTACTGCCAACCCTGATCCTAGATCCTGTCTCCAACTGATCTGAGTTGCTGTCATAGGGTGGTCTTGTGGTTAATGAGTTGGCCACTTATTATAGGCAAAAAGATTGTTTTCCTCTTCAGTTCCTGCAGGTGTCCACCCAAACAGCTAGGAAAACATTCCCCCTTCAGAACACCATCATAGAAATAGGAATAGGTGTCACTTCAGGGATCTGCTTGGACTTTTTTTAGGAACCTGCCCTTCTTCTTCCAATCTCCTGTAGGAATCTTCCATACAAAATTGATACAAAATTTAAAAATACATCAGGGGACACAGCCAGTGAAGAGGAAGGCCATCCTGCCAGCTATCAAGCAACTCCAGAGCAGCAGTGAAACTGATTAGCTGCTGGAAAAATAAGGAGGGGAGGGGGTATGGAAGAATGATTGACAGATACATCTTAAAGTGGCATATAACAACCCAAATCTCGCTGTGTATTTCTGATTATCTTCTTCAATGAAGAAAGCTGAAGCAGGTAGGAGCTTTCCCCCCCCTCCCCAGAATAGTTTTAAAGCAAAATTGTACAAAATGGCCCCTTTGCTGCCTCAAACAAAATATTGGAGCCCTTCTTTGAAGTCTTCTATTTTATTGCTTCTATTTTATTTATAAAAACTGGGAGACACTCCCCCTACCCAAGTATAGCAGCACTCAGAGATAGGCTAGAGCAAAGTGATGCATGGGTACAAAAGCAAAGAAACCAGGATTGTTAGTGAATTGCTCCCAAGTGGGAGAAACATTTCTTGTTGTAACCAAATTCTTCATGTCTTCCTTTTACCCTCAGGAATAGAAGACATTTAAGCTCAAAGGGCTTTTGAGGGTGCCTAATTACCTAAAGAAGGGCTGTCTTGGCAACTTTAAGGCTTCTGGACTTCAACTCCCGGAATTTCCATGTTCACAAATCTTAAAAGTTGCCAACATTGGACACCCTTGGTCTAAAGTAATAGGAAAAACTGGGCTCATTCCAGCAAGCAGGTTTTTAGTGTGTGAAGAGTAAGTGATGCTGTTCTGTTCCTCAGTCATTTTGTCATAAAAGTATATTATCTCCTCCTCCTCCATAATGTTTTATATTTTGCTTCCTTCCCAAGCCATGTATAAAATTGTAGTAAAGCAAAGGAGAAACTTTTTAAGTACATTTAAAATGAGTACTTTAAAGAATTAAACATATTGTAAGTATTTGAAACTAATATGTTTCAATCTTGGCAATGGAAAGATGTATGGACTTCCATTCCCAGCCAGTCTGGGGAATTCTGGGAGTTGAAGCCCACACATCGTTAAGTTGCCATGTTTGAAAAACATGGTTTAAACAATTTCTTGAACTATCCATGGCAGTATGCATTCCTGTTCCTGTGTACTTCTCAAACCTCTGCATTTGTATGAGACAAAGGTTCTTCTCCAGGCTATAGCAGAGTGTTAGAAATAATCCAAGAAGGCAATTCTACAGGCCTATTCTATTTCCCTATTGCTCTTCCAAAACTATGAGATAAGGCCAGGCTCCATGTAATTTCTAACATTTTAGAAAAATACATGTATGCCAAGTTTAGAACATTTTATTTTAGTTAGTCTTTGGGACACAGAGAATGTGACTAGAATTTTCTTTTTTGTCCACCAGGGTAGGAGGGTAGGGTAGGGTAGGGTAGGGTAGGGTAGGGTAGGGTAGGGTAGGGTAGGGTAGGGTAGGATAGGATAGGATAGGATAGGATAGGATAGGATAGGATAGGATAATAGAATTATTTATTGGCCAAGTGTGATTGGACACAGGCCAAGTGTGATTGGACAAGGAATTTGTCTTAGGTGCATATGCTCTCAGTGTACATAAGGAGATTAAATACATTCATCAAGAATAAAATGATACAACACTTCGTGATAGTCAAGGTTACTAATAAGCTATCAAATCGTACTAGGAAACAAATAAAAACAATATAATTGAAAGATACAAGCAACATGGTTATAGTAATAAGTGAGAAGAGATAGATACTAGTAAGGAAGATAATAATAATAATAATAATAATAATAATAATAATAATAATAATAATAATACAGTGTTAGTACATTATTTGATGGTGTTGTGGGAATTAGTTGTTAAGCAGAGTGATGGCATTTGGGAAAAAACTGTCCTTGTGTCTAGTTGTTTTGGTGTGCAGTGCCCTGCAACATCTTTTTGAGGGTAGAAGTTGAAACAATTTATGTCCAAGATGTGAAGGGTCTATAGATAAACTTGCATAGTAATAGAATATATGGGACCAATGGTAATATCAGTTATGAATTGGTTAATTCTTCAAAATTTCCTTTTCTGTTATTTATTAGTCAATATTCTTAAACAACTGGAACTCCAGTCATTAGAATGCAGCAGTATCCACAGGAAGAAGCTAAAAAAAAAAAAAAAAAAAAAAAAAGGCCAGAATTGCAGAAGCAGTCTCACAATGAAGCCCCACCCCTTTTGTATGTCATATTCATTTCCGCCATTTTGGCTTTTTTGAGCCTCCAGATTTCATTAACACAGTATGCTATTTTTTCCCAGGTTTCTTTTATGGCCACTCCCCCAATTATAACTTTTTCAAGCCACTTGACTCTCAACACAATGTTTCTTTTGCAAAGTTCCACACTGCAAAGTTCTTTGGTTAATCCAGGGATTTATTTGCTGGTTTAACATTGGGGAGGGGAGGGGCAGAATTGTTCCCTCTCAAGTCACCATATTGTGCAACAGGACAATACACACATTGTAAAGATGTGAAGATTTATCTTCCCTCTGCAGAGGGAAGTTGCAGAGATTGAGAGAGTTCTGAAAAACCAGAACTGTGACCGCTAAGAGTTGGAGAGAGGGATAAGCAACCTTAGATTCTCAGACTACACTTTACAAGATTTAAACAAAATAACAAATTTAAATCTCTGGAAAGACTTATTTGTCCATATCCCACACTCCAATAGAAAAGGCAGAATCAGAAAGGATTAAACAAATGGGGGAAGGGGGAGAAGTTCTGCTACCTATTTGGAGTTCTAGTTTTAGTCAATGACAAAATTGTATCTTCCAATATTATACCTCTAAATAAGAGACTGGCCACATTGCTGGACCCGAAGGCCAGATTGGTAGCCTGGCTGGGTGCAGGGTAACAATGGTTGTGATAGGTGGAAAAATGGGACCAATGACCTTAAAACCATTTTTGCCAGCTTCAAATGGCCATGGAAAATGAGAAATGCTGAGCAATCATATGCAGGTTGCTATTTTTTCTATTGAAAATAGAATTTGGAGAGGTGGTTAAGACACCAGGCTGGAAACAGCTGGACTATGAGTTCTATATACTCCCATCTTAGGCACAAAGACTGACCTTAGGCCAGTCACTTTCTTTCTGCCCCAGGAAGGAGGCAAATGGCTGTGCATGTCTGAAAATCTTTGCCAATAAAACTGCAAGAAATTTGTGAGAATTAGACACAATTAAAGGGAAGAGGAAAAAAGGGGATAGAGAAGAACCAGTAACTGGGAAGAAGTTAAATTAAAGTATCAGGAAAAGCAGGCAGGTGCATCAACATCTTTACCTAGGCCTACTAAGAAGATTCTCCAGATTGACCTATGCAACAGAGTCATTGAAATGTACTCAATTCACCTGGGAATGAGCCTCAATGAATAGAGAACAATTTAAATTTTTGAGTAGGCATAGCTGAATGCTGCTTATTTCGTTGGATCTCCTTTGACATTTTTTTTTTGTATACTTTGGGGGGAGGCCTGTATTATCCTTGTTATGCATGTTTTTTATTGCTATATTTTTTCTATAAATGCTTTCCTAAAACCACTTTTTCAGTATACTCTCTAAAAGATACAATAAGCCCATAAAATAGCAGATTTCCTGGTATAGTTTCATGCATTATTGCAAATTGCTATGCTTTTTTTTATTGAAAAAGTTTTACAAACACAAGTTCCCCCCCCTTCCCCCCTCCAAACCTCCCCTCCCCCCCACGACTTCCCAAGGTGAAATCCAAATCATACCATATCATACAATACCCTCATATAACTCTACCCCCTGTCTACACTATATAATATATATTCTACCTAACACTAATATATATTCTAGCTAATACTCAGGTAAAAGCTATCTGATACATCCTTGTTTAATATTTGTTTAATATTTGTTTAATATTTGTTCTATCCATTCCTACAGCTCTAGCCCCTATCTATCTACACTATAACTCTCTGCATAACATTCAACTGAAAGCTATCTGATACTTGTTTGATATTTGTTCTGCACATAATCTATCCATTTTTTCCATTCCCACATATAAGTTTCTTGAGTCCGGTCTTTTAAATATGCTGAAATCTTCGCCATTTCTGCAAAGCTGGCCACCTTCAAGCTCCATAGTAAGTATATAGTAAGTATAAAGTCTTTTTTCCAATATTGGCCAATCAATAATCTAGCTGCTGTGACCATGTATAATATCATTTTTGTTTCAGTCAATGAAAAATCCTTAACTATACCCAATAAAAACAATTGAGGAGAAAATTGCAGCTTTTTCTTGAAAACATTTTACATAACCCACCATATTTTAATCCAAAAAGCCTTCACTTTCTTGCAAGTCCACCATATATGATAGTATGTAGTATCTAAACAATCACATCTCCAACATTTTGCCTGAACGTTATCCTGAACGATAATTTCTTGGGATCTAGATGCCACCTATAAAACATTTTATAAAAATTTTCTCTCAGGTTCTGTGACTGTGTAAATTTAACATTCTGGACCCATATTTTTTCCCTGTTTCCATCGTAACTGGTTCTGCAAAATTTTGCGCCCACTTTATCATGCAATCTTTAACCAATTCATTTTCAGAATCTCTTTCTAGCAAAACATTATATACCCTCTTAATATGCATTTGGCCTTTATCTTTTATCTGTCTTACCAAGTCCTCTTCATGCAACATTAAACCAGTTTTTTGATCTTCCCTCCATCTCAATTGAAGTTGATTATACTGTAACCAAGTTAGATTAATCCCTTCTTCCAACAGTGTATTTAATGTCTTTAATTGTAATCTATCCCCATCATTAAAAAGTACCTCTTTATATAAAATCCCCCCGAGTGACTTTATATTTATATTCTGTGTAATATGACCAAGATCCAACCACAACGGTATTTTGTAATCCAATTTAAGCTGGTGCTTCTTCCATACTCTCATCAAAGAGTTTCTAAGTATATGGCTCTTAAATACTTTATCAACTTTATTTTCATAAAATAAATATGCATGCCAGCCATATTCCAAGTCATGGCCTTCCATATTCATTATTCCAGTCTTTGTCATTCCAAACCAATCACTTGCTTGCGTCAATGCTGCTGCTTCATAGTACAATTGTAGATTTGGAAGTTTAAGGCCACCCCTTTCACGAACATCTTGCATAATTTTCAGTTTAACTCTTGGTTTTTTTCTCATTCCAAACAAACTTATTCACTCCTTTTTGCCATTCAGTCAGATGTTTATCACTTTTAAGCACCAGAATCATTTGAAACAAAAATAGGAATCTAGGTAGAACATTCATCTTAACTGCTGCTATTCTTCCAAGTAAAGATAGTTGCAGTTTTTTCCAAGTTTCCATGTCTCTTTGTACCTTTCGCCACAACACCTCGTAATTATTTTGGAAACATTTTGTATTTGAAGCTGCAACTTGAACTCCTAGATATTTCACCTTTGCTACTATTTCAAAGCCTGCCTTCCTTTCGAGTTCCTTCTTTTGAGCTTCTGACATATTTTTAACTATCATCTTGGTTTTTTTTTTTTTATTGAAAAAGTTTTACAATACAAAATTTTTTCCATTTTCTCCCCCCCCAATCCCCCTCCCCTACCCCTCCCATCGTCCCTCCCCAACCCTTTCCCTCCCTATCCCCCCCCTGACTTCTGCTACAAGTTTAAAAAAAACAAAATTTAGAACAAGGGAAAAAGAAAAAGATTATTAAATATTCAAATTCTAAATTAAACAAATTTCGAAAGAGGAAAAGAAAGAGAAGGAAGAAAGAGGGCAAAAAAGTAAAAAACAAACTAACAAGAACAAACATTAATATATTTAAACAATATTATAATAAAAAAAATAGTTATAATTAAAAACACCATTATAGTTCTATCCTAACTACACCCTTAACTAAAGAGAAAAAAAAACCCCAAAAACATAGAACACAAAGAATATATATGCATATGTAGTTATAATCATACAGTTATATCATAAAAAAGATTATCTTTTATTTAATTCATTTCTCAGTCTATATAATTCAAATTTCGATCTTCTCTTCAACTTGATTGATGTCAAATATATTTCCTCTCATAAATCCGCTTCAATAATCTTCATCTTGCCGCTGCCCCCATCAGCAAAGTAAAACATTTCTCCACACAACCCCCCGAGTGACTTTATATAAGTAAAATCCAACCACGAAGATATTCACTCCTCTAGGAAAAAATCATTCCAACTAGCTTATACTATACCTAAAAATAGGCTTTTGCAGCCTTTCAAACAAAAGCTGCATTCCCAGATGTTCCTTTGAAATTAGTTCAAATCCTGCCACCCTTTGCAATTCAACCCTTCGGGTTATAAAATGTTTTCAAGTTCTTAGTCTTCTTCTAGACGATATGTTCCACCAAAATATATAATTGGGTAACCAATGATCGCTGCTAGTTTTGCAGCAATCTATCAAAACTCAGGATATCATGTCCAATCCAGGATAAACTTCATAGTAAAAGTTTTTATAATCCATTTTAATATGTGAGTTTAAAATTAATCCAATTTCGAATAAACTTTTAACCAGTTATTGTGCTTAATCCATTTTTTCCAAATCTTTCAATGCTTTCAGATTCAGTATCAAGCAATTCACGATGCTCTTTGAATTTATCACCTGTGGTTTCCAGTCGGATTTCTTCGTTAAATTCTAATTCCTGTCGATTAGCATCAACCCCCATGTCTTGAAGAGTATTGGACCTCTGCTGCTGGTCATCTCGATATAAAACTTTGTTTTTTGAATCTTCCTCCAGCAGTTCAAGGTCTTGTAATCCCCCAGAAACACTGGGGCATTCAGTTTTCTCATCCAAAAAATCCATAATAGAATCCTCTGGACAACCACCAAAATCTCCTTTTACTTTTAACACACTTTGATTTTCTTCTTTCTTTTCACATTTTGCAAACTCTGTTTTTGACTTTTTATTCTTGAGATGTTTCGGTGCTCCCTTAAAAATATTTTGATAAAAATATTCTGCTTTTTCAATAGTATTCAAACAATGTCTCACACCTTGATATCTAAAAATTATACCAGTTGGAAAGTCCCATCTAAATAGGATATTACTTCTCTTCAATTCCTTGACCAAAAAATCAAAATCTTTCCTGTCTTTTAAAACCTTCGAAGGTAACTCTTTGAAGACCCTGATTCGTGTGCCAGCTACCTGCAGTCTATCAGAATAAGACTTTTGTAGAATATCATCTCTCAGTCTTTTATCAGTGAAGTAGACAACAACATCTCTAGGCAAATTCCTTTGTTTAGCCAAACGTGAGTTAACTCTGTAAACTTTCACAATAGAGCCCAAAATTAGTTCATCTTGTAACTTTAATAATTCTGCAAAGGCCTTTGCACAAGTTGTCCTTAGGTTTTCTCTGTTATCTTCTTTTATCCCTCTCAATCTAATTGCAGATTCCATAGACTTAATTTGAAGCATAATAACATCATTCTGAATATTATGGTTATTGGCCTCTGCTTCCAGGAGTTTCATTTGTAACTCTTGTATTTGAGATTCAAATTTACTACTCATCTCAATCATTTTCTTCCCCATTGCAGCCAGCGCTGTTGAAAAATCTGAGGCTACTTGAGCAATGATTTGATTTAATTGGTCATATTTCCCAGAAACCAGTTCCTCAAGATCCTTCTGTGAACCTTTTATCTTATCTACCACACTCTCTAAGGACCTTGTAATTAACTCTTTTAACTCCTGTTCTGTAAGTCTCTGCACATGAGACATTTCAACTTTATTCATCTGATTCAAAGGGGAGCCCCCCCTTCCTTTAGGTTTAGGCATCTTTACTTTTTTTTAAAAAAAAAAACAAAACAAAACCCAAGAATCTTCCTTGCTTCAATAGAAAAAAGAAAAAAACAAAAAGGGGTAGAAAAAATCTGTTTAAATCAGCCTCTATTCCTTTAGGTTCTTTGTCTGTAACAGGATATTCTTTTCAAGACTAAGCTCTGCACTCCATTTCCGCTGTCACTTTCGTTTCAGGCAGAGCCTGTCGCCATCTTAAAGACTTTCAAATTTCTTCCTCTCCTTCCCCCTTCCCCCCCTCCTCTTCCGAAAGAAAAACTCCGTTAAAGAAAAAATCCATACTTGCTTGAAATTTTCTTTTCTCTTTTCCAGCCTGCTCCAAATGTGATTTCAATTGTGGTGTTGCTCCCACGTCTGGCTCTGCTAATTAAATAATTAGCGGAGGATCCTCTCGGCGCGGAGCATACCCTGAGGGTATGGAGAGAACCATCCCTCTGAGCCCTCCCCAGGACATGGAAAATTCCTGGGGGGCTCAAAGAGGTTCTACCTCACCCCCAGAAGCTCTGCCTGTTTCTCCCGTCGAGGAACAGGTTTTTCGAGCCGCCTGCCAGCTGTGAGGCGTCTCTAACGCGCCGGGAGACCGGCGGGCATGAAAAGCCCGCCGCCAACGAGGAAGGCGCCACCAGAAGTCCATCTTGGTTTTTTTCTGATTCAATCTAAATCCTGATACCATACCATATTCTTCTATAATGTCTTTCATCTGGATTACCGATTCCATAGGCCGTGTTAGGGTAACAACCAGATCATCTGCAAATGCCCTTGTTCTATAATCCTCTTGTCTTATAACTATTCCATTCAAAGTACTCGAATCCTGTATTTTGTTCAACAAGACTTCTAAAGTTAAAATAAACAACAGTGGGGATAGTGGACAGCTTTGTCTTGTTCCTTTTTCTATACTAAAGTTTGTAGTTAAACTTCCATTAATGATAATCTGTGCTGTTTGGTCTTGGTAAATTGCTGCAACCGCTTGGACAAACTGATCCCCAAAGCCCATCTTTGTTAAAGTCTTTAATAGAAAGTTCCAATTAATTCGATCAAAGGCCTTCTCCGCATCCAAAAACACCAACACTGCAGGGATCTGTTTACTCTTCTCAAGATGTTCCAATAAGTCTATAATTTGCCTCATATTATCCTTCATATATCTGCCTTCTATAAATCCTGTTTGATCATGATGAATCACCTCTTGCATAACTGGCATTAATCTGTTGGCTAATACTTTTGCAAACATTTTATAATCCGTGCTCAGGAGAGATATTGGTCTAAAATTTTCCGGTTTTGTAGAACCTGTTTCCTCTTTTGGTATCAATGAAACAAAGGCTGCTTTCCATGAAGGAAAGGAATTTTTGTATGCTACAAAATAGATCTTTAAGGTATTCAATCATTTCTGCTTGTAAAGTTTTGTAGTACACCGCTGTTAAACCATCCGTCCCTGGAGCTTTAGCTGTTTTCAATTGTTTAATTGCAATAATAATCTCCTCAGTTGTTATTAGCTGATTCATTCTCTCCTTTTGCTCCCTAGAAATTTTCATAACTCTACCTTCTTGTAGGTATTTATCTATAAGTTCATTCTGTATGTCATCTTTAGCATATAGCTTTGTATAGTATTCTAAAAAGGCTTCTTTAATTAGACTTTGTTGAAAAACTTCCTTCCCTCCATACTCAATTCTACCAATAACTCAAGAACTCTATTGTTTCCTCAGTGTATAAGCCAACCACCTGCCTGGTTTGTTCGCATTACAAAATGTGTTATGTTTTGCAAATTGTAGATTAGTTGCTGTTTGTTCCGCTATAAGCATTTGAAATTGGTCTTTCAAAAGTTTTATAATTTCTTGTAGTTTTTTATCTGTTGGGTTATTTATAAGTAATTGTTCCTTTTTCTTTATCTCTCCTTCCATTTCTAATCTTTTCCTTTGCTGATTCAGTTTGTGTTTAAAGTGCATATGAATAAGTACCCCTCGCATATAAGCCTTGCTCGCATCCCAAACAATTTCAATAGGTGTACCCTTATTCAGGTTTATTTCAAAAAATTCTTTCATTTGTTTTTTAAGTTCATTTACATTCTTTTCATATCTAAACAGATTTTCATTTACTCTCCACGATCTTCTCTCGTTCTTTCCCATTTCAATTTCTATCCATACCGGGCTATGATCAGTTATAGTCCTCGGGAATATCTTTGTTTTCTTTATTTTGGAAAGTAGATCAGCTGTAACTAAATTAAAATCAATCCTAGAGAAGGATCGGTGTCTATCTGAAAAGAAAGTAAAGTCCAGTTCTTTTGGGTTCTGCTCTCTCCATATATCTTTCAGTTCCAAATCTTCTTTCATATAAAAAAAAATATGTGGTAATTTAGCATGTGTTGATGACTTTGCCAAACTCTTCTTATCTTTTTTAATGTCTATTACTCCATTCCAATCTCCCATGAGTAAAATAGATCTATAGTCCCACTGTAATATTTTAGAATATAATAATTTATAAAAATTTTCTTGTTGCTGGTTAGGAGCATAAATTCCAATCACCAAAATTGGATCATTTTGTGTATATAATTCAATTGCTAAGTATCTTCCACAATCATCTGCCTCTATAATTTTGGCTGACAACCTTTTGTTTACATAAATCACAACACCATTCTTTTTCTCTGGATCTGATGCTATAAATTGTGCACCTAATTTAGAATTTATCAAATATTTTTGATCTTGTAATCTAATATGAGTTTCTTGCAAACAAATAACATCATTATTAAATTGTTTCAAATAATAAAATATTTTCCTTCTTTTCTGTGGTGAATTCAATCCATTCACGTTCCAAGATAAAAGTTTAATTGTCATTTGTGGTCTCTTGAAGCGTTAAGAGCACTTGCTGAATTTGCTGTTCCAAGGTGGTAGTCTTCGGTCTGGCTCCTCCCATAGCTTCAGATTTCTGTGGTTTACTATTGACTCCATTCTTATCTTGTGGTGGCAAAGACCTCTGCTGCTGTTGCTTCTCTTGAAGTTGCTTATAAGCTGCACGAGTTATACGTTGATCTTTTGGTTCATGCAATTTCAGTTCGAGGTCCAATGCTACCTGTCTTGTACTCTTAGGTGATCCACTTATAGCTTCCAGAGGGAAATCTAACAATGGTTCATCCAAAAACCCCCCTCCTGTTGCTCCTTGAGTTTCTACCACTTCTGCATCTGTTTGTTTCCGCTGTTCTTCAGACTCTTGTTCAAATTCCTTCTCTTTATCACCCTCCTCTAAACATATCAATGGGGATGTGTGCGGAGATGCTGTACCAGTTTTTAGAATATTAAAATAAAATTCTTCAGCTTTTGCAAGAGTGTTTAATCAATATCTCTCTCCTTGACACCTCAATATTATGCCAACTGGAGCATCCCATCTAAATTGAATTTGCTGTTTCTTCAACTCATTCACCAGGAATCCAAAATCTTTTCTATCTCTCAACATCTTTGGTGGCAGCTCTTTGTAGATCCCAATCTCCTTTCCATCCACTTGGACAGTGGAAACAAAAGACTTTTGCAAGATGTCATTTCTTATTCTTCTGTCTGTAAAATACATCACCACATCTCTAGGCACTTGTCTTTGCTTTGCCACCCGAGAGTTCACTCTGTAAACCTTGTCAATCTTACTCAAAACATCTTCAGGGCCTCAGCGCAAACTATTCTCAGATCCTCTGTTATTTTCTTTTATTCCTCTCAGTCTTACAGCAAACTCCATAAATCTAAATTGCATCATGGTCAATTCGTTTTCAATTCTTTGAGTTTTATTATCCGCATTAGTAATTTTATTATCAGTTTCCCTCATTTTAGATTCCAATTCTGAACTGAGTTCTCCCACTTTTTTGTCAATCTGAACAACCACTTTTGACAAGCCAGTCACTACTGTCAGTATATCTTGCTTCATTTTATCATACTTTTCTTGAACCACCTCTTTAATCTCCTTTGAGATTAAATTTGAGACTTTTCAAATTTCTGATCCATAGTTTCAGTTTGATTCATCAGAGCCACAGCAATAAATTCCTTCAAATCTTTAAATCCAGTCTCCTGTTCTTGGCTCTGAGTCTGCAAGCTTGAAGGCTGCCCTTTTTGTTGGTGAGTAGGGGAGCCCCCACCTTTGGGAACTGACTTTGTCTTTTTTGAAGCCATACTGCTATGCAATCTTATTCTTTCTAGAAAGGAAGTCTTCCCCCCTTTCTACCACCACCGAATCTTTTGAAAAACTTTCCCAGCTTTAATCAAGTCTCTAGGGGAAAAGGAACAGATGAAAGTCACTTAAAAAAAACTTTTTCCTTTTCTTCTGACAAGTACAATTACTTTAGTTGCTTTGTAATGCGTTAGAACGCACAGGCGTATTCACTTTCATTTTCAGCTTTCTTCTGTCCGCTAATGCCAGACGCCATTTTAAGGTCACTTTCACTCTTCGTCCATTCTTAAATATAATGACAGGGCTAGTATAAATACTTGTGGTTTTTTAGTTTACAGTCCAGATTTCATCCTGCTTGTTTTGAAGACTTGCTTTAACTTTGCTGCTTGAGTTGGTTGCGTCGTCTGGCTCCGCTTGAATGAAGAGTTGTCCCGGAGTCCAGAGCTTCGGCAAGCTAGTTAGGGAGCCTCTCCCTGCTTCCTCCCCAGAAACAATTCAGGGGCTTCGCAGGGGGCTCTACCTGGGCTCGCCAGCTCTCCTCTCGTTTATTTTCTAAACGAGAGCTTTCCAAGCCGCCTCTCAGCTGCGAGGGTGGCTTTTTTATGGGAGGCGGGGCTGGTGGTCATGAAAGACCATCTGCGATGACGACGGCACTAACCGGAAGCCCGCAAATTGCTATGCTTTTTATGTGCAGGAAACTAACTAATTAGCTTCTTCTTGGCTTGAGAAAATAAAATGATAGGGTGGAGGGGAAAATGTTGCATTTTACAGAATCTGCCATTTTAATTCCATCTCCTGGCAAATCAGCTACAAATGAGTGAAAATCCAAACATCAATATTCAAATCAATCTTATCTCCCTTCCCCAGCATATATTTTTAAATGCACCCTTTCCATACTTAAGGCAAAATCCAGGCTACAATTTCAGGAGGGCCGTAACTTTTATGATCTACTCATCGAGAAGCCGGAGAGCTGAAATGTAACCAATTCATTTATGAGCGACCCTTAATGGATGCTGTGCAATTTAATTTTTTAGCAAGCATTTTTTGAGCTGTGCAAGCCCTTTCACAAGACGGTAAACTACGAAGGGGTATAATTTTTAACATGGTTCAAGGTTCTCTTATCAGTACGTTTTGGAGATGGAAGTTGTTGCAGACGCTGACACACGACTGCCTGGCAACACGGAAGCACCTCCCATTGGCTGAGACTTGACAGTTCAGCTGGTGGAAGAAATACTCAAGCACCATTGGCTGTGCCTTTTGACAGCCGTTATATAAATAGCAGCCATGACTGGAAGTTGTTGTTCTATCCTGTTCTGAGACCTGTTAATCGTTGTTCTAATAAAGAGGTTGTACTTCAGCTGTTGACTCAGTCTCCTTGCCTTGTTCTCTCGATCTAGAATACTGGCGACGAAGGTGGGATTTTTGTTTACTGAGCAACGGCACCACTGGTTCTGATCACCATCTGGTTTGAGCTACAGAAGACATTTCTCCTGTCAGTAAGGAAAAGGTCTGTCCTCTTTTCGGTCTGTTTTTTTTTTTTTTCCCTGTAATGGCTTCTCCGGCAATTTTTGCTCCCTTCGAGCCAACTTCTGAAACGTGGGACGTTTACATAGAACATTTTGACTATTTTCTGCAGGCTAATGATTACACAGACTTCTCTAGTGACAGGAAACGGGCCCATTTCTTGAACGTCTGTGGTCCTCAAATTTTTGCCACAGCTAGGGCTCTTGTAGCTCCACAACCTGTGTCCACAGTACCCTGGGCTACCTTGCTAGCTAAACTGAAGGGTCACTACGCGCCCACTCCCTCCCGCATCTTCCGTCGTTTCGTATTCCGACAGAGATTACAGAAGGAGAGAGAATCTATCAATGAATACATCGCTTCCCTTTGGGCTGAGGCAATTTACTGCGAGTTTGAAAATCTTGATCACTCTCTCCTCGAGCAGCTGGTATGCGGCGTGAGAGATTTGAGATTACAGCGCCGCCTCTTAGCCAGGACCAACATCACCTTGCAGTCCGCTTTGGATGAAGCTTGCGCTTTTGAGATGTCAGACAAGTCGGCAGCAGAGATACGCAAAGTTCCGAGCTTGCCACCTGCTGCCCGTTACGCTGCCATTCATCATGAGGAGGCCGTTCCTGATGACCTTACAGACGAGGAAGACGAGGTGAGCCGCCTCAAAACAGCTGCGAGCAACAAGCGGCCAGTTTCGCTCCCAGTTAAGAAGCAAACTCCAGTGCCCTGCCTGGGCTGCGGGGAGAACCATCCTTGTGTTCTCTGCCATTTTAAGAATGCTGTTTGCCGCTGGTGCGGAAAGAGAAGCCATCTGGCTAAGGTCTGCCATTGCATTTCTCAAGACACCACCTCGAGTACTCCTGCTCAGCCCAGACCTTCCTCGAAGGGGGCCAGCGCATCTAAGGACTATTGTTTTGCCATATCCTGAGACAGATCGAGCCCCACCATGTCAGTCAGCCATGCATCCTCTGACTACAACAAAAAGATCTTCCTGACTGTCAAGATAGAGGGGGTGCCTTGTAGAATGGAAGTAGACACCGGTTCCTCCAAGTCCATCATTGCCTGGCATACACTGAAGAAGTTGGCTCCTGCTATGACCCAAGAACACTTGAGGGCCTGCAACACCAGGCTCCGTGACTACCAGGGAAATAGTATACACATTCTAGGGTGGGACCATTTCTGGGTAGAAAAAGGGGGGTTCTCAGGGCGCCTCCCCTTGGTTGCGGTTAAGGGGAACCTTCCCAGTTTGTTAGGACTGGACTGGTTTGAGGCGTTAGGACTCAACGTCACTGGCATCTATGCCACCATCACTGATGACTTCGATGCCCTGACCACCGAGTTCGCTGAGGTTTTCGATGGCACCCTGGGTAAATATGTTGGCTCCCCCGCTCCCTTAATCTTGACCCACAGGTGTCACCCATCAGGCTTAAGCCTAGACGGGTGCCTTTTGCACTCTGTCCCAGGGTGGACGCCGAATTAGACAAGCTAATAGCACAGGGGATCCTCGAGCCCACTGATCACTCCAAGTGGACCCATTGTCATCCCTGTCAAGCAGGATGGGTCTATCTGCATTTGTGGTGATTTTAAATGCAAACTCAATCGTGCATTGCAGGTGCATCCCTATCCGGTTCCTGTGGTCCAGCACTTGCTGCACTCCTTGGGTCAGGGCACCATCTTTGCCAAGTTGGACATGGCCCAGGTGTATCAACAACTTCCTGTTGATGATGCCATGGCTACTGCCCAAACCATTGTCACCCATAGGGGCGCTTTTAAGTGCCGCCGCCTGCAGTTTGGGGTCAGTGTAGCTCAGGCGTTTTTCAGAGCCTCATGGAGCAATTATTGCAGGGAATTCCTGATGTCATCCCTTACTTCGATGATGTCTTAATTTCAGCCACCAACAAGTCCAACCTCATCGAACGCATCTGCCAAGTACTAATTAGATTCAGGCAAAATGGCCTAAAACTAAAAAAGGCAAAGTGTAGATTCGGGGTTCCACAAGTTGAATTTCTAGGGTTCCTTGTGGATGGTACCGGTATCCACCCCACCCCATCTAAACTTGAGGCCATTAAGAAGGCCCCACCTCCCACAAGCAAGGCAGAGCTACAGGCCTTCTTGGGCCTACTCAACTTTTATAGCATCTTCCTGCCGCATAAGGCCTCACTGGCAGAACCACTTCATCGGTTGCTGGATAGTAAGACTCCCTGGTCTTGAGGAAAACCCTAGGCCATAGCCTTCGCTGCTGTAAAAGACCTTCTCACCTCTGATGCCATACTGGTACAATACAGTGATAGCATCCTTTTAACCTTAGTTTGCGATGCCTCGCCTTATGGCATTGGGGCTGTGTTGAGCCACATTCTGCCCAACGGCTCTGAGGCTCCAGTTGCCTATTATTCCAGAACCTTGTCCTCGGCAGAGAGGAATTATAGTCAACTGGATAAGGAGGCGTTGGCAATTGTGGCCGCTTTAAGCAGTTTCATGATTACGTCTATGGCCGTTTCTTCCAGCCGGTCACCGACCACAAGCCCGTTAGGCCTATTGGCTGGGGATAAACAGACCCCACAGATTATGTCTCCCTGCATATCCAAATGATCAGTTTTCCTGGTGGCCTATAATTACCAGCTAGTCTATCGCCCAGGTACTGACATAGCGAATGCAGACGGCCTCAGCCGTTGCCCCCTTCCTGTAGCCGTGGAAGATCCTGACCCTGTTTTGTCTGTCCTGTTGATTGATGAATTCCCTGCTTGGTGACAGCAGCGGACGTGGCCAGGCAATCCAGCAAGGACCCCACCCTGGTATAGGTTCTGTACCAGAGTGTACACAGGGGGTGGCCTCAGGGCATTGTGCCAGGTGAATTTAGGCCTTATGTAACACGTCAGCATGAATTGTCCATTTCCCGGGGTTGCTTGTTATGGGGCAGCAGGGTAGTGATTCCTCCTAAATTGCGTGGGTCTATTTTAAAATGTCTACACGAGAGCCATCCTGGTATAGATAGGATGAAGGCTTTGGGCCGTAGTTACATGTGATGGCCAAAACTTGACCAGGCCATCTCCGAATATGTGGCAGGGTGCCAGAGATGTCAGCAGTCCTGACCAGCGCCCCTGCAGCCACACCTAGGGAATGGGAGACCCCCAGGTGTCCCTGGTCCAGGATCCATATAGACCTGGCAGGGCCCTTCCTGGGACAGACCTTATTGATAGTGGTGGATGCATATTCCAGGTGGGTGGAGATAGCTCATATGGCATAAACAACTTCAGAAGCTGTGAGCAGGGTCCTTCACAATTTGTTCACCACCCACAACCTGCCCAATGTGGTGGTCTCGGACAATGGACCGCAATTCACCTTGACCTCGTTTCAAATGTTCCTAGCTGGGTTGGGCATACACCATGCCCTGGTGGCACCATATCATCCATCCAGCAATGGCCGGGCTGAAAGAGCCATCCACTCAGCCAAGGACGCTCTGGCACGGTTCGGCCCAGGGGACTGGCAGGAGAAGGTCATGAGATACCTTCTGGCGCAACACACCACCCTGTGCCCGACGACCAATCGCAGCCCTGCTGAACTCCTTATGGGCAGACACCTGTGGACCACACTGGACAGACTCCACCCAAGCTTCACTCCCGAGACTCCCCTGGACTCTACCAGCCACCCCCGGGTTTTCAGAATAGGCAATCGCGTGTACGCCAGGAACTATGGGGGTGACCTGCCGTGGCTCCCCGGGCGTGTCATTCTAACCACTGGACCCTGTTCTTACAGGGTCGAGCTCGAGGACGGACGAAACTGGCGGCGCCATATAGATGAATTACGAGGTTGTTCTGTTGTCCATGCTCCGGGAGAAGAGGGCCAGCCACGGAGCCATTGACAGAGTCGTCCACATCCCTGGTTCCATGGGAAAATGAGGCCCCGGTTGCACAGACACCTTCAGCGCCACGGCCATCCTGCTTACCTGTAGGACCGGGTCTTCTTCTGCCTGCTGAGTCTCCTAGCACCACAGCCGTACATCCACCAACAGTTATGACAGCCCCAGGGCAACCTCCACCTCCAAAGGCAATCCCTGTGAGTCCGGGGCTAGCTCCTCCCCCGCCATGCTTGGACAGTGGACTTTGTCGATCGGGAAAGATGCGCAGGCGCCCAGTGCACCTTCAAGACTACACATGCGCCATCCAAGGGGGGAGGAGTGTTGCAGACGCTGAGGCACAGCTACCGGGCAACACGGATGCGCTTCCCATTGGCTGAGACTTGACAGCTCAGCTGGCGGGAGAAATACTCAAGCCCCATTGGCTGTGCCTTTTGACAGCCGTTATATAAATAGCAGCCGTGACTGGAAGTTGTTGTTGTTGTTGTTCTATCCTGTTCTGAGACCTGTTAATCGTTGTTCTAATAAAGAGGTTGTACTTGAGCCATTGCCTCAGTCTCCCTGCCTTGTTCTCTCGATCTAGAACAGAAGTATATTCCCTTTGATCATAGGGAGAAACTTCTGAAACCATCATACTTTCCTGTACGGTTTTATGCTGACCTCCGCCCTCGGCTTAATTAAACCGCCCACCTAACCCAAATTCCCCGGTTATTTTATTTATTTGCATTTATTTTTATTTATAAAATAAATATTTTATTTATTTATTTATTTATTTGGTTCACGGTGTCAAGGACTCTCGTCCTTGACACCGTGAACCAATACAGGCACGGTGCACTATGTAAACTGCCCAAAACGGTTGGATCGAGATGCTTATCTAGTGAATGAATAAGATTTGCATGTTTGCCCTGTCATGGATTACTGTCTATGAAAGAAGGTGCGGGATAAACCAGTTTTGGTGACTCGGGTTTGAAATAAATTCCTGCCTGCCCCCCCCCCCCAAACATGCGTAGTCGTCCTCAGTCTTCAAATTTTTACTGACTGAAAGAAGTGTATATCCCCCCCCCTCCGGCGCCCTTCTCTCCTTTTATGGAGTAGACGCGCCCCCCCCCACCGCCTTTTCTCAAGGGAGTAACGCCAAATTCTCTATCTACAAATAGAGAGGAAAAGCCCTGGATAGAGAAATGTACGCTAACAAGTACGCCGCCACAAACCATGGACTTAAAAGCAAGCCTAACCTTAAATCCTGAAGTTGCTAGTAAATGCCCGACGCCTTCTTTTTCCTAATTTTAAGGGGGAGTGTTGCAATTTCCCCCTCGTCCCTTCTCTTGCTGTCGAATGAGCTCCACCCCTTCCATTATAGGGGAAGAGGCTGAGCAATTACGGAAACGAGATCGGTGCTATTGTTCCCCTCCTCCTCCTTCCTTCTCCGCTCCCCCCCCCCTTTGGTATATCTTGTTGATTGGAGGAAGCTAAAAATTAAAAAGGCATTTAAAGTGAGATAAAGAATTGAGGGAAGGAATCCTCACTAAACGATTTCAAGGACTCAGCGGTGCTTAGGAAAATAGAAAACATGTCCGGAGTCCATCAAAATAAACTGAGATAAATCTTTCTCCCAGAAGCGTGGAGGATTTATGGCACTACTAAGTACGGTGTGTATATATATATACGCCATGTCTTTGAATGGTGCGTGCGTGCACCTCAAGTTACTGCACTTTTTAAGATCCTTTTTAAAAGATGGTGGATTTTTAAAACAGCCCTGGAGAAAGTTATTGATTTAGAAACTTGTTATAGGAAGTGAGAAAAGCTCATTTAACTTGGTAAACGTTCACCTTATTCACAAACTAGCTTTTGTACAAATCAACCCAGTAACATTAGTTTAGGATTTACTATGGGGTGGCCACACCTAGCTAGGCAAATTAGGTAAATTGTAGTTAAATGAATGCATATGAGAACATGGATTCCCCACCCCTCCCGTTGGACACTGTCTCTGCTGCCTACCCATGGAGAGACGTGTCCTGTCAACTTTCTCCCTTGTTTCAGCAAATGTCATATTGATTTAAGCACTGTGCTATTGAGCAGGGCATAAAGGCATTTGGAATCTTAATTTTCATTAAAAAATGGTTAAAAAAGTAAAAGTCTATAACTTTTGAAAGTGAAAAGTTAAGGAAAGTGGGGGGAAATTAAGTGAAGAAAAAATGCAAAGAAAGTAAGAAAAAAGGGAGAGGAAGAGTTATAAAGGAGTAAATTCCCATCTTCTTAATATTAGTTACAAGTATATATTTTATCCAATCTCCCTAAAGGTATATAATTTATTTCCATAATGTATCATTTTTAATCATCAGATCCATAAATTGTGAGGTTTGGGGTTTTTTTTTTAGTAAAAAGTATATAAGGGGTTGCCATTCACTGTATGTAGTTATTATCCTTTCTCTAAATCGATTTTGCCATCTTGGCTAATTCTGTCACCTTCACCAGCTATTCCTCTGATATATTTCAGGATCTTTAGAATGGCTCTTTGGTGATATCAAATTCTGACATCTCTATAGCTAATGCCACTAATAAATTTTACACCTTCAGCCCAAAGCTGAGATAGACTTAAAAGGGTCCTTTGAGGTCCCTAAATCAAAATGGCATTCCCTTAACTGAGTCTGTCTTAAGGCAGCCTGAAGATCTTTACACTTTCTGTGGCTTTATTGACTATTACCTTGGTATTGTTTTTGCTGATACAAGGATGCTGAGGAAAGGGCTTAAGAGGACTCATTACTTTTAAGAAGAGACCAGCACAGCTTCTTGCTGCTACAGCAGATATACTGATACTAGCAAGAATTTCCTTTCAAATCTTTTTTACTTCTCATGCTGCTGTATAATTCTCACCATACATAGAGGAAGTATTCTTTTTGTTTTTCTATTATAAGTAGGCATGATTGAAACTCAGGTAAATGAAAATTATATTGAGGACACACTGTGTGATAGTTTTTTGACCGTAAAGGAGAAAGAGCACCTGGAGGGAGGTCAAAAAAAGCACATCTAAACAAGGGGTTGTTTAACCCCCACTCCAATCCCTGAGAATGCCTCTGAAAAATTACTTTCAGGGTTTTTTTCCTCTTAAGGGCTGCAGAGAGCCAAATGTAAACAACACACATGCACCCACACAAAACACATTACATTTTTGCTTTTTAGGCAGTTGGTATCTTGAGGAGCTGTTTCTGTGGAATCAGACACAGCAGCCTGATTGTTCATCATGTGAGGGGTTTGTCCATGCATAGTAATCAGCTGATTTCCACATCTGTATGCTACTAGTTTGATGTGCCCAGGCTCCTTTCAAGGAGGAGACTTTCAATAAGACATTTCAATGGAATTATAACTGCTCAGAAAAATAAAGGGAACACAAGCAGAAGACATCCGAGATCTGAATGAATGAAATAGCCTTATTAAATACTTTGTTCCTTACATACTATAGTTTTGTGTTCCCTTTAGTTGTTTGAGTAGTATATTTTAATTATGCCTTTATTTTTATATAAATAACTCAAGAAGGCAAACACACCAAACATTTCCTCCTTTTATCCTCACAACAATCTTGTAAGAGAAAGTGACTGGATTAAAGTCATCAGCTGGCTTTCGTGCCTAAGGCAGGACTGGAACCCACAATCTCCTGGTTTCTAGCCTGGTGCCTTAACCAGTATTCTTACCTAAGCTAAAGAATGGTGCATTATGTTATTTTAGAATATTTAAATTATCTCGGTACACTGATTTGCAGTGTACCTGTGCAAGAACTTTTCAATAGTTTGTATAGTACTTTGTGACTTAGTTTAGCTTCCAGCCTGCTATGCTTTATGTAAAATCCAGCATACCTAGATTAGATAGGTGTACTAGTTTGTGACACACTATGTTGGTTGAAATCTTTTCCCCACTATCAAACTGTAATACTATTCATCCTTGCTTGATTCAGCTGAAAACTATCCTAACATGAAAGTTATTGTCTCCATATTCTGTCTGGGCAGCTGGTGGATTTTTCACTTATCTTCATGGGAATGAATTACAAAGTTTAACAAATTTTATATATCTTGTGACTGTTCTATGGAATACAAGGAAAACTGTATCATCAATACAAGTAATGCAAGTTAAGGCCAACTCATTGATTTGTTAAGCATACTTCTATGAAAAGCAGTCAAAAATTCTCAAAGCATCATACATAAGAAAAAATAGAGTTGAAAATATAACAAAGGCAATGCTATTGGAATACAACAATAACATATTAGTAAGTAAGCACATGGCTTGAGTCCAAATAATTAAATTATGGAGTAATATGGGTTGCAATTTTTGTTATTAGATTATCACTTGGAAAAAAAACCTAGCATTTCCAAATATAAGATCACATAACATTATCAAATTTTTGAATATCATCTTGTGCTGCCTCAACGGGCAAATTATCCAATTTCAACCAAAACAAAACATCATATTAGGGCTTTGCAAGATATATGAAGTTTTATGAAGATTTACTGGGATATAATTATCTTTTGTTATATTGATCTACTGAAATATAAACCAGGCAACCAATTTAGCTTCTTCTGTCTCATGTTGTACAAACTCAGGAATTTGTGTTACAGTAAACCACAGGTTAAAATCTGGGAAAGTCAGACATTGTTTCCAGTGAGGCTTGAGCCTATGCAGGATTGCCCTTTAATGTTAAATTTGTAAGAGAATTCTCCAGATTTTGGAATTTCAGCACTGAGATATTGATCAGGTGAGTTGGGGGAAGGGTTGATTAGATTTTAATATCATTGCACAAAAATTTAATCCTACCCTTAAAGTGCAAGCCCTAATAGATTTTAGTGGAGTTTATTTCAGAGTTACACAGAATTACAGTGTTACAATGTGAGGTGGACTGATCTGTCTGGTAACTGTCTAAAGGCCCAGATAAATAGTCATAGTTTGCAACCCACAGGAGACTTGTTGCAACCTTGCAACAAGTCTCCTGTGCTCAGATACAAACCTCACACTTGCTATGTGTTCTGAAACACTCTTTTTTCTGCTTAAGAAAATCTAGTTTATAAACTGGGCATCCTTTACTTTTAATCCAAATTTCTTTTTAAATCATGTGCAGTTCAGAGAGGAATGTATGGTCAGATAGAAGAAGGAAGAAGACATCTGGCAGTGAGTCTTATTGGATAAGAAAGAGAGTTTATTATCCAAATTAACAAGCAACAACCTGCTCTTCTTCAGCAGGGACTATCTTGCAGTTGACTATTTTACAACTAACTAACTTGCAAATAAGCTTGGTTTAATTACTCCCTCTAGCAAGAGGAACTAATTTGCAATTGACTAATTGAAGGGTCCCCACTCGCGTTTTTTTAAGCTGTCTGGAGAGGCGGCTTAAAACCCCCAAATGTTGTTCCAGCTAAACTAGCAAACGCAAAGGAGGCAGCGCAGCGCAGCGGATAAGCGCACCGCCTGGAATAGTGAGAAGGCCAAATCCGACCAGCAGCGCCCGGAGCCCTCAGCTTCTAAGCGTTGTCCCTCTGTCGTCCGGCGAGGAACTGGACCACATGGTTCTGCCCATTTTCTGCAGCCTCGTCGAGAGGGAGGCGGCCGTAATAGTTCGGCAGGTCCAGGCGAGCTCCCCCGGAGATCAGTACCTGCAAAGTATCCAGAAAGCCCTCGCGGGCAGCATCGTGGACTGGCAGGGAACCGGTGGAAGGGTCGGGAACATTGGGATTCGCTTTTCTCTCCAACAACAGCTCAGCCACTTTGGGATTCCCCAGTTTCATGACCTGGAGGAGGAAAGAAGGGGAAAGTGTTGTAAGGCGATCCCTGGAGCAACTCTCCATCCATGGTTTGGGCTTGTCCTCGAGAGCCGATTTCGAGCTTAAGTAAGCAAAAAGAATGGATTTAACCGGGACAGCTGCGAGTTGATCCCTTTCTAGACTCAGTCGTTCATTTTGAAGTTACCGCATCTCTATTCGGTGTGAATGGAGGGGGGGGGGGCGGTGTCCATAATTTTGGCCGAAGGATCTTTGGAATAACTAGAAAATCTAGAACAGAGCAGGAGCTTGACCAGAAGATATTCTCCGCGTTGACCCACACTCACAAAAGCCCTTAAGGCACAGATCACAACACAAAGACACCATAGCAAGAGATTCCAGCGTCGGGGATACTGTGTGCGCCTCAACCTGGCGAATTACTTCTCCATGTAAGTAGGCAAGAGACAACCTCAAACCAATCTTGGCTGACCTCAAAAAGCTAAGAAGGAATGACGTACCGTAGTTAATATACGGATGGGAGACCACCAGGAAAAAACAAACAAACCTAGAGCTATGGGCCAGACTAAGGCTGTGGCTGCATGGGAAAGTGTGAAAAAAAACCCACTAGGCATTACGATTTGCATTATTTATACTGCTACTTGTTCAAGAAGGCAATCTATATATATAAAAGCAAAAACCACTCACACATTAATCACGAAATCTACAGCACCGTAAAGCCTACAAACTTGAAATTTGCCATTTATTTTCCTCTTGGTTTCTAGGTGCTCGCTAAGAAAGGATTTTTCGAAATGACCATCAAAGCATTAGTATTTCCTATATTATTATAACAATATAATAGAGAAGGGGGATAGGAGAGGATCTATGGGGCCAGCCTGAGAGAGAGAAGGGGAGTGGAAAGGATCTATGGGGCCAGCCTGAGGGAGAGAAGGGGAGTGGAGGGGATCTATGGGACCAGCCTGAGGGAGAGGCGACGCTTCTGTGGGACTAGCCTGAGGGAGAGAAGGGGAGAGGAGCTGGTCTATGGGGCCAGCCTGAGGGAGAGAAGGGGAGTGGAGAGGATCTATGGGGCCAGCCTGAGGGAGAGAAGGGGAGAGGAGAGGCAGGGCATAACTACTCATTAATTTTCAAACTCTATCGATTTATCAAGCCCAAGCACATATTTTCGTAGCGAAGCCCGGGCGTCCAGCTAGTAACAAATATAAAGACAATTTATACTTCTGCAGTGATCCAAACTAGGAAGTCTTATTTCTCAGCCAACAGATAGAGCATTGGGGCTCTGTTACCTTGTTGACACTTTGGACTACAAGCCAATGTTTCTATAGTCATGGATTAGGGGAGCTGCGGCCCATCTCCCAATAGGCATAGATTAGCTGTTCGAAGCAACAGTTCGTAGTGCTAAACTAAAGAAATCCTGACACCTCCCAGCAGTTTGTGGTGCTGCTCCCAACAGTGCTAAACTAAAGAAATCCTGATACCTCCTAGCATAAACCTCCAAGGATGCTCAGGAAGGCCTTTGGGACTCGATTGACAGCTTCTCTATTCAAATCCAGGCATTCCTTCGAAATAGGAGTTATGACACACACCATTTTCAAATACTGTACCTATTTTTACACGGGGAAATCGCCGCGAAAAAAACAAAGGAATGCCAGAACAAGTAGTCGACTGAAAACACCCTCCTCCACACGCGCGCACGAGCGCACAAACACACACACACACACACTTTCCTCGGGACGGTAAATTGATGTCTATACAAGGTATCCACTGGTTTATATTTGAAGGATTAATGGCGTTGGGTTATCATCCGAGATGTTCTCTGGGATTGCTTTTCTTCCCTCTCGTCTCCCAAACTTGGAAGTAGGGGCAAGAAGCCTGGGCGCGGGAGGAGAAATAGACCGCTCAAAGCCTAACGTTGTTCAGAAAGCTGGGAAGGAACCGTCGTCTGAACGACGTTAGGCTTTGAGCCGTCTATTTCTCCTCCCGCGCCTCCTCCCCTCCTCCTCGTCTATCCTCATTTCTCATTTCCACAAAAGCTATCCTCCTTTCTCAAGTCCCGTCCACGTTCCGATCTAGGTGCGCTCAGGGGTTCTAGAGCGAGAGGGTGGCGCAACTTGCCCTTGGCAGAGAAGATTGCCAAGCCCCTTTACCGGCTGGTATCCATTTTCTCTCGCCCCACCGACGTTTCCGAAAGCTTTCCCTTCGATGCTCAATTCGAGTCCTCCCCTCCCTTCGGAGAGGACACCCTCCGGAGGAAACGGGAAGTGCGCCCCCCCCCCCCCTCGCCCCGCAGAATAGCCGAAACGAAAACCGAGAAGCCCGCCGAGCCTAGTCCCGGCTGCGCGCACTTCTACCTGAATCGCGCTCCTGCCATAAACGTTAAGCCCGTTGGGGTCGGCGCCACCGTCCAGCAGCCTTCGCAGTTCGGCTACGTTCCCTTCCGCGGCTGCTCGGCTTAGCCGGTCGGACGGAGTCATTCCGCAGGTTGCCTTCATCGGGCGATGTACTGCTCTGCGGGCTTGGTGCCATTGGGCAGCTTATCTCCCCCCCTCCCGGCCCGGAGTTTGATCTGATTGGCTGAACTCTTCCATCCACAAACCTCCCCCCCAACCCCCACCGTAGGCGCGCCTTAGAAACAGCAGCACACTGAGGTTTTTTTTTTTTTTTTGCGGGGAGGGGTTGTAACGGAGGAAGTTGAAGAGTACCCTCTCTCCCGCTGTCCCCCCCCCCGCTTTTATTTTGCAGTTCAGGAAACGGCAGGAGGGTTGCTCTTTGCAAGCCCACGTGCCCTCTTGCACGTGGAAGGTCTGTAAAAACGAGGGTTCCCCCCCCCACCCCACCAGGTTAATTCATATTCTTATAAATCCCCCTTCTTCCTAATTCCATAAATATGGAGGTGTTTTTTTTGTTGTTGTTGCTTGCTGCCTGTTCAACAAACAAACAATTTGGTTTGTTAAAACTAGGACTGGTGGGAATCCAGGAAGGGAGGAGCACCCAGCCCTGGGGCTGATTATTTGATTGTTAGCTCCTTGAAGATCCCCCCTTTAACTTTAAATTGTAATGACTCTTGTTTTAATTGCCTCTTAATATAATATTTATACACAGCTTTTATGTTTTTATCTTCTGCTTAAAATGCCATCCAGATTTGCTCTGTGAGGGAGATGGACAGTTTGTAAAGCTGGTAAATAGTTACAGTCATATGAAAAAATAAGTAGAGCCTCTTTGGGTTCTATGGTTTCAGGACATAATAAAAATCATCTGGTCCTTAGCAGTTTTTAAAAGCAGGTAAATACAACCTCGGATGAACAACAACACATGACATATTACACCATGTCACCATGTATTTTACAAAAAGAAACCCAAAATGGAGAAGCTGTGTGTGAAAAACTAAGTACACCCTTACTTCCATAGATATGCTTCCATAGGTATAAAGGTATGAAGAGGTGCTGCTAATCAAGTGCCCTTCATCAATTGATCACTATGGCTTCCTCTATAAAAGCCAAATTTTAGGAGTTTGCTGGTTTCCACCATTGAAGTTGTGTTAACAATAGGGTTTCCTGCCTGGGCAGGGGGTTGGATTAGAAGACTTCCAAGGTCCCCTCCAACTCTATTATTGTGTTGAAACATCAGCAATGACCTTAAAGAAGCAATTGTTGTTGCCCATCAATCTGGGAAGAGTTATAAGATCATTTCCAAACAAATTTAAGTCCATTATTCTATAGTGAGGAAATTATTCAGAAGTGGAAAACATTCAAGAGTTGCCAACCTTCCCAAGAGTGGATGTCCCAGCAAATTTACCCCAAGATCAGACTGGGCAATGTTCAGAGAAATTGTAAATAATCCAAGAGTTAGATCTCAGACCCTACAGCTGGCATGTTAAATGTTCAAATTCGTGACATACAATTGGAAAAAGGCTGAACAAGTATAGTTTGTTTGGAAGGGTTGCCATAGAGAAAGCCACTTCTCTGTAAAAACAAGGCAGCATGGCTCAGGTTGTATCTGAACAAGTCACAAGACTTCTGGAACACTGGCCTTTGGACAGATGAAACCAAAGTGGAGAAGTTTGGCCATAATGCACAGTGCCATGTTTGGTGAAAACCAAGCACAGCATATCAGCACAAACACCTCACACCAATTCTCAAGCACAGTGATGGCAGCGATAATTTGGGGGTGTTTGCAGCTACAGGATCTGGCACCTTGCAAGTTATTGAGTTGACTATGAACTCCTCTGTATGCTAAAGTATTTGAGTCAAATGTGAGACCATCTGTCCTACAGCTAAAGCTTGACTGACATTGAGTCATGCAACAGCATGATGAGCCCAAGCACACCAGGAAATCTATAACAGAATGGCTGAATAGGAAAAGAATCAAGATGTTGCAATGGCCCAGTCAAAGGCCAGACTTCAATCCAATTGAAATGCTGAGGCAGGATTTAAGAGACCTGTCCATAAACAAATGCCCCGAAATATCACTGAACTGAAGCAATATTGTGAAGATGAGTAAGCCAAAATTCTTCCACAAGAATGTGAGAGGCTGAGAAAGTCATACAGAAAATGGTAACTCGACGTTATTGCTGCTAAAGGTGGAGCTACAAGCTATTGAATCATAAAGTGTACAGGTAGTCCTCAATTTAAAATAGTACATTTAGTGAGCGTTCAAAGTTAGAATAGCACTGAAAAAGGGACTTATGACTATTTTTCATGTTTGTGACCATTGCGGTATCTCCATAATTTGTGATCAAAATTCAGATGCTTGGCAACCGATTCATATTTAAGATGGCTGCAGTGTCCTGCAGTCATGTGATCATCTTTTGTGACCATCTGACAAGCAAAGTCAATGGAGAAACCAGATTTACTTAACAACCTTGTTACTAATGTAACAACTGCAGTGATTCACTTAACAACTGTGGCAAAAAAGGTCATAAAATGGGGCAAAACTCAATTAACAAATGTCTCACTTGGCAATAGAGATTTTAGGCTGAATTGTGGTCATAAGTTGAGGAATATCTGCACTTGGTTTTTCAGATATGGCTTCTCCATTTTGGGTTTCTTTTGGTAAAATGAATGATGACATAGTGACAGGTGTTGTTGTTCATCTGTTACCTTATTTTAAAAACTGCTAAGGACCAGATGATTTTTTTTTACTATTTCCTGGTGCGTAAAATCATAGAACTCAGAGGGTGTGCTTTCTTTTTCACAACTACATGTGTCTGTTTGCACACACTTCTCTGAATGAACACACATGCCTGAGTTCACATGACATAGGGAATTAAATTAATCGCATTGGCTGTGGTTCTATAAACATGTGAGCCATCCTATATATGTATATGGGAATGTGTGCTAGTTACTACTTATATTACTTATTTGATTTGAAATTTCTCTGTTACTGTGATACTTGATAGGAATAGGGCTGATCTGTCCCTTTTCTGAGAGCCAGGGATTCCAGGGTTAAAAACTATTCGTTCACTTTCATCAAAGTTTCTTGCAAGTGCAATGCGTCTAAACTGTAGCTCAGAAGGAAACTAGTCAAGTTCAAGGGTGCTTCTTCCCACAAAAGTCAGGAAACAATTTTTTTAGTCGGTACTAGTAACTAACTCCAGGGCCCAAGAGTGGGGAGTGTAGGCAAGTGACTTCCTCCTGTATTTATATTTATCTTTATCTCCACTGCTGGGGGGAGGGGGGGGCAGGGAGCTGCTCCGAGGTGGAGATACCCAGAGATGCAAGTTCCTAACTGCAGAGCAAATCTGATTGATTTCTTTCACCTCCAAAGCAGGTCTGGTTATTGCAATTAGATGCTTCCCAAGACAATGGGCTGATGCATGGATTTCACTCATGAGATCTCAAAGCCAGTTTCCATCTTTCCCACATCCTCTTCTGAGAAGCTTTTCTCTTCTGCTTCCAGTTAAGAAATCTAAGAATCTAAGACATGCTGGGCTCTCCACCAGTCTGAGTCAGCGAAGAATCAAGTGTCTCTAGAGGGAGCAGCAAATGAGCTCAGTAGACACTCTTATGCTGATATAATTGGCTTGGCAAATAATGTACGTTTCTGTGAAGCAATGGCATAAGGAGGAGGACAATCAGTCCTGATCACAGTTGCTTTTTTTTTTTTTTTACTTTTGGGCTCCTTTTTGGGCATTGTAGAAAAAGTATTAGTCTGTGAGGGCAAAAAATCAGGAATCTGGTAGCATCTTTTCTCACTAATCAATGTTACTAAACGGCATAAGCTTTGATGAATGTTCCAAATCTTTTGCTTTTTAGTATAAATGGTTAATCTTACTGTCAGAAAATCAACTGATGGAAATTAATAGGTGAAATTTTTATGGGAAAAAGATGGAGAAATGGCTTTTCCTGTTCAATAGTAGGTAGTAATAGGTAAGACACTATTCCAATAAAAGTAAGATACTCTATCTGGTGATGGCAAATAGTAATAACATGGCTTCTGTTTTTTCTTAATATTCAGCCATTTTGTAATATTAAGAGGAAGTTCATTAAAAGCTGCAAGAGTGACAATCCAAACCAATTGGAGTATGTTGCCTTGAACTCAGTGGCCTTATTCAGGTAATACATCTGAGTGTGCTTTGCTTAACCATGATTTATATGCTTTTGACATATTTATATCTCATATTTATATTCAAAATTGGCTAGGTTTATACATATGAAACTATCAGCCATGGTTCACAAACCATAATAACAGCGTTCAACTTACCCACAAAGTCGCAGACTTAACATGTGGAATGAACCCAATGGTGAGACAGACTTTCAAGTCAATTTTTGTGATTATAACATGACTCTGTCACAGCTCCAGCTCTTAAAAAGTTTTCATCAGAATTCTGTCTTAATGGTGACATACTAAGGTTGACTTGAATTTTCCTCAGAACATACATACTGTATGATGAAATTGGCTGCAATCCATAGAATTGTATAGTCATAGTCATAAATGGCTCAATCTCTAAGATTCAAGACTCTTGTTTTTGAATGAACTAGTGCAGTTTCTAAATGTACATTTTAGTAATACTAGTAACTTTACTAATAATTAGTACTCATTTTTGTAATACTGACATACTTTACTAAGGACTTTTTAATTATTTTATTATGCAAACTTAAGTACAGATACAAAACAATATTGGCTTTTGTATGCCTCTGAATTGATCTTTTGGTCTAGCTAGTTTGCATATGCTAAGCCATAAGGTAATTCTTTTTTTTGGCTCTAAAGTGTTGTGTTTATTCCATCAATTGTGTTTATTCAAGAAAGTTGAGTCCTCTGCACCTTGTGTATCTGGTCGGCAGTTTTGGCTCGATGAGATCAAAGCATCCTCACTTCCCAGGCAGGCTCCTAACAACTGATTGAAACAGAATGGAATCAGCCTGAAACAATTAACTCCAGGGTATTTGAACAATATGGACCTACTTCACTGATTCAGGATAGGTTGGTGAATAAATATTTTCTGATTTCCCAGACTAGACAGCTGATAAGACAGCTATCCAGCCAGCTTCAATGCTAAAGGCCAACTAGAACTTGGAACTCCCTGTTCCTAGGCAGTATCTTAACCACACTGGTTTTCATTAATTAAAATAGAGTTACAGAAATGCTGGGATCTTTTAATGCCAGAGATCCAGAAACTCTGGCCCTCTTATGAGGAAACTGCAATAGTGAAATGGGCAGCATATACATTTAATAAATAAATAAAAAGCGTAATTTTCAAATTAAGTTAGGAGTCACACTGGTGTGTCATACTGCAACTCTGTCCATCTCTTATGGGAAGGATAGGTTTCGCAGTTCAATGACTAGAGGTACATGGGGGATGCCCTTAGGAAGGGAATGGGTGTTTGTCTTGCATACCAATCCAATGCTTGCCTCCTTAAAGGAAAAGCCCACTGAATCTATTATGAGTTATGGTGGCGCAGGCTAATTCTGCTTACTGACTACCAGCAGTATGGCAGGTCAAGTCTCCCCAACTCAAGGTTGACTCAGCCTTCCATCCTACTGAGGTCAGTAAAATATCTTTCATTTAGTAATTTTGGTCACTAAACGAATGCTTGTTAGTTAAGGACTACCTGTACATAGTTGGCTAACCTTCTGCTGCCTCTCTACTTTAATAAAGGCTGTTGGTCAAGCCAATCCAGCCTCAATTGAGTTCACACATTTCACCAATCCAAAGTGCTGTGTTGGGGTTTGGCAAAGCCAGCTGTTTTAAACCCCCAAGGTGGCTTGCAAAGCAATCCTTTTCACATGTGGAACTCGATGTTATCTTCCATCTTGATACTCCCTAGAAGTCCCTGAATAAAAATATGGCTTACCACTTTATCAAACATGGACAGGTCAATCTGCTGGAAGCCAGGAGGCTCTTCTGAGGAGCTGCAAGGAGCCTGCAGTTGAAATGCCCTTCTGACTGTGGGTTCCACTGGGTACTTATCAAGTGGAGACATTTGCATGACCTCTTCAGAATCCTAGAAAAAGTGGAATTATGTTGATGAAGATGATAATGATGATGATAATAATAATAATAATAATAATAATAATAATAATAATAATAATAATAAATACTAGTTTCTTTGATGAGACTTGTCCAACTGCAAGTTCAGAGCATGGAAGCCATACAACCACATCAAGGTGAGATGTAACTTATAGAAACCCATATTAGATCAGTCATTGCCAGGTCAAGAAGAATCACATCAGATGTTGGAGTTCTGGACATCTGGTGACAGTTAGCCTATGGAACTGAGGACTGTTGGCTGAGCAAATGAGGTCAGCAGTTGCAGAACTACTAGAAGTTAAGTTGCTTTTGTCAGAATATTCATGAACTGGGATAGACATGGCAAGAGGTCAGCTATTGGGGACTGGCTGGAATAGAACATGGTAACAAGGTCAGCCACTGTATAGGCGCAGCAACTAAGTCAGCCAAGGAGGGCTGTTTGGAAGCTGAAACAGCTTGGAGCCTGGGCATGGCTTAGGCTTAGCTTAATTGCCCTGTATAGAGGAGGTTCTTTTTGTTTGTATTAAGCTCTGAGTCTGCTGCTGGAACTGAAACTAATCTGTCCTCTCTACCACGTTGGAAGAACCACCGTTGGTACTGTACATTGACTTGTGTGTTAAATTGTATATAAAGAGAAGTTAATGAATCCTGCTGCATCAGTCTGCCTGCGTGTGCTTTCTGGATTTGATTTCTGCAACAAAGACTGGGGAGTGGGGAGAGAGAGGGGGGAATAATGATTTACAAATCCTGTGATAAAGGATACTGCAAAAAAATGTACCAGTTCTAGAAAGAACAATATTCTGAATAAAAAAAGATAATAGAGGATAGCATATCAATGGCAATTTATAATATGAAACAAAATATTCACAGAAGCAGAATTGGAAGAACTGCAAAAGTCTACCCAGGGCAAATAAATCAAAGCCTTACCAAAAGTAACTCAGACTGTACAGCACAGGTGTCAAACTCGATCGAGTCAGGTGACTTATCATGATGTATCGCAACCTTTTTTGCCTTTGCAGAGCTGGGATGGGCATGGCCTACGCATGCCCACGGGCGCCAGTTTGACAGACTGCATAGAGGCAAACTAGGGGGAGTCAGCAGTAGAGGAAGCCAGCATTGCTAGTGAATCATTTTTACTCTCAAACCAGACACCTCTACTTTACTCCACTCTGCCTTCTCAGAAAAAACAAAGCCTTCTAACTAAACAGCAAGAGGAATTGAAACAAAGAATAACTGAGCATAGAGCACAACACAAAGACAACAAAATGCATGCATAAAAATTTGTTCCAAAGAAATAACTAGCACAAATATTAAAAGAAGCCAATACTGTATTATCAAATATAAATACCAGCTCATTGCAAGAAACAAAACAACTAATGTACAGCATGGCTCCAGTTACAGTTAATTGTTCTTGCTTAGTAATCATTGACCTCCCCAGAGCTACTTATCCATTTTAAAGTTCCAATGGCTATATCATACATCTCCTGTGGTAATATGATTGCATTTTGAGTGATTGGCAACCACTTGTATTTACAGCTGTTTGCGGAGAATCCCACCATTACATGACTTTAAAACTGGCTTTTTTTTGGGGGGGGGGGGGGCAGTTTCTGGCATTTACTTTGTTTCCAGCAAAATTGCCATTGGGGAAAAATGACATTTAATGACTGCCAGAAATAAGGTAATAAAATCAGGCCTGGTCATGTAGTGACCCGCTAAATGACAACTATGACTTATGACCATAATTCTGGGTTCAATTACAGGTAGTGCTCGACTTGCAGGGACTCATTTAGTGACTGTTCAAAATGACAATGGCACTAAAAAAAGTGACTTGACGATTTTTCACACTTACAACCATTGCAGCATCCCTGTGGTCACATGATCAAATTTGGAGGCTTGGCAACTTTCCTATATTTATGAAGGTTGTGGAGTCCAGGAATTGTTCTGATACCACCATTCTATTAGAACCTATCCCCCCCCCCCCATCCCACCACCATCCAGTCTCAACTGTCATACTTATCCATTCATCCCCCACCATCAGAACTGATGAAGCTTCTTGGATGAAAAGGGAAACATTTTCTTCTTTATCAAGAAAAAACAATCCAGTTGCCTTTTGAAAAAGCATTCTATTACATGGGCAGCACATGAATTAAATAATAATAATAATAAAAAACAAGCAAAGCATATAACAAGACATGTCAATGATTAGGAGCTGGAAAATTTAAGAAATAGACAGAAGAGATAATTCTGGCTGCACAAGATCAAGCCTTAATAACAGATGCTCATAAATCCAGAACTGAGATGACAGCAACAGACAGCAAATGCTAGCTGTTTCAGAAACAATGTGATGACAAAACAGCAACAACAGTGCATTGGAATATCTACAAGAAATGTCATTTGCCCACAAATAAGAACTGGTGGGACCATAAAAGTAGACAAACTAATAGAAAATACAGACACTAAAGTGCTCTGGGACATTAGAATTCAGACAACCATCTGATACCTCAGACAGTTGTAATCCTTGATAAGAGAGACAAAAAGTCTGGATAGTGGACATGACAGTACCTGGAGACAGCAGAAGGGAAAAGAAGAGAAAGAACGGGGGAAGATAACAAAATTCAAAATGAAGTAGAACATAAAGAAAACAAAGGTAGTACCAGCAGTAATAAGCATTTTGGGTGCAATCTCAAAACAACCTATGCTGGTGCATAAGCGCACCAGCATGCCTACCGTCTCTGTTCTACTGTCCCCATTTATTTGTACCTATTATCTTGTATATGTTTGACAAACTAAAAAATAAATAAATAAATAAATAAATAAATAAATAAATAAATAAATAAATAAATAAATAAACTGGAGCACCATTTGAACGCTATCAGCACTGACAAACAACCACAAGTAAATTGCAGAAAAGCAGCTTTACTTGGAACAGGTCACACAAAATCCTGTGATAATCTTTTAACAGCCCCAAACAACACTGGCTTATCCCAGGTCCTTGGAAAGGACTCAAGAGGTGGTTAAAAATCAATCCATCCAAATCTACAAGTCGGTCAACTCTAATAATTCATTCTAACTTATTACTAGCCAATAAATCTGGGTACATGTATATAGATAATGAAAAGCACAGGGCAATTCTGGAAAGGAAAGGCCTGAGAGCCTCTTTGCCTACTCCTTTACTCATAGTTCCTGCCAGCAAAGGAATAGACGAAGGGGCTCTCAAAGGCTTTTCATAACAACAAGTGTATTTGTTTCAGCCTGCAGGGCAGGAGAGAAGACAGAGGGAATCTCTAAGGTCGGGACAACGTGGGAAAGGCCTTCCCGGCCTAGCAGCAGAAGGCGCAGTTAGCAGCAGTTGGCCGCTTTCCAGGGCTTCGAAAGGTTTTTCTGTCCTTGATCCGATTTCTTTCTCCCCACCCCGTCCCCACTCCCCACCCGTCGAGGTTGTTTGAAGGCTGCAGGCGGAGAGCAAGGCGACTCTGGCGGCGCTTGGCAAAGCCGAACCGGCCTCATCTTAGGCCGCTTCACCCGAAGCGAGGCCGACGGGCGGATTCGGCCGATCGGCGCAGCAGCCTCTCCGCCCCACCTGCTCAAACTCTACGACGAAGCAGGCTGAAGACTTTTTTTTGCTCCGAATTGAACGCCCGGGTCAGCTTCATATGACTGGAAAAGAAACCTCAAAGAAGCGATAATCGTAAAGGGGTTGGACTTGAAGATCTCCAAGGTCCCTTCCAACTCTGCTTTTCTATTCTATTATGGCACGGGGCGTTCAGGCGCCCAAAGGATACGAACGTGTCTACCCTTTTACTGCCATCGTAGGATTTCCGATGCGTCTGGAAAACAGGGGAAAGCCATCTGAGCGACTAATTTGCAAATCCCCACGAAAGTTGCTTGGGGCTGGGATGGGTATTGGAGTCCCAACGCTTCCGGGGGTCCGCCAGGTTAAAGAAGGCTGCATGTGTTATGAAGATACGTAGGATGGGCTGTTCTCGGTTTGCACGACGACCGAAGAATCAAGGCGACCAGGCAGCCATCGATCCATGCAAGGAGACAGCAGGGGCGATCCCGAGAGAGGAGGGAAAGCCCCACTGCTCATATTTACATAGAAACAAAGTCAAGCCGCTGCTTGAATCGGATTATATACCCTGCAGGAATCAACCCCAATTTTCAGGAAACTCCCCATTTATTCTCCTAAATTTATTCCATGGCATTCTTCGCTGTCCCCCTCTTCATTTTATTTTCTTAAAAAAAACAAAAAGAAACCCAAGAATATTGTTGTTCTTAAAGGCGTCCTATTTTGACCTTTCTAAAAGAAGCAGCCTTGGTTTTTAACGGATAAACTTGGCTAACTTCCCTTTTCTTTCATACAAAGTGCATGCTCTTTTTAAACGTCAAAGTCTGAGCTTCATTTTTTTTTTTTTTGAAAATGGAATTATGATCGCCACTTCCTTTTCTGAAGTAGCCGAGAACTGGGCGACTTAGCTGGCTCATCAGCTTTTGCAAACAAATAAACGTGCGAGAAGCTCCTCAGTAGAGAAAGATAAGCAGCAGCCATATTGGAAAGAAAGAAAGAAAAAGAGAGAAAGAAAAAAGCAAGCACCTTCACCCGGAGGGACTTTGAACTTCCGAAGTCAGCGATGTGTTGCCCATTCCAGGGTAATGGGATGAGCTTAGAAATAAGGGAACATCCGCCTTGGTGCGTGGAAGGGCACAAGCCAAAATTCAGGAAATAACCAACCCGTGTGGGGACACCCACAGGATGACAAAAGACGAGAGTGGGGAAATTGCTTCATTAGGCTGCATTTCACCACTGTGGGGCTGAATGAACTGTTTTACAACGTTCATACAAAGTACCAAATTGACTCTGGCCCAGATGGCCCCTTGTTGAAAATGCACCTGCTAAATCTTAGCTTAGCCACTGATTCATATTCTTTCATACTTTGACGGCCACTTTGGTGTAGTAGTTAAGGCACCAGGCTAGAAAGACTCTGGGTTCTAATCTGGTTTTAGGTACAAGTCAGCAGGGTGACCTTGGGCCAGTCAGCTTCTCTCAGCCCTAGGAAGCAGTAATGGCAAATAGTCTTGCAGGGATTTTTTCATGTCCAAGAGTTAAAATTTGATTTGAAAGCACCCCTCTCTCCTCCCCCCCAAAATGTCTTGAATTGGCTAACCTGGCCATTGACTCAGATATTGGTTCATGTAGTCCAGTAAATACCTGTTCTGCATATACGCAAGAAATCAGGGTTAACTGAATTGTTATGACAGATGGTGAATAAACTGGCTGGATTGCATTGTATGTCTGCCTGGATTTTACCACAGAGTGCCAGAGAGCTTTCTTTGGGGCTGTTGATCTTTTCAGTCCTATCTGGAAAAGTAAAGAATTGAGTCCAGGTTTCTTTCTACTCAAGTTAAGTGTCCAATGGTGGAACTACAGCTTTCTTTAAAAAAAACACAATACATTTATACCAGTCTACTGTCCCTTTCTGCATTAAGGTTGGGCCATGGGGCTGACACCTTCCATTGCCAAAGGCATCTGAAATAATCATCCATGAGGAAGAGACAGACAGACATAAATCCAGTCAGATTAATGAAACTTTTTGTCATGCTACAATTGAGGGAATTCAGCAAGATGGATGTGCAACTGAGCATAGAGTCTCTGTGATGAGTGATTGGTGCCTAAATGTGATTGATGGATAAATAAATTGAGAGTGATAATTTTGTTATTCTTTTGACAGGAAATTATTCTTCACAACAAAATGGTGATTTCCCCCCCCCCCCACCCCAAAACACATGGCTATCCAAAGAGAGGCTTCAGTGCTTCCCCCTTAAAAGTCTCCCCCCTTAAGACCATACCGATGTTTATATCTGAGCTGAAGATGAATGTAGAGTTCTGTTGGGGTCTTCGCTCTCCCTTCCTTCCCTTGCCTTAATGATCTGCCTACCTCTTTCCCCAGGAAGGTTTTAAATGCAAGAGCACCTGCATTCATTCTGATTGCAGAGGAAAAGCATAGGTCCATATTCTCATTAAAAGTGCATTGAAAGGGGAGGAACTGAAACACTTTTTGTGCCTCAATGGTTTATTTCAATTGACAGCCTCAGCTTGGTTACTGCATTGTTTATTTATATCCCACCTTTATTGTTTTATAAATAACACAAGGTGGAGAAAACACATACAATACTCCTTCCTCCTCCTATTGTCCCCGCACTAATAACCCTCTGAATTAGGTTGAGGTGTGAGAGAGGGACTGGTCAAGTCATCCAGCTGGCTTTCTTGAGATTAGAATTTGAGTCACCCGACTTCTAGACTGGTGACTTAACCAATGTACACAATGCCTTGAACTAATCAAATGGGTTGGGTTTGCATAACAGGTGTATGTGTATACACACACACACACACGTGCTATTGGCACACTTACACAAACATGTCCCCCCATCTCCAAACACACACATACATGCAACCCCCAAATCAAAGTTAACACTAACTAAACTTAGTATATTTTGCAAATACATGTATCATACTCTTACCGGACCTGGTTAAGAGTGATATGTAAATTAGGCCAATGACACTTTAGAACATTGAAATGCTGATTGGAATATCAAAGAATGAATTACATGCTCATATTCTCAGGGGCACTTGAGCACAATTTCTTTCTGAACCATGTAAGAATGGAGACCATAAAGAACTCAAAACTTCATAAAGCCATCGGGGAGTTTGACTCTCGAGTATGTGTATATATATATATATATGACTAACAGCTTTTTTTTCTTACCAAAGTTTGTTTTATTTAAAGAAAGAAAAAAAATGGTCTAGGTAAAGGATATAAAACAATAACAAAAGTCTGTGATCTTCTGTAGGACAGTCATCTAAGGTTTGCCCAAGCTTAGTGGGAAGAAAATGTTTTCAGTTAAAATTAAATATTATGCCAGAATATTACATATTTTTATATATATATATATATATATATATATATATATATATATATATATATATATATATATATATATATATATATATGGAAATATTATTCCCCAAAATATGTGGATTGTACTCTAAAAAAGCAGAGCTGAGTTCTGATTATCTACCCACTCATTTCAGAGAATGCTCCATTCAGATTAAGGAAATTTGCATCTGGAACAAACATATATATGATTACAATGTTATGTTGCAAAAGTAACAAAAACTTCCATTGCACTTCAAAAAAGTTAACCTTTCTTGTTAACTTAAAAAGAACTAATGATATTAACTGGCCTTTATTCTCAAGTAAGAATATAAAAGCTGCAGCTGTGGGTGAGAATTAGTTGAAAACAAGTCTTATTAAATTCTGGAATTTACTTCTAAGTGAGGCTGTCCAAGAAGGGGCCATAATACATTTTAAATTTATGCTGACAAAAATTTACTCATGGTGGGATATTTGGCTGAAGGACTGATGTAAAATTCTTGGGCCTGCAGTCTTTGGCACCTTTAATGGTTAAAAAAAGTCCACTAAACCCTACCAATTTTAGTTCTGAGTAAACCTATATAGAACTGTGCTGTTACATAATAATTTTTTTCAAACCATGCATTTGATACAAAGAGCTGCACTAGACTGAAAGTACTCGGAAATTGTTTGTTTAAACATGTCTCTTGATTAACGTATCTTCGTTCCTTCATTGGGAAGGTCCTGCTTCCTGTTGTTTCAGTTTAGAGATCATTTTCTTAGAAAAAATAAAGAAAAATAGAAAAAGGTCTCTAGACAGAAGTAAATTTTCTTTTATTTCAAAGGGAGGTTTAGGTATGTATCAATGTCCCAGTGCAAAACAGAAAATATTTTTTAATGTTTAGATCATTTTTTAAGCTTGTCTGAGGCCTATAAGGTGCCAGATAAATTTTCAGTGACTCATAAGAATGACTGCAACTATTATATTAAGGGCAAAGAATTAGAGTAAATGCCTATTGTTGAATGGTGGATTATTCTGCCATACACTACCAAGATAGTGGGATTTTCTTCTAGGATTTCTTTAGTTCTTCTATTTATATTTTCCAATCTGCTTTATTTTATTCTATTTATTCTATCTTGTAAATTTCCCAGATTGTCTTTGCAAAAAAAAAAGAAGAAAAAGCTACCTGCCACTGGATTCCACAGATTAAACATGAGGCCTCAAAGGCCAGAGGTGATTTTACCAAATTATTTAAAATAACCATTGCCCAAACATATTAAAAAATCTATTTTTTTAGAAAAAATCATATAAATTATATTTGGATATTTAGAGTAATATACAGTATCAGTGGTTTTCTTTTTCTTTCTTTTTTTAAAGTGAGAAATACTAACTGCAAAATGAAAGTTAAAAAGACAATATAATTTGCTGTTTAGAAAGTAGAAGATACGAATTTAATAATGTAGGAAATCTAAAAAGATAAAGTTGGCATAAAGAAAAAAGCAGGAGACTGATGTTGCAAGTTTTTTCCTGACCCATTGAAAATGGCGTATGGGTGGGGTGGGGGGGGGGAGAATTCAGAAGGAACGTCTATTCTTACAAGCATTGACTTTCTAGTGAAAGCTTTGAGCTTCTTTTACATTTGCATAATTGGTCCTCTTTATTTTGCATCCTTGCAAAAATATACAAAGTTGCTTTAAGATAAGAAAAAGATCCTAGAACTATTATCGGGTTGATAACCGGGCTAAATTGGGTGATAACAACAAAGAGAAGTCAGCTTGCTTTAATATGGAAAGGCCTACTCATTTTAGGAACAGTAGGAGAGGCCTCTAAAAGCCACATGGGGAGAGATTGCACCGAAAGTGTTTGTGATCTTGTTTCTTATCCTTTTGTTACTCCCACACACTATCTCTAAATTAGTAAATTAAATGTTTATAATACGGCTGTGGTTTTTGTGCAATAACGTGCAAAATCCAGTGTTCAGGATTTGCCTAAATCCATGCAGTGTATTTTTTACCAGATCTGTGTAGAGTATGTATTTGTATTTGTATTTCAGAATTCTTGTCATTTAAATTAAACTCCTGGGGGCAAAAAGCTCAACTTTTAGAATAAGGATTTTTTTTAAAAAAAAAAATCTTCTGAAACCCAATCGCAATGAGTAACTATAGGCATACCTATCTATGTATATGTATGCATATGTGTGTGATATGTGCATTATGTTTATGTATACCTACATAAAATGGAGGGTGGGAAATCGCCCCAGAAAATGAAATCTCTTACAGGAAAGAGGGAGAACGAATCCCCTTTGAAAAGGGAAAAGAAATAGAACAGGAATGGGGAAATTCGCATTCACTCGGAAGCGGCATTCCCAGGGAGGCAAGCCGGGCGCAGCAGCTTGCCATCCCGACGGCAGGAGCAGAGGAAAGCTAACCCTATTTCTTTACCTGTCGAGGGCGGGAGGTCGGACTCCGCCGGTTCTTCACCACCAGCACCAGAGTGTGGGGCAGAGATCTCGTCCTCACCACCTTCCTGATAATTTTCAACAGGCAACGCTGGAGGAATGGCGACAACCTCTCGTCCCGCACGCCTCGTACGAGACACTTGACCTGGCCGCCCATGCCTGGCATCCACGGTGAGGTCTTGGGCTGTTGGGGCGGTGGGTGGGTGGGGGCGTCTGGCGGGAACACGTGGCGGAGATCTGTTTTTTATGCCCGGCAAGATGCTCGTCACTGCATCCGGAGCGGGTGGCGGCCGTGGGGTTGGGGGGCGGACCCGTTTTCGGAGCTGCTCCGGAGTCTCGCGGCGACAGGTTTAACACCCGGGCCAAGAAGATCCTTGAACCCGCGAGGCGCAGAGCAGAGTCGGCTTTGCTTTTATCCCTTCCTCCTCTTTCTCCTCCGTGCTATTAAAAAGGTTTTTTTTTTTTTAAAAAAAGAGAGAGATGGCTGGAAAATAAATAAATAAAAAAGGTGCGGGGGAGGGGGGTGTCGACGCGCGTTGCGGAGCTCCGGGATGGGGAGCCAAGACCCGCCTCTCGCTCGCCGCCCCTCTCGCCTTCTCCAACTGGAGGAGGAGGAGGAGGGGAAAGGGAGAGGGGAGGGACGAATCTCTCTCTCTGCTCCGGCGAGCGCTCTTTGAAAAAAAGCGACCGATCAAGCGACGCGCTCGCTTTGCATGTTTTTTCAAAAATCGCTTTCTGCCGCCTTCGGCCCACTCGGACCTTCCCCTCCTCCTTTTGCTCTTCTCTCATCCCCATCCCCATCCCCCCCCATCCCCCCGCGCACTGTCTTTTTAGCTAAGCGAGGGGTGGTGGTAGTGGTGATGGTGGTGGTGGAAAGAACCAGGTCAGAAACGCTCGTTTGAATCAAGCGGACCCATTGCAATTGCAGCAGCAGCCGCCGCCGCCACCGGTTGCGATCGCCGCCTCGCTCACTTCCTTTCAATGGCCCAATGGCGTGGAAGAGGCGGAACTAGATCTTGCAATAGAGGTCCGCGCGCGCCAAACAAAAGTGTCAGCAATTGCTGTTTTGAAGATCGGCTTTTTTAAAATTATTATTATAATTCGCAAGCGCTCGTTTCCTCATTCCGGGATTCTTGATTCTCCCGAGCCGGTGCTTTGTCCTGGAAAGTCTCGGGAAAACAGCAAAACGAAGGTCTCCTTTTAAGGATTTACTTTATCCGGTTTGGGTAAACGACCATCCTTTTATTATCTCTTCCCCCCACCCCCCCTTCCCAGAAGGAAAAAGAGAAAGCAAAAGTTCAGCCTTTCAAAAGAAAACTTGAAGGGTGGGGAAATGTGATGCAAAAGACGGTTGCGTCCTCTGTTTGACAGTGGCGGGAGTGGTTCCCTGGGAAATCTTTGGAGACCTTTGGATTGGAAATCGGCCAAGTCAGCTGAGGTGTGTTTATTTTTCCTCCCGTTGGATGTCTGCTTTCCTTGCCTCCTTTAAGGGCGCTTCATCGACCTGCTGCGATCTGACGAGGTAAGTCTCCATTAATCATCGCACAAAAAGGATCTCCAGGCCTCGTCCGTTATTGCAGAGGGAAGAAAACGCTGGTTCTTAGTCTGGCATGAACTAAGGAGCGAATCGCACCTTCCTTCCGATCGATCTTAAATCTTCGGTGAATTTTGCAAACTGCAAAATTTTGCAAACGGAGAGGATGAAAGACAAAGCGGGTATATTTTCTGGTTTACTGACATTTCCGTATCCGCGTCGTTCCGGGCATTTACAGTAGAAGAGGGTGAATCTCGAGCACACGCGAAGGTGTCCCATCTCTTCTGAACGTTTTGCTTTCAGTTAGAAGCGAGAGGCTTTCTGGTTTTCGGATTTATTTTACCCGGCTTGAGTATGCTTTCAGAGGTGTCTCTACTTAGGCACGGGCAATAAACTATGAGATGATCTCATCGTGAATTAAATTATCTTTCAACTGGAGGGAGGAGTCCTGTTTTACTGTGACTCAGTAAAACAATAACAAAACTGTTACACTAATACTTACCCTTAACCAAACTACACATTGACTGATTTCAGCGAAAACACATTATTTCTAGAGTACTGACAGACAGTATGAATTTCTCAATGATAATCCAGACGATTACAGCATCACTTCACCTCTCCTTTAAAAATAAATATATATCTGTAAATACCCTTTCTATGAGGAACATAAACTTACAGGTTACAATTTACTGTCAAAAACATTTTTTTCCCAAGTCACAATGTTCCCAAACCCTTCCTACCATTTTATCTTCAGAAATTCTCCCGCTTTTGAGCCTACTATCTTGCCTTTATGATAAAAGTGATTTTAAAGTTCTTCCTGCTCCCAAAATTTTGTTTTTGTTCATTATTGCTTTGTTTCCATCACACTCCTTTTTCTTTGTCAGAGATAAATATATATATATTTCCAGGGAGGAGGGGGAATCCTGTGCCATGTTGAAGTATTGCTGCTACATGTGAAGTTAAGCTTTAGAAAATGCCGAAAATGTTGGTATACTATTTGTGAGCCTTTCTAGAGTAAGTCAGTGAAAATAATAAGCTGTTGTATCACCCCAAGACTCAACAATACCCTTTAAGTGACTTTGCCTTTGAAGACAACTCAGACATTTTGTCCTGTCAAATTGCTGGTCCCCCCCCCCCCCCCCAAAAAAAAAAAGCTTATATGGCACAGCATTAGCTACATGAGAGATGAAGTGTTTTACTAAGATTAATTCCATCCGTATAATTTGGTCATTTGGGAAAGGCTATCTGAGAATCCTGTCCTGTATAGATATTTATATTCTTGAAAATCCTCTCTCTGGAATAGTTAAATATTCCTCTCTTTGGAATACTTAACTTCCAGAACAATGGCTGGATGCAAGTCTCCTTGCATTTTGAAATATTGCCTATGACTGTATGTTCTGATTTTTATCTTAAATTATTGGGGGAGAGGAGAATCTGTGTTTTTGTTTGCCGTGCACCTCTCAGCATGATTATAAAACCCATAATTAAATCAATAAAGAAGCTAACTTTGCTCTCAAAATATTTAAAAGTGTGGGTGCAAGAGAGACATGCTCCAAATGTGAATCTTTTATTATATCCCTTCAGGACAAATTTCTGAACATTTTTGCTGATTAATATTTGTTATACATTAAAGTAGACCTAAAACTTCTAAAATTAAAATGTGGGTGGGTGGGTGGGGGGGAGTCTGTGAGGAAGAGAAAAGCCAAACATAAGACTTGGCACGGGGTTTTTGAGCTTTATACAAGGAAGTGATGACATTGCATAAAGACATTACAGTCTTTCATTCAGCCATCTTAATGCTAATGTGAGTGTAGGCCTCAGCCTGGCTCTCTTTGTACAGCACTGTGTTCTGTTTGATTCAACTTACTCCTACTTTTGTTTTAATTTGTCCTTACCTAATTACTTTGCTTTTACAATCCCCCCAAAAAGGTACAACAAATAGATAGGTCATATACACATTAATGTGTGTACATTAATTTTGTTATAATAAAAGGCAAAATTCTCTTGTCATTTCTTCTAATTATACCTGGCAGCAGATCAGGTTACTCAAAATATTCATTCTCTTATCATTCCTTAGGTAATACTGGGAAGATTACACAAAGCTGAAATAATATTTACCTTGTTTCACTTGCTTCCAGCATTGTTAAAAAATATATATCTTTGGGAACTGCCTATATGTAAACAGTATAGTAATTGTGGCGTGGGCATGTTTTGAATGTTATTCAAAGCAGGTGCTTGACATAACTAACCTGAGAGCACATTTAAGAAAGAAACATCTTTTTAAAAAGTTTTCTGTGTGTAAGCCTGGAAAAAAAAACAGAATGGCTTATGCAGAAACTGGGAAAAGTGGTGGCTTCTTTAAAAAGAAGCAAAATTCATGCACCTGTAATTTCTAAGTTGGTAGTTCTTCTGAATTATTTCCAGATTATGTGTCGAATATACATTAATACCATTAATTCACAGTAAAAAAACATGAGAATGTCTCAAATGGATCTTGAGTATATTTTTATTATTTGTATTGATCTTCTGGAGTTTAGCTTATTTATGAAATGTTCTTGCTATCAGAAAGGCAAGATTACGTGGCATTTCGTGTATTTATTTGGATGTACTTTTTTTCTGTAAAAAAGAACCATCTCTAAGGGATTTATAATATATATTGTAATAATAGATAATAATTGTAGTAATATATAATTGTAACAATATATAATTGTAAACTGGTATTTGTAATTTAGCCGTAACAAATATTTCTAGTTAGACTAGAACTTCTAAAATGTAGAGACATTTGTCATGTATCACTTTCAGTTTTGTGCATTAAAAATTCATGATATTTGAGAGAATAGCATTTTAACTCTTTGAGTAGCTTAAAACTGACTTTATTGTGCTTTCTCCTAGAAATGTTCCTTTTATTTGCTCACAACTTCTGATAGACAAGAAGGCTGAAATGTTTGTATTATTCTTAATACCAGTAGTAAATACATTTTTCTTATTTTAAATGTAAGCATTTATTTCTAATATCTGTTTAAACTTTTTCCTGAGATAGGATCAGAAAAAGGTATTTATTTACTTCTCATTTCCCAAGAATTTATAGAAAATTAAACTTTTATGGCAATAAAATGGAAGTAGAAAATGTAATTGATCAGAGAGTTGTCTGAGAAAATGTAATATACTGTATTGTTTCGGTAGATTTGCTATTTGAAAGTGGAGTGGCTGAAATATTAGGATTTTGTTGATCTAGCAGGGCTAGTGGGAGATGGCTGTAAGATAATGGCTACCATTGTTTTTTCAATCTTTTTAATATATAACTTTCTATACTTAGAATTGTACACTTAAGGGATTGAAATAGCATCATGATAGGAAAATGTAACATACTTGCAGGTCGTTATAGATTCGGTACAGTATATCCAGTTAATATTATCATTGAAGGGTAAATATATATTAAAAAATTATAATGCTGTTAGAGTCTTCTCTGATACAAGGACAAAAAAGATAAGCAAAGTATAGGTTTTCTCCTAATGGCATTTGAATATATTTTGTTTTTATTCAGTCTTTCCTAATTTATTGTGTTTGGGAATATGGTATTTGCTCTCCAGCCAGAAAGATAAATAGGAATTTTGGACAATGTTGTCCCACCACATATGTAGAATCAACAGGTTATAAAAAATATTTTAGTTGTAAAGAGTCTATTGCGTTGAAACCTTTTATATTTATCATATTAAAATTATCTTGTTTTAATCTCCCTTAAATACTAAAATTTAGACAATTTTGTAGCCAGAGTGACTTCTAAGGATATGCAAAACATTTTGTATTTGAACCATTTAAAAGCTGAAACCCCCTGTTTCCTGTGGGAAGATTTTTTAAATATTATTTTGGAAGTTGTGTTTAAAGCAGTTCTGTTTTGACTAAAACAGAAAAAGATGATTGAAATAGCTGTTTTCCCTTTGAAGTAGGTGGGTTCTGACTTCGTACAAATCTGAAATACATCCTTTTCTCTGTATTTTCTACTATTCCTTTTTACCTGGTTTTAACTACATACTACAGCATGGATGTTACTCAGTTATTATTTTGTTAGCTATCCTGGATTCTTTTTAAGAGAAAAAGCGGTGTAAATATTCCAAATAAGCAAAACAAACAAACATGAAAGTATTTTGACATATGAAAATTATTGATATATGTTTCCTTCATTTTATCCTTTCCATAACTCTGTGAGATTGGCTAACCTAGCAGAAGCTGGTTGAATTTCAAGAGTGTGCAGGAATATGAATTCATTTTAGGCTTAGTGGGCCATGTTAACTGATATAACACATCTATTCTCAAACGACACATAATTGGTTAGTTACAACTAAACCATAAGATTTGCTTGTTGTTTTTTTTTAAAAAATAATCTTTATTTACATTTATAGTTAAAAAAAGACATCAAACAAATAATAAAACAAGGCAACAAAATAAAGAACATAAATACATATAAATAATACCTCTGTCATCAAATATTTAGTACGAACCTATACAGTAAAGAACATCGAAACTAAATTAGAGGATTATAAATAAACATTGTATTTACTGACATTATTTTATTGTATATTTAAAGTGAGGTTGGATAGACCTGATTGATTCAAAAATTCAAAATAGGCCGTTTCGTCTCCTCTGGAATGTAGTATGAATTTACTGTATAGGCTTGCTGTTTTTTAATTGGCTCAGGATATCTAGTGGGTTCTAAAATAACATTAATTTGAGCTAGACAAATTTGGGATTTAAGTGCCATATGCTTAAGGGATTACAATAATTCTTTTTCTCTCTTTCAGCCTCCATACTTAACTAATACATTCTCACAAGGTCCACTTGTCCAAGGTTCATTACTATAACCCATTTTGAAGCTAACAACAAATATCTCAAACCTCACCATTCAGGAGAAATAAAACTCTTGGTTCTGTCCATTGTGACATTCTCTCTCTAAGTTCAAAATTGCTACATCACCCTGCTCAACAAAAATTATGCATCCGGTTTTAACTGGTAATGAAGATTACAAACACATTCTCTACAGTAAAAGGAAATGGAGTGCTAATGAGTCCTGCATGAAATTGAAAAGATGCAGACAAATTACATATTTCCCATATTTAACACTGTACTCTGAGGTCAGTCGGTGTGATTTTATTCTGACTACCACTTTTATTAGAGGTCAGGTCATCTTCAATAGTAGTGATAGTTAATGAAATTTACATAGCATGAAATGCAACATGCTCTAATAAATTTGCAACTTTTCCTAGTGTGCGCTTTTTAGAAACACCATTACTCTTAACATATCTGCAATTTCTAGTAACTTACAACTGACCTTTATTAATGTCAAAAAGTTAGGTACGATTGGAGATGGTTAAGAATTGGATGGGAGACCTGTTAGGAAATCTCAGAGTCACAGACTAAATTGGAAAGTCCAAAAATGCATCCTGGATAAATGCAATATTTCTATATTGTTTCAATAAATATCCTGGATAAATTGTTATGAGTTTATCTATGGCAAAGTTGCCAATCATGTAGTAGGTGTAATTAGTCCAACACACCCAATTAAGCAGGGGGCAAATTGGTAAGCTTGTTCCTCACTCACTTTCTTAACTTGTTTAAATGTTTTATTTTATGGATAGGTGACCCGTTGTCAAACATCCAGGTTGTCCTGTCTGGGATATATGAGGAGAAAATAAAGATCAGAAAGTGGTGCTTTGCTGCATGCCAGGATAACTTTTCAAGGTGAGTCTTTTTATTTAAAAACAACAACAATATGGTCAAATGTGGAGGAAGTGGAAGAAGTATTGTAGGTATATATAATGCCCATATCTTAATTATTTGTCCTTTTATTGTTGAAAGTGTAAGTCATGGAAGTAACTCTTCAGCACCTCATGACCTACTAACTACAAGAGGACATGGAATGCTGCTAGAGCATTAAAGATTTTCTCTGTGCCCCTTCTTTGTCTTCTTTTTTGCCTGCTCTTTTTGTCTGATTGCTTCTTTTTCTACACATGCATGGAACACACATTCTTTGATTGGCCATTTGATAGGATGCAGCTAGCTAAATGCTAATCTTTGATTATGTCAATGATATATTTCCTGTAAATACTGTACATCTTTCTGTTATATTTAAAAAGTCCTTTCTTTAATTTTTGTTCAGGTCAGATTCCTATTCCAGATTCCCGAGATAGAAACATTGGTTCTTAAAATCTACAGCATGACTGACCCAGATTTTAAATTCAAGGCCTAAATTATGACACAGGAGTTATCTGAGATGTACTTAGAGCTCCAGCATTCAAGATTTGACTAGTCACTTCCATAGCAAAGGTACTATTTCAGTGCTTAATTTTTAGATGCTAATGATAACAAAAAAAATATTTTTTTTTCTCTTGTAGTGAAGGAAAATTATTAGCCTTGTTTTGAGTAAACCATAACAGCAGATATGAGTGTTTACAAACTCAGGGCTTGCTGAAATGGACGTTGTCTTACCTGAACGTCCCTTTTCTGGGCGCTGCGTACACTATCCAGGAATGGGGTTAACCTTCAGCCCTTGGCAGTGAACTGAGTGATATTTAAATAAGTTTCCCTTTCCGGCTCCCAAGCCACACCCCCATTCCCATGATCCCCAGTCGAACGAAGGTGTAGCAAACAGGACACGGACTACTAAAGAAATTCAAACAAACTTTATTGACTATGACTGGACATAATCAAACAAGCCCAGAAGGCTAAGCGGGCAGGCAGCTAAGAATCGGGTGGGGCTGGATAGTGTACGCAGCGCCCAGAAAAGGGACGTTCAGGTAAGACAACGTCCATTTTCCTGTGCGCTGCTCCCACTATCCAGGAATGGGATATACCCAAGCTCAATCCCCACGGGCGGGAGGCTGACTGCCCTGTGCGGACCCTTCTGCCACCACCTTCTGCAGAACCCTTCGTCCGAAGGAGGCTTCTGCTGAATTGTATTCATCGATCTTGTAGTGGCGAATGAAAGGGGTGAGAGACGACCAAGTGGCCGCCCTGCAAATGTCCCCTATGGAGGCCTGGGTCGCCCAGGCCGCCGTGGTGGCTGCACTGCGAGTGGAGTGTGGAAGAATCTTCCCTGGTATCGGGCTGGAGGTGAGTTCGTAGGCCATGGTGATACAGGCCTTAATCCAACGGCTGACGGTGGAAGCTGATATCTTCTGACCCATAGAAGACGGATTGAAGGAGACCAGGAGCGCTTCTGTGCGCCTGAAGGGCGCCGTCCGTCGAATGTAGATGCGCAGGGCCCGACGGACGTCTAGGGTGTGCCAGCCCTCTTCCGTGGGGTTGCGCGGAGCCGGGCAGAAGTCAGGTAGGACTAGTTCCTGCGCTCGGTGGAACCATGAATTCACCTTGGGGATGAAAGCTGGGTCCAGGCGGAGGGTAACGGAGGAGTCGCGGAAAATGCAGAGGTCCTTGCGGACCGACAGCGCCGCCAGCTCAGACACTCTCCTAGCTGAGGTGATGGCCAACAGGAAGGTCACCTTGAAGGATAAAAGTCTGAGGGGGGTCGACTCCAGGGGCTCAAACGGTGTGCCTGTCAGAGTCTGGAGAACCAGAGGGAGGTCCCACGATGGGTAGCGATGGACCGTGGGGGGACGAAGGTTGGTGGCCCCCTGCAGGAACGTCTTTATGCGAGGATGGTGAGCAAGCGTTTGGTATGGAGGGCATGATAGGACTGTCGAGAGGGCCGCCGTCTGACGTCTCAGTGTAGCGGGGGCCAACCCTTTAGCCAGGCCTGCATGTAGGAAGAGCAGGATGTGTCTAAACGAAGCCGCTGTAGGGTCAATAGGCTGGCGAGCGCACCACTGGCAGAAGGCCCGCCAGGTCGCCTCGTAGATGCGTGTCGTCGAGGGGCGCCTGGCAGCCTGCATAATGTCGACAACGCAGTCTGGCAAGTTGTCATCTTTTAGGGTGGCCCTTTCAAATGCCAGACGGCTAATTGTAGCCACTGGGGGTCGGGATGTGTGACCGCCCCCTGGCGTAGACTTATCCGGTGCGGAGGAATTACCCAGGGCTGGACCACGGATAGGGCCACCAGGTCGGCATACCACGGTCTCCTGGGCCAATTGGGGGCCACGAGGAGGAGATCTGCCTTCTCTGTCAGCAGTTTCCTGATGAGTCTGGGCAACAGGGGAATCGGGGGGAATGCGTAAAGCAAGCCCCTCGGCCACCTGCAGCGAAGGGCGTCCTGGTCCTCTGCCTGTGGTGATGGGTATCGAGACACGAAGCGAGGCAACTGGGTGTTGGCCGGGGTCGCGAAGAGATCCACCTCTGGGGTCCCGAACCGTGATGCTAGCTCCTGGAACAGGTGCGGGTGGAGTTGCCACTCTGCCTGGTCTATGGTTTCGCGGCTGAGCCAGTCCGCTCTGGTGTTGCTCAACCCGGAGATGTGCTCTGCCCTGATCGACAGGAGGTGTCTCTCCGCCCAGCTGAATAGGGACTCGGCCTCTAGCATTAGGGGGCGGGAACGTGTGCCCCCCTCCCTGTTGATGTGGGCCTTGGCCGAGATGTTGTCGGTTCGTATCAGGACGTGTTGGCCTTGAATGACAGTCTGGAATTGCAGTAGAGCCAAGCGGATCGCCCGGAGCTCCAGCAGATTGATGCTGCTGAGCCGTTCCTTGCGAGACCACTGCCCTTGTGCCATGTGGTGATCTATGTGTGCCCCCCAGCCGCTCAGACTTGCGTCGGTGGTGATGATTACTCTGTCTGGCTCCATGAAGGAGGAGCCCTTGCTAAGCGACTTCAGGGTCCACCACCTGAGGGACTGCCGGACCTGGGGGGTGAGCCGCACCCTGTGGTTCGAGTTGGCTGACCCCTTTCGTTGGAAGGGGAGGAGGAACCATTGCAGGGGCCTCGAGTGTCTGCGTGCCCACGGAACGATACCGAAGCAGGAGACCATCTTCCCGAGGAGACTCGAAAGCTGTATGAGGGGTGTCTTCCTCTTGGCCAAGATCTGATGTGTCAGCGTGAGGATGCTGTTTGCTCTGTCTGGCGACAGGAAGACGTGGCCGCTGGTGGAATCTATCACAGCCCCCAAGTGCTGAATCTTGGTGGATGGGTGGAGGTGGCTCTTCTCGAAGTTTATGGTGAAGCCGTGGTCCTGGAAGACTTCCAGCACCCGCTTCATGTCTCCGAGCGCCTGGTTCTGTGAGGCGGAGAGGATCAGAATGTCGTCGAGGTAACAGAGAATTCTGATCGGGACCGCTCGAAGCGATGCTGCTACCACTGCTACTAGTTTGGTGAAGGTCCTGGGAGCAGATGAGAGGCCGAACGGCATCGCCCTGTATTGGTAGTGGTGGCCCGCATACTCGAATCTGAGAAATCGGCGGTGATCCGGCCGGATGGGCACGTGAAGGTAGGCCTCCCGGAGGTCTACTGATTGTAGGAAGTCGCCCTGTCTCACCCCGGCCAGGATGGATCGGAGGGAGTGCATCTTGAACCTGTGGTATTTGACCGACAGGTTCAGGCGTTTTAGGTTCAGAATGCCCCTCCAGCCTCCTGAGTTCTTGGGGACCAGGAAGAGGGTTGAATAAAACCCGGACTTCTGTTGAGGAGGTGGTACTGTCTCTATTGCACTGACCTCCAAGAGGTGAGAGATCTCTTGAGACATTAGGATCTGCAGTTCTCTGGTTGGGGGGATGGGACAATGCACAAAACGAGAGGGCGGCCGCCCGGAGAACTCGATGGAGAGCCCCGAGGAAATTGTGCGTCTCACCCACGCATCCGTGGTTGACTGGGCCCATTAGTGGTAGAAGAGAAGGAGCCTTCCGCCTATGGGGCCCGTGGGGGGCGAGTCATTTGCCCCGTCTGCCGTTCTTGGGACCGGCCCCTCGGGAGCTGCGCTTAGCATGCTGGTTTCTCCCTCTGTCCCTGAACTGGTGCCTCTCCTGGAACCTGTCCCCTCCCTGATAGTGCGAGCGTTGGAAGGAGGACCCCCTGGGTCCTGAGCTGGGACGAAAGGGCTGCTGGGGATATGGTGAGAATCTTCGGTCCTGGCGCCGGTGAAGGGAGGGGAGGATTTTCCTTTTGTCCTTCCCCTCCACTAGTAGAGGTTCCAGTGCCTGACCGAATAAGTCGGGTGCCTTGTATGGCGCCGCTGCCAGCTTCCATTTAGCTTTAAGGTCCGCCTTCCAGGGGCGAACCCAGAATAATCTCCTGCTGGAAATGTTGGAGGCCAGGGCCCTGGAGGCAAACTTTGCAGAGTTCAGGGAACCATCCGCTATATATTCTGTGGCAGCTATAATTTTGTTGATATCATGCTGCAGTCTGGAGTCTTCCGAAGGGAGTCGCTCCTGCAGCTGTCGGAGCCAGAGAAGGGAAGCCCTGCTAAAAAAGGACGTTGCTGTCGCTGATTTGACAGCCCAAGCTGCTGCCTGGTGGGTCCTGCGGAAGGCCCCCTCCATCCGCTTTTCCTCCGGCCTGAGGCCATCCAACGGGTCCGTGGAAATCGCCAATGAGGATGACAGGGCCGCTACCGGCTGGTCCACAGATGGGAGGGCTAGGAGATCCTCCAGTTGTGGGTCGGCGCAGTAAAGCTTCTTATCGAGGCTGCTAGGCGTCGCCTGGGAGGCCGGTTGTGTCCAAGGATTCTGAATCACGTCCACAAATAGTTGTGGACAGGGGACCCAGTCCTTTTGGGGCTTAGAAGACTTGAAGAGGACATCATGGGGTCCTGCTGAGGATGAGGCTGCTGTAGGGGTTTCTCCTGGTAACCCTTGGTTGGTTGTTAGCCGGGCCTTATGTAATAGTGATTTGAATAGGGCCGGGCGGAAGAGGCCTGTGAAAGCCGGGGTGTCAGGAGACAGTCCCTCGTCCTCCGACAGCTCCATGTCAGCCTGACCTTCGTCTCCTTGGTCTGAGTCTTCTGAGGAGGACGTCTGGTCATGGCGCATCTGTGAGTACCGTTGACGCTGGTGGTGTGATGGCTGGCCCTGAAAGGACTGGGGAGGGGGCTGTGCGGATTGTTGTAGACTCGCGGCTAGGAAGGAGGAGAAAGCAGACGAGAGCATGGTCTGAAAGTCCATGTGGGGTGGGTGAAATGCCCCCCCTTGTGGAAATGGCGGTGCCAGCGGCTCAGAGGCTCTGCGGTGAGACGATGGCGTGTAGGAGGCCGCTGGTGTGGTTCTCGCTCTGGCCTCAGGGCGGGGTGAATGGTGCCCCGGCCTTGCCCCTTCAGGTGTGCTAGGGGTCTGAGCAATGTCGGCTGGGCTTGCTATGCCCCGCTCCCTCTCCTTGGGGGGCGCTGGTGTAAAGTGAGCAGTTTCGTTAAGTGGAACTGCTGCGGCCGCCCTCTGCGCCTTTTCACCCTGGCTTTCCAGCGGCCTGTGCCTTCTTGGCTCATCCTTCTCCTGAGCGGACAGAGTCCTGTCTGCATGGTCCTTGCGTGATGTGCTGTCCCGCTTTTTTGAGGGTTTTGTTCCCTCATTGGCCCTTTTGCGGGGGGGGCTCAATTCAGGTTCAAGATCCGATGACCACGGGGAGTCTGACATCGCTGGTTTTAGCAAGCTGGAGGATGCAGAGGAGGCCTGCGGATGTGTAGCGCCCCCTAGCACAGCAGGTGATGGGAGCTCGAAGGGCCGAGAGAGAGGCTGGCTGGAGCTGGGGAGCGTTGCCTTCTTTGCCTCCCTGGTGGCCTAGGCGGGCGCTGTGCAACGCTTAGCCAAAATGGCGGCCCGGGGGTCCGACCACGATGGCGATGGCACGTGACCGAGTGCCTTGGCAGCGGACTCACAATGGCGGCCCGGAGGTCCGACCAAATGCCGCGCTTATGCCTCCCACGCTTGTCCGCTCGCTTTCTGTGGCGTAGTGGGCTTAATCAGAGGCTTGGGGCAACCACTCTGATGTGGGCGGGCCCCTGCTGCTCCACGTGGTCTGTTCTGGAATGGCCGCTAGGCTGTGGGAGGCGGCGGTGGAGCGCACCGGCGTTCCGGAGAGGGGTGGGCGGCCCGACTCTTCTGACCGCCGCCCAGCTGTAGCCTCCGGAGAGCGAGGGGGGGGAAGCGTGCTGAAGCTGGCCCCTGGGGAAGGCGCGCCGCTGGGAGCGCGCCCCTGCGCCTCCACGTGGTCCACCGCACCGCTAGAAATGGCCGCGGGACTCCTAGATGCGGCGGCGGTGCAAACGGCGCTCCGGGAAGGCGTGGGCGGCTCAGCGCTTCTCTCCGCCGCCCAGCTGTAGCTGCTGAAATGCCTGAACGGCTCTGAGGCTTATTTGAAAAGCGCGCCAAGGCAAAGGCGTGGGCGAGCGCCGCGTGGAGCCCGCTGCCCAGCTGGTGAGCGCTAAGAGCGCTCAGCAGAGAAAGAACAAACCGAAGAAAAAAATCTACTCAAAATTAAAGAAAAAGGGTAAAATAACAAACCCTAGGAGCCTGGAAAGGGAAGAGAGCTAATAGAAGAATAAATTTAAAGGGAAAACCCCACAGCAAATGGAAGAATCAACCTACCAAGTGTGGAGCTCCCCAAAATCACTTCAGTCTTTGCCAGGAACTGAGTGAGACTGGGGATCATGGGAATGGGGGTGTGGCTTGGGAGCCGGAAAGGGAAACTTATTTAAATATCACTCAGTTCACTGCCAAGGGCTGAAGGTTAACCCCATTCCTGGATAGTGGGAGCAGCGCACAGGAAAATAGAAAGACTACTCTGACGAAGGGGTAGGAGGTTGGAGAAGAAGATTGATAGAGATGGCAGATTCCAGAAGACAATAGAGATTTACCAAGAAATCTTCTGCTGGAGTACTCTCTATGTTGCCTAGCCTCACTGCCAAGCAGTGCCCAGGCAGAAAAAACAACTGGTTCCTGAAATTGAAAATTTGTCCTCAGATGGGAGGAATTCCCATCTGAGAGGTAAGAAGCTGCTTATGTAATGAGCAGAAAAGATAGTCTGAATGGAGGAAGATCCATTATCAATGCAATAAATGTATAAGTGTGGCGTAGTCCATATGAAAATCTCTCAGATACATGAAATAATAAAACAACAAATAGAATTAAAACCCGAGATATTCCTACTAGGCATATTAACAGGGAACTATGATTAAAAAAACCCAATATTTAATATTACATATAATTACAGCGGCTAGAATAGTTGACACGCAAAATTGGAAAAATGGGAATATACCAGCTGAAGAGCTGGTGATAAAAAAAATATTAGACTGCACAGATATGGATAGGCTGACGATGAAGATAAAAGATAAAGGAGAAACAGAATATTATTTGATTTGGAATGTATGTTATAACTGGTTAGATAGTAAAGGCAAGGATTAGGAGATGAAGAATATATGGTATTATAATAAAGTAAAATGTAAAAATGTAAAAAGTAAAACATTTAAAATAATAACTACAGATTGTATACATAACAGCATATATAAGGTGAATGTAAATCGGTACAGGAATGTTGCAAAGATGAAAATTGTGATGTAAAATGAAGAAAATGGTTTAATAAAAACAATATTAAGAAAAAAATCTCTCAGATAGACACCCCAGGTTATTTGAAGAACCTCCTCTTTCCTATTATGTTTACCTGACTCACTAGAGTAGGGGTCTCCAAACTTGGCAATTTTAAGACTTGTGGACTTCAACTCCCAGAGTTCCCCAGCCAGCTTTGGGTTTGGAGCTTTGGCCAGCTTTGGCCAGCTTTGCTGGCTGAGGAACTCTGGGAGTTGAAGTCCACAAGTCTTAAAGTTGCCAAATTTGGAGACTCCTGCACTAGAGCTAGAAGACAGGACATGCGTCAAATCCCATCTATTATACATTGTCATCTGATGGGAATTACAAAAAAGGGCCTCCTTGGTGATGGACCCTTTGTTATAGAACACCAACCCCTACACCCTGTTCCTTTTCCTAAAGGCCCTAAAGTGTGGCTTTGTCAGTAGGTCTGAGTACTACAAATGGAAATAGAACTGATCAAAAGGCTCATCTAATTGTGTTGTTGTTGCTATGTGAGGTGGAATATTTAACAGGATTTTTTAAACAGGATTTTAAACAGTTGTATTGTATGATGGAGCTTTTATTTTTTTTTAATATAGGTAGTCCTTGAGTTATGACCACAATGAGCCCAACATTTCTATTGTTAAGTGAGACATTTGTTAAGTGAATTATGCCCCGTTTTATGACTTTCTTGCCACAGTTGTTAAGTGAATCACTGCAGTTGTTAAGCTAGTAACACAACTGTTAAGTGAATCTGGCTTCCCCATTGATTTTGCTTGTCAAAAGGTTGCAAAAGGCGATCACATCATCTTGGGACACAGCAACAGTCTCAAGCATCCCAAGTATGAAGCATCTGAATTTTGATCATGTGACCATGAGAATGCCACAAAGGTTGTAAGTGTGAAAAACGGTCATAATACATTTTTTTTAGTGATGTTGTAACTTTGCACAGTCACTAAATGAATTGTTGTAAATCAAGGACTACGTGTATTGTAAGCTGCCTGGAGTCACCTATATGTGAGTTTATTGGCTATATAAATTTTTAGATAGATAGATAGATAGATAGATAGATAGATAGATAGATAGATAGATAGATAAGAAAGGAAGAAAGGAAGGGAGAAAGAGGGAGAAAGAAAGAAAGAAATAGGGAGAAAGAAAAAGAAAGAAAGAGAGAAAAGAAAAGAAAAAAGAAAATTAATGTGAAGATAAAATGGGAGGGGAAACACATCCAGACTTGGAAGATTCTGTTACATTTTAATAACAGTAATTTTAAAGACTGTGAAATCTGTCTTGCAGGGCTGACATTTTATATGACCACAATTGAGGCTAGAAAGAGACTAGGAGAGCAGTCTCTTTGTTTAAGCATTTCATTTTGAACATTAGAGTTCTTGATTTGTTCTTGATTTGGATTGTTGAGGATCCAAAGAGTCTTTTGGTGCTTTTATTTTCAAACCTTGTCCATGACTGTTCAAGGGATAAAGAGAACTAACTTAAAGTTCTCTGCACCTTTAGAGAATCCAGTGTTTGCTTTCTGCTACTCTCTAGAAACAGAAGCTCCCCACTTCTCTATTTATAACGGTCTCTGCCATGGCTGTTTGCTAGAGTAGTGCTTCTCAGCCTCTACAATTTTCATTTGTGGCTGGCTAGGGAATTTGGGGAATTGAAGTCCACACGTCTTAAAAGTTGCTAAGGTTGAGAAACACTGGCAATTCAGAGCTATTTCCAGTTCCTTCCAAAATTTGGTCCCTGGCTGGGGGAAGAAAAATTTTGCTAGGTTTTTTTAGTTCAGCTATGAGTCAGTGGAACATCCTGATTTGGGTGGCTGAAATAAAACTGAAATACCTTTTTTTTTTAAGATTCTGCCCAAATAAGTTTTCCTACAATCCTCCAATAAATGGCATTTATTGTTTAGAAGTTTACCCTTCATGGGTTTTGTTTGAGATTCTCTGGAGACAACAGAGAAAAACAATAGAATTGGCAGAAAGAATTGTTAAAAGCAAGTGAATGTAGACAGATGCCTTTGGGTAACCGGTAGCCTTCTCAGTATCTCTAACCATTGGCTCTGCTCACCAGGGCTAATGTGAGATGAAATCCAATAGTATATGGAGGATCAAAGTTCTCCACCACTCTCTCCATTCATCGTCCTTCATATTTATGCCTTTCATGTTTGCTTACAGCTGGGATGGGGTTCAGTGGCTAAAATGCTAGCTTGTCAATCGAAAGGTCAGCTGTTCAGCCTTTCAAATACCTAGTGGCGTGTAACGGGGTGAGCTCCCATGACTTGTCCCAGCTTTTTCCAACTTAGCAGTTCGAAAGCACGTAAAAAATGCAAGTAGAAAAATAGGGACCACCTTTGGTGGGAAGGTAACAATGTTCCGTGCGCCTTGGACGTTTAGTCATACCAGCCACATGACCATGGAGATGTCTTCGGACAGCACTGGCTCTTCGGCTTTGAAACGGAGATGAGCACCGCCTCCTAGAGTCAGGAACAACTAGCACATATGTGTGAGGGGAACCTTTACCTTTATCTTTTTAAACTTGTTAGAATGATGCTGTCATGCTTAAGCTCATGCTGTTGCTGACTGGTGAAATTCCCATATGATGTCAAGAGGAGGCAAGTTTTGGAGATACTGAAGTAACATTTGTAGTTTTTGGCCCCCAGATATGGGGTAATCAAGAAAACAATGTCTTGCTGAAGCAAACCAGAATTATTAATGATGACCTTAACTGAGATTTTCCTCATTTTTTGCTGGCAGTCTTTCCCCAAGACATGGGCACCTTTTGGATATTGCAAAGTTTGGGCTGTAACATTTTCCCCCCTTGAGTGCTAGTACTTCAACTTTTCTAATTTGGTGAAGACCATTTGATGAAATGTAGATATTACACAATATCCTCTGCAATGTTTTGTGCACTACAAATACAGATCTGCTTGACCCTCCTAGATCTTACTTCTTTGGGGTATTTCAGAAACGAATTACCTTAGCAATTTTTCCCATTTCCAGGCATGGGCATTATGATGTATAATAGAATTAGATTAAAGCTAACATAATGGCTAGCATAAATTACACCAAAGGTGGTTACAGGCTATATATTCGGTGAGAAACTTGTCATGAAGAGATTGTTACCTATTGAATGTTTAGAATATCTCAGACCTTTGATATTTTATGAAACTCATTCATTGTGATCTGCTACTAGCTTTTATCAATCTTTAGGAATCTTTGGAATCTTTAGGAATCTTTGGAAATATAATATTTTGTAATATGTCAAACATTTTGGAGCAGAATAACATGAGGCGTAGTCAGAGCGAACAAGGCAATTATAATGAATGATTCAAAGAAAAATGTATGTTTACTTTGAACATGTGGTTTAGGTATAAGAGTTTATACATGAACGTGACAAAGAAGGAACATATTTTTTAAAAAAATATTAAATTGATTATATCAATAAAGGAGACTATTAGTAGCTCAGGGTTGCCCTCTGAGCTTGGTTGTTTTCTTGCAGATGTTTCATTAGTTTAGCCTGATCCCTGTTGAATTTTTAAAAATTTTTAGAGTTTTTAGAGTTGATGTATTTTAATATTTACCTGTTTTTAATTCTCAGCCAAATTTATATGTGTTTTATAATATTTTAACTTTTATGTACTGATTTTTACTCGGCTGTTCATCGCCCTGAGTCCGAAAGGAGAAGGGCGGTATATAAATCTAATTAATAAATAATAAATAAATAAAAAATTACCTCATCAGTGCTAGTAAGGAGTAATATAAACTGAGAGCAAATCCCATTCCTTACTAGCACTGATGAGATTGCCTAGTTTTAGTAATGAAACTTCTGTAAGAAAACAATCAAACTCAAAGAATGCCAAGATCCCTAAATTGATTGGAAAATATTAAGGAGAGATACAAGGGGATGAGAGATTCTCAATCCTGGATGAACCACTATTCGGTAAATGACAAAAATGTATTGGATGAGAAGGATGAAGGAAATGTAATGAGCATGAAAGTACAGTAGAGGAAAACAGGAATAGAAAATGTAAATCTTGTTCTGTTGTGGGGGGGAATCTCACATCTCACAACAGAATGAATGAAAATGGGCGCTGGGAAGGAGGATGTGGAAATTAGATCAGTGAAAAGATTTGTGTGACAAGAGTATGTATGTGGAGTTATGTAAAAACAGTTGCTTATTAGAATGATGAATCAGAAGAAACTACTGATGAAGAAAAACTGCATACAAGACATGGATGCTAATAAAAGGAAATAAAGATATTGCAAAAATCTGTGGAGAAATAGTTGCAGATAATGTAGATTAGCACAAACATGTTTTGGAAGTGAGTAAAAAGTATTACACAAGAAGCCCAAAGAGAGGAAATAAGCAACTGAAAAGTCCTCAAGATAATGTGAATACATATTTTAATGGTAAGAAGGAAATTACTTTTGCAATTTCCTGAAATCTGGCCATCATTTTCAAGACACACCCTATTATTTTATGAAAGCAAGGGGATAGGAGAGGAAAAGGTGTTTCTCTGCCACAGTTTAAATGTTCTTCAACTACTCTTAAATTCTGCAGCTTCCAAAAAATGGCAGCCTGTAAATTAGTTGTAACACCCTTTCTTCCAATACAACCACATATTCACTAGACTCTTTGTAGCAATTTGTCTACAGAGGAAGCATCAGGTCACATGGTCAGATCTTTGAAAGAATCCAGATAAGTAACCTTTCTGAAAGGTAAATAGCAGAGAGTGCTAATTTTCCCACAAAGACTATTCAAGCTTTGTGAGGGATCCGGAACTTTCTGAGCATTCCTTTCCACACAACATACTTTGCACTGAACTGGTTAACCTACTTGAAAAGCAGTGTGAGAGAGGCACTTTGGGGAAACTTCCATCCATTGTCTTGTGACACTCCCTCACTCCCTCCTCTTGGTTGCGACTCATATTGAAAACCATATTATATTAAGGGAAGGGGCGCAAGGGTAAAACCAAAAACTATAAGGGGGTGTAGATTTATCTAAGAGAGCGTTTGGTAGAATTCTGATTGAAAGGCTGCAAGGAGAAAGTAAACAAAATTGTGAAGGGCAGTTTATGCTGGGCAGACCAACTTTTGCTCTTTGGCAAGTCGTTGAGGAATGTACAAATGTGAAAAAGTTTATTGTATATTAACTGATTCAAAAAAAAGTATATAATAAAATGAAGAGGCCTTTAAGTGAATCATATCTTTCATTTTGTTGGCTTATTACTTTTTACTCTTTTTCTGCACTACTTCTAGAATAGTGTGGTGGGTATGAATGCATGTTTATGTCAGTGTTTCTTGCTGTTTTCTTTAGTATTGCCACGTACTAAGGAGACTCTTCATTTTATTTGACTTCTGTTTTTATTTTAGGTTTAAGCCTCTTAATATCTGCTCTCCTTAATATCACAAGAAATATAATATATTCAAGAAGCTGACCCTTCCAAGACAATAGAAAACTCAGGAGACCCCTATCAGGAATTTATAATAAAAAGCTGAAAGCAAAAGGTACTTTGTAACTTCAGCGTTTTTTCCAATTATTTATTATTCCCAAATATTTATTATTACTTATTCAGAAAGCAAAATCCTTGTTTCTTAGTCTGGAACAATTATAATTGTAATTATAACTGGTTGTGTTGAATTTCTATTCCTTTTCTTTCTAAATTTATCAACTTTGCACTTATAAGCTACTTTTTAAAAAATCTTTTTACCAGCAATATTTCTTATAGAAAAATTCCTGCCTGGGTATTTTCAACCCTCTTTCTACTTGTTACTGACATCTTCTATTCCTCTTTTTATTTCAATACTAACTTTTAATGATAATATATTAAATCATGTGCTCTGGCAGATGTGGATTCTCTTTTTCATCTAATGATCAGGTTAGTTTCTGAGTTACGAATTTTGATATGCATATATCAAAATATGCATATATTTTGATATGCATATATATCTTATTAAAGACATCCTAATCTCTCTCTCTCTCTCTCTCTCTCTCTCTCTCTCTCTCTCTCTCTCACTCTAGAGAGTGTTGTTACAAAGGGATGCCTTTTTCTGTCCCAACAATTTACTGCAAATTAATAGGTTTTTGTTGCTAAGGAAAATAGAGAAATGGCAGTCTGCAGCAATTATCTGATAGGAATGGGAAAGTATTCAGACTTAATCCAACCAAAACTTCTCTTGTGGAGCAGCTACCTAATCAATTTTTTTGTGGTTTAAACTTTAAAGCCATATACGACTGCAGCTTGCTAGGAACAAGGAACTCTTTGGAACAGCCATGATTGAGATAGAGTTTAGCCTTTCTAAAAAAAGTACAGTTCATTCAGAAAGTATTCAAACCCACTTCACTTTTCTCATTTTTGTTATTCTGCAGCCTGATTCTACAGTTGTTGAAATTCATTTTTTTCTCATTAATCTACATTCAGTACCCTATAATAATAACAAAGTGAAAACAGAATTTTAGAAATGTCTGTAAATTTATTAAAAAGAAAAAACTGAGATATCACATTGGCATAGGTATTCAGACCCTTTGCAACAATACATGAAATTGAGCTCTGGTGCCTCCCATTTCTCTTGATCGTTGCTCACATGTTTCTACACCTTGAATGGAGTCGACCTCATGTATTGTGAGTACTTATGCCAATGCGGTACATTTATAGACATTTCTAAAATTATGTTTTCATTTGACATTATAAGGTACTGACTGTAGATTAATGAGAAAAAAATGAATTTCAGCAACTGTAATATTAGACTGCATCATTAAGCTGACAAAAGCTTAGCACATTTATTACCGCTTTACGTGTGTAAGATTCCTAGCAATCAGGCTATTTAGAGGATAGATAGCAGAGCCTGGTTCTTTTGAAGTACTCTAATGATACCCTCAGAGGGATAAAGGATCTTCCACTGTTAGATGTTGTGAGATGGCAATTAGTAGCACCAGTGTCAGAGTTTTCAATAAGCTTATCAAGTTTAGATTGGATGTTGTTTAGGCAAACACAAATGGCCACAATGTGGTGGAACTTGTAAGTAGACAAAGCTCTCCCCAAACCTTTGGGATGGTCTCTGGGGAGTGATTATTTTTCCTAAACCTCATTTGGTGAGGAAGTATAGTCTTCTTTTCTCAAGCTACCAACCTTGTACGGAGTACCTTACATCTCTGTGAGAATCATGATGTGGTAGGAAAAAGAAATGTTTGTTGTTGTTTCCCTACCTTGTTATCTTATTTCTTGTTTTTTGTTGCACTTTTGTATGCTTCCTAAGATATTTCTCAGCTACTTCTTTCCTTTCTGAGGTAATCTGTAATCTGTTTTAATTTTTGGCTTGACTCAGTTTTTGCTTCCTTTGTTGTGGAATTCTCTGGATGCAGCTTGTACTGTGTACTGCAATCTAGCATTTCAGTGCTCCTTGTCCCCCCCCCCCCTTCTCTCTGCCAAAATCTCAACAAAGTTGCCTGTTGATTTTAGCTTTAATCCGTATTTGTGACTCCGCGAGAAAGAGAACTGATAGCCACATACTCAGGAACATCTATATGAGTATAATGACTATAGAGTTATCATTAAAATTGTTTCCAATCTAGTGATTATCTAGCTCAGGAGTGTCCAACATTGGCAACTTTAAGACTTTTGGACTTCAACCCCCTGAATTTCTAAGCCAGCCATGCAAAATGGGCACTCCTCGTCTAGTTGAAGGGTCAGCGATCATTTTTGGAAAGGACCAGATGCTGTCCTTCCTTCACGTCCACAAGTGCTGATTAGGATGCCAGTACTCACAGAACAAACTGTTACTTGACCGGGAAGTTTGGCTTCAGACGTGAGCCTGGCGATCTAGCACACTCCCCTCAGGGATGAATATCAAAAGAGTTAGCACTGTAGTGTAACTGATTTAAAGCAAATCAGGGCTAGAGCCACACCTGATCTTTCTGAGCAGTGCTCAAAAAGCTAAGTGGGTCAGACCTAGTTAATAGTTGGATGGAAGATCACCAGAGAAATCTGAAAGCTATAGAGTCTAATTTGGAAAATTGAACAGCATCTCTGAAGAAAACAGTGGAAATTATTTTCATATTGTCCCTGTAAGTTTCTTGGCAACAAGTCAATAGGAGGTGGCTCAAGGCATGCCCAGAAGGCTTGGCTTTCATGAGAATCAGTCCAATGCTGCTGTGCATTATGTGGGAGTTAAAATTGAGAAGCTGTCAGATCCTGCTTGAGCACAATGGCACCGATCATTTCTAATTTCCTGTACACACAGGAAATCAGTAGCCCCTCCATGCCTACATGCTCTTCTGCACAGCTGAGCCTCCTCCTTCTGCTTCCTTACTTGTCATACTGAAGCAGAGGCGTTTCTGAGGGTGGAAGAGTCCAAGGTCTGAGTCACACATCAAACCTGAGGCACACTCAGTGCTATTGCTAGGACTATGATTCTCTACATCTGTCGCCCTTGGATTGCTTTATCACAGTCCTTCTCCCCATCTTCTGATGGATTCTCAATCGAGGAAATGACAGCATATGGTATAATCTTACTTCTATTTGGCTTTCTATTCCTACTGTTGTTATTTTCAGTTTGAAGCAATCATAAATGATCTTACTGTCCAGCTTTTGCCTCAGTTCTCTCTAGAGAATAAAAATAGAAAAATAAAAATGCTTTCATCCAGAAAGCATTACGATTTCAAAAAAGATAGTCTGTTAATTGTACTTTAAAATGTCGCAGAAAACGGCATTCCTGTTTTCCACTGGCAAGTTATAATCTAACCTTCCCCAAACCTTGTAGGACTACAATTCCCATTTATTTATACATCACATTATAGTCTTTGATTTACAAAGTCTGTGCAACATGTCAGATTAGAAAGCAAAAAAGAACATACTCTAGAACATATTGGAGTATCAATGTAGCCCATGTCTATAACTCCTTAATTCAAACCAGTCTTATTTTGGGACTGCATAGCATCTGCCACGAACAGCTGCAAGAAACCTAGGACAAGCAGCAGCTTCTTTCAGGAATTAAGAGCACTCTTATTTCCTCAAAGGCACTTCCGTTGCCTTTGAATACTGAACCTTTTGCTGTCATATAATATTCCAGGAGAAGGTGAACACACTACGTTCCCTTGCATCTTCCTGGCAAGAAAACAACCCACACCATTTTGGCTTAAGGAATATAGTAGTGATATTGGTGATGGAGCAATTGTAGTAAAAATGGAAAGTTTGAAGTTGCCTGTCCAATATAGGTTCTTTTATCTTGAGGATCCCAAATGAGATTGGGATTTGTTACTTGTTACTCATATTCCACTTACACATGGTACTCTCTAGCAGAGGCTTTCTGGAAGAGACTGGGAGAGTACTCTAAATTTGATGCTTACACGCACCTGCTTCCCAAAGCCACAGACTTGATAGTGGGCCAGCTAAAGTCCTTACCATTAAGAAGGGAATGAGGACATTTCAGCAGTAGATTTTAAAAAGTCAGGATGGAAGTTGTATAACTGCATGTCAAAGCCCTGATTCTTGTGTGTGTGTGTGTGGAGGGGAGCACATGTATGACACATGTTGTCTTTTTTTGACACTCCTCTGCAAGCTTTCCTGAAAGCAGGGCTGTGGGACGCGACTTGGACTCAGCTCCATGGAGTGCTTTGCACCACAGAATGGACTGCATTTTTTTCTGCTTGTGATAAAATGGCAGGTCGCGTCCAAAAGCATTTTCCTGGCCATTCATGCCAGAGGACTGAAATCTTGCCAGGCTGTTGGATCTGTTGGAAGAAGTCTAAAGAGAAGTCAAATGTTGTGGCGCTGCTAGATGTGTACGTGTGTGTGTGTGTGTGTGTGTGTGTGTGTGTGTGTGTAGGTGAGAGCATTGCGTTCCCAAGCAGTTTGAAAGGGTGCTTCATCTGAAGATCTTTCGGGTTGTTCCAGTCCCCCCTCCCTCTTCTCTAAATAGGAATAAATTATTTATTTTGAACAAGCAGGACAAATTAACATAAAACCATTGGAACCATGCTGTACAATTCAGGGGTTGGAAGAGAATTCTATGGTGAGTCGCAGTTCTGTTTGAGTGGGAGGAGGGAAGTGGGGAGGAAATCTGAGAACATACTGTATACAATCAAATTAGCAAGCCAGAAGAGAGAAGTCATAATTTTTCCAATTCATAAATTCCCTATATGCAGTTAATTTTTTTTTAAATGAGAATAGCCTGGAAAAAAAAAAAGAAGACCCCAGTTTCAGTCGGAAAGAGCATGTTCCTTCTAGTCTTTCCATGAGTCTTGAGGAAAAAAGGGCATCCAGTATGACCATCCCAGGTCTGTCCAAGCTATCATGGTCTTTATTGCTGTTATTTCATTACTTTTCAGCAGCATTCCCTTTTCCAGTCTTTCTACTGCTTCTTCATGTATCACATTGAAACATTTCAACCAGATAATTCTTGTAAGTAATCAACCACGTGATTGTGCCCATTCATTCTTGCCAGGTCTAGCGGGCTGTGGTCCCATCTGTCCAGATGATCAAAGCGAGCCCCCCAGTGGTGTAGGAGCTTCAAAGTGTCCAGGAATCCCTCCCGGCTCATGTCATGGGCTGGCGTTGCACCTGTGGAGGGGTCTGGCCGGTTGGGATCTGCTCCTCTCTGCAGCAGCAGCTCTGCCATTTTGGAGTTTCCCATCATCATAACCTGGAGGACAGAAAAAGTAAAAAGCTGAGTGTTGATTAGGCAGCTTTTCACACTTGTCCTCTATAAACTTCAGCTTCCTTTTTGGCAACAGCCAACCTTATCTGGTCTGTGATATCCTAGTTTTAACTGGTGCTGCTCTGATTTGAAGATTTTATTTTTTAGTCTCCTTCCATCTTCACTCATGCATATAGTCCCCAAAGCATAATTGTAGTTTTTAAAACAGAATGAATCTGGAGCTATACCTTTGGTCTTAAAACTTGCAATGGGATAGGACGGAGTAAAAGATTGAAAAGAGAGAATGTGGTGGTATTTTTTTTGTTGAAATAAGCATCTTTCATTTTTTTTGTTGAAAGAAGCATCTCAGATAGCAAGACCACTGGATGCAGTCAGTGGTGAAATCGAAATTGTTTTACTACCGGTTCTGTGGGTGTGGCTTGGTGGGCATGGTGTGGCTTGGTGGGCGTGGTTTGGTGGGCATGGCAGGGTAAGGATACTGCAAAATCTCCATTCACACCCCACTCCAGGAGAATGATACAGCAAAATCCCCATTCCCTCCCCACTCTGGGGCCAGCCAGAAGTGGTATTTGCTAGTTCTCTAACTGCTCAAAATTTCTGCTATCGGTTTTCCAGAACCTGCCAGAACTTGTTGGATTTCACCCCTGGATGGGGTGTAAGACTATTCTGAACCCTTGCAGATGGTCTCTGAAATTAAATTAATCGCAGGAAGATGAAGTCTGTTTCTACTAACAGTTATAGCAACAGCATAATGCTATGTTAACCCCCATCTTTCCTTTTGATCTCATTTCCAGCAAAGGTCATTTTGCACACCATGACTTTTCTCCAATGATTGTCGTGGTTAACCAATTTCAGTTATGCTTTTTTTACAGAACTTAGCTATTTTGCACAGTCATAGAGTGATTTGTTGGGCTTTTTAATGCCCTGATAGTTCCCCTAGAGTGTGTTTCATGGTGCCTGTTTTATTCATAATTGCACATTTATGGTAGAGTCATTTTTCCATCTTTCAGAATTTCAGAACGTCACGTTGCAATTTCCCCAAATGGAATGTTGGAGAAAAAACGGACAATCTGCCTAGATGAGTTCATGGGGAGGTCTTCAAATTGCCCAACCAATCCACATCACATGTGTTCCAGCATCCGGAATGAAATGCATTTCCCCATTGGCTAATGATGTGCTAATGGGACAACTAAATCAGAAGAGAAAACCAATCAGCATATCTATAACATCTGAAGATTTGCAAATCTGGCAATGGGTATTACATCAGAGGTAAGACAGATTAGTGATGATAGTGACACAAGGATGGGTTAACACCTTATATGGTTAGTGGGAAACTGATATGAGAAAAGGCCAATAAGGAACTTGGACTAGGTTTCTTCTCTTTGCTGCTGAAGAAAACCAAGGTGTCCAGCTTTAATACTAAAGTCATATCCTGTAAGAGAAAGGGATATTTCCATTGTGGCTTGTCTGACCTGTTTTTTCTCCCTCGCTTTTGTCAGTGGTTAAAACTCCCAGAAAAAAAAAAAATTGCCCCATTTTACTCTGGCCCCCTTTCCCTTCCCTTGTCACTATGTTTACTGGGGATGGGTCCTTTTTCTTTTCTTTTCTTTTCTTTTCTTTTCTTTTCTTTTCTTTTCTTTTTCTTTTTCTTCAAAGTAATTTCTCTGTAAAATGAGAGGGTTATCTTTCAGTTATTGAAAGTATGATATTAGGACAAATGAGATATTTTCTATCTAGGCCTTCTTTTGTGGTAGTGGGGATTACTTTAAATTCAGCATCATCTTCTTTTGGGATAAATATATTTATTTTTCAAATATATTTAAAATAATTTAAAATAATTTCAATTCATCTGTAATTCTAGGTCTGCCTTGTAGAGTTTAGCATAGTTACAACACACACAGCACAGCATAACATATATGACATACCGTATGCCATTATAAAAAAACTACATATTTTGAAAACAAAAACAAAAAAACCTTTCTTTTTCAATCAGACTTGAATGTATCAAATAACAATTGATAAATTATCAACAGATGAGCTGTCAGGTTTTTTTATTCACTAGAAATAAAATATAATACCTAGAAATCTGAAGGAAAGCATATAATTCCTTTTTCTGTTGGATGTGATTGGTTCATGGCAGCCTTATTTGTCAGAAAGTTCTTTGAAAAGAACCAATCTGGGTAGTGGTAAAGTATTATATTGACACTGGACAATCTCAGGGTCAAGTACACCCTTAGCATAATCCAAACAATTCAAATAAATTCAATTTATTCTCTGTTACCACTGAGAAAATTTGGTAGTTAAACATTTCTTTTCGATGTTCAACCTTAAAGAGGTTCTGTCCACCCATCCTACCATTCCTCCAGGAAAAGCACTAAAAATGGAGGGACAGACAGGAAGACAGAGACAGAGACACAGAGAGAGAGGGGGAGAGAGAGAGAAGGAGGGAGGGAGAGAGAGAGAGGGAGGGAGGGAAAGAATAAATATCAAGGCTCTCATCTAATGTCCTTATGATATTGGCCTCATGTTGCCTACAGGGAATAATTTACAAGGATTGTTTTCTATGCTATCAGAGTTCATATGTTATAATTTCAATAAAAATTGAATAAGCACACACACACACAGGATTGTGTGAATGCAGGAAATTAGGCTAGAAGTTCACAATCACTAGACAATTGGAATACATTGTCATCAATTTTCTTCAATATTTCTTTTTCTTTAACTTGGGAAGTGGTTGATGTTCTGAACTGGTAATGGGTTCATAGCAGTTAATAAAGTAAGTCAATCAAGACATTTGAGGGATATTCCCATTAAGAAAGCAGACAGACTCTAGAATAGGATTCCCACCTGTTTGGATGGATCATGCTCTCTTGTACTCCTAAAGAATCTGGCTTGCAGTCTAGGAGATTCATGTTTAGCATTTGGAGGCTTAAACGGCAGCTGTAGCCAAGAGCCCCTTTATCCAATCTAATCTGATGTACCAACTGCATCTCTATTCTATTCCTGGTGAGATCAGATTTGGTCTGGGAAATGCATGTCTTAAAGGGAGCCAATTTTGTGTTGTGGTTAAAGGCACCAGGGCTAGAAAATGGGCAGACTGTGGAATTTTGGTTCTGCTTTAGGGAAATGGGGGCCAATCACTCTCTCTCAGTCTTAGGAAGAAGGTAGCAACAAACAACTCCTGAAAACGTTGCCAAGAAGACTGCAGCATCTTGTCAAAGCAGTCATCAGGAGTTAAAACTGGCTGTAAGCATATACACCAGTGCATGCTTTAGACTAGACTCTAATCCCACTACTGTGTAAAGGTATTGTCCTGTTTGTTTCATACCATTGCAGTCTCCCTGGAAGTCAGGTGTAAAGAAGCCTAAAAGATTTTACACATTTCATATCTAGCCTGAAGCTTGTTGGTTTAAGGGGGGAAAATAACAATATTGCAAGAATTGCTTAAATATGTCTCATTTACAGGTGGGTGCAGATGTAGTCAGTGTCATGAGGACACATGGAAAAAAAGTTGTACTATGTTTGTACTTGTACTTAGCTGCAAGTGGGAGATGCCCCTAGTTTAATCTTATCAGATTATTGCAACATGTGTCATAATATTGGGAGTTATTTCACCATAGTATTCAGAAATCACAATAGGTCCTAAATGCAGAAACTGTTAATGGGTATATGCCTCAAATAATACCGATCCTAAAAGGATTGCACGAACTATCAATCTGCTTCTGGGCACAATTCAGTATTGGTGATGCACTTCAGACTCCTAAAGAAAGAACTGTCTAGATCACAGTCGTGGCAGAGGGATATTTGGTATGACAAAAGAAATAGCTTTTCCGAGGCCCTGTCTCCTCTATGGAATTCCCTGCCACAAAAGGCCAATCTGGTTGGTATTTTAATGACTGGATAAAACTTTTCTCTTTGGGAAGACATACCACAGCAGAGTTTAATGCAAAATGTTTCTTGAAGATGTTATCATGTACAGGCCTGCTCTTATTTTACAATATTTACTAGGTAAGCATATTGTTAGTTTGGTTTTCATTTCTCATTCATTGAGAATTTAATTTCAAGATTAAACTGAATCTTGTCCTGCTTTAAATTGTGGCTAGCCGCCTTCAGTGATGCAAATGCGTTAGAAATGTAGGGCGTACATTTAGAAGAGCATATCTTGCCAAACATTGGGTTGTGCTAGGGTTTGCAAATATGGAAACCGTTTGCTGCGGTTTCATTTTTTATTGCTTTTCTAATGCCAGGAATCAAGTGACTGTGGATTCTTCTGTTATTTCACCTCATATGCTCTAACATGTTCCTTCATTTCAGGGAACAATTGTCCCTGATCTTAGAAAATAGAAAAAATAAGTACACCAGAACTAGCATCACAGAGAGGGCCTTTGCAAGAGAACCAGACAGACGATAGTGAAAAAGAGAGTGGCAGTTTGAGATCCTGGAAAAGGTGTGGAGAGTAGAAATGAAAAAGCAGGAAGAAAAGTCTGAGACAAACAAAAAACAGACTAATTGAGCCACAGGTAGAGAGTTAAATGGGACTGGGCACAGAGCCATCCTTATCAAGATCAAATATTGACATTTAATGTTATAAAAGACTGATAACGTCTACAGAAAGTCTCAATAATAAAACAAAATACAGAATAACAGAGTTGGAAGGGACCTTGGAGGTCTTCTAGTCCAAACCCCTACTTAGGCAGGAAACCCTACACCATTTCAGATAAATGGTTATCCAATATCTTTTTAAAAACTTCCAGTGTTGGAGCATTCACAACTTGTGAAGGCAAGTTATTCCACTGATTAATTGTTCTAACTGTCAAGAAAGTTCTAAGTTGCTCCTCCCTTTGATTAGTTTCCGCCCATTGCTTGTTCTGCCCTCAGGTGTTTTGCTGAATAGCTTGACTCCCTCTTCTTTGTGGCAGCCCCTGAGATATTGGAAGACTGCTATCATGTCATCCCTAATCCTTCTTTTCATTAAATCAGACGTACCCAGTTCCCGAAACCGTTCTTCATATGTTTTAGCTTCCAGTCCCCTAATCATCTTTGTTGCTCTTCTCTGCACTCGCCGTGCAAATAAGATGCCGCGTGGGGCTGTCTCTCTCTAAATGCAAACGGGGTCTGGGAAGGCGAGTACATTTTTGTTAAAAGAGATTTATGAAGCCCCTTGGGAAACTGAACCAATCCAAGCAACAGCCTCTCAACTCGAACCCAACGTTACACTTAAGTGTGACCGCGTTGGTACTCCGAATGATGGATTTGCACGGCGATCGTGCGTGCGGGGTAGCCTTGCAGTTCAGCAAAACCGCGTCAAGGAAGCAATTCGACAGGACCGATCGCAAAAAAACAAACAAAAAAACAAAAAAACAACAACAAGCAAACAAAAAACATTTGAGTTTCCGAAAGGAGAGCGTTTAATCTTTCTGAAGGAGCAAAGCTACGCGCGAAAATCAGAAAGAAAAAAAAAGAAAGAAAGAAAAACGTTTGCTCCAGCGAACGGGGCTATATAACCTAGCGCTCTTTGTATCTCCGGTAATCTGACACCGTAATCGTATCGGTGACTGCTTTTTATCCGATAACGGTCTACTCTCACCGGCGAAGAAACGTGTAGATAAAACAACTAGACACGATTTAATCAAATGAACCCCAATTGCCACGGAATAGGAAAACGGGAATACATTTCCCGAAGCAAAAACGCTGATCGGACCATCGGGGAAAAACCCCGGTATAATTGACCAGCGGCGCTTCTAGATTCAAACTGCTTGCTGTTACTACCAAGATCACCGTCTCTAACCTATATTTGTTTGCAAATTCGTGAACGCATTTCAAAGCTTTTGGAGTTGGGGAAAAGCTGCTCGGGGAATAAACTTCATCTAAAACTCTTATTGGGATGGTTCCCCCCCCCCTTCCATTTCTTTTGGGAAACCTACGTTTCTCTGGTTACCTCGAATTATTAAAATCAAACCAGCATGATCTTTTTCTTTTTTTTCTCTTAATGGTGCAGACGGTATCTTTTGCAGAGCGATATTACGCACTGACCATATTTGCGTTTTGGTCTTTCTAATTTAAAGTTTTGGGGCGCAACCGGGGAAACGGACACCGAGTAGAATCGTCAAGGCACAAAACGTAATTAACTTGGAAGGCTAGAGATCTGCCATACACGACTTCTCGGAAATAATTTCCGTCTAGGCTTCATAGGTAATTTCCACCCGAAGAGTTCCTACCTTGTTTATTCAGATAGAGTTCAGGCATACCTCGTAGATGAGACAATATGCCAGCACTTTCGGTTTCCAGTAGTTTCCCCATTTAAGGGTCCTTAATTTTTTTTTCTGGATCGCCTTAGGAGGCAGACTCAAGATTGCTCCACAGCGTGCAGGGAAGCTTCCCAAGAGACGAAAAATTGGCTTGTCCTATACAGTGAGTACCTACTTAGATGGTTACATTTCGTTATTCCTTCGCCTTCAAAGAGACATCTAATGCCCCCCCCCCCCGTCAGCAATTGTCTTGGGAATAGAAATATCAGTATTTGGTGTGTGTTTTTTTTTGGGGGGGGGGTCACTGTGGATCTCCAAGAATGAAATAGTGCTTCGTTGCATTGCCTTTCCAAGTTTAGGAGTCCACGAAGTTCTCGTGCAAACAGAATCATAAAGGAAAAAGAAAGGAAAAAGCATCTCCCTGCCTCCATTTGCCTCGCCGTGCCCTTCCACGTTAACGCTATTTGCTGCACTTCTGTATAGTAGATGAATACGACATGAGATTTGCAACTAGTTCCAGATTTTAGTAATGTGGGTTGTTTTGTAATAATGCTGGATTATTGAGAAGGGTTCCGAATCAGTTAAGCAATACAGCGAGAAATAGTCCTGCGTTGTTCTCAGAATGTGGCTCGAACGCAAGGCACATTAAAAAATATTAGCTCACTCAGCCTTGAGAATAGAATATATCCTCCGATGTGATCCTCTGAAAAAGAAATCCATTATTTTTTTTCTCCTGGTTTATGGTTATTCCCTCCCCCGCCCATTTTTTGAATTGCCAATCTTCCTCAGAGAGGCAGAATGTCAAAATATACAAAGAACATATAAAAATTAAAAATGTAGAAGGAGACAAGGTGATTAAATCTTATTAAAATTGGTTAAAACAGTGATTCATACACACATATACTATTATATATCTATAAGTATATATGTCTTTTGCTTTTGAAATTATATATATATATATATATATATATATATATATATATATATATATATATATATATATATATATATATCACCCCTCTATTTTATTTCCCCTTTACATCTTCTTTTGCTGTACACCCAGACATTCCTCATATAAAATATAATCTAATTTGATCAACTTAGATATGGGGAAAAATGAGTTATACTCATGAGCCAGCATAGTATATCTTTCCCGTGAAATAGTTTTAATAATTATTTGGTAAAATGGATGGGGATAGAAGCATATTTAATATTTAGTCCTTTTTCATTCTTGCCCTTCATTCTCTTATTTAAGTTTCCCTGGTTTGGTCTCGGACAAAAGGTTTTCCTAAATTTTGAAGCAGAGATTCGGTTATGATCAAATGTCACACTGTGTTCCCCAAGTGGGGGAAGGGGGGGAGAATAAGACATTAAGTACCACATACAATAAAAACGGTCAGCCCTAAACAAAACTTCTGCTTCGTCTATTCAGGAGCGGCATATAATGTACTTTCAGACTGCTGACTCAGCCACGGTAGACAGTCTTATGGTTCTTGAAATAATTCTAAATTCCAAATGACTCTTGAAGTGACAGGAACGGCGTGTGTGGGAGAGTGAGTGGCAGGGAGATAGGAGGGGGCTAAGTCGGGGAGAAAGAGGAATGGAGAGATCGACAGACTTCTCAGGGTCCCCGAAGTCCCTCTTGGACTACAGCTCTTTACTCCGAGCCTGAACCCTGAGTAAAATAGCTTTCGAGTTAAGCTCGAGGCGTCTTGTATCCTGATCAAGGGCTGCAATTTTTAAGCGACCAAGGTGGAAAACGGACACCCGAAGGCAAAGCCTCCCGCCCCCCCCCCCCGACTTCCAGGTAAGACCCTCAAAGCAGGGATGAAATCCAACAGGTTCTAACTGGTTCTGGAGAACCGGTAGCGGAAATTTTGAGTAGTTTGGAGAACTGGCAAATACCACCTCTGGCTGGCCACAGAGTAGAGTGGGATTGGAGATTTTGCAATATCCTTCCTCCAGGAGTGGGGTGGTAATGGAGATTTTGCAGTATCCTTCCCCTGCCACGCCCACCAAGCCACGCCCACAGAACCGGTAGAGAAAAATTTTGGATTTCACCCCTGCCTCAAAGCCAAAAAAACGTTTGAAGCCCAGCATTGCTGAGCCGTCAGGGAAAAGTGCAGCAACCGCCGCCGCCCTTGTTACAGTCAACCATTGATCTTTCGGTCCAAGAAGGTCCCACCTGAATCGGGCTCCGTCCGAAGACGTTGGTGGCATTGGGATCCGCCCCGCTCTCCAGCAACCTCGTCGCTGTCTCCAAATCTCCGCGGGCGGCAGCGTTGGCCAGCTGATTTGCCTGCCATTCATCTCCATTTGGAGCTTCCATGTTTGACCCAGCGGTTTTTCTCTAGGGAGGAGCGCTTAGCGCATCTGCCAGCGGCTGGCTCCGTTCCTTTTCTCTCTTGCACACCCGGACACCAGTCTTGCAAAGATTCACGATCCAGCCCTCTGGATTGTCCTTTCCAACTCCTCGGACAATCTCCTTCCCTTCGAGCTCACCGTCTTCTTCGGCTGTTGTTTGTTTGTTTTTCCCCTCCCACCGATCGCCTTTCCTCTCTTCAAGGTAACAGAACGAGTGAGGATCGTTGTTGTTCCCTTATTCTCAGCCTGCCCGGGTTTAATCAACTCGCGCCTGGCCAGGCTGGGATTTAATTCTCCGGAGCGTTACTGTACCAAGGCTTCCGCTAGCGCCCTCTGTCGGTAATTTATAGGGAAACAAAGCAAGCGGCTGAGCTGCGGGGGCGCATGCGCATCCGCCGGTGCCGACGCCTTCTGTGGAACTTCGGCGGAGAATGCTGCAATTCTTGCCTTGAATGGAGCGTCCGCCTTTCGGTGCCTCTTTAGAGCTGCTCTGTCCCACGCGCGGAATGAGAAGCAGAATTCTGGATTGGGGGAGTCCGCTTCTTCTTGTGTTTGGACGGTGGTTTTGAGCGAAGTCCCCTGCGTGACGTAAAGGCAGCACACGTAGATGTTGGTAATAACGAAGTAAAGACACTTCGGCACATTTTCTCAGAAGTGAATCGGGCTATGCTTCCCCCCCCCCCCCAACTTGTGTGTGTGGCTATTCCTCAGTTAACTGAAATCCATTTTTTGCCCAATGAGAGCTCTACGCTCCTTTATGGCCAGAAATGGTACCGTCCACAACTCCACCCTGAGTTGCACCTATGAGCAACTCGTCACGGGAGGCTTTTGACTTACCTGCGGATGTTTGTGAATGCGCCCGCGGATGTAGATATGTGCACGCCCTGATTCCTTTTGTCTCCCAAACGCTCTGTGCAATTTGATGTCGGACTGCCGAGGGTTAAATTCATCCAGTCCGACTTTTAAGCCGAAAAGGAATGGCCAAGAGTCGTTTCGTTAGGGGGACAGGTGAGCAAGGACCACAAAGATGGTTTGATGCTATTTCGTATAGGTTTAAATAGCCAGCTCGTTTTTTGTTTTTTGTTTGTTTTAAACAGGCTGTGATCGAGTTCACACACCCTGCTAGAATAGACTGTGTATGTTAGGAGAACCCAACCTTTGACTACCTTTGATACCTTGGGTGAACCTGTTCAAAATAGAAGAAGCTTCTTGGATGAGAAGCAAAACTCTTCAAAAGGAAAAAAAATAAATAAGAAAGTCTAGCTGCCTCCTGAAAAAGCACCTTTGGGACAACCATGACCTGGATGACTGAGAATCTGTATGGACTTTTAGCTATACAATTTGGGATGAACACCCTTTGAATGGGGTGGGAGTAGGAATTGATTTCTAGAGGAAAAAAAAATGCAAACTACAGGATACAGGAACCAGGAGCACTACTCAGGTGACCCTGGGGACACAGATAAACCTCCAAGTGCTTCAAGAACCCTCTAAAACAGGAGCATCAAACTCGTGGGTCGGATGCGTCATGTGCTGGCCCCACCCCCGCCCAGTTTAGCGAAGGGGAAAAAAGTCCTGATACGTCACATGATGCCACCGTGATGACGTGAGTTTGACACCCCTGCTCTAAAAGAATGCAAATTACCAGCTGTCTGCAAGGAATATAAATCCTTCCATTCCCCACTTTTCTGCCAGAGCTGAAGAAGCTTCTTGGATGAGAAACCAAATGTCTCCAAAAAGAAAAAAACAAGAAAGTCCAGTTGCCTCTTGAAAAAGCAGCTTTGGGACTATTCAAAATGGGGTGGGTGGGTTGTGTGTGTGTGTATGCGTGGGAGTTGGTGGGTTCAGGCAGAGCACTTAACTTAATTCTGTTTTGTGTGCGTGGGAGTAGCCTGACATATTTATGTTTTGTATCTGAAGGAGTCTCTTGCAAACATAGATAGCTTGCTCAGAAATACATCCCAATTTAACTAGCCAGATCTTCATGTGCATTCCAGTAGAAACACCTGAAGTAACACAAAGCATGTGGTTCAGAGAGCAAATAGGGCAGCCCCACATAGTTCCCCACTCTTCAATCCACCCACTTGAGCACAGAGATAGTTTTTACAAACAGATATATTGCCAGAGCCACCCAAATAAGAAAAAGTTAACATTACCTTTGTAACAGCTAGCCAGTTCTATATAGACATCCTTGGATTCCTTAGAATTTGATGGTCTGCGCAGAAACAAGGATATTAACAAACTCGTTTTCCCAGTGACCTCATCATCCTTGCAGGCTGCAATATGAACATTTGTTTCAAGGGACCAATCTCACGGTTTGCCTGGCTCCAAGCTCACCAAATTTGGACTTCCTGTTATATCTCCTTTGAAAAAGGATCTCAGGGCAAGTCCAGACTTGCTCTGCTGTTGAACTTCATAGTCCAAAGAGTTGTAAATCTGCCTTGAGTTGTCAGATGATTATACAGTCATCTGTATAGATGGTTATGCTATAGCATAACCTTTGATTAGGACTCTTTACCCTGTTGTTTTTAGGGAACATTTTTATTTATTTTCATCATGCTTCATCATGTCTTGGGATGCCCAACAGTGGGCAGGGGTGTAACCAGAGCCCAAATGGAGTGGAATGGAATAACTGAGGTTTTCTCTCTCTCCCCCTCTTTTTAGCAGAGTGCAGAGGAAAGGATACATTCAAATTGATGCTTTGCTGAATTTCATGCAGCCTGACTATCATCAATATCTCTTCCCTCAATAAAACCCTTTAAAATAAAGGTTAAGGGCCCCTTCACTTCATATTCCTGTTTTACATATATCCTACACCAGGGGTAAGAAACTTGTGGCCTGTGGGCTGGATGCTCTGGCCACACCGACCCCCATTTTAGCGAAGGGGAAAAATGTCACGATACGTCACATGACGACAACGTGATGATGTGAGTTTGACACCCATGTCCTACACAGCATTATCTTTTTGGTACATAAGGTAGTCTGATGGGGCCTGATTAGCACATGCTCACTTTTTTCACCTTTTCTGTAGATAATCAAGTTACATGTATGTTAGAAAAAAAGTATATATGATATGTTCTGGGCCAGGTAAATGAGCACAGGATGTCTGCTTGAAGTGGAGGTAGAATTTGATAGCAATATTAAGATCCTATTAATCCTCCTGCCCTTGATGCTAATAAAAGACATGGAAAGTGAGTCCCATTGCCCCAACAAGTCGTTTATTTCTAGTGGCTTTGTTCAGTTTGAAGATAGGAAGAGAGTTTCTAGTATCCTCTGGTCAGTTTATGGGTCTCTTATGAGCTGGATAGGAGATATTCAGGTGGTTGTGTTGGTCTCATTGCTGTGGTCTTCTACTTCAGATTTCTTGTATAAATAATGAATCCAGGAGTCTTGCTCTGCTATTTTGAGGGTGGTCTGGGCTGTCAGAGGGACTTGGTAGGGTCCTCTTTACCTGGGCTGCAATGGGAAACTTCTCGTGAAGTGAAGTGAAGGACTGTATCCAAACCCAATCTTGTGCTTCGAAGGGATGTAAAACTTCCTTTAGTGACAAGGTTTGATCTGAGCACTCTATAGTCAGGCCAATTATGCATCTCAAGTAAGTCACCTCCTATGTAAGATATTGTAACTTTGTAAGTGTTGCTTTGAGCCTCTTGTCAGCTAGACAAGCCAGCAGATGGTGTGGGTTGATGATGCAACAGTCATCTTAAGAAGCCAGCAACAGTCACCCATGTACTAGATGAGGCCACAAGGAAAGGCCTGCTTTTAGGATTTATGAAAAGAGAGTGGGTGATTTGATGCCCCCCCGAGGCAATGGTGTCCATGCATTTGGCTGACCTTTACCTGTGAAGGTGAAAAGATATTAGGAAGCTGGGTCTACAGGTATGCTGAAAAAAGTGGCACAGAGGTCAATGACAGTGAAGTAAATGGTGGAAGCAGGAATCATAGTCATGAGTGTGGCTGAGTTTGGCACCGTGTGGAATGATGTAGGAATTAATATTCCTAAGATCATGAACGAAGCAAGAAGTTGGCTACCTGGCAGCATTTTTCTTAGGTTTTCTTACAGTGAAGATGGAGGTATTGCAGAGAGAGGTGCAAAGATTGGGGTGTTGTGCAGAACCCCTTGTGCCAGATAGGCTTTAATCAATCCCTGGATAGTCCAGGTTTTACTTGTATTACAATAGGGATTACACTTTTTAGGAACCCACCTTCCATGGAATTTCAATTCCATAGAGTGGCAGGAAGGTCTTTGGAGGTCAGGAGGGATTGAGCAAGATTCATCTAAAAAAAAGGTTGGTTAAACAGTGCATGTGCTGATAGGGACATCCACGATTAAGCTAATACCGGTAGGAATACATTTATTGTGGCATCCAATTTGCAAAGCAAATCCCAACCATCAAGGACAAGGGGGACTGGGGGAAAATGGTGAAGGAGTGGCCTGTTGAAAATGCAAGTCTGGTGAACAGTGGACTGGTCTTTGTGTCTTTGGTGGCTAGTCATTGTGGCTCAGTAATGTAGAATATTGGGTCTGGCAGGGATGAACTGGGTCTTGGAAAGGAGGATAGTTCATCGCCACATGGAGTGAATGATATCTGGGGTGGACTGGAAACTATGGTTGGTAGTGCTGGGCTCAGACTAGTTGTGGAAGTTTTCTGGGCAGACTTTTTTGAAGTGTCCAGGTAGCAGATGACTAGTCTTGGGATTTTAAGGGTCTCAATCTCTCTAGGTCTCCTGTGGGGCTGTGAATAAGTCTTCCTTCCTTTCCACCATTTCCTGCTCTGTCTCTTTTCCATTGGGAGGTTCCTTTCAGCTTCTTCCTTTGGTCATAGATGAAGTTGACGATCCTGTGTAGTTCAGGGATCTCCAATGATGATCAATTGGATATAATAATCTGGAAATGATTCCAGATGTGATTGGCTGATTGGTCATGAAAAACAGGTGAGAATTCTCTGGTCAAAACCTAGAGGGCATTAATTGCTGACTGGAAGCTCTTTGTAGAGTTTTTATGTGAAACTGGAAAAAAAAATGAACTATGACTTATGGTTTTGATGATTAGACAGAAGAGATTATACAAAGAAGAGAGTTATGTAACTACAAAGTAAGAGCTAAATTGATAATTGTACTGATAACTGATATAAAGAAGATTAGAAGTTACCTTTCTCTTTTTCTGTTTTCTTGAAATTTTACCCTTTCCTTTATTTCGTTCTTTCCTTTTTCTTACTTTATATAGTTTGTATTAGTTTTTAACTTCTTAGTTTAAAAAAATCTTTACCAAAATTATATATATATTTATTCAACCGGGTATTTTCCTATGTAAACCAATGGCTGCAATTTGAAAAACTTGGTTTACGTAGGAAAATACCCGGTTGAAGAAAAATATATGCTTTTTAAACCTACGATAAGAGAAGAAAGCAAATATTTAGCCTCTACGGGGAGGGAACATATGGTAAGGGTGTGGCTAACTGATGAGGACCCATCAGTCTGAAATAGATCTATATTAGTCTCCCAATAGGCAGAAAAATGCTTGCTTGATGTCTGAAGAAGCGTAGGATAGTGGATGTGATTTCACTGAGCTATGGCTGCAATTTGAAAAACTTGGTTTACGTAGGAAAATATCCGGTTGAAGAAAAATACATACTTTTTAAACCTACGATAAGAGAAGAAAGCAGGTTTTCGCGGGTGTTTGTATGTAGGTCTTTGGTTATTCGGGTTTTCTCCAAGACACCTGGAGAAAGATACTTCTCCAAGACACTTCTCGGGTTTTGGCCAAGACACTTCCAATTTTACATGGGAGAAAACCCGAATAACCAAAGACTTACATATATATATGTGTGTGTGTGTGTGTGTGTGTGTGTGTGTGTGTGGTGAAATCTACTTACCTTCCCTACCAGTTTGGAATTGCGTGCGCCACATACACATGCTTGCCGTGAGCCATCGTCATGTCTGATTTTTTACCTTCTCCACATGCGCAGAGTGTTAAAACCAGGAAGTAATGACACTTATATATACATATAATATAAAGTATTATATTTAAAGTATCAATTTAAAGTATTATATTAATAATATATTTATAATACTTTAAATTGAGCTCTTTTAAAAAGTGGTGATCTTCCTCAGTTTTTAAACATTTAAAAAACATTGCTGGAAGCATAGTTTTTATAAAAAGGAGATAGAAGCAGAGAAACTGAGTCATATCAATTCAGTAATGTAATGCAATGTTATCATGACCATGCTTGGGGCTAGATAGGTCACTTGAGTGGTTTGCAACAACCCTGAAAAGTAGACAAGAGATAATACTGAATTTCCTATGTATAGTGAGGTATAAATACACCTAGAGTAAGTAGCTCTAATTGATTGCATTGGCAATGCAGTTTGCTAATGTTAATTCATATTAATATTAAGTTGTTAATAAATAGAATACCAGTTGGAAGGGATCTTGGATGTCTTCTAGTCCACTCTCTGCTCAAGCAGGAAATCCTATATCATTTCAGACAAATATTTGTCCAGTTTCTTCTTAAAATCTCCATTGTTGGAGCACCCACTGCTTCTAGAGGCAAGTTGTTCTACTGATTCATAGTTGTAACTGTCAGGAAATTTCTCCTTATTTCTGAGTTGGTTCTCCCCTTGATTAGTTTCCATCCATTGCTTCTTGATCTGCTTTTAGATGCTTTGAAGAATAGGTTGATCCCTCTCCTTTGTGGCAGTCTTTTAGATATTGGAACACTGATATCATGTCACCCCCTAATCCTTCTTTAAGGAGTGGTAGGATTTGCTAAGTAAGTTTGCAAGTTTCTCTTTCTCTTTTTGTCTCATATAAATTGCTCATTCTTTTATAGCTTAGTTCTTGAAGCTAAGATAGTGACACAACAACTTTCTCAAGTATTACAACGGAGAGGATAGTTAGAGGAATTTAGAGGAAGATATCTAATAATCTAGAAAGAGTTGAGCAAGGATGGCATGCAAACACCTTTACAAAATCAAATAGCATTCATTAAATTTATGTCCTGTGTTTTCCTCCAACATGGCAGTTAAGCTAGCTAGCAATAATACATAAATGGGGGTATGCAAAATGTTTCATGGCTGAACTATTATGTGCTCAGAATAGCCACTTTCAGGTGTCCATGCCCAAACTGAAACACATTTGAGCAAAATGTTTCTGTGTGGGAAGAATAGGAAGAAACAAAAAGCAACAACAGAAATAGAGAACTAGGGAAAGGAAAGTGCTGTGAAGATAGAGGAGAAAGTGCCACACAGTTGGGCAGGATCAAGATAAAAAAAAAAGCAAGACTTACATAAACTTAGTAAGGTATCCCCAAGATTTGATGTTAATGCAAAACTGGAACCTGCCAGAGTAATATTCAGTCCTCATTCATAGTTAATTAAATAGAAACTTTTTGAATGATTTTAATGTTTATTTCTTGGTGTTTTGCTACTGAATTGCAGCATAATTCCCTTTATCTCTTGATTATCTATGCTTAATTGCCTATTGCTTTCCCCAGAATTTCTCACTTTAGGGCAGGTAGGTCCTTAAATTTATCCAGCTCCTCTAGACTTCCCAGCACTGCCTTTCCCCACCTCTACATAACCCTAGCCCAGAGGTCTCCAAACTTGGCAGCTTTAAGACTTGTGGACTTCAACTCCCAGAATTCTCCAGCCAGCTATGCTATGCTGGCTGGAGAATTCTGGGAGTTGAAGTCTACAAGTCTTAAAGCTGCCAAGTTTGAAGATCTCTGCCCTAGCCACCCTTGAATTCAGTCACAGCATATCCCATTGATCCACCCATTTTTTTTCCTAAGAGGTGGCTTAGTATGTTAAGCTTGAATTCAAGGGTGCCACGATACTTTAGGGAAAGGAAGGTCCTGTGAAAATTAACAACTAAGCTGATCTAGAATCCATGAGAGGGGAAGATTGAAGGACACCAGTCCTATTTGGCTCACGAGACTCCTCCAGAAGTGTCTTCATGAACAGAGTTCTCAGTTTTGGTTTGGCCAAGCATGACCTGTCCAGAATGGTTTGGCTGAACTTCTAAGAACTTGTTTGATTTCAGATTTGAAACAAAATGTATTTATGTTTTAAATGAAGATTAAAAACAGAATCATAATTAAACATAAATAAAGCAATTGTCATTCCTTGCTTATAAGAGGCTAAGTAGAAGGATCTAGCCTGAATTCTGGGGCAGATGCTAGTAGCCATTGTCTGTGTTTACATGACATGTTGAACCACATTTTAACCTAGTGTGTTGTGTGAACCTAGCCTATGAACTAAGAAAAATGAGATAGTAAATATAGGGGTCCCCAGGGATGCAGGTACTAAGAAGGCCTTTGTTTATGCCCCTACTAAATGTGCTTCTAAGGGGACATGATGGCTCTGTGGTTAAAGATGCTGAGTTTATCATCTGGAAAGCTGACAGCCAGGTTTGAGACCCAAGCGCCCACAACGGGGTGAGCTCCCAGTTCCTGCCCACCTAACAGTTTGAAAGCATGCAAATGCAAGTACATAAATAGGTAACCACTTTGGTGGGAAGGTAACAGCATTCTCTGTGCGTTTGGCATGTACATAGCCATGCTGGCCAGCATTGTCCAAATATCTTTGGACAATGCTGGCTCCCTTGGCTAAGAAATGGACATGAGCACCTGCCCCTAGAGTCGGACACGACTGGACAGGGGAAACCTTTACCTTTAAATGTGCTTCTAATAGTGAGACTGAGCTAAGACTATCTCCCAAAGACCTTAAAGACCAGGTAGGCTTATTTGGGAGAATGCCATTTTTCAGAGAGTCTAATCTTGTGATGTTTGTGATGCCATACAAGATACAACCCCCACCCCCAAACCTAACAGGAACAACATAGCAGCATATGCTGTGTTGCAAATTAACATCATATCCTATGTGGGTGTTTTGCTAGTCCCTGAAAAACTTATCCCAATACCCTTGACTCAGCATAAGACAGATGTAAAATTGTGACAACTACTACACCTTCTATGACGATTCTGTCAAGCAGCAGCTGACTTACCTTTTGAAAGACTAGTGAAGACATGCAGGCAGAGGGGCATTTCTTCCCTTAACCTAGGTCTCTCAGAGTCTATGAGTGATGACAAGGAAAATGTACCAGTTTACATCTGGTTCATGAGTAGTGGGGAAAGCTATTTGATAGCTTTCTGGTTCATGAGTAGTGGGGAAAGCTATTTGATAGCTTCTATGATGAGGTGCCCATCGTGGGGGAAAGAGTGCTGTCAGGTTGGTGTTTTCAGTTATGTAACTCCTTGTCATCTGATGCCTTTATGTGTGGAAATTCACCTGACAATAGTTTCAATCTCTGAAAGTTTCAATCTTTGAACTTTTGAACTTGAGAGCAACCAATCTGACATTATTCTGAGCAATTAACTGGGAACAATATTTAATTCTGTGCCATAAAAAGCCCAGCAGCTGATTTGGCAGCCATAATATCTGTTTAAAGGTCCAGTTTAGGACATTATGTGTACATGTGAAGATCGTATATAGGATCCAAAGGTTCTTATAGCGGGTGAATGGGTGGTGCCCTGATATCTCCATGTGAATTTCCAGGTTTCTGCAGTGCATGTCACCTGGCTCTTATCTGTCAAGGAAGTAAAGGAAGAAGAGATATGAGGCCCTGTTGGAAGCACCTAGTTAAGCTGAAACCGAAAGATGATGTGCATCTTGTGACTCCATTAAATATTTTTCTTCATGCTCCACCCTAGGTCTTACTTTGGTTTGCTTGTTTGTATGACAGAGTGATGATCAAGTCCACACAATAGAGATTTATTTAAAAATGTGGTTAGCAAAATTCTGGTTTAGTACAAAGTTTATATTTTGTACTAAACTCAATTTATGTTTTATTACTACTCCTCTATTAGTTCAGGGAGATCTGTAGTCAAAATGGACCCTTCTTTAGACACTTAAGTATCAGAAAGTGAAAAGGAAATGGTGGTCTCTAATGTGAGGGGTCTGTTCCCCTGGTTTTCCTCTATGTGCTGCTTTGCTTTCCTGTGCACAATTGGAGTGTAGTTTGGAATAAAGATAGGTTAAAGTCCAGTTTTCATTTGCAATGAAGCAACTCAGCCCTCCCCATAACATTCTTCTTGACATGAATTATTTCCTTATGAGGGTGGAAATATAATGTTAGGTGCAAAGAACCAGAACAATACTGTGAGCTGGTCAGAGAAGTTTCTTTATTGATACTCGCCTATTTACAAGAATCTCAGCAGACTGACTGCACTCTCCTGGGAATAACCAGATAAAGACTCCAAGGGTAGCGTGTGTGTGTGTGTATGTGTGTGTGTGAGTGAGTGAATGAGAGAGACAGAGACAGAGACAGACAGAGACAGAGAAAAAGAGAGAGAGACAGAGGGAGAGAGAGACAGAGACAGAGAGAACGGCAGACAGAGACAGAGAGAAAGAGAGAGAGACAGACAGAGTGAGAGAGACAGACAGAGACAGAGACAGAGAGAAAAAGAGAGAGAGAGATAGAGACAGAGAGACAGAGACAGAGAGAAAGAGAGAGATGGAGAGAGAGAGAGAGACAGACATATAGAGACAGAGAGAGAGATAGAAAGCGAGAGAGAGAGAGACAGAGAGAGACAGAGAGACAGAGAGAGAAAGAGAGAGATCTCCGTCCCTTTCTCTTTAGCGGAGATTCCAAGCAAGTCAGTCTCTTAACTCCACTCCTCACTCAAGCTGCAGATTCCACCACAATATTGATCTGTATACTGATAATCCTTAACTTATAACCATTCATTTAGTGACCATTCAAAGTTACAATGGCACCAAAAAAAGTGACTTTTGACCATTTTTCACACTTATGACCTTTGCAGCATCCTCACGGTCACATGAGCAAAATTTGGACAATTGGCAACTGGTTCATATTTATGACCATTGCAGTAACCCGAGGTCATGTGATCCCCTTTTGCAACCTTCTGACAAGCAAAGTCCATGGGGAAGGCAGACTTACTGACCAACCGTGTGACTAATTTAACAACTGCAGTGATTCACTTAACAACAGTGGCAAGAAAGGTCATAAAATGGGGCAAACAACTCTCTCGTTTAGCCACAGAAATGGCCACTAAACAAGGCTGTCACTAAATGAGGACTACGTATGTTTGGTAGCATTTGCCCCGGGTTTAAAGGATCCCATGAATTTCCAAAAGATACCTAGAGATTTCCCCAAACTCCTGGCTGAGTGATTAGGTGACTCTGGAATAAATGGGTGGCGGTGACTCTTGGCAGACCATTCCTGGGGATCTTATCAGAGAACCACCAATCCAGGGAAGTTCCTTTATGAACAAGCTCTGATAGATAAGACAGCAGAAGAGACACTTGGAGAGCAATACTAAAATAGAACTAAGAATGAATGTGCCTGACCTGGATAAGAGCTTCGGTTGCGCTCTACACTCTGGTAGTAAGAGTGGTGCATAGGTCTCACTTCTCTGCTGATATTGTATCTGTGGATAGCTGCCCAACAATATTGTTTGAAACTGCTTGGTCTCCCCTAGGGAAGGCTGCACTAGAAGATTAGATTTTTTTTTGCCTCATCTAGATGATAAAACTGCTTATATTTGTTGGCAGCTGGATGTCAACTGGGTAAGTCCAGCTAAGTTGAAAGAAGCTTGTTTTATGAAGTTATTTATTTATTTATTTATTTTATTTATTGTCAAACATGTACAAGATAACAAGCATACATAAACAAAGGAAGTAAATAAAAATAAATGGGGACAGTAAGGCAGGGACGGTAGGCACGCTGGTCCCCCTTTACGGACCTCTTAAGAAGGGGGTGAAATTCACGGTAAACAGTTTGAGGTTGAAACTGTGAGGCTTTGAGGCTGTAACAGTGGAATCAGGTAGAGCATTCCAGGCGTTGACCACTCTGTTGCTGAAATCGTATTTCCTGCAATTGAGTTTGAAGCGATTTACCTTGAGTTTTTATCGATTGTTTGCCCGTGTACTATTGTGGTTGAAACTAAAGAAGTCGTTGACAGGCAAGACGTTCTGGCAAACAATTTTGTCTGCTATGCTTAAATTGAACCGCATGTGGCACAATTCCAGATTGTCCAAGCCCAAAATTTTAAGCCTGGTGGCATAGGGAATTCTATTGTGAGTAGAAGAGTGAAGTACTCTTCTTGTGAAATACCTCTGAACCCGCTCAATCATGTTAATGTCCGAAATACAAAATTTATCTCGGATTGATTTGAATCTGTGGAACCTGAAGAAGTAGATACAGTTCTCTCTGCTCTTAGCTCTGTTATTTGTAGACTACATTTTTGCAGTACAGGTAGTCCTCGACTTAGGGCCACAATTGACCCTCAAATTTCTGTTGTTATGTGAGACATTTGTAAAGTGAGTTTTGCCCCATTTTACCACCTTTCTAGCCGTGTTTGTTAAGTGAATCACTGCAGCTGATAAATTAATAACCAGTAAACAACATCACTTTGAAAATGCAAACAAGCCAGGCAGATGGTTGTCTTATAGAATTAAAAAAGAAAAAGAAAAAGGAATTATCCACCAATTAGAAAATCAAGAAGGCAATATCATAAACAATGAAGAAGAGAAACTGGAGATCATGTGTGACTATTACACCACCTTGTATGAAGAAGAAAACATCACTAAAGAAAAAGTAGAACAATATCTACTGGAGAGTGAACTACCATTGATAGGGGAGGAAGAAAGAGAGATATTAAACAAAGAAATCACAATGACAGAGCTAAAGACCGCAATATCTAAACTGAAGAAAAATAAATCACCGGGCCCGGATGAATTCCCAGGAGAATTATATTCAAATCTAGATTTGCAGGATATTCTTCTACCAAAATTGTTAGACATCTATAATGAGGCCCTGATAAAATTCAGAATTCCAGAATCATGGAGAGAGGCGTACATTACACTCCTTCCAAAAGAAGGAACAGATGTGAAATTAATAAAGAATTATAGACCAATCTCCCTCCTCAATACTGATTATAAAATTTATATGAGCATTTTGGCGGAAAGGTTAAAGATAATTCTGAATAAGATAATTCACAGTGATCAAAATGGATTCTTGCCAGGGAGACAGATTCGAAATAATACAAGGACAATTCTAGATGTGTTAGAATATTATGAGGAACACCCTGACAAAGAGATGGCGCTGGTTTTTCTAGACACCCAAAGGCATTTGATAATTTGAACTGGGAATTCATGAAACATCAAATTAATAAAATGAGATTCGGTCAAAATTTTGAAAACACAATAACTGCGATGTATGAGAAGCATACAGGGCCAACATAATAGTGAATGGAGAATTAACGAAAACATTTCAAATCAAAAAAGGGGTGAGACAGGGATGCCCCTTATCACCACTCCTGTTCATTTTAGCATTAGAGGTGCTGTTAAAAAGGATTAGAGAAAATAAGCAAATTAAAGGATTAAAAATTAGAAAGGAAATATACAAAATTCAAGCATTCACGGACGATGTTGTATTAATTATGGAGGAACCTATAGAAACAGGCGCCCAAATTTTGGAGGAAATTTGTAAGTATGGAGAGGTGGCAGGGCTTAAAATAAATAAATCTAAAACGAAATTGTTGACTAAAAATATGACAAAAGAACAAAAGAAATTATCGGAGGAGTCAATGGGGATACAAATTGTAAAGAAAGTAAAATATTTAGGAGTATGGATCTCAATAAAATGCTTGGCCATCAAAGAAGATAATTATGTACCCTTGGTTAAAAACGTTAAACAAGATCTAGAAAAATGGGGGAAGCTCCAGATTTCCTTTTTGGGGAGAATTGCAGCAATTAAAATTCTACCAAAGCTGTTATACTTATTCCAAACTGCACCGGTCAAATTAAATAGGAATTTTTTTCGGGAATTAAATTCTATTATTAGGAAATTCATATGGGGAGGGAAGAAACCCAGGATCGCAATCAGGAACTTACACGATAAAAAAGACGGAGGGGGGGTAGGATTACCAATCTGGGAAACTTATAAAAAAGCACCAAACCTGGTGTGGATAAAAGAATGGGCAAAATTGAGAAATAAAAGAATTTTGACTTTAGAGGGACATGACCTCCAGAAGGGATGGCATGCTTACCTTTGGGAAACAGGAAAGGGAACAAGATCACACATCCATAAACATAAAATAAGGGATACACTCATGGCAACTTGGGGAGAAATAAGGCGGAAACATTACACTCAAATTCCCAGATGTCTGTCCACAATGGAGGCAATAATATATCCAAATGTATTGGAACTGGGTAAAAGAGCAAATTATAAAGAGATATTAGATGGAGCAGGACATTTAAAAACAATGGAAGAATTGAAAGAGCAGGGCACTTATATAGATTGGTGGACTTACACACAAATTAAATCAGAAGAATTTGGCATAGAATTAGGAACCAATGGGCTTGACAAAGTGTGGATGGGCACAGATAATAAAATCTTGGCCAAATTGTATAATTTCCTGGTAGACTATGATTTGATGGAGGAAGTAGTAAAGGATCCAATGACAGCATGGGCTAAAAATTTTGGACAACCAATTAATCTAAGTGAATGGGATCAAATTTGGAACAATAATATTAAAATGACTGAAGCAACAACTTATAAGGAAAACCAATATAAAATGATTTATAGATGGCATTTAGCCCTGGCTAGGATCGCCAAAATTTATCCAAATACGATTCCAAATTGCTGGAAATGTGGACATCAGCAAGGCACATACTACCATTGTTGGTGGACCTACCCACAAGCCAAAGAATTCTGGAGGAGGATATGCAAATGGGTGTCAGAAATAACAGGAGACACCATGGAATTAGAACCAAAAATATTTCTCCTGGGAATCCTAAAAACAGAATATGCAAGAAAGAAGAAGTATCTCATCACACACATAATAACTGCAGCAAGAATCTCTTTTGCCTAATACTGGAAGGAGAAAAAGATTCCATCCGAAGAGCATGTAATTAGAAAAATACTCGAATGCACCGAGATGAATAAATTGATGTTAGAAATCAATGACAGAGAGGAAACTGAGTATTACAGTATTTGGGAAAGGTGGTATGAGTGGTTAAAAAAAAAGAAAAGTGAAGTGAAAATTGAGAGGTTAAATTTACATGGAGAAACTAGTATAATAGTACATAGATACGAGTTATTTTACCAGCAGTGGGAAAGAAAAGCTAATGAAGATGTAATTTGATGTAAATAAATGTATCATTAGAAATGAAGGTTTATAAAAGTATAAACCCTACAGGTGGTATGTTTAAAACACGATAACAAATTTACGAATTAATACCATGTAAATAATAATGCATTAAAGTAAATATTATGAAAGTACACTTGTATATGTATAATAATATCATGAGACCGGAAATGACAGAAATGTATTATAATTTTTAATCAATAAAAATTTGAAATTAAAAAAAAATTAATAACCTGGTTGTTAAATGAATTTGGCTTCCCCATTGACTTTGCTATTGTCAGAAAGTTGCAATAGGGGATTACATAACATTGGGATGCACCCAATGGTCATAAATATGAGTCAGTTGCCAAGCATCTGAATTTTGACCACATGACCACGGGATGCTGCAAAGGTTGTAACTGTGAGAAAAGGTCATAAATCACAGCCACAGCAAAGTTGGATCACCAGGGATGGACATGTAAAACTGTGTATCAATAGCGTACTGATGATATCTCATCCCATGGTGATGGATGATCTCACCCAGTGATTTCATGTAGATGTTACAAAGGAGAGGAGAAAATACTGAGCTCTGTGGTATCCCTTAAAGGAGTGGCTATGGGCTGGACCAGTGGTGAAATTCAAATGTTTTTACTACTGGTTCTGTGGGTGTGCTTGGCTTGGTGGGTGTGGCTTGGTGAGCATGGCAGGGGAAGAATACTGCAAAATCTCCATTCCCTCCCCGCTCCTGGGGGAAGGATATTGCAAAATCTCCCTTCCCACCCCACTCTGGGACCAGCCAGAGGTGGTATTTGCTGGTTCTCCAAACTACTCAAAATTTCTGCTACTGGTTCTCCAGAACCTGTCAGAACCTGCTGGATTTCACCCTGGGCTGCACCTATTGCTCCCTATTAACACCGATTGGGACCAGCCTTCGAGAAAGGAGTTAAACCAATGCAAAACAGCCTCAGAGCCTCGGTTAGAGTGCAGTACTTCTGCTGACCGCCGGCTGCTTGCAACTTGGCAGTTCCTAATCCTACCAGACTCAAGGTTGACTCAGCCTGCCTTCCTTCCGAGGTGGATAAAATGAGGACCCAGATTGTTGGGAACAATATGCTGACTCTGTAAAACTGCTTAGAGAGGATTGTAAAGCACTGTCAAGCAGTATATAAGTCTAAGTACTTTAGCTATTGTTATTGCTATATTTGCCAGCCAGCCCCAAATCCCATAGCCAGCCCCAAAAGATATCATGGTCAATGGTACCGAAAGCCATTGAGAGTCACAGAGAACAAGGATGGATGCACTACCCCCATCCTGCTCTCACCAGAGATCATCCATAGGTGTAAGGCATTTTCTGTCCTGTAACTTGGCCTGAAACCAGGTTGCATTTCCCTGAAGGCTCGTAACCTGGAGGATTTACTCAGACTTATAGCTGTTGCTTGAATAGCCTACTCCTGAATATTTGGACCCCTTGTATTTCCAAGATTTCAAAGAGCTGGGAAAATATAAAGTATATACTTGGGGCCAGCTGATTATCACACATCCCTAAGCGGAGGTCTTTATTTTACTCTGTATTGGCTTATCATAAGCCAGTCAGAGCTTCCAGAATTGGAGCTTACAGTATTTTATGGTTTTTGTTTTACTTTTAAAGATTTGCTTTCTTACATAAGGTAGACTAGAAGATACATACAGTAAAAGATCTTGTTTTTCTGGTTCTTAACAGTAGCATACAAAATTCTTAGCACAGGATCATTTGTGCAGATAAAAACAATGTAAAGTATGTCTGGGCAAAGGAATATAATAAGGGAGGATACCATTATGGAACAATTAAATAAAATTCAAAATATAAATCACTGTCTCATAACAGAGATGTGGTATATTATACCACATACCAGAGGTATGTGGTATAATTTTCCCACGGTTAGATTTAGACTTCCAGTTTGTTGAAAACATGAAGATCTAATATCATATGCAGAAAAACACCTGCTGTAATAGTTTTTAAAGTGATTTTATAAACAATTGCATACATTTGCCAATGGTGACTAAGAAGCATTAAAAAAAATACTTTGGAAATGTAATCCTGGGAATAAGAGAAGAAAAACAGAAGGAGAAGGAGAAGGAGGAGGAGAAGGAGGAGGAGGAGGAGAAGGAGGAGGAGGAGGAGGAGAAGAAGAGTCAGAAATGCAATGGCAAAGCTAGCTTTTTTGGTACTTGTTTCAGATATTTGTTTCAGAAAATATAGTTCTTCAAGCTTTTACACCCCTCAGAGTACATAGAATAACTTTGTATCAAAACTGAGAAAACTCAGCAGTTGATTTTACCACATCCTTTTCTGGAAGCTTTGACTCAACATTTCCATACTTTCTCATTGATCCATCCACTTCCCCCAAATGCTATGCTGTTTAGCTTAGAGTTGATAGCAGGTCAGAAAAAGTATTAGTGCAAGGAGAGAAATGATTGCCAATTAACCAGAGTCCATGGCAAATTTGAAGAAGGTTGCTGTTTTGTAGGAATGTAAAGTTAGAAACCTGGGAATGCTTTGGAAAACACTGATCATTGAGTCAATGAAGATTCTCAATCATCCAGTTAAAGTTGTCTGAAACCTGACTTATGGCTACTGGACTTATTTTCTTATTGGTTGGAGACTTTCACTGTTCATGATGAAGCAGCTTCATCAGTCAGAGCAAGTTTGTTAGGCAAAGAGTCATCAGAATATTTATTGATATATTGCCACCCACTTTAGGGAGGAAACTCCTGAGGTTGGTGTAGAAGGAGTTGGTACCATTCTGACCCAGCCTTAGCAGAAGCAAGAAACAGACCCCTTGTCACAAAAAAACCCCCCTCTTTATTTAACTCTTGTGAATTAATTGCATTCACCCACCGAAAAGTCCAGGCAAGAGTCCTTCAAAGAGTTAACTACAGTAAACAGACCTTATCAGTTCTTTGCAATAATTGCAAGGTCATGAGCTCCCAGCCGAAAGGCTGCAAATTAAGTCCTGGCAAGCAGTCTTTGTGGTATGAAATTGGTGTGGTCCACCACCAGCCTGCAGAGCTGGCAGCGGAATCAGACAGTGAGGAGGCTGAGGAAGAACATGGGCCAGTCCTGGAGGCTGGGGAAGGCCTGGAGGAGGACTCTGCATCGGAGGCAGAGATGGGGCCAGGGCCATCTGGGAGTGATGTGCGGACTCCGGAGCCTCCAGTGGCTGACAGCAGAGAGGCAGAGGAACAAGAGGAGAAGAGCTGCCAAAAGGCAAGAGCAGCTAAAGCAAAAAGGACGACTCAGGAGTAGGGCCAAGAGATGATGTGCCCTTCCAATAAGGCTTAAAAGACCAGCAACGGCTCTTGGGCTTTTTGTTGGAAAACAACGTTGATAGATTTGCTTCTTGTCTTGCTGCATTTATTTCTTGTTGGCATCTTCTGCTTCTGAACTTTTGCCAAGAAAAGCCTTTGGCAGGTTGTCTAGTTAGACCAAGGTTGGTGATAAGGCTGAAGATTTGTGTTATGAAGAATTTGTTTTGAATTAGTTTGGACTACGCTGAGAATGAGTTAATTCTCAGCTATTCTAATAAAATCTGTTTGTTTCGAACTGTTTATGTCTGATAATACCTACTTGAGCCTGGGCAAATGAGCAAAATCTTCAGAAATATGAACTGTTGTCTCCTAATGACAACCACTCCCCTTTCCTTCTATTTATTCCCCAGCCAGGGAGGGGCCATTCAACGTCTACATGTGCTTTGCTTCCTGACTCGACTCCTTGTCCTCTGTTGTTCTCCTCTCCTAACTGCTCTGCACATATGCACATCTGGAACAGGCCCCAGCTGTTCTTCCTCCTCATTCATATCAGCCTCCAAAGGCAGCTGCCTCTCAGGTGGCTGGGAAATGTCGGACGGCCCTGGCTCTATCTCTGTGTCTGACACAGAGCATCCATCAGAGCCTTCCCCAGACTCCGGAACTGGCCCAAGTTCCTCCCCAACCTCCTCATCGTCCAAGTTTGCCACAACAGGTACATTCTGGTGACTCTCAGCCTAATTAATTTTCTCAGACTGATGAAACTTCTTTTTTTTCTTTATTTTTTTTTCTTTTTTAGCTCTACCAAGGCAGGGCCTCAAAAAATTAATCGAAACTCATAAATGCTCCTCTCCATGGAAATCCTTAGTAAAAGGCGAAAGATTTATATGATCTGAAGAAAAACCAGACTATTGCTGATGAAACTTCTTAAATATGCAGTGCAGCATCACAAGCCAACAAGAAAATAAATCGAGTTGGCATGACTCAAGTTTCAGACTGTTCCTTGACGAACCAACATTTTTTCCTTTGTAAATTTAGAGATTAAAAACATGCTTCAGCTTGTTCCTTTGTTTTTCCATTGGGAAAAGCCACTCCTTTCCATTCCCTCCCTAACTGGAAGGAGGACAGAGATGGCATCTGGTGTGGTGGGTGAATGTTTTAGAATCTTTGCACTGGGAGAAAAAGCAGCCATTAATGAAAACGAGATGTGCTGGGTCTTTACACAGCCAGTGAGAACTGAATAGGAGGAAACAATGATGCAGTGATGACTCAGGGGCACAGTGGCAAACAGCTTTTTTGTGGGGTGGGTGCTCTGACTCCACAGGAGGCTTTTAAATACAACTGATTCAGATTTTTCTTTGCAGATTAGCAGAACTTTCATGTCTCAAGGTAATATTCCCTTTTGAGAAAAGTCTGTATATTGGAGGAAAAGGATATGTGTATGTTGTTGTTAGTTGCAAAGTCATGCCTGACCCATCATGACCCCATGGACAACTTTCCTCTAGGCCTTCCTGTCCTCTACTATCCCCCGGAGACCATTTAAGCTCACGCTGACTGCTTCAGTGACTCCATACAGCCACCTCATTCTCTGCCGTCCCCTTCTTCTTTTGCCCTCAGTCGTTCCCAGAATTAGGCTCTTCTCCAGTGAATCCTTCTCATTAAGTGGCCAAAGTATTTGAGTTTCATCTTCAGGATTTGGCTTTCTAAAGAGCAGTCAGGGTTGATCTCCTCTAGGACTGACTGATTTGATCGCCTTGCAGTCCAAGGGATTTGCAGGAGGCTTCTCCAGCACCATAGTTCAGAGGTCTCAATTCTTTGATGCTCAGCCTTCCTTACGGTCCAACTTTCACAACCATACATTGCAACTGGGAAAATCATAGCCTTGACTATATGCACTTTTGTTGGCAGGGTGATGTCTCTGCTTTTTAGTGTGCCATAGCTTTCCTCCCCAGGAGCAAGCCTCTCTTAATTTCTTGGCTATAGTCCCCATGTGCGGTGACCTTGGTGTCACTACCTCCATTTCTTCCCCATCTATTTGCCAGGAATTGAGAGGGCTGGGAGCCATCATCTTAGTTTTCTTAATGTTGAATTTCAAGCCATCTTTTTCACCCTCCTCCTTCACCTGCATCAGAAGGCTCCTTAATTACTCTTCACTTTCTGCCATTAGAGTGGTATCATCTGCATATCTGAGGTTGTTGATATTTCTCCCGGCAATCTTAATTCCAACTTGTGATTTATTTAGTCCTGCCTTTCTCATGATGTGCTCTGCATATAAGTTAAATAGGCAGGGTGACAATATACAGCCTTGCCGGACTCCTTTCTCAATTTTGAATCTATCTGTGGTTCCGTGTCCAGTTCTCACTGTTGCTTCTTGATCCACATATAGGTTTCTCAAGAGACAAATAAAACATTCTTGTATTCTCATCTCTTTGAGAACTTGCCACAATTTTTGTGATCCACACAATCAAAGGCTTTAGTATAGTCAATGAAGTAGAATAGATGTTTTTCTGTAACTCCCCAGCTTTCTCCATGAACCAGCGTATGTTGGTAATTTTATCTTGTGTGTGTGTATATATATGCTTAAAAAAACCCTACAGTACCAAGGACAGCTCCATTCCTGCTGATTCATGTGGATAAATTGCATTACTGAAGTTTTGTGACTCAACTAAGTGAATGGTTCCAATGCCTCTTGTTTTTAATTTATGGAATGGATGAGGTGATATTTTATAGACAGGCTGTAAAAAATACACTTGAAGGAGAAGAATATTCATGAGTAGCCTGGTTCACCTTTTAAACCAAAATGTGGTTGTAGTTGTAAACCTTGTTTATGACTGCAGATTTCTTAATCCTGGATGCTCCCCAGAAATCTGGACATCAACTCCCACAATTTATAGTCCAGCCTTAATATTGCTGAGGATTCTGAAGTTATTCCGTATATCTGAAGGATGCCAAAATTAAGGAAGAATGGCACTGTGTTTTGCAAATCCCTAGCCAATGGGAGATTGAACATGGCTTAGCATTTTGTCTGACCCCAGACAATGTGAAACAACAGAGCAGATCTCATTGTAACACCCTGGACAAGTAGATGCTACATTTGGTTGAGTTGTCTTTGTAGCTCAATCTTGCATATGCCGACTATCAATTATTTTCATGACTTTAGGCAGGTTCTTTCTAGAAATAATAGAGCCAACTGCATGTGAATCAGATGTTCCTTCCCTGAGCTACTGCTCATTCTATGTGAACTTGCATAGATATCTAGCAAATCTTGGTTGTCCTAAAAAAGCTAAGTAAGTCAGATATGGTTAGTACTATAATGAAATATTACTAGGTCACCAAGTTGCTAAGGTTGAGAAACATTGATTTATTTATTTAATTTAATTTAGTTTTAGTTCATATCAAAGGTGGATGGCTAGGTAAGGAGATGGTTCTTAACAATATCTAAATAATATTGAGATGAGAGCATTTTGATATGCTCAAAAGCCTTCTCCCCCCCTACCCCAAGCATACAGTATATATTCTATTTTCCTGGGAAAGAGAAAGATGTGATAGAACAGGGTATAATAGAATGAGTTCCAGCAATAAGAAATTACATCTATTCAAAATGGGAACTACACCAGGAACCATTTTTCTGCCTTTCAGCTGTTTTACAGCAATTGGGCAGAATGTGCTGGATATTTGTTTCTGATTCTTACTAACAACCACTATCACGTTGTCAGAACATCATTAGGTAAAGGTAAAGATTCCCCTTGCACATATGCGCTAGTTGTTCCTGACTCTAGGGGGCGGTGTTCATTCCCTTTCAAAGCCGAAGAGCCAACACTGTCCAAAGACGTCTCTGTGGTCATGTACTGATTCTGGAGAACCAGTAGCAGAAATTTTGAGTAGTTCGGAGAACCAGCAAATATCACCTCTGGCTGGCCCCAGAATGGGGTGGGAATGGAGATTTTGCAATATCCTTCCCCCAGGAGTGGGGAAGAAATGGGGATTTTGCAGTATCCGTCCCCTGGTGTGGGGTGGGAATGGAGATTTTGCAGTATCCTTCCCCTGCCATGCCCATCGAGCCACGTCACGCCATGCCCACCAAGCCATGCCCACAGCATGGTAGTAAAAAAAAATTGAATTTCACCAGTGGTTATAACTCTTCCTGAAAGTCATCACATAATTGATTTCTAATCACTCAGCCACTGCAGCAGAGGATAATAATAGGCGTGATAGAGCATGCATCTTCCATTTTTTCCATCCAGTAGCCCAAGGATCACTGAGTCTATTTCTGCTGTTCAGACCTGCTGGGGAAAACCCGAGATCACACATTAATTCAAGAACAGAGTATTAATGTAGTAAAATGCTTCATGGGTCAATAATCCTGCCTCTTCCATGGTTCAACTAGCCTTTTGAACCCATCTCATCACATGGAAACCCAGAAGACCTTGCTGTCTGTGCCTGATAGGATTGCCCTTCCAGGATTCCTCCTCCAGAATCTGTTTCCCTGCGTTCCTTTTCAAACTCCTTTCATATCACCAGCTAAGCCTATTAGTAGGGACAAAGCTATGCTGATTGAAGACCGGCACTCATGGTTAAATGCCACACTTTTCCAGAAACTTGCTGGTACATTGTGCAAATCTTGCTCTGGTATTAATTATGAACTCTGTGCTTCAAATTGGAATATTGGTTTGCTTTCATATAATGAATTATCCATTTAATGATGTTAAATGTGCAAACTGAGACAATGTGAAGTACAATTCTTGATTGGCATTTGGCCTGGGGGAAAGTTGAAAAAAAAAAACCCTACCTGGGTGGAGTTGCCAATCAGTTCTCTTTATCTTTTAGGCGGTGGCTTCTTGTCATCTGAGAAGTAGCTATGTTTTCTGGCAGCAGAACTATTACAAAAAAACATGACCATTTGCTTAACTGTCTGGCACGAAGTACACAAAGAAGCAGAATGTACCTGGGGCAGGATGGCAGACAGATGAATTCTGGTACGCCTTGTTGTCTTGAGGGATTTGGTATCTCTTTTGACACCTGTATAAACAGGACTCAACTTGGATTCCGCAAGAGAAAAGTCCTGAAGACCATCGGATCATCAGGGAGATAGAGTCAAATGTGTGTATCACCCTTTTGTTCACCCGTGGCTGATGCAGAGCTATAATTCAGAAAAACAAATAGTAGGTAACAGCTGGAAGATGAAACCCCTGAATATTGACACACACAAGTGAGTGGGTGTATTTGTGAACAATGTGGGAGAAAAAGAGCTTCCTGAATGCCCATCTATTGATCAAGAGTGAGGGTCTTCTAGCCTTCCAGAAATGACTGAAGAATTATTTATCACAGCTTCAGCCAACATATTTTGGAACTGTGCACCAGCAATATTTACAGACCAAAATGTTTGCTCCACTGCCTGCTTATATAAGCTCCCTCTGTTCTTGTGACTATATTCATGCCTGCAATCTCAGGAAAGGCAGGTTTGCAAAATAATTCTTTGTATGGAATTGACTTTTTGGTTCTTGAACCTGGCTCTGATTGCCTAAGGCAAAAATATGAATGTTTGACCATCAGTTGCAATATTTCTGAATCTTGGCAATTTTAAGATGTGTGGAGTTCTTTCATTTCAGTTCCCCTGCCTGGGGAATTCTGGGAATTGACCTTCACACATCTTAAAGATACCAAAGTTAAGAAACACTGACCTGGAAACAAAACTCCCCCTCCCCGATGCTTTCCCCATATGCCTGCATATGGAGGAAGCATGGATGACATATACATCCTGACCGAGTGATGATGGTTATTGAATTTTTGTGTCTGGAATCACAATGTGAGTTAGCAGAGCAGTCTGCAGTCTGCTTCTTTTGTTTCCTCAGGAAGAGTAGGCTTCCATTGGCTGTAATTTGATCCAAAGGGATGTCATTCAAAAGAAAAGGATGCACTGTGTCATCTGTGAGAGCTGAAATCAGCAAGGCTAAGTAAAGATACAAATAAATGGGGACATTAGGACATGGACGGTAGCCATGTTGGTGCGCTTACGCACGCCCCTTACAGACCTCTTAGGAATGGGGTGAGGTCAACAGTAGACAATCTAAGGTTAAAGTTTTGGGGGTTTGGGGAAGAAACCAGAGTCAGGTAGTGCATTCCAGACATTGACCACTCTGTTGCTGAAGTCGTATTTTCTGCGATCGAGTTTGGAGTGGTTTACCTTACGTTGGAATCTATTATGTGCTCATGTATTGTTGCAGTTGAAGCTGAAGTAGTCATTGAGAGGTAGGACATTGTAGCAGATAATTTTGTGTACTACGCTTAAGTCAGACCGAAGGCAGCATAGTTCTACGTTGTCTAGGCCCAAAATTTCAAGCCTGGTGGCATAAGATATTCTGTTGTGAGCAGAGGAGTGGAGGACTCTTCTCATGAAATATCTCTGGACTCTCTCAATTGTATTAATTAAGTTATCAAAATACTTTGCACATGTGATCAATATCCAAGACTGAGAAAGGGATGGCAGAAAGTCCAAATATCTTGTAAGAGCTGGAAAAGGGGACATAGGACTTTAAACCCTGGAACTCATTGGCTGGCAGGCAGAGAAACTGAGAAACTCATTCATTCTCTCTCTCTCTCTCTCTCTCAGGGAGATGGTTGTTAAGAAATAAGAAATGTAAGTAAGTAGCAGTAGCACTTAGCAATAGCACTTAGACTTACATTCTGCTTTACAGTGCTTTATAACCCTCTCTAAGCGGTTTACAGAGTCAACATATTGCTCCCAACAATTTGGGTTCTCATTTTATCCACCTTGGAAGGATGGAAGGCTTAGTCAACCTAAGTAAATAAGTAAGTAAGTAAATTCTCTTAGCTAAGATCTTCTCTCAGTCACTGGAAAATCTTTGCTTTACGGTTCGAGATTATGTTAATTTCTCATTATTCATGGTAGTTACATTCAATAAACTCATCACAATCACTGAATTAGCGAATGTTGAACCATTGCTCCTACAGAAATGCAGGTAGCCCTTGGTTAACGACCACTCATTCAGCAACCATTTGAAGATATGAGGGCACTGAATGAGTGGTGTGAATGAGTCCTCAGATTTCTGATCATCTTTGCATTCCCGCAGTCCCATGATCGCGAGCTGGACTTTTGTCAACTGGCTTGCACTTATGAAAGTTGCAGCAACTTGCAGTCTTGTAGTCACTACTTACAATCTTCCCTGCCAGCTTCTGAGAAGCAGTCAATGGGGAAACCAGCAAAGGAAAGTTGCAAGTTGTTCTTTTAAATGGCTCACACTCTTCTCCATCTGGCAGCACCATCCCTTATCCTGCTGCACTCACACCACACCAGCTACCAACTCACTCCTCCCCCACCTTACATGTATTTATAACACATGTAAATAAAAAAAAGCAGTCACATTCCAAATAAAAGCATTGTATTGTGTGCATGGTATACACTTATTTACAGTTGATTTCTAATTTCCATTTGACTCATGCGGGTTGGACAGGATGAATGCAAATGACATCTGCTAAAAAACTTAATTAAGCAACATTAAAGAGCAGGCAGAAATGGGGTTCTAGGAAAAAATAAATAGCTGCAATACTGAGAAATACAGTTCCTAGAACGAATGAATCATTTTCTTTCTTAGAAACCTTCTTTTCCTCTTGTGTATGTGAACAAAAAAAATCATTTAATTTCATAAGTTTGAATATCTAGGTCACACTTGCCTCAACCTTGCTAGTTTAAAATGTATTTGAACTGCAAGTGCCAGAATTTCCCAGACAGCATAAACCCAATAGAGGTTGTCCTCTACTTACAATAGTTTGTTTAGTGACTGTTCAAAGTTACAACACTACTGAAAAAGTGACTAATGACCATTTCTCACACTTACAACCATTGCAGCATCCCCATGGTCACATGATCAAAATTAAAACACTTGGCAACTGACTCATATTTATGACTGTTGCAGCGTCTTGGGGTCAAGTGATCACCTTTTATGACCTGTCAAGCAAAGTCCATTGGAAATCCATATTCATTTAACAACTGTGTTACCAGCTTAACAACCTCAGCGATTCACTTAAGAGTTGTGGCAAGAAAGGTGGCAAAACAGGGCAAAACTTGCTTAGCAACTGTCTTGCTTAGCAACAGAAATTTTAGGCTGAATTGTGGTCGTAAGTCGAGGACTGTCTATAGCTTTAAAGTATGTGGATGGAAAACAGCAATCCTATTTCCTTTTGAGAGCTGAAAATACTTATGATTACAATTTAAATACGACTTTTATTAAAACTAAAAAAAGGTTATGTAAAAAATTTCTTTAAGCAAATTTAATGCCCAATGGGATGGAAATACAATTAGCATTTCAAAAAAGAGTCTCCCATTAAATGCTCTTGGGGAGAATGGGCACAGAATGGGCACATGGAAGGGATCTGAGCTCAAACAGCTTAAGACAACACCAAGCATACAGCATTAAGAGCTGCAGTGATGCAGTGGTTAGAATCAGGGGTGAAATCCAGCAGGTTCTGACAGGTTCTGGAGAACTGGTAGCAGAAATTTTGAGCAGTTCAGAGAACTGGCAAATACCACCTCTGGCTGGCCCCAGAGTGGGGTGGGAATTGAGATTTTGCAATATCCTTCCCCCAGGAGTGGGGAGGAAATGGAGATTTTTCAGTATCCATCCCCTGCCATGCCCACCAAGCCACGCCCACAGAACTGGTAGTAAAAAAAAATTGGATTTCACCACTGGTTAGAATGCAGTACTGCAGGCTACTTCTGCTGACTGCCAAAGTTGCCTGCAATTTGGCAGTTCGAATCTCACCAGGCTCAAAGTTGACTCAACCTTCCATCCTTCTGAGGTCGGTAAAATGCGGACCCAGATTGTTGGGGGCAATATGCTGATTCCGTAAACTGCTGAGAGAGGGCTGTAAAGCACTGTAAAGCAGTATAGTGCTATTGCTATTAAAACTGCTGATACAGAAAACGGAGGCAAATACTTAGAAACAGTTAGTAGATCCTTTCCAAATGTAGTCCATAAAGGAAACTAGAATGCCTGAGAATAAATACTTGGAACCCAGATTCTACACTAAAATTCATCCTTTATTAAAGAGGAGGGATTAGCTTCACGTACTTGTCCAGCTAGCTGGCCCTGGCTACTGTACTCCTTGAATCTCCTAGTTTACAATAGCAATAAAAGTCTTAGAAGCAGTTCTTTTTAGGACCTGTTGATTCCCTTAAGCAATGTTTCTCAACCTTGACAACTTTAAGATGTGTGGACTTCAACTCCCTGAAGATTTTCTTGGCTTTCAGCCATTGCCCTTCTCACCTCTCTAGCATTGGAGAAGTTCAGTTTTGCTCCTACCAGGTTCTTTCTACCTGACATTTGCTTAGCACTGTGCTTCTCTGTGCATCATATAAATACCCCATAAAGGGAAAAAACAGTGAAGGCGACAGCTGAATATAGTGGAAGAGCTAAACCAACTGGAATGGAGGTTTTTCTTGAACTGTTTTCGAAACAGCCAGAAGCAATAATTTGGTACCATCCAAATATTTGAAACGTTTCAAATATACGCACATGAGGTTTGCTAGGATTTTATCGAACAGTGTAAGTTTCAACTCTTATTGGATTACGAAGTTTTTATTACAGTTTACAGGGTTGATATTTCTTCATCAGCTTGCTTTTTGTCCTGGATCCACAGCTCTGGGGGGAAACAATGAGATTCTGCTCTGGGTTGTTGTAACAGTAGGATAACAAAGCAAAATCCTTTTGACATAGATTTGGATACTTATGACCTATATTAACTAAGGGAATTGGAACACAGAGTAATATGGGGCTGTACTTTTTTTTTTTTAAAATGAACTTCTGGTTTAGCAATTTGATTTGTAAACTCAAGCATAACCATACTTCATAAAATGGGAACATTTGAATATTCTATCATTCTGTACCCAAGATAAACCTAGCATCAAGCATCAGTTTAGCTGATGAAAGCTAAAAAGCTTGACATAGATCTATACTAGTCTCCCTTTATTTCTTTATCAGCAAAATATAAATTTGGTATAAAATGGTTTATCGTGAATGCGACCGCTTGAGGGCTCCTGGATTGGAGCTGAAAGGCGAAAGGGAGCAGAATGCCCCCTCCCACATGTTGGGGTAGACTAGGTGTCTTGATAGAAAAACACTTTATACACACACAAATACACACACACATGTAGAGATAGAGGTGAGATGGATTATTCCTTATAATTTTCCCAGCATTGATGTGACTATCGGAAAGTAAACAAATATGGTGTCTATTCAGATTTGTTTGCAGACTTGATATTAATACAAGGAAGTTGTAAGGAAAGCAGATATGGCTGGAAACGAGAATATTCGCTTCTGGGTTTTGTCTATATGTAGCTTTTTTTGAGCCCCTGAACCCCAAGGCTAATCATAAATGTGTGGATTGATTCATAAAATAGCCTGCTGTTTAAATCTAATTCAAATATTATTGTGTAGGATAATATCCTAGAGCAGCGTTTCCCAACCTTAGCAACTTTACAACATGTGGACTTCAACTTCCAGAATTCCCCACCCAGTATGGCCGGCTGGGAAATTCTGGGACTTGAAGTTCTGTACACACATCTCAAAGTTGCCAAGGTTGAGAAACACTATCCTTGAATTAAAATTCATGGACAGGAATTTGAAGACTGTGTGCAAAGGTAACTCAAATAAGAGACATTCTTCCAGGAAAGAAGGCAAAGTTTGTTGAACAATTCTGACGAACTTTGTTTATACAAAGGAGAAAGAAACTGAAAAAAATATGATCTTCGAATTTTAGACTTGCTTATTTAAACACAAAGTTCATTATAATAATAAATTACTTTTTAGATTACATCGTTGGGTTGGGATAAGCTTAAAACAGCAAATATTCAAGACAGCTAGGAATCATCCTCATAATTTATATATTTCATATTTAAGATTTTGTGCAGGGCAATGACTTCTGAAAATTCAAAGCTCTGCAAAAGAGTGCCTTGAAATCTAAATAAGTTTTTTAAAAAGTTGTTTCAAATGCTGTTGAAACAATTACAGGAAACTGGCCTTTTAATACTGTTGTTTCTTGGTAAAGCAAATTCATTGTAGTGATACATTTAATACTAGAGAATCTTGCTACTGTACCTTCCTTTTGTACCTTTAGTAAGTTCAGTTCAATTATCTAATTATCTCTATGCTATACAGATTCATATAGTGAAATGTGTCAAAATGATACACTTTGAAACCCAGTGAAAGTTAAAAAAGAAAATATTCTTCAGATGTTTCAGATATTTAAAATAATTCAGATGTTTTAAACTATAATGAATATCCACAAAGTATAAATTCTAAATACCAGTTCAGCTTTATGGTTGGCCAGGTGCATGGAAAAAAAATGAGATGTTTAGAAACTGGGATGCTTCAGGATACTCAGTATTTGACTTTCTACTTAATGGTTACAAGCGTGAGAAGTTTTCAAGTTGGTAATTTAAAATGCCTTTGAACTTCTTTTTCACCCCAAGATTGTGTATCTCATCATACTACAATACATATAGGGTAAATAACTTTTCTACTTTGGCTGTTAGTAAAAACAGAAAAATTGTGGGGGTGAAAGAGAGTGTGTGTGCAAAATTAATGATTACTTAGGGCAGGGCAGGCAACTATTTTTGGATTAAGGCTTGTCTGAGTTGAGGGCCACTTTCCTAATAGACAGTGGCAGTGCTGTTCCTTGGCTTTGAAGTGTTCCTTTGGGAACACTTAGGAATGACCCAAGACAACTTTTGGATAATCATGGACCCAGTTGGGAAGGGGATTCTTGAAGATTCCTATTCCCTCTGGAAGTGATCAAAAAGTCACCGGGCATATGTACAATCTTCCTGTCAGCAGTTTAATTTTCTTAAGCATGCCTGGGATATTAGCTTTCACTTTTGGAATTTGGTTTTTATTGGTTTTTTTTTTTTTTTTTTTTTTTGCCTAATAGATAGTGGTTTCTGCTTGCAGGTTTTTGTTTCTTATTTTTCTTAAACTGGGCTGTTAGAATTTAGAAGCCAAAATTCCACAACTCAGCCACAACTGTATCATTGTTGATATTTATTGATGCCATTGATTTTCAGCCACACATGTTCAATTTGGGAAGGGATTTGTGTTTGTGTGTTGTGGGCCACCAGTGGAATAACCAACTCACGAAGAGCCTGATGAAGATGCAGAGGAGTCTTCAGTTAATTATTTCAATTATACATCAAAGAATAGCCAAGTAAACATAAATAAATACGGTAGCAACATATAATTCACTGGGTTTTCTTGGAAATGGAGCTGTGATTGAGTACTGGTATAATCCTGTGATATACTTTTTTGCTTTGTGATTCCTTCAGAATTTTACAAATAATAGTTCCTTGTATTTTAAATAGTCAGCAAATATGTTTATAGAAACCATTTTATTTACACAGTTTTATTTTCTTACAGGTCAATACAGTAAAGAGTTTCAAAGAAATACATAGAAGTCCATTTTATATATAACTTAAAATGTCTCTGTATCTCTGAATATAGACAATCGTTTTTATTTGTTTGGGTTTATTTTCTATATTTTATTTTTTTCAGTATTGTTTTAATTTTTACTTATAGCATTTTCGATAATTGAAATGGCCAATAAGCCTAAATAGGAAAATAAATAGCAATTGTATCCCCATACATATAAATAACCATGTTGTTCTATTCAGAACTTCTTTTTCAGGTAAAATTATATTGATTTTACAAGACAGAAACATTAAAAAGGCTGTTAAATCAGGAAAACATCACAATTATTTTTGAAAACATATAATATTGCCAGTAAATATAAGCCAATATTCCTAACCTATACTTACGATAATTCTAATTGAAGATGGAATCCACATTGCTTAAAGGGTGCCTAATTTTAATTTTAATTTTTGTTTTTGTTTTGTTTGCTTGCTTTTCTGTTTTGTATTTTACTTTTTATGATAAAACAAAATAAATATACTTAAAGAAATTGAGTTACTTTTAAAAATTGCCTGATGCTGAAATTGAGATCAATCTTCTAGGCAAAATACAAACTGTGTGACATAATGCAGACTTCTCTGTTGGGTGAATCAATTTTCCTGAAATACATAACATAGTACCACTTAAAGCAGAGAAGTTCAAATCTGAGTTTTGAGAGCCTATCTATTCTCCAAATAGTTGGTAAAGAACTTGAGCCACAGAAAGAGCAGATGAACCGAAGCCAAATTATAAGAATTGATTTTCTACACGTGTGGTTATTAAAAATTATACCAAAGTGGAAAAATCTGTGACACTAATAAGGACGTTGTATCATGTCTTTTTGGAGAGGGATCTGTAGAAATGTTTAATAGTTGCAGCTTCTCTGAAGCTGTACAGAAGCATTAAATATTCTAAATATATGTGTAGATAGAAAACAATTTCTGAATGTTGGGTTTTCTGTATTGTATGTAAATTCCTCACATAGACGGATGGGCATCACCCTCACAAAGAAGGTATTAGCTGGTTTGGAGGAAAACAATTAGAAAAACATTTGTAGAGGATTGATTTTTTAAAAAAAAAATATTCACGATATTTCATTCCCTGCCCAAAGATGGAGGTGGATCTCAGTGCAGCTCATTGAGGAGTAAGCAGGACTTCCTAGACCAGTGGTTCTCAACCTTCCTAATGCCGCGGCCCTTTAATACAATTCCTCATGTTGGGACCCCCAACCATAAAATTATTCCTAAAACCATTGAAAATATGTATTTTCCAATGGTCTTAGACGACCCCTTTGGAAGGGTCGTTTGACCCCCAAAGGGGTCACGACCCACAGGTTGAGAACCACTGTCCTAGGCCATTGGCAAAATATAGATACACACAGTCTTTGGCTTACATTTGTTTAGTGACGATTGAAGTTATAATAACATTGAAAAAAGTGACTTAACAACCAATCCTTGCACATATGACTGTGACAGCACTCCCAGATTCATGTGATCAGAAGTTGGGTGCTTGCAACCAACAAATATTTATGACAGCTGCATAGTCCCAGGATCATGCGACCACTATTTGTGACTTCCCAGCTGACTTCCAACGAGCAGAGTCAAAGGGGGAAGCTGGATTCACTTAATGACCACATTTCATTTAACTGCAATGATTCACTTAACAACCAGGGCACAAAAAGATCATAAACTTGGGCACAATATTTAATAGCTTTGCTCAGCAGCAGAAATTCTGGCCCCAATTGTGGCCATAAACTGAGGTAGACCTCAACTTATGACCACAATAAAGAAGGTGGTAAGAATGGAACGGAATGGGGCATTTGAGATATTATAATTTGTTCCATTGTCAGAACAGAACAGAATAACAGAGTTGGAGGTCTTCTGAACCATCCCCTACTCAAGCAGAAGACCCTTTACCATTCCAGACAAGTGGCTGTCCTACCTCTTCTTAAAAGCCTCCAGTGATGGCTCACTTCTGAAGGCAAGTCTTTCCACTGGTTAATTGTTGTCATGCTCAGGAAATTTCTCCGTAGTTCTAGGTTGCTTCTCTTCTTGTTTAGTTTTCATCCATTGCTTCTTGTCTTGCATTCTAGTGCTTTGGAAAATAGTTTGACAACCCCCCCTCTTCCTTGTGGCAGAACCTCAAATATTGGAACACTGCTATCACGAGGACCCAGATTGTTAGGGGCAAAATGCTTAAACCGCTTAGAGAGGGCTCTAAAGCACTGTGAAGTGGTATATAAGTCTAAGTGCTATTGTTATCATGTCACCCCCTAAACCTTCTTTTCACAGGACTAGACATACCCAATTCATGCAACCATTCTTCATATATATTAGCCTTCAGCCCCCTAATCATCCTTGATACACTCTTTTCAGAGTCTCAACATATTTTTGTGATGAACTTCAGGAGCGTGTGAACTTCAGCAGCATATGGCAGCATTTCAGAATGGTTCAGAAATGCTATATTTTTGGTGGTCCCCCTCCCCAGAGACCATGCTAAAAATAAATTCTCACGTGCAAAATTAATTTTGCTCAGATGGAACCGGGAAAGATAGGCAGTGGGGGGTGGGGGTGGGGGAGAGCAGGGGGAATCAGGCTTGGGGAGAGATCCTGACGATATCAGCCAGAACAACAACAATGCTAGCAGAGGAATGGCAAGAAAATGCCATGTTTGCTATGCCCAGTAAACAAATATACTTTGCTAAGACCCCTGGCATGCTGAAATGGAAAATTGAAGCTTTTAAAAAAATATTCCCTTTGACACACAATTGTAGCCAAAAATGCATAATATATTCTCTTGCTCTGACTGGCAAAGGGTGCAGCTGTTGACCAGGCTAAAGTGGAATGTAACCTTTTCTCTTAAGAATTGGCAGTGACAGGATACATCTCCTACTACACTAAACTACTTAACTACTAAACTATAGTAGTTTAAATTTGGACATGAGTACTTCTCCAGTATTTGCAAAATTCCCGTGGTCTCTTCATGAAGATTTTTTTCATACGTATACAAACATACAAAACATACACACGTGTGTGTGTGTTTATTCTCATTGTGTAGAGTGCAATTCCTCACATTCTGTAAAAGTGGATCCTGTGCACTAGAGTGTTTGGACAAAATTATTCTGCTCTTGGAAGCCTTAACAATCTTCAGACTGCAAAATAGAGTCCTGTTTCTCATCGCACACCCTTTGTACAGAATTCATCTCACATTGTAATTATCCATGGGCACAGTCAAGTATACTCCTAAAGAAATAACGCCCATAAAAATATTTTCTTTCAAATAAGGCTGGGCTCCAAAACTATGCCCCAAATCCAATTTGCCAAGATACATTTAGCTTGTTTGGTGCAGCTGGATTATCTTGGAGGTTATCTTGGATTATCTTGAATTTTTTTGGTCAGCCGAAACAAAAAAACCCCTCCACTTTAGTTGTTTATGTAGAGTAATATAGATTTTGGTATTCAAACATCACCTACCCCAATTGTTTTGCAAGATGTGGGGAGTGAGTCATTGACTGGGGGAAAAGTGTGAAATATTTCTAAGGAAAACAAAACAAGGGGATGCAAATTCAATGGTCTCAGTCTGGCTTGAGTCTAGAATGCCATGCATACACATCCTTGGTCACATCTAAGGTATCAGAAAATCACTGCCACCATCCTTATTCTATTTTGGAGTCCCATCTGTTGAAGAACTCAAAACACAGGAGTGCAAATATCACACAACCATGTTCTTATTCTTTCTTCATCAGGTTTCAAAGATATGTGCTTGACTCATTCATGACCAAGTCACGGATGAACACAAGAGTGTATGCCATTAGCCTTAGGTCAATGTCACCAGCAATCCTGCCTGTGAGACTCAGGAATCAGAAGAGGAATCAGAAGAGGGGACCAGCACTAAATTGCTGGGCATTTGGAGAGGTTGAGTTTTAATTTCCACTCTGCCTCAGTTTTTTAGTCCACTTCCAACAATATCCCCTACAGCCTGAGGACTCTCCTTGATACCTTGCATGAGGTGAGGCAGTTTATTCTCCCTCATGGTCAAGATCTTTTATAGAAATCCATTTACTCCTTGCATAAAAAGGTGTAAAAATGTAATCATGGAACTGAAAACTGGCCCAATATTATTAACAAATCCTGTCATGTGGATTTTTTTTTTCTTTTAAGTATTTTTTTTTTCTGTTTATTTTTCTCCCCAGTTTTTCCATTCAGCACCGCAACTGTATAATATTTGGTCCTCACACAAATGTTTTTATTTTTTGCTGCTTTACATATATATATTTTGGAAAGTATGTTCATGTTCCTACCAGTGGTGAAATCCAAATTTTTTTTACTACCGGTTCTGTGGGCGTGGCTTGGTGGGCGTGATGTGGCTTGGTAGGCGTGTCAGGGGAAGGATGCTGCAAAATCTCCATTCCAACTCCCCTCCAGGGGAAGGATACTGTAAAATCCCCATTCCCTCCTCACTCCTGGGGGAAGGATATTGCAAAATCTCCATTCCCACCCTACTCTGGGGCCAGCCAAAGGTGATATTTGCCAGTTCTCCGAACTGCTCAAAATTTCTGCTACTGGTTCTCTAGAACCTGTCAGAACCTGCTGGATTTCACCCGATTCCTACAAATCTTTGCATCCTTCTGTTAGTGGCCCAGTTCTGGCAATAAAGCTAACCCTAACCTCTGGGTTCATTAGGGGAGGGAAGGCTAAATAGTAAACAAGGACTTTCTCAGAAAAATAATATACTCAGGTTGAGACAAAAAAAATATCCTAAGAGAACCCTCCACCCTTTTGCATAGATGAATCTGAAAGCATGTTTGGTTTCCACCACAAAAATAGTCTTCCAGATTGTGCTGTTTTGTAGTCCTTGTGTAGGCGGCAGGCAGCAAAAACTGAAGCCAAATAACAGAATGGGTTTGCTGGAATGGCAGCTTTGCTCCCAGAGTTGATCAGAAAGACATTCTGGCTGTTGTTTACTTTAAACCAAAAACTTTGAACTCGGAAATCTGTAATAGTGAATAAATCACATAGTTCCCCATGAATCTGTTTTCTCTTCCTGGCTAACCTGGCCTGGATAGTCACGAACATGGTTGTCCTTTAACCCCTAAAGGTGCTTTTTTCAAGAGGCAACTGGACTTTCTGATTTTTCTTTGAAGACGTTTCACTTCTCACCCAAGAAGTTTCATGGATGAGAAGCGAAACGTCTTCAGAGAAAACCCAGAAAGTCCAGTTGTCTCTTAAAAAAAGCACCTTTGGGACAACCATGACCTGAATGACTGAGAATCTCCATAGACGATTGTGCTTTAAACACTTGTAACCTTTTTTGTTTCATGCTTTTATAGCTTTGCTTGGTGGAACAATTCTGCGTTGTGTGTGTTGTCTGCTGCTGAGCCTGTTACAAGAATTCTTAAGACAACGATTTAGCTAGAATTTTTGAAAAGCCAAGGAGAAAATAAATGGGTCAAAAATGGGCACATTTCATTTTTCCAGCCTGACGCGATTTCTAGAAAGCTGCTGCCCTCTGCTGAGTCACAGAAAATACGACTGGACAAGGCCCGATCAGACCAGCTTTTTCCTCCAATCAGGCATGAGCTGAGCAGTCAGCCCAGCTGTAGTAGTTATCATTCCCAATCCATTTGTTCTGTGAGGTAGATGGGTGTGTTAAAAACAGAAATGTGATAGATAAATAAATAAATATTTTTTTGCGGGGGGAGGAGGGGGGGGGTAACTTGCTGAAGCTTACTTCCCGAAGATTTCTTTGTGTGAAAGAACACAAAGAACCATGAGTAATATGGTTCACGTTTCCCTCAAAATGTTCTCTCTTTAATATTACTAGAAAGTTTAATCCAGAGGACTTTCATCTAATCCATAATTAACAATAGATTGTGACAATACAGCTGGAAAGGAGCAACAACAACGACAACAAAAAAGGCAAAGTCAAAAAATAATGTTGAATTAATATATTTTATGTACATGTGTGTAGAACAGGGGTTTCCAAATTGGCAACTTTAAGACTTGTGGATTTCAACTCCCCATGGCTGGCTGAGGAATTCTGGGAGTTGAAATCCACAAGTCTCGAAGTTGCTAATTTGGAGACCCCTGTTCTATACACATGTACATAAAATATATTAATTCAACATTATTTTTCAACTTTGCCCTTTTTTTGTTGCTCCTTACTGGTTTTATTGTCGCAATCTATTGTTAATTATGGATTAGATGAAAGTCCCCTGGATTAAACTTTCTAGCAATTTTAAAGTGGGAAACTGCTTGGAGGGAAACGTGAACCATATTATTTCTTGTTCTTTCACACAAAGAAAACTTCAGCAAGTCCACAAGTTTTTAAGTTGCCATGTTTGGAGAACCGTGGTATACAACATCTAACCATCTCCATCCTTTCTTTCTTTCTTTCTTTCTTTCTTTCTTTCTTTCTTTCTTTCTTTCTTTCTTTCTTTCTTTCTTTCTTTCTTTCTTTCCTTCCTTCCTTCCTTCCTTCCTTCCTTCCTTCCTTCCTTCCTTCCTTCCTTCCTTCCTTGTCTTTTTCTTTTCTTTTTTTCTGTTGATTGCCATCCCCTCTTTTCATTGCTTTGTTAATTTACCATGTCTCCTGCTGCGAGCTGCCTGCTGAAAAAAGAAAACCACATTGGAACTTGTTATGATCTCAATTCTTTCCACGAAAACATACTGCTATCTATTTTAAGGCCGCAGTTAGTTAATGGCGAGTGGATTTTAGTGTGAAGAAACTATTAAGCTTGCAAGAAGAATGTCAAAATGACCACACCCTTGTTTTACTGAAACCCACAGAAGAACAAGGGGCATGCATTTCTCTGTACTCTAATAATCTCTCTCATGCTACTGTTGCAGCCGCTGCCTGAAGCAAGCCTACCACATCTGCTGATTGCCAGCCAATCCACCCATATTCCTTCATGTTAATTTGCTCAAGAACCTAATTTTTTCATATAAGTTGTCTCCTGTTTTTAGTCATAAACCTTCCTACCTCTTTTCAGGACATTTTTAGTTCCTGAAAGTCTAATAAAACAAGATAAGAAGCTTTATAAGTCAATCCATAATTTAAAACTATATTAGTTAATTCACCCTTTACTGTATGGTATTTCACTGGATCTGTTGCATATCTTTAAATGCTAGGTTAGGACATAAGGCACATTCTATCTACATAAAGTACATCTCACTACAAAGCACAAAATATTTACAGCTCATTCATACTCAGTTGAATATGAGAGTCTTGTGAAAAGAATTCATTTTGGCTTGCATAGTCTCAGCATTATATTGAAAAATTAGGATACTAGAGCCAACATGAATAACGTGTGTGTAAAGAGGTCTCTGGCTTTGATGTTTCTATTTTATTTATGCAAGATACCGGCTAATCCTAAATAGTAATATTTTCCATTATGTTCAATATCTTGTAAATTGATTTTTCAGCATGGAACAGCTGCACCAAATCACTTCCCCAAATCTTAACAGTGCTATCTGGTAATCAATCAAATGGATCTCTTTGAGGAAATTAATGTGCTAATTTACAGAAAGAAAACAGGGAAGTTACATCCCCACTTGGGATGAAAATTCATTTGAGATTGAGATTGTGATCAGCAACTTTCTTGCAGTCAGGAGCTTAATTTCTCTCTCTCTCTCTCTCTCTCTCTCTCTCTCTCTCTCTCTCTCTCACACACACACACACACACACACACACACACACACACACACACACTCTTTCATTTCTTTGCTAAATGCTGCAGAGAATATGAACTACTAAGTGGGTGGAGCCACAATCCTGGCCTGGTTCAAGAGATGTATGTGGATTGTTGGCCATGATTTTTATTCTGCTGCTATATAAACTATAAGAAAGACTGGCTGTGACCAGTTATATGTAGATACAAAACTATGAGGTAGAATGGTAAAAATGGATCTTGTTTGTTTTTTTAAAAAAATATTTTTATCCCACCCCATCTCTCTCTTTCTCCTTCTCTCTCTGTAGGAAACATACCAATACTTCTTTCTCCTTCTACTTGCCCCACAACTACCCTGTGAGGTGGATTGGGCTGAGCAAGAATGACTGGCACAGAGTTAACCAGCTGGCTTTCATGCCTAAGGTGGAACTAGAACTCATTGTTACCTAGTTTCTAGACCAGTACTTGCACTACTACACCAATCTGGATCTCGGTCTTGTTTTATTTTTCCTAAAGAAGGACCTAAGGGGAAAGAAAGGGAAAACTATTTAGAATGTTATCCGACTTCCTGTATTCTTAAATTTAGTACAGCAATAGAAAGTGGAATACAGAAATGGTTATCTACCTCCTCTAATATTTGAATGTATTCATTCAGGAGAAGACTATTCTCTCCAGTACTGATTAAAGCCCATTTCTTCACACAAATGCAGTATCCACACAATAGATTTCCCATCTTTTGTGGACTGTGTTTCAGTGCATCTTAGTGATACTCATCCACTCAATGATCACTCTAGGCCTACAACTAGGCACCAACTCAGCCATGAGTTGGAATCCATTCCCCACCAGTTTAACCGTTTTTCCTCCACAGGATAGCATTGCTTGGCCCAGTGACATAGGTGCTATGTCACTGGGCCAAAGTGGAAAGTCTAAACTGACCTTCCACTTCCAGAAAATTGAAGACAAGGGTTTGCATAACAGGGTTTCCTTCAGTTTAGACCTGTAGTATTCCTACATTCCTTCCACTAAGTGGACTAGTGGAATTTGGCTATATATATATATATCATAGCACCTATGTCACTGGGCCAAGCAATGCTATTAGAAATTGGTGTCAGGGCAGATACATCATCCTCAGAGTGTGATATTCTCAGTCTCCATTGCAGGATATTGGCAGGATAAACAGCAGCCAAAAGAGTATAATTTTCTCTGTTCTTTAACTGTCTTTTTTTTTTAAATGAATTGTGGAAAAATAGAATTGGGTATAATACAAATTGTTACACCAAGTTTGTATGCCAAGATAGATAAAACCATACAGTACATAGTACCATATTCCTCTTCATGGTAGAAATTACGTATGAGGGAAAAAAAGCAACAAGAACTTGGAATTTTGGTCTTGCCACCATCAGTTGATAAGACACCTGTCATCTGGCAAATATTTTTAACCAAACCAGGAAACATACCGAAGGAAAAAAAGTTATGTGATTACATAACATGCGAAAACATCTTTACTTGCTTACTAAAGTGCATATCTTATATTACTTACTAGAATTTTGAATGTTTTTGTTTATTATTCCTGGTGCAAATATCAAAGTACTTACCTTTGATCCCACACCTGAAACTCAACTTTCCTTAGCCTATTGTCCTTGAGATATATTACACTCCTCTGAGAATTACTAACCAGCAATTCTGGTGGGTGTTTAAAAATGGTTAACCTGTTTGGGCACAAAACAGAGGGGAAAAAACATGTGGTAAATTTTTACCAATCTGACTTTAACATTTATTTTTTGGTCCTTGCCTACATCCAGGCAAATGAAAACACTTCATAACAAAGAACTAGACAAAACCCAACCACCATTTTAAATTTCACAAAATCAGTTGAATTTGTGTATGTAAGTATGTATTATATCTATTACATAATTTAGAGGCTACTCCCCTTTAAGCATCTCTGGGTGGGTTACATTTTAAAAAGCAGGAAACACAACAAATATATAGATCATACACCCAGAATATAAACCATGCCTAATGAGTAAAACATCCTACGGAGACTCAACAACCACCTTATACCAGGAGTGGGACAGAAATTTGGTTTGAATATCATCAGGGTGGAAGCCACATGGATCTATGAATTATAAAGAAAAATAGTTTGGTATCATGATTAAGGCAACATGCTAGAAACTGGGGGACTGTAAATTCTAGTCCCATTTTAGGCACAAGTTCATATGGGTCACCATTTTTCAGCCCTAGGAAAGAGCAGTGGCAAACCACTTCTGAAAATCTATCAAAGAAAACTGCAGACACTAGTCCAGGTAATTCTAGAAGTCAATGCTGACTGGAAGGCAAACTTATCTATATATTTATATATAATCTTGTCTAGCCCACTGCTCAGTGAGAATCACTAAATCAGTGTTTCAACCTTGAGGACTTTAGGAAGTATGGACTTCAACTCCCAGAATTCCCCACCCATCACAGATCCTGAGAATTCTGAGAGTTGAAATCCACATCTTAAAGTACCCAATGTTGAGAAACATTGCATTCTATTAACCCCATAGACCAGGGGTGTCAAACTCGCGTCATCACGGTGTCATCACATGACATATCGCAACTTCCCCCCTTCACTAAACCGGGCATGGACGTCGTCAGAGTGTGATGTATCCAGCCCGCAGGTCGGGAGGCTGACACCCCTGCCATAAACTACATGAATTGAACAAGTTCTAAGAATGCCCCCAGGATTCAGAAGCTTTCTTGTATATTGAGAACTCCAGAGGCAGGAGTTTTGCTGTCATACTATTATATTATGCACTATGGTGCTTGTTAGTGTTAAAAGTCAGATGGGACCAAAGAATAGAGCAGGCTCAAGAAAGATTTTGCAATCAAGTTGCTATCCATGAACATAATGGTACTTTTTGTGTTCAGAAATCAATAGTTTTCTTTGATCATTACATATAATCTCTTTGTGTGAAAGAAAGTAGCAGGGAGATTAGACTTCTCAAATCAAAATAAAATCACTTTCAGTTGTTATCTAGAATGATTAAAAAAACCTGACACCTATACAATCAGACTATCTTACTGAGAGCCATTTTAGTCTCTATTACTCATCGCTTACTAATTACAGTATCTGTCGGTGGTTCCCATGTGTACAAACACATCATCAGGATTCAGTGAAATTGCCACTATTCTTAATATTGTATTAGCCATTGCCATTGGGAACCCCAAAACCTAAATACCATCCCGCATAAAACCTTCTCAGATTAATGGATCGGCAGCAAAACACGGAATATTAATCACCAAACGCTGATTATGTTTGATACTCCTATGTTCTTGTCTAGTAGGTAGGCAGGAACAAGAGAGGGAGAACCTTTTGTCAGTTTCAAGATGCAGGCAAATGTCTTTTTGAACTGAAAAGCGGGATCTGAGTCAGGAGCAGAAGTATACATTAGCACAAAACAGAAAAGGAGAGTTAATGTTTATGCAATGTTTAGTGTTGGATGAGTTAATCAAACATGCGAAAGTTCAAATAAAGCTGATTGTATATCATTACGAAGCTGGTAGTCAGCATGACCACAATTGGAATTTTTTAAGCTTATGTTGATAACAAGGGGCGCGATGGCTCAGTGGCTAAGACACTGAGCTTGTTGAGTGCAGTGTCTCGGCAGTTCAGCGGTTCAAATCCCTAGTGCCGTGTAACGGGGTGAACTCCTGTTACTTGTCCCAGCTTCTGCCCAGTTGAAAGCACGTAAAAATGTAAATAGAAAAATAGGGACCACTTTGGTGGGAAGGTAACAGTGCTCCATGCACTTTCGCCATTTAGACATGTCAGCCACATGACCACAGAGACATCTTCAGACAGCGCTGGCTCTTCAGCTTAGAAATGGAGATGAGCACCACCCCTAGAGCTGGAAACAACTAGCATGCATATGCGGGGAAACCTTTACCTTTTACCTTATGTTGATAACAGGAATGTGAGTTTTTTTGCAAGGTGAAAAAGATATTTTTCAGATCAGACTGGACACTCTTTTCTTTCATTCGTGTGGGCTGAAGAATCTTCTGGTGGCTTTTGTTTGCTACTAAGATCCCAACTCGACTTTCTAAGCGGCAGCCTGTGAGTTATTGTAGCTTTTGTTTGTTTTTCCACTAGCTTTGGAAAACATCATAGATTATTGCAGGCATCTGCTGAGGAATAGAGGGCTTTTTTTTTTTTTGCTTGCAAGAACTCATCACCACTGCTTGGCATGCTCTAAACTTTTTGAAACTTAAAAAAAGAAGTGTGGAGTGGAACAATTCTTCATCCAGAGCATACATTGGGAAAAAGTAAATAGAGAGTCCCAGCCAGGTGCCCACTTTCCCCCCAGCACACACTTTTCTTGGTTGGGAAAAATCAGTCTCTATCAGACTTTTGTTACAATTGTAGTAAATGAAGGTGGCAAATTTTCCTAGTCAGTAGTTATTGTGATCAGTACCAGGTACAGTATATGTATTTTGCAAAATGAGATAATTGGCCAAAACAATTTTGCCTCCAACAGGTAAATTGAGATGGAGAGCTGGAATGGATTGAGAAACTGCCTGTCCATGGCAGATAAGCCATCTGAATCGCTGCTAATCTTCTTTAGGAGTGTGTAGGTATATACACTTTGTCACCATCTGAAGCAGTGGTGAAATGTAAAATTTGTTACTACTGGTTCTGTGGGCATGGCTTGGTGGTGGTGGGTAATATGACTGAGTGGGTGTGGCCAACTTTTTTTAAAAAAACTTTTAAAACTATTTTTTCTACAACCTCTTCGACTGAAGAGGTTGTGAAAAAATACTTTTAAAAGCCTCTGACGATCCCAGCTGACTTGCCTGATTGGCAGAGGCTTTTCTTTTTTTTTTTTAAAGCCTCTGACGATCTCAGCTGACTTGCCTGATCGGCAGAGGCTTTCTTTTTACTTTTAAAAGCATTTTTTCGGCCGAAGAGGTTGTAGAAAAAATGCTTTTAAAAATAAAATAAAAAGCCTCTGGTGATTGCTGGGCATGGGGGTGGGGAGGGATTTTTGCTACCGGTACTCCGAACCACCAGCTTCCATCGCTGCTGGATCGGGCGATCCGGTCCAAACCCGGAGCATTTCACCCCTGATCTGAAGTATTTGAAAGAAGAAGAAAAAAGGCACCATTCCTAAGGTAGATCTCAAAGTATTTCTCAAGTGAATTTTCTGTGAGAATTGTACACAGGTAGTCCTCGATTTATGACCACAATTAAGCCCAAAATTTCTGTTGCTAAGTGAGACAGTTGTTAAGTGAGTTTTGCCTTATTTTACGATCTTTCTTGCCACTCTGGTTAAGCGAATCACTACAGTTGTGAAGTTAGTAACGTGGTTGTAAAATGAATCCGGCTTCCCCATTGACTGCTCGTCAAAGGTCGCATAAGTTGATCACATGTCCCCATCGTCCCCGACACTGCAACGTCATAAATATGAGTCAATTGACAAGCACCTAAAATTTGATCACATCACCATGGAGATTCTGCAATGGTTATAGGTCATTTTTTTTCAGTGGTGTAACTTTGAACAGTCATTAAACAAACTGTTGTAAGTCAAGGACTGCCTGTATTTAAAATGTATAAATAGTGGATGTAATTATGAATCTTTTTCAATTTTTTCATGCTGTGTTTTCAAGAAAAGGCTAAGCAGTTCATTCCCTTCCACCCACACCCAACGTGACCTCTTTGTTATCCATCTACTATCACTTCCTTTCCCACTCCCCATTGGCTTCCCTAGCAAACTGAAGTTATATCCAAATGTCACCTGTTGGGACATCACAGTGGAGATCCCATCTTTATGTACTTCCAACATCTGATGCAAACAGTAAGTTATAGTGTTTATGTCATGCGGTATATTTGGTTCTTGTCTCCCATTGATGTCAGTTCCTGCAAAATGCCTCCCTTCCAAGATTTGCCCCTTCCAAAAGATCTTTTCTGTCTAAAAAGTAAACACAGTTAATAGAATAAATATGTTTAATACACTGGCAAATATTTGCCTGATTTTTGACTTCCTGTTGAAGTCCTTTGCTTGCTCATTCTGTTCATGTTTCAGGAGCTAGTACATTGTATTACGTGGAATTAAAAAGCTCTTTTATTAAAACTCTCAGAGCTGGCTCCTTTCCAGAGAACAGTGACATTATTATGCAGACAGGATACCATGTTGGAATAAGATCACTATTTGAGTAGTGTGTTTGTTCTGCCGGGTGTTACCCATGCATGTACTTGTTGAGTAATTATAAATTTGTGGTGAACTTTGCCTAAATTACCAGAATCAAATAGATGGCAGACAATGCAAAGACTATACTCGTGAACATTTCCAGGACTAGAATATTTGTTGTCTTCTCCACATATAAGAAATCCATCCAGTTTTCAATGAGAGTTGATAACCTGATACAATATACTCAAACAGGTTTCTTCTTGGCACAAAGTCTATTATTATCTCTCATTTAGCACTTAACAATTCACAGAAACAAGAACCTAATTGGGAAAGATATGTTAAAGAATATACATACTGTATTTTTCGGAGTACAGGATGCACCGGAGTATAAGATGCACCTTAGTTTTTTGGGAGGAAAATAAATAAAAAATAAGTAAAAAAATAAGATTGGCAGGTGGATCAGCCTCCCAGAATACCCCCAATCAGCTGTTCCCAGAGGTGAATTTTAGCAACAGATTCCTTGTTTGTGAACTGCGTGCCTTGTTTTTTTTTGCTTTTTTTTCCTGCCTCTGAAACTTCTGAAACTCTGTTTCAGAAAAAACATTCTTTTCTGCCTCTGAAAGCCTCCAAAGCAGAGCTTCAGAAAAAAAAAGCCTCTGAAGCTCTGTTTGGGGGCTTCTTTTCTGAAGCTTTGTTTCTGATGCTTTTTTCAGCCTCTGAAAGCTCCATTTGAAAAGTTGAGTGGGGCTACATTCGGAGTATAAGACGCACCCAGATTTTCACCCTCTTTTGGGGGGGAAAAGGTGCATCTTATACTCTGAAAAATACGGTATATATTGGGAACAGTGTGTCAATTAAAATGGGAGAGAGAGAGAGAGAGAGAGAGAGAAGACTTGGTAGATTATGACGCCACACAGAAGATATTAGGAAAACAGAATAATGGAAACTTTAATAAGCAAAAGAATAAGCTCTATATAAACAAAGGGAAAAGGAAAAAATAACACCGATAAGTTCCAAAACAGTCTACTCTATGAAGCTTACATCAGTGTGAAAATAATTTGACTTTTGTTGTTGTTATTGAACTCAAGAAAGGAAATAGTTCAAGGCTCAGAAAGGAAAGCAAACTGAAAAGAAAAAAGAAGTGTATTAAATTGAGGGAGGGAAAGGAAATATATGAGGACTACGATTGATTGATTATGGGGCATCAAGCTGGCATCATCTCTGAACAACTACATAGAGGGGGATCTATTTCCAACCTGGTTTCACTTGCATTGCTGTAATTGACTCCATCCACATTAGACTCCATCCCGTTCTTTTTCCTTCCATCCATCCCTTCATTAAAGCCTTCTTTAGAGAGCCAGGACTTCACATAATGTGCCCAAAGCATGGTAATCTAAATGTGATCTTTTATGCCTTTAGTGAGAACTCTGTGTTGGATTCTGTATTCATTTGCTTGGCTATTCATGATTTTCTCTAACACCAAAGTTCAAAAGCATCACAACTTTTTCTGTTCCCCCTCCCCCCCCCCCCCAAACCTAATGTTGCATATAAGACAGTGGTGGGATTCAGCCAGTTTGCACCACTTCGGGAGAACTGGTTGTTAAGTTTCTGAACAGTTTGGCAAATTGGTGGTTGGAAGAAATCATTAGGGCAGAGAAGCGGTTGTTAAATTACTTGAATCCCACCACTGATATAAGAACTTATAAATGATGGAAAGTTGTAGACAAGAAAAAACATCTGAATTTTCCAGTGATTTTATTTAAAAAAATAAATATGGAAAGAATATGTGAAAATCTAAAAAGATATGATGTTGATACAAAATAATTCTCACATTTCTAGTTTCTTGAATAATTTTTGTTTTCATTCAAAGTTATACTGCCCTTTCTTGTAAATGCTGTCCTGTCTATTAACATTTGGTTATAACAAATCAGTTGGATAATAGAATGCTTGGGAACATTCTGTGACACCAACGTTTCAGTATGGCATTTCAATTTACATTAAGAAAGTTTATTAGACCTCACGTTAGAAGGTGACTTTAAAATCTTGAGTTTAGTTTGGTAAGTCTTTTTTTTAAAGTTGTTTTTATTATACATTTTCCTTTGTTATACATAACGTTTCCATTTCTGCAATGGCAGTGTATTGACTATCAAATCTCTTTTAAATACACATAGTTTTTTATACACCATAATTATAACCATTTTTCTCATAATATGAGAATAATACATACAATGTAATCTTCCCTTCTAATTGCCTTATACAATTTAATCTATAATCAAGTATAATGTAGTGATAATATTGCTTATGGTATTATTGTTCACACACACACACACACACACACACACACACACACTTTTATTTTATTGATTGTCCTTAAATATAACTTACTAACTTCTGCTTCTATTTTCTAACAATTTATAAAATAGTCCCAAGTTAAATAGTACTCTGTTTCCTCTTTATCCTTAATTTTCATCATTAACCTGTCCACTTTGGCACAGTCTAATATTTTCTTTATTACATTTTCATTTATGGGTATATTTCCATTTTTTCAATTTTGTGCGTACATAATTCTCACTGCTGTTATTACATGTAATATTAAATATATGCTTCTTTTGTTGTATTTCCCTGTCAATGTACCTAGTAGGAACAATTCTGGTTTTAAATCTATTTGTCGTGCTGTCATTTTTTCTAACCACCTTTTTATCTTTAACTAATATTTTTTTTGCCATTAGACAAGTCCACCACATGTGGTAATAGGACACCGGTGTCTGTTTACATTTCCAGCACTCTGGCAATATGTTTTGGAATATCTTTGCCATTCTTGCTGGTGGCAAATGCCATCTGTAGAACATTTTATAAAGGTTTTCTTTATATGTTGTTGACATTGTTAGTTTGTAGTTTCTTTCACAAAGTTTTTGTCAATTGTCTAATTCAATAGTATATCCAAAATTTTTGGCCCATACTATCATAGTTTATTTTACATGTTCTTCTTTCATTTAAAATTAAAAATTAAAAATTCAATAAGTAGCTATATATTTTCTTTATTAGTTTATCATCTGTCCCTAGAAATATGTGATCTAGTTCTAGGGATTCTTTATAGAATCCATATATTTCTGCATCTTTCTTGTGTTTTGTTTGTATTTGGATATATGGCCACCAATCCAAATCGATTCTTTGATTTTTTTACTTCCTGTTTCGATTTTAAGTCCCCTTGTTCTTTTAGGATATCTTTATACCTTACAATTTTTCCAGTTCAAGAACATTTGGATGTATTAGCACTTCCATTGTGGATAGCCAGACTGGTATTTTCATGTAATGTTTCTGTTTGATTTTTTTCCCATACCGAAATCAGCGCATTCCTGATATAATGCCTTTGGAAGTATCTATGTATTTTATTTTTCCCATACAATGTAAATGTGTGTCACCCCAATTGTAAACCGTGTCCTTCTAAAGTCAATATTTTTTTGTTCTTCAAGTTTATCCACTCTTTCACCCATGTGAAGGAGTGGATTGAAGCCTGTTAATGCAGCTCCCAATCTGGTAGTTTGGTAAATCTTAAAGACAAATTTCTAAATCCCTTTTTGTAATTAAACAAAATATGAGATTGCCATTAAAATCTCTATTTGTCTTATCTTTACTTAGTCACAGTTTCACACCACCTACACTGTACCAGTGTCAATTGTTTTTCAATGAGTATAGTCAGATTTGGGACCATAATTTACAAAACAATAATTGTTGGTTGCTCTGTTAATGCATGTATGCATGGTCTAGTCTTTGTTCTAAAAATATGAAGTATTCCAAGCAAGACTTAACACCCAACAAACATTTTTACCTTTTATGGTAAATATGAAACTAGTGCATCTCACACAGATGTTCAGAAAAGGTCGGCTTAAGCCTAAATAGATACTATCTGGAAGAAGAAGAAATTATTTCTCCTTTAATCTCTAGCAAATAAATGAGCTAAAATGAATTGCATGTTTTTACTTCCTGAACATTTCAGGATAAGCCAAAAACAAAACAAAAAACAACAACCCAGAACAGAAGGACACAGATTAAACCAAATGATCTACTGTTATTCTTGTGTCTGTCTCTAGAGCTTCCTTTTCTAATGCAGCTGTTCAGATACTGTCAGCATATGGATTATAATGTACGTAACAGTAGATGATTGCTACTGATATTTTTAGAAGTGGAAATCTGCGGCATGTGGACATCAGCATAGCTATTATAGCTCCAAGAATTCTTGGTTAAATCATGTTATTGACATTTACATTATGGTTTGTAATAAGCTCTTTTGTTCTATTGTTTTAAGATCTGCAATATTTGCCTTTGGAGAGTTCTATTGGAGTTGCTTTAGCCATCTCTCCCAAATCAGATTTATTACTGAGATTGTCTATCTCTGTCTGTCTCTTGAAGACTCTTGTTTCATCCTTGTAGAAAGAATGTGAACCCAAATAAGACTTGTATATTTGCTTAGTATGACAATTCAAATAATTTCAGACAGCCACAATAGAATACACATTAGGGTTCATTCTACTAATTGTGGCTCAAAGATGCTTCACCACAAATCCTTTAAGGATATACTTTATTTTCATGGCACAGCCATGAAAAGATATGGAGGATATATAGCTGAAGGATCTGACCTCCCTTACATTACTTGGAGGATCCTGAATAGGTTGAGAGTTGGACTGTCTGAGTGTAAAACCAATATGGTGAAATGGAGGCTCTTAGAGGATAACAACTTGCTGTGCAGGGGTGGGTTCTACTTACCTTTACCACTGGTTCGCAACGGGATCGCGCATGTGCGCTCACGTAGCTCATGCATGTTCCTTGCTTCTGCGCATGCACAGATTGCTGATGACAACATCTGGGGTGGTGGGTGGGGCCTCCCACCAGTTTTACTACTGGTTCTTGCGAACTGGTCCAAACCGGGGACAACCCACCACTGATGCTGTGTGAATAAGGTGAGACACAGAGCCCATCTGTTGTATGTTGGCTACTATCAGAAACATGTATCAATAATGACTTATTTTTGGCCAACATCAAAGCCAAGAAAGTGGCTTCATTCTGGCAGTTTAAAGTTTGATCTCAACATGCAAGGAGAAATGGCACAGCTTTCTACTTATCCCAAGCTCATAGCCATGGTGCCTAACTTTGTCTTTAAATGATAATATGCTAAGATGATTTTTCCATCTTTCCCAACACAAGTTTGACTGCATGCATAATTTTGGGTGTTTGATGATCATGATAGAATTTTCTAGACTTCAACTATTCAACTGTTGATGCCTTTCTGCTCCTCCTTCAAGTTGGTGAATTTCCTCCATGGCTTGGGCAGCAGGAGAGTTTAGCCACCAGGTGTCTGCCTCCATCTCCCCATGCCCAGGAGGAGACATTGCAGATCTATGGGATAGTAGAAGCTTCCAGACATACCTCCTTTATCTGATATGCGTAGATGGGCTGACCAAGCAGGCTCCTACTTTGCTGGGAAACCTTTTTCACTTTGGCCCTGTGGATCAGGAAATCTGTGCATTGAGTAGGGGCTTTGATAGATCATGGTTTGACAGATGGTTAAGCCCATGAATCTAGCCATCTGTCAAAACTTGCCCTACTCCTCCAGTCCCAATCCATGTTGTTGTTGTTATTATTTTATTAAAGTTCATTTTCCATCCAATTTCAGTGGACTCCAGGCAGCTCTAATATACTCTAAATGGCATTAAATAATAGAGAAGGGCTTTGGGGTCACAGAGAGATGAGAAAGAACTGAGCCAAAACAAATAAACAATAGAGTGAATTGCATGAAGTAAAAAAAAAAAGATACTCAAAGAAATTAGAAACAGAAGCAGAAAATTTCTTAGATTTAGCTGATCTACTACAATTTCAAAGTCTACTACTGGAAGTTCATCTGAATAAAAGGATTGTGTGTAAATAGCGGATCAGTTGTCAGGTCAATTAGACTGAATAAAGTTGAGTGGGACCAATCTTTCACTGTCCGCAGAATCAGGGAAAAGAGAATTTAAGTACATATATAGAGCCAGTTTAGTTAGTGGCTAAGGTACCTGGCTAGAAACTGGGAGATTGTGAGTTTTAGTCCTGCCTTAGCCATGAAAACCAGCCAGATGACCTTGGCGTTACACTCTCTCAACCAAATTCATCTTATAAGGTTGTTATTGTTATTTTGGGGAAAATAGGAGGAAAAATGAGTATTCGGTCCCTTGAGTTGATGAATAAAGGTGGTATATAAATAATAAAAAATAAGGTACATGTTAGAGGTGAAAATACAAAACAAAGCAGAGCTAAATTCTGTAAGGTGGAAATAGTGTTAAGCGTTAAATCATTTATTTTGCATGCAGATGGTCTCAGGCAGGGGTGAAATCCAGCAGGTTCTGTCAGGTTCTGGAGAAAGGGTAGCGGAAATTTTGAGTAGTTCGGAGAACCGGCAAATACCAACTCTGGTTGGCCCCAGAGTTGGGTGGGAATGGAGATTTTGCGATATCCTTCCCCCAAGGAGTGGGGAGGGAATGGGGATTTTGCAGTATCCTTCCCCTGGAGTGGGGTGGGAATGGAGATTTTGCAGTATCCTTCCCCTGCCATGCCCACCAAGCCACACCCACCAAGCCACATGATGCCCACCAGGCGACGCCCACAGAACCAGTAGTTAAAAAAAATTGGATTTAACCACTGGTCTCAGGTATATGATAGCATCCAAACCTTCTTCAATATAGTGTGGACTGCTTCCTGAAGTTGGTTCTTTTTTCCAAATATGATAAAACTTTTCTTCCTGTTATACCTAGTTGGTATGCTCAGTATTGAAAGAGCATACATCTGAAGGCCTACCTTGTACACACCTGCACTTAAGAAGCATGTCTAAAAATAGCTTTGCATCTCTCAAACCTTTTTATTTGTTTTTTTTTTTCATGCATTCTAGAAGTCTGTTAGTGTAATTATCAAAACCACAGCAGTATACTAAGTGCGGTTTCTAGGGAGGACTTGGACTTCCTCCAACTAAAAGCTGTTTAAAAGACAAACCTATATGTATATCTTCAGAGTTCATTTGCAGAAAGTAGGACTTATTTCCAGTGAAGAGGGACTCGGAATGCAGTTTCATTTCAATTTAAAATCCAGGCCATTAAGAGCAACAAATACCTATATATCAAACTAGTTTCTATTCATTGAAACTGATTAATGATTTTTTTTAAGGATGTTTGTTTTGGGGAAAAGAGAGGGACAGTTCCCTCCCGTCCAAATGACCGGAAAATTTTAGAATTTAATTAATTATGCTTTAATGGGGTTTATTGTTGCATGTTGTGATAATTGGCAGACTGCACGAGGGAACACAATGTTAAAATGAGAGAGGAAGTGGAATTAAATAATATTTTGAAAATGAACATGGATAAGAAGATAAGGTTCACAGAGATGCCACACAGCGATTGCCTACTCAGAAGACAGGTTTCAAACCTTGTTTTGGAAATGAAGTCTTTCCATCTTCACTTTTAGCTTACACAATGTGGAAAATCTCTTGGCCTTCTTCATATTATTCAATGTCTTAGAAGACCAAAGTGAGACTTATGGGTAATTATTCTTCAACAATATCTGAAGTGTTATTCACCACCTCTGCATTCTATGAATATCTGTCAAGCACTCATGTCACTTGTTTTTGAACTAGATGCCAGTAATACTCAATCAGAGAAAATTTACTTTCAGTCTTAGAAAGCTCCAATACCAGACCTTTTGAGCACGCCCATTCTTTTCTGAGTGCATGTATTCTTTCATTTTTTCTTGATTATATTTGCATATTTTTCTTAAAGGAATTTATTTCCATTGAAAGCAAGTTGGAGAGATATTTTTTTACTGATACTGATTATGCTAGTTTAGAAGAAAGTTGGGAAGGGTTTTAATTGAACGCGTTTCTTTTCCAATTTCCACTGTGCTATCTTTTTTTTCTTCCTTCCTTCCTTCCTTCCTTCCTTCCTTCCTTCCTTCCTTCCTTCCTTCCTTCCTTCCTTCCTTCCGTCTTCTTTCTTTCCCTTTCTTTCTTTCTTTCTTTCTTTCTTTCTTTCTTTCTTTTTTCTTTCTTTCTTTCTTTCTTTTTCTTTTTCTTTTTCTTTTTCTTTTTCTTTTTCTTTTTCTTTTTTCCAAGGGCAGAAGGAAGGAGATTAACAGAGTGGTAGAACATTGATGATTTTATCCTATCCGCAGAAGGGCAAACTCAAATATTTCTGTGCTTCCTGAGACACTCTCCCAAAGACTATTGTAGCTTAATGGCCACAATCTACAAAAATAACATCTTCCCTATACAATTATTTAGTGGGAAAATGAAAACGGACCAAAATAAGTTGCATCAATAATTCACTTTGTGGAATAAATAGAGATTCTACACTAGGGCATTTGATCATAGCACATTCTTGTCATCAAAATCTCCTTGGGGTAGCTATCTCAAGGTATATTGACAAATAACTCATTCATTGTTCATTTAATAGTTTATCATAGGACTATGGAAGTCACTGTCTACCTAAGAAAATGTTTTGATAATATTCCCATGACACTCTGAAGATTTATTTAGTTAATGGCATATCTCACATGGGCTAGCAATAAATACTGCTCAAAAAAAAAAATAAAGGGAACACAAGCAGAAGACATCCAAGAGCTGAATGAATAAAATAGCCTTATTAAATACTTTGTTCGTTTCATACAGTAGTTTTGTGTTCCCTTTAGTTGTTTGAGCAGTGTATAAACTACTGTATGAAATGAACGAAGTATTTAATAAGGCTATTTCATTCATTCAGATCTCGGATGTCTTCTGCTTGTGTTCCCTTTATTTTTTTGAGCAGTGTATATTAACATTTCATCTAGCTTAATAAAACACAATAAAATATAAATGTTAAAAAGATCTATGTTGAAATGTCCAGGCCATCTAACACTGAAGCACAGCATTATTTTGATTTTTAAAAAATCAGATACTGGACCAGTATATGCCCTTAGCTTACAGTGGGTCACAATGGGATGTACAGTTGGGTGTGGGATTCCACAGTCACATTGAGGGGAAGATATACTATGCCCCATTTGTACAGGGAGTCCTGGCAGATGCTGTGCGAGATCCTAATCCTAATTGCTGAAGAATAATAAAAAGAGACAATCATAGTTATGCTTAATGTCTTGTGCAAATTCTGTCCAAGTGATTAGTTTAATTAAACATGTCATATGAATCTAGATAATGGGTTAATTGAATAAATCTAGTCAAATATGAGTAAATGTATCATAAGAACATAATCCTCGTCTCAGTGTTCTTTGCTTTGACAGGTAACAAAATTGTAGGGTTTAAGCAACAAGCATTTTATGTTATCTAGTATCCAATCTTATGTATGTTGAATATGAGAATGAAGAGCTGGAAGGTATTTGTTTGTAGGATAGTTTTGTGCTAATGCACCTGGTTGGTTTTCTTTTTCACACTTGAGGATGAATACCTTGTTTTGAGGAACCTGAAAAATGGACTGAGTGAAATTGGGAAATTAAGCATTGAATATTTAAGAAATCTGCTTTTGCTCTTTTTGAAAAAATAGCAAGGCAACTCACCACTGCCAAATTTACTGCCAAAATTGAAGGTCTGAAACGTGGAATCCCACTCAGTTTACCAGGTATTTTTAGTTGGAAGTTAAATGGCAATTTTTAGAATCTCCTTTAAAAAGGGATGTCATGTACTGTTTGTTATAACTTTATAAATAACTAAAGATATATTGGGAAACATTTTAGATTCCATATTTATTTACTTGTATTTTTCTAATCTTTTCATATGTCTTTTCATAGTTTATATTTTCCAAAAAGTATAATAAAAATATAAAGTCTTTGAAGTCTCTAAAAATGGAGCTTCATCTGACCTGTGGCAATGGGATACCCCTTTTCTCTACCGTAGGTTATTTCAGTTAAATTCATACTTTGGATTATGGATTTACCTTATTATTCAATATTTTAATAATAATTTTCCTCATTTGAAGGATAACACAACAGATGGCTAACAGCAACCGAAAATATAGACCTGGTTTCATTGATTGAGTCTACAAATTACTTTGCAAATTTTAGATTTTTGTAATTTTAAGGACTCAAAGTAAATCCTTGAAGTCAATAATACATTGAAACTTATTTAAATACAACTGTTTTCCCAAACACACTTAATTTGGATAATTTATCTAAATTATTCTGTTATATTTTAGATAACAAGTTTCAATCAGCTAAGGATTTCTATTTTATTGTACATATTTTACATCCTTCGTTTTGTAATTCCCTGCTTGAAATCTGGAAGACTTTTAAAAGTAACTTTCAGCTCTGACGCATCTCTGACCGTGGAATGCCTCTTATCACTTGGAAATAATCTGATGAATGCAGCACAACTATCCACCCTGTTTACAGATTTTTTAAAAGATGTATTTCTTTGGAATGGAATGTACCATTTCACTAGCCCTTGTACATCAATCGTATATTACATTCCGAATTACAGAGTTTATTGTTTAGTCTTTGTTGTGTGTTTTCTTCTTTTCCCCAGGAAGAGAAAAATAACATTCCTTTTGACCCATGGAAGTAAAAATAAAACTGGGCTGAATTTGAAGCTACAGTTTATATAATTGCCAAGGTGGCTTGTCAAATAAGCTGGTTCCCTGACATGTGATGAATTGCTCCTCAATAAGGAACCACTATTAGGTTGATGGTAGCTTATTTTAAGAGTCGCTGTACGCACAGCATCCTGCAGAGAATACAAAACTACATACAGAGTTACTATTCAGTAAAAACAGTAAAAACAGTAAAAACAGAGTTAGTTACAGGCTATATTCTGCAGCCTCTCAAAAACTTATTGCTCCTTCCCTGTTCCTATTAAATATGTAGTGTTAATATTAGGATCCAAATAAATTCAGACTATGTAGCACTGTTTTTGAACAAAAGGGTGCAGCTGGCTTTTTAGTGGCATGTCAAGAGACACATTCCAAAACATAGCTGGGCCTAGACAACCCCCTCCCTAAATATAGTTATTTTCAATGTCATTAATAATTTTCTCCTTCTGTTATATGTTAGAAAATACCAGGTACAGCTTTGGGGCAGGCTGTAGGGACCATATCTAAGTATATTAAAAGCTGCGGTATGTACCGTCTGCCTTAAAATAAGTGCACAAATCCATCCAGGTGGCCTTGAGCCAATCACGCTCTCTTAGCCCTAGGAAGAAAGCAACGGCAAGCTACTTCTGAAAACCTTGCAAAGAAAATTACAGGGATTGAGTTGAGGATGTCCAAAAAGGAAAAGGTACATCCATGTCAGAATAGATTAACATATTTATATATCATTAGAGTCATGGTTAGAATCAGTGGTGGGTTCCTCCCTGTTCGGCCCGGTTCGGCTGAGCCAGTAGCGGTGACGATATGACGTCACTGAACCAGTTCTCTTTGTTCGGGAGCTGGGCTGTCCCGCGTTATTCTGACCTTTTATTTGGCCCCACCCCCAATCTATTTGCTGCCTCCCGAGTCTCCCGCTGATCGGCTAGAAGAAAAAAAACTGTTTAAACTCTTGCCACAGGGCTTCAAAAGGCCTCCCTACCGCTGATCAGTGTTAAAAGGCAGTGTAGTGGAAGACCAATACAGCTCTGCAAGCAGTTAAATGCCTGGTAGACTAGTACCTCTGCTAAATCGTAAAGAATTGTCACATGAACATCAAACCACACCCACAAAATAAGCCATGCCCACAGAACCGGTAGTAAAAAAAATTAGAACTCATCCCTGGTTAGAATGCTGTATTGCAGGCTAATTCTGCTGGCTGCTAGGGGTTCAATCCTCACCGGCACAAGGTTGACTCAGACTTCCATCCTTTCAAGGTCAGTGAAATGAGGGCCCAGATTGTTGGGGGCAAGAGGCTGACTCTGTAAACTGTTAAGTGAGGGCTGCAAAGCACTGTGAAGCTGTATATAAGTCTAAATGCTATTGCTATTGCTTAAAAGCATCTGGCATTTTCTTATATTCAATGCACACATGCAAAGAAATTAATTTTTTAAACTGACATTTTAAACATCTCAATTCCATACTAAATGTTTAAATCAACTTCCTGTACAAATAGTTCCGTAGTGATATTAACCTGGAGTAAGAAGTTGGCATTGAAAGTGCCAAGTCATTGCTCAACTACTTTGTCCTTAGCCAGAAGGTCAGAGATTGTTCCAAATATGTACAGAGAGAAGAAGGGGAACTGGCCATGTGATGATGAAAAAATAGAAAATCTGTTATTGAACAGACTCAGACAGAACACAGTATATACAGTAAATATGAAGAGGAAAGAACAAATTGAAATTCTTGGAATGTGACATGACTGCATCTAGCAGCATATTCTGTTTACTCTGTGCTCCATGTATTGCAAATTCCAGCCTGCCCTACCTGTATCTAGCAACAGCTATGATTAAATATGATTAAGTAGCTATGTGACCTTTTTTTTTTCATTAAACCAAAACACAATAGAGGATGCCATTTATCTATCACAGTGCAGCAAATGGGCTAAAGATGTAATACTCAAGTTGAACTGCATTTTTGTGGTTTCACTTCCTGCCGAGAATTTGATCGACTGTATAAAAGCCAAATATAGATAAGACTTTCTAGAACTAGTCCAGTTGCAAATGGATTTGCACCCCTAGTTTAAACATGATCTTTAGATGAATTATTTTATTTATGTATGTCACTGTTTGAGATTAGATTAAAATATTTTAGATTAAAGTATTTGCTTAAAATAAAGCGCTTAGATTAAAATATTTTCAGACAGCCCAGAAATGAATTGGTCTCATTAATATATTAAAGGGATATAATATTTGCTGCAGCATGCTTACCTTATTAAACTAGCATGGGCTCCTAGAGATGCTTAATGTAAAATCAATAACAAATGAAAGTTGTTCAGTTAATAACACGGTTGTTAAATGAATCTGGCTTCCCCATTGATTTTGCTTGTCAGAAGGTTGCAAATGGGGATCACCTGATCCAGGTCTACTGTCACCATCTTAAATATGAACCCGTTGTCATGCATCTGGAAGTAAATCACATGACTATGGGGATGCTTACACAGTCATAAGTGTGGAAAACGGTCATAGGTCATAGTTGGAACTAAATGAACTGTTGTAAGTCGAGCATACAGATAAATAAAAATAGTCTCTTTAGCCCAAAATATAAAGTGAAGCTGTAATTCCTGTAATGTTCTGAATGAGATTCTGGATTTCTTCCTCCCCCCCCCCCCCGACATATTTCCTAATAGAATTGTTCAATTTATTTTTTATCCAAATTGACCCATGTAGTTTGAAACAAATATAACAACTTGAGCAGAATATTCATTTTTATGGATGCTATCCTGCCTAGGAGTCACAGTTGCAATTTCCCCCATCTTTCCAAGTCCTGTTTAATTTTTTTTATCAAAGGCACATAATTATCCTCTTTTAATGTCGAGCATCTTGGTGTTATCCAGACCCCTAGATACTTTACTCTTTTTACAATTTGCAAACCTAGCATTCTTTCTATTTCTTTCTTTTGCTGTTCTGTCAAATTTTTGGCCAATATTTTAGTTTTGGTTTTATTTAATTTGAATCCAGACACTTCTCCGTATCTACCTAGTTCTTCTAAAATTGTTTGTCCTGTTTCAAGTGGTTCCTCCATGATTAAAACTACATCGTCTGCAAATGCTTGAGTTTTATATACCTCTCTCCTGATCTTCAGCTCCTTTATTTCGTCATTATTTTTGATTCTCCTTTACAGAGTTTCTAAGGCCAGTATAAATAATAATGGTGACAAGGGGCATCCTTGTCTTACCCCCTTCCTAATCTGAAATGTTTTTGTTAAGTCCCATTTACTAATATATTTGCCCTTTGTTTGTTGTAGATTGTTTTTATCATTTTTTCAAAATATTCTCCGAAATGTATTTTCTTAATTTGTTTGACCATGAACTCCCAATTTAAATTGTCAAACTCTTTCTGGGCGTCTAAAAAGACTAATGCCATCTGTTTTTCCAAGTATACTTCATAGTATTCTAGGGTGTCCATCACTATTCTTATATTGTTTCTTATTTGCCTTCCAGGAAGAAATCCATTTTGGTGTGTGTGTATCAGGTTATTTAATACTTTCTTTGTTCTTTCTGCCATTACACTCATGAAAATTTTGTAATCTGAATTTAAAAGGGAGATTGGCCTATAATTTTGTATTTGTTTTGGGTCGGTACCTTCTTTGAGAAGTAGCATGATATATGCTTCCTTCCACGAATCTGGAATCTTGGAGTCCATGAGGGCCTCATTACAAATTTCCAATAATTTCAGTAACAATATTTCCTCCAAATTCTTATACAATTCTCCTGGGAAACCATCTGGACTGGGTGATTTATTATTTTTGAGTTTTAAAATTGCCTTCTTTAGTTCCTCTATTGTTATCTCTCTATTCAACATCTTCCTGTCTTCTTCTCCTATCAATGGTAGTTCTTCATTTGCCAAATATTTTTCAATTTTCTCTCTTGGGACTTCTTTATATAATGCTGTATAGTATTCTCAAACTGTTTTGAGTTTGTCTTCTTTATTTGAAACATTTGCCTTCATATCTTCCAATTGGTAAATGATCCTTTTTTTGTTCTCCTTTTTTAATCTATATGACAGCCACCTGCCCGGTTTGTTAGCATTTTCGAAGTAGTATTGTTCTGATCATTTTATTTTGTATGCCAATTCTTCCTGCTCTAAAATGTTCAATTTGTGTTTTAGCATCATCCAATTTTCTTTAGCCACCATATCTCCCGGATTTTGCTACAATTTCCTTTCTGCCTGCACCAGCTCCTCTAAGTAATCCTTCTGTTCCTTCCTTTTTTGTTTATTTTTGTGTGCGCTATATGATATTACCAGTCCTCTTAAATATGCCTTCATCATGTCCCATATAATTACTTGAGGTGTTTCTTTATTTTCATTTTCCTTAAAAAATAATTTTAATTCTCCCTTAACTTTTTCCATAAAATCTTTATCCCTCAAAAGCTGCGTGTTTAGCCTACATCTCTTCTGTTTTTCTCTCTGTGAATTTTTCCACCTTATTTCTAGGGGACTATGGTCTGCCCATATATTTGGTGCTATTTCTGCTTATTCTATTCCCATTCTGAGGCTCCAACTGGCCCATATCATATCAATTCTCAATCGCGATTTTTGGGGATTCAAATAGAAGGTGTATTGTTTATTATTCGGGTGTAGAGTTTGCCAAATATCTACTAAATTCAGTTCATCTGTTAAATCAAAAAATGTTCTTGGTAATTTATCCCTCTTTTTTTGTTTATTTCTATCACTCTTATAATCTTTATCTGGGTCAACTATTCCATAAAAGTCTCCTATTATACAGATATTGCTATGTTCCATTTTGTTTATTTGCTCATGGACTTTTCTAAAGTATTCCCCCTACTTTTTATTTAGGGCATATATGGCTACCAGTAATATTTGAGAGTCTCTTCTCCTTATCTCAATCATTAGTGTTCTCCTCTTAATATCATTATATTTTAGTTCCGCTACAATCTCTTTTTTAACATATATTACAATTCCCCTCTTTTTTTTCCGCTAGTGAGGTAAATGTTTCCCCAAATTTCTTATATTCTAAACATTATCCCTCTTCTTTTCTTATATGGACTTCCTGAAGGCATATTATGTCCGCATTCTGCTTAGCCAATTTTGTAAGTATTTGTTTTCTTTTCCTACTATCATTTAATCCATTCACAATGATAGATGTTAATTTCCAATCCTCCATCTCTACTTTTCTTGCTCGACTTTAGTTTCTGTTTGCTCGTGTGGTTCTTTGAGGTCTTAGTTTTCTTCCTTTTGTCTCTTTACTTTCCTCTTCTTCTATCTCCTTCTTCTCTGGAGTTTCTTCTTTATATTTCCATTGGAAGAGGGTCTCTTCTTCTGGTGCTGTTTCTTCTATTTCTTCCGTACTACTTTGTTCCTCCTCCTCAGTTGGTCAAGAAAGTCTTGCGCAGCTATTAAACTATCAATTTTAATTTTCTTCCCCTGCCAGGTGATTAACATGCCTTCTTGCAATATCCACCAAAACAAGATACTCCTTTTATTTAATTGTATAGCTAAAAATCGGTAGTCCCTTCTCATTTCCCTCATCCTCCTGGGAACCTGTTTCAGGATTATCACCTCTTTCCCTCTATACATCACTGGTTCTTCTTTTGCCATGTTGTATAGTATATCTTTCACTTTTTTCCTTGTGAATCTGACATGTACTTCCCTGGGTAATCTGTTCCTCCTGGCATAATTGGTCTGCACTCTGTAAACTTCATCTAATTCTTTAATAATATCCTGTTTATCTTGTTGTACTATTTTAGCGATCAATTCAGTCATCACTTGTCCCAGATCCTCTTCTTTATCTTCTACTATGTTTTAGAAGCGTAGGTAGAAAGACGCCCTATCCATCTCCAGCTGGATTATTGAGTCTTCAAGCTCTCTATTTTGTGCCATCAATTTCTGGTCGATTGAATCCAAATCCTTCTCATTTTGTTCTATCCTAGTTTCTACCTTTTTTATCTTTTGCTCTTTATTATGTACTGTAATCTTCTAACACTGCTTCTCCAATCTTTCTTGCTTTCCGTCTTTTTTGCTGGTTACCGCGGCCTTGGGTCCGCCATTGAATGACAGATGCACATGCGCTGGTTTGACAGAGACATCCGTGGTCATGTGGCCGGCATGACTAAACACCAAAGGCACACGGAAGGCTGTTACCTTCCTACCAAAGGTGGTCCCTATTTTTCTACTTGCATTTTTTACGTTCTTTCAAACTGCTAGGTTGGCAGAAGGATAATGTGTATTCTGAAGGTTTTAGAGAAGCCTTTCCTAACATAGATGTCACCAGGTTTAGCTGTACAACTGCATCAAAGTCTGTCCTGAACTTGGACTCTATCTTTCACCTGTACTTAGGGCATGTTGGAGTGGTGTTGTACATTGACTCTTCTGCCCAAAAATGAACACAGCATTAAGAAGAAAGCTATAGCTGATTTTTCTTTCTGAGATGCTAGTTTTGCATATGCGGACCACTTTTAATTTACTCATTTTGAAGGTGTTGAGTCCTCGCACTTACGATGAGGTCCTCGCACTTACGACCAGGTCCTCGCACTTATGACACGTGGCCCTGATTGGCTAAGACGCACCATCCAGCCGGCGGGAGAATACTAAATCCTTATTGGTTTGGTTTGACAGCTAGGGTATAAATAGCTGTCAAATGCCTAGTTCTTTGCTCTGTTTTCTCTCTAGCTGTTCTGTTAGCAATAAATGTTCCTGTTTGACTTTTTACCTGGTCTCGCCTCAGTTACTGACCCCCGGGTTGCCCTACAGAGCACTGGCGATGAAGGTGGGATTTTGAGGACAGAGACAGGTGGTCAACAGCTGAAGTCACTAGCGCTAAGCCAAAGCGTCAGCTGAGTCACTAAATGACGAGAGGTCGTATTAGAGGAAAATTCCCCTCAGAAACAGAGCCCATCCGTCTAAAGGATGGAATCTTCAACATTCGCCCCCTTCAACCAGGCTACAGAAACCTGGAAAATTTATGAGGCACGGTTCGAATGTTTCTTGGAGGCGAATGACTACACTGGGCTGACTAGCAGCTGGAAAAGGGCGCACTTCTTAAATGCCTGTGGTCCTGAGATGTTCTCTGTCGCCATGGCCCTGCTAGCCCCGGTTTCAGTACAGTCGGTGCCATGGGAGGTCCTGAGGGAAAAGCTCAAGCGACACTATGAGCCCACCCCATCGCGCATTGCCTGCAGGTACGCTTTCAGGCAAATTTTGCAAGCAGAGGGAGAGTCTGTTAACCATTACATTGCCTCCCTCAAAACTGCTGCTTTAAATTGTGAATTTGCTGACCTAGAAGACTCTCTGATGGAGCAGTTTGTGTGTGGTGTGAGGGACCTGAGGGTGCAACGTTGCTTGCTCGAGAGAAAGGACATCACCCTCACAACTGCCATTGAAGAGGCTCAGGCTTGCGAATTATCCAGCAAGTCCACCTTAGAGATCCGCAAATTGCAAAACAGTGCTCCTGTCCACAAGCCCAGCACCGTCCACTCAGAAGAACTAAACCCTGAGGTAGCTGAAGAAGAGGACGACGAAGTTAGCCACCTCAGAACTGTCAAAGGACAGGGAAATCCCCCCAAACAGAGTCTTCTTGGGGTCTCCCTGTCAGGGATGCGGACAATTGCACCCTAGAACGGCTTGTCATTTTAAGACCACCATCTGCCACAGATGTGGTAAGAAAGGACACTTGGCACGAGTCTGCCGGGCCAATCTGCTTAGCACACCCTCCAAGCCATCTAGGAGACCATTCCAGAAAGGGCTGAAGCTGGGCGGTGACTATTTTGCCATTTCCAGGGCCAACAACGCCCCTGCGATGTCGGCCGGCCAAGCAAAAATCAGTCCCAACAAAAAAATTTACCTCACGGTGACCATTGAAGGAACCCCTTGCCGGATGGAGCTGGACACAGGGTCATCCAAATCCCTAATCTCCTGGGACACCCTGAAGCTGCTAGTTCCAAAAATGCGCAAAAGCGCTCTCCTGTCAAGCCAAGTTCACCTCAGAGACTACCAAGGCAACAACATTCCTATCCTAGGTGGTGCCAGTCTTTTGGTGGAACACAGAACCTTCACGGGCAAGCTACCCCTGCTCATCGTGAGAGATCCTCTGCCCAGCCTGCTTGGACTCGACTGGTTTGGCGCTCTGGGGCTAGGCATCACAGGCATCCATTCCACCACCCCGCATAACTTTGACGACATCCTGGCGGAATTCACAGACGTCTTTAATGAAGACTTGGGTAAATATAAGGGTTCACCCATCACCCTCAACCTAGATCCTACGATAGCCCCTATTAGACTTAAGCCTCGGTGAGTGCCTTTTGCACTCAAGCCTCTAGTTGACAAGGAGTTAGACAAGCTCATAGCCCAGGACGTCCTAGAGCCCACAGACCACGTCCCCTGGGAGACCCCTATTGTCATACCTGTCAAACCTGACGGGTCAATCCGCATCTGCGCGGATTACAAAAATACCGTCAATAAGGTGCTCCAGGCCAATCCATATCCAGTGCCCGTGGTGCAACACTTGTTGCACTCCCTGGGCAAGGGCTCCATTTTTGCCAAACTGGACATGGCGCAAGCTTACCAACAGCTCCCTGTTGATTCGGCCACAGCTACAGCCCAAACAATTGTTACACATAGGGGAGCATTCCTTTGCCACCGTCTCCAGTTTGGCATCAGCGTTGCCCCAGGCATCTTTCAGGGCCTTATGGAGCGACTCCTGCAAGGGCTGCCTGGAGTCGTTCCATACTTCGACGACGTCATCATCTCAGCCTCTAGCCCAGTAGACCTCAAGAGGAAGCTAAGGACCGTCCTGCGCCGTTTTCAAATGGCTGGCCTCAGGCTCAAGAAAGAGAAATGCAGGATTGGGGTGTCCCAGGTAGAATTTCTAGGATATCTCATAGATGCATACACCCTACACTATCTAAGATAGCTGCCATTAAAAGGGCCCCCACCCCGAATAATAAAACAGATCTGCAAGCCTTCCTTGGCCTCTTAAATTTCTATAGTTCTTTCCTCCCTCACAAGGCCTCTGTAGCTGAACCCCTTCACCGCCTCTTAGACAAAAAGACCCCTTGGCATTGGGGCACCCAAGAAACCACTTCCTTCTCTGCAATCAAATCTCTTTTGACATCTGAGGCGGTCCTCGTCCAGTACATGGACAGCCTTCCCTTGATTTTAGTTGCAGACGCTTCCCCCTTTGGCATTGGGGCAGTCCTCAGCCATGTCCTCTCTGATGGCACTGAAGCCCCAATTGCCTTTTACTCCCGCATGCTCTCCTCCACGGAGTGCAATTACGGGCAAATTGATAAGAAAGCGCTGGCTGCCGTGGCAGCCATCAAACGCTTCCACGAATATTTATATGGCCATCCATTCACTCTTGTGACAGACCACAAGCCCCTTCTAGGCATACTGGCTGGCAACATTGCAACACCCCAGGTTCTCTCCCCCTGCATGTCACGCTGGGTCGAATTCCTGGCTGCCTATTCATACACTCTCCTTCACTGCCCTGGCAAGCACTTTGCCCATGCTGATGCTCTCAGCCGCTGCCCCCTTCCCATCTCTGTATATGACCCCTCTCCCATCTCTCCTGTCCTTCTCATTGACTCTTTACACCTACCGATCACCGCTGCTGACATCGCAGCCCGCTCTGCCAAGGACCCTACTGTCCGCAGAGTATTAGACTGGGTGCGCAGGGGATGTCCACCTGGGAATGTGGGACCTGAGTTCAAACCCTACCCTATTAGGCATCACGAGCTATCTGTGCTGCGAGAGTGCCTGCTATGGGTCGATAGGGTTGTAGTGCCTGCCAAACTACAACAGCCAGTCCTAGAAGCCCTGCACGAGGTACACCCGGGCATAGGGAGAATGAAGTCCCTAGGACGCAGCTACGTCTGGTGGCTGAACTTCGACCCCGCAGCCGCCCAGTGGGTTGCAGGGTGCCAACCCTGCCAACTCTCTAGACCAGTGGCCCCTGCTGTCCCAGTTAAGGAGTGGGAAATGCCCAAGTCGCCCTGGTCAAGGATCCATGTGGATTTTGCTGGGCCAATGGGCAAACATTTCTAATGGTGGTAGACGCCTACTCTAAGTGGTAGAGATAGTCACCATAGCATCTACCACGTCTGCTGCACTCATAAGAGCCCTACAAAGACTCTTTGCCACCCATGGGCTACCAGATGTCATTGTCTTGGACAATGGCCCCCAGCTATCCTCTGCAGCCTTCCAAGTGTACTTGGCAAGCCACGGTATTCGCCATGCCAGGGTGGCACCCTTTTGCCCTGCCAGTAACGGGCTGGCAGAGAGAGCCGTGAGGTCTGCCAAAGAGACCCTGTCTCATTACGGCCAGGGGGAGTGGCAAGAGAAATTGACTCACTACCTGTTGGCCCAACATATCACTCCATGCCCCTTGACCAACAGGAGCCCTGCGGAACTTTTGATGGGCTGGCGCCTCCGCACTGACCTCGACTGCCTTCACCCATCCTATGCCCCAGTAAAGCCCCCAGATTCCACTGGCCAGCACCGCAGTTTCATCGTGGGCGACCCTGTCTATGCCCAGAACTTTGGGGGTGAGCCAAGGTGGCTCTCCGGGACTATCAAACATGTCACCGGATCCTACTCTTACCAGGTCCGGCTGCCTGATGGCTGGCTATGGCATAGCCATATAAACCAACTAAGAGTTCGCTTAACGCCCAGGCCGGAACTCCCAGCCGACCTGGAAAACATCGCAACAAGTCCAGTCCCTGACTACATACTAACATTCCCTGCCTCAAACCTGCCTCCAGACTTACCATTCCAGCCGCCCACCAAGGAAGTCGACATCAGGGTTCCAGATGAGTCGCAGGGAGTTCCGCTGATACCAGGGACACCTCCAGCTCCTGCCACCGGCGAACTCGAACTGCGCAGATCAACCCGGCCGCGCAGGCGCCCTGCCTACCTGGCCGACTATGCCTGCTCTGTCCAAGGGGGAAATGGTGTGAGTCTTCGCACTTACGACAAGGTCCTCGCACTTACAATGAGGTCCTCGCACTTACAATGAGGTTCTCGCACTTACGACGCGTGGCCTTGATTGGCTAAGATGCACCATCCAGCTGGTGGGAGAATACTAAATCCTTATTAGTTGTTGGTTTGAAAACTAGGGTATACATAGCTGTCAAACGCCTAGCTCTTTGCTCTGTTTTCTCTCTAGCTGTTCTGTTAGCAATAAATGTTCCTGTTTGACTTTTTACCTCGTCTCGCCTCAGTTACTGACCCCCGGGTTGCTCTACAGAGCAGAAGGGATACATTTTGTCATAACTCCTTTTCAGCTAGCAGTTTGAACTCCTAAAAATTCCTTCCTGTTGCTGAATGGTTAAATGGATTCTGAAATATAGTAGGTAGAAATAAGATCTTGTATTAAGACTCCAGTTTATTTTAAGCCTGATTGAGAAATAATTGTGCCATTGTATTCTTATTTTTCTGGTTCAGAGACATCTGGTTGGGGTAAGAAAATGGGGTAAGAAAATGCTGAACTAGACTGTTTTTTGTTAACTTTCAGATCTTGTGATCGGAAAATTACAGCCATGTTTGTTTGAACTAAGAGCTTCTTGGAGTTGCAGTTATGAGTCAAATGTGTAAGAATTACTCATTTTCTACAGGGTGCCCATGATTTTGTCAAACTGTGAAGATAAAATATTCTTCAAAATATATCTCGTGAGCCTTTGCAACATAATCAATGTTTAAGGGGTTTAGGAGTTTTCCAGTTCAATCTACCTTTCAGGGATGTTGAGAAGATGAAACTGGGTAACCCAGCCTATATTGCTTTGAGTTCTTGCTAGAAAGTTAGGCTATATAGTATGTACCTGAATTCACCATTTACATACTGCATGGAAGTGAGAGATACTTTTCAAAAACGAACTTTTTATACATTTTAAATGCTTGGAACATTTTAAATAAAAACCAAAGAAGTCACAGCAAATTATTCTAGAAGCCAAATTCACATTATTTAACATTACTTGCCTCTCCTTGAAATAAAGTGTTCAGAAGCAATTGTTGCAAGCTGTGGTTGAAGTTTTAAATCACGGCTGCTTGAACTTGAAGACACGATTAGAATTCCCCCCCCCCCCGACAACTGATTCCAGTTCAAAAGAAATTTCTCTTGGTCACCCCAAAATCTTTGTTGTTGTTTTTAGAACCTACTTCTCTTTCTCTTTGAATGGTTCTCTTTGAAAATGCTGTTTGGAATATTGTTTCACATGACAGACAAAATTTGGGATGCTTGAGAGGCAGCTGGAACATTATAATGGGAGACTGAAACAATGATGATTTGTGAAGTGGGAGAATGAAACTGTAAGGCACACTGGAGAGGAAGAAGGAAGGAAACTATATGAAACTGTAGGTGGAAACCCCCTAGAAAGCAATGAGGGAGGTTAGATGACTCAGAGGACAACCAATGTATGAACCAGAAAAATGGGAGCATGTTTATGTGTTTTGGAAGTGGGGTGTCTGAATAAAAGATATTGTTTGGAGGAGTAATCCTGAAAGAGAAAAGGAAATGAGTAATTCAAGTAATTATATCTTGTGTTCTGGGCATATGAGAAGGTTGAATCCAGTGGTGGGACTCTGCCGGTTCTAGGGGGTTCGGCCGAACCCTTTGTTAAAATGATGGCTCGCCCCGCCCCTTGCCCCGCCCCTCCGCACTACTATTTATTGCCAATAAATGGGACAAGCGACCAGCAATTTAACAAATGGTTCGGTGTTTTTTTGTAATTTATTGACCCCGCAGCATACCGAACCGTTTTTTAAATTGCTGGCTCGCCTGCCCCTCACCCCGCCCCACCACTATTTATTGGCCAGGCAGCACACAGAACCATTTGTTAAATTGCTGGGCTGCCCAGCGCCCGCCCCTCACCCCGCCCCGCCCCGCCCCGCCCCGCCACTATTTATTAGCCTCCCTCACTGTGTCGCAAAGCTTGCCTTTGTGACACAGCGAGGTATAGCTTCTTTTCGTCTTTGGCTCCTCTCAACCACGTGGCCAGGCCTACCTTTGCCCGCCGTGGCTGAACGCCCACCTCGGACTGTCCCGACCGCTCCAGCAGCAGAATAGGTAAGTACAGCCGAGTGCTGCCCTCGGGGAAGCGGGGCTTTAAAAAGGGTAGGCTGCAGCTACCCGCCTTGTGATCTCCATGGTGGGGGTAACCAGTGAGGCGCTTGGGTGGAGGTAGCCCCACCCAAGCCTCGTTGGCCACGCTGGCTTCCTCCACCCAAGCGCCTCGCCATTTACCTCCAAAAAAGCGCCTCGCCAGCAAGCGCTTCAGCCACGGCAGGAGTGCTCACTAGGAGCCAGGCTGCAAGGCTTGCACTGAGGCGGCAGATGCTTCGCACCTTTCTAGCCGCAGCAGGAGAGCTCCCAAGAGCCGGGATGCCTATCATGCAATAACATGGCCGGCGTGTCATCTGCCCACATCGCCGCAGCAGGACTGTTTCATGAGAGTCTAGTTGCCCGCTTCTCTCTTAGCGGCCAGCGCGTACAGCGTTGTTAATGGCCACGGCAGGAGTGCTCTTGGCGAGCAACAGTGAGCGGTTGTTAGGGACTCCTCACAACCATGGCATAACCATGTTCCCCCAGCTATAGGCCTCACTGTGCAAGGGCTCTCCTGCCATGGTTATGAGGAGTCCCTAATTCCTCCCCGCTCACAGTTGAAATTGCAGCAAAAAAATGGCACCTAGCACGCCAGCGTCTATATGCTAATCGTGCCACCCAGCTCGTTAAAGGCTCTCCTGCCTCAGCCAAAAAGGCAGCAATTGCGCCAGCTGATTCCTCCGCAGGATGGGCCGCCTGGATTGATATGCCCCAGCTGAAAAGGTGCCTACAAGGGCAGTCCCCAATCCGCAATTTGGGCCACTTGTGCTTCGGAAGCACTCCCATCGCGACTGAAACGGGGCTTACCTTCATGTAAACCAGTGGTTCCGAAAGTGGGCGGTACCGCCCCCTGGGGGGCAGTGGAATGCCTTAGGGGCACAGTAAGAGGCAAGGGGGGTGGCAGGGGGGCTCTAGAGGCAAAAGGGGGCGGCAGGGGGGTGCTAAGTGGCAAGGAGGGTGGCCCCCACCCTTTGGCCCATGCAGTTACCTCCTTGCAAGCAAACAGCAAGAAAAAACTTTCAGCTTCAGCATAGGCTAATTAGTCCGTTGATTAGATCTGCGACTCTCAGCTGATTTGTCCTCAGCTGTTTTGCAGTGATCTGGGTTTGCTAGAAAGAGCTAAATTGCCGGAGCAGATTTTTTTTTCTCCTTGTGCAATTCAAGCTGAAAATGAAACCCAAAGTAAATGTTGGAAAATAAGGCAGAGGCAGATTTCTTTTCTTTTTCCTCATCAAAAAAGGTAGGAGCAAACAATGGGAAATTTATGCAAAAGATAAGAGTTCAAGATTTTAAAACACAAAAGAAAAAAAAGCTCTATTTAACTAGGGAATTGTAATAATTGAGATACTATTGTATATTGTGTTGAAAGCAGAAATGGTTAAGTTGTGGTTTGGAGGAATATATGGGGGAAATTATTTGGTTTTTTATTATTGGTAAATATAATTAATTGATTTGTAATAAATTGGATTGCATGGAAATAATTGGAATATTTATGTTCATATTGATGTACAAAAAAGATAGTTATATAACTAATTGATTTATATTAAAATATTGAATTTGTATTAAACAACTGTAATATTACATAATTAACCAATGTGAGGATGGATATAAAAATAGATGACAATGGGAAGGGGTATAATATAGAATAGAAGGGAAAATTGAATTTAATTAATATTAGAGATAAGGATGAAGGGTAATATTGTTTTTTTTAAAAAAATAGATGAGGAATAAATATGGCAAAAAGGAAATATAGAAATTGTAAATTTAATTGAAATGACTAAACACTGTTTAAATTTGTGAACCGGCCAAATACTCTGTTCAAAGAAAATACATTGTATGTTTGTATGTGTGTTTCTAATTATTGCTATTTATTCATATTTGTTCTCTTTTATTCTTTAAAGTTCAACAATTCATTCTTTATCTTAATATCTTTATATTTGTTTGGGGTTGCCTTTCTTCCATTTCATCTTTTTTTATTGTACAGCAATCTTTCTCCTCAAACCTACCACCTCTCTTTTCTTTCCTTCTTACTTTCTCTTCCCCCCCTCTTTTTTTCCTCCCTACTTCCTCTTCCTTTCTCCTTCTCCTCCTCTCTTCCTCCCTCTCTTACCCTCACTCCTACTCTAATTTCCCTTCCCTTCCTCCCTTCTCTTCCTTCCCTCTCTCTCCTTCCTTCTTCCATCTCTCTTCTCCTTTCTTCATCCCTCTCTATTGCTGTATTCATTTTCAATTTTATATTTTCCATTATGGAGTCCAGGCAACCCTGGTCTTTCTTTCATTTATCAAGTATATTTCTCAAAATTTCCGCTCATCTTTTTAATTATCAGCAGTATATTTCATCTTATTCCATTTTTTCTATTGAACCCAGTGTAATCATCTTTATCTTTTTTTCAATTATTTCCTTTTCAATATTAGCTCCTTGTTTCTCTTGCTTCTGATTCATCTTTTCTCTTTCTTTTTCTTTTTTGCAAGCTAACCAATTCTCTGCTTCTTTATTTACCTTAAATGCCTCCCTTACTTTTTGAAACATCTCCCTTAGTGTCTCATATTCATCATCCAATTCTACATATTTTCAGGTTTAAAAGGCTAGGATTTTAAAGCTTATTCTTTTCATTTACATATGTGTGTGGGAGGGTGCTTTTCAAGGAGGCACAAGTGGGGCTGAGAGCAAAGTCATTCTGACAGGGTCTTTTAAAATTGCTTGGAAGACCCATTTTTCCCCTAACAATAATGGTTTGTATACTTTGGAATAAAACATATACCTGGAAAAAGTATTTGCAAAACTTGGACAGAAGGAAAAGAAAAGCAGGACTGGACTCATTATCAGTAGCTAGTTAGTTCATTGTTATCAGTGACTCCCACTGATTCTAAACTCATTTTAAGACTGGGATTGGTGACTACTGTTAAAAAGGACATTTTGAACAATAAGGGGACACTATTTACAAATTGTTTTTAACTTTACTCTCATGAGAACTTGAAGCATTTTGCAAATCCTCACAGATACTCTATAGAGATGGTGCTTCAGGCACAAACAACACAAGAGCTTATTTTCTTTCAATACAGAATACATCGTAAAAGTAAGCAAGGAAAGGTGAATATACAGGCAATCCTTGATTTACAACCAGCATTGGGACCATAATGTCTATGACTAAGCATTGTGGTTGTTAAGTTTGTTGCACCTGATTTTATGACTTTTTTTGCAGAAGTTGTTAAATAAATCACCATGGTCATTAAGCAAATCTGGCTTCTCCTACTGACTTTGCTTGTCAGAGGTCTCCTGGGAAGGTTGTAAGTGGCAATCACATTACCTGGGGACACTGTAAGGACAGTTCATTCACATTCTTCAATGCCATCATAACTTTAAATGGTCATTAAATGAATGGTCGTAAATTGAGTACTTGAATAAGGTGCATAAGAAAACTGCATGGGGCAGCCATGTAAAAATGTATTTGCCTAATGTGGACATCATAATTATCCAGATTTCATTTTGTGAAAAAACCCTTTAGATCTTCAATAATGGGCTGTAATAAAAAGATAATTTTCCATTGGCCTTGGAGGAAAATATGGAAAATCGGAGATAAAAATCAGCTACAGTAAAACTGGTTTTTTTGGAGTAGGAATTAGCTTACTGCTATGATATCAGAAAATCTAATGTAAAAGTCACAGAGCTGACAATTTCCTCTTAAACAGTTTTCCATTACTATTCTGCTGTTGCTGAGTAAGTAGCGGCTTGGTGGAAGAAGGCCTTGTCTGCCAGAGACAACATTTATACTCCACACCCTGCCCTTTGAGCCATTCCTGTTGCAATGACAACTATGTTCAAACTTGTGACTAGAATAGATACTATTTGGGCCAATTTTCCCTCTAGGTTGAGTGTTTAAAATTGCAGACCCCTGACCTACCCCACCCCATTGCTTCAACTTGCAGCCAGCCCTGTAGGCCTGCGCCCACTTCCCACCTGGGCAGCAACAGCCTACCTACTCTGGTTGTATCACCTTGCCCTGCAGCCGGCCCAAACGCCCACCTCAGACTGCCTCCGACCACTCCAGCAGCAGAACAGGTAAGCACAGCCAGGTGCCCCCTTGTGGAAGCGGGGCTGGGAAGGGTGGTGGACCTGTGCCCGCCCGGGCAGCAGCAGCCTACCCCGGTCGGATCGCCTCTGCGTGCAGCCGGCTCCGTAGGCTTGTGCCCGCTTCCCGCCTGGGCAGCAGCAGTCTACCCCGGTCGGATCGCCTCTGCGTGCAGCCGGCCCCGTAGGCCAGTGCCCGCCTCCTGCCCAGCTGACCAACTGCCTCGACCTGCTGGTCCCGACTGCTTTGGCCTACCGGTAGAAGTTCCGCCTCCTCATCTCAGTCACTTCAGCAGCAGAACAACTTTGAGGTAGAGGGAGATTTAAAATATTATTTATCTTTGCTGTTTCAGGAAGAATTTGTTCATAAGAAACAGGATGTTTGTTATGCACAATAATTACCATTAAGTTTAAAATGTGTGGGAGTTTTGCATAAAGGCTGTTACTAGGCATAAACAAAGACAAAGATTTCCTTAAATTATTTCATTTAAAGTATTGAAACAGCATCTTAACTATTAAATGAAAATAACTTTAAAAATTGCCTTGTAAGTACTTAATTTTCTTTTTATACTGTTACATACTTTATAAACACTAAAATACAAAGCTTAGGAAGACTGAATACTCATTTAATTAAGAATGCAGATAGCTTTGGATCTCTGATTAAATATAAAAAAAGTGGAACTAATGAACTGAGAAACCAGATTTTAAATTTCAAACAATCTTAAGAAAAAAATAAAAGCATCTACTACAGTTAGCCTTACAACATGTAGATACAACATAGAATGAATGAACTGCTTTAAAGGATAATTACGAATATAATGTATGAAATACCATGGAAGCATTTGAACTGTGAAGCAGATCACTACAAAATGAAGAGCAAAGATCTTTGAAGGAAATGGTGAATTCTAAGGAGCTGGAGGCTAAAACATACGATGAACAGCTGCAGGAACTGGACATGGCTAGCCTAGTGAAAAGAAGGACCAGGGGAGACATGATAGCAGTCCTCCAATATTTGAGGGGCTGCCACACAGAGGAGGGTGGTCAAGCTATTTTCTAAAGGACCTGAAGGACAGACAAGGAATAATGGATGGAAATCAAACGAGAGATTCAACCTAGAGGTAAGGAGGAACTTTCTGACAGTGAGAGCAATCAAACAATGGAACAGAAGTTGCCTTCAGAAGTGGTGGGAGCTTTATCACTAGAAGCTTTCAAGAAGAGAATGGACTGCCATCTGCCAGAAATGGTGTAGGGTCTCCTGCTTGAGAGGGGGGTTGGACTAGATGACCAACAAAGTCCCTTCCAACTCTGTTAATCTGAATAGTGAAAAAATATTTTTATCTGAGTTGAAGGACATCAGTGACACCAGCATCTCTGCAGATGTTAAGCAGCATCAGGACAAGATAGGACCCTGGGGACCCCAGCGTAGGACAGTCCCTCCTCTTGTAGTACACCTTGATTTGAAAGACTGCAAAACCCAGCCTCACATTAGCAAGGAACCAGAGTCTATCTAGTGATTTTCAACTTTGGCAACTTGAAAATGGGTGGGCTTCAATTCCCAGAATTTCCCAGGTATGGGGAATTCACAGCAGTTAGGCAAACACCATGGTCAGTAACTGAGCCTTGTGGTCATTAAGCAAACTCTGCTTGTTAAACAAATCCATTTTCCCCAATCGGCATTTTTAACCGGAAACCAGAAAGAATTGTTGGAAACTGGCAAAAAACAGAAAACCTCCGTCACATGACTGTGTGGGATGTTGTAACTGATCATAAATGTGTGTGCACGCTTGCGTGTCTGTCAAAACTTCAAAAACAGGTCAAGTAGCTCTGGGGAGGTCAGTCGTAAATTAGAACACTTATTAAGCAACTGGCCATTAAGCGAGGACCACTTGTATTTGGTTTGCCTTAAGGGTTCAGAGCTGTATGGAATCTGGTTTCCTTTGACCCTTTGGGGGATTACAAAAGGTCTGGATGGGGGGATCCTCTTAGAGGGAACTAGGATCTTGTCCACCATTTTTTTTGGAAAGTCGCTGTCTCATATGTACAGTTAGTCCTCAAACTTAACAACCACAATCAAGTCCAAACGGAAACTTTTTTTTTTTTTGCAATAGTCCCTTAACAGGATGAAAGGCAACAGAATTTGACAGATTTTTTCAGCAGGAAACCACGATCAGAACCAGTTGTATCAGATTTGGCCTCAGATGATACAGAACAGTCACCCCAACTTGGAGAAAGCAGCACATCAATTGAAATAGATAGTTCAAAAATTGAAAATAGTCTTCCTGAATGCTGGACAATGCTTCAGTGTAAGAGTTTTAAAGAAAAATACGATGGATTGGAAGTGTCGAACAAAAAGTTAGGTTGTGTGTATTGCGCAAAACAAGACTCCGTAAAAGAGAAAAGCAATCATCTCTCCAAAGAATGGAAATATTTTCAAATTGAGGCATCAGGGAAAACCAAAAAGATAAAACAATGAAGCAGCATTTTTCATCAAATGCACACTATGTTTGTAAAGAGAGTCACTTAGCCAGTCACGTGGTCACTTAGCTACCCATCACATGGTCACTTAGCCATACCCACCCAGTCACATGGTCACTTAGCCACGCCCACAGAACCTGTTGTTAAATTATTTGAATCCCACCACTGGTTGAATCTTATGGGATGGTTGAATCTTATGTGTCAGGACAGTGCTCTGATCCGCATATTATATCACCCCCTCCTTCCAGGAAACAGATATGAAATCATCATCACCATCATCAGTATCATCATCATCATCATCATCATCATTACAGAATGACAGAATAACAGAAGAGCCTTGGAGGTCTTCTAATCCAACCCCCTGCTCAAGCAGGAAACTCTAACAACATTTCAGACAAATGGTTGTCCAATCTCTTCTTTAATACCTCCAGTGTTGGAGCACCCACAATTTCTGGAGGTAAGTTGTTCCACTGATTAATTGTTCCTCCTTAGTTCTAGGTTGGTTCTCTCCTTCAATAGTTTCCAGCCATTGCTTCTTGTCCTGCCTTCAGGAGCTCTGGAGAATAGGTTGAACCCCCCCCCCCCCCCGCTTCTTTGTGGCAGCCCTCAAATATTGCTATCATGTCATCCCCTAACCAAGGGTGTCAAACTGGTGGCCTGTGGGCCAGTTGTGTCACATACAGGCTACGCCCACCCCAGCTCTGCAAAGGCAAAAAAATGTCGCAATACATCACATGACATTGTAATGCGACAAGTTTGACACCTGTGCCCTAGGCCTTCTCTTCATTAAACTAGACATACCCAATTCCTGCAACCTTTCCCCGTATATTTTAGCCTCCATTTCCCTAATCATCTTTATTGCTCTTCTCTTCACTTTTTCTAGGATCTCAACATCTTTTTTTACATTGTGGCAACCAAAACTGGATGCAGTATTCCAAGTGTGGTCTTACCAAGGCATTATAAAGTAGTACTAACTCTTCATGTGATCTTGATTCTATCCCTCTGTTAATGCAGCCTAGGGATAGAATCATCATGATCATCATCATGATCATCATCAATCATCATCATTGTAATAGACCAACAACTAAAACAATCGTGTTAGTAATTAATCAACATACTATAAGAATAGCCAAATATTTAAGTATCTTAAAATATAAACATAATCTTAAAAGGTTTATAAATATTAGGATTACAGTCTCTTTCTCAGCCCTAGGAAGGAGGAGATGGCAAATGACTTCTGAAAAACCTTGTCAAGAAAACGGAAGAAACTGGTCCAGGTAGTCACCAAGAGTCAAAAGCTGACTTGAATACATAAAAAAAAGTGACTGGTAAATCTGATTGGTTTGGCTCATGGAAGTAGACATTCCCTTTTAGGAAACATGGGACTTTTGCCTGGAGAATTAGGAAAATATAATTCTAAAGGAAGTTTTGGCTTTTTCTGTATCCTGGCGTTGTAAATCCTATATAACTCATGAATCTGCTTGGTTTAGCTTCCTGGGAAATGGATTTCCTTGCATTTTTGCCTTGATTATTTTTTGGAGTTAAGGGAATCATAAAAATATATTGAAATGGTTAAATATTGTTTCAATTTATTTCTAATACAGTATATTCCTCTCTTTATTACATTTTGAAGGTGATAGAATTGTCCTCCTCCATCCTTCTAGCCATTTTTTAACAGGCGTTAAACCCACCAATTGTGAATAAATAGACAAAGTCATCTATTCACTGGCATATGAGAGAAATTGTGTGGGGAAGATGACCTTATAGTACCACAATTGGGTTCTCCAGCTGTGCATAATTCTGCAATGAAGTATAAGATTATTTTCTGATTAGGCACATCTATGATTGTGTTATTAAGCATATTATTTAGATAAACTGCCCTGTGCCCGGGCAGGCAGTTGGGTGGGTCCTGTTGGTTTTTATTTAATAGCTCATTATGCAGGGCATGATCATTTGGCAAGCTTATAAATCTATTGTCATCTGCAGAGAGCATTTTATTATACTTTCACATGTAATTGGAAATTGGAGTGAATAAGTGATAAATTCTCCCTACTGGATAGGATCAATTGGATATTTGCAGACAGTGATAAATTATCAGTTGGCAAACATGCAAGCATTTCCCCCCAAAAAATTAGGTTAAAAAGAGAGCTTTGGTTTAATGAAGTCTGGAGAAAAGGAATATTTTCTGAAATTGCTATACACAGTAGAAATGTTCAAGTTAACAAGCAAGGTTTTCAAAAAAACAGCAAGAGCAAATGCACATATTTCCTATTGTAGATATTCACCCCAAATAAATAAAAAATATCATAGTGATTACCTACATTCTCTTAAGAAAGTGTTCCTTGTTCTATATTTTATCTCTCAACAGTTCTTCTGCTTCTAATTTACATTATTTGGCTCATTTGTGCTTCATTAACTGCTTCCTCTCTTTTTAAAGATATGCTAAACTGTTTTTTTTTTTAAATGAAACTTTCCGGAGTTAGAAGTCATAGCCTCTTAATAATGAAGTAAAGCGGAAGCATCACTCATGTCCAGTTCCTTGTGGTTAGAATTACTATATTTGCACTGAATATTTGCATCCTGAATTCTCCTCTTTATCTTCATCTTAGTCAACGGAACTGTTGCAGTGGGATTTGAGTGACTGTGGCAATGGGTTGATTAAATGTGTACAAATGTGCTAAGATAATTAAAAATACCACATTTAAAATATATGTATTCACTCCAGCCTTCTGTTTTTTATTTTCTATTGTGTGTTTCTTAATCACACACATTGGGTTAACACATTTTATAAAGCCATATTATGTTTATTTAGCCTTGTTTAAGGATGGTTCATGAACCTAGTCAATTATAGTTTGTTCAAGACATTCCACAATCATGCACATGGGTTCACAGATCATGCTAAGCCATGGCTTGTTTAACCAGGATTTACACCTATATGATCCCAACATTTTGGAGCTGATGGACATGTTTGGAATTTTGAGAATGCCATGGGCTGTCATGTAGAGGTGGACAATAAAAAAAATCCATTTATCAGATTGCAAACCACTGAAAATGTTTCTCTTAACCCTTTCATGCTCCCATGATACATTATACCTGGTCATATCACCCCTGTCCTCTTTCTGGACAAATCAGCACACTTAAAGGAAGACACCAGGGGTAGCTACCTACTATTTTGTTTCCTGAGAATGCCTCTGGAATTATATGGGGCCTCTTGGCACTGTTTGGAATATAAATTATGCCTGGGACTGGGACTTCGCTTTGCAATATGCTAGCTCCATCCATCCATCCATCCATCCATCCATCCATCCATCCATCCATCCATCCATCATTTCTCTCTCCGTATGCCAGCTGTGAAAGGGAGTAGCTGGAACCAAAAGAGATACTGCTGGATATATATGTGCCATGAGTACTGTATTGAGAATCCAGTGTTTGTTGAATAAATTAAAATTGTCTGGCTTTAGTGTGTTAACCCAAAATGTGTTATTAAGAAATGTGTTATTAAGAATGTGTCTTAAGAATATTAAAAATATGCTTGAATGTTCCAGCTTCATATTTATTTCCATTCTCACATCGTAAAGAAGGGAATTACAAGCGAAAAGTGTACTTTTTGGGAATGCTCATCCATCTTGACTCATGATTTTATTGAAAAACCCTTGATAAAATTCAAAGGAAACAATTGCCTCATATAGTTCACAGTTATAGCTTGTCATAGCTGGATTTCAATTATGTTCTAGATTCTGAGTAAGCAATACATGGCCCTTCAGAAGCTGTCATATCTTTCCATTCTAATTCCTTTTCTGAGGAAGACAGAAATAGCTGAATCGGGAGAACATAAGCAGCCCAATGCCAATTAAAGATATATAATTTTCCAGCCTTGTGGTATGAGGAACCTATCCCTGATGCATTCTGGGTAACTTCTTAGTCCTAGAGATGCCACTGAATGAGATCATGCAGCTGCCCTTTAATGTAAGACTGTAAACAATAGTGGATTCTCTGCACATGAGCTAGCTAGCAACCCTGTCAGGGTAACCATTCCATGCTGAGGAGGGAAGGTCTCAGTAACATCTTCAGGGCTGTTGTGAAGGTTATTCATGCTATTTGATTTGTCAGGGAATTGTGCAGCTGGTGTCCAAATGGAGTCAGCGACGCTGACGCAAACTTGCAGTTTTATATAAATAAATATATTTACAGTAAATAAGATAGACAAACAGGAGCATCGCCAGGTAAATCAACACATCATGAGATAAATCACACAGAGAGGAAAAAGGCGGGAAATAAGGAACTTTCCCACTTTTCACTCACAGCAACCAAGCACAGCTCAGATTTCTTCATGCAATGGTCAGCTCCAAGGGTGAAATGCTCCCGGTTTGGACCGGATCTCCTGATCCGGTAGCAATGGCGGCGGGTGGTTCGGAGAACCAGTAGCAAAAATCCCCGCACCAGTGTTGGTAATTCATGACAATCCCCCATGCCTTAATCACCTCATGGCTGGCCTAATGTCCATGTGTCATCCATACTTCCTGAACTGCCTTGATTGCCTTTTTGCTTCCAGGTACAATTCAAAGTGCTGGCTTCTACCTAAAAAGCCCTTCATAGCATAGACCCCAGATTTGAGGGACTGCCTGTTTTCAGTGGTTTCTGCCCATCCACAAAACCAGGCACATTTGAGGGGCTCTGGGTCCCTTCTATCAAGCAATGTCTTCTAGTATATCCCCTAAGCATACATTTTCTGCTGTGGCATCTGCCCTCTGGATATTTGCTCAGCTCCCATCCTACAAGAATTCTGTAACTCTTGGAAAACATGATTGTGCTCCTAGGCATGGGGTTGGGTCAAGTGACCCCTAAAGGAGTTTTTGGGATGCAATGTGTGTTGGGTCTGGGCATGCATATTCATTTCTTTTCATTTTCTCTTTGTAAGCCTCCCAGAGTCATTTGGGAACTAGGTGCATTTCTTTGTCTAATACTCTTCCTCTAACCGAGGAAACCCATTAGACCTCATGACATAAAGACAAATGTTAGTCATCATTTCATAAAATTACTGCTTCAAAAAGCTAAAAAATGTATATATATTTTAATGAAAGCTGGCATTTTGCTGTCTTAACCACTGCAGGCTTAGAAATATCCAAAACAGAGAGAGAAGTAGACTTGAATAGACTTAGGTCAAGTTTAGGAACATTAAAAGTGTTTAAGGGAATTTGCTATAAGGAAGTACTGTTTCCTCATCGTACAGCAGCTGAACGTGATTTCCTAGTTATTGTAAAATGTAGGCTTATTTTGTTTCTCTAAATCTCTTTTAACTGAGTTGGTGAAAAATAAAGACAACGTGCCAATAAATACTGTTTGAAAATATACACACATTGCTAAAAATAAACAGGTGAAGAAATGCAGATTTGAAAATCTTTCAGTAGAATATTTAGATTAATATCCCCGTTTTAGTTTCAAGATAGTACATAGAGTATAATGGTCTTGCTTCCTATTTTCCCCACAACAACAACCCAGTGAGGTGAGTTGGGCCAAGACAAAGTGACTGACTCAAGCTCACTCAGATAGCTTTTAGGCCTAAGGGAGGACTAAAATGCCTAAAACCCAGTCTCACAGTTTCTAGTCTAGCATCTTCACCACTGCATCAAATGGGCTCTCAGATGTTAATAAACATATACATACAGAACATATATATTGAAATGTCTTTATCCCAACTCATTTAATGGCCTTTCCCCATTGCTGAAATGAAGTGCTAGCCTCTTATCCTTGAGCTGGCAGAAAAAGATACCCCTGTGACATTGCTGTTTCTCTGGTTAACCTGTCCTCTTCTATGACCTTGGTTTCAAGCTGCTGGGTGGCGGGTAAGACGTCATAAACCTTGAGGCTTTCATTGGGCTGTGTTGAGGAAACATTGTTTTATATTTGTATGGGTGTGTGTGCAATGGCTCAGTGGTTAAAAGATGTTGAGCTTATCAGATGGAAAGCTGACAGCCTGGGTTCGAGACCCGAGTACCATGTTATAGGGTGAGTGCCCATTCCTTGCCCCAGTTCTTGGCAACCTTGCAGTTTGAAAGCTTGCAAATGTGAGTAGATAAATGGGTACCACTTTGGTGGGAAGGTAATTGCATTCCATGTGCCTCAGCATATAGTCATACTTGTCACATGATCACGGAAAATGTCTTTGGACAACACCAAGTCTCTCAACTAAGAAATGGAGATGAGCACCGCCCCCTAGAGTCAGACATGACTGGACAGGGGAAACTTTTACCTTTGCATTTTTTATATTTATAGCTCAGTATCTCATAATCATGGGAATGGGGGTGAGATGAAGGCCACGTCATGAGGGTGTAGCCAAAAAAAAAAAAATGCTTGGCCTGTTGAGGTTGAAAGGAGGGAAAGTCCCCGAAACTGGTTAAACAGAACAATTCAGATTATAATGTAATTGTAGTATCGGATTTCTTATCAAGGAAAAGAATGTCACATGACTCCAAATGAATCACTAAAGGAAGACCAAGAAAGCAAACATCAGTTTTATACAACTATAACCTTTAATGCATTGAAAATTGCCCAGCAGTTACTGTAATAAAAAGTAAACTATATCCAACCATGACGAAAAGAGAGAATCAAAATATTTATCATATGATTCATTTTGCAGAAATTTGCTCAAATGTCTCCACAGAGGGTAGACTGTTTTCACATTCTCTAGAATTATTTTTAATTAGGATTGATAGGAGGGAGGAAGGAACAAAGGACGGGAGGAAAGGGAAGGAAGGAAGGAAGGAAGGAAGACTGTATGTGTGCTGTATGTCCTTCTACACCTAGAGACAGACTGAGCCTTTATTTCAGACATGAAGGGCTTAGACATGGAGTTTTCTTTCAAAGTCTTAAATTTCATCTTATATTTGCAGTGACTAATTAATTCACTCCATAGTTTCCATCTACAAATTCAGCCTAGTAAAGAGAAATCCTCTGGCCAAAATAACTGCCTTCATTTTTATATTTCACCCCCTCCCATCTTTAACAAAAAATACTGTCCAAAAGTGGACTTTGGACTCTATCTAAACTACAGCAAGACCAAGCAAAGCTGATACTGTCCAATGCCAGCAAATACCTTTTCAGAGCATTTCCCTATTGCTAAATTGTCACTTCAAACGGTCACTAAATGAATGGTCATAAATGGAAGGCTACCTGTATATCTGCTGCACTGATCTCACCACTGGCCTCTAATCTTTTCTCTGACATAATGGATCTCCAAACCTAGCCTACTTTACTGACTTTGTGGCATTTGGTAATGCTGTTCAGTTAGGGAGGAAAATTCTATGTTGACACTAATGGTTTAAGGATTCTTCCCTCATGGGCTGGGAAGGAGATGAAGACAGTATCATGGGAACTTGGTAGAAAACACGGCAACCATGAAGTTGCAAGGAATGTCTGCTTTCTGTCACCCTCCCATATGTGAAGGTGGGCTTCTGTATTTCCGAGTCAGAACTAGGAAAACAACAGGGTCTCAAAAGTGGTGTAGAGGTTAAGGTATGCGATTTAGGGCAGGGGAGCATGGGAAATCACTGGGTGACTTTGGGTTAGCCGCTTTTTCTTAATCTGGCCCATGTTGTGAGTAATGGTGGTGGGGGCAGGATTACCTCTATGAGCAGCCCGAGGAATGGCAAGATATAAGGAAGAAATATAGAATAACAGAGTTGGAAGGGACTTTGGAGGTCTTCTAGTCCAACTCTCTGCTCAAGCAGGAGACCTGGATGAATTTATAAAGTGGCAAAAAAAAAATGTTTTTTCACTGCATGGTCTCTTTCTCTCCTGATTTTTGCATCGGAAAGAATACAACTGACGACCACAATTGAGCCCAGAATTTATGTTGCTGACAGAAATTTGTAAGTGAGTTTTGCCCCATTTGACGACTTTTTTTACCTCAGTTGTTTAAGTGAATCATGGCAGTTGTTAAATTAGTAGCACAGTGGTTTAAGTGAATCTGGCTTCCCCCTGGATGTTGCTTGTCAGATGATAAATCACATGACCCCGGGCAGTGGTGAAATCCAAATTTTTACTACCTGTTCTGTGGGCGTGGCTTGGTGGCGTGGCAGGGAAAGGATACTGCAAAATCTCCATTCCCACCTCACTCCAGGGGAAGGACATTGCAAAATCTCCATTCCCTCCCTACTCCTTGGGGAGGGATATTGCAAAATCTCCATTCCCACCCCACTCTGGGGCCAGTCAGAGGTGGTATTTGCCGGTAGTCTCTGAACTACTCAAAATTTCTGCTACCGGATCTCCAGAACCTGTCAGAACCTGCTGGATTTCACCCCTGACCCCGGAACACTGCAACCGTCATAAATATGAGCCAGTTGACAAGCATCCGAATGTAATTCACGTGACCATGGGGATGCTGCAATGATCGTAAGTGCGAAAAATGATCATAAGTCACTTTTTTTCAGTGCCATTGTAACTTTGAATGGTCACTAAATGAACTGTTGTATGTTGAGGACTGCTCGTATTATGATGGCGGGAGACCTGAGCTAACCTACTAATCCCATCTCCTCTTATACCATGCCTTCAAAGCCTTCTTTGTCTTGGTTTTGTAATTCACTTCGGAAACCAGAGGGATTAAGAAGTGCGGTGGCAGCAGCAAAAAATATTTGCTTTTGTGTTTGGATAGTGTCACTGTATATATTGTTATAAGAATGTTTTTGTAAAGAATAAGTACTTAGCCCTCTTGCTGAGTTGTTTTGCAAAAAGCACATGGACTTTACAGGACATCCGGACTCCTGTTTAAGTTTATTGCTCTAACGGAGGTGGAAAAGCCATGAATCATTCTGGAATCGATCCAAACTATTAATATAATAATAGGTGTACACGATAAAAACAACCCTTTTATTGATTCTAAACTATAAATCACCAGGCAACACCCATTATTTTCAGCTTTTAATTATTTTGGGGGGATGTGAAATCATTGAGATTGTCTGGCTGCAGTTTTTCTAACCTCAAAACTTTAAAACGTATCCTAAATTGAAAATGTTTGGTTCAGAACCCCTGCATGATAGATATTGTAGATGAACTCTCTTAAAAGCCATTTATACCATGAAACTGATAGATCCAACCATGGTTATTGCTGTTATTCAAAGAGGCACAGCTCTGCCTTTTCCATTTTTTCTTTGACATCAACAATTAAGTACATATAGCTTGGATAAGAAAGAGACGTCTTTTTCTTAATTTGGCGGTTATTGCTAGATAACTTTAATTATTTCTTCATGGTAAAAAAAAAGTCCATTTTTTTTTTCTGCACAGGTAGCTGACCATAACTTGCATGATTTTTTAAAAAGATGGCAAACTGGGTAAACTAGATGCATAATAAAATATTTTCTCTCCCATCCCCCTTTTATTCTCTGTATTACTTCCTAAACTGGCAAAGCATTCCATTGTGGCAACAGAACTGATTTATTGAAAACATTAAAACTACAGCTGCAACTGTGGAGAATAATTGTTTCCCACATGTACCTGTTTCTTGTTTTTTTGAATACAGAACATAATCTTCGTGTGTAGGGGGATTGTTGTTACTCAATCAATTGTAATATTAATCATTCTCATATTCACAATCTATTTTGTTCCTGCTCAATTATGTCAACAGAAAAGCTTAACTAAACACGGTAGTAGTGGAGTTTCACCTCCGTCTGTCAAAATACAGGAGGAAATCCAGAAATCAGAATTTAAAAAAAAATCTTAATATTAACCACCGTTTTGTTTTTTAGAAAGAAAATACGGTTGGGCAAATTTCTCTTTCCGGAAGAATTATGTCCAAGATGTGTTTATATCTGCTTGGTATCAGAATTGGCAGGAAGTTTTTCAAAACAACCCCTATGTCCTTCCGTCCTTGGAACATTAAAAACCTTCTGGGATGAGTCACTGGACTTTGTGGTTAGTCTCTTCTGAATAGAGAAAAGATTTTTTGTGATTCCCCATGTAGTTAAGCAGCTTGGATATATTCTACTTTGTACCTAACTTCCTGCGGAGGTTTTTCTTTTTTTGTGGGGGGAGGGGGGGACGTAAGAAAGTTATTTGGATATATTTGTTCCTCTTTCTTTTATATAACTTGTTTTGTCAAGTGGTGAGGGTTTTTTTTACAGTAAGCATACTTTTTTTTTAAAATAGTGTCACCAATTATACTTGTTTTCTGTATATGTTTGAGAAAAGCAATGAGTGTTGAAAATAAATGTTCTTGATGAAAAGCACAACTTACATTATAAGAACATAAACAGGACTGTGGTAGATTGGACCCAGGGCTCATCTCTCAGTGGCCAACCAGCTGCCTAAGGAAGCCCAGGAGATGGCCTTCAGGGGCAGGCATTTGTTATCAAGGCTCATAGCATTGGTCCTCCTGATTTCCATGAATTGGCCATACCTTTTTTTTTTAAAAAAAACCAATCAAGCTGGTAGCCAGCACATCTTTTGGTAGCAAGTTCCAAAGAATTTTTTTTTCATAGAATATATCTGTTTAACAAAGTGGGTAAGAACTTTCTTCACTTAGTAGGAAAATTTTGAGACTTTTTGTGATTGCCCACACAAAATGTCTGCATGAAAAAAGATTGAAGGTGATGGGTGTGACAGAAAATACAACTCCCAGGCCAGACAGTAGGTCAGAGAAACTCTTCCTTCTCCTCACACTTTTGGTCCTCTCTTCCTCAATTGCTTTCTGTTATCAAGATTACAGATATTCTGAGCAAGTGGACAGACTTTTTACACAGACTAATTGAAAGCACCCCTCACTAGGAGATGACCAGACTCAGCCAGAGGGAGGGGTCAAATGCATCATCAGTCATGATCCCTTTGCGCCGACAAGAAATCTAAGTCCAGCCCACCTTGAATTCCTTCTACTCTTATCTTCTGCTAATTTCCCTTGGCTGCTACCGTAGTAGTTCAGTTTCTTGTAGAGAGCTTAAGTTTACAATACACCTTTATATCCATTTGAACTGTCAGGATCTCCTGATTTTCCTGGCACTTTGACACCATCATTGTGACTTTCTAAGAATGGGCAATCAAATATTAATCTGGAGAATTTTGCCAAACTTTCCAGTGTGCAAGTTCTCATTTCTTAATTAAACAATTCTTTCCCAAAAAGTCAAATCTGGTGTGGTGGGAAGGTATTACAGAAAGAGTCTCTGGGCACACTGGTAACCAGAGGCACAAGGTTTAGAGCAACAAATATGCAGACAACTACTAAATGGCAGTCAATAGATCTAGAAACCCCCACAAGTAGACATCTATGGAGAGTCTGTAGAGATAATGTTACTAATGACGCAGTCGAAAATAGCAATAGCACTTAGACTTATATATAGCTTCACAGTGCTTTACAGTCCTCTCTTAATGGTTTACAGAATCAGCATATTGCCCCCAACAGTGTTGGTGCTCATTTTACCGACCTTACAAGGATGGAAGGCTGAGTCAACCTTGAGCCGGTGAGATTCAAACTTGTAGCTGTGGGCAGACTTTGCCTGCAATATTGCACTCTAACCACTGCACCACCACGGCTCTTAAAGAGCAAAATCCTGCAAATAGAAATAGAACCACAAAGAAGGCAAAGAAGGAAGAAATAGTACAAATAGTAACAGGCACTGTGCAATCCCAAAACAAGTGGAGTAGCACCATTGATATTGGCAAAAGTACTATTAGTCCATTGTAAAAGGCAGCTTGCATTCTGCGAGGATACTTTTAATAGTGTCAAAAACACAACAACCGCCTACCCCAGGTTCATGGGAAGGACTCCATGTGTGGCTCAATATGTCAAATCCAGGCAAACATCTGGCTGACTCTGCGATGAACCAAAATAATAATAAAGGCAAATCACTTTGGATATTGTAAAGGGATGTGCAAATGTAAAACAACGTTAGTTGGCTAAAGGAAAAAAAATGAACTCTGGTCTCTGTGAAAAGAGAAATTCCTCAAGGAGTGTTTTGTTAGACAATACAAGGTACTCTTTGTCAACCAGCCACAGTAGACACTGACTCATCTCTAAAGTCTGGAGCACCTGTTAAGACAAAAAACTCAAGTATTGTGTAGGCAAGAAAGTGCCTTTCCATTGTGGGAAAACACATGGAGAGCGGAATCAAACATGAATATAAAGTTGTTTTCTTGCCTTCTCTAGTTTTATGATCCTTTTGATTATTCAGTTGCTCAGGGCCTTACTCCTTTGACTAATTTATTGAATACAAGTAGTCCTTGACTTACAATAGTTTATTTATAGTGACTGTTCAAAGTTACAACAACAGTGAAAAAAGTGGCATTACCTTACGACCATTGGAGCATCCCCATGGTCATGTGATCAAAAGTCAGATGCTTGGTAACTGGTTGAAAGTTATGACTGTATCCCAAGCTCATGTGATCACTTTTTACAAACTTATCACAAGCAACGTCAATGGGGAAGCCAGATTCACTTAGCAACCGTGTTACCAACTTAATTTCTGCAGTGATTCACTTAATAACTATGGCAAGAAAGGTCTATGGGGCAAAACTCACTTAATAACTGTCTTGTCTAGCAACATAACTTTTGGGCTCAATTGTGGTTGTAAATCAAGGACCAACTGTACTAATTAATGCTAGTTCTGAAAACTATTACATACTGATAAGAGCAGTGGTGGGTTGCTTCTGGTTCTGTCCGGTCCTATAGATACGGTAGTAAAAGTGGCAGGAGGCTCTGCCCACCCGCCCAGGCATCATAATTACAATCTGCTCATGCACAGAAGTGCCCATGTGCGCTCCCGTTGCGAACCGGTAGTAAAGGTAAGTAGAACCTACCCCTGGATACGAACTACTTAGAGTATGCCCCCATTAGTAAGCCTCAATGAATTCTATTGGAATTTCACGCAAAGGAGGAAAATTAAAAGGAGCATCAAGAGATTTATGTGTGTTTGGCTGTGTTTTGCATTTCTTACAGTTGTAATTGTACAACTACAGAAAGGGACTGTGGTGCTGCTTTAAGGTAAAGATAGCATCAACACTGCTTTCAAGATCACAGCTGTGGTGTAGCAATTAAGGTGACTAAAAGCCCACTGAGGTGGGGGGACTTTGAGTCAGTCTCTCTTGCAGCCAAATTTTGCTTATTATTGTGTGGAAAGAAAAAGGCGGATCCTTATTTCATGTCCCAAAGATCCTAAGACTGATTGAAGAGTGGAACTTTCAAAAGAGAAAGGAAAAGAAAGAAGGAAGGAAGGAAGGAAGGAAGGAGAAAAGGAGAAAAAAAGGAAGGAAGGGAGAAAGTTTTTAAAATTAATCCATTCTGTTTAAATATTTATTAAAGTTTTATACTGACCATTTCAATGAACTGACTCAGCAGTTTATAGCAAAAACATAAAACATCCATGTTAAAGAGAAATAAAACATCTATAACAGGGCTGTCAAACTCCTGGCCCTGGGGCCAGATGCGTCACAACCATGCCCGGTTTAGTGAAGGGGAAAAAAAGTCCCGATACATCATATGACGCTGTCATGACGACGTGAGTTTGACACCCCTGATCTATAAGAACAGGCCTCAAACAATTACATCAGTCAAACCTCCACCTGCAGATGATTTCACTGTTTCAGAAAGTCTAGTTTCTTTGATAGTACTGTATAGAAATAGACCTTGAAAAAAGATGTTTTAAGCCCAGGAAATGAAGGCACCTTTAAAAAAAAACCTCATACTCAGTCTGCCTTAACTCATGGGGATACAAGAGGGAGGGAGAGAAGGAGGCAGGGAAAAACACAGTCAGGTTTTCAAGATTGTTTAGTTTACACCCGTGTTTCTCAACTTCAGCAACTGTAAGATGTGTAGACTTCCAGTTCCCAGAATTCAGCATCCAGCATGCTGGGACCAAATGAATTCTGGTTTCTGTGGAAAGAGAAATTCCCTAAGGAGCGTTTTATTGTCAGGGCAACCAGCCACAGCAGGCACTGATTCATCTTTAAAGTCCGGTGCATTTGGAAAGACAAGAACTCAGGTGTCACATGTGCAACAACGTGCACAACTAGGCATGCTGACTGAGGAATTCTGGCTTAGAGTCCACAGCTTAGAGTTGGCTTAAAGTTGAGAAACACTGGCCTATGCTATAACAATACAGGTAGTCCTCCACTTACAACAGTTCCTTTAATGACTGTTCAAAGTTACAACGGCTATGAAAAAAGTGACTTACGACTGTTTTTCACACTTACAACCGTTGCAGCATCCCTGAGGTCATGTGATCAAAATTCGGACGCTTGGCAATTGGTTCATATTTATGACGGTTGCAGTGTCCCGGGCTCCTGTGATCACTTTTTGCCACCTCCTGACAAGCAAAGTCAATGGGGAAGCCAGATTCACTTAACAACTATATCACTAACTTATCAATTTCAGTGATTCACCTAACAACTGGGCAAGAAAGGTTATAAAACGGGCAAAATTCACTTAACAACTGTTTTATTTAACCACATAAATTTGGGGGTCAATTGTGGTCGTAAGTCGAGGGCTACCTGTATAGTACTAATATAATGTATTGGTACTGCTTTACAAAGCCTTAGTAGAATCACATGTGAAATACTGCATCCAATGTTGGTCACCACAATATAAAAAAGATGTTGAGAGCAGAGGTTTTATTCAGCAGATTCTGACCAATTCTGAAGAACCAGTACAAGAAATTTTGAGTAGTTCAGAGAACTAGTAAACACCACCTCTGACTGACCCCGCCCCATCTATTCTCTGCCTCCTGAGTCCCAGCTGATTAGGAGGAAATGGGGATTTTGCAGTAACCTTACCCTGGAGTCAGTGGTGAAATCCAATTTTTTTTACTACCGGTTCTGTGGGTGTGGCTTGCTGGGTGTGGTGTGGCTTGGTGGGCATGGCAGGGGAAGGATACTGCAAAATCCCCATTCCCATCCCACTCCAGGGGAAGGATGCTGCAAAATCTCCATTCCCACTCCACTCCAGGGGAAGGATACTGCAAAATCCCCGTTCCCTTCCTGGAGTGGGGAGAGAATGGGGATTTTGCAGTAACCTTCCCATGGAGTGGGGTAGGATTTTACAGTATCCTTCCTCTGCCACACTCACCAAGCCACACCCACCAAGCCATGCCCACAGAACTGGTAGTAAAAAAAAATTGAATCCCACCACTGGTTGAGACTCTAGAAAGAGTGAAGAGAAAAGCAACAAAGATGATTAGGGGAGTGGAGGTTAAGACATATGAAGAACGGTTGCAGAAATTGGATATGTCTAGTCTAATGAAAAGAAGGACTAGGGAGACATGATAGCAGTGTTCCGGTATTTGAGGGGCTGCAAGAAAAATGAGTGGGTCAATCTATTTTCCAAAGCACCAGAAGGCAAGACAAGAAACAATGGATAGAAATTAATCAAGGAGAGAACCAACCTAGAACTAAGGAGAAATTTCCTAACAGTGAGAACAATTAACCAGTGGAGTGGCTTGCCTTCAGAAGTTGTGAGTGCTTCATCACTGAGGACTTTTAAGAAGAGACTGGACAGCCACTTTCTAAAATGGTTAAGGTCTCCTGTTCAGTGGTGGGATTCAAATAATTTAACAACCAGTTCTCTGCCCTAATGACTGACTGGGTGGGCATGACTGGGTGGGTGTGGCCAGGTAGTGATGTGACTGGGTGGTCATGTGACTGGGTGGGTGTGGCCAACTCGACATTACTTCTTTGCCCTAATGACTGTTTTAAGTATAAAAAAAGATATACCAAAAGGTAGTTTATTATTTCATGCATTTAATACTTAAATAAGAATAAAAAAGGTACACAAAACTAGTTTTTGTTACAAGACAGTTATAAAATATTAATGAAAAACTATTAGATAATGCTTGACAAAAAACAATAAAACCGTTATTTAAAGTATTGCCAAATTGCTATTTTATTATCACTTGCACTTTTCTTCAGTTTTACTCGAGCATCATTGGCTGTGTGATTTACTCTCAACCATTTTTTTACTGTAGGAATACGGTCCCATTCTTGTAGAGGTAGGCCAATTAGACTAATAGTCATTAGGTTTGCTATATTGGAAACAGGCAACTTCTGCTCTCTGAACAAATGATGTTCATTTAGGAAAAACCCTTTTCCGCTTCTGCTGAACTTACAGTAATAGTTCTGACAATACATTTAGCTTTTTTAATACTATCAGGAATTGCATATTTCTGGGAATCTTTTACAACATTTTCTATACAATCTCAATAATCATATTGATACTGAAATATTAATTTCATAATTAAAAATGTCACTAAATGCAAGCAATTGTTCTTCAGTTGCTTTCCATGGAACTACTACTTCTTCAATATTCCAGTAATCTGGCTCCAAAAAATTGAGAAATTGTAATTTATTCATGTCTTGCAATTGGCTACCTGTTTTTAAATGATCACAATCTATTAGTCTTTTCTTCAAATTTGTTACGATGTTTTCTAAATGTGTTTCCCGAGGAAGACTAACAAATTAATGATTTTTTTTCAAATTTTATATTTTTGAAGGTTTCTGAAGTAATCCTGAAGTAAAAAAGTAATCAAGTTTTTTTCTTCGTATGTACCCTTTTCCTTTCTAAGCGTTTCAAATGCTTTAATTGATCTTATCATAAGTTTTTCAGCCTTTCTGATGTCTACATTTCTTGCTTGCAATACATTTGAAAGAAGAGAAATTACATTTAGAATATCAATCATCAATGCCAAATCAGTCATAAAATATATATTTTCAAGACGGGCAGCCATACCGAAGTATTTTTTTATTTGAATGAAAATAGTGATGTAACACTGGATAAGCATACCACACAGCTAGGGTTGACCTTAAATTACACGCAGTCCATCTTGGTCAAAAACCTCTACCAATCTTTATAATTTCAATTTCAAGTTGTTCAGATATTTTGTAAAGTTCAGTTTGGTTCTTATTGGATTGATAAAAAATAGTATATATCTTATCAATAAATATTTTTAAATGATTTACTTGCTTATTTCTTTTATCGAATCATCTAAAACAAGTTGGAGACGATGGTTTAAACAGTGCCATATTATGATGTTTGGAAACTCTTTTGCTATTCTAGTGCTCACTCCAGATTTCCTCCCCAGCATAACTCTGGCACCTTCGGAGCAAAATTCTATTAACTTTTTTCCTAGGTAGTTCTTAGTAAACCCAACATTTTCTAAACTTTCCATAACTAAAGAACATATTGTCTCTGCATCTTGTTTTTCCAATTCAGGTAGCTCAACAAAAATTGTTGGTGAGCTAACTGAATTCTCAACTTTTAAGAAAAGTATCAGAACTGGTTTGCAAGATATTGTTTAGGCTTTGTCAATAATGTGTCTTCACTTTGTCAATAACGTCTTCACTGTGAGTTGTATTGTGTTGGGGGGATGCACTGAGGGAGCTCAACCAATCTCATTGTAGATATGTTGTGCACTGACAATAAAGATTTGATTTGAATTGAATAATCAAACATATTTTCAGATTTTTTTCAATAACTTTAGTAAATGTTTTCTAATGTCTTTTGCAATGAAATCAACTATTTTCACTGCAGTTTTATGTGAATGCAATCCTATTTCCATATCATATCTAATCTAATGGTATTAATCAGTGGGTGGTATTCAGCCGGTTCTATCCAGTTCAGACAAACTGGTAGTGGCGGCTGCAGGAGGCTCCGCCCACCCGCTGGGCGTCATCACATCTCATTTTTGATGCTCTGCGCATGCATGGAGGAGGTGCATATGAGCGAAGCGACACTACATGCATGCTCAGATTTGCAAACTGGTAGCGAAGATAAGTGAATACCACCCCTGGTATTAATGTAATATATGCTTCTGTCCATGTTTGGGGAGCTTGGCCTTTGATAGCGCTTCATTATAGACCTCCAGCGTTGACAATCCTAATGTCTTTTGTAGATTTTTATAGAGTTCTGCCAGAAGCCCATCTAATCAAGGTATTTTATTGTTTTTTGTTTTTTTTTGTCTTTTAATTGCTTCTGTTATTTCCATTGACGTTATTCTTTCGTTTAACATTGCTCTCACTGTATCTGGTATTTTAGGTAGACCAGCTTTTTCCAAATATTGTTTTACTGTATCTTCTGCCATTTTTTCTTGACTGTAGAGTTTCCTAAAAAATTCCGGGATTATTTTCTTTTTATCTTCATTGTGGTAATGGAGAATCCCCTTCTTGCCTATCAGTTTGTGTATCATTATCTTTTCTTACTTTTTTTTTCAATTTGTACGCTAGCCATCTATTGGCTTATTTTTGTTTTCAAAAAAGTTTTGTTTCACCATTTTGATTTTTTTTGCTGTTGTTTCCTTTTCTTAATTTTTCTTGCTATATATGTTATCGCTAACCCTTGGATATATTATTTTGCCATGTCCTAAACAGTTTACAGTGATGTTTCTTCTTTCCTATTTTCTTTGAAGAAAAATTTCATTTCTTTCCCCCTCATTTGTGTAAACTCCTTGTCCTTTAAAATGGTTTGATTCAGTGTCCATCTCGTTTTCCTCCTTTGTGCCTTCCATGTAACTTTTATGGGGGTTATGGTCTGCCCATATGTTTGTTTCTACATCTACCTCTTGAACATCTGTCCTTGTTTCTGACATCATCCACACCATGTCTATTCTCAACCATGATTGGTATCTATTCGAGTAAAATGGATATTGGTTTGTCTTTGGGTTTCACTCTCTCCATATATCCTGTAGGCCTATTTCTTGTGTCATTTCAAAAAAGCCAGTGGTGGGATTTGCCAGTTCACCGAACTGTGCAAAATCTTAACAACCGGCTCACCCAAACCAGTCCGAACCGGCTGAATCCCACCCCATCCCTGCTTCTGCTCAAGCAGTGCATTGGACTAAAAGACCCCCAAGGTCTTTATGTTCTATGTTGTAATAAAGTAGAATTCCAGCATTCAAGTGGAGTCTATTTCCTGATTGGTCTATCTTGAAGAGTTGACAGATAGCATTCAATGTGATGGAGCTCGTTCAGGAAGCAAACAGGAAAACTGACTGGAGTTTGAAGAGAAAGGATCCTGTGAATCCTGCGAGAGGAGCAGGAGAAATCCTAGAAGATAGTGCAACAAAGAAGGACTGAGGCTAAGACTGGGAGAGATGTGCAGGAAGTAGGAGGCATCCAGCAATTAACTCATAACTATAGAAAAGAGTAGATGAAGTACACATGATTCAAGAATTCCGGTATTTCTATAGACATGTACAGTGTATGGGGAAAGATCAGAGGAGCTATAGATCTTACAGTGGGAAAATTTGTATGGTCAGACAAGGAGACCTGAACTCATCGGTAGCTTCACATTTCAATGAACAAGGACATGCATTCAATTTTGCAGTTACTAAGATTGTTGGTGGTGCAGGTACAAAGAAAGTCAGGGAAATGATTGAAACCTGGGAAGCGGGCACCTTGTCAGTGAACAGAAGAGCTGATTTACCACCAGCTTATCAGGCACTTAGGAGCCAAGGGCGCCGCAATGTTTTCACTTCACAACTGTGGCAAGAAAAGTGGTAAAATGGGACAAAACTCACTTAAGAAATGTTTCACTCAGCAACCTAAATTTTGGGCTTAATTGTGCTCATAAGTCAAGGACTACCTGTATCTGAAAAGCTGTGAAAAAGGAGAAGGAGAAGGAGAAGGAGAAGAAGGAGGAGGAGGAGGAGGAGGAGAAGAAGAAGAATTTGGGGTTGTTCAAAAGAAGGGTGAGAACCAATGAACTTAAATTATAAGGAAACAGGTTTTAGTTGGATCTTAAGGACAATTTCCTAACAGCAAGATTTGTTCCATAGTGGAACATCTGGTCTGGCAGGTGATGGGTCCCCCCCCCCCCCCGGACATGCTGAAGCAGTGGCTTGATGGTCATGGTCAGGTATGCTGTTATAAAGGATTCCTGTGCCTGGTGAGAATAGATCAGTGTTTGAAAAAGCTTGACAATTTTAGGACTATAACCTTCAACTCTCAAAATTCTATAGCCAGTATGATATTGGTGGAATTCTGGGACTTGAAGTACACACAACTTAAAACACCAGGAACAGATGGACTGACAGCTGTTTATTATAAGAACTTACAGTCTGAAATGATTGAATCACTTAGATTATTATTTTGTAGGATTCAATCGGGGGGGGGGAATTCCACCCTCCTGGAGAACAGCTTTTGTCTCATTGATTCCAAAAGATTATCAGAATGCTAAGCCAGAAAATTTCAGACCAATTTCACTCCTGAATACTGATTATAAAATTTTTGCTAAGGTATTGGCAAATAGATTGATGCCAGTTATGCAACAATTAATTCATAATGATCAATCAGGGTTTATAAAAGATAGACAAATGAAATATAATGTAAGACAAGGTATAGATTTACTGGAGTATTTAGAAAAAAACAACCAAATCTCTGCAGCGTTTTTCTTCTTGGACGCAGAGAAGGCATTTGATCGATTGAATTGGCAATTTTTGTTTAAAATTATTGACAAGATTCAATTTGGAGATCAGTTTACATAATCAATTAAAGCAATATATCAAGAACAATCAGCACAAATAATTGTTAATGGAGGCCTAACAGATTGTTTTAAGATTGAGAAGGGAACAAGGCAGGGTTGTCCTTTGTCACCATTGCTATTTATTTTATCTCTAGAAGTTTTGTTAAATAAAATACGTGAATCTGATAAACTGAAAGGAATAAGTAATTAGACAACAGGATTATAGACTGAGGGCTTTTGCAGATGATCTGGTTATTACTTTATCTCAACCTATAAAAGCAGCTCCATATATGTTGGATATATTAGAACAATACGTTAGGGTTTCTGGATTTAAAGTAAATCAACATAAAACTAAGATTATAGCTAAAAATATGACTGTATTGCAAAGGGAAGAGTTAGGAAGAATAACGGGATTTGAAATAGCCAAAAAGGTTAAATATTTGGGAATATATGTTGCAGCCTCAAATACAAAGTTATTCAAAAATAACTATTTATTTATTTATTTTATTTTATTAATCAAATTTCTATACCGCCCTTCTCCTTCCGGACTCAGGGCGGTGAACAGCCAATTTAAAACCAATAACAATACAGTGATTTAAAATGTACTAAAAGTCCATATAAATTTAGGCTGAAAATATACCGAATAAAACATTTAAAACTCTAAAAACTTAAATAATTTAAAATAATTTAAAATTTTAAATTTTAAAAATAGGAGGGATCAGGCAAGTCCGGCAAGTTGGAAGAAATGAGTCTTCAACGCCCGACGAAAGGTCCGGAGGTCCGCAATAGTTCTCAGATCTGGAGGGAGATCGTTCCAGAGGGTGGGGGCTACCACAGAGAATGCTCTCCCCCTGGGGGTTGCCAGCCGGCACTGTCTGGCTGACGGCACCCTGAGGAGGCCCTCTCTGTGGGAGCGAACCGGCCGGTGGGAGGCAATAGGTGGCAGAAGGCAGTCCCGTAAGTACCCTGGTCCTAAGCCATGGAGCGCTTTAAAGGTGATTACCAACACCTTGAAACGCACCCGGAAATCAACCGGCAACCAATGCAGCTCACGCAGGAGAGGTGTCACATGGGAGCGCCCTGTCGCTCCCATAATCCCCCGCGCGGCCGCATTCTGTACCAGTTGAAGCCTCCGGATGCATCCCAAGGGGAGCCCCATGTAGAGAGCATTACAGTAGTCCAAACTATGAAGTTCTTTGGCAAAAAGTACAAAGGGATATGGATAATTGGAAAAAATTGCAATTATCTTTACTGGGAAGAATAGCAGTAATAAAAATGAATGTATTACCTAAGTTTTTTTTTTGTTTCAAATGATACCAGTCCTTAAGAAAGATGAGAACTTGAAAGAATGGCAGAAAGGAGTTAATATTTTTATTTGGTCTGGAAAAAACCTAGAGTAAACTTAAAAATCATACAGGATGTTCGTGAAAGAGGGTGTTTGAAAATGCCTAATTTAAGGTTGTATTATGAAGCATCTGCGTTAGTGCAAATTAGTGATTGGTTTAATTTAACTGAAGAAAGGATATTAAATATAGAAGGATATGATTTGCTATATGGATGGCATGCTTATTTATTGTATGAGAAAAAAGTGGATAAGACTTTTAAAAATCATATATTAAGGAATGCCTTGTTAAGAGTACCTTGGAAAAAGTATCAATATAAGTTAAACTATAAGATACCTATATGGGCAAACCCTAGACATGCAATAGAAAATATAAGTATAGAATACAAAATGGAGGTAATTACTTATAAAGAGCTTTTGTTTAATGAAAGGGGTAATCTACAACTGAAGTCTTTAGAGATATTGAAGGATGAAGGGATACTTTATACCTGGTTTCAGTATGGTCAACTCCAAGCCAGATGGAGGGAAGATCAAAAAATTGGTTTTATGCAAAGAGAGGAAAATCTGGTAAAACAGATTAGAGACCAGAGTCAAATGCATATTAAGAGACTGTATAATGCTTTACTGGAAATAGATTCTGAAACAGATTTGGTTAAAGATTGTATGATTAAATGGGCGCAAAATTTTCAGGAACCAATAATGATGGATACATGGGAAAAGATTTGGGTTAGAAATGTTAAATTTATGCAAGCGCAAAATATAAGGGAAAATTTCTATAAAATGTTTTATAGATGGCATTTAGATCCCAAGAAATTGTCATGTATGTACCCAAATATGAGGCCCAAATGTTGGAGATGTGATTCCAATGATGCAACTTATTATCATATATGGTGGACTTGTAAGAAGATCAAAGCATTTTGGATAAAAGTTTGGTGGGTAATTCAAAATATTTTGAAAAAAAGACTGAAATTTACTCCACAGTTGTTCTTATTGGGTATAATAACTGATTGTACAGTACTAGAGACTAAATTGATTTTAAACTTTATATCAGCAGCTAGGCTGTTGGTAGCTCAATACTGGAAGAAAGACTTTGTGCCTACTATAGAAGAATGGACATTGAAAGTAACACACTTAGCTGAAATGGCGAAGATCTCAGCATACTTGAAGGATCATACGCAGGAGAAATATATTTTGGAGTGGAAAAAATGGATAGACTATGTTCAAAACAAATGCAAGACAAGAAGATATCAAATTGTGTATGCATGAGTGTAACGATAATTTGGGTTATCTATAAGGGAGTTAAGGTTTCTTTCTGGGGAGGGTTAGTTTATGGATGGGTAGGTTAATTTAGTTTATAACTGTTTTTCTTTTTTTCTCTAATACCTTGTATTCTGCTCTGGGAAGTCGGGGAGGGAGGAGGGAGGAGGAGGGAAGGGGGGGAAGGGGAGGTGGGAAGGGGGGTGGGGGTGGGAGAAAAATGTTATTTTTTGTTTGTAAAACATTTCAATAAAAAAAAAAAGTAACAGGGAAAAAAAAGAAGACCACACAACTGCCAAGTTTGAAAAACACTAAGTGTTTGTTAAGGTCTTTTCCAAACTGTTATATTCTTTGATTTCATATAATGCAGGCATTTTTGAAGGGTGTGTAGCTTTTGGGAGTTGAGAACTGTACTTCATAAAGCAGTGATAGGATGAAGGGGAAAAAATACATTTATTTCATTTCATTTACATGGAAATTTAATTTAAGTCTGATTAATACGGCTATTCTGCAGTCAGGCATTTAATGATTTCTCTCTTCCATAGGTTAAAAACTGCAACTTAATAATTTTTAGAGATCTTTGGAGAAAACAAGACTTCTGGAGACTATATGTTGCTTTGTCTCTCTGGATTAATGCATCCAACACTAAGAATCTACATAGTGATTGCTATATTTAACAACTTTTAAAATGGATGTCTTTGAACATAACCAATTCATTTGCTTGTCTAAATCAATACTGCTGTAAATTGAAATATTGTCCTTCTAAAATATTTTCTAATTTCTACATATTTATAACATTATATTCACTTTTTTCCTTATGTTTTTCAATAGTGACACCTAGTGGCAATGTGGAATCTCTTGAGTGGAGTGTCACACAATATGAGACCACTTTTTCATTTATTACACAACTTTATTTATTATTTGAAAAAGGTGGAAGGGACTTTCCATGAGGCATTCACCATGTGACCGGACAATGAAGAGGTTTCAGTATTAGTAATGAAACTTCACTTTATCTGAAAGAGGAATATTGGAGGTTCTATATGAATGAAACCTATAGAATGTTTGTAAGCTGCTATTATTGTAGGTCTCATAGTCAGTCAAATCTTTAGACTGGATTTTGCATTTTTATCCGCCCATCAAGTCTTCCTAGCATATGGGTAGATGTTGTTTGAAGCCATTATTATTATGGTTCATTCCATAGTCATCCACATGTTTAGACTGGATTTGGCAGTTTCATCCACCTATCCCTTCTCAAGGATCTGGGATGTTTGATGGTATTAGAGAGATTATTGCAGAATGATTTCGCTCATTTAATTTTTTTCCTGCTAGGTTGCCTCCTGCAGAATTTCTCCTAACATAGGAAAAGATTCTAAACTGGTATTCACCATGTTTCTTTAGAAAATATTCATTCTTGAACCATATTAGAGCCTTCACCTCTTGTTTTGTGGTATATCTAGTGCAATTATCAAACAGGTCTGTTCATATCTTGATCTTCTATGAACAAACATTAAAAGAGAATCTGCATAAAACAGAGCCTGAATAAACTTGAAAATTTAGTATTGAAAACAATGCATCTGAAGAACCTAGTAGGCAATTAATAATGATGGCATGGTGAATGTCTCATGGAAAGTCCCTTCCAGGCTTGTCAAATAAACAAAGTTGTGTAATGAAATGTCTGCTACTATATATTTATATGAACGAAGTGCTGAGGTGACAGAAAATAATCATGATATATGAATGATGTATTGTGGGTCAGAAGCCTGTAATTAAGGAAATTCTCTTGACTGGATGATTATGGGTGTCCAGGACAATACTTACAGGAAAAATAGTATGTATTTTCAACAGGGTAAAGATAAATAGATCAACAGCCAGTTGGTTATGCCTCTCAAAAAACAATAATTTACTTAATGCAATGCTCTTCTTAAAAAGAGCATTGCATTTGTTATTAAAAAGAAACTTTAGCTTTTCACACATTTATGCATATTTATTTCAGTATATTTAATGTAGCACAGACCGTAATCCATAGACGAAAACTTAGTGCTCTCCAGATAATTTGAATTACAATTTACAAATTCCTTGCCACTGGCCATGTTGGCTAAAGTGTATGATATTTAAAGCTCAAACATCTAGTAACAGCCTTCCTGCAGTTGGTTAATTTCATCTTTCAAGAATCCTTCGCAATGCTGTCTGGAGATTTCCTAGAGTACCAGTCACTCATGCCCTAGTCATCTCTTGTTTGCATTATTACAATGCACTCTACTTGGGATACCCTTGAAGGGTATTCAGAAGCTACACGCGGTCCAGAATGTGGCAGCATGAACATTTCTGTAGGCCAGTGGTGGCATATGTAACACCACTGTTTTATGCAAGCTGCACTGGCTGCCAGTTTGCTTGTGGGTCCAATTTAAGGTGTTGGTTATCTCCCATAAAGCCCTGCATTTAATCTTTTTAATTGTTTTTACATTTATAATTGTTTTTATATCTTTATGTTTTATTATATTGTAAGCTAACCGGAGTCATCTCAAACCACAGGATGGGCAGCATATAAATTTAATAAATAAACAAATTGAAGTTCACATATCTGGAGGAGATCCAGTTGTTGGAGATAGTTGATGGGGGGAATACCCATCCTGCCCAAATAGAAACATGATCACTAATCATTTTAAAGAAGGGAGGGAGGGAGGGAGGGAGGGAAGGAAGGAAGGAAGGAACAAAATAAGTCAAAGCTTTTATGAGTCATAACTCTAGCCCACTGAAAGTCTCATGATTGTGGTGGACAAATGTGATGAATAAATAGAAGACAAAGAATGATTCCTAAGTTTCTAAATGAATTCCTGTGTAAACTTGCAGGCATGTTTTTAATGGAGTAGTGGGAAACAGCAGAAAGCTGGGGAAGACAGAAAGAGTGGTGTGTAACTACCAGACTTGTTGGACATCTTTTTAATGTTGTCAGAGTACAGAGCAAATACTGCAACATACAGCGAATTACAGGTAGCCCAGAGGATTGGGTCATTGTTAGCGCACCCCTGTCTTCTACAGTGTCTAGGATTTCTCATCACTGTGTCAGCCGAGTTAATGAAGCAAGGATGAATCCTTTTGTTGGAGTTGTAAATGTTCTTATTCTATTACACATAATTGTAATGATAGAAGACAATATTTGTAGCTCAGGGTTGAAGTGTGGGGCTTTTGGTGCTCTCTGAGCTTGGTGGTTTTCTGAGCTTGGTAATGTTTCCAAATGGTGATATTACCAAACTAGGTAACATCACCAGAACAATAATATATGCGTATACTACACATAATTGTAATTATGTGTAATATACACATATATTATTGTACAGCAGACTAAAATAAAGGGATTTGTTTTTCAGGGTATGGTGTGCTCTGAACTTTTTAAGGAGTTGCTAGGAGTGCTATGTGCACATATTGTCCATGTGTTTGGAAGAATTTTTTTTGCTTATGAAAATGAAGCTCTGAGATTCCTAGAAAACTTATCTCTTTGTCTTCTGGCCTGGATTTTTTTTTCTTGTTGAGTTTTCCATGGATCTTCTCAGGATCTACAATCATACCAGAGGTATTCAGAACAAAAATATAGAGAAAAAAATGTCATCCAGCTAAAATAGATGCTAGAAGAAAAAGGAATCTTTAATAATCCCATGTGTAGGACTTCCGGGTGGGACTCCGTCGTCGCCGGGCGGCTTTTGTGTAGCTGCCGGCCTCAGCGCGCGTTAGAGCCGCTAAACAGCTGTTTAGCGGCTCGGAAAATCCCCCTTTTGTTTTAGGAGGGGGCAAGAGCCGGTGAAGCCCAGGTAGAGCCCCAGAGGCACCCCCAGGGATTTTTTTTTAGCCCTGGAAGGTGCTCTGTGTGAGGGCTCCCTATCTTCTTCGCTGAAGCTCCGCGCGCCGAGGGACCTCTGTCAGCGGCAGAGCGAGACGACCGGAGTCATCCCATCCCTTAAAGAAACATCTTGCAACGGCTTGAATTGGTGAGAAAAATTTTTTAAAGGGGAAATTTTGCAAAAAAAGTTTTAAGGCTTGCTGAGACTTAAAGAAAAAGAAGTGGCAGTTTAAAATTTGGAGTGGAAGCACAGGAAAATGGCGCTTGGCTGAAAAAGTAGAAACGAAAGCAGAAAGTGAAACTGATAATTAACAACTTTAGCCTGCCTGGTGTTAACTCAAAAGACTTTAAACATTTCAAAGTGGAAAATAACTTTGGCTGTTCCCCCTTCCTGCAAAACTGGGGAGAAAGACTGGACTTTTAGGGAAGGGAGGAAGATTTTCCTTTTTTAAGAAATTAAGGTGCTTTCCAGGCATGGCTTCAAAGAAAACTGGTGGGGATTCTCCTCCTCACCAGACAAAGGAATTACCAGCCAAGCCATTAGCTCAGTCTCAGAGTACAATGCAAGGAGGAGGGAATGAGGATTTGAAAGCTTTTATGGCTAATTTAACAGCAACTCTTGCTAACCAGATTAAAGACTTGAATGTGAAGATTGAAAATAATCAAAATGAAATGAAGCAGTTTGTAAAGGAAAAAAGTGATAAGTTGAATCAGAATGTAACTACAGTGGTAACGGCTCTGACTGACGCCCTGGTGGTGGTTGAAAAAAAAGTGGATGACTTAAATTTAGATGTCCAAAAGAATAAGAAAGATGCAGAGGAGAAATTTTTTAAGGTGGACCTGAGGAACCAAAAGATGGAGGATGAAATCACCATGCTACAATTTCAAAATATGGAGTTTGCCATAAGACTAAGGGGTCTGAGGGAAAATAATAGACAGGACTTGAGGGCTGCTTGTGTGGATATTTTGGCCAAAATCTCAAAAATGGAACCTGAGCTAATTGAGAAAAGAATTGACAAGATTTACAGGGTTAACTCTCGAGTAGCGAAACAGAGGAATTTGCCCAGAGATGTTGTGATTTATTTTACTGACAGAACGCTGAGAAATAATATTCTGCAAAGTTCTTTTCATACCAGTATTCAGGTGGAGGGCAATCAAATTGGAGTTTTTAAAGAGTTACCACCTAAAATGTTAAGAGATCGGAGAGATTATGGCTTCCTGGCGAATGAATTGAAAAGGCAACAGATCCCATTCAGATGGGATGCACCAGTTGGAATTATTTTGAGATATGAGGATGTTAGATATCGTTTGAATTCGTTGGCAAAAGCAGAACATTTTTATCACAACATTCTTAAAAGATCCCCAACACCACCATGCTCATCCACATTGTTATCAGTTGAAGGAGCCTTTCAATACAAGGATTTTGAGGAAGAGATATTAGAACCTTCAAAGGAACAAGAACAACAGGCATCTCAAGTGATGGCAGCGGAGGATGTTCTAGGAGCTGAAGGCGGTTTAAGGGAGGATTTTTTTATTGGCCTCCCAGAGCCAAAAATAAAACACTCCAGAGCGACAAGAGAGGTGGATCCGGACCTTGAATTGATGATGCAAGAACCAAAAGATCAACGTGTAACCCGGGCCGCTGAAAAGCAGAGACAAGAGAAGCAAAAACAACAGATGCCCGAGATGCCACAAGAAGTGAAAGGGATGAATGGCGCATCACAAAAATTTGAAGCAGTGGGAGGGGCAAGACCTAAGACTTCTGTTGTCGAACAAAGTCTTAGACAAGTCCTTGGCAAGCTTCGTGAATCTTCAGATGGCAGTTAGACTCTTATCGTGGAATGTGAATGGTTTGAATTCCCCACAGAAAAGAAGGAAAATATTTCATTATTTGAATCAATATAAAAATGAGATTGTTTGCCTCCAAGAAACTCATATTAGAACCCAGGACCAAAAATACTTGACAAATTTAAAATTTGGAGTACATTTTATTTCTTCTAATTTGGCAAAAAGGAATGGACTAGTGTTGTATATTTCTAAAAGAATACCAGCTAAACTTGTAGAATCGGATGATCAAGGAAGATATATTGCGGTTGAAATAAATGTACAGAATGTTCAGTTCCTTTTGATAGGAATCTACGCCCCTAACCAGCAACAAGAAACTTTTTATAAATTATTACATAGCAAAATATTGCAATGGAATTATAAATCCTTATTGATAATGGGAGATTGGAATGGAGTGATTGATGCAAATCTTGATAAGAAGACATTGGCTAAGAAGGGGAATAAATTACCACAGACTTTTTCTGCATTGAAAGAAGAATTACAACTGAAGGATGTATGGAGAATACATCATCCGAAGGAACAGGATTTTACCTTTTTCTCTGACAAGCATAAGTCCTTCTCTAGAATTGATTTTATATTGACTTCTACTGATTTATTTGCTAACACGACCAAGACTAAGATTTTTCCAAGAACTTTGTCTGATCATAGCCCTGTATGGATGGAAATGGATTTCGGTAAGAGGGAGAGAAGATCCTGGAGACTTAATGAGAATTTATTTAGGTATGAGAAGAATATAGAGGATCTTAAAAAATATCTGAAGGAATTTTTTCAGTTGAACTTGAATAAAGGTACACCTATTGAAGTTGTTTGGGATGCAAGTAAGGCTTATATGAGAGGTGTACTGATTTACATGAACTCTAAGCAAAGGACAATTCGACAAAAGAAAAGAATAGAATTGGAGGCTGAAATAAAGGCAAAAGAACAATTGCATATAAAAAATCCAACTGATCAGAAATTACAGCAAACTATAAAACTTCTGAAAGAACAATTTCAAATATTGATAGCTGATCAGACGGCGACTAATTTGTAATTTGCTAGACATAATACCTTTTGTAATGCTAACAAGCCGGACAGATGGTTAGCATATACTTTAAAAAAGAAACAAAGTTCTCGTGTAATAGAATCTATTGAATACAAAGGCAAACGGGTCTTTCAACAGATGTCAATTCATCAAGCTTTTTTAGATTATTATTCTAATTTATATCGTAAAGATAACATTCAAGAGGATTTTATTGATAAATATCTTGGAAAGATGAGAGTTACAAAAATTTCATCGGAACAAAGAGAAAGACTTAATTGTCTAATAACTTCTGAAGAGATTTTGTTTGCAATTAAACAACTGAAAACAGCTAAAGCTCCTGGGACGGATGGTTTGACAGCAGTATACTATAAGAATTTACAATCAGAGTTGGTAGAGCATCTTAAGGACTTGTTTTGTAGTATACAATGGGGGGGGGGGTAAAATACCCCCCTCTTGGAAGACGGCCTTTATCTCACTTATACCAAAGGAAGATGGCTCTTCAAAACCAGAAAATTTTAGACCAATATCTCTCCTGAATACGGATTACAAAATTTTTGCTAAAGTTTTGGCCAACAGACTGATGCCAGTTATTCAAGAGGTGATTCATAGTGATCAAGCAGGTTTTATTGAGGGGAGATATATGAAGGATAACGTGCGGCAAGTTATAGATTTATTGGATTATCTTGAGAAGAGTAAACAGATCCCTGCGGTGCTGGTATTTTTGGATGCGGAAAAAGCCTTTGATCGAGTCAATTGGGATTTTCTATTAAAGACTGTGTATAAAATGGACTTTGGAGATCAGTTTGTACAAGCAATTGAGGCAATCTATCAAGAACAGACAGCACAAATGGTTATTAATGGAAGTTTAACTACTAATTTTCAGATACAGAAAGGAACTAGACAAGGTTGCCCGTTTTCTCCATTGTTGTTTATTCTAACCTTAGAAGTCTTGTTGAATTCTCTACGGGATTCGAATAAATTGAGTGGAATTGTTGTAAAGCAAAAAGACTATAGGACGAAAGCACTCGCAGATGATCTGGTTGTAACCCTAACACGACCTTTGGAATCAATCATCCAGATGAAAAAAATTATTGATGACTATGGTTTGGTCTCAGGTTTTAGACTAAACCAGAAAAAGACTAAGATGATAGTTAAGAATATGTCGAAACCACAAAGGATTGAATTGGAAAGGGTGGCAGGCTTTGAAATAGCTACAAAGGTGAAATATCTAGGAGTCCAGGTTGCAGCGTCTAATATGAAACTTTTTCAAAATAATTATGAGGTTTTGTGGCATAAGATACAAAAGGATCTTGAAATATGGAAGAAACTGCAACTATCTTTACTTGGAAGAATAGCAGCTATTAAGATGAACGTTCTACCTAGATTTCTGTTTTTATTTCAAATGATCCCAGTGCTTAAAAGTGATAAAATACTGATAAAATACTGGCTGAATGGCAGTCAGGTCTAAATAAATTTATTTGGAATCAGAAAAAGCCAAGAGTTAAGTTTAAAATTATGCAAGATGTTCGTGAAAGAGGTGGCCTTAAAGTCCCAAACCTACTTCTATATTATGAAGCTACAGTGTTGACACAAGTGGGTGATTGGTTTGGAATAACGAAAAATGACATTTTGAATTTAGAAGGCCACGATTTGGACTTTGGTTGGCATGCATACTTGTTTTATGAGGATAAGTTGGATAATGTTTTTAAAAGTCACATATTGAGACGGGCCTTGATGAGAGTTTGGAAGAAGCACCAGTTTCAGTTGGATTACAAAATACCTTTGTGGTTGGATCTTGGGCAGATTATGCCAAATATAAAGTCACTCGGGGGGTTGTTATATAAAGAGATACTCTTTAATGATGGGGGCAGATGGAACTTGAAATCTTTTAAAACTCTGTTGGAAGATGGGAAGAACTTAACTTGGTTGCAGTACTCTCAACTTCAATCGAGATGGAGAGAAGATCAGAAAATTGGATTAATGCTACATGAAGAAGATTTGGTGATACAGATGAAACAGAAAGGACCGATGCATATTAAGAGGGTGTATAATTTACTGCTAGAAAGAGACTCAGAGAGTGAATTAGTTAAGGATTGTATGATAAAATGGGCACAGAATTTTGCAGAACCAGTGACGTTAGAAACTTGGGAAAAGATCTGGGTCCAGAATGTTAAATTTACGCAGGCACAGAATTTGAGGGAAAATTTTTACAAGATGTTTTATAGATGGCATTTAGATCCTAAGAAATTATCATGTATGTATCCAAATGTTCAACCTAAATGTTGGAGGTGTGATTGTTTGGATGCTACATACTTTCATATCTGGTGGACTTGCAGGAAAGTGAAAGCTTTCTGGATTAAACTCTGGTGGGTTATGCAGAATGTTTTGAAAAAGAAGCTTCAATTTTCTCCGCAATTGTTTTTGTTGGGTATAGTTAAGGATTGTTCACCGAATGAAACAAGATTGATTTTATACATGATTGCCGCAGCTAGGTTACTGATTGGACAATATTGGAAAAAAGATAGTGTACCTACCATAGAAGAATGGACTTTGAAGATGGCTAATTTTGCGGAAATGGCAAAGATTTCTGCATATTTAAAAGATAGGACCCAGGAAGTTTTTGTTCGGGACTGGAAGAAATGGGTGGATTATGTGCAGAATAAATATCAAATTAAGAAGTATCAGTTAGTATTTGATTGAGGACATTTATAAAAATGGGTTGATTATGTCTAGAATAAGTATTAAATCAAGAACTTTTGGTTAGCTTTTTGATAGAGCTTGAAGAAATAAAGGATTATTCTTATTGTTATTACTATGTTAAATATATATATTATATTAATTATATTATATTGTTTCCTAGATATTAACTTGATATAAATTTATATACTTTGGTTATACTGCTGTCTTTAACAAAAAGAAGGGGGAAAAAATTTTTATGTTTGTGTAGCTTTAAGGGGGCATTTATAAATTTTATAAACTTCACTTGTTTAATTTTAAGTTTTCTTATAGAATTTTGGATTAATCTTATTTTTATTACAGTTATGATACATATTGTGGATCTCACCTATATCTAATGTCTAATAATGATCGATATATACTTATGATTTGTATGTAATGGAAGTCAGGGGGGGAGGGTTGGGGGGAGGGGGGTAATTGTGGGGTTAAAATTGTATTGTAAAACTTTTTCAATAAAAAAAAAATAATCCCATGTGTAGTTATTTTCAGAAGTTTCATTTCTCTATTAGCATTACATACTTTATAGCAATAGAATAGCATTTTGGCTTATGCACCATCTTTATTGCTCCCAAAAATCAGGATCCTCATTTTACTGACCTCCAAAGGCTGTAAGGCTAAGTCAATCTTGAGTCCTGTCAGGATCAAATTCCAAGCTGTGGGCAGACTTTGCCTGCAATACTAAACTTTAACCACTGTACCACTAGGGTCAAAGATGGAAATAGAGATACAGTTTTGCATTTATGTTACTTACTTTATTAATTCTTTAACAGACTTATATCTTTCAGTTTTGCACAAAATAGAGACTAATAGTGTGGCTAATGAAGTATATAGAAAATACAGTCAACACAGTCAATGGATGCTTCCTAGCATCCACTTAGTAATACAAATACTGAAACGAAACCCACAAAAACAGAGCAAAAGAAAATAACAAGAAAAAAAATCAAAATGTAAGACTACAGCCACATTTAAACTTAGTTATAGCCTAAATCAGCAAATAGATTGTTGAGTTTCTTGATATCGTACATTCCAGAAGATGGACATTTCTTTTGGAATAACACATTATGGCATGTCAGGTAGAACTCAACAGAGAGGTAACAACTAAAAGATACAAAAACCTTCAATTTGTGGACAGTCACTGGAGGTCACATAAGAGAAGGCAAGGCTTCAGAAATCACTTTTTATAAAAAGGTTTTTTTTTATTTTTTACACAAACACGCACACAAACATACAATGTATTTTTGCTGAACAGAGTATTTGGCTGGTTAACAAATTTAAACAGTTTTTAAGTCCTTTCAACTAAAATTACAATTTCTATACCTCCTTTTTGCCATAGTATTTATTTTCATCTATTTTTTACCAATACTACCCTTCATTTTCATCTCTAATTTTAACCAAATTTCATTTTTCCCTTCCATTCTATATTAAACCCCTTCCCATTGTCATCTGTTTTTGTATCCATCATCAAACTAACTAATTTTGTAGTGTTACAGTTGTTCAATTCTTATAGGAATAGTAAACCCACTTATTTTATAGCATACATTTCCTTAAATAATACAGTCCAACATTTTAATATAAATCAGTTAATTATGTAAATATCTTTTTCATTTATATATTCAAATAGGAAATAAATAGAATATAAACGTAGATATTAATCATTTCTACTTTCACCGCAATATGCAATTAAAGATATTTCATTTAAAAATATTCTAGCTGTTATCAGGGTTTTAGAATTTATGACGAGCATCTTGAACTGAATTTGGAACCTAGCAAATCAAGTGTTGATGGACATTTATGCATTTATACATACAATAGCATTATAATTAAAAACGAATACCCAAGTATCTGTTTGGAATTCCTTCAGAGCTATAAAATGTTTGAAGATAGCCTCATAGAATTTGTATTTAAATAAAATCTTTTTGGACTCCCTCAGAACATATGTAACTATGACAAGATTAGTCTTTTCCAGAAAAAGGTCACAGTTAACAGACAAGATGAAGAATGATGTTGCATTACTGATATTCTTTGATAAGCACATATGGTCTTCATGTTTTCTCCTGACTTGTTCTGGATGATTACATTCGTCTTACTTGGTACTTTCCTGAAATTCTTAACTGTCTGATATTTGATGAGGGAAAGTCCCTAATTTTCCTATTCTTACTTGTCCTCCTCCCCTGAGAGTAAGATGTGGTAACTGAGGTATTTAGAAGTCATTTCTTCCCTTTTGAACTTTGTGTTGTTTTCATATTTTCTTAGTTCAGGCAGGAAGGGAATAAAGATCAAATGGATGAAACCTTTCTCCTTGCAACTGGTGGTGAGTATGGTATCTCAGACTGGCCTTTCTGCTTCAAAGAGTTTTGAAAAAATGAACAAGCCTTTTTTTTTTTTTTTTTTGGTGAACAAAGCCTTTCATAATTTAAATTCCTTCATGATTTAAGGGACAGTTTAGTTTGTTGTTACAAGTGTGTACGATGGAATCTTTTCGGATAACTCTGAAGAGGAGCATGCACTTCAATTAAAAGTTTACCAACTTGTTCTTTGTAAAGTGACATTGGGAAACTACATAAAAGCAATGGGGAAACATCAGTTTTACAGTATGCTCCCTTTTTATTGGGAGAACATAACTTCATATGACTTCTGACAATTATAACATAGCAAGAAAGAATGGGCATAGGTTTAAAAACATACGTAGAGACTGAACAATCAATCTAGCTTGAATTTTTCATAATATTACTATCATAATCTACCATTTATTGCTTATTTGTATTGTTTTTCTCCTCTGAAAGGATGTTGAGTTAGAAGAAAGATTATTTTTTTTCTGCAACAAAGAAATCTACAGTGTATAGGTAGCCCTTGACCTACAACAATTCATTTAGTGACCGTTCACAAGTGTTGAAAAAAGTGACATATGACCAATTTTCACACTTATGACCATTGCAGGATCCCCATGGTCACATGATCAAAATTTAGATGATTGGCAACTGACTCATATATATGATGGTTGCAATGTTCTGGGGTCATGGGCTCACATTTTGCAACCATTTGACAAGCAAAGTCAAATGAGGAAGCCAGATTCACTTAACAAATCATGTTACTAATTTAACAACTGCAGTGATTCACTTAACAAATGTGACAAGAAAGGTCATAAAATGGGGCAAAATCACTTAACAAATGTCACATTTAGCAACAGAAATTTTGGGCTTGACTGTGGTTGCAAGTCAAGGACCTGTATTCTATGAAATGGCATATACATATGCTTTGTTAGATTAGATGCCTACTGAATGGGGCTCTAGCCTATGAAAGTTTAGTTCAAAACAATTCCTGCTTAATTCTACATGATACACTGTAGTTTTTTCTCCAACATGTCAATATGGTTACCTTTCTGATAGTTCTTTTAAAAGGCCGGTTTTTAATCAATGCCTCTAGGACTAGTAAGGAAAACATGTTATGTACATAAAGATATTATAAACTAATAAAATAGTCTAAAAGTTCAAGATTGTTCAGATGATAGTAACAGTGGTATTAATCATACGCTTGAATGCTAAAGATTTATTTTGATTCCAGAATCCTATAATAGTAGGGATCTGTCATCTGAGATATTTGAAAATTCAGCAAAATTGTAGATATATCACCAGCATGTCACATATGCCTGTTGAAGAATTGAAATGAACCAGAATTGTGATAAAAGACGTGGAAAGCAAAGTGGTTTAGGCTATATTTGTGTGTCTCAAAAAATATTTTGTAGCACCAGATATGGTGTGGAAATTTTTCTCCCATTGACTTCAGCAGGAGTAAGTCATGTCAACAATTTTTGCCGTGATAGAACGTAAGATACCCTTATTTGCGAATATAATATCTTTTGTAACTCAGCCTACCCAATCCCAATGGGATATGGTCACAAAATGTTGGTTGGGAATGCAGAGTTGTAGATGACACACATTTAAAGGACCCCCCCCCCCAATTAAAAAAGTTATTCAAATACAGCACCTGCCAGATTTTTTTACAGGGCACAGCAATAATTCTAGGTTGCCCTCTATTAAAGAACATGCTTACAGCAAAATCAGGTGACTAGAACAGGTTAATGACTTTCATGAATGAATAGGGATTTGAATCTGATTCACTTCAGGATCGGTCCAAAATTCTAACTAAATCTGAGCCAGACTTCTTACTTTCTATAATCTATAATACAGATGTGGCAGAAATGGAAACTGAGAGACATGTAGCTTGCCAAAAATCTCTAATAAGTTAAAAATGAGTTTAAATTATTTCAACTGTCAGGGACTTCCTGTTTCATAGGTCATAAAATAATCGTAACCATGATACCTGCCCAGGAGCAAATAGAGTCCAATGGTGCTTACTCCTAAGTAAAAGCCAAATTTGGCCCTAGGTTCTGCCTCAGTTTACCTTCCCAATAAGTAACTGAGTTGGAAGATCATTTAAAAGTAGATTATTAGGGTATCCTGATAAAGTGGGGTCTCCCTATGAAAAAAAGGAAGGGAGAACCTCAAGCCCTATGTTTCATCCTTTTTATAGTTATCACCAGGGGTGGGTTCTACTTACCTTTACTACCGGTTCGCAACGGGGCTGTGCGCGCTCTTTCGCTTCGCTAGCTTGCTCGCGCTACTGCGCATGTGCAGAAGTGTCCTAATGACATCGCGGTCGGTGGGTGGAGCCTCCCAACTCTTTACTACCGGTTCTATAGAACCAGGGGCAACCCACCACTGATTAACACCACAAAGAAAATGCAAGAGGAAAGTTGGACAGAGTAAAAGTAACCTCCCCTTTGCATCAGTTGCATGTAGTCAAACAAATTACATATTTGCATCCCATAATACCACAAATGTTCATTAAAATGGCATAATTGTAAGAAAAAAGGTTGTTTAGAGTTCACAAAAGAGATCAACCAGTCCCAAATTTGTACCAGTGAACTTTTTCTTATCTGGAGCTAGTCTCCAGTGTGTTTATCAATTTAGGAATGTTAAAAGCTAATAAATCTGAACATCACTTTAAAAGAAAGAATTTAAATCAGATTAAAATACAAAATAGCTATGTTAGTTAACAAATTACAAAACCCATGTCATTTGCCCCTCATAAGTTACACTCCGGACACTGAAAAAATATTGCGGCATTGATGAGAAAGGTTTCTAAGTAACCATGAGAAAAACCTCTGGGCTTAGAGCATTTCACTACCTACCTAACAACAATTTAAAAAATCTTCGTTCTGAATGATTCTGACATAGCTGATGTTAAAGCTGATTGGAATTTATTGGGTGGGGGGGGGGGGAGGAGGAAAAGGAGCACTAGATGGTGCCAGTGAGCTTTTCACAAATTTGCAGAAAGGCCTGCAATGGGGAGCTTGTCGAGTTTTATAAATAATTATTTTAATTTGAAAATTGCTTCCATATGGTAATCACTTATTTAATTACAATTTTTCTAATTAACAATATATTAATATACTGGTAGAGTTTGTGAATGTACGGATTTCTCTCCTCTTTGTTATCTCCATACATAAGAATAATATGTCTGAGTATTCTGATGAAACTATAGCTCAAGACTTAAAACAGGTGGGAACGTCTGGCCCACCTTTTACTGCTAAATTGCAATGCCCGTCATTCCTCACCATTGTTCACAGTGCCTAGGGCAGATGAGCAGATTCAGTTTAGCAACATCTGGTGGTCCACAGTTCTTCTCTTTCCTTTGCATGTTGCAAAATCCCAACCTTACTGCAACAATTCTAGGCCAGATGTTCCACATTCCAAATAGGTTTACCTGAGCTCCTGTACCCTTGTCTTGTTATAGCGTCCTTTTCATTACTCCTGTATTGGTGATTATGGAGAAAAGGATCACAGTCCATGATTTAAGTTCTCTGGCATCTTTTTTTATTTTCTACTACCATGACTTCTCGAGACAAATGATTGTATAACAGTAGAGAAAACTTCACACACACTTAAAAATATATGGAAAGTAGAGATATGCAGAGACTTCTGTATTGAGACTTCTGTATTTCATACTTCTGTATGAAATTCAAAACAAGGGAACTTTATTCTTCCATAGAACAGAATAGAATTCTTTATTGGCCAAGTGTGATTGGACATAGGAAAAACAGAAATGGTTATTTCTCAGCAGAATAAATAGAAATGGATATGATAGCTATTTTACGTGAAGAAACATATTGTATGACATAGAAATTGATGTATGTTTTTTTCACTTACTTTCACTTAAGATTTTTCAAAATTTATAATAGCTTATAATATTAAGTTATGACAGTTCAGTCAAATTGGGCAGTAATAGTAACCCCTTGTGGTGCAAAACACTCATAGTAGATTTCAAGCTGTTGAGATTCTTCTGTACCTGTGTTGCTATTGGTTAGGACTTGAGAAGGAAGTGTAAGAGATGCACTCTCTTGCCTAAAACTTCTGGTTAGATTGGCATCCCCAGGGGAGCAGAGGGAAGCAAATTAGATGCACGTGAGATGTCACAACACAAATGTGACCACATCAGATGTCAGACCCCAAGACTATAGGGTCAGCAAGTGCATAATGCCATTGCTACATGGAAGTCATCACTTTGCAGTTGTTCTCAGTTGTTCTCAGTGTATGTACACTGTGAGCTTATGCACTGGAGAAAAATTCCTTGTGTGTTCAATCACACTTGGCCAACAAAGAATTCTATTCTATTCTGTTCTGTTCTATTTCTGGCAGATGCCACTGAGTCATTAAATCCAATATTCCAATAAATCCATCACCACTTCCACTTGTTGTGTTTTATGTTAATGAAACATTAAATGGTTTTGATTTTGTAGCAGTGCTAAACAATCAGCAGAAGCAGAAATGGAGCATAAAGGGGTCTAGAACTGAAGCAAGCCAGTTCAAATTCTTCTCTTTCATCTGGGTGAATAAAAATCTGCCCTGCTCTGTATTGCATTTCGGACTTCAGTCAAACCTATGCCTCTAAGTAAAAGCATATGTTAGCTTCTTTAAAATAAAGATATATTTACTTATTACATTTCTCATTTACTCTTTAATTTCTGAACTCCAATGTTATTTATAACAAAAATGTAAGCATAGTGTAACAAATACAAATGTACAAACACAAATAAGCAGCTGTGCAGAAAATTCAGTGGTGAAATCAAGCGATACAACTTCAAATTGTGTGCTGTGTTCTTTAAAAATTGACAATTTTTCTGGTGCCCTTCCCTGAAAAATATTGCTATAAATCTTCCAGCTCATACCACAATGACAGTTTTAATTAACAGGATGTGGTTTCTGAGATCTCTGCTTTCCCTGTATTGGGTGGTGGTTAATATCTAAAAATAATGCTCAGCCTCATTCTTTTTGTTCAGAAATTTCACCTTTTATCGGTTTGGTCTAGCTGTTAGGCTAGAAAACAGTAAACCATGAGTTCAGATCTCACCTTAGCCATGAAAGCCAGTGGGTGACTTTGGGCCAATTACTGTTTCTCAGCCCATCTTGCCTCACAAGATGGTTGTTGTATGGAAAATAGGAGGAGGAAGATGTGTCAGATATGTTTGTTGCTTTGAGTTGTTTATAAAAAATAATAAAGGTGAGATACAAATAAACAAATAGAAAAATGAGTTGTGGCAATTCAGCAGAAAAATGACTCATACTTTCCCCATGTGTACAAGCTAATTATTTCACACATTTCACATATGTACTGAAAAAAAAAGTTTCATGAATTTTTTGAAGGATACTGTACAGCTGCATTTTCTTCACAAAGCAATGGCAATGTGAGATTAATAAAACAAAAAAAAAAATTTTTGTCCAGTCTTAATGAGACTCATGACTTACCCAAAGTTTTTAAAAAACTTGCTTTAATGACTGAAGCAAAAATGTAACTGTATATCTTAAGGATCATCTATTCATAAATGCCTGAATCTCTGTAATAACTTTTCCACTCAACCCTGATTTTAGTTGAGGAGAGATTGAGGGCAATAAATAGCACAGCCTTCTCTGTCATGGCCCCCGAATTATAGTACATTTCTCATTTTTTTAAAGAAAACCTTTTTATTTTTTAAGACAAACATTCAATACATCAATCATCCCTCCCCTGCGACATCTCAGTGTTGTCTTCTTCAGATCTTTTTGTTGTTCTTGTTCCATAAGTTTCTTCTATCTTAATTGTCATCCAAACCACTATAACAATTCATTTCTATAAGCATATTCATGCCATCAAATTTTTATACATAGTTATAAAATTAAACATTTATATCTCTTTTCCAACCAAGAATAGAAATAATTCCATATTCTAAAGTATTCTAATTCTTCCCTATCTTTAATCAACAAAGTTAATTGATTCATTTCTGCACAGTCTAAAATCTTTTTTTTATTACTTCTTCTTCCAAAGGTATTTTCTCTGTTTTCCAGTTTTGAGCATAAACAATTCTTGCAGCTGTTATTACGTGTATAATCAAATAAATATATTTCTTTTTAATTTTGTCAGGTAGGATACTCAATAGGAACAATGCTGATTTAAATTCAATATGTAATTATGTCATTTCTTCCAGCCAGATTTTAATTTTATCCCAATAATTTTTTGCTTCAGGGCATGTCCACCACATATGATAATAAGATCCTGATAACTGATGACATTTCTAACATTTTGCTGATTTATCTTTAAACATTTTTGCTAACTTCTCCGGTGGCATATGCCATCTATAAAACATTTTGTATTGGTTTTCCTTATATGCAGAGGACATTGTTAGTTTATAATTCCTTTCCCATAGCTGTTGCTATTTTTCCAGATCAATTGAATGTCCAAAATTTCATCCCCAAGCTATCGTTACTTCTTTTACCTGTTTCTCCTCCAATTCAATATATAACAAAAAATTATAAAAATTATAAAAACTTAATTAAATTTTCTTCTGTTCCTATGAGTATCCTATTCAACTCAGTCTTTTCCAAATAAAAACCATGTAACTTAGCATCTTTTTCATATCTTATTCTTATCTGCATATACAGTACATATACCAATCTGTCTAGTTCTCGTTTCTCTTTCAATTCCCCCTTATCTGTTAATAAATCTTTATATCTAACAATATTTCCAAAATTAAAAACGTTTGGGTGTATTAGAGCTTCCATCATTGATAACCACATTGGTATTTTCACATAATATTTATCTGTAACCTTCTCCCAAGCCAATAGCAATGCATTTCTTACATAATGTCTATGAAAGTATGTATGTATCTTATGTCTACCATACCACAAAAACGTTCCTTATATTTCTTAGTTCAATGCATTCTTTCAGCCAGGTCAATGTTGCTGCTTGGTAATATAATTCCCAATTTGGTAGACCAAATCCCCCTCGCAGTCTCGTGTCTTATAACATTTTTAAACTTATTCTTGCTTTTTTCTCTTGCCATATAAATTTCCTCATTATCTTATTCAAATAATGAAAATATGTCTTTTCAATTTTTATTGGCACCATCTGAAATAGAAATAACAATCTTGGTAATATGTATTAATCTTTATCAATGCAATCCGTCCCATAAGTGATAATTGGAGATTCTTCCATTTTTCCAAATCTTTTTCAATTTGTTGTTTTAATTTATAGTAATTATCTTCTTGAACTTAAATGAACTCCCAAATATTTAACTTTCTTCACAACTTGTATATCTAATTTTTCTTTTATCTCTCTGTTTTGTTTTTCTGTTGTATTTTTCCACCAGGATTTTTGTTTCGTCTTTGTTTATTTTCAAACCAGAGACTTTTCCATATCTTTCTATCTGTTCTAGTAATTTAGGGCCTGATATTTGCGTACATTTCCCATTTTTGATAGATTTCAGATGCCAGCACTCCTGACAGTACTATTGTTACTAGCCAAAATGAATCATCAAGCTTAGCCTTCTTTAATTGTAATTTTGCTGACGATCTTTAGAAAGCTATTTTCAAAACTGTTTAAAATGCTTCTTTATGCAATGCAAGCCTAAATACACTTCATAGGAAGTGAATTCAGGAGCCATTATCATCTCTGTAAGCATGCCTAGAATTTTATTAAGATGGGCTTTGCTTGCTGAGTCCTGTCTTACCAGCACCTGGGTAGATTAGCAGGCGTTTGTCGTATGCAGGAAACCCAATCTAGTTTTCCTGTTTGTCCTCACCAATAAAGTTTAGAAATGGCTCCAGGGGCTCATTTACTGCTAATGAAGGTGAGCTTAGAAAAAGGAAGCACAAATTGGTCTTAATAATAACAACAACAAAAGCAACAATAATATAAAAATGAAAAACATATTCAGTCCTAGAGGAAATCAACCCTGACTGCTCTTTAGAAGGCCAGATCCTGAAGATGAAACTCAAATACTTTGGCTACCTAATGAGAAGGAAAGACTCACTGGAGAAGAGCCTAATGCTGGGAAAGATTGAGGACAAAAGAAGAATGGGATGACAGAGAACGAGGTGGCTGGATGGAATCACTGAAGCAATAAGCGTGAGCTTAAATGGACTTCAGAGGATGATAGAGGACAGGATGGCCTGGAGGAATGTTGTCCATAGGGCCGCGATGGATTGGTCATGACTTTGCAACTAACAACAACAACAAAATTCTGACCCAGAGATTTGCAAAAGAAACATAACTTGTTTTCTAATGGCGGTATGATTTATCTGATGTTTAGATTTTTTTTTAGCTAGTCTGTCAAATGATTGTTTTTAATGGTTTTGGAAAATGTATCTCAGAAGTGGTGCTATATAAATATTCCCCATCCAGAAATGAAACTTAACTTGGCTGATTTCCCTGCAGTAGTTGCTTGGGTATAGAAATGAATGTAAAGAGTTGCCAGCAGAAGAAAACAAAAAAAAAAAAAAGAAAAAAGAAAAAGAAAAAGAAAAAGAAAGAAAGAAAAGAAAAAGAAAAAGAAAAAGAAAAAAAAGAAAAAGAAGGGACTGAAAAAGAGTTGGGCATCTGCACCAATTCAGAAACACCATAGTTGAAACTGACCAGCAACGGCTTCTGGTTATTGCAAATACTAATTGCCCTACCACCAGCTTTGCAATGCCATCCATCTAAAAATGGATTATTTGCTCAAATTTCCGCTTTACAAAACAAAAGCAGCCTTTTTTAAAATAAATGAACTGTTTTGAAATATACTTGCTTTGGTGTGTGGAAGTAGCATGGGGACATTCCAGCGGTAACTTTTTGTTTGGATGTAACAGAGTAGGATGTATAAAATGAATCATCTGGCCTTTTTATGCTGCACTGCTTAGTATGAGAGAAGCAAAGATCTGAATAGAATCTTAATGCTTAACACTTAATGAGGCAAAGATCCAAACACAATAGGGGCACTGGTTCCTTTGGTTAGGAAGGCTTCTAGAAAAGATACCTGTTTAAGAAAAAGAAAAGAACAGAATAACAGAGTTGAAAGCAGAGGTGGACTTCACATACTATAGCAACCAGTTCGGCCAACACTGGAAATTTGAGCGTGCACCATCTGTGCATGCATACGGCATCACAAAACATGGCAATTCGCTCATGTATGCTGTCCACACATGCATGTGCTGTCAAAAAACACAGTTATTCGCTCGCTCGCTCACGCTGTCTGCACTTGCATGTGATGTCAAACCACACTGCAAGTCGCTCGCTCGCTCACGCCATCCAAACATGCATGTGTCGTCAAAAACACAGCGATATAGGACGGGATTGCACCCGGGCAGATGGGTGGGTGGGCAGGCCAACCCGCAGGTCACCACTACTGGTTCGTCCGAACTGGTCCGAATCGGATGAATACAACCTCTGGGTTGAAAGGGACCTTGGAGATCATCTAGTCCAACTCCCTGCATGAGCAGGAGACCCAATATCATCTCAGACAAGTGGCTGAGCAGTCTCTTCTTAAAAGCCTCCAGTGATGAAGCACCCACAATGTCTAAAGGTTTACTGTTCTCGCTGTTAGGAAATTTCTCCTTAGTTCTAGGTTGGTTCTCTCCTTGATTAGTTTCCATCCATTGCTTCTTGCCTTCTGGTGCTTTGGTAAATAGTTTGAACCCCTCATCTTTGTTGCAGTCCCTTAAATACTGGAACACTGCTATCACATCTTCCCTAGTCCTTTTTTTCACTAGACAAGACATATCCAATTCCTGAAAGTTCTTCATATGTTTTTGTCTCCAGCCTTCTAATCTTATTTGTTGCTCTTTTCTGCACTCTTTCCAGCCCTGTTCCTTCAAATCCAAGAGACAGCCCTGTTCCTTCAAATTGAAAAGGGGAGCCAGTAAAAAAAAAAAAGATAGCTTGGGGAAGAAACTTTGGATATTCAATTGATTTGGAAAAATGGCAACAACTATGGGGAAGGAATTATAAATTAACGGTGTCCACTGCATATAAGGAAAATCAATATAAAATGTTTTATAGATGGCATATGCCACCTGAGAAATTAGCAAAAATGTTTAAAGATAAATCAGCTAAATGTTGGAAGTGTCATCAACTATCAGGATCATATTATCATATGTGGTGGACATGTCTGGAAGCTAAAAACTATTGGATTAAACTGAAGACTTGGTTGGAAGAAATGATACATCAATGTATTGAATTTAAACCAGAGTTGTTCCTCCTGGGTATCCTACCTGAAAAAATTAGCAAGGAAAAAGTTTATCTGATAATACATGTAATAACAGCTGCAAGGATTATCTATGCACAAAATTGGAAAGCGGAGAAAATACCTTTGGAAGAAGTAATAAAAAAAATCTTAGATTGTGCAGAAATGAATAGATTAACTTTGATAATTAAAGATAGAGAAGACTCAGAATATTTTAAAATATGGAATGATTTTTATTATTGGTTGGAGAAGAGATATAAATGATTAATTATATAAGTATGTAAAAATATGTGATGAGTTGAATATTATGTTAGTGATGAATTGATATAGTGGACTGGATAAGGGTCAAGATAGAAATAATGACAACTATTCAGAAAAAGAAAGGATTTTGGAAGATAACACTGAGATGTCACAGGGAAGAGAAAACTGATGTATTAAATGTTGGTTTGTCTAAAAAATAAAACACTTAAAAAAAACCCAAATTGAAAAGGGGACACGCCCACATCCATACCCACACTCACACACTCTCACTAAAGATTGCTTAACGCATTGTAAGCCACCCTGAGTCTCCGGAGAAGGGCGGCATATAAATCTAATTTTAAAAAAAAGATTGCCTCACAAAAAAAAACAAAAAAACAAAAAAAAAAATCCCTCTTCAACATTTGTTTTCCAGGAAGTCAGAGCCCCAAAGGAGTTTGCTATTGGTCCCAAGTCATGAGGAATTCTTTGTCCTTTGAATTTCCAACCACAGCCCATTCATTAATCCATAGTTAGCTCTTTGAAGGTTGGTGTCCATAATTCATAATGAAAATAATAGACCCATAACATAGAATGTGCTCAATTATCTATGCCACATAAAATTTTGCAGTAAACATTTCATGTTTAGAAAAAAAATTGAGCATATAAAATATAACTTTGCTAACAATAGTTGCTATAGACTTTAAAAGGAAAGGAGAATCTTAATAACTTTTTGAGGGCTGCTCACAACTTCATCAAACCATTGAAGGGCTGCCTTGCTTGACAGGCTGGGATAAAGTATATATGTAGCTTTCATCCAAATTTAAGAGAAATGTAAGATATGCTTGCCCCAAAGTTGTATAAATATATCAATTTTCCATCCATCTATGACTAGAAAGGTAAAAGGGCATAATTCAAACTGTAATGTTCAGTTTTGGTCCAAAGATCTCATTTCTGCATTGTCAGTCAATGTTATGCAATGTCATCTACAGACAAAATACGAGATTATGACATGAAATAGAGTTCAGTCTCTAGAAATAAAGTAGTATTTCATAGCCATTATTCTAGAATGTTTCATAGGCAGCAATATTGCAAGTTTTAGCAAAGGCCCAGTACTTAATACTATTTGAAAAGGTTATTTTAAAATTTTATTTGTATGTAATTTTTTTGCCACACACACAAAAAAGCACCAAGGGCATTTTCATACGTGAGATTAGAACCTTTCTACACTATTTCTGTTAACATTGGATTGCTAATGCTGCAGAAGATCAATAGGACAACCATTTGTAATGCAAATGATGTATTTCTCTGGCTTTGTAGAATAGTTCAGAACAATTTGTATGATAATAATATCATACCATTGTTATAAAGGGGGATGGTTGCTGCAACTGCAAAGGCTGGTCTTCTTTGTCAAGCAGGGTAGGAGGCCATCAGAGAACCCCACAAAATTGGCCCAAATCTTTGGCAAGATTGTGGAGAGGATGCTGTTGTGACCTAGGCTTACTGAGTTATTACAAGACATAATTAGTCCCAAACAAACCTATTTTATTTTAACAGCCGAAAATTACGTTCATTCCCAGCTGAGTCCCAATTAGTTGCAAAACAAATCCTTCAGAAGAAGTCCTTCAGGATATTCACCAACCTTTATCTTCTTTGACACTGCCAAAGGTCTTACTTGGCAAAGCCCCACAAAGTTCAGAAACAAACAAGAGTTGCTGACTGGAAACAGAGTTAGCAACGTTGTTTCCTGCAAAAAGGCCCAAGTGCCTTTGTTTCTCTTTTAAGCCTTATGGGAGGGGCCAATCATCTCCTGGCTTTATTCCCGAGTCATCCCTTTTGCTTTAGCTGCTGTTGCCTTCTGGCAGCTCTGCGCATGCGTGCACTAGGACCAGGCTCCTCCTGTTCTTCTGCCTCTCTGCTGTCCGACTCTGGAGGCTCTGGAGTCTGCGCATCACTCCCAGATGGCCCTATCCCCATCTCTGCCTCTGATGCTGAGCCCTCGTTCAGGCCTTCCCCAGACTCCAGGACTGGCCCATGTTCCTCTCCAGCTTCCTCACTGTCCAACTCTGCTGCCAGCTCCGCAGGTCACTGGCGGACCACAACAGATGCAGCAATGTTGGGTTTTAACGCCAACAGTAGAGCTGATGTTTTTGTGAACAGTTGTGAATGGTGCAGCAAAATGATGGCGCAAAGCTATGCTATAAGTGTACAAAATGTTGAGTTTATATTAAAAAACACAAAACACCCCCTCTCCCAAATCTTTCCATCAGCCTAATTCCTGGCTCTTGTTCCCACTGATCTTCTAGGTCTACTGGCTTTGAACTCTTTGAAAGATCACAGTGTTGCCCAGCCAGAGAAGTTTAACTACTTCCCAAGAAAACAACTCATTGGAAAAATGTTAAAATAATTAGCTGATGCTAAACATCTTGATGAGGGTGGGACAGACATGGAGAAAGCAGCCAGACTTCAAACGTCTCTTTGAAACGCTGATTGAAAACTAGAATTTCAAGTGCCTCCGTGAGCCAAAATCAAGCCCATGTTAATTCATGTTCGCCATTGATCCCTGCAGAATCTAAGGCACAGGGAAGGACAGATAGTGGCATTTTATCCTAGCTTGCAAGTTTTCCTACATCAGTTTTTGCTACCACTTCATTTAAAACAAATGCAGAAAGACGGTGCCTTCAGCAGCCTTGCTTGAAAAATAAAATAAAATAAAGTAAAAGGAACTTTTTAAAAAACGTCTATGTCTATGCTTTAAAACCAAAGCTAACATTAGAGACTTGATTGCTAATTAATCTGACAATCTCCTATTCATTATTTCACCTAGCAGGGTGCCTTTTGGCTCATCGAGCCTGTAAACTCATTAATGCACATTAATCAGTAGAATGTAATTGCTTGTTGTTGTCCGCAGACTGGATGTGCATTGGATAAATGGAGTGATGTATGCAATTAGCCTCAGGACTGGCTCTTCACTTCTAGCCTAGCCAACGGAAAAATGAGCATTGAAATAACAGAGCAAATGACTGTCTTGGGTCCCGCTGTTAGTGTCCTTGACAATGGTAAGGGAATGCCATTCCGCTGCTCCACTTTTAATTTTCTTAAATATACTGCTGGATAAATTGCTATTTGATGTGCCAGGATTTATAACATTAGTGAGAAACTTGGTCATTAGTACAACATAAACTGGGGTGTGTATCTGTATTTCCATAGGCATCGGCAATCAGTACTGTGAAGAGTATTAAAACACACTGGAAAGCTCAACAAAAGCTAAATCAAATGTCATTTAAAAAACACCCCAAGCATTTAAAATACCTCTAAGTCTAGTATTTTTCTTCCCCAGTTAAAATAACCACGTCTTTGACATGAAGAAATATCAGACCAATTTCTCTTTCCAAGAGAAGTCAATGATGTCCTGAATTCACCCATTGGCTGCTTCTTCCCAGATCTACTGGAGGGAAAGGATCAACTAACAGTAACAAAGTTGGAAGGGACTTTGGAGGTCATCTTGTCCAACCCCCTGCTCACACAGGAGACCTGTATTAGGGATTCAAACCGCCGAACTGCCAATCTTTCTGATCGACAAGCTCAGTGTCTTAGCCACTGAATCACCTAGTCAGCCAACTGAATGTATGGTTGCCAAACTCACCAAGAGCCACCTTATATTTGCACAATCCATCTGCAAACAGTTGAAATTCCTTCAACGGTACAGAAGCAAGCTGTACTTTAGCCATTTCTGAGAAATTTTACTTTTATCAAGTGATGAAAGATAAGCAAATATACCCTCAAACTGTAGCACACGCTTATTCCTGTTGCGAAGGAAGGCTCAACATCATCATAGGTTTTGGAAGGTTCTCAATTGCTTAGAAAATACATGTTGGATAATACTGAGAGGATGCAATATTGATGGATTCATGATAATCATTTACAGCAGTGATTCTCAACTTCTGGTTGATATCACAGGGGGTCTGTGAAGGCTTGAAGAAATGTTATGATTTAAATCTTGATTTAAATCTTGGGGGTCTGTGGCCATGGTCCATGGCCACAAGATGTATTTAAAAAGGTATTTGGTGAAGAAAAGGTTGAGAACTACCAATTTACAGATGTCTATGGAGATTCTCAGTCATCCAGTCATGGTTGTCTCAAAGGTGCTTTTTTTCAAGAAGCAACTGGTCATTCTGGTTTTTCTCTGAAGACAATTCGTTTCTCATCCAAGAAGCTTCTTCAGCTCTGAAGCTCAGCTCTTCTTCAGCTCTGAAGCTGAAGAAGCTTCTTGGATGAGAAGCGAAACATCTTCAAAGAAAAACCAGAAAGTCCAGTTGCCTCTTGAAAAAAGCACTTTTGGGACACGGATTTACAGTTAGTTCTATAATAGGTTATGTTAAATATTAACTGGTTATTTAAATAAAATGGATTGCCAGGTTGTTTTGGGGTCCACTTCAAGGTGTTGGTTATCACCTTCAAGGCCCTTAATGGCATGGGTCCAGGCTATCTGAGGAACCAGCTCATCCTGATAGGATATGGCCGCTCCATCCTTGCTGGCAGAAGAGGCATGCTTTGGATTTTGTTTGTCAAGAAATTTCAACTGGCAGTGTTCAGGAGAAGAGCTTTTTCTGCTGTGGCTCCCATCTTCTAGAACAGAGGTCTCCAAGCTTGGCAACTTTAAGACTTGTGGACTTCAATTCCCAGAATTCCTCACCCAGCTTTGCTGGGAGTTGAAGTCCACAAGTCTTAAAGTTGCCAAGGTTGGAGACCCCTGTTCTAGAACATCCTGACCTCTGAAGTTAGATCTGCACCACCAGGAGTGGGTTATACTTACCTTTACTTCGGTTCTAATCAAAGCTTCTGCGCATACGCAAATCACTTATGATGATGTCCGGGTCAGTAGGCGGAGTCACACACCGGTTTTTCTACTGGTTCTTGTGAACTGGTCCAAACTGGGGACAACCCACCACTGGCACCCACCCTCCTGACTCTCTGAAAGGGCTTGAAGACCTCACTCTGCCAGCTGTCTTGGGGCCTCAATAATGGAGTGGCGTCTTGGAAGTGGTTAATGGATTAAGATAGACCCCCACCTCCTCCTAAATGCACATCGTTCCTTTCTATGATTGTTAATCAAATTTATCTGAATTTTTAAATGTATGGTCCTTATTTATTGCTTTGAGGTTTTATATCATATTTTAATTATATGACTGCGAACCACCTAGAAAGTCACCTCAGCAAGATCGGCAGAATAGACATTGAATAATAAATAAATAAAAACCTGCACATCCTCTTAGATTTTCTGTAATAGGTGTTGTCTGCTGTTTTTGTTGCACAACTTAAATAGGGGTAGTCCTTGAGGACAGTTGAATAATATGCTCTAATCATCATCTATATCCTCTGAGGCATTTAACAGATGTATCAGCAATAGCAGCCAAAAAATTGTGAGTTGTATTGTTTACAGTCTCCAGGAATTTATTTGTAGCATTAAAGTAAACAAAGCTAGTAGTGAAATGTATTGCTACTATTTTTTTTTTTTTCTTTTTATGACCCTGTAATCCTTTTTTTCTGGGGTAGATCTCGGGCAACTAAATGGAACTGAGCATTTCCTGGCTGAATGCCCTCCCTCTACACCTATGCAGAGCTCACAGCAGATACTTTCTTGTTGAGTCCTGATAGAGAAACATCTGTCGCTGCCTAGGATTGAACTCTCAACCTCCTGAGTGGGAGGCGAAGGTCTTCACCCCTAGGCCGCCGTACTGCTCACTGAAAAGTATTGCTATAGTACTTGGAAATGACAACAAATTTAATTCATGAAAAAAATTAAATGTCGTAGCATTGTGTCAGTTCAACAAAGTGAGAAGAAGGATGTATGTAACATCCACTAGCTCAAAGAAAAACATGTGTTGTGTGATCATGCCTTAAATTGCTTAGATTTTATTTTGCTGTGCAGGGATGTGGACATGAGACCCCACAAGGCTTCATCTCCACTCCCTAAAAAGTTGCCTGTGAATTGAACTTTTTAATGTGATTGATATGGAGTACATATAAATTGTATTTTAAAAATAATAATTTTAAACAAAATTGAGTTATTTTTTTTTCGTGGGCCCATCTACTTTTTTTTTCCTGTCCTGACTTCTACTTTTCCAATTGAGTCTAGATTTATTTTCTCAGAAACAAATGTAGCTTTCAGCATTCCTCTTTTGCTTGGATTAGAAACCAAAAGTATGTAACCCTCTTAGTCAGTTTGTTTTTCTATGTTTATTTCTTCATTTCATGCAGGCTACACTTCTGCTCAAGGAGGAATTCAGTGTCTCTTTTTATGCAGTGGTCTTGTTAGTTGTTGTCCAGCAGGTGGAGATATGTTTTAACAAAGAATCTTGTATTTTAATCTGTCATTGGTTTATTTCAAAATATAGCACAGTTTATCCAAAGGGCTCCAAATTAAAGAACCCCGATGCCCTTGTCAAAAACAAAAGCTAGGAAATCTTACGACAGGTGTGTAAATCCAATAGTATTAAGGCTTGTCCGGCACCTGAAAAGTGGCAAACTTAATCATTTCAAATTAAAGACAATTCTACACTGATGGAGTAAGTTAAATAGAATAACAGTAAGAGGTACAAAAAGAAACAACGTACCCAACAGTATTGTACTAGGACTTTAAATTCAAATGATTTGAGAAAAGGCTGGAATATTGCTTTAAATGTAAATGATTATAAGATGGGAAATTTAACATAGAAATTGGGCATAATTTAACATAGAAATTGGCCTGTAATTTCTGTGAGTTCAATCCTAGCCAGGCTCAAGGTCGACTCAGCCTTCCATCCTTTCTAAGGTGGGTAAATTGAGGACCCAGTTTGTGGGGGCAATAAGCTGACTTTGTATAAATATACAAAAGTATGAAGGCTATTGCTTAACGCATTGTAAGCCGCCCTGAGTCTCCGGAGAAGGGCGGCATATAAATAATAATAATAATAATAATAATAATAATAATAATAATAATAATAATAATAATAATAATAATATAATAATATCTGACACTCTGCAGGTGTATTATTTCAGTATACTTCATTATATTCCATTATAGCTCATGAAATATTATATTTTGAAAGGCTGGTCTCAGCAGAAGCAGAATGTTCCAGACGAAGTGAGAATGACCAAGAGTTACCTTATTTTTCAGAGTACAAATCGCACCGGTGTATAAGACACACCTTAGTTTTTGGGGAGGAAAATAAGAAAAAAGCTGATTGGCAGGTGAATGGGCTTCCCGGAATACCCCCAATCAGCTGTTCCAGAGGTGAATTTTAGCAACAGGTTCCTTGGTTGTGAGCTCTGTGCCTTGCTTTTTTTTTTTTGCTTTTTTTTTCTGACTGAAACTTCTGAAACTCTGTTTCAGAAAAAACTTTTTTCTGCCTCTGAAAGCCTCTGAAACAGAGTTTCAGAAAAGAAGCCTCTGAAGCTCTGTTTCTGAGACTTTTTCTGAAGCTCTGTTTGGGGGCTTTTTTTCTGAAGCTTTGTTTCTGAAGCTTTTTTCAGCTTCTGAAACCTCCGCTTGAGAAGTTGGGCTTCTCACTTCATTCGGAGTATAAGACACACCCAGATTTTCACCCTCTTTTTGGGGGCGGGGTAAAGGTGCGTCCTATATTCCAAAAAATACAGTACATATTCATGAGAAAGTAATTACAATTTGAATTCAATAATTATAAAGTTGAACAACTTTAAGTATGATCATATAATTAGAATCACAGAAATTTGGAATGGAAACGTTAAACGATGTTCAGATGCATATGCACAGAGGAATAGAATTATGTACCAGTACATAATTGGTACATAATTATGTACCAATTACATAAGGGTTAGAGATGCTGTTGTATGGATAGGTATGTATGCTCAAATGCAGGTATTCCTTGACTTACAACCACAATTCAGCCCAGAATTTATATTGCTAAGTGAAAAATTTGTTAAGTGAATTTTGTGCCATTTTATGACGTTTCTTGCCACATTTGCTAAGTGAATCACTGCAGTTGTGAAATTACTAACACGGTTGTTAAGTGAATTGGGCTTCTCCATTGATTTTGCTGGTCAGATGGTCGCAGAAGATGCTCACATGACCCCAGGACACTGCAATATGAATATGAATATGAATAAATATGAACCAGTTGCCAAGCATCTGAATGTAAATCACGGGACCATGGGGATACTGCAGTCGTAAGTGTGAAAAATGGTGATAAGTCACTTTTTTCAGTGCCGCTGTAACTTTGAACCGTCACTAAGTGAACTGTAGTAACTTGAGGACTACCTGTAGTGACCATGGTTGAGATTATCAAATTTATACAAGTTTTACAAAATCAATAGAAAACAAATCGTGTACCATAGCCAAAAATACGGACTGATATCTTCGAATCTCAAGGGAAAGAATATCCTGTATTGGTGGCACAGTATACGAAGTATTTATTTTTGTTTATTTTTTCATTCATTTTTATCCTGCCTTCATTGTTTTTATAAATATCTTAAGACAGCAAACATATCTCATATTCCTTCCTCCTCCTATTATCCCGATTACACCAACCCTGTGAGGTCGATTGGGCTGAGAAAGAGGGATTGGCCCAAAGTCATCCAACTGGCTTTTATGCCTAAAGTGGAACTAGAATTCATAGGCTCTTGGTTTTTAACCTGATGTCTTAAGCCACTACACCAAACTGGGTCTTTATTTATTGATTAAGTATTTATTATTTATTTATATATTGTTTGTTTATATTTATGTAGGTAAGCAGGTAGCAATGCTGCTACTATGAATTGTACATCTTTATTGGCTAGATGTGATATTCTACGTGATATTGTATACAAACATATGAAGAACAATTGCAGGAACTGGGTATGTCTAGTTTAATGAAAAGAAGGACTAGGGGAGACAGGATAGCAGTCTTCCAATATCTCAGGGATTGCCACAAAGAAGAGGGAGTCAAGCTATTCTTCAAAGCACCTGAGGGTAGAATAAGAAGCAATGGGTGGAAACTAATCAAGGAGAGAAGCAATTTAGAACTAAGGAGAAATTTCCTGACAGAACAACTAATAAGTGGAACAACTTGCCTGCAGAAGTTGTGAATGCTCCAACACTGGAAGTTTTTAAGAAGATGTTTGATTACCATTTGTCTGAAGTGGTGGTAGGGTTTCCTGCCTGGGCAGGGGGTTGGACTAGAAGACCTCCAAGGTCCCTTCCAACTCTGTTATTCTATTCTATTCTATTCTATTCTATTCTATTCTATTCTATTCTATTCTATTCTATTCTATTCTATTCTATTCTATTCTATTCTATTCTATTCATTATGATCTTTAGTGAGTTCAAAGGATTTGGTAAATTTGCATAGGAATAAAGTTTTTGCATAGGAATGAAGTGCTTGATGATGAGTATGTTGGAACAAGCAGTACGAATTGTAAAAACTATGTCAGAGAAGTCAAAGTTAAGTAAATCAGAATTATATCATAGTCCTATGGGTTATAAAAATATTCCATTCATTTATGCAAATTGATTAGTCCAGTTTTTAAAGGGGAAACTGAAGGCTATCTGTCCTATAACAAGATTTATATTTCATTGTTAATGTCATCAAAGCAAGTGCTACTTGGATAGGAACTATATTGCATCATTAAGGTTAAAAACAAAACTGAAAATTATGATAACTATTACCACTATCATAGTGGGTAATAAAGTGGATATTCAGAAAAAAAAATGTCTTGTCTGTCTGTCTGTCTGTCTCTCTCTCTCTCTCTCTCCATCCATCCATCCACCCATCCATCCATCCATCCATCCATCTATCTCATTTGGAAGGCTGCCAACCCCAAACAATGTTACTCTGCATCTGGCCAGATGAGTTATGTGCAGGCCATGGCCAACTCAGCTCCGCGAAGGCAAAAAATGTCACGATACGTCATGTGACATCAATGTGATGTGGCAAGTTTGACACCCGTGCTCTGGATGGTCTGCAACAGGGGTCCCCAACCCCCAGTTTGTGGACCAACACTGGTCCGTGGCATGCCAGAAATCGGACCGTGCAAACAAGTGAAGCCCCATCCATGGGATGCAGGCAGCACACAAAACCGCACCCCCTGTAGTCAATTGGAAAATCATCTCACCATGGAACTGGCCTCTGGTGCCCAGAAGATTGAGGCCCACTGGTCTATAATACAAAAAACAAACAATGGCTTTATGTTCAAATGTTACAAAGGCAAACAAACAGCAAAGTCTTTTATAGGCTAATGTTTACCCAGGTTATCACAGAAACAGAAAAGCTATAACTGCTGAGACAATGAAATGTATCTTTCAAGAAAAAAGCCAGAATCAAAAATATTAAAAATGTAACAAAATATTGCTATTATAGCAAAGAATCGGGATTTTGTAGAACAGTACAGGTAGTCCTCAACATACAATGGCTCATTCAAAGTTACAATGACACTGAAAAAGTGACTTACAGCCATTTTTCACACTTATGACCGTTGCAGGATCCCCATAGTCATGTGATCAAAATTCAGACACTTGGCAGCTGACTCATATTTATGATGGTCGCAGGGTCACAGGATCACACGATAACCTTTTATGACCTTCTGACAAGCAAAGTCAATGGGGAAGCCAGGTTCACTTAACAACCGTGTTACTAACTGAACCACTGCAGTGATTCACTTAACAACTGTGGCAAGAAAATGAAGCAAAACTCAGTTAACAAATGTCTCACTAAGCAACAAAAAGTTTGGGCTCAGTTGTAGTTGTAAATTGAGGATTACCTGTAGTATCATCTGATATAGATGTAGTTAGAAAATACATGGATACTTAAAATAATAGATAAACAAAGGCAAAGTTGAATGATTGGATTACTTTTTAATATTGAGTAATAGGTAAATTATTATAGGTAGTTCTCAATTTACCACCACAAATGAGCCCAAAAGTTTTGTTGCTAAGTGAAACATTTGTTAAGTAAATTTTGCTCCATTTTACAAACTTTATTTTCTACAATTGTTAAATGAATCACTGCAGTTGTTAAATTAGTTGAGACATGGTTGTTAAGTGAATGTGGTTTTCCCATTGACTTTGCTTGTCAGGAGGTCGCAAGAGGGGATCACATGACCTCTGGACACTGCAACTGTCATACATGTGAGTCAGTTCCCTGGTGTCTGAATTCTGAACATGTGACGATGGGAATGTTGCAATGGTTGTAAGTGTGAAAAATGGTCATGCTGCCATTGTAACTTTGAATGGTCACTAAGTGAACTGTTGAAAGTCAAGGACTGCCTGTATAACAATTTGATAATACCTGTGTTACTAAAAAGGACTCTCCCTGTCAATATAGACAGATGGCAACCAAAAGAAGGAGTTTTGTTGTCAACTAAAGGATAATGCTCGTCATGTTATACATTGGATCTGTCTTCTAATGACACAATAATAATAAGAATTTGGAAAACGAGAAGGTTAAGGTACTATGGGACTTTAAGATTCAAATAGTCAGGCATCTTGTTCATAATATGCCTGATGTAACAGTTATTGAAAAGAAGAAAATCTTGGTTTATTGATGTTGTCATTCTGGGTGATGGGGGGATTGAGAAAAAAAAAATTGGGAAAAAAATTACAAAATACCAGACTTGCAGGTCAAAGCTGGACACTCATGGAAAAAAGAAACCTGTTGTTATACCTTGGAGTGATAGAGCTAGTCCTTGACGTAAAACAGTTCATTTAGCAACCGTTCAAATTTATCATGGTACTGAAAAAAGTAACTTATGATAGTTTTTCATGCTTATGACCATTGTAGCATTCCCATGGTCAGATGATCAAAATTCAGACATTTGGCAACTGACTCATATTTATGACAGTTGCAGTGTCCTGGAGTCATGTGATCACTTATAATAATCTTCTGACAAGCAAAGTCAATGTGGAAGCCAATGTGGAATCATTTAACAATTGTAGTGATTTATTTAATAACTGTGACAAGAAACATCATAAAATGGGGCAAAACTCACATAATAAATGTCTCACTTAGCAACAGAAATTTTAGGTAGGAGATGACCATGCTGAGCCCGAGGGAGAGGTCAGACATGTCATAAGTCATGAGTCCCTGCACGCCCACAAGAGATCTAAGTCCAGCTCACCTTGAATGCGTTTCTTATCTCCCGCTCATTTCCCTTGACCATCAGTTGGTCAGATTCTTGTAGAGAACTTAAGTTTGCAATAAGTCTTTATACTCATTTGAACTAAATTACCTGAATTCCTGATTTCTCCCGCACTTGACACTAATTTAAATTGAGTCACTGTGGCATACATCCTTTTTCTTGGGAAAGAGCCATGACGAAAAGATAACAAATAGATGGAGTTCACCAATGAATGCCTGACTGTGTTCTTCTTAGAGAAAACATGATAATTTAGGGGGAAATTGGTAAAAGGCAATTCTGAAAAAGTGGATGGAGAATGTATTAAGAATATTGTTTAGATATTGACTCATTAGTCTGGAGTCAGTTGTGATTTTAAATAACACATAAATCTTTGTCTTAAGAAAACAGTTGGGCTTGTAAACAGTTGGGCTTGTTACAAGTTAGATGGAGAAATTGTCATTAACCTTCCTTACCAATTGGGGTTGCTAGATCTTGCAAGCTTGGTTATGTATCAAATAACTTAGTCTAAATGAATGGTTAGGAATCAAGTGTTTACCTCTGAGGAACACGATGTCACATTCAATTAGTATCCAAAACTGGAAACTGTAAAAGTATGGTTTAGATTTTTAAAAAAGGATATTTTTTTTCCTAAACCATAATTTTCCAATCTCCAGTTTTGGATACTAATTGAATGTTCCATTTTTTCTCCTCCAAACAGGATTATAGAACAGAAAAAAGTATTGAAGTTTTTTATATCCTTCACTGTTCACTGTTCACTACAAACTTCACTGTAACTCTACAAAGACCCTGTCTTTTGACAAGGTCAACATGCCTAAAACAATGAATAAAAATCAGATCATTAGAGTTCTTCCTTATGCTGGAAAACCAAAAGTAATACTGTATCATTGAAATTTAGCCAACTGCTTTCGATGAGCTAGATTTAAGATATTATACACTATCTAAGCAATTTTTGGAAGATTTGCTTCTGGGGCTTAAGGCTCAGAATGAATGGACTGCATATAACATTTGGAGCTTGTAATCATGTCTTCTTTCCCACATCTGAAACAGCATTTGTAGGCTATATTCTCATTACCATCACTTAATGATGCTTAGTTTTAATACCAATAACATAAATTAGTATGAATTACCATTAAGTATATAAATTATTACACTGTCAAAATCCCAAAGTTGTTTTCCTGAACTTAATATCTTTTTCAGCAGAAAGTCATCACAATTTAGAGATTTCTCCTGCCCATGAGGTAACAGCTAATTAGTATTTTGGGAAAATTATGACTGTTTAATATGCATTCATGCTGCTGAAATGTTTGATTGACACTTTATGAAAACAACATTCCCTTCTATATTTGAGTATAACAATTGTAATCTATGAAATGGAAATTTTCAGCCTGTGCCTTCCAGTAGTTTTGCTTAGTACTTAAATGATGTCTTGGGATTGTTTGAATGTAGGGGAGCTCGTGAATGTGAGCAGTGAAAAGGAGACGGTCATTATACATTGAATATAATATTACAGAAAGTTTGAAAAGAATGAAACTTTTTGAAATCTAAATATATTATATCCAAGCATTTCCTTAATTTTGGACTCATTCATGATCTGTTTCTGTTTTTCACTAATCTTCGTTATTTGTTTTCTTTTTTATTGCCCTTTTTATCAGGGTGAAGTTGGGGTGACTGAATGGAGCTGAGCATTTACTGGCCGGATGCCCTTCCTGATGCCTACGTACAGCTCATAGCAGATATTTTCATTTTGTGCCCCAATAGAAAAATTTCTGTCACTGCCTAGGATTGAACTCTCAGCCTTCTGAGTGGGAGACGAGCATCTTCAGCTCTAGTCCACAGTGCCACTAATCTTTGGTAAATATTGGTTCTTTCAATATTTATCTATTTTCACCTTTCTTGTCTTTTATATACATTTTAATAATATTGATGAAATACTTTTTCTATGGCTATAATATCTGTTATTACACTATTTCCCTCTTATAATTTCAATATTTCCTTTTTTTTTTTTTTTGGTAATTTGTATGCCGTTCACTTCCATGGCTTATCCTCAAAACTTTTTGTTTTGCATAATTTATTTTTATTTACATTTTTCTTATGTTACATAGATAATTATTGGTTTAGAAGCTTAACTTGTTCAGAAATATTCTTTTCTCTGGAAACTTCTTTTCTTTTTATATTCATAATAGCTTATGTTTTCTCTTGCCTCTTATTTTTGAGTTCACTGTTATGTTGTATAAAGTAACCTCGTATGAAAGCTTTCCTTGCATTTCAAACATTCTTATACTGTATCTGTACATTTATTAAGTTTTTTAAAACAATATTTTCATTATTTCAAAAACTCCTTTAATTTCTTTTACATTTCACCCCATTGCTTCTTTCTGAAGAGCATTTCACATAACCTCTATCTGAAAGAATTGAGTTTCCATTTAAAAACCAAACTTAACACTAGTCAGAGTGGAGATTTGATCATATGGTTGAGTCCATCTTGACTTTTTTTTTTAAACTTCCCTGACACATCCCTGCTAGAAAGTTAGTATGGATTTTGTGTGGATTGCTATTGCACATTACTTCAAAACAGCCTAAGACAGAGATGAAGGAGAAAGTTCTAGAAACGCTTCAGGCAGATGAGTGTTTTTCAAACTTGGCAATTTTGAATGGGCTTCAGCTCCCAGAATTGCATACTAGCTGGGAAATTTTGGGTGTGTTGTTTGTTGTGAGAGACAGTGATTGGTTCAAAGTCATCTAGCCAGTTTTCATGCCTAAAGTAGAACTAGAATTCACTGTCTCCTGGTTTCTAGTCTATTGCTTTAACCACTAGATCAAAGTAATCATGCTTATGTAATGAAGTTAGTCAGAGGCACCCACTCTGCTAGTTCCAATAGATGTTTATACAGGTAGTCCTCAACTTACAACAGTTCATTTACTGACCATTCCTGGATAGCTCAACAGGCTAAGAGCAGACTAAAGGCTGTTATTAACATCCAGCTGTCTGCAAATTACACCAGTTCGAATCTCACTAGACTCAAGGTTGACTCAGCCTTCCATCCTTTCTAAGGTAGGTAAAACGAGGACCCAGTTTGTGGGGGCAATAAGCTGACTTTATATAAAATATACAAAAGTATGAAGGCTATTGCTTAACGCATTGTAAGCCGCCCTGAGTCTTCGGAGAAGGACAGCATATAAATCTAATTTAAAAAAAAAAAGTTACAATGGACCCAAGAAAAGTGACTTATGACTGTTTTTCACACGTACAACCATTGCAGCATCCCCATGGTCATTTGGTCAAAATTCAGATCCTTGGCAACTGACTCATATTTAGGATGGTTGCAGTGTTCCGGGGTTATGTGATCCCATTTTGCGACCTTCAGACAAACAAAATCAATGGGGAAGCCAGATTCACTTAATGACAGTGTCACTAATTCAACTCCTGCAGTGATTCCCTTAACAACCGTGGCAAGAAAAATCATGAAATGGGGCAAAATTCTCTTAACAACTGTCTCACTTAGCAACATAAATTTGGGGCTGAAGTTGAGAACTATCTATAAGGCCTAGTTAGTACTGGCTCCCAAGGTATTTCTGGAAATTTTGGGAACTATTTCTGCAGTTGTCGCAGTCATGTAGTGCAAATATTATCTGATAAACAACTATTATATCTCTTCTGAAAGGTCAGTGATTAGATTAAAAAAAAAAAAACTTCTCCAGTTGGAATTCTTACCTGCAAAACTGTGTCTCTTTTTCTCTTTACTCACATTTTTGTGCTTTTTCCTCATATGGGAAGTTCTCCAAAAATACAGAAGGTCTGCATAAACATAAAACGTATGTCTACTATCTGCTTCTGAACACCCACGTGGCACTTAGAAGTTTGGAAGGAGCCAAAATTTGGTTTGGGCAGATTTAGAATATACAAATTCAGTTTTGAGGAATACTAGATTTCTCTGAATAAGTTTAATTGAATTTGGGATCTGTCCAGAATGAATACACAGTCCTGGACAATATGCTAGGGCAGTGATGGCGAACCTTTTCGGGAGTGCATGCAAGCATGCGCGGCACCATGTGCCGAAAAGGGAGCACTTCACATGCCCACAGGTGCTAAGCAGGGCTGCAACCAGGAAGAGAAGCTGCCCAGGGGGCATGCAGTGCCGGATAAGGTACTTCCGGTTTCCGGTGTGCACATGAAAGCTGGCCAGCAAGTCTTCTGGTTACTGCCACGCATGCGCACACGATGATCAGCTGGATGGGATGCATGCACATGCCTGAAAACAGAAGACCAGTTCTTCCAGTTTCTGGCACTGCCACACGCACAAAGGCCAGCTAATCGTCATGTGCGCATGCGCACCGGAAACCTGGAAGAGGAATGGGCGCTGCCACCCATGCAGGGTAACATGGCTTTGCATGCCATTTTGGGCACGTGTGCCATAGGTTCACCATCACGGTGCTAGGGTTAAAGAGAATATGAAGCAAAAAAAGTCTGCACTACTATTAACCTTCTCATCGTTCCTTTCACCCATCTCCTCCCATTTATGTAAGACTGTATGACTGTAACCTAGTTGCTTGTATCCTTACGATTTCTATTGACTGTTTCCTAATATGATTTGATTGCTGATTTGTTCCCTATGATTATCATTAAGTGTTGTACTTTAGGATTCTTGACAAACGTATCTTTTCTTTTATGTACACTGAGAGCATATGCACCAAGACAAATTCCTTGGGTGTCCAATCACACTTGGCCAATGAATAAAGAATTCTATTCTGAAAACAGAAGCAACAGGGAAAAGAAAATAATATTAGTAATTGGAAGCTAGGGATAAATTCCTTCTTTGCATTAAATTGATGTAGTTGACTGTAGTTGGCACTATTGTATCCCAAGATGATGTTAGCTGTAGTCAAATTTGGATTAAGGCCAACTGTAATGGGCTGTGAGAACAATTTTGGGAGTCAGAAGGAAGTGGAGCTGCAGTTTAGACACCAATCAGATAAGAGATATCTCAGCCCACACAAGGAACGGAGGCATGAAAAGCATCTCAGAAATGACCCTTCCTAGCTGAGTGGAAACTTAACATAATAGAAATTTTGGGCTCACTTGCTGTGGTAAAATGAGGACTCCCTGTATTAGGCTGATTTACCAATGACTATGTGATAAGCTGCCATTACACTGCTATAGTTGGCCCTTTTCTCCAGCCTTATTCAGAGACATTGTTTATCAATGGTATGATGTGAAGAAAGCATTTTGGGCCCCAGTGGTACCCCACAAAGCAGGTTTTTGAGAGCTGTGGTTACTCAATTACTGATGAGGTTCTTCCCTCTGATTAATATGGTTTCCCTACATCTCAACCAGGGGTGGGCTTCAAAATTTTAGCAAGGGGTTCTTTGGCCAGTTGTTAGATGGGCATGGCTATGGTGAGCGTGGTCCAATTGGCCTCCTGCACCAGGGTGGGGGGACTCCGGAGACTTTCCTCGAGCCTCTGGGATGGCAAAAATGACCTCCCCAGGCTCTGGAGGCCCTCTGGATGCCAGAAATAGGCTCTTTCCGGCTTTCATGAACTTCCGGTAGGCTGTTTTTCGCCCTCCCTGAGCCTCCATGCGTGCCCTGCATCCAAAACGGGCTGTTTGGGGACTCCTGGGGGGGGGGGGTCCGGGTGGGCAGGGCCAGCCAGGAGTGGGATTTGGGGGTTCTCCAAACTGAACAGAATCTTATTTAGAGGTTCTCCCGAACAACTGCGAACCCCCAACAGCCCACCCCTGATCTCAACTGACTTGTGCAGAAGAAGGAAGTGGTGAGATCTGTGAAGCTTTCCCACTGTTTCTCTGCAAGAAAGAGGGGTGGCCTATCTGTCTTCCTTTGGAGCAATAGGGACAAGATGGAATTCTTTGTCTGTGATTACAGAAGCTTTCCATGTGCTCCCAAGGTCTGGCCTACACATATGGAGAAACCCTCTCTAATCATGTAAAAGCTATTGAAGAGACAGCAGGTGAATATGAAAGAGGTAAAGAAGTACAAGAGATCCCCCCCAAAGCAGTAATTCAGGGTAGCCAAAGTGCTCCAACAGGTGTTTTTTTTACTATAGACAAATTTAGCTCCTGTTTTAGGTTGGGCTAAGGATCTCTCTCTACACATAATGATTATTCTTAAACACTCTTAAATGAGAATAATGGCTTAAACATTGCCACCATCTGTTCATAGTTAAGTGGTAGAAGATCTAATTACTAAGGAAAACATATACCCCTGCCCCTTAGAAGAAATGGTGCATTTACAATGTATGGAAACTAATTGTAGCAAAGATATATTTTTTTTTAAAAAAAGCAAAGCAAACCAAAACAAAAAATCGACTTTGCTCTCTGATGATTGGTTTGGAGAACATCGATGGAAATAAGAAACTGCAATAGAAGCAAATGTTGTCATGCCTATGATAATTCCATACCTTGCTTAGAATAACCCATTTTCTAGTATTTAATATTTGACTCGTTTAGGAGCGTTATTAATTTTTGGTTGCAACAGGGTTTTAACAGCGTTAAAAAGTTACTAAATTTCTTTCAGAAGTCAGTCACTTCAGCTTGCTAGATAACATTGAGAAATGATGAATAAGTTGACCCTGTTCTCAAATATAATAAATACTATTAGGAGGATTTGTGGCATCCTTAGAAGAACTAGATTCTGTAATAGCTTTGTAACATGTAGTACACACACACATGTATGTATGTATGTATGTATGTATGTATACAGTATATGTACGTGTGTTTGTGTATGTGTATATATGTGTATTCTTTTGAGAGCAGGCTTCAAAATTTCATTTTAATGTGTGCCATTGTGTATACAGAAATGTGACAATGAATGTTATCTCTTATCTCATTTTTTTCTATATTGGTCATAAAAAAACTATTTTAATCTTCTATGACACCATGATCATTAAGAAATAGGATTTTTCCTTAATAAAACCCAAAACAACTTTACAATTTTTGAGTCTTTTATCTTTTTTTTTATACTCTTACATTTTACATTCCTGCTAAACTGATTCAAGTAGCTTGGAGTATTTATTTATTTATTTGTTTGTTTGTTTGTTTGTTATAAAATATATATGGCCCCCAATTCACTTACAGTGACTCCAGGAAGCTTCGAGAAATAAAACTCCAAATACAAAATCCAATAAAACCCTATCTCCCTGGTGATAACAATCAAACAAGCTACTTGAAGGGCTCCGTATCACCTTGGGATTCCCAGCTACCCCGGCAAACCCATGTTTTCATGACCTTTTGAAACATGGTAAGGTGAGGGCCGATCTTATCTCTGTGGAGATAATGTTCCACAGGGAGGGAACCACTATAGAGAAGACTTTTCTTGGTTCCATCAGAGGGACTTCCTTAATGCTATATAAAGCAAAGGTGTAAGAAATACAAATGGCTTGTGTTTCCTTTTCTCCTCTTTAGATTTTATGAAATTTAATTTTAAATCCTAGAGTAATGAGATATAGAAACAACAATATGAAGATGTTGCATGATTACATGGCCAATCCTAGAAAAGCTGGGTGAGGGGAAATGATGATGATGATGAAGATGATAGAAGAAACCTATCGCCATCATATGTTATTTCTTTGGAAGAACAAATGCTAATCATTTGCTACCATAGACCTATCACAGATGTACCATAACAAAGTTTTTAAACATTCTCCTAATAGTTTTGGTGATTTTTTTTTTTTAAATCCCCAAATCCAATATAAAATTAATAATGCTTAAATCTTTGAACTGTGTATTGTTACACATATCATTCCTGACATACTATTTTAAAGTCATTAAAATCCTTCTGAATTAACTAAAATAAAACAGTTATTTTTGATTATGTTTTCAGGAAAAAAGGTGATGTTAAAATAACATGTTTGAATAAAATTAGTCATTGATTTTGTATACATTTGCATTTTTCTTAAAAAAAAAAACCCACACAACTCCACATCTAAACTCAATCGAAAAGTTCAAGAGCTGCATTTCAAAAGCTGAAACTCTAAATCAAAAGTACTCGGATTTGCCCTTGAAATTTATGTTTGAGACTTAGTTGCTATTTGTAGCAGGAACTACTTTTAATTTAATTAAGAAATAAACCGTGTATATGTTAAGTCCTTCTAAATAACTGTGTTTTAGCCTTTAAATGTTAATTGGAAACAATCTTAGAAAATGTGCCACTTTTCAGTTTACCAATATGCTGGTTTATGTTTTTCGTTATATCTTATTTTAATCACCAGGGCTGCAAAAATAATTTTAGAATTTTTTTTTCATTCACTATCCATGAAAATTATTAAGTTTAACATGAGATTCTTGCAACAACTTAACAAGCTTTCTTTCTTTCTTTCTTTCTTTCTTTCTTTCTTTCTTTCTTTCTTTCTTTCTTTCTTTCTTTCTTTCTTTCTTTCTTTCTTTCTCTTTTAAGTCTATTCAAGCTGTAGGGAAACACTGAGTGCTTACAGCCCAAAGCATTCAGGTTCAATCAGTTAGAAAAATCGAACAGTGAATATGTGCACAAATGATATCGTGCGGCAATTGCGATGAGTGAACAGCACAAAGAGGAGGGAAGAAATGAGTGTCCAAGAGACCAAGATCTGTGTTTGAATTCAGTTTCCCAACACCAGCCTCAAAGTTTTCTCCCAAGATTCCTGGGTTTCAAAGTGGTCACAATGCTTTTATTGTAAGGAGTGTTACTTGGACAATATGGGAAATGGCAGTCCTTAATTACACTATTGGCTTCTGAGCTTTTGAAAGGTGTAATATTAATCCCGAAATTGTACAAAGAATGTGTTTGGCAGCCCATAATTGCATGGTTTCAAGAAAGCATTCACCATCAATGCTAATTTGGGGTCTGATATTGTGAGGTGCCAGATGCTTCCTAAGAAGGCCTAATTTCTCTCGCCATTCAAAGATAGAAAAAGGAATTTAGCTTCTCACAGGCGTCTCAACATCTTTCAGAACTGGGCTCCCAGTATCATTTGGACTCATGGGGCAGTCTGTGCTTGAAGCGGCTGCCCATTGGTTGTTTTAAGCAATTAAACTACTTATGCAAAGCAGCAAACTCTTTCTTAGTGGCTGAATAAGAAGGAAAGACTCAACTGAAAACTGAAAATTTTGGGCAGCGGTAAGTTTTGCCTTAGTGAGTGGATAGTTAAAATATGCCACAGGCCCAGGGGTGGGTTCTATTTATCTTTCCTACTGGTTCGCAATGGGGCTGCGCACGCTTGCTCGCTTTGCTCACATGCATGCATTCTCTTCTGTGCATGTAGAAGTGTTCTGATGATGTCAGGGTCGGTGGGCGGAGCCTCCTGCCAGTTTTACTACCAGTTCTATAGAACCGGTGCGAACCGGGATCAACCTATCACTGCACAGGCCATACACACAACATAGAACAAGTGGCCTAAGATAACCAATCGTTCAAGCAAACAAAAATGAGAGGGAGGGTTTTACACCTTAATCCTTCATGTAGAAAGATGAAACAAACGGTCTAGGCCATTTTAGGACCTTTCTCTGCAACCCTTCTTTAAGGTAGCCATCTTGAGTGCGTCAGAAAAAAAGAAAATCCCTGTTCCCATTCTAGTAAGAGATCCATATTGCATACTGTTAGATTCGATGACGGAAGAGACAGACAAGCTCTTTAAGTGACAACAGCTTTTTATTAGTAGACCAGTGCAACCCAACACTTGTCTGGCAGCGTCCTCTTTTATAGAGGGCAACCAGACAGCTGAACCAATGAGCTTCAAGTATTTTCCTGCTGTTTTTCCTGTTCCTGAGTGAAGCCTCATAACACTTCCTATAATACATAACACATACTTCCTTTTGTGAGGCATAACAGAGAAACATTTATTCACAACCATATGTTATATACATTATATATATATATTGAAGAGACCCCTGGCCAATGTGGAGAAATGGGAAAGTTTTTTAAGCTGATTTCTTTTGCAGTCAGTTTCTACACAGGAGTCAATCTGCTTAAGGCTACCATGAGGAAAAGCTCTTAGTTAAACTTTTATTCAGCCATGAACTGTAGTGGAGGATTGACCATCTGGAATAAATAAAACACTCAACAGCCATGTAATTTGCCCTTTGTCTGGCTCCTGGCAGTGGATTTTTTTTTTTTTTTTTTGGTGGATAAGTAGTGAGTCAGTGCCGAAAGACAGTTTTCCTTGAAGTTGTATTCAGTCTTTGAAAGTGTTGCATCGTGTTACTTTTATTATTTATTTATTCATTTATTCAAGTTCTATAGCTGCCCAACCCAAACAAGTGACTCTGGGCTGGGTTACATATTAGGCACAGGTGCAATGCTGTTAAAAGAATTTGTCAACATTTCTAAGCGTGGGCTATTACATTAAAATCCTGCCAAAATGACATTTGTAAAAAAATAAAATAAATGATGTCTTTATTGGAAGAAGGGAGAGCAATCTATCATCAAACATGTTCATTCAAGTTACTGTGAAGAAATAAATGTGATTTATGCTATTTTCTATAAACAGTAGCAAATGGAGGTTGGCTGTTTCTTTGTTTTTCCTTTCTCTAGGACAATGAAGGTGTTGACAGTTGATATTTGAGTGTGCCATGCTGGAAAAGATGAAGTATTTTAACATTAAAGGGAAAAGGAAAAAGAACACCTCACTAACCATTTGGCACAGTGAAAAATTGCAGGATCTAGTGCAATTGTCCAAATCTCCTAGCATCTGGGTGCAAGTAGTCCTCGATTTACAACAGTTCATTTAGTGACCATTCAAAGTTACAACAGCATTGAAAATAGTGACACGTAACTGTTTTTCACACTTACAACCATTACAGCATCCTCATGGTCAGTTGATCAAAATTTGGATGTTTGGCAACTGATTCATATTTATGATGTTTGCAATGTCCTGGGAACATGTGATCCGCTTTTGCGACCTTCTAACAATGGGAAATGTCAATGGGGAAGGCAGATTCATTTAACAGCTGTGTTACTAATTTAACAAGTGCTGTGGCAAGAAAGGTTGTAAAATGGGGCAAAACTCTTAACAAATGTCTTGCTTAGCAATAGAAATTTTGGGTTTGATTGTGGTCGTAACTTGAGGACTACCTGTATGTGAATTTAAGTCTCCATTTTAGTGCGTCTGATACAGATGGACTGCCTTGAGTTGAGGATAACATATTTGAGAACATCCGGTTGAATTGTTTCTAATCTCTCCCTCCCTCCCTCCCTCCCTCCCTCCCTCCCTCCCTTCCTTCCTCCTCCTCCACCATTACTACTTCTACTACTACTACTACTACTTCTTCTCCTCCTCCTCCTCTTCCTTCTCTTTCTCTTTCTCCTTCTCCTTCTTCCTTCTCCTCCTGCTCTTTCTGCTCCTTCTCCTCCTCTCTCTCTTCCTTTCCTTTCCTTTCCTTTCCTTTCCTTTCCTTTCCTTTCCTTTCCTTTCCTTTCCTTTCCTTTCCTTTCCTTTCCTTTCTTTCTTTCTTTCCTGCAAATCGTCAATGAAAGATTAGGAAACATTATTCAAATGGATTCTTCCCCTATAAACTGCTGTTGTGATGTTAAAAGTACATCTGTCCCCATAGTCATTAGAATCCCAGTTCAATTCATCTGAGGAAAGCTGTAGCCGAAGGCATTGATTAGTCGCAAATCAATATCTGTAGCCAATCTCCAGACCTAGTTTATTCCCTGGGACTACAATGCTGCCTCTGTTCCCAAACCTGGTGGGAACCCAGATTGAAAAGTACTGAGAGAGGCTCCATCATCAAAGACTTCCTACTTCAATTGCTTTGCTAACATCTGTTCCCCAAGCCTTCCTATAATTGGGTGAGTCTCCTTATTGATAGACTTTTTTTTTAAAGAGGAGGGGAGATCTCCACTAATTCTTTTAAACGGAGGGAGTTTTGCCTTCCTACAAAGGCATTAAGGAGTTTTGCCAGCAGCCCAAGTTGTTTTCTCGTTAGCGCTTCTTCGGCCACCAGAGATGCGATTCTAAAACACAGCCAGTGGGCTTCACAAGATCTGGCATCCTTGCTATGCCCTGGGGAAAACACAAGCTAAAATAAGGCAAAAATAGTAGGCTATATAGATCCAGAAGGAAGAATAATAATAATAAATAAAAAACAGCTGTGCCCAGGCTGGGTCTTTTAAGAGTAAAGACGTGAACAAAATAATCACAGCAAGTGACAGACAATGCAACATTCAAGAAATGAAAGCAGCAAAAAAGAAAACCAATACGTGGATTTCATGCTGTTCCCATTTGGTTAAATACTCCTAAATACAAGCATTACCACATCCACAATATGTCAACCTGGCAGAAGCACCACTTAAAACCACATTTAATAAGAGGATTTAAATAAGTTGAAGCGGTGACAAATGCTACTCGGATGCTGCTGAGGTGACAATTAAGGTGAGCCCCAGGCAAAGCTTCCAGAACATATTTTGTGAACTTGCCAGAAACGTGTAAGTAGCAAGAATAAAAGTTTCTTCCTTCTCCCCCCCCCTCACATAAGAACTTGATTTTTCTTGCCTCTGGGGTATAATTTCTGCCATAAGAAATTAGCTGGCAAGACCTACAATTCTGATATTTGTTCTAACATTTGTATCTCTATTTGAAAACCTTCTGGTTACCTCAGGCTAAACCAAGCAAAGCTTTCTGCCAAGAAATAGTTGCCTTTGTATGTATGGAAAGATTTTGTTTTGGTCCTCCATTGTTCAGGCATTGAATACAAAATATGATACCTTCCCAGCCACTAATAACCTCTAAGAAAAGAAAAGGTAACTCTAGCAGCTTAATTCTACTGGCTTTGATTGTCAGTTTGAGCTAGCATGACATTTTATCATGGCTTCCTATCAAGATGGTAAAGAAATGGCATTTTCAGAGAAGCCATTTGCTTCATCAGAAGTCCTAATAAAGGAGGATATTTGTGGCTCAGGATTGACATGAAACATCCTTGATGTTCTAGGACAGGTGTGTCAAACTGGTGGTCCACAGGCCGGATGCATCACGTGTAGACCACACCCACCCCGGCTCCGCAAGGGCAAAAAACATTGCGATAGGTCACGATAGGTCACGTGACGCCATCGAATTTCACACCCGTGCTCTCTGAGCATGCTTGTTTTCTTGCAGATGTTTCATTACCCAAACTAGGTAACAACATCAATCGTTTTCTTTCAGTGTGCATCTGGAGTGAACAATTTACAAGTTCTGCAGTTCTTCTTGGGTTTGCAGTAGGGGTACAAGAGCTTCCATCAGTAGCTTGATAACTGTGATTTAGAAGGTATTTCTTTGCCTTATGAACTGTTGGTGATTGATATGATAGGAAATACTTATTTGATGAACTCTTTCAAGAGCTATACAACAGTTCTGCAATGGTGACACTAACACCAGTGAAAGCTGGCTAGTGGTTAAATTTCCCAAAAGAAATTAAAAATTGTATTGCAGTAGTGGAAGCTAAACATGGCTAAAGGTTCTCCTGCGTTACCTTTCTGATTAAAATGTTTTATTTTATTTGAAAGCGTGGGTCTCTCCAATACCAATTCTTTCTTTTGGCATCACTTCCAGGGTGCTCAATAAACTTTGATGGCTTTTTAAAAGAGGAGTTTACTGTGATTTAAACTGGTGCTCCTACACAATTTCTCCCTTGGTTTACTAGGTTAATCTCAAATTAATAACACTTTAGTCCTGGATAAAATTTAGGCTGGAGCTTTTCCTAACATGGTATGAGGAGTGGCCATCTCACTCTTACCTAAGTTGAAGATTGATTCCATACAGGGAATGTGACCTAAGGGAGTTAGGATGATTTCCTGTCCATTTATTCACAATGCACTGCAAAGTCTTCCCACTATCTCCTTATCTAATATTAAAGAGGCTAATAAAATATTGTGTTCAAGTAAGAAGAACAGTGTAAAGGTAAAGGTTCCCCTCGCACATATGTGCTAGTCGTTCCCCACTCTAGGGGGCGGTGCTCATCTCCATTTCAAAGCCGAAGAGCCAGCGCTGTCCGAAGACGTCTCCGTCATCATGTGGCCAGCATGATTAAACGCCAAAGGCACACGGAACACTGTTACCTTCCCACCAAAGGTGGTCCCTATTTTTCTATTTGCATTTTTACGTGCTTTCAAACTGCTAGGTTGGCAGAAGCTGGGACAAGTAACGGGAGCTCACCTTGTTATGCAGCAGTAGGGATTTGAACTGCTGAATTGCCGACCTTTCGATCACCAAGCTCAGCTTCTTAGCCACTGAGCCACCGCGTCCCTTTTTAAACTTTTAAAATATAACTTAAAATCTAATACTACTACAACAGTCATGTCAGAAGCATTGAAGTGCTTCTGGGTTGAAAGGATTGAAGAGTGACATCACTGTTGCCTGTGGGATGCCCAGTTTTCTTGTCCCCATTAAATTGCCCCCCAAAGTGATACTCATTTATTTACTTGTGGTCACTCGCTTTCGAACTGCTGAGTTGGTAGGAGTTGGAACATGTGACAGGTCCTCACCCCGTTCCAGCAGCAAACTGGGTCTCGAACTCAAGCCTGTTGATCCTTAACCCAGTGTCCTAACCTCCTGAGCCACCTCATTCCTTGTGCTTAAAATTTAATAATCAAGACAGAAAGAAGGGAACAAAGGAAAAGAAAAATGGAAACTCATGCTAGAGAACAAAATTATGACTTGAGAACAAAAATCGACCAACTTCTCAGAAGTCATTTTCTTTCCTCTCTTTCCGAAAACTAAGCACCTTATTTCAAATGTTGGCTATAAAATAATAATCGTAGCTGCAAAACAAGGGTACTTTTGTTTTTTTCAGTGGTATCTGTTGACATATTTAGACAACCCTAAAGCCTGATAAGAATTCTTTATAATGGATGTTTTTTCCCCCCTGGCTCTCAGAAGACAATTTCTTTAGGAAGGATGTCCAATTTTAAGCTTGTTTTAAAGATTTATCCTAAAAATAAGGGAGAACAGCTAACACATCATATCAAGGAGCTCCTTGCAGCTATTTGTGGCATCTTTCCCACTTTGAAGAGAGATCTTTTTCTATTTAATTCACACATGTACCTTGAATTATGTAAAAGTTATATAAGTCTGCATTCTTTGGTGAGACAGAAATAGCTACATAGTGTGCTGAAGTGGTGAAAGAATGTAAACTGCCTTCATTCAAAATGCAATTTAATAAAACTTGCAAATATGAACTAGTCTCCTGGAATTGACAGCATATCTGAGAGTTGAGGATTCTGTGCAGCATCTCTGTTATTGTTCCTCAGATCTGTTGGAGTCCCTCTCCCAGTTTAGGAATCTCAGTCCTGAGTGCTCCTACCATTGCTGGAACCATTTTGGCTTTTATTCTCCACATCCTCTCTAGTTCCTCCTTCAGGCGCTAGTACTTCTCTAGTTTCTCATATGCCTTCTTCCTGATGTTGCTGTCACTTGATATATCTACATCTATCACCACCACTGTCTTCTGGTCCTTGTCTACTACCATGATATCTGATTGATTGGTCGGTACCTGCCTGTCTGTCTGGATCTGGAAGTCCCACATGATCTTATCCCTCTTATTCTCCACGACTTTCTGTGGCATCCCCCATCTGGATTTGGAAGGGTCTAATCCCATGATGGAGAACCTATGGCACGCGTGCTGGAAGTGGCACACAGAGCCATTTCTCTGGGCACACGAGCCGTTGCTCTTCCAGGTTCCGGTGCGCCGGCCAGCTGGTCTTCACATGCACGGGAGTGGCGGAAACTGGAACACCAGGTGGCTGGTGCACATGTGCACACTGGAAACTGGAAGATTTTATTTATTTATTTATTTATTTAGATTTGTATACCGCCCTTCTCCTTGCGGACTCAGGGCGGTGAACAGCCAAATAAAAATAGTACACAAAAGTTAAACAATTTCTTTAAAAAAGCATATAACTTTGGCTAAAAATTAAAACCATTAACCATTAAATATTTAAAATACCCAACCCTATAATACAGATCTTAAAAATTCAGCGGGGTCAGGCTAGACCAGCAAGCTGAAAGAGATGAGTTTTCAGGGCCCGACGAAAAGTCCGGAGGTCAGCAATTGTTCTCAGTTTTGGAGGAAGATCGTTCCAGAGGGTAGGGGCTGCCACAGAGAAGGCCCTCCCCCTGGGGGTCGCCAGCCGGCATTGTCTGGCTGACGGCACCCTGAGGAGACCCTCTCTGTGGGAACGCACCGGCCGGTGGGAGGCTATTGGCGGCAGAAGGCGGTCCCGTAAGTACCCTGGTCCTAAGCCATGGAGCGCTTTAAAGGTGGTCACCAACACCTTGAAACGCACCCGGAAGTCCACAGGTAGCCAATGCAGCTCGCGCAGGAGAGGTGTCAAGATCATCTTCTGGGTGTGGGCATGCGCACTGGGTGGCTGGTATTTTGGTTTCCGTCATGCGTATATGCACCGGCCAGCTGGTCTTCGCACATGCATTCGTGCCAGAAACCGGAAGACCAGGTGGGCGGTGTGGATGCATGTGCTGGTGTGCTGGAAACCGGAAGAGCTGCCACCCAGTGCACGCATGCGCACCAGACGGCGGCTCTTCCGGTTTCCAGCATGCACATGCGCACTCCCATTTCGGCACTCGGTGCTGAAAACATTCTCCAACACCGTTCTAATCCATACACTGTGTAGATGTTCCTGTACGCCATGTGAGGTATTCATTTGTGCCATTTAATGTATATCACACCTGCCTGCATCTTACTCTTTGCCAGTATGTGTTGGACCTTCTCTGAGGCCTCTCTGCATAGTCTCATCTTGGTTCCTGTCTAGTGCGGTAGAGCTCTGCTTTTATGGATTTGGTGCTTACTGCCTGTTCTGTGCGTCTCAGTTCTGTGTTTTAGTCGAGTCTTTTCCAGCCACTGGTAGGACTTGCCAATGGCTGCCCCCTCAGCTATCTGTCAATGGTACATCTCATGCAGAGCCTTGTCTTGCCATGGCACATACATACTGTACATAAATACATACATACATACTCTTTATTTTTTCAGCAGTCAAGTGTCTCAAGGGTGGAATGGGAATATTATATGAGGACTGGAGTTTGACCTCTGCCCAAAATAATTTATTGGATTACTGAAAACTGCTGATGGATAAACAGTTAGAAAAGAATCACAGAACACTATTTATATTTTAGATAACTGCAGCAAGATTATTGTATGGAAAGGAGGCATGGGGTTCAAGATGGCAGAACATGTTGAAATGTCTAAATTGATTTGTTGGATCAGTGAGAAGAAAATCTACATTCGTGACTGGAACCCCTTATGACTTTATGCGTAAAAAAGAAAAAAACCCATATGCTTATCGTAATAAATGTATATAATAATATATCGTATTACTGAAGAAATATACTTTATTGCTACTATATTTTGGTAAACCACTTGTTCTGAAGTCTAGATATGACCATGGATTGGGAGCTACCTACCTCTATTCTCTTGGTGGCAGTGCTTACTGCTTCCCAAGAGTAAATTAGGATTGTCTTTTACTCTTGAAATGTAAATTTTGCACTGCAGGACTCTGCATCCATGAAGAGAAGAGATTTTTTACCTTCTCTGATGGAAATTGCACGTTTTTCTAATAATGGCAAAATACAAAATACAATAATAGTGTCAGTTAGGTAACTCCACACAACCTAGAATGCTGGAAATCCGAAGCTCGTTTCCCCCCGAAGTGTCTTTAAATTAATAGAAATAAAACTATTCGGCCTTAAAAAAAAAAAGTTGTAATAGCCCACCATATAATTAATGGCCAAAAGGAGGGCGGGAGGAGGCTTTGTCAGGCAGGGGATATTTATGAAAAGCTAACCATGAATAAGAGAAGTCTAGATCCTGCTTATTTTATAAAAGCGGCCAATATCCTCCCTGTCTGGCTAATTGGTTGTCATAGAGTTGATATCAAGGAGAAGGAGTGTCCTTTCAGCCGTTCCACAGCGACAGCCTTGTGAATAAAGCCCTTTTCTCACTCTCACCTTTCCCTCCTTCCTTTGTTGTATTCAGCAAGTGTCAAGAGTAGGAAGCAATGATTTGGTTAGGCTCTGAACTTAGGATGATAGGCACATTGATCTAAAGCTTGGGGCTTTCCTCTCAGCAGGCCACCTTGCTCTGTCATTAGCCTTGGTCCCAGAATTAGCGGCATTCTCACCAGCTGACCCGTACGACCCCAGAGGTCACGCCAGAGTGTGGATGTTGGTCCCCCCCCCCAGGGTTTCTGAGCAGGTGTGAAACTTTCCCTGTTTGTTATTGGTTTATTATTGCACTTCTGTCACAATGGGATTTTGGGAGAGAAAGCCGTCTCAAAGGGTGGGGAAAAGAAGGCAAGAATTATGGGAGACTATGTCGAGCAAAAGTTTCATTAACATAAACATGAGGTAGATACCCGCACTGGCTGTATCTATCTGTGTGTACATTTTTTTTCCAGAGCAACAATTACTTTTCTTTTGAATTTCAGCAGGGAAAACAGAGTTTGGTGCTTATTTTTGTGGTTAGATGCTGGAAGGGTTGCCTTGAAAACATATTAGAGCAGGGATTTGGGGAGTAGTTATTTATTTATTTGGAGTATTTTAATTTAGAGATGCTTTCCGGGCAGAAAATATGAAAGAGTCCCTATGAAATTATATCAACAATGACCATAATTAAAACGTATTATTTTCAGAGCTACCCCTTTGTTGAATGCTTTTACTACTCCGGCCTTCTCAAAGGTGCTATTCATGTAATGTTATTATCAGTCTTTGTGTGTGAGTTTTTCGGCTGCAATTTTTTGGTGGGTGGGGGACATGTGGTTTAACTCTCTGGTATAACTGAAATTTGCTGCTGGTGGCATCGTTGCTTTTGAGTTTAGGATTTGCATACTATTATCAATGTTTAAGTTCATTTTATATGTGTATATATGAAAATGTATTAAATATAACAATGGACAATATATAAAATGACTTAATAAAAAGTTGTTAAGCATTTGTTTCAAAGACTACCTTTCTGGAAAGTAGCAAGAGATATATGTATCTCAACAAAACACTTTTAAAATTTTAAAAGAAACAAAGCCCAAATTCTTTGATTTAGAAAACTTTCCCCCATCGAACAAGACATGTAAGCAGTTCTTGTTTTGGCATGAAATTTGATCAAATCTTGAAGGTTTATTTATGTTGTATTTTAACTTTTGAAATAAAATAAAAAACTTGTGAAAAAAAAATCTCAAACTTTTATAACCTGATGTGTAAATTGGAAATAAATTGGAACCCAATCAGCTTTTTCTACCTCAGTTTCCACTTTGAGTTGAAGATAGTTCACCATCACTTCCTTTTTGCATTCACCCTGAAAATGTTGATATAGATAGTGATTACCTTAACAGATTTGGCAGGCCAATCAGAATGTTCCTCTGAGGGTGTCACCCCATGTTTTGCTTCGGACTCTGTTGGTGGCTTGTACCAATTTGGGTGTGGGAGTGGTTCCTCTTTGCAGCATAGTAACCTTGGGGAGATGTTGTGTGCTTGCAACAGCTTGGAATAATCCAGCATTTCAGGCATTTCCCAATCAATATTTTGCCTACACTTTATGGTAGAAACTCTGCATTCAACATTTGCTGATGTTGGTAATTATTTGGCTTTCTTTCTTTATCTTGCCTTAAGGTCTATGCCATCACTACCACCAGCAAAAGTGGATGTCAGTGGTCAAAGACAGTTATTCTTTCTAAGTAATACAAGTGAATAATTGATGGGAGAAAAATCTAAATTTGGTCTAGTTATAATATTAAGAGGAAAAAGAGGAGGCAGCCTGCCTGCCCACCTGCCAACTGATCAATTGTTTAACCAATCAATAACAAGGACTTAATGCTGGCAGCCACAGCTATGCAGCAATTGTAAATGTATTTTGCCAGGTGCATATGGAAGTGGAAAAGTGAGGCTGGGGTGAGAAAGAAGGAATAAAAAAACAAAATTAGTTGTTGTGTGCTTGCAACAGCTCTGGGATTGGCCTAAGCAGACTGGAAGAGAGAATGAAAAGAACACCTGGGGGATCGATTTTCATTTTGATTTAGTTTTGACCCACTTGTCTGCTTTTGTGAAGATTCCAGCTGGAAGCAATGCAGCTGGGTACAATAGATTGCCTGGCACCTTGGCAACAGACTGCATTCTGAAGTCTATTTGGCTGGCAGTGCCCAACAGTTAATACAACAGCTTAAAAATCTTTAGAAAACGAGAGCGCTTAATGCTCTTCAATGGATATGATCCTCACCTTTGTTTTCTAACACTAGAAAAATGCTTCGCTTTTTTTCTTCCCTTCTTTCTTTCTTTTTTAAATACGCCTCAGGTATTCCAAAATCAGCTGGGCTTCTGAAGAGATACAGAGTTCGGGGAATGATATTAGAGACACAGGTATGAAAGGCACAGTATAAATCTAACAAACAACTAAACAAAAGGATTGAATTTGCAAGTGGTCACGAGGGCTGGGCATTTGTGTTTTTACTAATTTCAGATGATGTTTCAAAGAAAGGACAGCTGTGAGAAGAGCTATGCCTCTTAAATTAAATTTCATGGATAAGATTGTGCGCCTGGAGTCACTGTATGCGAATTGGGCTACATAAATCTGTTTTACGAATAAATAAATAATCTCCTGCGGATTATCTGCTCTTCAGAAAAGGCAGAGTCTCCTGTACATACTAGATTCTATTAAAATATTACTATACCATATGCTTATGCATGCCATCACTCTATTCTCCTTAGGAGGTGACCCACACCATTCACTACAGGTAATTCTCAACATATAACCACAATTGATCCCAAAATTTCTATTGCTAAGAGATAGTTCTTGAGTGAGTTTTGCCCCATTTTATGACCTTCCTTGCCACAGTTGTTAAGTGAATCACTGCAGTGATTAAGTTAGTAACACAGTTGTTAAGTGAATCTGGCTTCCCCATTGTCAGGGGAAGCTTGTCAGAGGTCACCAAAGGAGAATCACATAATCCTGGAATACTGCAACGGTCATAAATATGAACAGTGGTAAGCACCCAAATTTTGATCATGTGACATGCTGCAATAGTCATGTGAAAAATATCCATAAGGCACTTTTTCAGTGCCGTTGTAATTTTGAATGGTCACCAAACAAATGGTTATAAGTTGAAGGCCACCTGTACACCATTCCTGTTTCCTACCTTGCGAGCAACTGTTGCTTCTACAACATTCATGCACCAATTTGCAGGTTATCTTTTCTCCTTTAAACTTCTCACCTCTTTCTCACCCTCTCATTAGCGCTATGTGGCCATGATTTCCTCAGTTTTCGTCTTCCTCTTGACCTATTCAATTTCCTTTCATATATTTGTTTAGTGAGCCTGTTCTCATTCATTCTGTCTATATTGCCACTTCACTTCAGTGCATTTCTTTCATTCTGTTCACTCACTTTTGTATTCATTTCACATATATTCAAAACCTGTTCATTCTTGACCCCATTTCTTCTTGTTTTACCACACATTTCTTAAGTATCCATTGTATTCAACTTCATTTTGTTTCTCCTGACATATCCAGCTTCAATTTCCAAATAAGAGACTCATGTTCTTAAATGGATGATTTTTGCTTCTTTCAACAAATATTCGCACATCTCTAAGATCAGCCTAAGCCTCTACTTAACCCATGAGATATCACATAGTTTTTTTTTTTTCTTATTTTCTGGTCGATGTTGAACCATTCACTAAGCTTTTCATTTATTCGCCTGTGTCTTTTGCAGCCAGCATATGCTACTTTTACTGTATTCAGCAACCAATTTTCAAATCCATATTTGTGCAATTTGTTTCATAATACAAGCCTATCTCCACTATTCTCAAACAATTTCTCTAAACAAGCTATTCTTTTTGGGAGCCAATGAATCTGATCAAAGCTATAGAGATAAATGCACATAAACACATGCATCTAAAATGTTGCACATAATTTATTTATTTTTTTTGCACTGGAAAATGATTTTGTTCATATAGACAGAATATATATATATATATTTAAAAAGAATGAATTTTTTTCACTTTCACTTTTAATGCAAATATTAATAAATGTTTCCTAAACAAATTGAAATAAACCCAAAGTGTACAAATAACATAAAATCCAAACTTTAATTCTGCTCAAAAGTAAATTTTAATGAAAAGACTGAAATTATAGCGTAGTCTTTGACATGACACGTGATTTCTGACAGTCGATTAATTTCAAATTTTTAGACTGAAGGCAACCACTGTTATAAACCGTGCTCTAAAGGTATGTAATAGTAAACAAAATTAGAATAATTATAGGTTACTTTGCTATATAAGACTAAGATTATATCAAGAAGTTCCAGAAGTCTACACAACTCTTTGAGTTGAATTAATTTCTATTATCCTCAAGTCAATGAGTAATCTATGGCAAAGTTTGAATCACTGATGCTCCTCATGTCAAAAAAGACATGATTTCCAATCTGTGTTTCAGTTTTGAAGCAATGTTCAAAAGATTCTTGTGAAGTTTCCACATATCTCCAAGATTTCTGCTTTCAGAAAAACTGACAAGTCTTTTGTCTTCCTTAACTTCAGACTGCAATAAACCCTTTATTTAGGACTACACATTTAGCATAATTCTCTGTTTTGTATTGAGCCTTCAGACCTGCCACATTTACTACTGTGGAAAATTGGGAGGAGGGATTGTGTAGAGCATGGGGGATATATAGTCATAATAACATCCCTTTCTCAGAGGTTCAAGGACATCTTGCCCTGCACCGGGGAGGCTGGGACTGGGAGGCATCTCCAGTTGGGAGGTTTGCTCTGATTGGACCATGTGATGGACTTGTGGGTGCTGGGCAGGGACTTGGACTTTTCTTTGCGTGGGGAAAATCTGGAAGCTTTCAGATTCGGGTTTCCCCAGATGTGCCAATATGACATCTCTAATAAAATGTAACTTTGAGGAAATCCAAGCCTTGGAGTTTTCTTTCATTGGAGGTGTTACTTGGAACTTTGACACTCCTCTTCCAGGGTTGCAGTTTGGCTAAACATCTCATGTGTTTTTTTAGCAGCATCCGCAGTGATGCTGGCAGGGCCTTAACCCACAAAATTTATCTTGGCCAAAAATTGTATCTGTCAAGTAAACCAAGTCATGAATGAACTCTTCTATTTCAAATTGTTCTGAGAGTTGGTTTTCCTTGCCTCTTAAAAAAAACCCAATGAAACTTGCCTATAAGTCTTCGGTTTTAAGAGTTGCTCTGTGAGAAGCCAATGAACCTCTTAGCAGAGATTAAATTTATATCCTGTTCTCATTTTTTGACACTACTTTTGGGATTGAAGGCTCTGCTATTGAAGAAGTTGATGACTTCCAGTAAACAAATATCTTTTAACATTATTGGCAGAATCGTTGATGCAAATGTGTGCTGATAGAGAAAGCTTAGGCCAGCTACAGTAAGCATACAAAATACAGTCAAGACACATTTTTTTCTGATTTCATACTGTAAATACGTGCTACTTCTATGTCTGCACAATGATGAACATTCATAAATATTTAACAATGTCCCAACGTGTGTAATTTTTAAATATAAATCACAATGTCACCTCAAAAATACTTGTGATTTACTTTAAATTTCAGTAGGATCCTCTCTATATATATAAAAATACAGAGATCCATAACTGTAATGGTGGAATATTTAATTTTTTTAAATTTCTATTAATGGGGAATTATTCTATACATTATAATATGGCCACAATGACATCTGCACATGCCATCACCTTGGGAAACAACATCCCACAGCTCTTACGTGTCTGGACTGACACAATCCCTTAAGTAATTTTCAAAGTAACAGGGAGGAAATCAAAGGTAAAAGAAGACATGTGTTAAGAGCCCTTGTTCTAGTGGTGGGTTGCTCCCGGTTTGCACCGGTTCACAAGAACCGGTAGTAAAAATTTGTAGTAATTCGGAGAACTGGTAATAACATTGGTTGGCCCCAGCCCCAAACCGATCCCCAGCCTGGTCACCATTCACTTACCCCGCCCACCTCATTAGAGGCTTTTTTTTTACTTTTAAAAGCATTTTTTTCTACAACCTCTTTGGACGAAAAAATGCTTTTAAAAGTAAAAAAAAACAAAAACCGAAGAGGTTGTAGGGAAAAAAAATGCCTTTAAAAGCCTCTGGTGATCCCAGCTGAGTTGCCTGATCATCAGTCAGAGGCTCCTAAAAGCATTTTTTTGCCTGCAACCTCTTAAGGTTGTAGAAAAAATGCTTTTAAAAGTAAAAAAAAAAAGTTGGCCATCCCCACCCAGTCACATTACCCCCCCCCACCAAGCCATGCCCACAAAATAAGCCACGCCCACAGAACCAGTAGTAAAAATTTTTAGAACCCACCCCTGCCTTGTTCCACATGTTTTCTTAATAGAGATTGTCCTTGACTTACAATCATTTAGTGACCTTTCAAAGTTACAATGGAATTGAAAAAAAGTGACTTATGACTGTTTTTCACATTTATGTCTATTGCAGCATTCCCCCATGGTCATGACACTTGGAAACTGGTTCATATTTATGACAGCTGCAGAGTCCGGAGTCTTGTGATCACCTTTTGCAATGTTCTGGAAAGCAAAGTCAATGGGAAGCCAGATTCACTTAACAACCATGTTATTGACTTAACAACTACAATGATTCATTTAACAACTGTGGCAAAGAAGGTTGTAAAATGGGGGCAAAATTCACTTAACATTTGTCTCACTTAGCAATGGAAAATTTGACTCAATTGTGGTTGTATGTCGAGGATTATAATTACCATATTTTTCGGAGCATAAGACGCACCGGAGCATAAGACGCATCTACCTTTTTTGGTGAGGAAAAGAAGAAAAAGAAATCTCCCTCTGCCTTTGAGCAATTTTGCCTCGTTGCAGCAAACAGCAAACAGCCTACTTTACTTTCATTTTCATTTTCAGCATAGCTTGATTAGCACAAGGGAAAAAAAAATCTGCTCCAGCAATTTACCTCCTTGCAGCAAGCAGCAGAGCCCTGCGCAAAACAGCTGAGAGCAAATCAGCTGAGAATCGGGAGGCCAATCCAATCAACTTGTGCTAATTAGGATGTGCTAAAGGTGAAAGGAGCTGTTTCTTCTGCTGGGAGGCAGAGGCTAAAGAGTGGGGGCCAGTGGGTGGGCGGGGCTACATTCGGTATATAAGACACACCTAAATTTTCATTCTCTTTTAGGGATGGAAAAAGGTGCATCTTATACTGAGTATATTTTTAAAAATGTGGCTATTTTAAGACTTGTGGACTTCAACTCCCAGAGTTCCCCAATCAGTTGAAATCCACAAGTCTTAAAGTTGCCAAGTTAGTGTATCTTCAACATTTGCTCACACACGATAAGGTCATAGACTTACAACAGCTCATTTAGTGACCCTTCAAAGTTACAATGGCACTGAGAAAAGTGAATTATGACTGTTTTTCACACCTAGAACCGTTGAAGCATTCCCATGGTCATGTGATCGAAATTTAGATGCTTGGCAATTGACTCATATTTACGATGGTTGCAGTGTCCCCGGGGTCATGTGATCACTTTTTGTGACCATCTGATAAACAAGATCAATGGGGAAGCCAGATTCACTTAACAACTTTGTTACTAACTTAACAACTGCAGTGATTCACTTAATAATGGTAGCAAGAAAAGTCATAAAATGAGCTAAGAATTCACTTAACAACTGTTGCACTTAGCAACATAAATGTTGGGCTCAATTGTGGTCATAAGTCAAGGACTATCATATTAGATATTTGAACTGGTCACTTCCAATTCCAAGCTTTTTTTTTTTCTCCTTCCAGAGTCCTCCTAGGATTTATAAGGCTTTGGTCATTCTACATTTTTTGAGCACCATTTCCAGACAGAACCTAACGCAGATTCTCAGCCCCTTATCAGCATAATGAGTGAAAACTGTACAGTTTGGTTGATTGCACAAATACATGATCAGCCAGTGAGAGGCAAGCTCATCATACACTGTCTCATTTAATTTTGCCCGAGGACAATTCATTATAATTGTTCAGGGTATCATTGCTGAGAAATGATTTCAGAGTCAGGTTGTTCAATTAGATGCTTATGCTGTTCTAGCTGAAGGTAAACAGATGCTTACATGAAGCTAATAAGGAGGCAGTCACGAATATACGGCTCTCTTACGTACCCTTTTCAAAATAGGCCTCCAGTTAATGTAATGCAGCTATTCTAACTTTAAAAGTACTGCAATCGACCACATATAAACAGAGACACAGAGATGAAAATTTCAGTCTTATTCCAATACATACAGAAATGATCATCTCTGGCCTTTATGGAGGTAGTGAACAAAAACAGTATGCTGGTAAAGTTGGTCTGGATCTGTTTATTTAAAGCAGGGTGTTTGAAATATTTATATATATGTCTGGAAAACAAAGGAAATACTGGCATTGAGGCATCTGTGGCCCATTTTCATAAACATTAGCTTTCTACTTAGAAATGCATTGTAATCAAGAAGCAATATATATATATATATATTATTGACTAGATTTGAAAATAGCAGAATGAATGATATATTATACCCCACAGCAATGAGAAGCAGAAATGGTTAAACTGATTTTATTTATTTTTTTTAATCCAAAGAAGAGAATATATTTAATTTTGTCCTGATTTTGAAATCGCTTCTGGATTTGGTGCTTACAATTGGGGGTGGGCGGGTGGGCGGGAAATGAAACTTTTTGTTTTTGTAAACTAGACAGGGTTATTGTTATAGAAATGGTGTGTGTACATACTGTTGTGTAAAAGCAAAAAGTTGTGGTTGCAATGTTGCTACCTTCTACTCTGCTAAAGAGAGTCGGACGTCAGTGCATTTTTCTTTTTCTTTTCTCCTGTTTCACTATATCTCTTCTTTTTCCCTCCCTCTCTTACTTTTTTTCCCCCTTTGTATTTTATACTTTGATAAACTAATAAAAAAGTTAAATGTAAAAAAAAAAAAAAGCAGCAGCAGCAAAAGCCCCAAAATATTTGGAGCTCCTGTCAGTGCTAATATTCACAAAAAGTGGCTGTCCTCTGGAACAGTAACAGATCTGGCCCCAGCTATTGAAACCTTGGTAAACAAGAAGAAAGGAATATATAAGTAGCCCTTGACCTACAACCACAATTGAGTTCAAAATTTCCATTGCCAAGCAAGGCAGTTGCTAAGTGAGTTTGGCCCCATTTTATTTTATTTTATTTTATTTTTTTGCTGTATTTGTTAATTGATTCCCCTGGTCATTAAGTGAATCCATCTCCCCCCTCCCCCACTGATTTTGCTTGATGGAAGGTAGCTGGGAAGGTTAGAAATAGGGATCAAATGACTTCAGGACAAATGCAGCCGTCATAAATAACCTGCCAGCTGTCAAACACTCACATCTTGATCATGTGGGAATGCTTCAACACTTGTTGGTCATAAGTCACTTTTTTTACTGCCTTTGTAAGTTCGAATGGTCACTAAATGAACTGTTTCAGGACTACCTGTATTGCAGGCTTAGACAATCATTTCAGGAAGTGGTCAGCCTTGTTTTGAAACTCAATTTCTAACATTGTTCTATGATGGCTCTTAAAACCAAACAAAAAGCATCCTCTTATTATCACAGCAACAAAAGCCTTAATTTTCAGAGGTACGAGTTTGTCTGAAGTGTGCCATTTTAAACATAGATATAGAATGCTGCCTAATGGGGTGAGCTCCCGTTACTTGTCCTAGCTTCTGCCAACCTAGCAGTTCGAAAGCACGTAAAAGAGACAAGTAGAAAAACAGGGACCACCTTTGGTGGGAAGGTAACAGTGTTCCATGCACCTTTGGCGTTTAGTCATGCCGGCCACAGCGCTGGCTCTTCGGCTTTGAAACAGAGATGAGCACCGCGCCCTAGAGTCGGGAACAACTAGCACATATGTGCGAGGGGAACTTTTACCTTTTAAAGAATACAATGTGGTGGCTTAGTAGAAGACAAATGTTTTTATATTCATGCTGGGCAAGCAATAAAATCATGGGTTGACCCAAGTTGGAAAGTAGCTCTTAGTGCAAGTACATTCTGGCCTGATTCAGTAAGGCTCAATGTGTTTTATATTGTTTATCTGCAGTAGATAACTATTCTTTGGCTGGTTTCTCATATTGAGCTGGGAATACTGAGCATTAAATATCAGTCTAATATTTCAAACAAACTAAAGCACCTTATTTCTGAGAATAATATGTAAACAGCAATCAATAAAGTCTTCTGTCAAGTCTTCTTCTTGGTCCTATGGAGTTTTCCATCAAATCAGGGGTGAAATGTAAAATTTGCTACTATCGGTTCTGTGGGCATGGCTGGGGTGTGTGTGTGATGTGACTGGGTGGGCGTGGCCAAATTTTTTTTTTTTAAACTTTTCAAAGCATTTTTTCTAATGCTTTGAAAAGCCTCCGCCGATCAGGAAACTCAGCTGGGATTGTCAGAGAGGCTTTTTTAAAAATACCTCTCTGCAGATCAGGAAATTCAGCTGGGATCGTCAGAGACTTTTCAAAGCGTTTTTTTTTACCACCTCTTCGGCCAAGCGGTTGCAGAAAAAAATGCTTTGAAAAACCTCTGACTCAGAGATGGGTTGCTCCCGGTTCGCACCGGATCGCAAGAACCCGTAGTAAAAAAATTTAATAGTTCGGAGAACTGGTAATAAGATTGGCTGGTCACGCCCCCGAACCAGTTCCCGGCCCGGTTGCTGTTCGCTTACCCCGCCCAGTCCCAATCTATTACTGCTTCCTGAGTCCCAGCTGATGGCTAGAGGGAAAAAACTGTTTAAACTCTTGCCGCGGGGCTTCAAAGGGCCGCCCTACAGCTGATCAGTGTTAAAAGAAAACAAATGAGTAGACTGGTGCCTGCAAAAATAGAAAAAAACAGCCCCTTTCAGCTTCAGGTTAATTACCACAAGTTGATTAGATCGGGGTCCCGATTCTCAGCTGATTTGCTCTCAGCTGTTTTGCTCAGGGCTCTGTAGCTGCAAAGAGAACTGGAGCAGTTTTTTTTCCCCCTAGCTATGCTTAAAAGTGAAACTGAAAGTAAAGCAGAGTCTTTGCTGCAACGTGAGAAAATGAGGCAGAGAGAGATTTCTTTTTCTTTTTCCTCACCAAAAAAGGTAGGTGCAAAACTGCAAACAATGGGAAATTTAGGGCAAAAGAGGAGAGTTCAAGATTTTAAAACACAAAAGAAAAAAAGCTCTATTTAACTAGGAAATTGTGATAATTGAGATACTATTAATTGTATATTGTGTTGAAAGCAGAAATGGTTAAGTTGTGGTTTGGAGGAATATATGGGGAAAATTATTTGGTTTATTATTATTGGTAAATATAATTAATTGATTTGTAAGAAATGGGATTGCATGGAAATAATTGGAATATTCATGTTCATATTGATTAATATACAAAAAGATCGTTATATAACTAATTGATTTATATTAAAATATTGAATTTGTATTAAACAACTGTAATATTACATAATTAACCAATGTGAAGATGGATATAAAAATACATGACAATGGGAAGGGGTATAATATAGAATAGAAGGGAAAAATTGAATTTGATTAAGATTAGAGATGAGGATGAAGGGGAATATTAGTTTTTTTTAAAAAATAGATGAGGAATAAATATGGCAAAAAGGAAATATAGAAATTGTAAATTTAATTGAAATGACTAAACACTGTTTAAATTTGTGAACCGGCCAAATACTCTGTTCAAAGAAAACACATTGTATGTTTGTATGTGTGATTCTAATTATTGCTATTTATTCATATTTATTCTCTTTTATTCTTTAAAGTTTAACAATTCATTCTTTATCTTTATATCTTCACATTTGTTTGAGGTTGGCTTTCTTCCCTTTCATCTTTTTTATTGTGCAGCAATTTTTCTCCTCAAACCTACCACCTCTCTCTTTTCTTTCCTTCTTACTTTCTCTTCCCCCACTCTTCTTCTCCTCCCTACTTCCTCTTCCTTTCTCCTTCTCCTCCTCTCTTCCTCCTTCTCTTACCCTCACTCCTACTGTAATTTCCCTTCCCTTCCTTCCTTCATCCCTCTCTACTGCTGTATCCTTTTATGCATATGGACTACTCAGAGGGCTGAAAAAGTTATTTTTGACTGGTCCTCACACTTTTGACCAGTCCTCGAACTTATGACTGTCCTCACATTTTACGTTTTTGCCCTATCTTGTCACCATAGTGAAGAGAAGCAGTTGTGAAATGAGTGACATGGCTGTTTTAAGAATGCTGCAATGGGCATAAATGATGACCAGTCATAAGTGCGAAGACTGGTCAAAAGTGCGAGGACCTGTCAGAAATCACTTTTTTCAGCCCTCTGGGTAGTCCTTTTGTGCATATGGACTACTCAGAAGGCTGAAAAAGTTTTCACTGGTCCTCGCACTTTTGACAAGTCCTTAAACTTATGACTGTCCTCACATTTTACGTTTTTTGCCGTATCTTATCACCATGGTAAAGAGAAGCAGTTGTGAAATGAGTGACATGGTTGTTAAGAATGCTGCATGGGCATAAATGTGAGGATGGTCGTAAGTGTGAGGACCAGTCATAAGTGCAAGGACCTGTCAGAAATGACTTTTTTCAGCCCTCTGAGTAGTCCCTATACACATAGCCATAGCCACCCGGTCACATGACCAGCTAGCCATGCCCATCCAGTCACATGACTTCCAAGCCACACCCACAAAATAAGCCACGCCCACAGAACCAGAAGTAAAAAAATTTAGAACCCACCCCTGCTCTGACTATCCCAGCTGAGCTGCGCGATCATCAGAGGCTTTCTTTTTTTACTTTTAAAAGCATTTTTTCATCGGAAGAGGTTGTAGAAAAAATGCTTTTAAAAGTAAAAAAAAAAGAAAAGCCTCTGATGATCCTGCAGCTCAGCTGGGCATGGAGGGGGAGGTGCAGGGATCTTTGCTACCGGTTCTCCGAAACACCTGCCGCCATCGCTACCAGATTGGGTGATCCGGTCCGAACCAGGAGCATTTCACCCCTGCATCAAATATCTCTGAATTCTTGTACAGGAAATGGCCTTCAAGGACAGGAAGAAGAGCGGTCACTAAGGCAACAGTCAAATAAGTTAATAAGGCCAATAAGCAAAGTTGAGAAAACATTTCAGGCATGACCCTTCCTTGTTCACATAACGGTAGAGCGAGGGCAGAAGGAAGCACATTCAGACTTGCAAGATTGTCTTATTGTCGCTGTTACGATAAAAGTAGTGGTGACTCATATACAATTGGTTTCTTATTCTGCTCTACCTTGCCCAGCTGACAGTGCTTGAGATAAACATTTCAAAGATGTGGAGAAGGCATGGATAATGCAGTCATTACCAATGAAGCACAAATTTACATAAGATAAATTTTATCTTGTTAATCTATCTTGCTGTGAGAACTTCAAGGGGATGGGAAGTGATGATGGACCTTTTCAGTTCCTGGAAGGTGTTTTAACATTCTTTGGGGATCTTCTAATAAATCTTGCTTATTCTTAGGAGATAAGAGTGGCACAACATAATCACAGCGGCAAAGTGAATTTTATCTGATACTGCAGCGTATGCCAAGTGTCTTACTTCAAATAATCATAGGCCACCAGCAACAGGGGTGTGTATGGGTGGGAAGCAGGAGCAAAAAGTTGCCAATTGTTCTCAGATTTTTTGTGCCAAAGATGCTTTTTCAAGAGGCTTTGTTTTTTCCCCTGCTTTGAAGACGTTTCCAAGAAGCTTCTTCATGTGGGATTTTTTGTTCATCCCCACTGATGGGAATATATTTGTGAACTTCGATTGTGTTGCACCACGAATTTAAGGTTTTTTTTTTTTTAAAAAAATCAAGCCTGCTTAATGGAAGATGGTTTGGGGCATCACTGCTTCCCCCCCCCCCCCCCCCCCCGAGATCCACATATGTCTGAATGCAGGCTCACCTGCCTGACATGGGTTGGTATTGGAAGGCACTAAGGGAAAAAAAGGATAAAAGGGAGCACAGTTCCTAAATGCTTTTCACGCATTTCCAAGGCTAAAAAAGTGGAGGTCTTTCTTGGCACCTCTAGAAGCGCACAGTAGTGCAGCCAACCCACAAACATACACTTCCAACTCCTCTCAAAGGTGCTTTTTTTTAAGAGGCAGATGGATTTTCTGGTTTTTTGAAGAGGTTTGGCTTCTCATCCAAGAAGGTTCTTCAGCTCTGAAGCTCAGCTCTTCAGCTGAAGAAGCTTCTTGGATGAGAAGCGAAACGTCTTCAAAGAAAAACCAGGAAGTCGAGTTGCCTCATGAAAAAAGCACATTGGGAGAACCATGACCTGGACGACTGAGAATCTCCACAGAGACACTTCTAACTCGCCCGGAGAGTTACGAGAGGTTCCCCCATCACTTCGGTCTTGGTGGGCGGCTCCCTGTTCTCAAGTGGGCGGACACCCCGCCAGCCACTCTCTCGGGGTCTGCGGGGGCCAGCGCCCGATCGCACACTCGCGCCTTCGGAGGAGCAACCGTGCGCTGCTCCCGATCCGCGGACTCATGGCGACGAGCAACCCGCCGCTCCTGCCGCCGCCGGGGCTGCCCATTTCGGTGCCCAGAGCCCCCTCGGCAGCGGCGGGAGTCCCCATGCCGCCCCCCTTCCTTCGCCCCCCTAGCTTCTTCGTGCGCGCCGCGGCCGCCGCAGCTGCCGCGGCTGCGGCGGCCGCCACCGCGGGCAATCCTTCCAGCTGCTACGCGCAGGCGGCGGTGGGCCTGGAGCGCGGGGCGTATTACCCGCGCACGCCCAAGTGCGCCCGCTGCCGCAACCACGGCGTGGTATCGGCGCTGAAGGGCCACAAGCGCTTCTGCCGCTGGCGGGACTGTGCGTGCGCCAAGTGCGCGCTCATCGCGGAGCGGCAACGCGTGATGGCCGCCCAGGTGGCGCTGCGCAGGCAACAAGCGCAGGAGGAGATCGACGCGCGGGGTGGAGGCGGCGGCGGCGGCGGCGGCGGGACTCACCCCAACCATCAGCAGAAGCGGACGCCTGTTGCGGTCCGCCTGAGCTCCGGGAGCCAAGCGGCCGGCAGCGCCGGCGCTGAAAGCGAGCCGGCTCCCAAGAGTTACTGCCCGGAGTTCCAGCGCGGGCGAAGAGGTGGGATTCTCCTCCCTGTTTGTGGTTAAATTTCCATTAAAAGTGGTGGGAGGGAGGCGGCAGAAAGAAAACGTCCCGAACTCAAATCAAACGCGGCTGATTTGAGCTTAAAGGGCTTTAAGTCAGAAGAGATGGGAAATTGGTGGCGTTTCACTCAACCTGGTTCGCGAGAGTTTATGTCTGAACGGTGAACAATCGAGGATGTTGGCAATTATAATGAAGCATCTCTTGGGGGCGGAAAGGAGAACCATTGGTTCTTTCCCCCCAAATTTTAAGTTTTAGATTTCTTCGTGGCAGAGATCAGAGGGAGATCACGAAGAAGTGGGGGGTGGGAGTGGGGATGGTATCTCTGAAGTGTGTGCGGATTATACAATAATGTGTTTCGATTGCAATTTGGGATAGGACTGATTGAATTTTCTTTTTTTATTCTTAATGACCTTCAGGGCAAATAATAGCTATCAGTGTGAATTTAATGCAAGCTATCTTACAGACGAGTGTGCAGCTCAAATCCTTTTTGGATTATGAAGATTATTCATTACTTAATTAATTGTTATTTAGGATTAGTGAAGGAACACCTTAGGAAACTAATAATCATTTTGTTTGATGTAATAGATTGTAAAGTAGGAATCTGCCTTTCCTGTGGCAAGAAAGGAAAGAGAAAGAAGGAGGGAGGGGAGGGAGGGAAGGAGGAAGGAAAGGAAAGGAAAGGAAAGGAAAGGAAAGGAAAGGAATCACAGCTCAACTCTATGCATTGCTGGAATTGAAATGAACTGTAGATAGAATCCACTGATCTCTGTAAGATCCGTTCACCTAAATGGGTTTGTGTTGACATAATAATTTATGGTACAAAGAATATGAAGTCTTTTTAGGTTCAAAAGGTGCTAAAAAGTCTGTTTTTAATAGCATTATAGCTCTTCTTCCATCTCAAACGCATCCACATTCTGGCACTTCCCAGAATGTGTAAAGATTATGTCTTTTCATCATGTTCCATCGCATGGATTTGCTATTTGCCGTTTGCTTACATTTTAAGGAAAATATTAATGCTTGGAAAAACAATGTGTCTAAAAATTATACAAAGGTATTATTAATGTTGCAAGCATTTGGCATTGCATGTATACTACCAAAACAGAATATGCTACTTGTTCCAAAGCAAATGAACTGAATCTATGAGCTGACCTTCATATAGGCAATTGTATATAAAGATACAAAGCACCAAGAAATTGTCTTGGGAAAGTTAAAAGGTAATGGGTATTATAGTTTTCTTTTAGTGTTCTCATTAATTTAAGTGGTCTTTCTGCAGATCAGCTTGTGCTGTAGGAAATCTGTGGAGGGAGGCAGAAGAACAAGTTGTATGGGAAAAGCATGGAAATATTATTTTCTTCTTTATGGATGACAAAAGCACATTATCCAATTACGACAATTCACTTTCAGATACAGTTTGTAGCTTTTAAGCACTTAGGAGCGACTTCACACATAAAGAATATCCTATGTAGATACTGCTTTCATTTTACGATTTCCATGTTGTATTGTTGTAGTGTTTCTACTTTACAGTAAGTGTGTTTTTTTGTTTCACACTCTGTACATGTGAACAATCCTGCTTGGATATTTCATAATAGGTACCAAAAAAAGAGGATATACATTATATGTCATGCATATAGCAACCTGTGACTTGGCACTTATGGTAAACTAGGAGTTTATGGGAAATCTGTCGTATGTGCAGTGAAAGTAAGAGTTTTTAAAGGCACTGAATTGTGTACATAGAATATTGAATAAAAGATGTGATTCCATAACTGGTAAGGCTTCTAGGTAATGCCTAGAAGCCTTAGGGTGTTTATATGAGAAAGCAGTGGATAAATCAGAAATATTGTAATAACTTGAGTATTTGGATGCATTTTTCCCCATTAGAAGAGAAGATTCAGAAGTATGACTTCTACTGCAGTGAATCGGGCAATTCTGTAGTCCATTTACTTACACCCTCTGTGACATCTTCTCCTGAAGCTGCTGGAAGCAATCAAGAGAAGCCATCCAAGATGCAGGCTTTAGGTAAAGAGATATCTTTATCGGGTCCTGATGAATCTTTAGAAGGAACTGACAGCCCAGCCTCTTTGTCGTCTTCGGACATGGAATCAGGAAATGAAAGTGAGTGTCCCAAGGATTTTGTTCCCTGTAATGCCAGGGTCCCTCCTGCTGCTGCTGTTGCCGCTGATGGTGCCTTAAAGCGCAGAGACCCACTTAATATTCTTACCAAGGTCTTTCCTAATCACAAACCAAGCAGGTTGGAAAGAGTTCTGCAGCTCTGCAGAGGAGACATAGTCCAAGCGATAGAGCAGATCCTGAATGCCAGCGAACACAGGCAAGGGTTCCAAGAGCTTGCAATTCCAGTCTTACCCGAATGCAGTGCTTTCCAGAGATCTTCTGATTTTGGCCTTGGAGTAGATGTCGCAGCACTTGGCAATAAATCAGCATTTGTTCCTCTTCAAACCAGCTCGGCCTCTTCCAGGAGAGAGATGAATTTTTATGGCTTAAGCCCAAGACTGGGAATTGGACCTCTAAGAGTGACTTATTCTCCTCCAGGAAGAGCTTTACCTGGATTGATAGCACCATATCTGAGGACTGGCTTGTTTCCTGCTTTTCCTTTTCATCCAGTGATGGACTCTTCCTTTTCAGGAGTGATCAAAGATGCATCTTATTCCCCCAGTGAAGACAAGCTTTTCAGTACCAAGATGTTTGCCAGGTTAAATGAAGAACGCAAATAGCATTTTGGTCGAAAGTTACTTTTTCTTTTTCTAATTTGTTCAGTTGTGCCGATACTTGTTGTGGAGCCCAATTCTTAAATGTGCATCCAATAAAGAGCAAATTAGTATTAAATCTTTCATTAAAAAAAAAAGGCTTCCACAGGATTCTTTCCCTAAAATCAGTTGAAATTGGACATAAAATAATTTGAAAATGGAGAGATTTCTGGAGTGTCAACAGTGAAAAATTATTAGAAGCAAAATTGATATGGAACATTATATTGTATATTAACATATAATTTCATCTCATTTGAATCTTTGAACAAAAAAAAAGGTGACACTTGGAGACTGGAAGTTGAAAATCGAAGAGTAAGATGAAGAACTCCAGAAAATCAAAACTTTTGTCTTTTGTATTTTCAAAATATTTGATACGTTTCTTTTTTTTTTACTTGAAATGTAGGTATTTGAAATCAAGAAATAGTTTTCTAAATATAGACCCTTGATTTTTTTTTAATGAAACAGTTATTGAAATATGTAGTACATGTCTCTGATCAACTGTTGTAACAAAATTGGTAAATGATTTTGGATATAAGCAGTCTTTTTAGACTGAAGATATGCCTTAATTATGTTTGCATATGGATAGAAGAATCGAAGGAATTGCCTGGTTAAAAAATAATTCTGAATTATGCTTTAGAATAATGTGGTTGAGATTTAAACTCATGTACTTTTCTCTTCACGTATATGAATAATAATGAAGATTGGAATTTTTTTATTTTGCATTACTAGGTGTATAACATTAAATCTGCCAACTGCAGTTATATTGTGGCTGGGTCCTCACATTATACTAAGCCATAGTTTGCTCAAACCATGATTTTTAATAGCCTGTAATCTCCAGGTTCACACAGTGTGTTAAGTGAAAATGGCTTAGTGCAACGTGTGAATCTAGTCCAGGGTTTGTTTGTGCTAAACAGTGGCTTATTTGATAATGGTTTATTAAATAACCCACAAGTTTATTTGCAACAAGGTTTAACCTAAGACAATGATGGGCATCTTGCCAGCCATGTGGGCAAAATATCTGCAAATATTGCTCTACCAAAATATAGCAAAAATATGACCAGATTTCTGTGGTCTAGTCTTTCTGGGTGAAAGCACTCTCAAAATTAAGAGTGAGCTTAGAAAACTTTCTGCTCACATTCCCACCTATAACCCCCCTGTAACCCTCCCCTCCTAAAGTTGTAAACAGAGCAAATTTAACTTGTTTTGGGAGAGGTGAGTTAAGAGTGGAAATAAGAACATGAGATATCTGGGAGCTAAATTGCTTCTATCTTGAAATTCCCATGCAATCGAGCCAAACCAAACAAACTAACCACATTATGGTATAACAGGGTGTGTGAATACAGCCTGTTATAACCATACAGTACATATAATGTAGTATGACAGAAAACAATTTCGGAAATTTGAAGGGTTTTCTTTTTAGATTAGATATTTTGTCTATGGAAGGAAAAAAGAAAAACAGATGATACTCTCAAGAACCATTTCTGTAATATGAAGCCTTCATTTCCGGCTACCAGCACATTGGCTGCTGCTTCTGTGTGATCTGTAGGTACATGATCGACTTCTGATTCTGAAGTTAAAACTGGCAACATGGAAGCAAATCAAGGGATGAAAGAAGTTTTTGGAGAACAAATGGGTCCCATGTGTAATATATGTGGATTAATTAAATAATGAATTAACTAGTAGGAAGATGAGAGCTGAGTTGTTGGTTTATGGGACTTTCCACTTCAAATTTCCACACTGTAAATGGGTTAAATGCAAGCTTTTTTAAAAGCATAAAATGGTTCAGTAAAACAATTACTCCTGACTACCTGACAAAGATGCTACTTTTTGCATTTATAAACAGGCTTTACTAGGGAGTGAGGATTTATCCGTCTTAAGTGCAACTGAAATATTCTGTTATTGCTCAAAGAAAACCCTTGTTTATATTATCTGAGATTTAGTATACTTCTTAAGATTTTAAGATCTTAAGGGGTGTGTGTGTGTGTAATCTACAAAGCTTTTGTTGTTAATTTCGGCTTGTGGCCCAGCACTAGATGATAACTAATAAAATTATGAAAATTTTATTATTTTATTTAAAATAAAATAATAAAATCTTTAACAAATTTGTGGATGGGTCTTACTACTGCCCTTGCTTCTTCACTAAAATTGCTCAGCATTAATTTGTTCAACTTTTATTTCTAGTGCTCTGAAGATTTTCTTCCATGGAATTAGGTTCCAAAGTTAGTCATCACCATCTTGTGGCTGCTTGCGATCATTACACGTTTAACAAACCTCCCCCCCCGCCCCCGTTTATTTTAGCTGTGAGTAATGAAACGATTAAGAGCTATATTTTGCATTCACTGAAATGATAAGCAATGATGGATTGAACAAACCATAAGCAAGCATGTCGTTCTCACAGCAGGTATGTGGATTTTTTTTTTTAGTTCAGTTAAATTTTATCCTAAAAGAATTGGAAAGAGTGCAGAACACTCCCAGTAAAAATTAGAAACTTGACCCTCTGGATTCCACTGTAGTGCAAAGTTTAATGTATTTTTTGTTAATGCTTAAGAAAATAATACTCACTCCTTTCTGTGTACACTCATTAATGTTATTCAATTCAATACCAATAAGAATGATCTCCAAATAACCGTATGACCCTGAATATCATTTAATTGGAGAGAGAAAAGTTGAATGCCAATCGGGTGGTATTCAGCAGGTTCTGACCAGTTCTGGAGAACCGGTAGCAGAAATGTTGAGTAGTTCGGAGAACTGGTAAATACCACCATTGACTGTCCCTGCCCCCATCTATTCTCTGCCTCCCGAGTCCCAGCTGAGGAGACCAAGGAGAGATTCAACCTAGAAATGAGGAGGAACTTTCTGACAGTGAGAACAATCAACCCATGGAACAGAAGTTGCCTTCGAAGGTTGTGGGAGCTTCATCACTTGAGGCTTTCAAGAAAAGATTGGACTGCAGTTTGTCAGAAATGGTGTAAGGTCTCCTGCTTGAGTGGGGGGTTACACTAGATGACCTATAAGGTCCCTTCAAGTTCTGTTAATCTGCTATCTGATCGGGAGGAAATGGGGATTTTGCAGTAACCTTCCCCTGGAGTGGGGTAGGAATGGAGATTTTACAGCATCCTTCCCCCTGCCATGCCCACCAAGCCACACCCACAGAACCGGTAGTAAAAAATTTTTGAATCCTACCACTGGTGCCAATGTTAATAAAGAGCATACACATGATCTTAAGAGCTGCCCCAACTTTCTATTCTAGATTGAATTGCAAAATAAAATTCTCATTTCTGATTTCTTCGGTTTCTAACCTATGGAGGAAGCAATAAACAAAGATGATCTGGAATGGCAGCACAGTCTCTTCGCTCGCCACTTTCTTGCTTCTCGTACTGTATATTGTGTCATCTACCGAAAGCCTATCTTGGCAGAGATAAGGCAGGGATTTCACTAAGCGCTTGCCGAACTGTCTCAAAACCAAATCCAAAGTCTTGCCTGCTAGGTTTTGTTTTTGATTTCTACATCAGAAAATAGAAGGTCTTGCTTCTTGCAGTGAAAAAAAACCACACACTCATTTCCCCCCCCCCTCTATAAGGGGGAATGCACAGCCATCTCTCAAATTAGGAGTCATTGTAGCCTGGTCAAAGGAAGGAAGAATGACATCCAAATAACTCCTGCCAGCCTTGCATATTCCTTATCCCGCGCTGCCTGCTTTACAGTCACATTTTTCCTGAAGGTCTGAAGGCCCCATCAAAGCCAGGGAAGCTGTCAGATAGCTTATTTCTGCCGACATCTTCCCTAATGAGGAAAAAAAAAAGTATGTGTGCAATTGCTCTTTTTAAGAACTGGAGCTTCTCAACTGAATCATCTTAAAGTCTCTATAAAGTCCTAGGGGGGATACATCTTCACTTTTAAAGTGGGTTGAATGCACCCATTGTGCTTGATTTACTTAACGAGGTTTCTTTCCTAAATGGGTCAGCACTGCAGTAGGACAATTTCACTCAGGAACACAAGAAAGAGAATACTGATGGAAGATTTCCCAAGAACTTATGTGGTGTAGTATTGAGACCCACGTTCTGTTTGATCATCAGCAATGGAAGTTCACCGGCTGATTTTAGGCGGGTCACACTCTCTTAACATTGGCGCAGTGGCTTAGTGGTTAAGACGCTGGACTTGTCAGCTGGAAAGCCAGCAGTCCAGGTTCAAGACCCGATCACCACACAATGGAGTGAGCTCCCGTCCTCAACCCAGCTCCTGCCAACCTAGCAGGTCGAAAGCATGCAAATGCAAGTAGATAAATAAGTACCATTTCGGTGGGAAGGGAATAGCATTCTGTGTGTCATGCTGGCCACATGACCACAGAAATGTCTTCAGACAGCACTGGCTCAATGGCGTTGAAACGGAGATAAGCATCGCCCCCTATAGTCAGCAATGACTAGCGGAGTAAAATCCACAGGTGACTCCTTTATCTTTATACTCTCTTAACAACTTATAGGTTGTTTTGGTATGTGTGCTACTTTATGTTCTTGACCAAAAATCTGGATATAAATTTAACAAATAAACTTCTGCTAGGCTGTATTTATGCTGAGGGAAATACAGAGTATTGGTTAAAAAAAGATGTCATAAAAGTCCTTCAGCAAACAGTAGCATTATGACCTGCCAGAGGTTCATACAGACTGATGAATACCTTGCTCTATATACTCAGAAAAGGAGATGATTTTGCAGCAAGAACATGGACAGGGTGAATCTACAGGTAACATGATCACAAGTGCCTTTGAATAGCTGAGGTCTTATAGCAAAGAAATGATTCATCTTTTTTTTAAACACATTATAAATAAGACCCACGAACGAGCTAACCAGGTGGGAGATACTTATGTGGACAAGATTTTTTTCTTTTTTTTTTGAAGCAACACACCTCTCCCCTGCACTTTCTTTGGTGACATTGCTCGTTAACTATGTCAGTTATCTCTTGGTTTCTCCTCTAATCCTTCTACTGTGGTTTTGGGCAACTCCCAAATGTTCTGGAAATATTTGACTCCTATTATTTTCTCTCCCAGACTTGAATTTCTCCCCTATTTCCCCTTTTCTGTTTTAGAATTGGCAGTCTCTCTCCCTTGGATATGCTTATGGATAGTTGGTTTAGCAAAAGCTACTGCCGCACACTACCTTTTCTATATTAAAGTTTTGGTAATAAAGCCAATAAATAACCAAATCCAAGCACTTCAGTAGATTGACAGCATGTTATATAAGAACATATTTCCTTGAGATAATGAATAGTCACCCAGATTCAGCAAAACTGGTTGTCAACTAAAAATGAGAATAGTTCAAGCCGTGTTTTTTTGGGGTGGTAACATATTGCTTTGAAAATGTTGAACAAAAAGTGTAAAAAACAAAGATGCCTTTAAATTACGGATTTCGAGATAATACTGAGGATATCTTAGACTGAGGTAAGAATCAGTCAGTCATTCCTACCAGATAAAATAGAAAATAAATATTGTTCCCTTAGGACAGTGATCGGCAACTCAAGCTGCATACTTCGGGGCATGAGAAACAAAGAAATGATGGATTTAAAACAGGGTTACCCTTGACAAGACTGAGAGAAATGGAAGAAAAGGAAGACAACAGATAAGATGGATGGGATGAAATATATCCTGGGATGGGAACGTCCTTGGCAGAGCCATAAATTATTACTAAAATAGGTCCAGACAGTGAGCGTCTGTCCATGTTGTGACCAGGAAACCATCTCAACTCCTCCAAGTAATTTGGTAGGTAAAAGAAGCAATTAAGTTGGGAAATCAGCCTAAGCAGTTTATATCTGCATAACATAACATAAGTGAAGCTTCATACGCATATGTGAATCTCTGATTTGGGTATAAGACAATGAAGGTAAAGGTAAAGGTTCCCCTCACACATATGTGCTAGTTGTTCCTGACTCTAGGGGGCAGTGCTCATCTCTGTTTCAAAGGTGAAGAGCCAGAGCTGTCCGAAGATGTCTCTGTGGTCATGTGGCCAGCATGACTAAACGCCAAAGGCACATGGAACACTGTTACCTTCCCACCAAAGATGGTCCCTATTTTTCTACTTGCATTTTTTACGTGCTTTCGAACTGCTAGGTTGGCAGAAACTGGGACAAGTAACGGGAGCTCACCCCATTACACGGCACTAGGGATTTGAACCGCTGAACTGCCAATCCAGATACTTTGTATTTTGTATTTTGGAATTTAGATAAATTCCATTAAGACAATAGAAAAGTTTAATATTCTCCCATTCTTCAAACACTGCACAGGTAGTTCTCGACTTAGAACAGTTCATTTAGTGACCGTTCGAAGTTACAACCGCACTGAAAAGAGTGACTTAAGATCATTTTTCACAGTTATGACCATCACATGGTCATGTGATTTACATTTGGATGATTGACAACTTGTTCATATTTATGACGTTGCAAGGCCTGGGGTCATGCGATTCCTTTCGTAGCCTTCTGAGAAGCAAGCAGGCAGCCTTTGTCAAACTTGGTAACTTTAAGATGTGTGGATTTCAATTCTTAGAATATTGACTGGGGAATTCTGGGAGTTGAAGTCGACACTTCTTGAAGCTACCCTGGTTGAGAAGTTGTAGAGCTTAAGCTATGGAGAGCTGTAGAGACACTAAGTGCAAACAAAGAATAAAAGTGTATAACAACTGTATTTGGCAAAGAATGCTACCACAGTGCATAATAAGCTAGTGATGGATCCCTTTTAAACAGAAGATATGAATGCAGCAGTAGTGCGTTTCAATTTAGTTTGCTACTGGTTCGCGCATGTGCTCGCGCAGAAGCATCAGTGGGTGGGTGGAGTCTCCCGCCACTGCTACCGTTTCGCCCAATCCGGGGCAAACCAGTAGCAACCCACCACTGGTATACACACAGAAACTTATCCTAAATCAATGAAAGGGGGCCAGCTATGTGACCTATGCTGGGTTGCTTAATTTATGGAAATTTTCAAATATGAAATTATAATAAAACTAGATTAAAAAAAAATCAGAAATGTTGAGAGGCCTGATTAAAATATGAGGCCCTAAGGCAGAGGTGTGAAACGATGGCCTCTTTATGACCTGTGGACTTCAACTCCCAGAATTCCTGAGCCAGCATGGATTTTCAACACCTCCTTATAAACATGATTGTTGCTAAATTCCACAAAACTTACAATCAAAGTATCTGGATAGGTAATCCTCGAGTTACGATCTATTGCTTAGCGACCATCTGAAGTTAGGGCAGACCTCCAAGAAGCATGGCTGGCTCAAGGAATTCTGGGAGTTGAAGTCTGCAAGTCATAAAATGGCCATTGTTCCCCACTCCTGCCCCTGAGCCGTAGTTTGCTTAGTTTAAGCCAATCCGGCTCAACTCCTTCTTTTCTAGCAAATTAAGAACATAATTATATGCGGGTAGAAGATAAAGTTGGCGAAGGACTTAAGTGCGTTTGCAGTTAAACCATTTGTACCAGCAAGGGTATTTCTCCCAGTGGCCATAGACTAAAAATAAAAATACAAATACAAATGCAGGGAACTTCTGTGAGTTTCCTCTTTGCTAAAACTGCCAAAAACTAAACATGATTTCCAAGGGGACACTTACTTGGTTCTAAATTATTCCTGGAGTGTTGATTATTTTAATTGCTCATTAGGAGTTTTGTCTGCTAAACAAACTAAATTATTGTCTTTGGGGGTTGGTATCCTGGGTCTCCCAATTAAAAGTAATCAGAGCAGAGGACCCCCCGCTGAGACCGAATAAGAAGAGACTTGAAATGTACCATCTATAAACTGGGTAATGAAATTGGGCTGCTGTTTTCATTGTTGCTGGACATCAAGAGTTTATGGGAATGTCCAGTGCATCTTCTAGAAAGTTCTAACAAAAGCTGGAATATGGAAATACGCTGTGGGTAACTTAATTAAATAAATACCGCATTTAAATTGCATTTCATGTTTTAAGGCAAAGTCTTCTTGGAGAATAATAATATTGTTAATAATATGACAGAAAAAAAAAATACAATAAATACCAATGAACTGGTGTTCTCCTAGCATGTGGCAGTTAGATTCTTAAGATTCCTGAGCATGATTAAGGATTATGGAACTTGAAGTCTATCACTTTTGGTAGACTTTTGGGATAAATTTACTTTTGGGGTAAATTTACTAGTGTTAGAAGAAATATCCTTCTGGGTTCAGCTCCAAGTCAGGAAAAAGACATTGGAAACATGGAGACTGCTTGGAAAGATGGTTTAATGGTGGACAAGATCACATGGTTTGAGTTCCTGAACAGAAAACGGGACGAGACGCAGTGAGTTCCCAGGTTTTATGCCCTCTCTGGCTTTGAACTTCCTGGGGCCCAGAAAGAGTATCCTGATTGATTGTCAGACTCCCAGGGAGTGGAGGGTCTTAGCTAGCCTTGCTGGCTAATGTAATCTTCCCAGGTGCCATGTGGTGAGTTTCCGTTGCTAGATGGGTCCTATTGTGTTAGTTTCTGTTTCTAGATGGATCCTATTGTGTTGCAGATGATGGTCCATTGACAAAGATGGGAGGGAATTGAGTTTCTGCCTCTGGCCCATTGACAAAGGATGTGGGGGGGGGGGGCAAGAAGGTGGGAGCTGCTTCGTCTTTAAAACATGTTTCTCCATTTCTCATCCAGGGAAACATAATATTCTGCCTTTTTAATATTTCCTAAAATATTTCATTCTTCTAGAAAAGGGGTGGGTGCTAGCTTCCTACATTAGGATACTTAGGAGTGTGTACTAATTTGAAAGTGTTCGGAGGAACATTTTGTCTCTGGAATTCTCAGAATCATAAAAATGCCCTGGTTTAGAATCAAGACACAGAAATGTTAGAGGCTTGAATCCTCCCTTCAGAAGTTTGGGTGGCTTAAAGCCATAATTCCCCAAGTCCTTGTTTTACAACAGTTTGTTTAGTGACTTTTCGAAGTCAAGACAGAACTGAAAAAAATGACTTGTGACCATTTTTCACACTTACAATTGTTGCAGGCTCCCCATGGTCATGTGATCAAAAATCAGATGCTTGGCAACTGACTCGTATTGATGATGGTTGCAGTGTTCCAGGCAGGGGTGAAATCTACTTACCTTCTTTACCGGTTCAGAAGTTCACGTGCCGCACAACACGAGTGCTCAGACCTAGAAAACATATTACTGCATGCGCAGAGGATAGAAAGCATATTACTTCCTGGTTAAAACCAGGAAGTAACGACACCTGGCGGGGTGGGCGGAGCCTCACGCTGCCATCGCTATGGTTCTCCAAACCACTGGCTACAATCGCTACCGGATTGCCTGATCCAGTCTGAACCGGGAACATTTCACCCCTGGTTTCAAGTCATATGATCTTCTTTTGCAACCTTTGGGCAAGCAAAGTCAATTGGGAAGGTTAGGTTAACAACACTGTTACTAATTTAACAACTGCAGGGTTTCATTTAACAACTATGGCAAGAAAGGTCATAAAGTGGGGCAAAATTTTGGGCTCAGTTGTGGCCATTAGCCGAGGACTACCTGTAATTTGCCATCGCTCACTTTCCATGAAAAAGACAAGCACTAGTAATGGCTTTTGCAAGGCCACAGTTAAATTGAAGATATGAGAACTAGGAGACAGAAGAACCTTGCTGACTAGATTTAGCATATGGCCAAAGCAGGGGGTTCAAATGTGCAAAGACCCCCAAGTTATATTTTGCAGCTCTCAACAATACTGGAGAAAGAATAAGTCATACAGGGTATAATTTTTTGGCTGGCAAAGATTACTCCCAAGAGAAGAATTGCTCCCTGCTCATTTTAACGAGTGAAGCAGTGGTGGGTTGCTCCTGGTTTTGTCCTGTTCTTTAGAACCGGTAGTAAAAGAAGCAGGAGGCCAGATGTCATAATTGACAATCTGTGCACGCGTAGAAGCTTCTGTGCATGCGCAGAAGTGTGCGCCCGTATGCTCCTGTTGCGAACCGGTAGTAAAGGTAAGTAGAACCCACCCCTGGACTGTAGGATATTGGACAAGAGCAAACCGGGATGGACTGAGGGAAACAAGAAGAGGGGGTTTAAGCAGGCTGCCAACTGACCAGAGGCCCAGATCAAAATAAGTTGGCTCATTCACACACACATTAGGAGTTAAGGCTGATTTAGAGATACTCATGATCTTTGCTGCATACCTGCGCTGTGAAGGTGTTGAGGTTACAGATGGCCACAGATGGGCAGATACAAACACCTCCCAAATTCCAACTGTGTGTTGTGTGAAGGTGCATGTCCTCCATACGGATTGATTGATCCAACTTCCTGTTTCATGCTTTGCTGTTTGAGTCCCCCAGGCCAGAACATTAACATTCGTAGACATATGATTGCAACAGCTATACAACTTGCCTACGAATGATAGACACACATGTTCCATCATGGCGTCACTGTGCAAGGCCAGAGCAGTCTACTTCATCCTATTGATTTTACATCTTCCCAGTTCGGCAAAGCAAAATGAGAACAATAGGAATAGCACTTAGACGTATATATCATTTCATAGTGCCTTACAGCCCTCTCTGACAGGTTTACAGAGTCAGCATATGGCCCCCAACAATCTGGGTCCTCATTTTACTGAACTCGAAATGATGGAAAACTGAGTCAGTTTTGAGCTGGTTAAGATCAAACTCTTGGCTGTGGGCAGAGTTAGCCTGCAATGCTGTATTCTAACAACTGTGCCACCACGGGTCTCCTCTGTTTGGCTGAGAAGGAGCTTTTAAACAGGGCAAGCCAAAGGTCATAGCAATCTTAGTGTTCACAGTGAAGAGGGAGTAGTAGGCAAATGGCTGAAGAGCCATAATCCTAGCAGTTATGACCTTGCTCCCTCACACTGTGAGTGAAGAGAGGCCCCACATTTGGGATGGTGGGAACTACAAATTAGGGGAGCCTTTGTATCAGCCTTTCTGTATTGCATGGGATCCCTGGGGGTCTCTCTTGCACAGCCAGAGGCTTCCGGGTTATAGCTTTTGATAAGGAACTGCTCCTTGTGTGGTGGGAGTCCCTTGGAGTTATGATTTCTCGCCCATATTGGGTTCCATTAATGAAAAATTATTTCCATTATTTTGTAGTTCAGCTGCACCATCTGCAGTTGAATGAAAGATGACAGCAGGCTTGAGGGGAATGCCAGTGTTTGCAGAAACACAAATGCGTTTTTATTAAAAGAAACTGGCGGGCTGGGACTGCAATCACACCCAAGACTGAGCATATGGCGCACGGACAGATTGCTGACTTGTGGAAGATGGACACCATTTTATCTGTGGCCTCAGCTGTTAATGTCTAAGAGACCTTCTAGCAAGAAATCAAATGCGATTCTCTGGTGTTTTGAAAACGATGCACCTGTTTAAAATGCCATGTTGCTGGCTTTTAAACACAAAATGTCTTACTGGATAACCTCCAATTCTGTGACGTATGATGCAGATCTGGCAGAGGCAACTAAGCCAGCCTATTTTCATAATGCAAACAAAACTGAGATCAGGAAATCCAACTGTCACAGGTAGTTAATTATTGGCTTATGCTTTAAGAGTTACAGCGCTGATGTGGATACCTGAGTGCCAAAAAGTGGCCTCAAAGCATCAAGTCATTTCACAGGTGTTAGCTAGTTTTTGATTGCTACTTTTTTTTTATCATCACCAAACAGGATTAAAGTAGAAACAGGGAGGTGGGTATAAAACCCATGGTCCATTACAAATCCTTTACGTCAGCAACCCATTTCTTTTCCAAGGTTCTTGAACGCAAATTTAATTTGGAACTTTTTGGATGCAATTTAATTTGGAACTCTCTTTTCTGACAGTATTGGTCTTGTGGTTCAGAGTTTTCCTTCCAAGACTTGGTGGACAAAATAGCCAGTTGTCTATTCATTTATGCTGGATAACACATTGTTTTGGAGTTTGGTGGGGGGGGAATTGGGGAGCACTGTTTAATAAGTCACAGTCTATCTTGCTAAAGGAACAGCAAAGAGAAATTACATGTTTAGGAAAAAAGTGTGAAATTGATGCCATCTAGATCAGTGGTGAAATTCAATTTTTTTTACTACTGGTTCTGTGGGCATGACTTGGGTGTGGCAGGGGAAGGATACTGCAAAATCCCCATTCCCTCCCCACTCTTGGGGGAATTCTTGCAAAATCTTCATTCCCCCCCTTCTCTGGGGCCAGCCAGAGGTGGTATTTGCTGGTTCTCCAAACTACTCAAAATTTCTGCTACCGGTTTTCCAGAACCTGTCAGAACCTGCTGGATTTCAACCCTGATCTAGATGCATGGGATTCTCATTAGTAATACTTCTTTTGAAAAAAGAAAAAAGAATCTGTATTTCTCTTATGCCACTCAAGTTTAAAACCTGAGCGGTGATGGAGAACGTTAAGTTTTTAAATGCAGCCAAATTCCATTTGTAGTGTGCCGTTTAAATTCTCTCATTTAAGCTGTTTATTGACAAACTAAAACAAACATGGCCAGGATGAGATCCATTTCAGCATTCCCATAAATTCACTGAATATAAAATGACAGCTGGTAAAGGAATGTGTAACCTCAAGATTTAGACCGAAGCATGCTTTGAAGAGCTTCTATTAAATACTGATGACTTCTAAATGTTTATTATTTGTCTAAGGTCCTGGTTTTTTTGGGTTGATTTTTGCAGTGTGTTAGATCATTTTAGCCTAGGACAACTTGCTGCAGCCAATTCAATCCAGCCAACTTGCCACCGTCAACTCACTGTGGGACAATTCTCCGGGGCCAACTTAACACAAGATAACTGTACTTTAGACCAGTGGTGAAATCCATTTTTTTACTACCGATTCTGTGGGTGTGGCTTGGTTGGCATGGCGTGGCTTGGTGGGCATGGCTTGGTGGGCGTGACAGGGGAAGGATACTGGAAAATCTTCCTTCCCTCCCCACTCCAAGGGAAGGATACTGCAAAATCCCCATTCTCTCCCCACTCTGGGGCCAGCCAGAGATGGTATTTGCCGGTTCTCTGAACTACTCAGAATTTCTGTTACTGGTACTCCAGAACCTGTCAGAACCTGCTGGATTTCACCCCTGCTTTAGACATGTTTCTCTCTTAATATTATTAGTATTATTATTGATATTATTAATAATAATATTATAGTTACCTCATGTTGACTATATCATGGAGAGTTGTCCTGTGGTGAATTGATCATAGTGAGTTGGTTACAGCAAGTTGGCTGTGGCGAGTTGTCCCACTGCAATTGGGATTGGGTGGTTAATAAACACAATAAAATTATTTTGTTAAAAAAAAAATCAAGGCAGTGTGTAAATACCTCTTTGTTCCAACCAACAAATGGGGATTTTGTGTAGACACAAAACCCCCATCATCAAGGCAATCTAAATGGATCAACTTAAGCTCAGTAAGTTTCTGTGTGAAGCAGCTGTTTGAGGCACAGCACTGTTTGAGGCACAGTCAATACAGTATGGTGTTGCTTTATAAATATCCATACTGTAACACCTAAGCCCCTAAGACCAGCATCTGCATCAAGGGAATAGTGATGCACATCTAGCTGCTTTTTAAAAGGAATCCCGTGGGAGGAAAAAAATCAGCAAAATTAGCTTAACTTTAATTTAAGGCAGTTAGCTTTAGCTTTGCTAGGGTTACATGTTTGCCAAAGTACAATCAGTTTAGTTTCTTCAAACATCAAGTTTTATTTTATTAACCTTTTAGATTTCTCTGAGGAAATCAGCAACCTGTGAAGAGGATGCGTGGTACACAACCCCAGATCAGTGGAATGAAAAAAAAAAACCCTGCTTAGATTAAAAAGATGCTTATTTATAGTAGTTCAATGTTGGCAAAGGGATTAAACATTGCTATTGCTGTATTAAGCCTGCGGTAGGCATAATTTACTAACAGAAAGAAAAGGCACTGCTAATCTTCTAAATTGGGGGAGGAGGGAAGCTGAATATTGACTATTTGTGACCCCGGCGCCCCCCCCCCCATTGTAGTAGCCATGGTTGGCTGAAAAGGGGGTTTAAAAACACCATCTTCTGGTTGCCAAATGATGCCTTTCTTATGCAGGAAATAACAGTAGAGCCAGTGAGGTTGAAAGTTAAGAGATGAAGAATGAGAAAAATAATGATTTTTTTTCTGCAACACAAATCTCAGTTATGGAATTTGCTGTGGAAATGTCAAGCAATGGCTACCAATTAGGTCAGCATTAAAGGAGAAGATTTGGTGCGCTCAAAGAAGAGAAGGCCAGAAAACAATATATAGACAATTTTAATACTTACAAGGATACAGTTCAGCTTCCTAACCGTTCCAAAGCAACGGTGTCCTTCTACTGTGGTCTCATCCTGCTTGTAATCTTTCCAAAGAAAACTACTTAACCATTCTAGTAAAAGACTCCTTGACAACATCCTTTGATGTGTTTCTTCAGGACTTTTCATGGGATACTTAGACATCTTTGCAATTTCCTTTCTTTTTTTAAAAAAATCCATTTTTAATATACTCTGAACAAGAGCCTTGAGGCTAAAATGGTCAGCATTCCTTGTAAACATTCGAAAGCATCCTGATTTGGTTGTTGTCACTCATCGAAATCTCTTTTGACAGATGCTTTATATTTGGGGATGGGGAGAAGATTTCCTATAAGCATGTGTGAGTCTTCTCAGTGGCCATCCTTGACTGGAGAAGTTTGGAAGTTGTAGTCCAACGCATCTAAAGGGCCTCAGAATGGAAATTTCTAGCATTAAAGATTGACTCAGATGTCCTCTGCCACAATTCATTGGCTGCACCATGTGCTTCCCCCCCCATACTCTTGATACTTTTATGCTGAAATAAGGGGCTTCTAAATCTACTCATAGATATTTTGATGATTATTAATGATCCAAAGCAGCTATTGGCTTGACTTCCATCAGACATGACTCTTATTTAATTTTAGGTAGAATAAAAATGAAGGATTTATTGATACTAATCTTTTAAAATGTCAATAGGCATGTGTCTGTCTTTGAGGACCATAAGCAATTTGGTTTAACCAACTGTTCTGTCTTAATTAAGATATTTAAATGTAAAGTAATCTGTGTAGACAGGATGTATGATGGATTCAGATCTTTACTTTATGGTTGCCCAGTTTTCATCAGCTAATTGCAAGGCCTGTCAGCTGTATCTATACTGAAATCTCGTCTCTATTGCCAGAAATACTTGTCTAGGATATATATCTAATTGAATAATAGTGGCCTTCTCTGAAACTTTTTTTACAATTAGGAATTGCCAAGAACTCCTTGTGCTTGGCTAGTGTCCAAATCAGAAGGCCATTCTGTTTCCTGAAAATCACATGAAAAGCAAAGTTTTAAATGGTTCTGCTGAAATGTCCTCTCTGGTTTCAGTCCTAGGATGCTTTTTGCACTAGTGAAGTGGAAGTGCTTTTGAAAGCAACTAGGTTTCATTTTGAGGGGACAAACAGATAAGAATACGGGTAGTCCTTGACTTACGACCATAATGGAGCCCAAAATTTCTGTTGTTAAGTGAGTCAAGTAAATTTCACCCCATTTACAACCTATCTTACCACATGGGTCAAATGAATCACTGCAGGTGTTACGTTAGTAGCATGGTTGTTAAGTGAATCTGGCTTCCCCACTGATTTTGGTTGTCAGAAGGTTGCAAAAGGGTATCACATGACCCTGGGATACTGCAACCATCAGAAATATTAGTCAATTGCCATGTATCTGAATTTTGATTATGTGCCCATGGAGAAGTTTGTAATGGTCATAGGTGTGAAAAAAGATCATAAGTCTCTTTTTTCAGGGCTGTTGGAACTTTCAGTGGTCACTAAATGACTTGCTGTAAATTGACTTGTATTCTAGTTTATTCACGGGCGTCCCAAAGACAGCTGATGACCTCTCTAATAGAAGTGGCATCCATCCCTTTTTTTACAAGCGTGCTAGTTAGAGATTCATGGGGTACTTTTTCACACGCCTATCTGAAATTTGGATAAATTATATCCACGGCTTTACAACTTACCTGATTACCAAAATGCTGAACAGGAATAGTCTCGCATACCGGCTGTTTACAAACTTAAATAATAATTCTGTGTCATTTTCAAAGAATTTACATATCTATTGCTTTATGAAACTTGGAAAATGTGACAATAACATCTTCGGTTTCAAACTGTAAAAGCCGGTTCAGCTATTTAAAAAAGCTAATCTAAATCTTCTGTAGTTTATTGGCGACTCAGCATCATTTATCATGACGACGTTGCAAGAATTTCATTTCTTAAACCTTAGATACGCTATTGTGGACCTGAAGAAATGGAATGCCTGAATTTAATCAGGTAAATATGTGAGTTAGTTATATTCAACTCCTTGGGACTTGTCTACACAGGATTGCGGTATTTCTATGCAGGTAGTAGACAACCTCCACGAATGGTGAGGTTTCAGGAAGTTTCAGCAGTTCAGAGTTCCAGGGTTTGTCCCAGGGACCCTCAGATCTTGCCAAACTGGTAGTCATACATTTGATCTGGTATCTACCTCAAAGCAAGTGATACAAGGTTTGAAGACGTAAGATGTAGACCTTTGGCAAAGGCCTCCTGGTTGCTAGGAGACTTATTACTGCTGAGAGATGTCTGATGGATCCAGATAGATTCCAGAGGATGCTTGGGGATGTTTCCAACTATTTGATGGTTTCCCTTTGTGTGCCTGATTGATCTTCGATGTATAAAAGCTACCACAGAACTAGATATTGCTTTTCTCTTTAAGGATTGTGGTATACTAAAGAAATTTGAAGGATAAAGTGGCACAAGAGATTTCTGAAGCCCCAATAGAGAAAGATCAGGAATTAATTTGATTAGACACGAGGAAGAAATTATATTTAAGTCTACAGTGTGGTAAAAAAGGGCAATAAAACACACTTATTTTAAGACAATCCTTGTCTTTCGTTGGGGCAGGAAGCATAAAGCTTTCCTTGGGGGCTAGTGTGAAATCTTAGGGTGCTATTTTGTTGATTATATCACTCCAATTTGCTCAGGTCTTGATTGTACTTGAGGAGGGCCTATAGAGATGACTGGAATAGTGTCTTTTGTAATTATCTACAATTAATTTTTGCTTGATGACTCTGAAGCAATTCAGACGATGACTTATGGGAAGCGGGAGGGGGGTCAAGAGTACAATACGTCTACCCTGTTTTCCCGAAAATAAGTCCTAGCATGATTTTTCAGGTTGCTTGTAGTATAAGCCCTACCCTCAAAATAAGATCCAGTTAAGGTTGTCAGCCAGATGGATGCATTTAGTACCGTATTTTCCCCAAAATAAACCCTAACCAGAAAATATGCCCTAATGCATCTTTGCAGCAAAAATTAATATAAGACCCAGACTTCTTTTTGGGGAAACATGGTACTTTTCTGGAATAATTTACTATTGAAAAGTTCTCCTCTTTGACAGCCTTTTGAAGGACAGTTAAGACTGAGCTATTCCACAGGACACTTAATGGATGGCAGCAAGGAATAGCTTCACCAGGCACCAGTTAGGGGCGGATATATTTGTATCATTTTCAAAATAGTCTTTAGGGGTTTATGCAGCTTTGTAAACCACAAAAAATCTTTGTGGACTTAGCAGTTTAAAAATGCTTTTAACAATAAACAAACAGATGAATAAAAATGCAGCAATTGTGGAGCTTTTAAACAAATTTTTTTGGAACAGGTGTTGTATTGGCTCTTAGAAGCGGGACGGTTTTAAGCTCTTTTTCCTAAGGATTTCCTTCTTTTTTCTTCTTAATATTGAGTGTTCCCTATATCAGAAAAGGTATACCAGGAAATATATATATTTCCTCCCCTCCCCCCCCTCTCTCTTTATATATATATATATAAAATGAAGGGTTTCTTATACCTAATCTACCTATCTAATGAAGGAAAGTCTTCATTAGATCCTAGCTTCTCAAGCTGTGCAGTGACAGATTTCTCCCACAGAGAGGCATTCCTGGATCTCAGTTTCATTGCGTGCCCTCTCTCAGTGCCTAAAAGAGGAAACATTCGTGACAAGAAGAAGATGAAGAAGAAAAAGGAGTTTGTATTTTGAAAAATGACATTCCACGGCCCTCTGGTTTGTTACATTGCAATGCAATGCAGAAACCTCCTCTCCCAATGCTGGGATTGATTTCAAAAACAGAATTTCACTTTTATGGTCAGCTTTTTATCATTACCCCCTATTTATTTAAGGCATTTGGATAGTCGCCCATCTTAAAGCACTTCTGGGAGGCTTACAGCCAATAAAACAATCTAAACCCAACAGCAATAAAACTGAAAACGGAAGAACCTGGGGCCACAACCACACTTCCCTGATGGCATCCACCCAGGGCCGGATTTTCCTATAGGCTAACTAGGCTTCAGCCTAGGGCCTCAAGATCAAGAGGGGCCTACATTCAAATTGTTAGCAAAATTAAAATTACACTATTCTAAAAACAGTGAACACTAAAACACTGAACCGAAAAAAATGGGAGGTGAAAGGGCCTCATAAGTGGAATAGCCTAGGGCCTCTTTTCATCTAAATCCGGCCCTGCATCCCCCCATCTTCTCATTTCACCCTGATCTTGCTGTATCCCAACACACGAGGGAAGAGCTGGGCCTTGAGTGATATCTAGAAGGGTAGAAGGGCAGATCTCAAATGGCAGGGCAGGGGCTGCAAATCAGTTACATGCTGAGGAGTGGCAATAAATTATTTTGCCCCATTTATTTTCATATCCTTTTCTAATAAACACTGAATAGAGGGGATTTTGCAGCTGGAGAGTTTTGGATGTTGAAGTCCACAGATCTTCAGATCTTGAAGTTGCCAAGGCTGGACACCATTGCTACAGTATATTGCGATACAAACTTCCCATATGAGTTTCAGAACCCGCTTGGAGAGTTTCACAACTATTGCAAGCTACAAAGAGGTGTGCATTCTGATTAAACTGGGATCTACCAATAGATTCATGAAGGTCTTAAATTACACTAAGGATGATCTGAGAAGAGCTGGTCTTTTAAGCTTCATTGATTTTATAAGCCACAACTAGCATTTTGAATTGTTCTTATTGGCAACAAATCTAAATAGGGCGTGATATGGTCCTTTCTACTGTGTTCGAGTGGGATGTTTCATTGTGAACTAGCTGAAACTGAGACACAGAAAGCAAAGTTGACTACATGGCCATAGTCCAGCCTTGATGAGACCAAGTGCTGATCTAAGGCAAGCTTTCTTCTTCTCCAGAAATGCATACTGCTTCCAATAGTTTATTTGCTAATAATAACTAACCAAGGAGAGAAGCAATCTAGAACTAAGGAGAAATTTCCTGACAGTGAAAACAATCAACCAGTGAAATGGCTTCCCTTCAGAAGCTGTGAGTGCTCCATCACTGGAAGTTTTTAAAAAGAGATTGGACATCCATTTATCTGAAATGGTATAGGTCAGTGGTGGTGAACCTTTTACTTACTGAGTGCCGAACAAGAACGTGCTTCGCGCCCTTGCATGCCATCCGCGGTAACGTGTGGCTCCTCCACATGGGCTGTGCGCGCAACGGCACCCTCTGAGCATGCACACAGCTTTCATGCATTGTGCACTGCATGCGCAATCCCACCATACACGCACGTGCGCAACTTTTGTGCATGCAATGCACGTGTGCAAATGCTGTCTGCGCATGCATGCACAATCTCACGTATGTGCATGCGCAGGAAAGCTCCGAAGACCAGCTGGGTCCCCTGAATTGCACGCATGCGCACCAGAGGCCTAAACACCAGGTGGAGCGCACACACATGTGCAGTTTCAGGTGAGCTGGGCGATGGCTCGCGTGCCCGGGAAAAATGGCTCTGCGTGCCACTTCCGGCACGCGTGCCATAGGTTCGCCAACACGATATAGGTTCTCCTGCTTGAGCAGGAGGTTGGACTAGAAGACCTCCAAGGTGTCTTCCAACTCTGTTGATGATGATGATGGTGATGCAGTGAATGGTGTCTTCCCAAATTCTTTGGGATATTGCTTTCCAAAATCTAGTGAGGAAGGCCGATCCATTGACAGATAGATAATACATTCTGAGTTATTGATATAGATTATTTTAACAACCAATAAACCCAAGTAAGGATACTATTGAAAGCATATTATTTCAGAATCCTTATAAGGTGATAGGTTTTTTTTTTTTTAGACTTATCGCAGTACCAGTTCTTTGGAAACAATTTTGTTGCAGATGCTACCGCTGGTTTTGTGTTCATGTGTCTGTATATGTTTAAACATCAGTACCATCATTAACTGTTGCCTATGGTTACCCACATCTTCAAGCAGAGATTTGCTTGTTTTCGAAAAGACAATTCTGCATCGCCTGAAACTGTTTTCATCAGAGCTCAATAGTTATAGTACAAAAGAAGTAAAGTTCTATTTTTGGCCAGGACTGCATCAATTTCTTAATGAGTCAGAAGTCCCCCAAAGAGATTTTTAGTACCATCTTCCACTTCTTCACATGGGTTGTTTAACATTTGGCTTGGATGCAATGTAATTGAATGCATGCTAACTAAGTCACAGTCAGCTCAATATGTGAACGTAGAATGTGCTCTTGATCTATTTCTGTTTGGAAGTAAGTCCCATGAAGTTCAATAAAGCTTACTTCCAAAGAAATAGTATAGAACAGTGATGGCTAACGTTTTTGCCATTGTGTGCCAAAAGTGGGTGAAGCGTGGAGGGGGGGTGTTGCCTGCGCACGTGCCCACACCCATAATTCTATGCACCCCAAACCTGCACATGTGCGTGTGACACACCTGTGCTCCCCCCACTTTTGGCATGTAATGGCCTGGTAGGCCTGTTTTTCACCCTCCCCAGGCTCCAGAGACTTTCTAGGAGCTTGGGTAGTGCGAAACCACCTTCCCCACTCCCCAGAGGCTGGAAACAGCTCATTTTCCGACTTCTAGTGGGCCCAGAAGGTCTGAAAATCATCTGACCAGTGCCACATGTGCACCAGAGCTGAGCTCGCGTGCCCACAGGTATGGCTCCAAGTGCCACCTGTGGCACGCGTGCCATAGGTTCGGCATCATGGATATAGAATTTTGACCCTAACAATATATACATTGATAAATATATATACAATATATATAACAATAAATATCAGAATATTCAGAAGGAGGAGATTGCTACTTAATTCTTGCCTATTGTGTAGTTGTTTTATTGAACTTATTTGATTGGCCTCTTGTTTTACTTTTTTTGAATATTATATTCAAAATATAATATTTATAAGTCTAGTGTTATAAACTGGAGGAAGGGATGGAAAGAGTAGAGAAAAGATATGATAAATAATGAACTGTGGTGGCATAGTGGTTAGAATGCAGTATTGCAGGCTAATTCTGACAACTGCCAGCAGTTCGATCCTCAATGGCTCAAGGTTGTCTCAGCCTTCCATCCTTCCGAGGTCAGTAAAATGAGGACCCAATTTGTTGGGGGCAATATGCTGACTCTGTAAACTGCTTAGAGAGGGCTGTAAAGCACAATGAAGTGGTATATAAGTCTAAGTGCTATTGATATTGCTAAAATTAACCAAATATGGCAAAATAGGTAAATTTGAACATGGAAGGTCATAATCTGTTTGAAACCAAATGCTAATTTGGAGATGGTCCACATATAGACTGCCCATACTTTCTAAGGGTCTTCCCTCATTGGTAAGTATGATGTTGTCCTTTGTTCCTAATTAAACGAGGCCCCCATAATTGAGTCATATCTCTGTGTGCATAAGCTATCTCTGAAAAAAAAATGAGTGGTAGCATGTTCTGATAGAAAATGAGTAAAAGCAGAGGTGACTCAATGCACAAAGATCAATAGCTAAGGAGTTATTTTTATCATAATTGATTTTTTTAAAAGCCCAAGTAAGTTAACAGGAAGGCAGTGAAGGTAGATGCTGGATTAGATGTTTTGTTTAGAAATTGAAGAAAGGAGAAACTTTATCCAGTGCTCATAATTATAGGTAGCTATGTCTCTTCCTTCCATCCCTGAGCTTGAATTGTATTTTCAGAAATGATTAAAGTAGATTAACTCTTGCTCTCTTTCTACATTAAAATGCTTTTATGGTCCACAAAACAAAGGCAAGCCTGTGTTAGTGTGTTAGTAAAATATTTCTGCTGGTTTACAGTAGAGTTGTGCTCAAAGCTTCCTTGTCACAATTACACAATCACAATGGGATCTTTAACCTAACGTTGCAGTGGAATGATCCCATTTAAGATACCACCCAACCCAAGATAAACCTTTGATACTACCTTGGTGATCCCAAAAGCCTCTTTTGGACTGTAATTGTTGAAAATCAGTGACAGAGTTCATTCTGATTTTCAAAATAGGAAACATATACAATAAAGTTTGTACTATATAGTATATATATAGTATATATACTATATTACATATAGAAAGTTAACGTTTCTTATTGGGCATGCTTTCAGGAAACTATAATAAGGGCAATACATATTTAATTTGACACATCCTAACAGCAGCCAGGATTGTATATGCACAATCCTGGAAAAATCTAGATACCCCTACAGATGATAATATAATAAAAAAATTCTGGAATCTGCAGAAATGGATAGGATAACCCTAAAAATGAAAAGGGACGTGGTGACTCAGTGGCTAAGATGCTGAGTTTGTCAATCAAAAACTCTGCAGTTCAGCAGTTCAAATCCCTAGTGCCCTGTAACAGGGTGAGCTCCCATTACTTGTCCCAACTTCTGCCAATCTAGCAGTTCGAAAGCATATAAAAAATGCAAGTAGAAAAATAGGGACCACGTTTGGTGGGAAGGTAACAGCGTTCCATTCACCTTTTGCATTTAGTCATGCCGGCCACATGACCACGGAGACATCTTTGGACAGTGCTGGCTCTTCAGCTTTGAAACGGAGATGAGCACTGCCCCCTAGAGTCAGGAACGACTAGCACATATGTGCGAGGGGAACCTTTACCTTTACCTGTTTAAAAATCAAAGGAAAAGAAGACTTGGAATATCTAATAACATGGGAACTATTCTACAAATGGTTAATTGACAGATATTGAGGTTAGAGAAGTGGATTTATGTGAAATATGGACTACATGAGAAAGAAAAACTGATGAGTAAATATTTTGATGGTTATATAATTGATACTATAATAGAAGATAGAATACTTTTCAATAACGATTGATATTATCGCATATATGTTACAAAAGAGTAGGTGAAACCTGGCTCAAAAACAATAACTCTGAGAGGGACCTTGGAGTCCTAGTAGACGATCACTTCAACATGAGCCAATAGCAGCCAAAAAAGCTAATACAATCTTGGGTTGTATAAACAGAGGCACAGAATCAAAATCATGCAAAGTATTAGTACCGCTTTATAAAGCCTTAGTAAGACCATATTTGGAATACTGCATCTAGTTTTGGTTACTACATTACAAAAAAGATGTTGAGATTTTGGAAAAAGAAATTGATGAAAAGCCTGGAGACAAAAACATATGAAGAATGGTTACAGGAATTGGCTATGGCCAATCTAGAGAAAAGAAGGACTAGGGGTGACATGATAGCAGTATTCCAGTATTTGAGGGTCTACCACGAAGAAGAAGTGGTCAACTTATTTTCCAATGCACCAGAAGGCAGGACAAGAAACAATGGATGGAAACTAATCAAGGACAGGAGCAACTTGGATTTAAGGAGAAACTTCCTAACAATGAGGGCAATTAACCAGTGGAACAGCTGGCCTTCAGAAGTTCTGGGTGACTGGAAGCACCACGGTGAGACAGTCAGAGAATTAGTAGGCTCCGATGAGCTCCACGAAAACCCGGACTGACAAGCCGCTGCCGAGGGGTCTTCGGACTGGAACCGTCTTGTAGGGACGGGGAAGAAGGAGATGCACCTCAGAAGACTAAGAGGAAGAGGAAAGTTCCTCAAAGGTCAGAGGAAACTCTCTCTGACTCGGCAGCGGGGGCGGCGGCAATTGTGGCTTCCAAGAAGCTGGGGCAATCGGGCTAAGTATTGAGTAGGAGCGGTGACTGGAATGGAGTTTTGAAGCTGGGTGATGGCCAACTCATAGGCAAAATAACAAAAAAAGATTTTTAAACTTGAAAGAGCCCCAGCATAAAAAAAGGGGTTAACAGGCATGGGGGGAAGGAAAGAAGATGTTTGAAGTGGAAATTTAAATTGACAAAAACCAAAAAGAAAATTGACTTTTGAATAAAAATATTTGGAGAACTTTAAAAATCAGAAGAAATAACCCCAAAATTGACTAAAGGATTGAAAAGAAAAGAAGCAGGTCCTTTCTTTTTCTTTTTTTTTTGAATGTTAAGAAAAACAAAAGAGAAATTGAAAATTAAGCCCTGCAATAGAAGTGCTGTACTAAAGAAAAAAGAAGAAGAAGAAGAGGGGATTGTTTAATTTGGACTGGACTATAAAACTGATCTGGCATTTTCAAAGTTATAAAGAAGAAAAGAGAAACTAGTAAAGACTGTTAACATGGATTGAAACAAAATGGATACTTTGTTAGACTACTAATTGGAATTGTGGATTGTAGAGAGACATTTTCAGGAGAAATAAGAACATTGCAATTTGGAACTTTTGTTTTGGAAAACTGAACTTTAATAGTGATAACAGCCATGAGAATTTTTGGGGAGGATTTCTTTGTCTGCAAGCAGCTTGACTTTGAAAAAAAAACAAGAAGAAGAAGAAGAAGAAGAAGAAGAAGAAGAAGAAGAAGAAGAAGAAGAAGAAGAAGAAGAAGAAGAAGAAGAAGAAGAAGAAGAAGAAGAAGAAGAAGAAGAATACAACAAACTTTTAAATTGAAATAATACCAATCTAGAAAGAATAAAATGGCACAGGAAAATAGAGAAATTATGGAGATGATGTATTTGTCATGGAAAATGGAAATAAGGGAAATAATTATAATGTTATACGGAGAACTGAAACCTGAGGATCCAAAAACTGTGATAGAGTATATTCAAACTGACAAGGAAATAATGATGGAGAAGCAAGACACTGAGATTGAAAATAAAGAAAAAGATAAAGACAATGAGATTGATTGTGGAAAATTAAATTAAATTATGTGGATAGTAAAAATAAAAAGGGGGCTTTTAGAGAATACATTGGGATTAACAGTGGAAAGATTAGAAAGAGATAAAAAGGGTGGAAAATAACAGGAAATATAGGGCAAAACAGGAGAGTTCAAATTTTAAAGCACACACACAAAAAAAGGGGGGGAGAAAAAGACAAAAATAAAAACAGAAAGGGAGAAAAGGAGAAAGAAATGAAAGAGAAATATGTTATATATATTTAGAATTGAAATATGCATTGAAGTAAGAAATAATGGAAAAGCATATGAATATATAAATGAATTGAACAATAATTGGAACATTTTTATCTGCATTTTTGGAATTTAGTTAATGATAAGTCTTAGAAATATGAATACGTTTAATAAATTAGAGGATAACAGCTAGAATATTTTGAATTTTAATTAGGGAAATTGTAATAATTGAAATATTTTTAATTGTATATTGTGGTGAAAGCAGACATGATTAAGTGGTGGTATTGAGGAATATACGAGGAAAGCTATTTGGTTTATTATTATCATGTAAAGAGAAAAGATGGTACATAATTAACTGACTTTTTAAGAAGTTGGACTATATGGAAATTGTAATAATTGAAATATTCATATTTACATTCTTGGAATTGATATAAAGAAATACATGGGAAAAGTTATTTGGTTTATGATTATTATATAAAGAAAAAAGATGGCTATATAATTAATTGACTTTTATTAAGATGTTGGATTGTATTATTTAAGGAAATGTATGCTTTAAAACAATTGGGTTTATTATTCTTATAAGAAATGAATGATTGTAACACCACATAATTAATTAATTTGGACTAAGATGATGGATATTGAACTAGATGACAATGGAAAACCTCAGTAATTATAATAAAGGAATATAAGGAAATACTAGGAATCATGTTAGGCTAGATCTTAAATTTGAGGGGTATAACGTAGAATGGAAGGGAAAAATTGAAATTTGGTTAAGCTAAGAGGTTAGGATGAAGGGTAATATTCGTTTTTTTTTTTTTTTAAAATAGAGAGAATAAATATTATGGCAAAAAAAAAAACAAAGAAGAAGAAGTGTAGAAATTCTAAATTTAGTTGAAATGACTAAAAATTGTTTAAATTTGTGAACTGGCGAATATTCTGCTCAGAAAAAATACATTGTATGTTTGTATGTGTGTTTGTGTAAAAAACCCACAACTAAAAAAGAAGAAGTTCTGGGTCCTTCATCACTGGAGGTTTTTAAGAAAAGACTGGACAGCTACCTGTCTGAAATGGTTTAGGATCTGGAATAGAAGATCTCTAAGGTCCAATCCAGCTCTATTCTGATTGATTCGAACAGGTATTCAGCTATACAGTGTGAATTCATTTGACTCAACACTAGATGTCTTTGGAGTTCTGAATTTTTCTAAATTTGCAAATTGATTTCTGGTGATAATTCTAACCTAAATAAGATTGGTCTATGTCAGGATCCCTAGTTGGTGAATAAGTCTGCTCTGTTGGATCCTTAAGTTGAACTATAGAATAGGATAACATAAACTCACAATAAGACAGATTTAGATGTCCATCAAGAAAATTCAGATAAATTAATCTCTTCTTATTTTTCCCCTTTATCCACATGAAGCATATCTAAATTAAAGGAAACAAGAATGATATTGCATTCAGAATATAATTTAGCTCAGACTCAAATGGCCAGAAAAATCAAGCTTATCTTATAATTTAGGATTTATTCTAAAACATTTTTTTGTATTTGTCATAGTGAACCTTGTGTTCTGTTTTTTAAAGATTAGGACAAGAGATGGGATTAACATATGCACCTCCATCTGTAAAATATCTTTCCATCTGCATCTCTCTCTCTCAACTATCTAGCTATTACTTTTAAAACCCCTCTTTATTATTCTTATAAATAATATATAAATGAATAATTATAAATAAATTTATAATTATTTTATATACATTATATAAATTTAAAATGATTTTTATAAGTAATAATTATAAATAAATTTATAAATGAATAAGGGGACTGGAGGCTAAAACATATGACGAATGGTTGTAGGAACTGGATATGTCTAGTTTAATGAAAAGAAGGACTAGGGGAGACATGATAGCAGTGTTTCAATATCTCAGAGGCTGCCACAAAGAAGAGGGAGTCAAGCTATTCTCCAAAGCACCTGAGGGCAGGACAAGAAGCAATGGATGGAAACTAATCAAGGAGAGAAGCAATTTAGAACGAAGGAGAAATTCCCTGACAGTTAGAACAATTAATCAGTGGAACCACTTGCCTCCAGAAGCTCCAACACTGGAAGTTTTTAAGAAGATGTTGGATAACCATTTGTCTGAAGTGGTGTAGGGTTTCCTGCCTAAGCAAGGGGTTGGACTAAAAGACCTCCAAGGTCCCTTCCAACTCTGTTATTTTATTCTAAGGTTGCGAACATACTTAGTTCTTCCTCCTATTTACTTCATAACAAGGTCCCTGCGATGTGAGTTGGGCTGAGAGAGAATAACTCTCTTTCCCCAAAGAAGATATTGGCAATCCCCCCACCTCTCTCTTTTTTGCCTAAAGAAGAATATTTTGGTAAGGTAAAATGTTCAGGGGTGAATAAGATGAATGTGGTTCTTGTCGTTCATGGTATGCTCTTTTCCCCAGCAGTCAGTTTCAGTTAAAGTCAAGGGAAGAAATTACGAGCTAATACCTCCTGAGCAGCTGCTTCAAATTTGAAAGTAGGGGCAGCCACAATAAGCTTTATTTGATTTTTAGCATTGGGTGTTCAGTAAATGAATCTAATCAATTGTGGCTTAATCACTAAATTGTCATAAAGCAAACTATAGTTTAGCCTGTTCCAAAGGTGGTTTTTCAAAATGCAACTGGACTTTGTTTAATCTCTTCTTCGTGAACTGAAGAAGCTTCTTGAATGAGAAGCGAAACACCTTTAAGAAAAAAACAACAACAAAGGAAGTCTGGTTGCCTTTTAAAAAAGCACCTTTGGGATAACCATGATCTGGATGATTGAGAATTTCCATAGACATATACTTTAGCATGTTATGTGACTAGAACCAGTGGTGGGATGATGCTGGTTTAACAACCGGTTTGGTGATTGCGTGCTTAGTACATATTCTAACCTTCTGTGTTACCACAGAAGGTTAGTATATGTTACTCCCAACACACTCTCTACTGTGTTGGGAGTAACACAGCTGAGGCGCGGCAATCTCAAATTGTAGGAAGCCCAGTACTGCAAATAAATGACATGAGTACAATATTTTAAATATATATTAAAATAAATTGAGAGATGTTTCAACAATTTACAATATTGGATTACATCTGCGCATATATGTACCATATGGAATTGATTTTAAAATATCTTTCTCACTTCCTCTGAAATCCTTAGCTACCATTAAGATCTATATTCAAATATTAGCATATCGGTTTCCCTACAGTCTTGCACTGGCACACTCTTAAATTACAATCCGTTCCTAAATCCCACACAATTCTTTGATTGAAGTTTCTAATAGATGATGTATTTGAAAATATATTATTATACCAGGAAGAACAACAATGTCAACATCTATTGTTTTTTCCTTGCTGCAAACTTTTCTTCTGCAATTATTACTCACATGTCCATGTCTCAAAAGTCTATCCTCATTGGCAAATGAGACTATTTTGTGACAGAATCAATAACCTGGCATCAGAATGAAGTAGAAGGAACAGAATTAATCTGCATGTAAGAAAGATTTCTGTTTTCTTTTATTGGAGCATGTGATCAATTGGGGAGAAAGGGGATGGTTTTGAGAGCTTTGACTTATTGAAGAAAAACCCGGGCTTTTCAGATTCGGGATTTCCCAGATGTGCCAGTTTGCCTATTCTAGTAAAGAGAACTTTGGAAAATGCTTGCTTCTGCTTCTTTATTTAGAGTTGGGTTTTTTCTGGAATGCTGACATTATCCCGAATCTGACTTTTTTCTAACGGCACCCCATAAAGAGGCTGTCGGGGGTACTGAGCCCCAGTATCTACCTAAACCCTGGATGGTGCGAAGACTCAGTGAAGATGGAGGAGAAAGGAGAGAGTGGAGCAGGGGCCCCCAAGGACCAGGTGCTCAAGGAATTTCCGACCCCTTGCTTTCCCCCATTGAAGAAATGGGATGGGCCATGGAGTCTGCAGAGGAAGCCTTTCGGCTCGGGGCTCGACCCAAGGCATTGGAATCCTGGAAGTGTTGCCAGTCTGACCCAGCTCCAGGAGGGGAATTGAAGTCGCCCCTTGAGCAAGATTGGAGAATGGGAACTACAATGGGATCCATCGACTCCCAGGATTGGGACCAGCTGCACCCAAGGCGCAGCCAATCATTTATATCAGGGGGTTCTCATTTATCGCGATGACATTCTTATATTCAGTGCAAATATGGAAGAACACATCAAATTGGTCAGACAAGTTCTGAAAAAGCTCCTAGCGCCAAACTTTATGCAAAATTGTCCAAATGCGAGTTCCATAAGGAGGCGGTGGACTACCTGGGATACAGGGTGTCGAGTCAGGGGATTGAAATGGACCCAGGGAAGGTGGGGGCAGTGCTAGACTGGCTGCCCCCCATGCACCCGTAAGCACCCCCAGAGCTTCCTGGGATTTGCAAACTTGTACAGACAATTCACTCCCTCCTTTGCTGAGGTCGCACTCCCTTTGACAGAATTGCTAAAAACCGGCCTGTCTCCCACCAAGCCAAAACCTAGCCAGCTCTTAGCTTGGACAATGGATTGCCAGAAATCCTTTGAACGGTTAAAATGCCTATTTTCGGTGGAGCCAATCCTACAGCGTCATAACCCAAATAAGCCCTTCGTGGTTCAGGTGGATGCAAGTGATGTGGCAGTGGCTGCTGTTCTACTGCAAAGAGACTCCCAAAACAATCTAATGCCACATGCTTATGTATCAAGGAAGTTAACGGACACTGAGCGCAAATGGGCGGTGTGGGAGAAAGACACATTTGCGGTATGATGGGCTCTCCTATCCTGGAGACACTTCCTGGAGGGGGTTGAGGAACCTTTTGAAGTTTGGACTGACCCCAAGAATCTCGAGGCGCTGAAGACAACGAGGAAACTGTCTCCCAAGCAGGTTCGTTGGGCTCAATATTTCAAATGCTTTAACTTTAACTGAAATACATCTCGGATGGTAAAAACCTTCTGGCTGTTGCTCTCTCCCGTAAGCCCCAGTTTGACAGCTGACGGGAAGAGATAGTTCACACCATGATCTCAGAAATGCAGCTGGCCGCCCAAGTCCACACCAGAACACAAAGTGCCAGGGTTCCAACCTCCCCGAAGACAAGTTGACAGCGGAGCTAAAAGCAGCGCTCTCCACTGATTCCTGATTCAAGGAAAACCAGGCGGACCTAACCCTAAGGGATGGGTTGGCATGGAAGGGGAGTAAACTTTATGTGCCCCACAGCCTGTGGCTCCTGGTGCTGAAGATAAGTCATTCTCGACTAGGGGGCCACTTTGGGTTTTTAAAAACCGCCCATTTGACTAGGAGACAATTCCTAGCCAAAGATGAAATCTGAGGTGGAAGACTATGTGAGGAGCTGCGTCACCTGTGCCATCATGAAGTCCTGAGCAGGGAAGCCTCCTGGACTTCTCCAGGATGTAGCCGAACCCACCAAGCCCTGGGAAGAGATTGTGATGGACTTCATAGTTGAGCTCTCCGACAGTGGGGATAACCGGGTTATTTGAACTGCCATTGATTTATTCTCCAAGCAAGCACACTTTACTGCCTGCAGTGGAGTACCATCGGGCAAGAAACTGGCGAAGCTGTTTGTTAAACACATCTACAGGCTACATGGAGTCCCTAAGAGAATAATATTGGGCCGCGGGGTCCAGTTCACCCCTAAGTTCTGGAGGGAGTTTCTACGATACATTGGGTCGTCCCAGAGACTTAGTTCAGCTTTTCACTCGTCGACTAATGGATCAGCTGAAAAATTGAACTCAATGGTGGAGCAATACGTTAGGTAAATTATGTAAATTATCAAGATGAGAACTGGGCGAACTTGCTGCCATTCGCAGAAGTGGCTTATAATAATGCAGTACACACCAGTACTGGGTTGACTCCTTTTCAGATAACTACGGGCATGGATTTTGTGCCGATGCCTGAATTGCCTAGAGAGCCACCTACTTCTATGTCCCTAATGGAATGGATGACCTCATTGAAAAGTGGTTGGGAGAACACAAAAAAAGCTTTAGCGGAGTCAGCAGAACGATATAAGGCCCAGGTTGACAAATAAGGTCTATTTGTCAACCAAGTACCTAAGATTAAGAGTACCCAGCAAAAAGTTTGGGCCCAAATTCATAGGTCCCTTCCCTATAGTGAAAATCATTAACCCAGTGACTGTCCAATTTAGGCTCCCTCACATATTAGGGAACGTGCACCCCGTTTTCCACAGCAGTTTATTGAAACCAGTCAGAATCTAACGTAAGACCCTTGCCGGCTACTCTACCCCCTCCTTTAGTAGTGAAAGTGGAGACTCATTATGAGGTGCATTGGAAAGGCTACCCGTTAGCTGAAGCTACTTGGGTTAAGAGTTGGAATGTAAATGCTGATGCGCTCGTAAAACAGTTTCATGATAAATTTCCTGAGAAGCCGAAAGGTCCCCAACCATTTTTCTGGAACACTGATATTAGGAATGGTTTAAATCAGTGTTTAAACCTTGCAATTTTTCAGATATGTGGACTTCAACTCCCAGAATTCCTCAGCATGCTTGCCTTCCCTAGCTTACTAGCTAGGGAATTCTTGGAGTTGAAGTCCATACATCTTAAAGTTGCTAAGGTTGAGAAACATTGGCTTAAATGATAAGTGCAAGATACCCTTAGAAACTGCTTATACTGAGCCAGGTTATTGATTCATCTTGCCTTGCTCTCAGACCGCTCAGCAAGCTTGGGCATTCCCACAAACGACACTGCAGTCCGGTATGTTGCAACTTTCCCCTGCGTAATGTAGAATCTACCACTGGGCTCTGTACTTCCCCCCCATCGTCTGCCGGTGCTGGGCAGGGCTCCTTTGGGCGAACCACCAACGGCTCCCCAACTCCCGGGTCCTCTGAGGAGTCCAAACCGACGGGTGTGCCTTCTGCCACCTCTCCGGCCCCTGGCAACTCGTCTGTCACGCCCTCAGCCATCCTTCCTCATGCAGGCGTGTGCGCCGAAACCCCTGCCAATTGGCTCTGCTTCCGGGATTGGTGTTACTCATTGCGCAGCCGTTATGTCATCCATAAAAAGAAACAAACATTGGCCCTAACCTGGCCGCAGCGTGACCGACCACCTAACCATCTGGTAACACCCCCACCACCGTGACTAGCATTCCCTCCTCCACGCTAGCGTCTTCAGTCATCGTCAATATGATCTCCACTCAGCGAAGCTTGTATTTAGTCTCTCTCCCATTCCGGTGGATGGCTTTTCTCCCCGGTGGATGGCCTCTCTCCCCCGAGGTTTCGAGCTGAGTGTGTCTCGACACTTGTAGTGTTGACACTGGCAGTGATTCTCCAAACCTTCATGCAGGTTTCTACGTTCTTCAAGGAGCCTTTTGGATTCGATGTATGTCTTCTTGGTAGTAAAGGGACTCTGTTGGCTGAGGTAGTTTAGGGAGAGTGGGAAAAGAACTATGCAATGAGTTTCATGGGTAAACATGAGGGGTATCTCATAGATTTGAATCAAGGTCTCCCTGATATTCATTTTTAATATTCTAAATGTGAAACTCCTTCTGGCTTATGTTTGTTATCATTACACTTCAATGCTAAAAGTTAAATGTTTCCCTGTCAGTCGTGTCCAATACTAGGGCACGGTGCTCATCTCTGTTTCTTGGCTGAGGAGCCAGCATTGTCCAAGGATAATTTCTGTGGTCATGTGGCCAGCATGGCTAAAAACCAAAGGAGCATGGAATGCTGTTACTTTTCATTGAAGTGGTACCTATTAATCTACTCACATTTGCATGCTTTCAAACTGCTAGGTGGGCAGGAGCTGGAACAATGGTGTGAGAGCTCGGGTCTTGAACTTGGGCTTGTCAGCTCTCCAGCTGACAAGCTCAGAGTCTTTAACCACTGAGCCATCATGCCCCATAGTTGAAATTTACCACACTTTTATTACTTGCAATTCCATTCTTTTGAATTGGCTGGTTCTGTAAATATGTAGAAAGATGAATTTTGTAGTTGTTACTCCATGAAGTTAGAAGTCTCCTTTCCTTTTTGTATTCCAAAATAATTTTATCCTTAGATCAAGGGAGTTTCTTTCTAGCTTATATTGATCATTATCCAAACAAACACGTTTACTTGAAAGGCATGGCTCCAGTTGCATTACAGCTAAGCCGATCTGATGGGTTGATACCAGCTAGGGAAGCGTAACACTTCGGTATTGACTGAATATTTCTTTTGTGTGAAGAATAATCACAATCATAGCTGCAGCAATCATACAAACCAAAAAGAGCAGGGAAGTGGTGCGAGTATAAGAAATAAATGTGGAGATATAGCCAATCAAAAGTACTACCAAGGATGCAGTTTGACTGTTCAAAGGTAACATTGGATCCCAATGGCTAACTGAGAGATTCTAGCTCAACCAGATGTCTACAGGAATCCCACAAGCAGGAGATAAAAGCAATAGCTTTCTCTTGCTGTTTTCAGAATAACTGATACTCAGCTACACAGAGCCTTTGATCCTCAAGTAAATGTATAGAGCTAAAACGACTGGTAACCCTTCCTCATATCTATGTGTAATCCATCTTTTAAATCCTCTAAGATGGTAGCCATGACTACATCTTACAGCAGAGACTTCCATAGTTTTATTGCACATTCTAAACTACATTTGCTTTCGTTAACAATGGTCAAGTTCGTTCCTGAGAGATTTCTATCAGCATAGATTTTTTTTTTGGTCATAAATTGTAGAAGTAATTCATTTTTTCAAATTATGGCTAGCTTTGCTGATTCCCAGCCGTGCTCTGTTGAGATTCTGCAAATGAAAAGTACTTTAAATTCACATAAAACAGGGATAAATACACGGTGTATCTTCAGCAGCTAGAAAATTGTCACCTGCTGATTCTCTGTAGCTATTCCAAAGACCTAAGAACAAATGAGGCCATTCTTTTTGGTTCGTTGGTTCTAGTAAAACAAATAACATCAAAGGCATCTCTACAATTTCCTTTCAGATTTTGGAAGGAGAGCGAAAGTGAGAATGAGTGAAGAGAACCATACAATGAAAGATGAGAATTGTATTGCAAGTTGTGTTAATGGGAACGTGGTCTCAGGTCATCTAGGTCTATCTCTTCCTTGGCAGTACAAATACATGAATAATACACTAACTGACCCTTACTGCCCTTTTATGACATGTCAAAATGGCTGCTTTGCCTTCTCTAATGACAAGAACGTCTGCCACTCGAAGCTGACCTTTGAGCAAATCATGAGTTTCGAAAGCCATTTCAGCCCCAAATTGTGAATGGATATTAACTAGACCAATCTCTAATTTTCTGTACTTTCAGTTCCCTGATGGTTTTAAATGAGGAAGATTTTTCTCCATCTCATGATGAAGCAAACACTCAGAGTAAAGTTCAAGTTGTTTGTGCACAACTGTACTGACCCACAGCAAAAGCTGCCTGGATTTAAAATGTTCATTTATTAAAGTTCACAGAAACAGATGCTCAATGAGTTTTGGTTCATTATTTAGTCATTGGCTATTAATGCACATTATTGCTTCCACCCAGCTTCATTATGCTTCCCATTATTTGGCAAATCTTTCAACGTAGTTTGATTGTATCATAGGAGGAATTTATATAATTAGACAATAAAAAATTCCACCCCCATTGTTATATTATTGTATTACATGAGCTGCATATGCTTCCTGAAGTTTCTTCTTTTGCAGCCCTTCTCCAGATTAGTTATCTGCCAATCTGAAGTGAGAAACACATTAACCCATTTAAAACTTTCTTGAATTAAATTCTTATTTAGCTTTTTGCCCTTTATTTTATAGCCTTTTAAGTTCTTTAAACTGTAATTTAATGTTCCTTCTATGTGGGGATGAAGTTTTATTCACTAGGCAGTTTTTCAAACTTGTTGCTGAGAAGACCTCTTGTAATTTTGAAATAATTAGAAATTGTGGGAAATATTTGTAGCTCAGGTGATAGATGGTGGTGGTTTGTTCTCCGAGCTTGTTGTTCAGTTTCTGAATGTTTTGTCACCAGCCTAGGTGACATTATCAGCAGAACTTCGGTTGAAGTGTCTTAATTTCAGTTCTACTCTGCTTTTTTTTTTACTGAAATAAGACACTGCAACTGATGATGTAACCAAGCCTGGTGACAAAATGTTCAGAAATTGAACAACAAGCTCGGAGAACAAATCACCACCATTTTTTTTACTTCTGGGGGAAGTATAGTGAACTGAAGATGATCATGGTAAAGACAAAGAAACCAGTTCCTTGGAACTTCTCCAGATAAGGCGCGGATGGGAGATTGCTTATATGTGCTCCAGATGGCTGCTCCTTGCAAGGAGAATGCAGGAGAGCCATTTCCTATAAATTTGAGCAGTGGAAGATGATGGAATCTGCTATTTTGCTTGCAACGATGGTAGAGTCTTTTAAAGCACACTAGGTTTCATACTTCACTTTCTAATCACATTCAGAAATTGCCTACTAACCATCTATTAATCAGCTATTAGAGAATTTTGGAGCTATTTGAATTTTGAATGACAACCTTTAAAAGTTTCCATCAGGTGAGTTCATCTTCAACATCTTGATCAAAAGAAAAGTTAATCATATGCTTAAAGAAATAATTGGAATAAACAGCAAAAAGCTAAATGAAATTTTGATTTAAGAAAGTTATAAACAGATTGGGAATCCAGATAAATTTGGAACATTGACTTTTACTGTAAGATTTTGGCATTACTTGTAAAGAACCAAATATCTTCTCCTGGGAAGCAGACTTATTTTAGCTATCCTGGCTATTACATGTCATAATGAAGAAAAAATGATAATTTTAGAAACAGAACACCAAAGTGGCTAAACATTTCAAGTGAAGGGGGGGAAAAAAGCCAATTAATATTTAGACTTGCAGAATAGCATAAAATATTATAACATAAGTAGTAAAGATTTTTGGAGTATGGAACCAGAAATTATTAAATGCAATATCAATATGGCAAGTAATGGTCTGCCTCTATGGGTAGACTATGTCTCAAAGTTATTAACAAAGAATATAGAGTAAATTTTATCTGTTCAGAAAGAGAGTACCAGAAGTGGAATTCCAAAAGATAGGGCAAAAGAATGATTTGCTGTATATACAAAAGAAACTGGCTGAAGTTTTAAACTTTAAAAGAGCACAAATTCTAAACCAAGGGAATGACCAGGAAAAACGATTTTCTTATTAGATCTACGAAAGAGCTAAGTTTTTTTGTCTTCCAAACTATTCGCCAAGCTCTTTTGAGCAGCCAGCCTTGCCTTTTTTACTTAGGGGGAAAAAAACCCTTCTTTCGTTTAATAACAAATAATCGCGTGTTAAGAATATTCTTCCATCATTTAAATTGAGACTAATGATTCCACTCTATTCCAAGGCAAATATTAGCCTCTCTAAATTGCCACATCCATCCGGATCGTGAGAGAGATTTTTCTCCCTTCTCTTAAAGGAGAGAGGGAGAGAGAGAGAGAGAGAGGGAGGGAGGGAGGGAGCGAGAGAGAGAGAGAGAACAACGGGTTCAGCTTCAGCATCCCATAATTCATGTGCAACACTAGGGAAACAACTGGATGAGTTTTTCTAATTATGTCCTGTTCTGAGGTTTGGTGCTTGAGGCATGAATGGAGAAACCACAGATGTGAGACATTGCTTCTGCTCCTAGCACAGACCCACGAACAGATGGAAGGTCAAAGATTTTAAAAGAGAATACTGCTAAGCCTGAAACTGGCAGAATATAGAATGACAAGCAGGACCGTGGTGAAATGGCTAGATTGATAGACTGAGTGCTTATGGGCATACAAATTGACATGACTATATAGATATCCTGACTACAACAGATACTATGATGGATGGCTTAACTTGCCTCTTTAAATTATGTTACATCTCTTCAATTCTCCCCCCCCACACTTCTTTTTTTTTTTCCTGGGCATTGGTAGATGCCGCTGAGTACTCTGCAGATTGTTTTCCATCTGTTGTCCTTCAAATGTATATGGATTAATTTAAATCTTTTGGTGAAGTAGCTGAAATGGAACTTTAAGGAAGTTTCCAGATGGTAAAAAAAAATAACTGCCTGGGTTGTATTTTCTGGGTTCTCTGTTTGTTTGTTCGTGGTCAATAATATAAAACATAGAATAATAGAGTTGGGAGGGACCTCAGACCTAGTCTGAGACCTAGTCCAACCCGCTGCTCAAACTGTAAACTCTGTACCATTTCAGACAAATGGTTGTCCAGTCTCTTTTTGAAAGCCTTCAGTAATGGAGCACTCACAACTTCCGAAGGCAAGCTGTTTCATTGGTTGATTGCTCTCACTGTTAGGACATTTCTACTTAATTCTAGTTTGGTTCTCTCCTTGATTAATGTCCATCCATTGTTTCTTGTCTTGGCTTTTGGTGCTTTGGAAAATAGTTTGACCCCTTCGCCCCTTAAATATTGAAAGACTGCTATCATGTCACCCCTAGTCCTTCTTTTCATTAGACTAGACATACCCAATTCCTGTAACCTGTTGTGACTCTGACTCTCGAGCCTGTATTTTCAGAAGGAGAAGACTCTGAAAGTGAAGGAGAAGAGTTGGCAAGGCCTCCCTCTCCAGGACCCTCCTCTCTGGCAATGCCTCAGGTGTCCTCCGAAGGCCAAGAGATAGGCCAGGGGCCAAGCCCTTCCGAGCAGCCGGAGTTGGACAGTGATGAAGATGAGTCTTGGCTGGACCCCTGACAGCGTCGCAGAGATAAGCACGCGCAGCAGAGGAAGAGGCGTGCCAGAGATTAAGCTGAGTCACTGGACCACACCCCACAGGGGATAAAAGGGGTGTGTGGTGGCCATTCAAGCCTTGTGATGAACAAAAACTGAAAGCTAGTAAGTCATTCTGCATCTCTGGAACTTTGTAGTATGTCCTGCTAGGATGGATTTTTTGGACTGGACTTGACTATTCTGCAGTTTCTGTGGACTCACTTTGATGTTTCGGACAGAGGAGAAAAACCTCCCTTTGTAAGTAAAGACTTTTGGCACGCGGCCACTGGGTTGCTGCCTATTCTGTTATCAAAGGAATTCTTGTCTGCTGACTTATTTAACTCTTGGCCGACTGTTGGTGTGTGTGTGTGTGAGATGGGGACAGAACATAACCGTTCTTCGTATGTTTTAACCTCCAACCCCCTAATCAATTTTTTTGCTCTTCTCTGCACTCTTTACAGAGTCTCAATATTTTTTTTATATTGTGTTGACCGGAACTGGATGCAGTATTCCAAGTGTAGTCTTACTAAGGTTTTGTAAAGCGGTACCAAAACAATCAACATGTTTATTGTACTTTATGAGTACTTGATGATAGGCATCCATTATAATACGGGTTACCACTCTTGTGTTATTTTTACCTCAGAAAGGTGGTCTTTTGGTAGAGGATATTAACCTGAGTTTGATGTAATATGTATGTAAAGTCCGGCGATGGGTTTGCATTATCTTACTACTGGTTCAATGTTGTGACCGAGGCCCAAGTAAGTAGTAGGAAAATCAGTCAGTGAAAAAACAAACAAACTTTATTCGAACAGCTGAGAATTACTTCATTCCCAGCGTCGTTCAACTAAATTAAAGCAAATTCCTCCCAACACAAATTCCTCAGTCCTATCGCAAATCTTAGTCCAATTAGGCAAACTTCCAAAGACCTTTCTGGCAAACGTTCAGAAGTCACAGATATAAAAATAAATACAAGACATAGATGAAGAAGAAGGTGAAGCTACCAATGTTTTCCGGCAAAGCCCAAACGGCATTGCTGGTCTGTTTTAAACCTTATGGGAGGGACCAATCATCTCTTGGCCCTCCTCCTGAGTTGTCCTCTTTGCTTGAGCTGCTCTTGCCTTCTGGCAGCTCTTCTCATGCATGCATTAGGAACAGGCTCCTCTTGTTCCTCTGCGTCACTCCTATCAGTCTCTGGAGGCTCTGGAATCCGCACCTCGCTCCCCGATGGCCCTGGCCCCATCTCTGCCTCTGATGCAGAGCCCTCATCCGGGCCTTCCCCAGCCTCCAGGACTGACCCATGTTTTTCCTCAGCCCCATCGCTGTCCGACTCTGCTGCCAGCTCCGCAAGCTGCTGGCAGACCATAACATTTGCTCCGTGTGCGCACGCTCAGTTCATGCTCATGTGCCCCCAGTTAGTGTGCACCCTTGCCTTCCGTGCATGCTCCTGGCCTTCCGTACAAGCGCTTTGCTCTCACGCGGGCCTTCCGTGCAAGCACCCGGCCTCAAAAACATGCCTAAATAGGATGGCATTGAGCCAGGGGACCGGCACTATCTGTGATTTCCACTACCAGTTCGGGCAAACCAGTCCGAACCGGCTTAATACCACCTCTGGTAAAGTCCCCAAATTCATTGTATGAGGCCTCTCAATGTGGGGATTGTGCCCATTGGAACACTAAACAAGTACATGAATTAACCACTAAGCAGCTACTTGATGTAGTTGACTTCTCTAATAGGGCTGGTACTGCGATGTGTGTGTTTTTTTATTAAGCTACATAAGATGTTGCTGTATAGATGCTGTTGTGGACGTATGGTGGAAAAATGGACTTTTTGGGCAAAGGACCCAGCCTGAAAGATGAAAGGGGGGGATCTAGTAAAACCTGAATTTATAATCCAGATACTTGAAAGAACCTTGTTTCAATGAAAAGAATAGTGAAAATCAGGCTATTACCAATACCCAGTTACCCACAGCCAACTATGCAGTAGAAAATTTTGGCAATTCCCTTTTGTTGCAGTGATTAATGGCTAAATTGGCTATTGTGGTCCCTATTTCCTAAAATGATTTTTTAAAATCTGGGACAGAGATATAGCATCACCCACATGAATAGGGAAATATTTTATTTCTATCGGAAGAAAACAACAGCTTTAAACATTCAAAGAGATTCCTCTCCGCAGTAGATTAAACAACGAACTATATTGTTCATTTCTCTAGAATCCTTTTTCTATTTTAAATGACATAAAGATTCCAGTATAAGCCACTCAAAAAAAAAAAAACAAAAAACATCCAGGCTATTGTACTCTCCTAAAATGGATCATTTTTTAGGCTATAGTGAGCCAGCAAAGGAATAATTTCCCAGTTCTATTCCAATATGGGTGGGGATAGCAAAGAGGAAAAATTGTTTTAGGAAGTGGAGAATTGCAGAATTGCAGAAATAGGAGCTAATATTCTGTTTCCCCTCAGCTTCTTTTGAAGTATTGTTGATTTCTGGGAAATTAAAAATGGCAACTTCCCAGGGAAGAAAAGGGAAATATTCACCAAAAAGAGACCTACTGAAACTGGCTTATAATATATGAAAAGCTATAGGGAACCATTTCAGGTTCCCCACCCTCTTTCTTCACTTGACTTTATCTGAAAACAGATTCACATATTTAAGAAGGGACCTGTGTCTATTTTGGAGGAATGTGAGATTGGAGTTATTGTCATTTCTATCAAGCTGATTAATGATTTAATGAAGCCAACCTGTGGGTAGACATATGATGAAATAGTTTTTCCTTGAAATACTGTACCGGTTTTATCCAGTAATTGTGGCTGAATCACTGTTTCCTAGAATAATATTTAGTCCAAGATGGAAGAGAATAGCTCTTAAAAAATTGAAATCTGACAGAATCCAGAACTTATAGTACTTAGAATGTCCATTAAAATTCATTTGTTTATTGCTTTCTACTTTGATTTTTATCTCTCCCTTTCTATTTAAAACAGCTTACATTACAATACATTCTAATTCATTTAAACATCAAGTCAAGAACACTAGGAAAAAAACACTCAACAATGCCCATTATATTAAACAATGGATAAAAATTTGTTCTTCTTGAAATGAGAAATTTCCCATTGATTACAAGATGGGAAAGGAAGTTGAATTAAAAGCACGGATTTTGATGGGTATAGTAATAAATGATCCTGGGCTCAATAAGGTGTAGATATATGAAAGGCCCTCAGAATCTTAAAATATCTCCCGTTCAAGCTAGTAAAGCCCATCAGACTCAATAATTACCCAAGAACTGCCATACAGGTGGCAGGTTAATTACTCATTAATGCTCAATTAAAAGTAATTATGGAAACCCAGTCCTTTGACCTCTGAATCCATGAGGTAAAATTCTCAGGTGAATGACATCTGTCATTTAGTAGTTGCTCCTGCATTTGTTTTGGCTGGATTTAACCCATACTTTGCAACTGGGAGCAAACATTCCAGAATGGTGTTTTGTTGTTTCTCACTGCACGCAAATGCAGAGCTGGTACAAGATAGCCGGTCTGGTCTTTGAGGAATTTTAACTATTTTGTTTAGGAGCTGAACCATACACAGTGTTGTGGCCCGTCAGCGGCCTGTGCGGATTGTAGCTGATTCTGACAGCGAGGAGGCTGGTGTGGTGTTGTGCCAGCAGCCTGTGCAGCTGGCACCCGAGTCAGACAATGAGGAGGCTGGAGAAGATGTGGTGCCAGAGGCAGGGATTCAGCCAGGGCCTTCAGAACCTCCGGAAGCTCCTTTAAGTGAAGAGGACGAAGAGGAGGAGCCTCTTCTTGATGCATGGGTGCGCAGAGCTGCCAAAAGGCAGGAGTGGCTCCTCAGGAGGAGGTCTCCTCGAGAGTAAGGCTTGGGATTAATTGGCCACTCTCTCAGCCTATTTAAGGAAGAATGCCGACTGAAGCAAGTTGTAGGGAACAACTTTAGTTCACTCTACTTCACGTCTGGATTCTCTGCATATTGCTTCTTGGCCTTCTGTCAACCTTCATAAGATTGTGATTACTTTATCTTTGGTTTCTTGTAGGCTGTTAAGAAAGTTTATTAACAGCCTTTGTTTTGAAAAAGACTGGGTTATTTTAGTAAATTAGGTTTTGTACAAACTTTGGGTGTGCTGTGTTCTTTGGGATCCGTAGCTGGGGCAGAACACACAGAAAGAAGACACTTGACAGTAGAAAGTCTTGTTTTCTCAACATGGAGATGGAGACATCCTGCTTCTTTATGGAGTTACAGCAGCAGCAGCTCACAACTATCACCAGCCTCCATTGTGGAATATAGCAAGTTGATTTCTAAACATGGTCTATGTCAGGGCCACGTATTTCTCTGAATATTCTATTGTACCCAGTGGTGAAATCCTAATTTTTTTACTACCGGTTCTGTGGGTGTGGCTTGGTGGGTGTTGCAGGGAAAGGATACTGCAAAATCCCCATTCCCACCCTACTCTGGGCCAGCCAGAAATGGTATTTGCCGGTTCTCCAAAATACTCAAAATCTCTGCTACTGGTTCTCCAGAATCTGTCAGAACCTACTGGATTTCACCCCAGATTGTACCTCATTTGTCAATAATTCAAAAACACTATGTCTGCACATGCTGTCATGTGTGTATAACTTAATATATAGGTTACCTGAGAGATATTGCTGGTTTAGTTACAGACCACCGCAATAAAGTGAATATTGCAATAAAGCCAGTCATATTTTTTGGTTTCCCAATGCATATAAAAGTGATGTTTACACTGTATTGTTGTCTATTAAGTGTGCAAAGCATTAAATCTAAAACAAAACCCCCAATGTACATACCTTAATTAAAAATACTTTATTGCTAAAAAATGCTAATCATCTAAGCCTTCAGCAAGTCATAAACATTTTACTGGCGGAGAGTGTTATAAAAAAGTGCAGTATTTGCAAAGCGCCACAAAACGAAGTGCAATAAAATGAGGTACAGGTAGTCCTTGACTTAGGACCACAATTGAGCCTAAATTTTCTGTTGCTGAACGAGACATTTGTTAAGTGGATTTTGCCCCATTTTATGACCTTTCTTGCCATAGCTTTTAAGTGACTCACTGCATTGGTTGCGTTAGTAACATGGTTGTTAAGTGAATCTGGTTTCCCCGTTGACTTTGTTTGTCGGAAGGTTGCAAAAGGTGATCACATGATCCCAGGACATTGCAACCATCATAAATAGGAAGGAGTTGCCAAGTGTCCGAATTTTGATCAGGTGACCATGGGGATGCTGTGACAGTTGTGTGGAAAACGGTCATAAGCCACTTTTTCCAGTGCTGTCGTAATTTTGAACGGTCACTAAATGAACTGTTGTAAATTGAGGACTACCTGTATACCTGTACGCTGTTCCTTAATACACTTTCCTTGATAAGCAGTATTTGCACCTTGATAAGCAGTTAAAGTTTTTTTGGCATGTTATTTCCCATGGGTATAGTTTTTTTTTTTAAATGGACTACATATTTTCCAAATAATTTTAAAATCCTGTGAATAAGAACTGGTTTAGCCAAATCTATAGAATGGAGCATGGTTTGTAATTCCAGTGGAGTCACTCCAGTGGATCCATGTTAAGATTGTAAAAGAGCCATCAGCACTGAACTTCTGAAGAATGAGTGATGCCAGGAGGCTTCAGCCTATGCAACAAAGCGATCAGTGGTAGGATTCAGCCAATTCGCACCTATTCGGGAGAACCGGTTGTTAACTGTCTAAGCAGTTCAGCGAACCTGTTGTTGGAAGAAACCTTATTTTGTTTTTTTTCCCACTGTACAGGGCTAATCCTGTAAGGAAGGCAGGAAGGAAACATTCTGGTGGTGTTTCTAGCCTAATCTTTATTGCCCTGCTTATAGAAACTGCCTCTCTGATTAACCCTTATTACATTGTAACAGTAAGGTGAAGTGCCCATCGATGTGAGTGACATTGAGTTGGCCACACCCATACGGTCACATGACCACCCAGCTATGCCTATCCAGTTGGTCCTTAGGGAATAAGTCAACCAGAGGACAACCAAACCAGAAAACTATCTCCTGGAATATATCAGAAGAGATTGACCACTCCCCTTGGTCCAACTGCATACGACTGAGGGAGTCAGCTTGCACGTTTTCAGCCCCCGAGATGTAGTCCGCCTTAATGGATGCCAAGTGGGCTTCGGCCCAATTCCCGAGCAAGAGCGCTTCGTCTAATAGAATGCGGGATCGAGTGACTCCCATTCGATTAACATGGGCTTTGGTCGTAGTATTATCAGTGAGGACCAACACATGGGTACCTTCCACTAAGGGCTGGAATCATAACAAGGCTAAACGAATTGCCCGCAATTCTAGCAAATTAATACTGAGTTGGGACTCTAGCGAAGACCACCGACCCTGTGTCATTTGATGGAGAAGATGAGCCCCCCAGCCCAGGAGACTTGCATCAGTTGTAAGCTGGACGCGGGAAGACTCCCTAAAAAACAAGCCATGGTCCAAGGCTGAAGAGGTCCACCAATGTAGAGAATTTAATACACGCTCCGAAAGACGAATGCGACGGGGAGAAGTGTCTTGACCAGCTCGTTGATATGGAAGCAAGAGCCATTGGAGCTCTCTGCTGTGCAGGCGAGCCCAAGGAGTAATGCCGAAGGATGAAACCATCATACCGAGTAATCGAGACAGATCTGCCACTGAAGCAGAGCCGGAAGCCGTGCACTTGCGGGTAGCGGAACGTAGTTTGGAGATGCATTCAGGAGATAAAGAAACAATGGAGCTTACCATGTCAATGCTAGCGCCTAAGTGTAAGATGCGAGTTGAAGGGGAAAGATCCAATTCACTGAAAACCCGTGAGCCTGAAGAGTGGTAAGTACAAAAACCAAATCCTTGGAGGCTTCTTCCAGAGAAGAAGACATAACTAAAATGTCGTCTAAATAAAACTGGAGCCTGACCGGTTGGGAACGTATGTACCCAACCAGAGCAGCCATAATTTTGGTAAAAACGCGCGGGGCAGCTGCTCGCCTTACATTGAAGCTGCGTTTTAAAGGCTTTCGCCCAGCAGCAGATTCCCGGCTTGAGTGGCGGCTCGCCAGGCCCAGAGTCGCGTTTAAAGGCTCTCGCCTAGCGACCGAAGAGCGCCCCTTTTAAACTTGGCGCACTGGGCGATTGCATAGATAAGGCTCCCTAATTGACTCTCGGCGGCGATTCGAGGCTGGGTGCGGCTGCAGGAATAGCCTCGAGCTAGCGGATAGCGCGCCTGTTCGTGTTGAGGCCATCACACAGGGGAGATTTTCCGAAGGTTCGCTGCCTCCTCAACTCGGCGCGCCTACCGGATTCAAAATGGCGGATGCAAGGCAGCTTAATGAGGGAAGCTCTGTCCCATCGTCTTCCCGCCGGTGCCATCTTAGCACCTTAGAGGGATCCGCGGCGGCTCCTCCCCCTCCTGCAAAGAAGCCCCGTGCTAGGAGGGCCCCTGCTCACTCCGCTAGTGCTGGACTTTCAAAGGACGATCAGAGGCGGCAGAAGGCCATGGACAAGGCCTTTGAAAAGGCGCAAGCTCAGGCCTTGATCGCCAGTAAGCCTCCCTCTATTCAGCCTGCACGACCTTCTTCTCCACATTCTATCAGAGAGCTCTCTCCGGATGTGTTGGATTCCAGGCAGGAGGCCTCTCCATCAGAGTCACAGTGACTATTTCAGACAGTGCCAGAGCTGGTTGTTAAATTATTTGAATCCCACCACTGGAAGCGATACTAACATAGTTATCGGAGTGATCGGAGTGATCGGAGTTGTGACAATGGAGGAAACCATTGGTGCCATTTAGCGGTGGGTTTCACATATTCTTACCACCGGTTTGCCACGCACATGCATGCTTGCTTTGTGTAGGCACCTTCCGCGCATGTGCCTGGCCTTCCGCGCATGCGCCTGGCCTCGAAAACGTGCCTAAATAGAGTACTGCGACTGGTGCCATTATGATGGAAGGAAGTTTTGTGCTGATGCTTATATTTCTCACTGACTTATTTTCTTTGCTTTCCTTTCTCTTACTTTAAGTAAACAGCCTTTGTTTCATTGTTAATATATCCTTTGGCTGAATAAACCTGTCTCCTAATGTGACATATAATACTGTTTATTCAATATTCTATTTATTCCCACCATTTATAGAACTGCAGCAATGTATCAAGTCCATATTTTTATTTAGCCCTTCAGGTGTTTCAGCGTATCTATTTTCATTGGGAAAGACCAGTCCATTTTATTTGGAGTTTATTATTATTATTATTACTTTATTCACTGTTCCATCCTTAACCTGTCCTTCTGTTCAAGGTTTTGGTAACTTAGGCATTTCAAAAATGCATCTTCTGCTCAAGTAGTTGACATATCTCTCCTAGCTACTCATTTATATGTTAGCATTGTCATTTACCCTATTTTTCGGAGTATAAGACACACCTTTTTCCCTCCTAAAAGGGGGTGAAAATTTAGGTGTGTCTTATACACTGAATGTAGCCCTGCCCACCCACTGGCCCCCACCCTTTGGCCTCTGCCTCGCAGCAGTTACCTCCTTGCAAGCAAACAGCCTAATTAGCACAAGTTGTTTGGATCGGCCTCCCGACTCTCAGCTGATTTGCTCTCACCTGTTTTGCACAGGGCTCTGCTGCTTGCTGCAAAGAGGTAAATTGCTGGAGCAGATTTTTTTGCCCATTGTGCTAATCAAGCTATGCTGAAAATGAAATGAAAGTAAAGCAGGCTGTTTGCTGTTTGCTGCAACCAGGCAAAATTGCGCAGAGGCAGTGGGAGATTTCTTTTTCTTCTTTTCCTCACCAAAAAAAGGTAGGTGTATCTTATAGTCCGGTGCATCTTAAACTCTGAAAAATATGGTACTTTAAATTACAACACTAACCTATTAACAACAAGAACATCCCAAGTATTTTGAATTCGTAATTATCTTTTTCTTAATTAATTCGAGCATCCATCTGTGGTTAAATGCTTCATTTCCTGCTTTATCTTAGTTTTTGTCCCTTCCAAGGTTCACACTCTTACCACAGTTTGAAATTGGATTTCACACCTCCTATTTTCAGCAAAATGGATGGTCCTTTTTCTTCTTCTAAACACGAATCATTGCTTTTCTCAAAAATGTTTTGTCAGCAATGAATCTGAACTTTAAACAGCATATAGATACATATTAAACTGCAGATTGACAAGATTGAAAATATGTTTTAAAGCAAGGGAAAGTTGCACTCTACAGGTAGTCCTTCAGTTATGAGCACAGTTGAACCCAAAATTTATGTTGCTTAAGTGAGACATTTGTTAAGTGAATTTAGCCACCTTTTACGACCTTTCTTGACAAACCTGTTAAGTGAATCACTTAAGTGAATCACTTAACAGTTGTTAAGTTAGTGATACAGTTGTTAAGTGAATCTGTCTTCCCCATTGACTTTGCTTGTTAGGTTTCAAAAGATGATCACATGACCCAGGGATGCTGCAACAGTCAAAAATATGAGTTGCCAAGAGTTTGAATTTGGATCATGTGACCATGGGGATGCGGCAACAGTTGCAAGTGTGAAAAACGATCATACGTCACTTTTTCAGTGCTGTTGTAACTTTGAACAGTCACTAAATGAACTGTGGTAAATTGAGGACTATCTGAATCAGTATTCCTATCTGCTATGGTGAGATTCCCATCCAGCGACCATTCTATTTCTCATCTCCCATTTTCCCCCGAGCTGCTTATGAACATTCTCTTGCTAATGAGCATGCTCAGTTGTCATTGGGAAGTTTTGCATAGTAGCATGGCAAATACTAGCTCCTGCATGCTTTCTTTTGGTTTTTATTCAATTTGATGAAAGAAAATTTGCTGTAGTGAATTTCAGTGAAATTCTTTAATTGTGGAGCGTTCAAGGGGATATGGTCAACGTCTGGTCTTTCCTATAAATTTATTCTTCCAGCAGTTACATCCCTTGACCAGTGAAATGTCAAAGAAAGGCATCAAACGGGACTTCCTCTCACGTGATGCCATCACAGCTAAGGGGAAGTGCTTCCCTAGAAAAATCGTTCGAGAAATTCTCCTTCTCCAGGAAAAATTTGTAGAATTTGATAGAGAATGTTACAAGCTTGTCTTATGCCCAGTTCTTGCTTTAGCCCTTTGAGATAGTCCAGATAGGAAAGCAAAGCAGTTTGGTCTGGTACACGGGTGTCAAACTCACCACCTCACATTTCGCTCATGTGATGTATCGCGATGTTTTTTCTACATCTGGCCTGCGGGCCGCCTGTTTGACACCCCTGGTTTAGTAGTTAAAGCACCAGGCTAGAAAACTGGGAGACTGTGAGTTCTAGTACCATTTTAGGAATGAAAGCCAGATGGGTGATTCTGAACCACTCACTCATCTCATCTCATCTCATCTCATCTCATCTCATCTCATCTCATCTCATCTCATCTCATCTCATCTCATCTCATAGGGTTGTTGTTGGGAAAAGGGGAAAATAGGGGGAAAACAGGATGACAAAAGCAATATTAGATATGTTCGCCACCTTGGGGTCATTTATAAAAATAATAAAGGTGGTGGCCTAGAGGCTATACAATCAGGAGGCTATAAAGCTAGGTAGTGGCAGATATTTCTCTCTCTGGTTGCAATGAAAAAATATCTGCTGCGAACACTGCATAGGTGTCAGGAAGGGCATCCAGTCGGTAAACACTTAGCTCCATTCAGTCACCCTGACTCCACCCTGATGCAAGAAAATACAGGATCATTATAAGAAAAAAAATAATAAGCAAACAAGGAAGCAAAAAATAAACAAACAAACAGACCATGGGTACCAACT